>OZ007586.1:75949252-78349252 GCA_963931845.1 Maratus michaelseni | reverse complement strand
AGAATCATATTTAAATAACTTTTACATTATTTATTTGCTTATTTTTTTAAAGTAACAAGAAAATTAACTGTTATAGTGCAGGGGTCAATGCAGGTTTTTTTTTTTTTTTTTTTTTTTTTTTTTTTTTTTTTTGCGGGGCCCATTTTGTGAAAAGTAAAGGTTAATTTTGTAAAATTTTATTATATTTTTGTGAAAAATAACATTTTGTAATGAAAGTCGAAATCCAGCTACTCAAATTCGATCCAAGCGTTTATTAACAAACTTTTTAAAATACTTTTGCTGAAGTTTTTCTCTCTGGTGAACTTGTTTGTTTGCAAATTACACATTTTAAAAGTCAAAGAATAATAAATAATAGGGGAGACTGGTACACACTGGACCTATGGGCATAGTGGACCAACCCCCTAATATTTTGTTTATTTAAAAAAATTTTAAGCTTCTCTTCTATCTTAATAGACAACAGCACTGTACTGATTATTTATAACGTTCAGAAAATATGTTTAGCTCAAATTGAACTATTTTATCCTAATTGGTTGTTTTGATCTTCTAAAAGTAAAATTTTTCAACATTATATTTTAATTTTTTTTAGTAATTAAAAGTTGTAGATAAATCCTATAAAGCAGCTGTTTTGCAAAGCTAAGATACTTGTTTTTATTTAACTTTAAAGTTAATATGTTTAAAAGAAAGCTATAAGCAATATTAATATGATTATTTATTGAATTTCAACATGGGGCACAGTGGTCCACAATCCACTCTGCTCATGTAATGCAGAGTGTTCAAAATATTTAATAATTGCTTATTTTCTATAAAGAAATATTGTTTAAAAGAAGTTATTTAACTGTAAAATAAAGTAAACAAAGAAAAATAACAATTTATTTAACATAGTAAGAAATATTTTGTTTTGTATTTACTGCCTGTGATAAATATAACTGTAGTCTAATTGGTGATGATTCTATTCAAGTAAGATTCATGAGATGCAAATTGAATGGAAATCAGTTTATTTTTCCCAAAACTGTAGATGAATCTATTGTTGATGTCAATGATTTCATAATATTGCTCCCAGACCCGAAAGTATTTCAGGAAAATTCCAGGCTCAATCTTACTCATAAGTATTTTGGAATTTCATTTGCAAATTTTAATGTGCGCTGATTTTTTTGTACTTAAGTAATAACTTCAACTAAATTGCAATTGTTCCTGTATTAATCTGTTGCTATTTTCAAAATATAATAATAATATTTTTTTTTTTTTTTTTTCAAAATGTTACTTGTAAATTTATATTACTATGTTATTTTGCGGATAAAGGGGAAATAAAAAAGAATTAGATTAATGAAAAATAGATTTATATTGCATTTCAGATAATGCCTAACAGCGGTCCACTGTGCCCCGGTGGGTGGACCAGTGTGCCCCATTTCTGGGGCACACTGGTCCAATTTATGGGTGCATATAAAAATTTTTATTTTGAAAAATGTATTGAAAACTATGTTATGAGAAAATTATGATGAATGTATAAAGGTATAAGGAATATTCAAAAATATTTTCATGCAGGGATGCACCCGGTTTGTCCGTTAAAGAGAAAAAAAATTTAACTGAAAAAGTAGTCCACTGTGTACCAGTCTCCCCTAAATAGTAAGTTTTTATGAAAGGGGGAAATTTTGTTAAAAGGAATTTTGTGAAGGGGCCGGGCCCTAAATAGGCTCCAAATTTTGTCTGGATCGACTCTTGTAGTGTTTTCCCAAGGCGTTTTCAAGAGGGTGCAGCGCCCTGCCTGTTTTTTTTTTTTTATAGTTGTAAATGCGCTCTGCCCATTTTTATATAGCTGGAAAAGTGCCCTGATTATTTTGGGTTTGCAAAAATTTACTGTCGCGAATTTCACCAAAAGGTTGCGGGAAAATATCGCACAAAAATTTCCCAATATTTGTACTCGTTGGGGGAAAATTATAAATTTTGTTAAGCTATTGCAGGTAAATAGCAAAATTTGCCGATGAGTCGTGAAAACAATCATGAAATTTGACCACAATCGCATGTAAAAAAAAAAAAGAAAAGAAACATGCAAGTTTCACCTGTAAGGTGCGTGAAAAAAAATTGGGAAATTCGCTTATCTGTCACCAAGAAAAAGCAAAATTTGTCAATTAGTAGCAGAAAAAGATCACAAATTTCTTCAATCGATTGCAGGAAAGGAATCATGAAATTCGTCAGTTGGTTACAGTAAATAAACGTGAAATTCGTCAATATGTCACGTGTAAAAAAAAAAAAAAAAAAAAAAAAAAAAAAAGAAGTGAGTTTCACCTGTAAGGTGCAGAAAAAAAATGAGAAATTCGTTTATCGGTCGCCAAAAGAAAGCAAAATTTGTCAATTGGTAGCAGGAAAAGATCACAAATTTCTTCAATGGATTGCAGGAAAACAATCGCGAAATTTGTCAGTTGGTTACAGTTACAGGAAATAAACGTGAAATTCATCAATAGTCACGTGTAAAAAAACAAACAAAAAAACATGTGAGTTTCACCTGTAAGGTGTGGGAAAAATTTTGAGAAATTCGCTTATCGGTCGCCAAAAAAATGCAAAATTTGTCAATTGGTAGCAGGAAAATATCACAAGTTTCTTCAATCAATCGCAGGAAAGCATTTTCGAAATTCATCAGTTGGTTACAAGAAATAAACGTGAAATTCTTCAATATGTCGTGTGTGAAAAAAAAAAAAAAAAAAAAAAACATGCCGGTTTCATTTGTAAGGTGCAGAAAAAATTTGAGAAATTCGTTTATCGGTAGCCAAAAAAAAAGCAAAATTTGTCAATTGGTAGGAGGAAAATAATCACGAAATTTGTCAGTTGGTTACAGGAAGTAAACGTGAAATTCGTCAATTTGTTGCCAGGAAAAAACTGCTCAATTCGCCAATAGGATGCTGGTAAATATCGCAAAATTAAGTTAAAATTTGCACGTATCAGTAATATTTTACTAAATATTAATTATTGATATACAGTAAAAGACTTTTTAAACATTGCATGTAATGTTGTACTGTTTCATGTAATATGTGTGATATTTAATATAAAATTTTACATATCAATGTAGCATTTGAGGTTTTTGACTCAAAAATTTAAATAAAAGAATAAATTTGTAATTTCGGCATACGTCAGGTCTCACAAATCTGAAAAATCAGAGTGAAAGGAAGAGACAAAAAAATCAAAACAGTACTGAAGGGACTCAGAAGGTATTAAAACTAAACTATTCAAGACAGCCATACTCAACAAGCGGGCATGTGGCCTGGCGACCTTTTATGTGCGATCCGAGACCTCAGAGAAAGAATCTACTAGAGAGTACATTCCTTTGTTATATTGTTGAATAAGCCAGTCCCAGGATCAGCTCAGATTTGGCGCTTTAGAAACTGTCTGTTTTGGTGGTGATCGCTTTCTTGGCAACTTCGATTTCATTCTCGCAATAAAAATAAACGTAAATAAACCAAACTGTTGCTCCTTCTAGGATTTAATCTCAGAGGAAGGATAGAAATAAGTTGAGAGTCCCACCCCTGATGAAAAAAGGATTGTTTAATCTTCTGGATGGATTTTCTTTTTCTGTTTTTGCTGCTGTATTTCATTTTAATGTTATAAAATGGCTTTGTCCTTGTAATAAATGTTACTTAAATTATATTTTTGAAGTGAATACTTCTTTAGGCGTGTTGGGCATTTTTTGAGATGGGAAAAAACGGGGGGCATTTGCTATAGAAATCTATATATTTACATTACTATACAAGTATGTGTTGCGGCCCACCTAACGTCGCAAATATACGTTTGCGGCCCGCGGTAATAAAAGGATGAGTATGGCTGATTCAAGATGTTTAGCATGCATAATAATTTTTTTTAAAAAGAAATTTCTTATTGGTTAAAATTTAATAACTCAAACTGATTTAAAATTTGAGATTTCTTGAGTTTGACATCCTTGGATCTTTGTGAATAATTGTTCCAAAAAAAAAAAACCCATAATTAATCATTTTGAGAAAAGTTGGTGTGAAATATAAACAGTCACATTTTAACTATAATAGATGTTGCTGAATACTAATGAAACTTTCTTTGAATCTTTTTAGACTCCCAGTTGAAACACACCATCACAAACATTTGAAGACAGGAAGACTTGCATGAATATTTGGTTAGTATATTTTTTATTAAAAAATGCCTTGTTTTTTAGAATAATTAGTTTGTTGTGAGATTGCAAAATTTACACTAGATTGCATTATGAAATTCTAGATTAATTTTAAATATCAGATCTTATGTTTTTACTCAAATTTTTTGGAGCAGAGTGGGAAGAGAGATATAAATGGCAATTTATTTACTAATGTATAATTTATAAATCTTAGAAGTTTATACTTTGGAAAATAACAGTACAAGACCTAATTTTTTTTAACATAATATTTAATGTAACACATCAAAAATATTTTTTTTCTCTTAAGGTCCAAATCCAAACGGCTCACTTTATGACTTATTTTTTTTAATTCTTTTTTTGTTCAGAAACGCATGAAATTTACAGGTATTCTTATTCAGAAATTTTGTAATTGAAAGACGTTTTCCATTTTTCAAATTTCCAATGCTGCAGCACAAAAAAGGTCAGAAACATGTCATCACATGACACAAATCACTTATAACTCGATAAGTGATTTATTGATAAAAAAAAAATGGAAAACTCATTTAGATTCCAAATCCCTTCCATGATCAGACCTGCCAATTTTATGCTTTTGTGTTTAAAAATGAGTCAGAAAGTTTCGTGTTGTTGAGCAGATCATTTGAGAACCAAGAGAGAAAAAAAAAAAAAAAAAAAAAAAAAAAAGTTATATACATGAATTTCTGAGTTTTAAAAAATAAAGATAAAACTGACTTGTTTTTTTATGTATTTCTTAATCCGTAACTATGGTGTAGCAGGAGAAGCTGCTAAAGTTAAGATTATTAACTTTAAAGGATTTTGTAAATTTTTAAACATAGAAAACAAACATTTAAAGTTCATCATGTCGTATCTTCAAAACATGTATAAGCATGAGATTTCTATATTTTGCATGTATTTTTGTTTCTGTACTTTCGTATTAACTGCATGCCAGCATTTTGCTAAGCGTTTCACTCATTTATTTGTGAAATCATGTATGTATTAATTATGTATCATCGATGTATTCATATGTATGTGTGATGTAGTGGAAAGTTCTGTAATTTGGTTTGCAACCAATTGATGTATTTTAATAAGTGCAACTTGGCACCACTAAGGCTGTTCTCAAATCCAAACAGGCTACTTTATGACACATTTTTTAATTCATTTTTGCTTACAAATGCATGAAATTGGTAGGTGTTTTTATTCAGAAACTATGTAATCTAAACACGATTTCAATTTTTTAGTAAAGGCAGATCTTTTACAAAAGATTGTCAAAGTCGGCATTTTCAACCAAATTACCAAGGTGGTTGGCAGTAGAGTGCGAAAAAGTGTCGCCACATGACCAGAAGCACTTATAACTTGATAAGCAGGGTTGCAAAAAAGCCGGCTAAAATTAATAAAAGCCAGGCCAGCGGCTTTTATTGGTTTTAACTGGCTTTTTTTGGCCAAAATTGGCCTTTTTTGGTCAAAATTGGCTTTTATACGTTGAAGCAATTTATTTATAAACTGTAGATTTTTAAGTATTTTTTAACTAATTTAAAAGACATTTTATTGAGTTAGGATTTAATAAATAACTTAATTTCTCAATAATGAAGACATTAATATTGGAATAACACATAGCAGACTGGTGATTTGAGTCAGAATTGTAAATATGTTACCTAAATTTTAACGAGGCATACTTAGTGCTTAACTATTGCTATATTTTTAAAATAAAAGCTTTTTTTTATTATGATTAATTTAATTTACACTTTTTTTTCAGTTTTACTTCTTTAAATAATTAAATAGGACAACAGTTGTTTAATTACATATTTTATTACTCAACTAATTTTAAAGGCTATTAACCCACTAGTAGAAATAATGCAACATGACAGTGGGCATTGCAGATTTTTGAAGATTAATCTAATAGCTTAAAAAATACTGTACTTAAAAAAAAAAGCGAAATTTTACTTTGTCATTGGATTACTGTTATCTTCTTACTGTATTTTCTTTGTAATTGAAAATTTTGCTTATTTAATGGGTTACTATTATTTCTTGTGATAGTAGACATTGTTGCATCATAGATATATTTTGTTTTGCTGTAGATTGATACACACACAAATTAGTTACTGGGGCTATTGATAGGCAAGTTTTAATATTTCTCATATCTTTAAAATCATACATACAACAATTTAATAAAATTACCATTTTCCACTGTTAAAAACAGTAATATGAATAACAGTTGCTTTTCATTTCAACAAGTTTTATTTATTTTTTTAACTGTTCTCTCTTTTTTTTATACACTTACATCTACTAAAATCTCCTCAAATATTATATATTCATCCTAATTCCTCTTTCAACGTTGATCATTCCATAATTTAATCTCATCATATGGACTTATCTGGCATGAGTTTTATAATTGTTTAGTAAAAAAAAAAAACATATTGAAATATATTTTTATAAGACATTAGAATACTGATTACTAACTAAATATGGATGCTCTCATCTCAAGTATTATATATGCTAATTTCATTTATTAATAATATAAATTATTAAGTTTTAATCCACAACAATTTTAAAAGTAAAAAGCAGTATATGTAAGAATTTTTCATTTTTGATGGTGATGTTTTGTTATTGTTTAATTAAATATAATCTTTAAAATGAACTGATTTAGTAGTTATTTCGTTATTTAAAATAATAATTGTGTCCTTAAACTGCTGCACCATGATATTAAAAGAGAAAATGCATTGAAAAAATGTTATGTTGCATAGTTAAGTGCAATACATCAATTTCAACTGACGTTATATTCACCAGCCGAGAAGGATAATTAAGAAAAATAATGCAAATAAATGAATATCCAAGATTTTTTTTTTCTATTTTCATTTATATTGTAATTTTTTTGTGTTTAAATTTACTGATAGTTGACACTTAGGTGAGTGGGGCTTTTCCAGATTTTTTTATTGTATTTATTTTGATATTCCAATGGCAACATTCTTCTATTTGTTTATTTGGCATTACTGTTTGGTGATAATTAATTTTTCTTGAAAAGTGGTCGACGGGATAATGGAAAAATCATTTGATTCCAAATCTTCCATAGTCAAGAGTCTGTGCTAGTCACATGGGCTAATGTTAATCCTATGGGAGTGTTAGTTTGAAATTTCTTGTTTGCATTTCAATATTTGTTTGTTATCTTGTTTGTATTTCAATATACAATGGTTCTGTTTTTATTTTTTAAGTACGTAACCCTAAAAATTAAGAATAACAATAGCGAAGGACATAATGAATGATTGTTATTGAAATGAATCATCCCGGCATACACAAAAGCATTGCTGTTTACTTTCTTGCTATTTTTGATCAATTAAAACCAGAACTTTTGTAAAACAAAAAGAATTTTAAGAGCCTTGACAACTATGCTTTTGTGCATGCCTGAATGATTCATTCAAATATCAAAATCATTCATTATGCCCATCACTAGAAATCACATGCAAAAAATTAATGAGGAGGGGGGGCTTACAATTGCTTCATTGAAGATTAATTCAGTTTTCATATAACAAAATGTCATTTTGTGTGATTCGTAAAATGTTATGTAGTAAAACAGTGTTATTATTTTATTATAGGTGCTGCTCGAAGAAATCAGCTCTTACTATTGCAGTGATAATGGAGTAGAATAATAAGAATTTTGTCCTGTTCCAAAGATTTTTATTTTCAAATAAAATAAAGTCACTTCTTTTTTTTTTTCCTTTTTCTGTTATAGTTATATTCTGTACCACCTAGTACTGTCATTGCTGATAAGGGAAAAAAAGACTTACATTTTTATTAAAACTTTTATTGAGTAGTAGAGCTGACATGTTTAAAAAATGATATGATAATAAGAAAGCATGCAATAATTTTTAGTATTAATCTTATCATGTTGCAATATTTAAAACTGAAAATTTTTCTTGTTTTTCTAAAAATGCAAAATTGAGGTAGCAATCAATTTGTAAATTTCCCTTTGTATCTGAAGCTCACATAATTGAAATAAGTTTTTGATGTAGGCAGACATTGACTGAAAAATAATTCTGAGTGGTTCTTTCATACAGTGAGTTAATTGGAGTAACATTTTTGTACTGATAAAAAAAATTTAAAATTAGTTCAATATACAAAATAGATTTTAAAACATTTGTCTAATAATTTTATCAAAATAAACAGAATAAGAAATTTATTAATTTGTGTTAACAACTTTGCGACGAGCGTCCCACACATAATTTTGAATCTGATTACTAGTATTTACAAATGGAATCCTTTGCCTAATTTAATTGAAGAAATTATATGATAAAATAAAGAAAAAAATATTCTAAAATATTGGTATGAAAAATTAAAGATTTTATGCATGATGTGTAATGTATGTGTGACATTTATCACAAAGATTTCTTTTTTTCCCAAGAAAAATTTATCTACCAAAAGTCTTTATCCTCTGCAAGAAAGATTTGTTAAATTTAAATAATATGGGAGAAATAACAAATCTATTAGCCTCTTGTTGCAAAATGCTGGAGGATTTAGAAATTTCTCACAAGATAAAATTATCAAACTGATTTTAAATACCATATTTACTTGTGTATAATGTGTACCATGTTATTTTAACTTAAAAAAAAAAAAAAAAAATCTGTAGAAATCATGATTTACAATCTTTTCTCAAATCTAAATTACTTTTGTATGTGCTCATATATATTTTGCTCTCTTATTAAAATATCATAAAATAAAGTTTCTGCAATATGTATATATACTTTGTGAAAATGTGTATGGTTTGATGTATACAATTAGAAATATTCAGTGTATCATGTATGTGTATACTGGATTTTAGACCTGAAATTTTTGTAAAAATGTGTGCATTATGCAGGAGTAAATATGGTAGATTTTTTAATTTAGCTGAGAGATTTTAGTGAATTACAGCAGACATATTTCATTCGAAATATTAAAAAAAATTAGTCGATGCTTTGATAAAAAATATTCCAATATAAATATGGCAACAGTCCCCAAAGCAGAATATACTTAAGAGTGCGACATACATCGGAGAACAATGAACTTCTCTGCAGAACATTTCAAATTCTCATTTTCAACACAATTCACTATTCATTCATTTGAAAAAGCACTAAATTTGTCTGTCAATCACCAGAAAAACTTCATCAATCGTTCGTTGAAAAAGATTGTGAAATTCATTAATTGGTCGCAGGAAAAGCTCACACAATTTGTCAGTCGATCATGGGGAAAAATCGTGAAGTTCTTCAGCTGCTGCAGTTTAAAAAAAAAAACATGAATTTTGTCAGTGGATCATCGGGAAAAAAATCTGAAATTCACCGGTCAGTCACATAAAAACCCGGCAACTTTTACCAATCGGTCGCAAAAAAGTGACAAAATTTGCCATCCTGTAGAAAGAAGATATTGTAAAATTCACCTATCAGTCGCGGGTCAAAAAATGTGAAATATGTTTATCAACCGAAGGATTTTTGATTGAAATTTCATGTTTTTTGCCAAGAAAAAGCGCAAAAATTTCTCAATCGGTTGTGGGTAAAAACCATGAAATTTGTCAGTAAATCGTCGAGAAAAATGGGAAATTTGTCGATCAGTAGCGAAAAAAAAACGCAATTTTCTCCAATTGGTCACAAGAAAAAACTGCAAAATTTTCCAATCGGCAGAAAGAAAATATTGCAAAATTTGGCTATCAGTTACAGCTGAAAAAAAACCCCACTAAATTAGTTGATCAGTTTTGGGAAATCCCTCGATTTTTTTCAATCAATTCCAAGATAAAGCGACAAAATTTTCCAATTGATAAAAAGAAAATAATGCAAAATTCGCCTATCAGTCGCAGGTTAAAAAACTAAATTAATCGGTGGATTGTCAGAAAAAAAATCACAAAATTCGTCAATCAGTCTTGTAAAAACCCACAATTTTTTTCATTCTGTCACAAGAAAATCCGCAACATTTATCGATCAATAAAGAAAATATCGCAAAAGTTAACAATCAGTTGTGGATTTAAAAAAAAAATCGAGACATTCGGATATTAGTCGCTTGAATAAAAAAAAATAATAATAAAAAAATAAATGCAATTTTTGCCCATTGGTCCTAAGAAAGAGCTGAACAAATTTGCCAGTCAGTGAAAAGAAAATATTTAAAATTCGCCAATCAGTCGCGGATAAAAAAAATGCGAAATTCATCAGTGAAGTGTTGGAAAATATCTCGAATTAGTCATGGGAAAAAAATTGCGGAGTTCGATGATTGGTTCTGAGAAAAAAAGTGAAATTCGCCAGTTACCAGAGAGAAAAATCTCAAAAATATTGCAAAAATCGTCTATTACGAGGGGGAAAAAAAGCGAAATTCGTCATTCGATCGGAGTAAAATTGTGAAATTCGTCATTTCTTTGGTTTTTGTGTGTGTTAGCGTTTTACGAAATGTCTTTAGCATTTCTATACAAGATGAAATCGCACTCCTACATATACAAAATACAAGAAAATCTCTGTGTTTTATTTTTTTATTCCCACAGAACATTTGTGATCAGTGTAAGGTTCGTTGCAGAACATTGCAAAATATTCCTTTTGGGAGGGGGGGGGGGAATAATATACTGATATTATTGGAATGAAACATTTAGTATTTTTATCTACAGTTGTCTTTACCAAAATTATTAAGCACCCTCGTATTTTTATCATAACTTATTTCAAAGTGTTAGCAGGCCCATGCTGGATGTCCTTGAAAGGGCGGTGGACAGAGGGTTATGTTGGCACTTTCATATTAAATCATGTGCCATCATTAAGGGTGGTTCAGGCAGAGGGTGCAAGGGCACGTATTCCTAAGTGCCAGCAGGGGCCTGAATATTAGTCGTAGTGTCTGATGTTTAGTAATAGTATTCAAGTAATAGATATCGCATTTATATAAAAAAAATGTTTAATTAAGAAAGAAAATATAGTTTATAAAAATTCAATGGCGGTGTATTTTGTACATCAGTGGAGACTTACTGATAAAAATAATGAAAAAGTAGAACAAATTTTGAACTTCAACATTGAAGGATGTTTAGGAAGAGAGTAAATGAAGCGCAAGTGACACAATTATTTTAGAATTCACAACTGCTGTCTGTGTCTTTAATGGTTAAGTTATTACAATTAAAATGACAGCAAACTAACAACTCGACTTTTAATTAAACAATTTGCTTTAAAAAAATGAGTTTTTTTAAAAAACTAAACTGCTTTGTTTTTCAGTAAGTTTCAGAATTGAAACTTTCATAGTATAGCAATTGTTATGCTATGCAAGTTAATAGGTAATCATGACAATTAGAATAACTCTTACCGGAAAAGCCAAAGTATATAAATCACTTATCTTCATCAATGAAAATATTTCCTAAAACTTGTATAATTTTCATTAACAGATATTAAAAGTTAAAATAATAAAAGTAACATATAAATTTAAAGTATATTTTAAAAATAAGATTTCTCTATTTTCATTGTTGAAGACAAATTCCATTATATTTTAACATTTTCTGCAAGAATTATTCTAATTTTCATATAGATATACTTAAGACATGCAAGGAAAGAATGTCATTTCATTGGAAATACAGTCTTGGCTGAAAGTATTCAGCACCCCCATATTTTTAATATATTTGTAAAAGTAATAGTTATATACAAATATTTAACTGCATATAATTTAGGAATTTTCTTTTTAAGTTTATGGTTTGTAAAAAAAAAAAAAAAAAAAGACAGTTAACAAGCAACTCGTCATTTAATGAAGTCATTTTCTTTAAACACCTACTTTTTCAAAACTATAAATTACTTTGTTTTCTGGAAGTTTCATTGTTATGTCATAAGTTAACAGATCATCATGGAAATTGAAATATTTCTTGCCTGAAATGCCAAGATCTCTTCAGCAGCATAAATATTTCTTAAAATTTATTTTTGTTATTAACACATGTTAAAAAATAAAATAATAAAAATTACATATAAATGTTTTTTTTTTTTTTTTTTTTTTTTTTTTTTTTTTACATAAGCTTTCTTTATTTTCGTTTTTGAAGACTAAGTTCATTTTGTCTTTTCTTACGATAATTATTTTCTTGATTATTTATTAACTGGCTTAACAGAACAACAAAATTTAATTTAAAAAAAAGTTTTTTAAAGAAAATAGCTTCATTAAAAGATGAGTTATGCGTTTGCTATCTTTGAAAAAAAAAAAAAACTTATTTTTTAAAGAAAATTCTTAATTGTATACAATTTAATATTTGTATCCATCTATTATTTTTACCAAATATATTATAAATATGGGGGTGCTCAATACTTTTGCCCTAAGGCTGTATTTCTGATGAAATTTCTTGGATATCTTAAGTATATCTATAAGAAGTACTGAGTATCAATAAATAGACATGCATTAGACGTCTTATAAACGCATATCAGATGTCCCTGGATATCTACAATCCAAGTCTTAAGCACGGCTATAAGACATATTGCATGTCGAAAAGTGATCTATGCTTGGATGTCTTATAGACGTGGTCTCATAGACTACCTGGATATCTTGGACGTCTAATAGAACTCAGAGAGATCACACATAACATCTCCATAAGAGGTGAAAAGGGTGTATCATGGATATTTGTAGACTTCTTATAGATGTGTCGGTTTTCTTGGGTTTACAGCTTGTAGATGTCTTATAGATGGGTGTGTGCTGTTTGGGTTAGGGGAAGAAACAGGTTGAAATAAAGGATGAACCTGTTTCAAACCAGTTCCAAACCTGTTTTTTTCTCCCAAGTCGGGGAGAACATGTCGTTTCCTCTTTTTTGTAAGTGTTGAATCGCTAGCTGCCGAGAAACGATTTCAGGTATCGGAAGGGTGATAGTCACACGGAGCAAAATCAGGACTGTATGGAGGTTGCTTAAATTGCTCCAACCCAAACAATTCAATGAGAGATTGTGTTTGAGCAACAGTGTGTGGGCATCATTTAATTGGGGCCATATAACTCACAGATCTGGCGATTAATATCCAATGCTATCATTTTTATTGATGTCAAAACCGGATTACTGACCGTATTTCAGTGTCGGCGGGAGTATCAATCGGCTTGAACATGCTTACGCTCACTCTGAAGCAGCACACTGACACAGTAGGTGCACAACTGACGTCTGCTGTAGCGCAAGGGATGCCGGGAGTCTGCGCGCATGAAATTTGCTGCAAGAGTTCAAGATTTAAAGAGATATTTTGTTACAGATCTTACTTCTAAAAATAACCCTCGTACATAGCAGAAAAATTCGGCTCACTTTTCCTCCCAAAATCTTGCCTAAAAGCATTCTTTCTCTAAAATTGTAAGGGAAAATAGCCCGTACATTATAAAAGAATATTTCTTGATTTTATGAAAAAAAAATACTGATAGCTAGGACACCAGTAAAAAACTGTTTATTTTACGGCGAATTTCATTATTTTGCTGTTAAAAAGCAGAAATTTCATAAGAAAACAACTTTAAACCGTGAAATAAGAATATTTTTAACTGCTATTCTAGCTGACAGTTTCTTTTTAGAAAAATCTTCACTTATTTTTCTTTTTCTTTTACAGAATATCAAACTAAACCAAATTGGGCTTTGCCTTCCACACCTTTACACTATATATAGATTTGTCTAAATAAGAATTCTAAACTCTTCAAAAGATATAATATATGATTAAATAAACATCTCTCCCGTATTTCTCCCGAAAGAGACAAACTCTCTTCCTAAACAATACGAATCGGTATAAAAATCTCTGTATATTTTTGCTAGTTGCAGCTTTTTTTAGAAAAATTGCAATTTTACACTTTTCAATGACATTTTGATATTTTATTTTGGAAGTTCCGACGTGAGATTCAATTCATATATTTTTAAGATCAATGATGACTTTATTCTTCTCAAGAGCTCCATTAACAAGGTGCTATTTATCAATAAGAATTCAACTAACCGAATTTCCCCCCCTCCGCATCGCGTTGCATTCAATAAGTACTTGAGCTACTTTTAGAGGATAAGAGAGAGGATGCGCGCTTTGTATTGTGCAGCTCAAATTTGTAGCTTTATTTTGGTAATAATATTAGGTATATATGAATATTAGATGAATGGTTATGTATATCTTGGATAGTTATTTTAAAACGTACCAACAATACTGTAAGCTGAGTAAAACTTTATATATATATGCCGAATTTTATTTCAAAAGTATTATATGTATATATATAATTTTTTTTTTTGCAAGATTGTTTTCATATTTGTATTGCATTCTGCAATGTTTTGCATTCATACCGGGTGTCCCAAAAATGATTAATGGATTTTAAATTCAATAACTTGCAAACGGTGACAGATATTTAAAAAAATTCTTGCAGGAGGGTTATGTATATCAGGTTTTTTTTACTATGATTCTTGATTTTAGTTCGAATTTCAAACAATAGATGGCGCTGACAGAGATCAGCGTTCAATCGAAGCCGAAACTAACGCCAATCAGCATTGATGCACCGCCCTCTGAATACTAGATGGCGGCTGTCACAGGCGGATTTTTTTTCAGCGTTTGAACGGTCCCTCGAACTTCAACAACAATAATATCTAATTTTTTTTTACTTATTTGATCTCACAAAAACTAGGCGAAGAAAACTTTTAGAAATTATTGGTGTTGAAATTGAAGGGACTATTCAAACGCTGGAAAAAAGATCCGCCTGCGACAGCCGCCATCTAGTATTCAGGGGCCGGTGCATCAATGCTGAGTGGCATCAGTTTCGGCCTGTACTGAACGCCAATCGCTGTCAGCGCCATCTATTGTTTGAAATTCGAACTAAAATCAAGTATCACAGTAAACAAACTTCTGACATCATACATAACCCTCCTGCAAGAATTTTTTTAATATCTGACACCGTTTAAAATCCAGCAGTCATTTTTGGGACACCCGGTGTATGTTACTGATGCTTTTCCAAATTCAGATCTTTCTATAAGAAAGTAGAGGCATCAAGTTACCGAATAACCCTCTGATTGGAAGAGTTTTCTGTTATTTGAAGAATTTCCCGTCTTTTGACTGAAGTATTTCAGAAAATTTTGAGCTTAGGTTTGCGAAGTGTTCGTGCTTAGATTAAAGAAAGACATACGTAAAAATTCCGTTAACTATAGTTACCGGAACACCCCAGTGATTTGACGAAAATGCAGCTTTAGATTGATGGATTTCAGGTAATTTTTATATTAGATTGAGGAATTTTCTGTATTTTTGCGAAAAATAGGCAAAACAAAGCGGAGATATTCATGTTTTAACGAAATATAGCCAATTTTGTTTGAAAGTGTGTTTCACAATACATGGTTTATTCTTAATTTTGTTTCTGGATTTTATCCATTTCCTGCATTCTGTGCATATTGGAATTGGAATGAAGTTAGTTCAAAGTAATTAGAGATATGGTTGATCACATATTCATATTATTATTTAATAATTGTTTTAAATTACAAAAAGATTGTATAGCCTTGATTCCGGAATTTCTAGGTTGCGACGTCGTCGTATTATTACATCTACATCTGCTTCATGTAATCCTGGTGATCATTATTTCTTCTCTCACTTTTAACTGTGCTTTTACTTTTCTCCCCGATATATTTTCGAGGGGTTTCTTTAATTTATTCTTGAAGATTTTTTTTCTGGGTCGCAACACTTGTATCAGAAATTTTCATATCTAAAATGACATTGCTTACTTTTCATGATTTACCTCTTTTTGCTCATTTTCACCATAAATATTTTTTTAATGATAATAAAAAACTTGTTCTAGAATGAAAATAATAATTATTACTATCTTAGTCATCTTATTTAGTTTATTATTATTAGTTCATAAACATTTTCCTTTCTTCTACCAATCTAATAGATATTTGGAATATACATCTCAACTTATACGAAACACGAAAAAAGCATTAGTTATTATACATATATTGATTCTATTTCAGCTACATTTAATACACTGGCCGTCTTCAATTGTATTTGTATTCAGCAACAATTAAAAATTTACGCGAGTTTCAATTATATTTATATAGACATCAGCATAACGTTAGATTTCAAGTAAAAATTCCACTTAAGACAATCACCATCATTTTATTTTTACGTATTATATCAGCTGTATGAGATTGCATCACGCAACATATTATTATAAACTGCTAAACATGCTAGTTAAATATTTTAGAATTTCTTTTCACTCTAAAATTTAGCAGAATATAAAGTCTAGAGTCTTATCAAAATAAAACATACTTTCCAATTCCCCGTATAATTTACCAATTTTAATTAGTTAAAATATTTTGAAAATGCAATTTGTGATGTTTTAAATTGTTACGTTCATGTGGTTTAAATGTTCATTAATAATACTGATGAAATTGACAGACTTGGCGAATATAATAAAAAAAAGGTACAAGCAGCTCTTTCTGATTAAAGAACTTTTCCGATAATTTTTTTAGTGGCACTTATCTATATGAACAAATGAAACAGTAACATTCGTGCTTACATGCAATTTTTCAGTCAATCTGAAAATTATTTATTCTTGGATTCAATAATAAAATGAAATGAACGTGTGCGATGAAATTCTGTTAGTAACTTCATTTTATTGTACATAATAATTCGAAATTGGAAGTAGAAAATGCACATAAGGATAAATAAAAGAATCACCGTAATGTTTTAACTTTGTTAACATGTATATTTAAGTAATTTTGTAGCCTACAAAAGAGGTTTCAGATATTATGTAGGATTCCAAAATGTGTAAATTTTTAGTTTTATTTATTGTTATTTTTTAATTGTTGCTTTTTTTTAATCACAAAAATGGCCTTAATTTTTAAATTTGATAAAAATATCTAAATAAATTTGTTAATAATAAAAATAGAATATCTCATGTGTTTGCTTCATGTGCACCCGAAAATGATAGGATGTATTATGGGTAAACAAAAGTGGTCACATTTTGGTCGAATTGTGACTTATCCCTTGGCCACCAGTTGAGAGTTCCGCTAGTGACTGCGCGACACTATGACCATTTGTGACATTACTGTGCACTAATATCGACACGCTAATAGGGATATTATTTAATTTTAAGCTTTTTGCTTATAGAATATGGCCTCTAACATACTAAATTTTTATTTAATCACACTCACATGAATCCATTAAGTGTATACTTTAATAGTGATACTCATTGACGATAATTAATGACATGTACTCTACTTAGCCTTAGTCTAAAATATCAAAATTATATTTTTTATTTTCAACAAGCTAATTTCTATGTTTAACTAAAATATAGTATTAAACATATCATTCAGCTTAAAAAAGCATATAAAATTGTTTTTCAAACAAAATTAATTTAGGAAGAAACATAATATGTTTAGGGAACCCAATTTAAATTCATTTCCCAAAACGAATATTTTTGCACTTCTAATTAATAATGATGTATAGTGAAGATTTTTTTTTTAATCTACTTGTTTCAAGTACATTATTTTAAGTACATACATTATCTTTCTTTCTTTTGTGAAACTTGAGGACTGTAGAAAGAGTTACATTTCTGAAATATTTTTATTTTATTTTTATAGTATTTTTATATACAATTTATTCAAATTATAATATATATATTTATATTTAATTTTACTGAAAACGAATAGATAGATTGCCAATAAAACGAATATGATAATATAATACCCATTGGCTTAATTCTACAATAGTTGCCACTTTTGAAAGCGAATTAAGTCCTAAACAAATAGCGATGAATATGCCTGGAGAGTTCCAATTATTTTAACTTGCTTCTCATATTTATCTAGGCTAACCTTTCGGCTCAGTAAAATCTTTAAAAGAGAGGGTTCCTTTTAAAAGCTTTATTTACGAAGAAATTCCAGTTGCTCTATTCAGGATGCCTCATGAATTTCTCAGGTATAGTAAAGACCCCAGAGACGTTTATAAAACAAACACGCTACATTGAATTAGGTCCAAAATATCCAATACTTTTCCACATCGTACATTAGAAGTTTCATGAGAAGGGATTTTCCCTATCGATCAAGTTATCAGAAGCCTGTGAGACGAAAAATTCCAAATGTCTACCCCTGCGAAATATTTGCATGCTTCACTTGTGGAGCGGGCGACGTTTTACGGACAATAGAATCATCAGAGAAATTCACGACTTCACAAAGTTTTCCTAGAAATCTGAATTTATAATTTTATACGAAAGCCACAAATTTAATATTTTTTTCCGATTTATAGAAAGTTGAAAAAAAAAAGAAAGATTTTTTTTTTTTCTGTTTTTAAATATATGAAATTGAAGCATCATTTGCAATTTTTGGAAAGTTGTGAAAAAATGTTTATTTTACTTCACAGTTCGATGGGTTTTTGAAAGTTTTAAGGTTCAACGGATTGAGTACACTTGTTAAATTGAGATTGAGAATTGTGAAAACATTTTTTTTCTGTTTTTAAATACATGAAATTGAAATGTCACTTGCAGTTTTTGGAAAGTTGTGAAATTTTTTTTTTATTTTATTCCTCAGTTCGATGGGTTTTTGAAAGTTTTAAGGTTCAACGGATTGTATACACTTGTGAAATTGAGATTGAGAGTTGTGAAAACATTTTTTTCTGTTTTTAAATACATGAAATTGAAATATCACTTGCAGCTTTTGGAAAGTTGTGGAAAAACTTTTTATTTTATTCCTCAGTTCGATGGGTTTTTAAAAGTTTTAAGGTTCAACGGATTGAGTACACTTGTGAAATTGAGATTGAGAATTGTGAAAACGTTTTTTTTTCTGTTTTTAAATACATGAAATTGAAATATCACTTGCAGTTTTTGGAAAGTTGTGGAAAAACTTTTTATTTTATTCCTCAGTTCGATGGGTTTTTAAAAGTTTTAAGGTTCAACGGATTGAGTACACTTGTGAAATTCAGATTGAGAATTGTGAAAACGTTTTTTTTCTGTTTTTAAATACATGAAATTTAAATATCATTTGCAGTTTTGGGAAAGTTGTGAAAATATTTTTATTTTATTCCTCAGTTCGATGGGTTTTTGAAAGTTTGAAGGTTTAACGGTTTGAATAAACTTGTGAAATTGCGATTGAGAATTGTGAAAAGGATTTTTTCTGTTTTTAAATACATGAAATTGAAATATCACTTGCAGTTTTTGGAAAGTTGTGAGAAAAATGTTTATTTTATTCCTCAGTTCGATGGGGTTTTGAAAGTTTTAAGGTTCAACGGATTGAGTACACTTCTGAAATTGAGATTGAGAATTGTGAAAAGGATTTTTTCTGTTTTTAAATACATGAATTTGAAACATCATTTGCAATTTTTGAAAAGTTGCAAAAGAATGTTTATTTTACTCCCACATTTCGATAGATTTTTGAAAGTTTGAAACTTCAATGGATTGAGTACACTTTAACCATGTTTTAAAAGCAATTTTAAGTTCCACATTTTTTAAAACAAATTTAATTTTGTTATAAACATTATCATCAGATAGGTAAATTAAATAATAGTAATAAATTATGTATTTGGCATATTTGAAGTTATAAAATTATGTATTTGAGCCAAAATCTCATAAGTGTGATGTTTGACTGCTGATTTTCCGTTGATATCTGATGTTTAAAAGTATCATATTATGTTCAATTTGAATTTTTTATAACCATGGATACATTGCAGTATAATAATTAGTAGATGGGCACAAACTTTATTGAAAAATATATATGATATAGTAATTTTTATCAGATAAAACACAAATTGTAAGGGACAGAAGTGACAGGGTACTGTAGTGACATTTTTTTGCAATTTTGCCATTGGAATGTTCTATGCGCTAATTTCAAAGACATATCAAACCTACGATTAAATGCCTAGATATTAGTTAATCTGTAAATATCAATATTTAAATTAACAATGAGGACAGTAGTGATGGTTAATAAAGATACGCTTACCACTTCCCCATTCTTTTTAATCCAGAAAATCTTTATGAACAACAGCAAGCAATGGCGGCTTTTTAAGAACAATGTGTGCTCCCATACTGGAAACAATGCTGAAAATGACTGCATACTACCATCTGATGGAAACATGACGAAATTCATACACCGGGACAGTAGTGTACACAAAAGTACAAAAGTGAGAGAGACACAAGTATTAACCCAACTAAAACAAATATTACACATTTCACTCCTACAAAAATTATATTATTATGCTCCAGGATATTCATATCTATAATAAAGGCATTGGTTTTTCAAAATTTTCTAATAATTAGTATTTGTTGATGGTTTTAATGATCAAGTTATGGGTTGAAAACAAGCGACAATGTGACTTTTGAGATATTTAAATTCAATTTTAAAGATTTAAAAAACAGATTTTCACATTAGAATTAACATAATATTGTAGAACATTCACATAAAAACATTTTAACATTAAATAGATATTTATATTTCAAAGAAATGGCGATAGATCCACTGGGGGCTGAGAAATCATACTTACGAGATTTTGGCCCATTTATTTAAACTAGCCCGGTTTCACGATGACTGAAAATGTGAAGGATTTGTGATCCAAAGTCGTTACTGTCCAAATTTTTGTCACGTGAGCTGAAAAATGAGTCGTATATACGCCACTTTTAAGTCGATATGTCCCATTTTGTGATGAAGAGCAAATGACTCAAAAATAGGTCACATAGTGGATTTCACAGTGGAGTCGCGAAAGTTTTGTCACTTGAGAGACATAATGTGACGAAATTAAGATGTTGCATTTTGATTACCTTTGTGATTTTGACCATTTGTGATTATTGTGGCGTCACACCGATTGACCGAAATGTGAAAGCTTTGTGATCCAAATCCATTACTTTCTGTCCAAATTTTCGTCACGTGAGGTTAGAAATGAGTCGTATAATCGTCACTTTGAAGTCGATATGTTCCATTTTGAGATGAAGTTTTTTTTTATTAGGGTAAATGGCTCGACCGTGCAGAGTAGAAAATGTTGTTGTGTAAACTTTACATAACCGGTGGAAGGAAATATTAATTTAAAAATCAAACAAAAAGTAAAACTTAAAAGTATGTCTGTATGTCTTTACATACATTCTGAACGACATTTGCAGTTTAAAAAATCTTATTAGTGTTATTACACAAATAGAAATATCTGAAACTCCATAATTTTTTTATTTCACTTAAATTGATTTTCAAACGGACAATTTCTTATGTTGCTGGAAAAAAAGTCAAATTATCCTTATATGCACTTTTAAGTTTTAAGGAGATTTTCATTTAAAAATTTATACAAAAATTACCATTGTTTTTATTGTTAAAATATTGTTCTCAAACTTACTGTCTGAAAAACTAAACTTTTATAACTATATGTATGTCAAACATTTATAAAATATATTAAGTTATTTATTATAGTAAAGAAAGAGAAAAAAGCTTAATAACGAAAAAATAATATTTATGATAAATAAGATTGTAAATCACATTATAGAAAGTCATAATAATAATAAAACAAGAATAATAATATTTACTGCTCTTTTGTTAATTCATGGTGTATGTAATAAAACTGAATAAACAAATCTAATTATAATAATAATAATGTTGATAATAATAACAAAAATATAATAAAAATAACAATAATAATAATAATAAAAGTAATAGTAAAAAAATAAAAATAAAATACTGAAAATAACAACAACAATGATAATAATATGACTCATCAAAAATAGTTTTTATATAACACGTATGATACAATAAAAGTTTCCTTAACCCATTTTAGGCCAAGCGTAGAAATTTTATAAAATGTGGTATTATTTACATTGAAATTTGCTTAAATTACATTCATTAAGAAACCAAAAAAGTTCCGTGCATGAAAAAAAAATATTTTATTTAATTTGACGTTACCATTATTATTTAACCATTAATAATTTACCATTAAATGTAAATAAAGTATTTTAAGTTTTCTTATGGCATTTTTTTTTATTTTATTTAAAGAACTTGCAACTTTACTCCATTATAAAAACATATGATTAATCTCAAGTGGAATAATTATACATTTTCAAAAAGTCGAATTTGCCAATAACAGTTTCAGGAAAAAAACCAGCGTATTTTGAAAATTTGTCAACAGAAAATGATTACTTCAATTGAATTACTAATATTTTATGGATGTCTCCAGAACCCTTAAAAATAGCAGAAAAATAAAATTAGTGAAAAATATACGTCACGGTGTTAATAAAAATATATCTATTGAAATGATGCGTTTACGCACTTTTGGCCGAAAATGGGTTAAATAAGAAAAATGTTAAAAACCGCCTTCTTATGCCCTAATATAATTGAAATATGAATTCTTTTCATAAAGCACACTTTTTAAAATAGTGTGTGGAGAAGTTAAAAGCTGCGGAAATGTATCGTAGGCGTAAAGAAAATAAGGGAGAAGTAAGAAAGTATAATTAATGAATCATCTGTGACGTAAGTTACATTAAGTTTAAAAAGATTACAAAGTGCTCAGACGAAATACTTATTTAAATTGCTATAATTAGTTCTATTTTGAAATAGATAACTGTATTTAAAAACGTCTTCTTTGAAGTTGTTTAGTGATAGCTTTCAAGCTCAACATTTACCGCAAATATTAAAAACATCCATAAGCTTCTACAACCTTTGCTAACTGAATGAAACTATAGTGGGTAGATAAGAGACTAGTTAAGAAGAATATGTTCCTATTTGCTAATGCTGAAAGGAAATGTTGCCTCACAATTAGGGCGTTTATATTATATTTTTCCTATATTGCACCAATAAGGTAAAGCTAGGAGAGTGCGCACAATTCTAAAGAATAGCAATAAAAAATCTAAATATTAATTTTTTGCTAAACTATCCATGAATAATTTTTACTTCATTTGTTTTTTATACATTTCCATTGCTATTTTGTTGTTATGTTTCAATTTAATAGAACAGTTGTAATAAAACCAAGAAAGTTATTTTGTGCAATCTCTCCTTACAGGGTTGGTGTGATTGCGCACATGGGTAGGAGAGATTGTTACTAATAATAACTACAATTAAATTGTTAACAATAATAATTACACTTAAATGACATTGCTGTAAGGTTTTTGTGAACAAATTTTATTGTATTGGGAGTGAATATTTCAACCTAATGCAGACCTAAAGAATCAGAAAAAAGTAATAATTTTAAAAACGATTAAAAAATTTTAATTAAAGGAAAAAAATTAAATAATCAGAAAAAGCATGTCCAGATTAGATTAAAAAATAAATTATGTAACTTAATAACACGTTTAACTTAAAATTAGTCCATTTTCATTTTTCATTTTTTTATGCAAATTTACCAATAAGCTGCGTAATCTCTCCTAGCATGGAAACTAATGGAAACAATGTGCCATCTCTACTAAGTAGCAGATGCGCAAACTCTCCAATTTCGGTAGGAGAGATTGCGCGGCCTTTTATTTAAACATGGCCGCTACTAAAACGAACCGTTGATGTTCACATGGTTAGTCTAGATTAGTAGCTTATGAGAAATCTTTTAAGTTTAAAATATTTTGTACTATTGACATTGTATAGAAATTCTGATGAATAACTATGAAAATTCAAGCACTTTCTTTGGGAAAACATAACAAAATAGCAATACTTTATCTTAGACGCCCAAAGCAATCAACGTGCACTTTCAAGTAGACACTCCACTACAGTTGTTGTACAACTACCTGGAGTCGCTGCGCTCTCACTCTATTCCTTCCCCCCGAACCTCTATGTGCGCAATCTCTCCGACCGCGCCATCTCTCCTGGCTTTACCTTATATCACCATTTCATTCACAATTTAAATTTTCGATGTAAAGTCAGTATATTTGAAATATTCACTTTTCATATGAAATATTCAGAGTGTAAAGCCAATATTTAATCATTATTGGTGTTTTATTTGAATTTCTGAAGAATGCTATATTGGTGCAATATTGGACCCCAATATAACCAATATTAGTTTGCCTCTAGGTATAGTTTAAAAAAAATTAAAAATTAAAAATGATGCATTTTTTCTGAAAAACGACCAGAAAATTATTAGAAAAGTTTATTTTCTTAAAAGATTATAATGAGGCCTTGCAGATAAGGGGCGAATTCGACAAAAGTTGGTATGTATTTTAAGCATGACGTGGTGGATTGTAGTAACTGGTGTAACTCTTACAAGAGTCTAGTTCAAACTTAATACTGTGAAATTTGCTTTAGAATACATACTGGAAAATTATCAATAATGATAAATGAAATTTTTAACTGCTGTATCTCGTAACAAATCTTTGCGAGTTCGTCCATAACATCAGCGACGTCTCATATGTTATACTCGTAATTGTGATTATACAATAGTAACTGTTGATATTGTAGTCATGTAAATACAGTTGAAAACAGCATGGAAATCATGTATGATTTGTTTTTGCTCCATTTTCATACGTGGAGCTTTTACACTGAAGGATTAGAAGGAAAAAGGGGCAAAAAGGTAATTATAAATAAATTTAAATTTGAAATTGGACTGTTAGAGTTTAATTAAAAAAATAATAAATTATTTTACAAATCTAATTTTCTGCGACATTCCTTTGCGAGTTCGCCCGTGATATCAGAAACGTCTCATATGTTATACTCGTAGTTCTGATTATCCAACATTAACTGTTGATATTGTAGTCATGTAAATCTAATTGAAAACATCATGGAAATGATGTATAATTGGTTTTTGCTCCATTTTCATAAGTGGAGCTGTTATACTGAAGGATTAGAAGGTAAGATGAGCAATATTGTAATTATAAATAAATTGCAATATGGTAGTATTGTAATTACAAATAAATTTAAATCTGAATTCGGACTGTAAAAGTTTAATTCAAAAAAGGATAAATTATTTCAAAAATCTAATTTTCCATTACATTAAAATAATTGCTCATACACTGTTAAAAATCTTCAGCAAACTGTACGGTCATTCAACCGTTTATATAAAAAGCGGTCACATAACCGTAATATATCTCTATTCTGACAAATCAGAGCGCTTCAAATTATGACTGAGTTTTCGCTTTCTATAAAAATGTCTGAATGAACGGGCAGGTTGCTGTAGATCTTCAACAGTTTACATTCTATTCTAGATGTTATGTATTTCTCTGTGTCGATAGTTGAATAGTTAAAAAAAATACTGAAAAACAAACATAGAATGACTTTATAACCACAGAAAATGCAACTTTTACTGTGCAATAGCATATAATTAATAGTTTCAAAAGAATAAGAAAATATTAATTTAAGCAAATACTTTGTAAAATATTTCACACCAACCATTTCCCCTTTAAGGTATATATATATATATATATATATATATATATATATATATATATGACAATGTTTTTGATAATACAACTTATGGGGGAAAAACGCACGCTAATCTCTTATCTATAATATTTAATTGAACTGTGCGTTAAAATAAAAAGTTTTTTGTTATTATTCATTTAAAATAAAATTTCTACATAATCATTCAGATTGTTTCCGTAATATTAACTAATCATAATTCCAGATTTATTTAACAAATAACTGAAGAATGTATATTAAAAGCATGATTTGTTTCTCAAGATTGGATGATTAAAAAAATATATATATAGTATACGTAGGTATGAAGGTGAATCGTAAAAACATATTTGTTGATCAATGTTGCAACACTAAAACGTACATTGCAGTCTCCCAATAGTGAAAATTAAGAATTCTGGATCCTTCTTTGCACCAGAGGCTACTTAAAATTTCCTGGCCTCGACTACGTGCTGTAGAAGAAATTTCTCTGCATGAAATATTACTGACGAGGATTCGGATTATTTTACATAAGGAAGCTTTCGTTTTAGCCTGATTGCCAAAACCAATCTTTTTTAGTAATACTTTGATTCGTTTTCGTTTCTCCCAGAATTGACCAAATGTAGCAAAAAATGGATGCAAAAAGAAGTGCAGATGAACAGAGAATTTTTCTTTTTTTGTTATTTTTTTTTTTCTTAAAAGAACGTATGCACGATACCGATTGATTCAAAAAAAGATTATGGTAATTATCTCTTAAACCGCAGACAATAGCAATATATATACAATTGAAAAACGTATTAAAATCAAGCATAGCTTTGAGATATGGCATTTGTTTTATAAGGTGCTATATATGTATTAAAATAGGAAATTTAATAATTTTATGCGGCCCCCTTTTCCTATAACTTATATATAAAATTTTCATGCCGCAACTTATTTATAAAATGTTCATGCTATAATTTCCCTTTTTACCCATTTATGCAAGCAGGTAAATTATTATTTGTAGAAATAATGAATGCATTTACTGTATTAACAGGGAGATTTTATTGGGCGTTTTTTAATACTTATTATGTTTCCATACATTTCTAGTTATGGACAAATATGCTTTAATTGCTATCAGATATTTTCTATGAAAAACGTTTCAACACTGGCATCCTAAATCATATGAGACCTCTGACCTGAATCTATATGAAGGAGAGGGGTAATATTTCATTGTTTTTTATATTAGCAGCGCAGTCACTGAAGATGGTTCTGCTTTTAAAGGAAATAGATTTTGCTAAAAAACCTAATACTTAGTTCAAGAACTTTAAGATGAACTTTATCAGTTCAATTACAATTTTCTAATAAAACTACTGAATTAGACTACCAATTCATTATTTCTGGAAATGTGGAGAAAGTTCTAAATATTTTGTAGTTGAGTAAAAATTTACTACTTTTATATGTAACTTAGTACTGATAATTTTTTTGAAAAGTGTTCTGAAAATTACATTTTGGAATCTGCAAAACTCTATCTAAATCTATTACGTACAATATAATGAGTTTAAACTTATTAAAAATTGGTTTTCTGCAGAGGACATTCTTTGGCAGTCACATCCATTAAGTAAATCTGTACGGATTCTGTATTTACGGAACGAGTGTAAGAGCCTATAATGTTAAAAATTTGGTTCATCATTTCCCGAAAACGCAGTGCCAGAAAAGTTGTCACCATAAGATGGTAAAATCTTGTTCTAATGTTTGATGGCCCGGTTAAACCTTCGTAGATTGGACCAAGAATTGGAAAAATTTGAATCATAAAGTGGTTAAGGTTGGCTAAAACTTTTCAAATAAGGATTGATTAATCAAACCAGGACCTTCTTTTAAAGTGGATTCTGAAACACTATGAACATTGAAGCTTGAACTGAGATTTGAAGATGATATCTCTTGACTTGTAACCAACATTCTAACCACTAGACAAGCAGTCGGATATCACTGTGCTCTAAACCAGCATATTGAGAGTATATAAAGCTATTTGTTTTGTTTGGCTGTTGAATAACTACATTGTTTGGCGAAAGTTGAAGTCATGTTTAATGTTTAGCCACGTAGAAGATTTCTTGAAAGTTATGAAGAACGATAGTGTAGCAGGGTTAAGTAAGACACAAAAGATAATTAAATAATAACTTACAATGATATTCACTTCAAAACTATTTTTATTTCTCAACATATTATTGATCAATATTTATGCATTTATATCACCGTTTTATCAGTACCCCAACACCAGCTGCATAACATTCTTTGGGTTGTTGTCTCAGCCACATTAGGATTTCAAGTTGAACACAGGAGACAATTCAAATGTTTGGTTGGCAACTTCTTCAACATCCATCCTACAGCTTCGACTTAGCCCCAAGCGATTTTCATCTATTTAGTTCACTAAAAACCATCTTGGAAGCAAGATAAAATTCACAGATGATAAAAAGGTTCAAATTGAATTCCTAATGTGGCTGAGACAGCAACCGAAAGAATGTTCTGCAGATGGTTTTGGGGCACTGATAAAACGGTGATATAAGAGCATAAATATTGGTGGAGAATATGTTGAGAAATAAAAATAATTGTGAAGTGAATATCATTGTATGTTATTATTTAATTATCTTTTATGACTTACTTAATGACTTTCCCTCGTAGTTTTTTAATTACTTTAAGTCACAGAATGGCTTGATTTTGAACCGTTTCTTTTTTATTGTGAACGGCTGCCTTGAAAACATCTTTAATTTTGTATTATAAGCGGATAAAACAACGCGTCACTGTTTAAAAGAATATTTTTTTATGGAATGTATAAAATTAATAAAATAAAACTAAGTTATGGATAAAGACATTTTATCCTAACTTAATAAATTATTCATCTGCTTTAATAAATATCAGTTTCTATAGCAAGACCAAATGAAAACTAATAAATATTTTCCGGTTAATATATATTTTTCAATTTAAGGGATACTCTTAGAATTAAAAGAATACTTCAATCATGAAACGGGCTCATAAATACCTAGGAAAAAGTATCTAATCAGTTAAACGAAACCACAAATTGAATTATTGGAAAAAGGATTACAGATAATAGCTGAATACATTTTTCATAAGTTTCAAAGCTTAATCAGGAACGGATTTTCTCTCTAAGTATCGCATGTATTACTGTTTAGGAAGAGCTACATAAATTTGTTCAGAAAATTTGGAAGAGTAGAGTTTTTTGTTATTTTATCTTTCAAACCTCATTAATTTTAAACGATCGTGTACTTTATATAGAATCGTTATCTGAAAGATCATGAAGCATATATCGTAACTTGATTTAATTTAAAAATTCTAAACACGATACAAAATATTTTTTTTATGCATAAACAAGAATCGATAACAACAAATTTAATTTTGAATTATGTATAAATTTAATAATTTGGAAAACAGTGGACTGTTTAAAATAGTACTTTATGTTAGAAGAACTTTGGCCTTATAGAGAAAACAAACTAAAAGGATTTAGACAGTGCTAAAAGTATCATCGGGAGTAAAAAGCATGTTGTCACACTATGTCGCTTTAGGTCAATCAATAATATTTTTCATTTAGGACTATTCTCGTGATCTGGAGCTAAAAATTGATGCCTCAGGAAGAAGTCCTTTACTTCCTGGAAACTATTCGAATAAAATCTCATAGATGGAAATGTGTGTAATACTGCGGCCAACGATTATTTCAGTTCCAACCAATGAAGAGCCTGAGAACAGTATGCACCATGTTGTTGAGACTTTAACCTATCGTTCACCTAAAAATATTGACGTATCAATCTGTAGCTTCGTAGAATATAATTTCAACGTCCGTTTTTGCTGCTTTGAGAAAAATCTGATTTAATGACTTTTAATTTCTTTGTATTATTACTGAAAAAATCCTTGCATAATAAATTAACCCTTTGATTATGGGCAAGGACAGATCACTACTTTTATATTCAATTGTACCATAATTTGCAAAATTATTCTTTGTAGTAATGTCTCTTGAAAATATACTAGTATAAGTGTATGGCAGAGATTCTTTTTCAAAAAGTGTTATGAAGAGAATAAAAAGACAGTCCATTGGGACGTATATGTCCCGACTGTCGTCAAAGGGTTAAAAGGGGGAATTTGAAAATTATTTCTGTTATACCTATGATTATTGCAATGTCATTGGGGGATACAGAAAAAACTTCTGATTTTTATTGACTAACAGGATTATTAACGAACGATGATTACTATAGAGTGGTGATTGTTATGGAATGTATTAAAAAGAGCATATTGGCATTTTTTTTTTTAATATACCTATGTTTATTGTAATGGGATTGATAAATAGAAACCAAAAATAGTTATTATTTCACTTTAGGCCTTTTTCTGTCAGGATAAAAAAAATTCGGTTTACAATTCTGAGAATTGTAAGGCTGCGTTGTAAGAAAAGCAATCCATATGAAGCTTATTTGAATGGACAAATATAAAATATAAACCGACGGGAATCAATCATCCGTATCTAAGCGTTTGCTTATAAAAGAGGCAAACAAGCATTTACGTATCATCAGACAAATCATAAAATCGATGACACAAATGGTATTCATAGCATAAACAAGACAGACAAATTGAAAATATGTAGCTACATTACTATATTAAGTTTTAAAATATACCGAATCAATATAAGGTACAGATTAAGATAATAAAGCTATAGATATAGATTCTTTGTAGTAGATGTCTCTTGAAAATATAGGAGTATAAGTGTATGGCAGAGATTATTTTTCAAAAAGTGGTATGAATAGAATAAAAAATAGTCCACTGGGACGTATATGTCCCGACGGTCGTCAAAGGGTTAAAAGGGGGAATTTGAAAATTATTTCTGTTATTCCTATGATTATTGTAAAGTGATTGGTGGAAATCAATCAATAAAGATATAAATTGTATATAGTGTTATTTATTTGAGTGAATTCAATGTTCAAGCGGTCAGTTTCATAATTAAAAACGTCTAGGGTAGACTGTTGCTCGTTAACTATTTTCGATTACAAGCGATTGAGTAGAAGAGAATGTCCTTTCTTTAAACGTTGAGGTCATTGTGCCTAAATGCGACGCGAATACCTATAGTTTTCTTGCATTTAGGGTATATTTGGCATTGTATTAAATAAATATATATTCTATTAAGCAGAAAATTATTGAATACCGTGCTTTTAGTTCAAAATTAACTTGTTTCAGGGAAATTGAATCAATATCCGTCATATAAGCCAACATTATACAACTGTCGCATTTAGGTCATTTTAGTCACATTTTCGGTAATTAAAACCTAAATGAAATGTCCAAAGTCCTAAATGTGAGAATACGTTTTATACATGTCAGTTCATCTTAAAATATTCATTTAATTGCTATAAATTTTTTAATCTATAGTAATATTATAAAGGAGTAAAGATTGTTTGTTTGTTTGTTTGTTTGTTTGTAGGGGGTAATCTCTGGAACTACCGAACCGATTTCAAAAGTGATGGTGGCAAATTGATGGTGACAACCCCTGCTCCAACATAGGCTATATTTTATGTCGGTGCCACTACCCCAGGGGGGTGCAGGAGCGAAAAACGTTCTAAAATTGCGATCTTTTCTATACTGAAGCAGCTAGAAATTTGAAATTTGGCGTTGTAGTTACTTATAAGATGTAAATGCTCTCTAAGAGCAAAATAAAAAAAAATCGAAATTTAAAATGGTGAAATGAGCGAAAAGCGTTCTAAAAACATTCTAAATTACAATTTCTATGGAATCTCTAGAACTACCGAACCGATTTGAAATTTGGCGTTGTAGTTACTTATAAGATGTAAATGCTCTCTAAGAACAAAATAAAAAAAAATTCGAAATTTAAAAGGGTGAAATGAGCGAAAAGCGTTCTAAAAACATTCTAAATTACAATTTCTATGGAATCTCCAGAACTACCGAACTGATTGGAAATTTGGCGTTGTAGTTATTTATATGATGTAAATGCTCTCTAAGAACAAAATAAAAAAAATCTAAATTTAAAAGGGTGAAATGAGCGAAAAGCGTTTTAAAAATATTCTAAATTACAATTTCTATGGAATCTCTAGAACTACCGAACCGATTTGAAATTTGGCGTTGTAGTTACTTATAAGATGTAAATGCTCTCTAAGAACAAAATTAAAAAAAAAAATCGAAATTTAAAAGGGTGAAATGAGCGAAAAGCGTTCTAAAAACATTCTAAATTACAATTTCTATGGAATCTCTGGAACTACCGAACCGATTTCAAAAATGATGGTGGCAAATTGATGGTGACAACCCCTGCTCCAACATAGGCTATATTTTATGTCGGTGTAAATAACTCCAGGGGGGTGCAGGAGCGAAAAACGTTCTAAAATTGCGATTTTTTTATACTGAAGGAGCTAGAAATTTGAAATTTGGCATTGTAGTTACTTATAAGATGTAAATGCTCTCTAAGTATAAAATTTTAAAAAAATCGAAATTTAAAAGGGTGAAATGAGCGAAAAGCGTTCTAAAAACATTCTAAATTACAATTTCTATGGAATCTATGGTACTACCGAACCGATTTCAAAAGTGATGGTGGCAAATGGATGGTGACAACCCCTGCTCCAACAAAGGATATATTTTTTGTAGGTGCCACTATCCCCAGGGGGGTGCAGGAGCGAAAAATGTTCTAAAATTGCGATTTTGTTTATACTGAATGAGCTAGAAATTTGAAATTTGGCATTGTAGTTACTTATAAGATGTAAATGCTCTCTAAAAACAAAATAAAAAAAATTCGAAATTTAAAAGGGTGAAATGAGTGAAAAGCGTTCTAAAACCATTCTAAATTACATTTTCTATGGACTCTCTAGAACTACCGAACCGATTTCAAAAGTGATGGTGGTAAATGGATGGTGACAACCCCTGCTTCAACATAGGCTATATTTTATGTCGGTGTCACTAACCCCAGGAGGGGTGCAGGATCGAAAAACGTTCTAAAATTGCGATTTTGTTTATACTGAAGGAGCTAGAAATATGAAATTTGGCATTGTAGTTACTTATAAGATGTAAATGCTCTCTAAAAACAAAATAAAAAAAATTCGAAATTTAAAAGGGTGAAATGAGCGAAAAGCGTTCTAAAAACATTCCAAATTACAATTTCTATGGAATCTCTAGAACTACCGAACCGATTTCAAAAGTGATGGTGGCAAATTGGTGGTGACAATCCCTGCTCCAACAGCCTCTTTAATAAAAAACTATGCGTTTCTGACGACTGGGTTTTTCGCTAATTGTTGCCACAGATTAATCTCGGAAAATGAAACATTTGAAGTTACTGAAAAAAAATAGTAGCTTGAAAAGAATTTGTCAGAAAATTGTTAGGCAAACTGCGTTTGAAAGTAAAAAAATTGTATTTTTCTTGATATAAATTTCAAATCTAATGTTTATGCAATTTTTTAAATATTGAATTTGAAAAATTACTAAATTTCACAATGGAGTACCATAGCAAAACCTTCATGCGTAAAAAGATAATGATAAGGGCGACGTGTCCTGGCGTGTATATTGGCTATAGCACGAGTCACAAATTATAGTAGCCTTATTATTCTGTTAAAATATAAAAGTGAATTATGAAATGTCAATATTTTGTTGGATTAAAAGTTCGTTATAAGAAATTGACCAGCGTAGCGGTCGTAGCTTGCTAGTTACTTTATAAAAAGTTGAAATACATAATATTGAAAGTTTAATAGCTAATTATTGAACTACTTAATATATTAATAACTTTATTTAATAACAACTTAAATGATTGAAAAAATAACTTTGAGATACATGAATATATTATAATTAAATAATGCATACTTTAACATTCATTCTTTATACACTTTTACTTTGACCATGGGAAAAATTAGAAGTAAATAATGAAAGACTGATACAAAAAGCTTTACCAAATCTCTTGCTTTTCAGTTTGTTTATGACTCATTTTTGCTTTTCATCTTCAGTGTAGGCCTCAATTTTTCCTTTTGGATTCTGAGTGATGTGGATCTAGAAAAGTTTGAGGTTTATGTTTCTTCAAAGCTTCTGTTTCTGCTGCATCTTCACACAGATTGTTTTTTCGACTGGCTTCAAGTTTTAGCAGAATTTTGTTTTTTTTATGTTGTTTCCCTGCTTTTTTAAGTTTTAATTGTTCCCTCTTTTCCAATTTTTATCTTTGTTTTTGCTCTTTTACTCCATTGTCCTCTTTTATGTTTTTCATACATGCTTCAGTTGTTAAGCATTCAGAAAAGTTTGCCTCTACTGCTGTTTGCTTTTGGGTTAAATCTTGATTTGTTGGTGAAACTGTTTTTAGCAAACAGCTTTCAAAAACATTAGAGGGATTAGCTTCAGGAAGATATATTTGTGCGTGTGATTATGGTTGCACTCCAGACTGTTCTTAAATGGAATCTGATCTGGTTTTGCACGTTTATTTTTTTAAATATGCATTCATTGTTTACAAAAATTTAAAATCTTCATCACTTATATTTCTATGTAATGTTAAATTTGTAGACACATCATACACTATTGGACAGTAGAGCTTATTGGAGCAGACAATTTTTGTACAAAAAGCCATATTTGTAATACATATAGAAAGTGTAAACATGTACTCAGTCAGAAATACAGGGTGTCTCACTTCAATCAGATTCCGTATGTTTTATCATAACTTCTAGTGATAAAATAATGATGATAAAATAATGCATATATTTTAACGAAATTTGCACTAGATTTATTTTGCTTTGTGTACAATGTAACGATGTCACCAAAATGGTGGAAATATAAACATTTGAATCCAGTGAATGCTGAAATGGATGTTCTATATTTCGGAATGTAATTAACGTTGCATACGGTGTCCTTAAGAAATGGTAGTGTTGTTACGGTCGATTATCTGGGCGAGGGATGTTGACCAAGGGGGATATTGCCCTCCGTGGGATCTTTCTAACGATACTTCATATTTACGCAAAATTTTAATTAAAACATGGAAAACTTCGAATGGTTAGGCCGACGAGTGCGACATAGGTTCGAACCTATCACCTGACTTAATAGCTGTGCACTTCCAGCACTTTTCGTAATATCATCGCATTTCACACAATGCAAGGTAAGTCTTTGTTTCCTCTGACGAAATTGTTGTTATACCGTGCTTTACCTCCTCATAAAGTTTGTAATCTGGTACCAAAACTGCCTGTATATCAGGTAGAAGATAAGAATTATACTTTCCAGGTCATATTTCATAAATATTTTAAAGTAAATATCGTATTTAATATAATATTGCTATTATCAGTTTGCTCACGCGAGATTCTAATTACTGTATTCTTTCTAATCGCAATCATTCGTCTAAGTTGTGGACCAAGAATCACGATTCATCACACGACTAAGGTTTGTTTAAATCATCAGTTGTGAAACTTGTGCAATTAAGAGCTCATTTCTTACTAATTTTCAATAGCTCGGTTAGCATCTGAGTGTGGCTCTGTCTTACAAGAAACTACAAAGAATGTGTGCTAGGGCACATTCTTTTTGGTTATTCTTGGAATTGTGGATCACATGTTGTTCGATTTAAACGAAAAATGAAAAAAAAAAATCCTGAATATCTTTTATGAAACCAGACAGGACAGACGGTGCTGGACAATTTTTCATGTTTTGACTGTTGATACTCTACTTCCTATACGCAATAGCACATAAGCGATTTAATACAACTTTTCCGAAATCAAATTTTTAAGGTGCCATATAAAAGGAATTTCTTCATCGTATCCAAATCTGTTAAATCATTAGCGCTTTCTGATTTTTATATTATTATTAAAAGATATTCCTCGGATTGTAAATAACCTGCTGAATGAAACATGGCTGCTCAATTTTCAGACAGTGCAGACATTCCTCACTAAGAGGTGGGATCATTATGCAACGATTTATAAATTTTTAGCAATAATTCTATATCTGGGCGTATCGGATTCATGGTCGCTATATATATACAGGATACTTAAAAATGGGACGAAGTTTTAGAGTTGGTTGAGGACAGTGCAACACCCAATTTTTAGAGTGCAATTTGTATAATTTAGAGAAGAGAAGAACGAAAAATCATGCATTCGGCATAGCTTATGAAGCACTTTCAACACTAACAAAATATTGTTAAAAAATATCATTTTTTCATGCAGTGAAATGATGTATATAAATGAATAATTTTAAAAAAACATAATCCCGTATAAATTCGAATTATTTCGTGCAATTCTGTATGAAATCAATATACACTGAGAAAAATGACACTTTCAAATCTGAGTAAATCGATGTTCCATTTTGTTATGAAACTTTTTGTTTCAAATATGACGACCTTCTGGAATACCAGAAATACTCAGAATATTGAAACATGTACATACTCAAAACTGAGCAGATAGAGGTCAGTTTACACTCATTTTTGAAACATGAACCCAGCTAAAAATGAACTGCAGTGAAACTACAAAAAAAATGCAGTTGGAAAACTGCGGTGATTTGGCACAAATCCCTGCAGTTTTTTTGAAGTCGATATAACTACAAATTTACTGCAGTAAATTTGTAGTTATATCGACTTCAAAAAAACTGCAGAGATTTGTGCCAAATCACCGCAGTTTTCCAACTGCATTTTAACTGCACACTTACTGCAGTAAATTTGTAGTTATGTCGACTTCAAAAAAACTGTAGGGATTTGTGCCAAATCACCGCAGACTTCCAACTGCATTTTAACTACACACTTACTGCAGTAAATGTGTAGTTATGTCGACTTAAAAAAAACTGCAATGATTTGTGACAAATCACTGCGGTCTTTCAACTGCATTTTTTTGCAGTTTCACTGCAGCCTTTTAGAAATTTATTACAAAATATGTATATATATAAAATATTAATTTTTCTGTATGAAAAAATCAGCACTAAAATCTAATTAAATATTTTTTTTTCATATCTCAATTTATATGCAATCTGTGCATAAAATATATCATGCATACAACGATTAATCATCACTGAAAAATATTTTTTGATCATGGCTGACTTATTCAATTATTATGGTTACCTTTTGAAAAATGAAAGAATTCAAGAAATTGTATGAACGACTTTACTCAAAATAATAATATTGAAAGATGAGTGAAGTATTCATAATAATCATAGTACTTCAAACTTCAAGCAATGATTTTTTTATGGTATTGAATTGTTTTTAGTTTTTCAATAGTTTCATTACTGGGCAATTTCTTTGAAATCAAGGACACATGGTTATTGGCTAAAAATTAAATTCTTACTTTTAAAATTTTGTAATAAAAAGTGCAATTTTATAAATAAATTCAATGTGAAGAAGAAAATTGATAATGTGTATTTAGTAATTCCATTGCAACAATAAAAATTGCAATTAAAAATAATTGTATATGAATTTTAAAAAATTAAATTATAATTCTTTATATAATGGCATATCTTTTCAATCCTCTACAGAAATTTCAAATTGATAAAGCAAATAGATGCACAAGAATTTAAATCAGAGTGGACATAACTTTTTCTTTGTCCATTGTAATTTTGTTACCCAAGCATTTAAACATTTTTATAAAATATCCTTGTTTTTTTAATTGCTGTAACTGTTTGATTATTCAATATGTACTTACTGCCTCCCCACCTCCCAAAAAAAAATGATTTTCTTTGTAGCTTGTGAGAATATATATTACAAAGCTTGTGAGAATATATATATTGTGCGAAAGGGATTACAAATTTTTAATCTCATAAGCAATTCATAATGAAGTCTATTGTGGCAGATTTAGATGATAATTTTAAATATTAAATGTAGGGGAGACTGGTACACAGTGGACCACTTTTTCAGTTAATTTTTTTTTTTTTTTCTCTTTAATGGACAAACCGATGTGCATAAAAAATATTTTTGAATATTCCTTAAACCTTTATACATTTATCATAACATAGTTTTCAATATATTTTTCAAAAGAAATTTTTTTATATGCATCCGTAAAGTGGACCACAGTGGACCGCTATTAGGTATTATCTGAAATATACAATATAAGTCTATTTTTCATTAATCTAAGTCTTTTTTATTTTCCCTTTACCCACGAAATAACATAGTAATATACATTTACGAGTAACATTTTGAAACAAAAACAAAATGAATTTTATTTTGAAAATAATAACAGATTAATACAGGAACAATTGCAATTTAGTTGAAGTTATTACTTAAGTACAAAACAATCAGCGCACATTACAATATGCAAATGAAATTCCAAAATACTTATGAGTATGATTGAGCCTGGAACTTTCCTGAAATACTTTTGGGTCTGAGAGCAATATTATGAAATCATTGACATCAACAATAGATTCATCCACAGTTTCGGGAAAAATAAACTGATTTCCATTCAATTTGCATCTCACGAATCTTACTTGAATAGAATAATCACCAATTTAGACTACAGTTATATTTATCAAAGGCAGTAAATACAAAACAAAATATTTCTTACTATATTAAATAAATTGTCATTTTTCTTTGTTTACTTTATTTTACAGTTAAATAACTACTTTTAAACAATATTTCTTTATAGTAAATAAGCAATTATTAAATATTTTGAACATTCTGCATTACAGAAGCAGAGTGGATTGTGGACCACTGTGCCCAGGAGTGGGTGGTCCACTGTGACCAATGTTGAAGTTCAATAAATAATCGTATTAATATTGTTTATAGCTTCCTTTTAAACATATTAACTTTAAAGTTAAATAAAAACAAGTATCTTAGCTTTACAAAAAAGCTGTTTTATCTTATTTATCTACAACCTTTAATTACTAGAAAAATTCAAATATGATGAAAAATTTTACTTTTAGAAGCTCAAAACAACCAATCAGGATAAAATAGTTCAATCTGAGCTAAACATATTTTCTGAAGGCTATAAATAATCAGTGCAGTGCTGTTGTCTATTAGGATATAAGAGAAGCTTTTAAAAAGTTTCAATAAATAAAATATTAGGGGGTGGTCCACTGTGCCCATAGGTCCAGTGTGTACCGGTCTCCCCTACACGAAATTTAAATGCAAAAATTAATTTTAATTGCAACTAATTTTTCCACAATGTAAATTTCAAATTTGAATATTTTTGCATCTCTTAAAGAAATTATCTATATGTGCATTGAATATTTATATAATTTTGAATATATAAAATAAATTATATGAAAGGATACATACATATATGTAAATTTCTAAATTATATACCATTTACTATGAAATAAAATGTATTACATATATTACAGCTAATAAAAAATAACTGCATAAAATTCATATTAAAAGCAAAACAAATATAAGCTTTTCTGTTTTTCTAAAAAAATGCTAAAATTTACAAAAATTACTCTTACCTGCGTCCTGATTTGTCCTTCCAATTTTATCTTGTATACAATTATGGTGCAAATAACGTTTAAATTTTAAAAAAACCATTTTATTAACATTTGATGTTTATGCTTTATAATTTGCATCGTATTTAAATACCAAATGTATTTACAAATTCTTCTCACATTTCACAGCCTTTGCTGCCGAATTTAGCTTGTTTCGAATAGTGGCACGTACAAGTGATACATTTACAACAAACTTGCAGGCAACATGGCCCTGAATATCCATTATCCTGGATCCCATTACCAGAGGAGACCACGAAAACACTTATATAAATGCAAATATATGCAATTATCCGTTACCGGATTAAGCAGGTACATTAACCGAGCATTAACTCCGCATACATTAACTGAAAAAAAAAAAACCCTGGATGCATGAAACTCACCATTCAGCAATCTCTAGAATGCATAAAATTCATTCAAACAGCAGTTAGTAACATATATATGTATGCTTTGCTTTTGCATACATTAACTGAAAAGCCCCACCAGTGGCTGAGAGGTTGTGCTCTCGAAGCTGGTAGACGGGAGGTGCTGGGTTCGATCCCAATCGCGCCCGTCGGCCTAATCGTTCGGAGTTTTCATGGTTCTCTTCGAGCCGTGGATTTATCCATGCGTAAATACGGGTTACCCTTAGAAAGACCCCCACGACGGGCACTCCCCCCGGGCCTATATCCCTAGTGTGGATAACTGGCCGTCAATAATCAACCCAACCCATTAACTGAAAAAAAAAAAAAAAAAAACGTGGATGTATGAAACTCACCATGCAGCAATCTTGAGAATGCATGAAATTCATTCAAACAGCAGTTAGTAACATATATATATATATATGTACGCTTCGCCTACAATAACCCCCCCCCCCCCCCCCAAAAAAAAAAAAAACACTTCTGGATGCACGAAACTCACAATGCAGCAATCTCTAGAATGCATGAAATTCATTCAAACAGCGGTTAGTAACTTATATATATATGTACACTTATCGCACATTAACCGAAAAAAAAAAAACCCACAAATTGAATTTCGGAAGAAAAATTGCAAATTTCACCATTCAAGAGTGCAAAAATCCTGAATTTCATCGATAGTGCGTGTACAATCATGAATTTTCTCAATCGTGTGCGTAAAAATAATGAAGCTTGTCGATCATGCTCAGAAAAAGTAATGAATTTTGTCGATCGGCTACGTAAAAAAACTTCGGCATTCGGGAGTGTAAAAATCCTGAATTTCATCGATCAAATGCATAAAAATCACGAATCTCGTCGATCGGGCATATAAAAATCATGATTTTTAGCGACTGAGTGCATAAAAATCATGAATTTTATCGATCGGCGTGTAAAAATCATGTATTTTGTCGATTGGCTACGTAAAAATCAAATTTCGTCATTCGGCAGTGTAAAAATCTTGAATTTTGTCGATCATGTGCATAAAAATAATGAATTTCTTCGATCGGCCGGAGAGAAATAATGAATTTTGTCGATTGGCTACGTAAAAATCAAATTTCGTCATTCGGCAGTGTAAAAATTCTGAATTTCGTCGATCAAACGCATAAAAATCATGAATTTTATGGATCGCCATGTAAAAATCATGAATTTCTTCGATTATGCACGGAAAATCATAAATTTCTTCAAACGGGCGCGTAAAAGCCATGAATTTCTTCGAATGGACGCATAAAAAATTAGGAATTTCGTCGAATGGATGCTGAAAAATCTTGAAATTTAGGAGAAAATGGTAATTGGGAAATCCTGCATTTGGCTTGTGCTTTCCACATTTTTAATCGCCAGTTTTTAAAGTTTAATCAACAACTGGCGACTGCTTATTTTCACCTTTAGGGGGGGGGGGGGGGATCACAAAATTAGTCGCTCAAGGATTGCCATGGAATGTGTTACCTGAAAGCAGAGGTGGTAAACAATGACAGTGTTTTAATTGCCGTTTTACAAATTTAATCGCTATGTGGTGAATAGCTACTGCTAATTTTCACCTATAGCTAAATTCTAAACCTGTTTACATTTTACATGCGACTCTCGGCATTGAGCAATAAGTGACAGCGTTCGTCCATTATTTTCCGTAATTCGCTAACTTTGTTAATATAATAATTAACACCTTAATTCATTTTTTGAATGTTTATACATAGCCATAAGATAGCTAAAAATATGTACCGACAGACACTTCTTCAAAACTGGTTTCTCTTTTAAAAAAATTAGATAGATTCAACGTATTTATAAAAGCCTTACTAGAAAAAATATTTCACAGGATATTTGTATTTTCAAAGTTTTGTTCATATTATCTTATTTTAAACTTTTCTTTAATAGTGATGGAGTTAATTTAGAGTTTGTTATTGTGAATTCAAATAACTCATATTTATTACAAAATTAAATTAAATATTTGAGCCTTTTATCGTTACAATGAAATTTATAATATTGTTTGGGTTGATCTTGACTGTACTTAGCCTGTGTGTCAATACAATTAATGGTTTCTCAAGGTTTTTACAGATATTTTCAATTGCTTTTAATCAAAGTTTACAAATAATATACCAGGAGGAAACTAACTTTATAAAAATTATAATTTAATTTAAAGTAATGCTATTTTAAATATTGTCCTCCTGAATGATGATATGTTACATGAAATGTGATTAAAAGCTTTTTCTTCTTTTTCCAAGATAGTTTGCCAAATTGGTATGTTACAGGTGCAGTTAACATTTTTCAATTAATAACAAAATATTTGTTGCTATATTTTTATACTTGATAGCAGGGGTGTAAAAATCTAGTCGCCAATGGGTAGATTACTACCACTAAATTTTTAATATTCTTAAGAATACTGATAAAATTTAGGTGAAGTATAATAATAAAATTTAGCCGAAGAATACTAATAAAATTTAGCGGTGAGAATTGGCCCATTGACTCCTAGATTTTTACACCCCAGCTTGATAGCTTATTTTAAAATTTTGGATGCTGTTACTTGTTTGTAATAATAAAAACTTTGGATTTAAAGAAAATAATTTTTTTTTTAGCTTATTTATCCATTGAACACCATAAAACACATTTCAGGATTCATTTTTTGCATTTTTTATTACAAAATAATGTAAAATTAATATAAGAAAAAAACACCTAGTGACCAAAATTTATCAAATTATAAAGCATATATGACATTATAATAATACTATATGTGTTCAACATTTCGTGATTTATGTGGCCTAAAGTTATAGCCATATGATGCAAATAATATATATATAATGACGTATATAGCATTAATATGAGTGTTTGGTGTGTAATATATATATATTCATATATACGATGCATATGTAAGCTTGGCGATGATTTTGATAAAATCATAGCTGCAACCTTGGCATAATCGTAATTGTAGGGGCAACAAACTTTAAATTAACTCCATCGCTATTACAGTATTTAAAAAAAAAAGTCTAAAATAAGACAATATGGACGACACATTGACAATACAAATCTCCTCCGAAATAATTTTTTTTGGCAAGACAACGTGGTACTTTATAAATACGTTGAATGTATCTAATTTTTTAATCTATCTAGATTTGTAGAGGTGTCTGTCGGTACATATTTTTAGCCATCTTATGGCTATATATAAACATTAAAAAAATTACGGCATTAATTATTATATTAACAAAGCTAGCGAATAAGAAAAATAATATACAAACGCTTGCACTTACCGCTTACCGCCGTCGCCGCCGTCAAAATGTAAACAGAACGATCAGAATCTGAGTTGAGTTGAGATGTAGCGTTTCTTCACATAGTCAGTTACAAAAAAAAAATCAAATGTTCAAAAGGAGATTTACATTTTTCACTTGTTTTTTGAAGTAAAATTTTCTTAAAAACTGGAAGTCATCATGCCTGTAGTTAATAAGTGGAAAGGCAATTTCCCCCTCCCTCGATTTTGAAATTTAAATAACTAAATAATTAAAATAACTAAAATAAATAATAATAATAAAAAAACTTAAAATAAAAGAACTAAGAATTTTTCGTTGTGTGTAGGGTGTATATATGTGTGTGTGGGGGGGGGGGGGGGGTGTTCAATTACTACTTTCTTCCTGAATTTTAAAGTTTAAGTAACTAAAATTACGTTTTCTCCGTTTTTGAACAGCATAATAAAATTGGTTCTTTTGAGTACTTAAAAGAGGAACTAAAAATTTTCCGTTGGAGGGGGGGGGGGGGGCGGCGTCATTAACCCTCCCTGGATTTTGAAATTTTATTTATTTTTTTATTTTGACCGATTTTGTAAAACAGTAAATTTATTCTTTTTTCGAGTAATTTAAAGTAATTAAACACTAAGAGAAAGTACAAATTTCCCGTTTGGGGGGAGGGCGGACTTTCCCCCCTTAAATTCCCCATGAAAGTTATTTATTTGTTATTTTTTATATTTATGTGTTAAAAATTTATCTCAAAAGGGGTGGTTTAAAGCAGTGTCCGCTGCTTAACTCGCTGTTCCTCGCTTAACTTAAAAGAGGAACTAAGAATTTTCCGTTGGAGGGGGGGGGGGGGGGGTTGCGTCATTAACCCTCCCTGGATTTTAAAATTTTATTTAATTTTTTATTTTGACCGATTTTGTAAAACAGTAAATTTATTCTTTTTCCGAGTAATTTAAAGTAATTAAACACTAAGAGAAAGTACAAATTTCCCGTTGGGCGGACTTTCCACCTTAAATTTCCCATGAAAGTTATTTTTTTTATGTATATATTTATGTGTTAAAAATTTATCTCAAAATGGGTGGTTCAAAGCAGTGTTCGCCCCCCCCCCCGCCTGAGGATTTTGATTTTTGTCCAATTTAGTCCCATTAAACTAAAAGTCTTGAAAACAGTGTTAATTATTAATAACAGAGTAAACACGCAATATTGTCAAAAACTGAAAGACTTTAATATTGCTTAGCTTTTAAAACTGCAGATAAATTGCAGAAAATATCTCACAAACTTACTAAAATTAAGTTCTGTAAAATTACCTTAAAGTAACTGCAGTTATACTGCAGATACATCAGAAAATATAATACTGAAATAATGACTGTAAAAATACTTCAAATTTACTACAGTTTTACTACAGATGTAAAGTCTCATTATTTTTTAAATTTATGATTATAACATAAATTCACGTAAACTGCAGTATTTTTGCAGATAAAAGCTCACAGTATTTTTGAAATAAATTACTGCAAAATTACTTCACATTAACTGCAAAATAACTGAAGTATTTTTACAGTCAAGATTGCACTACAGAAAATCTACAGTTGCCTGTAGAAAAACTTTAAAAATACTTCACTTCTGTAGAAAAACTGCAGTTCATTTTTAGCTGGGAACATACCCAAAAATGATTAGAATCAGTTCATACTCATTTTTGAAACATGGACATATGCACACCCAGAAAAAGGAATTGATTAAAACTACAAAACATGTTTTGTTGAGTACATTTTGGTTGTTTTAGCAAAATTCAAGTAAAATTGAACCATTTTACTTGAATTAACAAAACATTTTTTGCTAACGATACAAAATTTTCTTTTGGAATTGCAAAAAAAAAAAAAAAATTTGTCGATTCAAACAAAATTTCCATTGACCTATATTTAAATGAAAAGTTTTGTTGGGTCAACCAAACAATTGTTGATTCAACAAAACTTTTTTCTGGGTGCAAATATGAGCACATGATGTTTCATTCTTGAATGTGTGCATGTTTTCAGAAATGAGAATATATATGTTTCAAACTTGAGTAATTTTGATTCGGAGCCATTTTGACTGTGGGACATACTCAGATTTGAGTATTTTTTGTTCAGTTTTGGAAATGTCATTTTTAGACGGTACACAACACTTAATATAATAAAAATTACATGTCAAAGCTGAAACTGCACTTTCAAGAATTATCGATCAGTCCGTCCTGTAACCGATTTTTTTACTGTCTCTGTAAATGAAAGATAAATGATATACAATCAATAGAAAACGTGTTTTAGTAAACCTCAGTGATCCATCTCAATTTCATTGTGTTTGAAATGCGTAACATCATTAAAATGCACCGAAAACGCATTTCCCCAAAATGAATTTTCTTGTGTGACCTTGTAAAAGAACTATAAATGCTTTTTTTTTTCTATACTTTACAGAAAGTATGTTGTAGTCAACCTAAATGATACATATCGGTGTCATTATGTTTGAATTATCGTATCGTAACTAAAATGAACCGCAAACGATTTGACCCCCCCCCCCCCATAGTCCGCAATGTAACGGTTGTAACGGTATCATTTGTGCGTTCCTGTAAGGGAATTATAAATGTTACACACTTCATTTTCTATAGCGAACTTTCTATAATATATCTCAATGACATATAAAAAGTAAATGGGAATCGGAGTATATGTACGAGAGTTAGAGCACGGACAGGCGGACAGATAAAACGAATTCATAAACACTTGTCAACTATCTTGGAAAGTGTTAAAAACAGACTGTCTCATTCTACTCTGAATGTAGGTTTTTGTTTATAACTTTAACAATAATGAAGATAATTTGACGAAATTTTCTACAGATTTACCTAGTTTTGTGTGAAACCCAACAGCGCTGAACTAGACGCTCTATATTTTGTACATAGTAGTTGACACTACACAAGATGACACTGACTAAATTACTGCTCAATTATAGCTTTATGTGGTCACATTTCACAAAAGAAAGTAAGTCTTCTGAAAATTTCGTTTCGATAACTTAATTATTTCCTAATCATCGCAGAAATATCCGGGTTCGTATTAAGGTAAGATATCTTGTATTTTTGACTGAATAACGTTAATCCTGATTCTCTAATACAAAAACCGTTAGTTGCAATTTCATCTACAACGTCTTAAAATTTGTTCAATATTTTTAAAACATCCTGTATAATAACTATAAAAATAAATAATAAGACTTTACAGTAGATTAATTTTAACACAATTATTCTAATTGGTAAATAAACCACATGTTCCATTACCTGCGATTTAATCTGTTGAGCTGATTCAGATATCAGACCAGAATCTATTATCAATACGGTTATCTGAGTTAATTAGGTCTTCCAGATTAGTCCGGGATGGCACAGTTGACAGAGCATTGGCAGTTTCAGCTAAGAGATTCCTGGCCCGGACATTTTTCTCCCAGTTGGAAAATTATAACTCAAATCAGACTTTAATTTAAAAACACTAAAACCACATTAAGATACATTAAAAATTAAATTAAAATAGACGATTCGTGCTATAAATATAACAGCTCATCTGTAAAAATAAACAATTGTAAGAAAAAAATCAGCCATTCAATGGTTAAAATTAAAGTTTCACAAAACTGTTGTCGAACAAAACTGTATATTCCTCTGAAACGGTGCAAGCCTCATTCAAGAGTGATTTCCCTAATTTAGTATATCATCCTTCCAAAAATATTCTACTTGCTCCATATAATATTAAAAATTCTAATAATTACTTACTGTAAAAATTGTAAAACTTATCAATATCAAAACTATAAACTGTTAATAATGACAGTTTTTCGTAGTTATTTCGAAGAATTTAACTGCTATGGAAAATGGAATCGACAAATTTCATCTCGTATGAAGCATAAAATTTAATAATAATAATAATAATAATAATAATAATAATAATAATAATAGTAATAATAATAATGATGATGATGACGATAACAATAGTGATAATACTGATAGTAATAATAGTAATAATAATAGTAATAATAATAATAATAATAATAATAATAATAATTATAATTATCATTATCATTATAATAATAACAGTAATAATAATAATAATAATAATATCATCATTATAATTATTAATATTAATATTAACAATAATAATACTAGTAGTAATAATAATGCAAGGGCTTTATAACTCAATTTTTGTTATTTATCTCTCCAGTTATCTCTCTAGTTACAACTTTATTTAATAAAACGTCACTTCTACTTTACTTAAATCAGAAAACTTACTCACGATGTTTAATACATATGTGTGTATTGGTATCATTCAAATTTTCAATGCTGGCATTTTACTAGGTGTCTCATTCCTTTAGAATCAATTCATGTTAGCAGGAGCTTTTATTAAATTTCTCGAACACGCACACTTTAAATTGAAAGCAGAATAAGTGGTAAACGAATATTTTAGAAACAAACAAAAGGAAATGATAAATCAAAAGAAATTAAATATATGTTTCAGAATTTCCATACAAAATAGCGATTTTATCTGTTTTCAATCTCAGTTCATACAAAATTTAAAATATATTCACCGTGAAATTTACTCTCTTGTGAAGTTTCTCTTCAAAAGAGAATATGTTATTCGTTATGTTAATGTTTATGATATACATAACAAAAGTAATAAAAAAAAAAATTCGAGGGAAAAGCAATTGCACAAGAACATTTTCAGATTCGACTCGCATTATGAAAACAATCGTTTAATAAAAACGTTAACTTTACGTAATTATTTACAACATAAACTTTAACGTAATTTTTAATTGCATAATTAATGTAATAATTTATATTATTGCATTTTCATTAATTGAGAAATCTAAAGTCATATTGGTGTAGGCCAAATTTACTTTAGGGGCGTGCTTTTGTAAATCCTTAAAAAAATCATATTTTTAACCTAAAACAGTGGTTCTCAACCGTTGTACATTGTTACTTCCCAACCAAGGGTAACTTGCAATAACGCTTATCATTTTTAGCTCACAGGCTATGAAAGCCTAAGAGCTAATGTGCCTGCCGGTTCTGTATGTACGTACGTACGTATGTATGTATGTACGTATGTACGTAACGCGATAACTCTCGATAGAAATAACCGTTTTGCTTCAAATTTTGTATATAGGTTCATTGTTATAAGGTACTTCCCTGATTAGTTTTGGGAGTTCATTGGTTAAGTATAAAGGGGGGAACGGAAGCTAACGTCCCCCCCCTTGATTTAGATAAATGGGTTTTTCATGAAGAATTATCCGTTTTCTTCATATTTTGTATATCGGTTCATTGTGATAAGGCGCTTCCCTGGTTAGTTTTGAGTGTTTATTGGTTAAGTATAAAGGGGTAACGGGGGCTAATCCCCCCCCCCTTTAATTTAGATAAATGAGTTTTTCATGCAGAATTATCCAATTTTCGTCAAATTTCGTATATAGGTTCATTGTGCTAAGGCGCTTTCCTGATTAGTTTTGGGGTTCATTGGTTAAATATAAACAGGGGTCTAATTGTTAAATTTTAAAAAAAATATTTTTATTATTAATGCTACCAAAAGGGTTTAATTAAACATAATAAGGAAAAAACAACTAACTAAACATTGAAATTTATTACTTACAGCATTTTCTACAAATAAAGTGAGTATATCTGAGTATTTTTACAGCAATTTATTTTTCCATAATAAAGTTATAATAATATACATTGAAGAGTTTTTTTCGAAACTGTATACCTCATTGTGAAACCTGGACTAGCTTTGCATTCTTACAAACGATCGATATTCATTTTTAACTGTGCAGTGCCATTCGAAGGACGCATTTTTTCTTTACAATTCATTGTTGTTGTTTTTTTGCTCATTTGGTTTTAATTAATAATATTTTATTTTCCTATTGAGTCATAAAAAATACCATGATGTATTTCTAAAAACATAATAAGCAAGAACATACAAAAAATGTTCATTATAAATTGCAACGAATTTTTGTAATCCGATTGCACGCTCATAATTTATCGCCCTCAATATTAAACGTGAATATGCCCACTCTCTGAAAACTTCATAATAATAAGATTTAAATTGTGCACTATTATCAACTACGTTGCAGAGTAGCGGTTAATTTTCTTTGTTAGTATTTACATTAGTGGTCTCTATTAAACGTGTATACGTATAATTGTATTATACGGGTACAAATTTTGGATACACGTATGATACGGTCAAGGCGGTTATACGCATTATACGACACAGTGTATACGGTACATATACTGAATTTACCCAGCGATTAAACGTATACACGTTTAAACGGTTTTCGCACATTGTGTGAAAAAAATATATTTAACAAAAGAAATATGAAACAATTTAAAATATTCCAGCAAATTTATAGAATATTTCATCACTTAATTCAATGAAAATTAGACGTAACATAAATTAATTAAAATATTTATAGGGGGAAATAACAAGATCCTATGTATGAAACGTATTATACATGGTAACGCCACCGATTTCCAATTTGTCCTCCGTTCAGTGACGTAAGACTGATGAGGTCAATTAGTATTAAAAGTAAATACGTATGCTTGAAAGAAATATACGTATACTTGAATTATACGTTTAACCGATATACGCTTATACGTATACGGATACGTTTAAGCTTATATTTTGTGGTATGTGTATTTCATACTGACCCATTATACGTATATACGTATATCACATAAACGTATAACTGAAATACGTATCGCGTCGGGAGCTTACAAGGAAGGTCTTTCAGAAAATTTTGAAAAAAATGCTAATGAAGCTACTCATGTAGTAATAAAGGATCAGTCAAATTTAGCTGCGGAATCCCAGTAGAAATTCTGCAAAAAAATAAACATTTTCGAGTATTTGGCGGGAAAAGACGCGATTTGGCTTAGCAACATTTCCCCTCGCCAAACGCAAACGATCGTTTGCATTTTGAAATTGCTTGCAAAATTATTTATCAATTTAAATATTGTTTTAAATCGTAAAATACGATCGTTAAATTTAATTATATATACATATAAATGTGTACACAAAATTGTAGCAATAAAAATTTATTTATTATGTAAATTAAACTTACATAAACAAGTTCAGCAAGAAAAAGTTTTTCCTTAAAGATTATTCGTCATAACAGCGCATTTTTTGAAATTTCATTCCGTCACCAACCAGTGATAAATCACCAAATAAACGAAAATTTCATAATTTTTTTACGGACGTTATATCGAGGTTCCGCAGAATTTTTTTTTATAGACGTTAATTTTTTCAAAATTTTCTGAGTATGTGCTTATGGAAACCTTCCTTGTTAGATATTTTTTAAATGCTCAATATATTGCAACCTTTACCGACGTTAATGTGCCGTTGAGGTAAATCACTCGTTTGTAAAATCCGGTGGAAGAAGTTCTGCGTTACCCTGCACCTCATGATGTTTTATCTTTTTAAAATTGTTTTATATTTTTTACATGTTACATGGTTTCAGTACAGTTTAAAAAGTAATGCAGCTTGAAACGTTTTGATGTTTTCGTAAAATATATATTACTTTCATGAAAATTTTTATTCATTGTGTAGTTTTAAAACAATATATATTTCTGTTGAAGAAATAATCCACACTAATTTATGTGTAGAAAATTTAATTAGTATTTTTTTATTCTTGCAAGGAAAAATGATGCTGCTTTCAAACTTTACAGTTAAAATGCCTAAAAACAGGGCTCCCAAATTGTTCGCATTTTGAATACCGGTATTTTTTTAGAATTTTTTTATTTTTAGATATTTTTTGCAACTTCTGCAGAAACCACCTTCGTAGGTAATTTTTTGCGGAAATGTTGTAAGAACCTACCATGAAACTTTCTGTGAAACATATTGGTATTCAGTTGGCGAACCATTTGCGAGCCCTGCTATAGAAGATTTTCAGTAATTAAATAACTGGTAGGTCTATAGCTATGAGTGTTATTGCTTTAATAATTTATTATTCCTTTAGAGATCTGCTATTGGAATTATCTAGATATAAATTAGTTTGGGAGATTCATTAGCAGAAGTAGTATTTATAAGTTATACAAAGTAAGTATAAATGTTCATGGAAAATTCAATAAAGTATAATATAAAAATTATATTGCATTATTTCATAACTGTGTCTAAATTATAAATGTAAACTGATTTGCTGTGGCTAGTACAAAACTTTTTTCTGTACCATTCTACTATACTAAATTAAAGCAGCATCGAATTATTAATATAAAGTATTGTGCACTCTAAAATTGAAAGGAGTGAGAAGTTGACTCTTTGGAAGAGTGAGAGGCATTTTCACTCTTTTAGGAGTGAATTTTATAAATATGCACTCTTTAAAGAGTGGAACTTTCCACTCTCTAGAAAAGAGTGAAATATCTCACTCCGTTGTCGAGAGTGACTGTTCACTCCGTTGACAAGAGTGAGATATTTCACTCCGTTGAAGAGTGAGGAAAAACAGTTTTTTCCAAGCAATCTCCGTTATCGAAACGAAACACCTAAAATGAAATCCTTTATATATAGTAGCACGATTTTTAAAAAAACTGAAAAAGGCATTGAAATAATAAATGAATCGATAGAATTATGGACAGGAAATATATTTTATGCTTTACAAATTGCAGGATTTGCCAATGCTAAGAAAAGTGCAGGGAAAATAAATATTTGAAGTAAATTTATGCTTAGCTGCAACACAATTTTGCTTCTATTTTATAAACAGAAATTTAATATCTCTGAATGCTAATTATTTTCCTCTTTATTTAAATAACCTATTCTACATATTTTATATCATTTCTAACCTCTTTATGAATATAAACAAAATATAACTATACAGATTAAATTTTCTGTTATTTTTAGCACGTTTGAAATTAAACATAAGATAAATGAAAAACGTTGCATTTAATCACTGATTTTATAACATTTATTATAGAAAAAAAAAGAGTATAAATGTGTCGGAAATAATCTTAAGAAAAATTTAACAGCTATAATTTAAGAAAAAACAACGTTTTTTACCCTGACTAAAATTTCCCCCCTAAATATTAGTTTTGAAAAGTAAATTTGGGGGCCCCTTTGTATTTCAGTGAGTAAACTTCGGCTTCACGGGCCTATTTGGTAAACAGGCCCTGGGCCTCGGACAATCTTAATCGAGCTCTAATTATGGAAACATTATTAGCAAGAAAAATATGAATGAATAAATAAATAACTGTTTTGTTGTAATTTGTTGCTGAATTTTTGTCATAGCGGAAATGTACAGACGGGTGTTCGCACATTTTTTAGACGATTTCGGCGTTGTTGTGTTTAACGTTTAAAATATGAATATTGCTTTCTGAAATAATCTGTATGATAATCTTGTTTCTTGATTCTAATTCTGCATAATGCTTTCGATGGATATCGATGGATGTTTTCGATGTAAGATAAATTTGCGATAGTCATAAATCCTTACTTGAAACTTCGTTTTCCGCCTTGAAATGGGCTCTTTTTTTCCCTGTTTTTTTTTTTTTTCATCTGATATCTTTTTACTATGTATATGTCCTGATTTTTGGAATAGCACTTTCCAATCAATTGTTATGTTTATTTCGCACTAAAAAGTTTTTATATTATGCGCTTTGTGATTATGCGCGTTTTATGAGCATTTTAGACTGTGGAATTAGCATACTTCTGTTCAGAAGAAGAAAAAAAAAAACGCAAACGCATCTTCCCATTCACAGCTTTTTTAGCATGCGCAATCTTGAAATAAGAATAAATTTGAAAGTATCAGACGATAATATAAATTACACATAATAAGTTGTCAGAATTTTTTCCTCTAAAAGAATTCCATCTTTTTAAATAATTTATCAAATTTGTCTAAAAAATGTGCGAACAGTCTCTGTATTATATGATACAAAAAGAAGGTTTCAGTTTCTTATTTACACAGTTGAGAAACGCCGTAGATATTTATGATTTCTACATAAATTTAATAAGTGTGTTCGAATATCACAAAAGAAACAAAGCTAAAATAATGTAATAAGAGCTTTTTAAATTGTAAGCGGCTGTAGCAAGCTGTAGGTACCAGTTCTCGTCCGAGCGCAGAAGTCAAGCAGCAGCGAGCTCGGTTACCATTTGGGAGGGTGACCGCCTACGAAAAAGCGTGTGTAAAAAATGAGTTTCTCTTTTTTATTCAAGAATTTTAGTCACTCCTGAAAGAGTGACTATTTACTCCTATCAGGGGTGAAAAAACTCACTCCTGAAAGAGTGAGTATTCACTCTTTCAGGGAGTCAAGAATTTCACTTTTTCCTAGAGTGAATAGTCACTCTAAAGAGGTTGGGCAAATTTTGACTCTGCGATAGAGTGAATATCCACTCCTCCGGAGTGAATAGTCACTCTTTCTTATTTAGAGTGTGCGTTTATTCGAATTTAATACGGGGTTACATTGATCAATGCGTTAAAAGATGAACAGAACAATATAGCCACCTGTTGGGTGTTATAATTTAAAATAAGATGAACATACACAGTTTTAATTATTAAGTTGAATACACATTTTTAATCATTAATTTTTTTTTTTTTTTTTTTGTATTTTTTCACGATAAAAAGTAAGATAAAGCTATAAAGTTCGTCGCAAAAAGCATATCGCTTATTGTTCCGGAACAGGATTCACAGCCAAAAAATTGCGCCAAAAATGAGCAATTCTGGCAACAATGTGATTAAAATATATGATAGTTACAAGAATGGAGTTGATAATACGGCAAACCACGCTCGCTAAAATGCAACAATTCATTGTGGACCCAAGCATATGCTAGCAGCGCCCTCTGTTGCGTGGTCATAGTCAAATTTTAATCAGTATCTAGTTATGTCCCACTCTAGCAGTTTAGGTAGTTTGGTTAAATTCAATAAATTAGTTCTTGAGATATAGCTATCGCGGTAATCGTTAAAAAAAAGCCCAGTACCGCCACCTGTGGGGCGGTCTGTGGGGCGGTATAATCATCTATTTATGTCCAGTTCTAACAGAATATGAAATTTGAAGGAATTTCTGAAAGGAATTCTTGAAGGAATTCTTGAGATATAGCTATCACGGAAATCGGGAAAAATACAGCATCAGCATCTATTTGTGTAAAGTTCTAACAGAATATGAAATTTGAAGAAATTTCGTACATTAGTTCGTGATATATAGCTATCACGGAAATTGTAAAAAACACAGCATCAGCATCTATTTGTGTCAAGTTCTAACAGAATATGAAATTTGAAGAAATTTTGTAGATTAGTTCTTGAGATATAGCTATCACGGAGATCATGAAAAACGCAGCATAGCAACGCCGTCTGTAGAATGATATACCAAATCTAATCAACATCTTTTTATGTCACGGTCTAGCAGAATATGAAGATTGGTGAAATTCCGTGCAATAGGTCTTAAGATATAGCTATCACGGAAATCGCAAAAAATGGCAACGCCACATGTTGGACGATATACCCCATACCTAATCAGCACAGATTTATATCAAGGACTATTGAATCTTAAGTTTGATTGAACTCCGTGCATTCGTTCTTTCATTGAGAAAACTGATTACTATTTTATAACAACTAGGAAACTTTTCCGAAAATCAGTGGCAGCAAAAGAAACTTTGTTTTATAAATGGTTCTTTAAATCTCGAAAATATATTGGTTTCTGAGGATTCTAAAGATAAAGAAAGCTCTTCGGAATTGTTAGAAACTCGAAAGCGGTTATTATATATTTTCGTACGTGGTTATATTATATTTCTCTACATTAAGATACACCTGTCTATTTTTACAATGTAATGTGACATTTAAATTCACAATGGTATAATTATATCACTCAATAAATGCTCGGATTATCTTCTTTTATTGATAGTCAAAAGAGAAGTAATAACAAGATTATATTTTAATACAAAATTTATTCATTATATAATGAGAAAAAATATGCATTATATATCTTTTTTTTAAAATGCGATAAAGACCGAAAAAGTTGCAAAAAATATTTTATTTTAATTTATAAATAATTTTTGCAAAAAACTGACTGCACATGACTTATTGCCCATGCATTGACATACTGTCTGCGTGGGTCGGGGGTCACTAAATAAAAAGAACGGTTTTCAATTCTGTAATATTTTTCTATATAAACTTCGCGAACCAGTATATCAAGATTCGTGTACCACAACTGGTATGCGTACATATATTGCAAAACCCTGCTCTATGCAATTAACGCTAATTTTCAAAACAGTGATTTAAACCACTATGACTTTAAAGGACTCAGTTACACCCGACATTTTTACAACACTAAAGACCTTGTTTTGACTACAATTCCCGTAATACTGAGAGTCTCGTCATGGTGAGCAGTCACCTATTTTCGAACGCTTGGGTGACTGCATGTTTCACCCAGTCTGGTCAAAAATTATCAAAACTATTTTCTGTTAAAAACATTTATATCCTTGTGAACACAGAGAACTATTCTTTCCCATGGTTTTATTTAAACAAAACCTGGAAAAACTATATTATTTTCTTTAGTTTATCTTTCATAACGAGCTATTTAATTTTATCTAATTAGTTGTGGAGTATAAGGAATTTAGTACCATGGATTTTAGTTTATTTATTTAGAAGGTGGTAAGTATAGGTTTATTTGTCCGCTTAACCTTCAAAGACACGGACGGCGTAACTAAGTGCCCCACTCAGTGAAAAAACAGTTGAGAATTCCAAAATAAGTATGGGCTTAATATCTGCGCTTCCTTTACCCTCTTGACCTTCAATGTTGAACCAATGTTTAAAGTTGAAATCCGCAATTTTTTCTGTTCTCTTTCATTATTAAGTCACCACTGGCGAACGGAATACGGTGTCCGTGTATTTATGTAATTTATTCTTTTTTTTTTTTTTTTTTTTTTTTTTTTTTGTAGTTAAACTACTTTTTTTAATGTGATTTCATACATTTATAGTATTACTACACATTAGACGCTACTCTTCTTTAGCATCAAAAGTTGGTATTTAGGATTTAAAAGGCGTTACTGCACGGAGTATGCCATCCATATTTTTATGTTACTATACAAACAGTAGTGTTATATTACTTTTTATTAAATTAGTATTTTTTTAACAATTTTATGTTTATTTCTTTTATACTACACTGGACATTTAATTCAACAATGGTATTATTTAAAGTTTATATTTATGCTTTAAAAGGCTTTGCCGCATGGAGTACGCCGCCCGTGTCTTTATGCCACTACAAACCGTCCATGTTATATTAATTTTAATTAAATTAGTATTTTTTTTAAAAAATGTGATGTTTATTACTTTTATACTACTGCTGGAAATTAAATTAAACAATGGTGTTATTTAGGCTTTAAAATGTGTTGCCGCATGGAGTACGCCATCCGTGTCTTTATGCTACAGCAAACAGTCCATGTTATATTAACTGTAATTAAATTAGTATTTTTTAACAATTTTATGTTTATTGCTTTTTTATACTACAGGGGACATTTAATTAAACGACGATATTATTTAAATTTGATATATAGGTTTTAAAAGGCGTTACCACATGGAGTACGTCACCCATGTCTTTAATGTTACAACAAACCGTTCATGTTATATGAATTTTAATTAAATTAGTATTTTTTTTAACAATTTGATGTTTCTTGCTTTTATACTACTGCTGGACATTGAACTAAACAATGCTATTATTTAAAGCTGTTATTTAGACTTTGAAATACCTTGGCGCATACCTTACGTGTTTTTATGTTATTATAAATCGTACCTATCTTTAAAGTTAAATGTTTGTGTTCATTCATCTGCCAGAGAGTGTTATCTTTTTCTTCCACTTATATGTTAAAATCACTCTGATTCACTTTTGTCAGAAAAACGATTATTATTTTACAAAAACAGAGAGTAGCATAAATAATATTTTCTCGCTCTTTCGATTAGTGTTGTTTAGTCTAATGTTTTTGTGTTATAATAAGTAGCTATATGTGTATTATTTCAGCGATATGTATATTTCAACGTTTTTGAACGATAACTAACTTGAGTATGTGAAATATGAATAAAATAACTTTTTTTAAGTATAGTATTTTACCAGATTTTGTTTAAATAAAGTCATAGGAAAGAATAGTTCTCTATGTTCACAAGTAAATAAATGCTGTTCTTAAAAGAATGTGTTCGAAGAATTAGGTGAAGTTGGAATTCTAAATATTTTTTTAAAAACTTTGATGATATGGTTTTTTAACAATTCTGAGAATGCTCCGCTGACTAAATTTAACGAGTATTTTCTCCATTGTTTTAAAAAGATATATAACACGTATTATGCAAATAATAACACATAATATAAGCCATGGTGATATTTAAAGAATGCACTTGCAAATATATACATTCATCAATCATACGAAAAAATAACACAGTGAGAAATAACAATTCTGCTTTTTTATTATTTCATTATTGTCCATAAAGATAGAAAGATAATTTAAAAATAATTTGAATTAAAGAAACACGTCTGGAAATATATGTTAAAAAATAATGCGAAAAAATAAAACTCTAAGAAAAATAAATTTGTTTAATTGAATCAGATTGATTATCTGTATTTTCTAACAATTCTTAAAATACTCCAATAACTTTAACAGGTGTTTTCGCCATTGTTTTAAAAATATATATAATAGGCATTATGATACTAATAACACATAATATAAGAAATAATGATATTTTAAAAAAGCACTTGCAAATATATATGTCGTAGGTTGTAAGCTAATTGCGAAATCTGGCTCTTTGCAAAGAACCGAGTTAATTGCAGAATCATCTCCCTTACTCCAATCAGCCAGATATTTTTTTGTTGTACCCGACCAAACCTGAAAATGTCATTTGAAATCAATCCACATCCCGATCCGAACTGAGAAAAAAAATCCATCAAACCGCAGCCCGATACAAACGCGACAAAATAGTTTCCGTCGCCAAGCAGTCCAACCCGAACCTGAACATTCCTTCTGAAATCAACCCGAAACCAGACCCAAACCCGACACAAAAATTAGATTGAACCACAACCCAATCCGAAAAGGACAAAATAACTTCCGTCGACACGCAATGCGACTCGAACTTGATAATCTCATTTGAAGTCAACCCGAATCACGACACAAACCCGACAAAATTTTCATCCGCAACCCGATCCGAAAAGGAAAAAAAATAATTTCCGTCGGCCAGTAACCTGACCCGAACCGGAAAATTCCATTTGAAGTCAACCCGAACCAACAAATTCGCAATCAGAACCGTAAAGTACAAAACAATTTCCGTCGACATGCAGTCCAACAGAACCTGAAAATCCCATTGAAACCTGACAAAAAAAAATTCCATTGAACCGCAACCCGATCCGAAAAGGACAAAATAATTTCCGTCGATATGCAACCCGGTCCGAATTTGAGAATTACATTTGAAATCAACTCGAACCCGACAAAAAATTTATATTGATTCACAATCAGAAAAGAAAAGGACAAAATAATTTTCGCCGATACGCATCCAGATTCGAACTTGAAAATTACTTTTGAAGTCAACCAGAACACGACAAAAAATTTTCATTAATTCGCAACTAAAACCAAAAAGGACAAAATAATTTCCGTCGATACGCAGTCCGACCGAACCTAAAAATTCCATTTGATGTCAACCCGAAACCTGACCTGAACCCGGCAAAAAAAATACATCGAACCGCAACCCGATTTGAACAGGGAAAAATAATTACCGTCGATACGCAACCCGATCCGAACCTGTAAATTCTATTTGAAGTCAACTCGAAATCCAACCCGAATCCGACAAAAAGTTTCATCGAACGCAACCCGATCCAAAAAGAACAAAATAAGTTCCGTCGACACGCAAACCGACCCAAACACCCGATACACTCCATCCCGAAATGAAAAGAAACTAATAGTTCGTTTAAATATTAAGTAAAAAAAAACATTACTTAATATTTTACTAAATTAGTAGCAATAGATTAGGGAGATTGACTTAATATTCATTTAAAATGGGAAAATATATTGTTTAATAATTAAAAAGTATCCACTAATATATACGAATAAAATTAAAACGTTAATTATAGCAAACGTTTTAAAAACTTAATACAATAAACTCAATTTATCTGAACATAGTTCTACTTATTTTCGTTAATTTGTTTCTCAAAATCTCACCACCCCGACTTGCAAAAACTTAAATCTAATCCGCAAGAAACATTCTAGTGGGAACGCTAGGGACATACTAGTAGGAACATAGTCAATACTAGTAGGAACATAGTCAATACTAGTTAATACTAGACAATACTAGTCAATACTAGACAATACTAGTAGGAACTAGTAGGGACAACCTCACTCGATACAGGTGGGTAAGAGACGACTAAGAGATTTTACTATATTTGAATATTAAAGAAAATAAAGAAGTCCATTTTCCAACATTAAAGATAAAATTAGTATTAGTAATGTAATTGTAGACTACTTTTCATAATTTCATTAAAAGATTAATACATTTCTTTTCATTTAGTGTTAGGGTAGCATTTCGGGTTCAGGTTGAAATGTGTCGGGTTCGGGTAGGGTTTCATGTCGACGGAAATTATTTTGTCGTATTCAGATCAGGTTGTGATTCGATAGAATTGCTATTGTCGGATTCGGGTCGACGTCAGATGGAATTTTCAGTTCCGGCCGGGTTCAATGTCGGCAGAAAAAAAATTTTGTCTTGTTTGGATCGGTTTGCGGTTCGAAAGAAATTATTTTGTCGGGTTCGTTTCGGGTTTCGGGTTGACTTCAACTTCGGAATTTTCAGGTTCGGGAAGGGTTGAGTGCCGACGCAAATTATTTTGTCCTTTTCGGATCGGGTTCAAGTTCGATAAAACTATTTTTGTCGGTTTCGGGTCGAGTTTCGGGTTACCGTCGATGGAAATTATTTTGTTCTTTTCGGATCGGGTTGCGGTTTGATGAAAATTTTTCGGGTTCGGGTCGTGTTTCAGGTTGATTTCAAACGGAATTTTCAGATTTGGGGCGGGTTGCGTGTTTACGGAAATTATTTTGTCCAGCTCGGATCGGCTTGCGGTTCGATGGAACATTTTTTGGATTCGAGTTGACTTCAAATGGAATTTTAAGGTTCATGTCGGGTTGCGTGTCGAAGGAAATTACTTTGTCGTGTTGGTATCGATTTACTGTTCGATAGATTTTTTTTTTTTTTTTTTTTGTTAGGTTCGGGTCGGGTTGCGGGTTGATTTAAAATGAAATTTTTAGGCTCAGGTCTGGTGCAACACGATATTTGGAGAAAAAGCTGGTCAAAATCAGGCTGATTGAGAAACAAGTGAACATTTTTCAATTAGCCTAACGCTATGTAATTTCTTTGAAATAAGCCTAAAAACTATCAGGTTGATTCAGAAATAAATGGCCACATTCTAATTAGCCTAACGCTCTGTAGGCTCTTTGCAATAAGCCTGAAAAACATCAGGTTGATTGGAAAAAGGGAGATGATTCTCCAATGAACCCGGCTTTTTAAAAAGTATTGGATTTCGCAATTAGCCTACAACATATGCATTAATCAATGATATGAAAGTCATGTTTTCACCATTGTTTACAGTGAGAAATAACAATTCGTCTTTTCATTATTTCATTATTCTGCAAAAAGATAAAAACATCAATTTAGAAATATTGTGAAATAAGGAAACACGGTGGGAAAATATATGTTAAGAAGTCATGCGAAAAAAAAAAACTATAGGGAAAATAAACTTGTTTAATTTAATCAGTTTTGATTATAGGTTTTTTCTAACAATTCTTAAAATACTCCACTAACTTTAACGGGTGTTTTCACCATTGTTTTAAATATATATATAATACGTATTATGCAAATAATAACGCATACTATAAGCCCTAATGTTATTTTAAAAAAGCACTTGCAAATATATACCTTAATCAGTGATACGAAAGAATAACACTGTATGAAATAACAATGCGGCTCTTCATTATTTCATTATTGTGCAAAAAGAATTCATGCAAAAAAGAAAAAAGAAAACTAAAAAACAAATAAGCTTTTTACTTTAATCAGATTTCATTATATTTTTCTAACAATTCTTAAAATACTCCACTAACTTAAACGGGTGTCCTCACCATTGTTTTACAAAGATATATAATACGTATTATGCTAATAATAACACATAATATAAGCCATAATGATATTTTAAGAGAGCGCTTGCAAAGATATACATTAATCAGTGATACGAAAGAATAACACAGTATGAAATAACAATTAGGCTTTTCATTATTTCATTAGTCGAAAAAGAGGAAAAGGTGCATTTAGAAATGATTTGAATTAAGAAAACATGTGTAAACATATACGTTAAGAAGTCAAGCAAAAAGATAAAACTGTAAGAAAAATAAAATTATTCAACGCCTTAATAATGAACGGAAATGACACGAATATATGTGAATTGAATAGTTTCATAACATTCGACGGATTTGCAGTTGATTACGCACTGCATACTATCAAAAAAGGCCAATTAAAAGGCCAATTAAAAAGCCAATACCATTAAAAAAATCATGAAAATAAGCTGCAAGAAAAAGTCTTATTTTTAATTATTTGAGTGCTGAAATAATAGAAAAATAAGGAAGTCAAGTAAATAGTTTAAAGATGATTCATTTACATTCTGTACTTATTGATACTAAGTAATCTTTGATAAACGTATCTATATACTAATAGGCACAAAAGAAGGATCTCTCAATCATCCCAACAAAATTCAATAATATTTTTCAAATTAAGAGATAATTTCATTTTTAAATATTTGTCTTTAAGGCTGTTGTTCTCAGATCGAAACTACTCACTTTATGACATATTTTTTAATTCATTTTTGTTCTCAAATGCATGAAATTGGGAAGTTCTCTTGTTCAGAAAATTTTTAATCGGACAATTTTTTTCATTTTTTAGTAAAAGCAAGTCTTTCAGAAAATGCTGTCAAAGTCCACGTTTTGAACAGAATTTCCGGACGCGACGGCACTGGAAAAGGAAAAAAAATCTGTCTTCCTGAGACAACAACTCTTATAAATGAAGGTAAATTAAGCGAAAAAAAAAACTATTCGATTACAAATTACTTCAATAACCATGCCTGCAAGTGTTATGCTTTTACTCTAAAAAATGTGTCAGAAAACGTGTCAGAAAATTTCGGTTGTTGAGTGCGGAAAAAATATTTTTTTCTGAACCCCCATTAGAATCAATCTTGTCCTTATTTTTCGTGTACTTCAATAACGGAAAGGAAACAGGTGATTGTGTAAAGTTTCATGACTTTCCAAGAATTTTCAGTTTACTATGCATTGCTTTATGACTAATAGCACCGATATCCGAAAGTGATCTAAATATGAAAGTTCCGTGATCCAAAACACAGTCGGCCAAAAAAAAAATAAAATAAAAAAAAATAAAATAAAAAAATAAAACACGTCATACATTTTAATTATCATATTTTCTCGGAAATAACGGAAATAGACTTTCGACTGGAAATTGTGCCTTCTTTCAATTTATGTTTAAAAAAATGCTTACGGGATCTTCTTCATACTGAAATTTTACTGAACTCTGAAATTGAATACAAACATTATTTGTTTTTTTCACAAAATTTTACTTTCGGGTACCAATTTTTGCAAAACAGATTACAATACGGGTAGTTTAAAGCATCCCATTTTGTGTATTCGAAACACTAGGTTAAGTGGGCCCAAATTGTAATTTACATAACTCAAAATACTACTTGGTGGAATAAGCTGTAATTTTGAACTTTCATATTTGAAGGTACTAAGAAACTATTTCTGTTAAAAATTTTATAGGTTAAAACTCATATTTTTATTAAAATTAATTTCAAAATACATATTTTTGAATATTTTTATTCGTTTGGTAACATAATGTAAAATTTACCAAATGTTTTAAATATGCTGTCAAAAGTGGGTGTTCCTATTGATAATTTCAGAGTTTGGCATAATTTCAGTATGAAGACGATTCCTAAGCTTATTTTTTGACATAAATTGAAAGAAGACGTAATTTACAGTCAAAGAGATTTTTCCTTTTTTTCTGAGACAATTTTGTTGTTAAAATGTATGGGGAGGTTGTTTTTTTTGGATGACTGTACATCAAAGAAGCGTCCAAATATAAAATGTCCTCTGTTGATAGCTCCAGTTCTTAGTAAAATATAGTATCTTAAGTATACAAGGTGTTTCATAAAGGACTCCCTAACTTTAAAATTCAATAACTCACGAAATTTATTAAAAAATAGTTCAAATTTTCACCACTAGACGGCGCTGTTGTGTTTCAGTTTCGAATTTTTATTCTATTTATCCGTTGCAACAATAGAGAAAGATTTATAATTTAAATTTTTGAAATTAATTTGAGCATCTTTACAGTTTAAAACAGCACAGCGCCATCTGTTGACGAAAATTTGAGCTATTGATAAAATTACTGTATACAAAATTTATGTCGTTTGTTTCACCGTTATATATATTATAGCTAATGAGTTATTTAACCCTTTCGGGACCGGCGACTTTTACACAAATTTTATTCGGTTGGCACTACTTTTAAAAAAAAAGCTACCTTTACTTAAACTATCACAAAAATGCTCTAATTAGGGAAAGCAAATATTACTTTTATTTTTTACTGGGGCCTAAAACGAATTCTATATGCTCTTTTTGAGGGTGCATATATGCACCCATGGTCCCGAATGGGTTAATGTTAAAGTTAGGGAGTCCTTTATGAATCATCCTATAAGTTCAAAATAATAGTTAATAATTTCCATAAAACGCTTTAGCAAGGCGGGTTTTTTTTCTTGAAATTAGTAACATTTCTCTCATAGATATTGTTAAAAAAAAAAGTATTTGAATGTAGCAAGGCGTCATAAATATGATTAAATAAAGTGGTCTCCAGTATGCGATATTTGCTGTAGACTTCATATATTTCGTTTATTTATAAGGCCTGACAAGATTGTTAATTTAATAAAAATAATTCCAATCGTAAAAGACAGATTAAGTTTATATACTTCTGTAGAACATGAATTTGAAATTTGATAGTAATTAAATGAGATTTATAATTGATAAAAATACACGGAATAATTTTTTATCTTTTACTCTTGGTGCATAGTGTTTGAAACTAAGAGTTTTATTTGCATTCTAGAAATAAGAACACTTTATTATTACTATGAGTTTTATTTGCATTCTAGAAATGATAACACTTTATTATTACTATGAGTTTTATTTGCATTCTAGAAATGATAACACTTTATTATTACTATGAGTTTTATTTGCATTCTAGAAATAATAACACTTTATTACTATAAAACAAGAATGAACAAGAACGAAAAATCATGCGTCAAGCATAGATTATGTAACACTTCCCCACATTTCCAAAATAATTTTGCAAATCTTTACCGTAAGGTGTAAGATGATATCTAACTAAACAATTTTGAAAACACATAACATATTTAAAAATCCAATTTCAGGAATTGCCGACAATATTCGGAAAAATATCCCAGCTCTTTTTGCAGCCCTGTATATGATCTATAGATTTGTATATATAGTAAATAGAATGCTAAATTTGAGTGCAGTTAAGGAAAGGCGTAAAATTTCCATTTTGCAGTTTCCGACAATAAACGGAAAACTACTTGAGAACTTTTGCGCTGCCCTGTATAAAATCTATACAATTTATACACACCAAGTAATAAACAAACAATGAGTTAAATTTTAAAAAACGCGTTCAGCAATTGAAAAGGCATTCCCAGCAATTATTATTAATAAGCAGTACATTAACCAAATTATTTTGTGTGTCCCTGTAAATGAACGATGAAAGCTATGTTCACAATATTCTATAGTAAACATCTTGTAATCCACGTTAGTGATATATATCCATTTCAATATGTTTGAAATAGTGAAACATTATTAAAATAAACTGTAAACGATTTTTCTTCATAGACCGTAATGTAACGGAATTCTTTTGAGTATCCCTGTAAAGGAACTATGAGTGCTATGCACACCACATTCTATAATTAGTCTCTTGTAGCGCACCTGAGTGATATATATCAATTTCAATATGTTTAAAATTGTGTAACATCATTAAAATAAACCGCAAATGATTTTTCCCAATAAACCGCAATATAACGGAATTCTTTTGAGTGTCCCTGTAAAAAAACTATAAGCGATACACACTTCATTTTCAATAGGGAACATGCCACAGTAAGCCTCAATAACATATATCAATTGCATGACGATCCGAGCATATTTACGCTAGTTAGAGCACGGACAGACATACGGCAGACTGACAGGCAAACGGAATTCATAAACACTTTTCAACTATGTTGGAAAGTGTTAAAAATCATACGTCATGCATAGATCATGAAACATGTTCCAACACTAACAGAGTATTTTCAATAAATTTCTTTTCTTCACATAAAGAAATTATATATCTAAACAAGCAATTAAAAAAAAAACATATAAATCAGTAAAAATCCATTTTCAACAATTACTGTCCATATTCGGTAATCTGTGCAAATTCTTTCTTTTCTTTCCATATATATATATAATCTATAGAATTTATACACACCATGTAATACACTAAAAATTAGGTAAGATTAAAAATACATACCACAGTGGGAAACGCACTTCCAGTAATATCGATCATAGCAAGTCCTGTAACCGAATTTTTTTGTAGGTGAATGAACTATAAATACTTGAAGTATCATAAAAACATTAAATGTACCACAAATGATTTTTCCCCATAGGCCACAATGCAACGGAATTTTTTTGTGCGTCCCTGTAAATAAACTATAAATTCGACTTATTCTATACTCTTGGGAATGCATGTTTTAGTCCACCTCAGAGATGCACATCAATTTCATTATTTTTGAAGCATTGTAATATCATTAAAATCGATCAGAAACGATTTTTTCCCATAGACCACAATGTAACGGAATTATTTTGCGTGTCCCTGTAAACGAACTGTAAATGCTAAACACTTCATTTTCAAAACTGGGCATCCTATTATAAACCTCAATAACATATAAAAATTACATGTCAATCTGAGAGTATTTATGAGAGCTAAAAGCACAGCACAGACAGGCAGACAGACAAACCGAATTCATAAACATTTTTCAACTATGCTGGAAAGTGTTGAAAAGGTTATAGATTTCTAGATTTTCTCAAAAATCACGAATATACTTTATAAATAAACAGATTTTTTTTTTTTCATATTTTCTATGTTTGCTTCTAGATTAGAATAATGTAAAATGATTGACATTTCTTTTTTTTTATATATATCACATAAGTAATAATATATAAGTAATAAACATATAAGTTATAAACATATTAGTATAATTGCGCAAAAAGAATAAGTACAAATGAAGAAAGACAAATGATAATTCTCCTTTAACCTCCATTCATAGTTTTTTATTGTTTTGGTGGTCTGTTTTATCTGGTTATCCTCGTAATAACCTTTGTAATTTTGTCTTATTATACATGGGATGCTACTTTGTTATGGAGATCTTTCATTTGCAATGTTTATGCATTTCAGTGTTACAAAAATATTTATAAGATATCTGAAATTATTTTATGTCAGGTTCTATAATTTCTTCTTTTCTCTGTAAAATATTTTTGATATGCAATCGTAATTTAATTTTTATTATTTAAGTATAATACTACTGTTAGATATTTCTTTATAAAATGAAAAAGAAAACGTTAGAATTTTTTTTTTCAGTAACATCTTTCACAAAACAATACTCTCTTTTATTAGAACAGGCATGATCAATGATCATGATCAAACAATTCTGTCACAAATTGGAGCTCATATACTTCCGAAATATCGATATCCACTTTAAGGTTTTTATCCATTGAATAGAAAATAATTTTAAGACTAGCAATATGAACTATGTGGAAATTAAAAACTAGGATTTTAGGATCTGAAATCCTTTTAGTACATGAAAACAACTAATATAAAATACTAAAATAATACCGAATTTATGTAATTGCACGTCAATTGATCCGCTTATTGTACACCAATTAGTCAGTAAAATCTTTCGCAAAACAATACTCTCCTTTATTAGAACAGGCATGATAAATGATCATGATCAAACAATTCTGTCACAAATTGGAGCTCACACTTCCGAAATATCGATATCCATTTTAAAGTTTTTATCCGTGGAATAGAAAATATTTTTAAGAATAGCAATATATAAACGATGTGAAAATTGAAAATTGATAGGATTTTTTGACCTGGAATCCTTTTAGTACATGAAAACAAGTAATATAAAATACTAAAATAAAACCGACTTTATGTAACTACTCGTCAAGGGATTCGCTTTTTGTACATCAATTAGAGTATTTTTTAGCGAGATAGGTTTAGTGCTATACACAGTCTTTTTGTGTAAAGTTTTCATTGTCATCCGCATTCAATTTAAATCACATTGTTGCTACCATCGTTTATGTTTGACGCACAGTAGACGTACCGATATTGATTTTTTTTCACTAACATCGATCACAAAACAATATACTCTCCTGTATTAGAACAGACATGATAAATGATCATTATCAATCACTGCAGTCACAAATTGGATTGTGAAAATTGAAAATTGGGATGATTTTAAGATCTGTAATCCATTTAGTACTTGAAAACAAGCAATTTAATATACTAAAATAAAACCGACTTTATGCAATGGCATTTCTCAAAAAAAAAAAAATTCTTAATTATTCACAAAATTCTTAATTATACTTGTGCATCATTAAAAATGTACTATTTTTAGGGGTCTCATAACTTTTTGAATTTTTCCACCGCCAGTGAAAATTGATGTGAATTTGAGTTCTTACATATTTGTTTAAATACCTATTGAAATTGCATAAACTTCTGTAATACATTTAAGCCATATTTAAGGCATTATAAAATGTAAAAATAAACATTTATCATATAATATGATAAAAAATACAGTTCGGTTAATATTGCAAAATTTTGTTCACATGGTATGTCACAATCCGCGTAACTTAGAATGGATAGATGAACATACAACTTATGTTAATATGACCTCTAAACTATCTTTTATATAACTAATATTATTGAAATAGTTAAATATTTTTATTATTTTTAATGATTCATTACTTTGTTTTCTATTTTTCAACTTTAATTGAAATTTTTAAATAGTTCTTGTCGCAGAATTTATATATCATTAATTCATTCTATAAAATATAGTTTAGAGGTCATTTTAACATTTTTATGTTCATGTATTCATTCTAAGTTAAGTTATCGTGTAGAATGTGACATACCATGTGAAACAATTTTGCAATATTAAGTAAACTATATTTTTTATTATATTATAAATATATATATTTTTTACATTTTATAAAGGTTGAAATATGTTACAGAGGTTTATGTAATTTCAATAAGTATTTAAAAATTTATGAGAAGTCGAAACCACATCACTTTTCACTGGCGGCGGAAAGGTTTAAAAATAAATGAGACTCTTTAAGCGATTTTTAAGATGAGTAATTTGTATTCAACTATATTTACACTCGTTTTAAACTTATTTAGTGATATTCAATTTCTCCTTTGATAATAGATCGCCAAACATCGGCAACGACTCATTTTTCTTAACTATTTGCAGTCATCTGTTTACTGGTGCTGGACATCAAATTGCAATTAAACATGTTCATTAAACGGATAAAATTTTCATGGTAATTGAAATTTATCTAGTAGAAAGTATTGTATTATTAAGGAATTTGTATATAATATAATCATAATACAGGCTCGTCGAAAAAAAAAATACCGAAGTTGCAAAACCTTATCACAGATAGCTGCTCCTTAGTCCAGTCTTAACCCCTTGGGGACGAGCGACCCGTATACGTGACGCATAAGATGCTCAGAATCCTGGATTATTCCCACCAGTTAATTTTTATTGTAAGCTTTGCCTTATTTAATGACAGCATTTTTGCGATTCAACTAGGCAAAAATTTCAGTTTTGAAAAACCGGTGATAAAAGATTAAAAATTATGTAAAGGACGCTCGTCGCGAAGGGGTTAACTGTTACAATGTGTGAATTAGTGTTTGACCCCAGGGTGGAAATACTCCGTCTTGGCGCCAAAAAAATTTCGGATTCAAATAAGAATTTTGAAGGCTTAAAAATGTGCATCATATCGAAGTAAATCTCTTTTGTGATTGCACACCGTTAGAACTTTTGTGGTGGGTTAAACCAACTTTTGGTGCTGCAATAGCTGCAACCATAAGATCGTGAAATCTTGTTTTAACTTTTGGAGCTATGGATCAACTGGAGATCCAAATGTTGGAGCGAGATTTCACCTTTTTATGGTTGCAGCTACTACAGCATCAAAAGTTGGTTCAACCTCCCGCAAAATTTTTAACAGCGAAAAAGAATGGACCAATGATGTTATCATATATTAGTCTCTACGCGACGAGCATTTAATATACGACTTTTTAATTTTTAGTGACACTATTTCCAAATACTAATATCCTTCCTGTAATTTTATGTATTCTGCGCTTAGATAAGGCGATGGTTATTATTCGGAAATAGTGGCTCTCGAAAAAGAAGACCTACAGATTGTATACGACACGCATATGTATCGCTCGTTCCGAAGGAGTTAAACACACCATGTTAACTAATGGACTATCACGAATTATTTTAACATCATGAAATGGGACCTTGCTCCAAGTATTTACTACTTGTATTTTACTACAAGTATTTTACCAAGTACTTGCCGAAAGTATTTATATTATTCTTGTTTTAAAATGCAATGAAATACGGAATTTTTTCCTCTGTGTTCTATATATGCTTGGAGTATTAAATGACAAATTCCTCAACTCATACACAGACAGAATTACCAATTTCCATGGCCTCTATACAGTTCAGATCTCAACCCACTGAATTTCTTTTCCTAAATAAAAAGCATAATGTGTAATGAAGAAGTGACTGATAACAACTGCACAATAAGATGTCGGGGAAGGGGGGGATTCATTTTGCTATACATCAGTCACTTTTGGACACAAGAAAAACCCTGAAAACCTTGCCCAATCACCCCACCCGGATCACCATGGTATCGAACCCGGGAACACTGGGCTGAGTGGGTCCAATAAGACGCCCGATCAAGTATCCCTTTGCAATGGTAACTCCCGACTTTGACTGGGAAGGTGTTGCAGCATGATTAACATTTTGACGTCTGTCGAGCGAATTGTACGCATATCGAAACATACATTACACACTCGTGCAACATTTAAGGTGGTTCTAAAATGATCTGCTGAACAACGCAAAACTTTCTGACACAATTTCTGATACATTTTGCAAAAGCATAAAATTGGCTGACCTGAACTATTGAAGCGATTTGGAATCGAAATGAGTTTTCCATTTTTTTGATAAATAAATTACTTATTGAGTTATAAGCTATTCGTGTCACGTGACACTTTTTTCTAGTTTTTGGCACTGTAGCATATGGAATTCGGTTCAAAACGCCGAATTTGACAGTGTTTTCTGAAATATCTTCTCCTTTACCAAAAAATGGAAAACGTGTTTCGATTACAAAGACCTGCCCATTTCATGCGTTTCTGAACAAAAATGAATTTAAAAATGTGTCTGAAAGTAGCCCCTTTGTATTTGACAACAGCCTTAACACAGAATAAAGTCCATATTTTATTTATTTCTCCGGTATGATTTTGTAAACACCATTAATTTTTGACTCAATTTATACAAGCCGTCGTTTTGCTCGATGGATATAGCCTACATATATATTTTCATTTGGACATCACACGCTTCATATATTCAATAAGAAATTAAAATTAAAAAAATCACTTATTTTCTCTTCTTTACGCGTGAGTAGAAATATGATAGATGAAAACAAAACTATTAATTGAAACATATGGTTTAAATATATCAACAGATATAAATATAAGAAGTATATTTTCTAAATATACACTGGTTGTACAGAAAATCTTTCTTTAAATATATCAATTAAATATATCCAGTAGAATTAAATAGAACTCACATCTCAGAACGTCTGAATGTTTCAGCAGTACTAATCATGTTATGAATGTGCATTTTCAATTTTGAAACTTGGAATAATAACATAAAAGTATGTCAATACTACTTAAATATATTCATTTTTTTCTTTAACCAAATTAGAAAGAAGGCTATTTCACAATAAAAAAACCAGATAATTTTCAATTAAAATTGAATTATATCTGAATTGTTATTTACAAAGAAAAGTACCATAAAATTATTGTTTTATAGTAGAAATAATGTAAATATGAGTGATTTGCTTTAAAGTATATTATGTTTGTAATATTATCATAATGATATTTACAGATGATAATACCTTTTTAATTATTTTGCTTTAAATATAGTATTTTAAAGGAGGAGTTATCAAATAAAAAACAAAGAATGTTATAGAAAACAATAAACCTCTGTTCAAATAGTTCGGTGTGAAATTCAAGCTAGTAGTGTTTAAAAATATATATACTATTTACATATTTAAATATTCTAATTCTTATAAGTTTAAACTGTATGCTATAAAAATATAAAATCCTTTCGATATATATCCGTTTTATACGTAAATATGCATCGTTAAAAAAAATTATACTTGACATGCGTTTAGTTTAATATTTCTTCTTCGAAAATATCTATAACGATACACAAATATATATATATATAGTGATGTAGACAATAGAAATATTTCTGAACTGTTTACAATGAGAAAATAATATATATATATATGAAATATAAGACATTTTTGTACAATTTGGAGAATTTATTTATTTTTTATTATTAAAAGAATAATTTTTAAGAATATTGGCAAATTTTCTGTGCTATTTTTACATACTGAACAGATTTTTATGTTTTTGAATAAAGGTAGTAAGTAAAATAAAGTGTGATAATATGAGTGTATAATTTTAAATAAGTAACAGGAATATTACATTTTATTTTACATTCGGTTACAGCACATTTTTCTATGGAAATATGAAATTATCAGTTTCATTAGTAAGCTTTTAAGAGCTGTTTAGACGTATTCACATTAATTACAAAGGAAAATAAAGTTGTAGCTAAAATTATGTACTTGTTCTTAATTTTATTGATTAATTTTTCCTTTTGACATTTACTATATGATAATTTTTTCGTGCTGAAAGTATTGTAATTGAGGAACCTTTTGCAATAACAAGGCAAGTGGAGCTACCTTGATTCATGGTAAACCAAGTAAACAGAAGGCTTGTTCACCTACCTTGCTATTCCTCGGGCTCTATTTCGTATTCGAACCGTCATGGCTTGTAAAAATTGTTTTGAACTCTCGCGTGCCTCACACTCTAAAAACGACATTTTCAAAACTGAGCAAAGAATACTCAAATCTGAGTATGTCGCATAGTCAAAATGGCTCCGAATCAAAATTACTCAATTTTGAAACACGGATATACTCATTTCTGAAAACATGCACACACTCAAGAATAAAATATCATTTGCTCCTATTTGAGTATATCCATGTTTCAAAAATGAGTATGAACTGACTTCTATGTGCTCCTTTTTGAGTATTTCCATGTTTCAAAAATGAGTTTGAACAGATTTTAATCATTTTTGAGTATGTCCATATTTCAAAAATGAGTATGAACTGACCTCTACATGCTCAGTTTTGAGTATGTCCATGCTTCAATATTCTGAGTATTTCTGGTATTTCAGAATTGAAAGACGTATATTTGAATATTAACATTAGGTCGTCATATCAAGTTTCATAACAAAATGAAAACATTGATTTACTCAGATTTGAAAGCGTCCTTTTCTCAGTGTAAATTTCAGAAAAAAAAATGTATATAAAAATGGATTTTTTTGTGATACAGAAAAGCCTTGGAAATAACAGAACATTCAGTTTAGGTACAGAAGACACCTTGACATCGTAAAGAAGCATACTTAGCATGATGTTTAAAACCATGTAATTTTTTCATGTACAGATATATATGTTAAACTACTTTCTCACTTAAAATAAATGTATTTTAGTTTTCATATAATACAAAAAATACTTGCTACATGCATAATTTTATTTAGCGTGCATGTTTCATTTTGACTTGTTTGTTTATCACTATAAGTCAGTTAGGTACACTTTTCTAAAAAAAAAAAAAATTGTTACATATCACGTCTTTAAATTTTACCTGCAGGTTAACCCTACATAGTGCATGAATTTTCTTTTAGAATTATGTTTTTTTTTTTTTTTTTATACTTATATTAAGAATTCGACACAAGAAATTTTAAGATAGATTTTTAACTTTATCTAGTAGCATATTTATGTAATTTTTACAGGATTAATATTTTTATATAAATATAGTGGTTGCAAAGAACTTGATTTATTTATTAAAAGTTAAATATAAAATGTTGCCAATTCGCTACACTATGCACAGTAGGGATAAAAACATGCCATTTAATTTTAAAAAATGCATTTTCAGTTTTTTCAAAGAGAACTTAATGCAAAAATACAGGGTAATCCAAAAAAAAAAAATGTATACATACATTGTTTAACGGGTCATAATTTTTTTCGTTTTTCTTTCTTTTCAGAGTGTAATTAATTGGAAATAATGAGTGTACCAAGATTAACTTTTGAAAAAAGAAAATGTATTTTAAAATGCTATTGGAAATATGAAAATGAAGCAGAAGCACAAACACAATATCGCAGGAAGTTTCAGGCAGATCCACGTACGCGACTGACAATTCATCGGATAAAATATAAGTTTGAAACGAATGGATGTTCATTGATAAAGTTCCGGAACAGCAATTGAGCAGGAATGCGTCACAACACCAAATGAAATATTTGTTGAAGTTTGTGAATCAATAGCTCACCTTTATCAACCATGTATTGACCAGAACGGTAATAATTTTGAACATCTGTGGTAGGAGGAAAAGTTATACATTTTATGTAGATTCTTTTGCAATTTAAATATTAATTATATGTGAATAAAAACGGAAGTTATAATCATTCAAACTGTGTATATTTTCTGACGCACCATGCAATTAGTGAAACATTTAGAAAATCATAGAAAAAAAATAACATTTTCTGTATATCTTCTGAAATATACTTGCGGGAAAAAATAAAGTTACAGCTTTAAAAATATACTTTATGTTAATGTTATTTATTGAAATCCAATGAAAGACAGTAGATTGGAAACTCAACGTCAATGATATCGCAATGCTCAGTGGTATTCCAATTCGCTACGTAGAAATATGCAAATTCAATAAACTTTTTGCATTTGGAAGGTAAATTATGTCACTGAGAAGACAGTTGAGGGATTGTGAGAAATGGAGTGTAAGTGGGAGAATAGAATGATTACTGTAAATTTGTAATGCTGTAATGCTTGTATTGTGGTCAGGAGTGCCCGCATTTCCTTATATATGTTTTGTACGCATCTCTAAAAAGTTGTGAACAGTAAATAACTTTTCCATACCCCGCTTTATATCGCATCTCTTATACTCTTTTTGAAATTCATTTTTTGCAAAAGTCAGATATTCTGCATTTTAAAGATGTGTTCGACATGATAAAATAAATATCTTGAGCAAGTTCCACGTTTTTAGTAGCATAATTATTCAAGTTATATCAGTTTTTATACTTGTATCTTGAATTCTTCCGCAATTTTTGACATTTCTAAAGAAACCAATTAGCTACACATGTATGACAAATTTCAACTCTCTGGTTGTATTAGATTTTATAAAAAGTATTCCGAAATATGTAAATAATACATTCTGAGAAAAGGTGAAAAAACATTTATACATAAATGCGCGCCAAAGATTGTTTACGAAGTTAAAAGCTCTCTTTAGGAGTTTATATGTTGCGAAAGTGTAAAATTATTTACTTATAGTCTGAGTCTGTTTCATTTTTTAATCGCAAAATTAACACGTTGGAAATTGTACGTCAAACGTGACAAATGAGGTGCGTTCGTACTATAGCTAGTTATATAAATATTCAGATCTTGATGATTTTTAATTCTGTGGAATGAATTATATCGTCTGCAGATTAATTTCTGTCATAAAATAAGTATCTCAGTCGCTTGACGATTCAACCTCGGAAGACCTCCTCTAACAAGAAAGCACCGATTTTTTTTTTCTTTTAATTCAAATTTCTTAATAAATATTTTTATTAATATCTCCTAAAGTTTTGATTCGATTTTTAAAAAAACTGAAATGTCTCGACAAAATTCTGCAAAGATAATATATCTTAAATTCCAAACCATTCGGTTGGGTAGTTTTTGCGTTGTTATATGCGGACGGACGAACAGACAGACGGACAGACAGACGGACGGACCAGGCGACGACAATAGGTGCTACGTATATATATAATTACGAACGCACCTAAAAATTCAAAACAATGTCAACGACTCTAGAAGAATCGGTTAATAACTCCTAGTGACGTACAGCAAATAAATTTAATTTAAGATATAGTTATCATTTCGATGTTGGAAAAAATGTATTAAAGGGTTGCCTACATTCTCAGTGACGAAAAATTGACATATTTTGGATTTTCTTTTTAGAAAAGGAGTAAAATTAATTGAAAAAGTAATAATTCCACGTGTTTTTTATTGCTTTAAGTATTTAAAAGTATTTTTGTTGTTGTTGTTGTTAAATTTGGTCACATATTACGTCGGAAACCTGCAGCCACGTTGACCAATACCAAAATATCCGGGCTCGATGGGCAGCATCTTAACTTCCTGTAGAAACAAAAAATTATTGAAATATCAGTTTCTTCTTGTAAAATAAGGTTTTAGCTAAGGGTTCTCGGCTCAATTTTTTTAATTTTTGAAAAATAAGAAAATTGTGCTATTTTGAAAAAAAAATCATTTTTCGTCTAAAATTTTGATCTTTAAACTTACTGAAAAAATATGAAAAATTCAAATTTTCAAAAAATGGCTCGATGTCCCTTAGACAATTTTATAATGTGCAACTAAGCGCAAATTTTATCGAAAAATCTAAAAGGTCGTTCAAGTTATCATGCTGCCTATGTTGAAAAATGTAGTTTCTAGAAAATCGCGTTTAAAGTTGAGATAATTAATATAATAATATCAAGATGTAATAATAACAAGATATAATAATAATAAGATAATAATAAAACACAATGCACTGTAGAAACCGCTGTTTGCTTCGAATGTATTCACAGCGCCATCTCCAACTTCAATAAGGAAGTAGAATCTTTAGTAGAATCTTTTCGGCAAGGTTGGTTTTATCGATCGTGTGCGCACTCACATTTTTGCTCATATCTTTGTTAATAATTAAGATATTACTTTAAATCTTTTGTCCAAAATTCTACATACTATTAGGATTTAATTTCCGTCGGAAAATAAATCGATTTTTTGAAAGTTGAACGTATGTAACCCCTTAAGGCTGTTCTCAAATCCAAACTCGTACTTTGTCACACGTTTTTAAATTCAGTTTTGTTTCCAAACATATAAAATTGGCACGTGCTTTTTCCTCAGAAACTATGTAATCGAACTGTTTTTCCATTTTGCGGTAAAGGCAGAAGATTTTTCAGAAAAGGCTGTCAGAGATTTCCGGACGCGATAGTGCAGGATAGGAAAAAAGAGAGACTAAATCGCCTATAATTTAAGATGCAATACATTTATCGGAAAATACAGAAAACTGTTCGATTACAAATTAGTTCAATAAACAAGCCTGCGATTATCATGCTTTTATGGCTAAAAATGATGCAGAAAATGTGTCAGAAAATTTCACGTTGTCAAGCGGAGAAGAATGTTTATTTCAGAACCGCCTTAAATGCGTCACATCATAGAATGTTATTCCAATTCCAAAACTAGTTCTTGAAATAATTCAAAGCTCTAAACCTAAACTGGAATGACTATATTTTAGTTTAACATAATAATTTAGCCTAGCTCATAAAAATGGGGAAAAAATAAATACGGTGTTTTACAAATTAGTTCAATAATCATGCTTGAAATTATCATGCTTTTATGTTTAAAAGTGGTTCAGAAAATGTGTCAAAAAACTTCGCGTTGTCAAGTGGAGAAAAATGTTTATTTCACAACCACTTTAAATGCGTCACATCATAGAATGCTAATTAAAACTAGTTCTTGAATTCAAAGCAGTCCTAAACTGAATGACTATATTTTAGTTTAAAATAATAGTTTAGCCCAGCTCATGAAAATGGGGAAAAAATAAATGCGGTATTTTACAAATTAGTTGAATAATCATGCCTTCAATTATCATGCTTTTATGTTTAAAAATGGTTCAGAAAATGTGTAGAAAATTTCGCGTTGTCGAGCGGAGACAAATGTTTATTTCAGAGCCGCCTTAAATGCGTCACACCATACAATCTTATTCCAAAACTAGTTCTTGAATTAATTCAAAGCAGTCCTAAACTGGAATGACTATTATACGTTAGTTTAAAATAACAATTTAGCCTAGCTCATGAAAGTGGGGAAAAAATAAATGCGGTGTTTTGCAGAGAAACGTTTAGCCAGACAGAAGGATTTATTTGAAGGAAGAACAATAGAAATCTTGTTTTGGGAGGAGGGCAAAAAAGCTGCCCAAGAAGCGTTGTGGGTGACAGTAGTGAAAGATGCAACAAATTACTCTAGGTGAAAGATAATATTTTCCGAGTGATAACAAAGTAACTACTTTTATCGTCGGCGAGAAAAGATAACTGCGGGAGATTTTGTGCATGTTTCTTTTGCTTTATTTATATTACGTTTGAAGTTTGAATAGCGATAATATGTTTAAAAAGAGCTTTAGAAAAAAGCTCATGATATATAAATGTAAGCTTGATTTAACTTCTTTTAATTCCTTAATAGGATTCTTCGTCGATGCTCGCTGATCGAGAAATTCCGTGTTAAACTACTGGGAAATTTAAATAGGTGGTTATTATTTTTCTAATATAGATATCGTAATAAGCTTTTCACTATCAGAAAGCAGATGTTCAATAACGGCGTACTGCGTTTCTATAAACTGTTTTATTAAGGGTCCTCTCCCCTCATGCAAATACACACGCTAGCTAATATTAATCCTATGGGACAGTTATTTTACAATATCTCGTTTGCATTTCAATATTTTTAAACTTTTTTTTCATTGAATAGCTAAGATCGATCTCTACAGTGCCTTCTTTTTACTTTTTCTATTTTTTTTTTTTTTTTTTTGCGAATTTGTTATATTTTTTTTTTTTTTTTTTTTTGTTTACAAAGATCCTTTTACTTTCGGAACTGGTTTCGAAAGTGAAAGTATTCTCATCAAAAAAATCCGCAATGAAAATCGTAAAAGTCTGGAGCATCTTGTATACCGAATTTACTAATAAACATGAATGGAAACAAGACAAAATCCCCTAAAAATAATATTAGCAGTCATCTCACTGAGTAGAGGAGAAGGTCCAAATACCGGCTAAACCCCAAATACCGGATAGGGTCCAAATACCAGCTAGTAGGTGTTCTGAGAACTGAGCGCAGCGCAGCATAGCGGCGATAGGGAGAGTTTGTTACTTTTAATTGAGAGAAGACAAGCACGAGAAGTATGTCATTTTCAAACAGAGCAAAAGTACGCAGCAAAAGTAAGAGCAAAAGTGCCGACACGACGAAATCTAGGATATTAAAAGTTTTTCAGGTATGTGTTTCTCATTAAAAAAAAAATAAATAAATAAATAAATAAATAAATAAATAAAAACTTATCGTATAATGGCCGGAATTTACAATTAAATTGTTTTCTAGACACATAGAGCTCCCAAATGCCGCATGCTGCACACATGTTATTTTGGTATTTTACTATATGAACGAGTAATACTGGTTTTAACTTAAACATAGGCAGTGGACCACCCAGAGTGGTCTAAATACCGGCTAATATCACGGACACTGTCTTGCTATATTGGATCACCTCACAGAAAAGCGTTATTAGACGCTCCAAAATTGAATAAATGGTAAGAATAAGTAAAGAAAAAAAAATGATGTAAGAAAAGCTAAGAAAATACAGGTGAAAGGGTCAGAATTGGATTTTAGGTAAAAAAGGAAGATATGTGTCAGAGAAAGATGATGCAATTTATGTCTTTTGGGGAGTGTTATTTCCCTGAAAATAAAAGTGGTAGCCGTATTTGGACCTTCTCCTCTACCACTCTTAGTAATGTGTCAAAAAATGCTGATTTTTTGTGTGCTTCATCGACATATTTAGTTACCTAGTTTATTACATGGTTGTGCCTTGATTTCTGAACATCCATGTAGTATCAACAGACACTTTGATACTACAAAATTTTGGTTTTTGGATCCCTTTAAAGGATCCAAAAACTGATAAAATAAGAGACTGGAACCTGTAGCTGTTATGTAGTGGTAAGTTGAGAAAAGTGCCTCCTATATATCAGAGCTCATGTCATTGTCTCAAAGACATAAAGTAACATATGAAACATACGCATATTATTTATAATAGAATAAATATAATTGTAATATCTACACAATTGGACACTGTTTCACTGCGTACCAGCGTTACATGTTCCATTATGTACCACGTCGATTTGTGAGGAAAAATGGCTCGTTTCCTTCGGCTTTATTAGAGTTAAATCATTGGTATTAAGGGCTTACACTAGTCACGCGAAGAAACTCGAACGCTAATGTTAAAACTACGGGAAAAATCTTTACAGATTTCTCGCTTGAATTTTAATATTTTTAAATGAGTTTTTTGGAACCGGTTCGAGTTCTGTAACCAAAATCGAAAAAGCACAAACGCACAACGTTATATATCGACCTCGGGTATTCTATGCAAAAGAAATCATTTAAAAATATTAAAATGCATGCGAATAATTTGAAAATATTTATCCCATAGCTTTAATATTAGCTCCAGAGTTCCTTTATATGACTCGTATAGGCTCTTAAGTAGGAAAATAGTACAGCATATGCGTGATATTCGGACTGAAATAGCACATACAATTAGGCTGGGGGTATGTGACCTGTAACAGAATTAAATGTGTAATTTTTGGGTCCAAGAAATGACTTTTTCTTATCCTCTAAATATCAGACAAAAGAACATCTACACTGGAAATGTGGTCAGCAAATGCTCCAAAGATAACTGAGATCTATCGGTATAACTTCTAGCGATACAAACATAAACTTCGTTTTAAAAGTGTTTCTGTTTCTATGTGTAAATTGTATCACTGTGTACCCTATTTTAATAATTATTTTTTTTTAATTCCTTTATTCTTGAGAAAAATTTAGAAAACTTATTATTATTATTAAATTATATGTATTTTTTAACATGAAAATAAAATTGAAATTACAAAGATAGGACTTAAAACAATGTCGTTTGAAATTATTAATTTTCAGTTATTAAAGTAGAGCGTGAGAGAGTAAAATCATTTTTCTTAAATTTGGTTGGCTGTTTCTCAAATAACAGAAATGATGTATTTTAACGAATGAAAAATACTGGTTATTTTTTCGACCTTTTAAAACAAACTGAATTCATACGATTTTGAAAGTGAATAATGTTGATATATATATATATATATATATATATATATATATATATATATTTTTTTTTTTTTTTTTTTTTTTTTTTTTTTATCTGAGTGAGTCGCCGAAAAAACTAGAGTAATAAATACAAAAAATTATACAATTCATCGAACTATTCTTCCTCATTTTGTTAAAAATATGTAAATTTTTGTTAATTCAAATATTGGATATTTCAAAAATTGTACAAGCCTCCCTTCGCGTTCGGAAAAAATAATATAAAATAACAACAACAATAAATAAGTATCTGTATTTCTTCACTGTATCAACATTTAAATTTTTATGAAAGTAAATACTGATCATAATTGCTATCTATTTTCCTTAATGTCAACATCTCAATGTTGGCAGAATATCGAATAGTATTGACTCAATGTTATACTAAAATTTAGAAAGTATTATCCCAATATTGATTTGACATTAGAGTTGTTATTTTAAAATGCTTTTAAAAATTATTTAAAAATTCAAAGTTGATCTGGAATAGTTATTATTTGAAGGTTTAATTCAAATAAGAATTAATTGTATTTTATTTTTATCAATACTGTAAATCAATATTCACATAAAACTAAAATTTAGAAAGTATTATGTCAATGTTGATTTGTCACAAGAGTGTTATTTTAAAATACTTTAAAAAACTATTTAAAAATTCAACCATGATGTGTAATAATTATTATTTGGAGGTTTAATTCAAATAAGAATTTATTGCATTGTTTGATTGAATAGAAATTAAAAAGTATTTTCTTATTTTCATATGCATTGTAAAATTTTATTTCTATATTGATTTAATTAATGCCTGGAAACGTTTAATGTTATAACTGGGAATTTTCTGCAGTTAAAAACGCTTTATGCTTGTTACTCGAAGTCGAAATTGCGTGAATGAATATTATTCTGAATGAGAGAAAAGGTTTCATTTATAAACTAAAATTATCAATTGCTGACATTTTGAAATTTTCAAGTGTCAAGGAGATACTGAATTATCGTTATCCGAATAAATAAATAATTTACATTCTAATAAGCACCAAGAGTATTAAAACAAGAGTATTTATTCATGTTCTGTCAATTTTAAAATAATAAAACGAATGTAATACACTGAAAACAAAAATCCACCAAAAAACGAAAAATGTTCTGGCAGCAAAGGTGCAGTTTATTCTCTGTTTTTTTTTTTTTTTTTTTTTTTTTTTTTTTTTTCCGCAAAACTTGCGTTTTGATATTCTTTCATTTTCCCAATGGAAATTATCCCTTAATCAAGATTGGAAATTTATGCTTTTAGATAAAAATATGCGCAATATTAAAAAATATATATATACAAATAATAATTATACATACTGATATATATTTATATGGATTGGGTACTGGTAATGTCACAAATATTATTTCGCACATTTCTTAACGCCTTCGATTCCACCATGGATACTCTCCAACAGTGGATGGATGGTCTGTTCCTTACACCATCTGGCCACATCTGCTGACTTGTGTATAGACCTGAACTTCAATTATTAAATTCACAGTGGAAATTTTCCGTTTTCTCTCAATTGTGATGGAAAATTACAGTCTGTATATTTCGGAAGGAACGTTTTCGTTTTTAACATTAAACGTGAAAGGATAAAAATAAAATTTTCCATTTATGCCAAAAAACAAAAATTTTACAATTTTGTCACAAATATTATCTTACACATTTCCTAATGCCTTCGATTCGACCCTAGGTACTCTCCAACAGTGGATGGATGGTATGTTCCTTATACGATCTGTCCACATTTGTTGACTTGGGTATAGACCTGAAATTCAATTATTAAATTCACCGTGGAAATTTTCCGTTTTCTCTCAATTGTGATGGAAAATTACACTATGTATACTTTAGAAGGAACATTTTCTTTTTTAACATTAAACGTGAAAGGGTAAAATTAAAATTTTCCATTCATTCCGAAAAGCGAAAACTTTACGATTTTGTCCCAAATATTATCTTACACATTTCCTAACACCTTCGATTCGATCCTGGATACTCTCCGGCAGTGGATGGGTGGTCTGTTCCTTACACCATCTGGCCAAATCTGTTGACTTGGGTATAGACCTGAACTTCAATTATTATATTCACCGGGGAAATTTTCCGTTTTCCCTCAATTTTGATAGAAAATTACCATCTGTCTATTTTGGAAGGAACATTTTCGTTTTGAACATCGAACGTAAAACGGTAAAAAGGAAAATTTCCATTCATTCTGGAGAACTTTACGATTTTCACTCAAAATAAAAGACGGAAGTTAAAAGACGGAAATTTTCACGTAAAAACCCCAGTAAACATGCGAATATATTTTTCAGTATATTATTTTTACAATAAAATAAAAATGTATTATTTTTCTTATCCAAAGCGCAATGCACTGTTGTTTAATATGCCCTTTTTCAAACAAAAATCTTCTTTTTAGATTTTTCTTGCAAATTTTGTAGAAACTTACTCCGAAGATTATTTCTATTGGAAATGTTGAAGAATCCTACCACGAAATTTTTTCTTAGGTTATTCCGGTATTTGAAAAAGGAAACATTTGGGAGCCCTGCAGCAAGTACCGGGTGCGCCATAAATTCGTTAAAATTTTAAAAAATCATTAAAAAGGAACAAATGATGCCAAAAAAATGCAGTTTGTTAAAGGGAGATTGGATTTTTTTACTAACAAAAAAATTTGTTGTTCAAAATTTACCGATAGATGGCGCTAGCATGCATAATATGAAGCAGATTGATGCAAATCAGGCTGTCAATAAAACACCTGGATTCATATAGATTCTTCATTCGATGCCAGCAGTATGCTATCATTACCAGATCAAGAGTTGTTGGTTAAGCTCTATTACAAGAACGGGGAATCAGCTACCGGTGCATTGCGAAAATTCCGCATGGCAAAAGGACTCAAGACGCGAAAAGGGCCCGTTTCATGTGCTGATATACTGAAGTTTGTCAGACGCTTCGAAGAAACGGGTCTTTTACTATAAGACTAATTTGCATACATTTGCTTTATATTATGCATGTCAGCGCCACCTGTCGGTAAATTTTTGAACCACAACTTTTTTGTTATTAAAATAAGTTCGATCTCCCTCTAGTCCCATTCGTACAAACTGCATTTTTTTAGCATCATTTGTTACTTTTAAACGAATATTTAAAATTTTAACGAATTTATTGCGCACCCGGTATTTTTTGTATTACATGTAAACTAAAATGCATTTAATTTAAGCAAGAAATTTTTCTCTTGTATATCTTTTTTTAAATAAATGACATTATTATAACCATCATGCTGAATAGGTCGCAGTGTCAAAATGTGATTTGTTCCCTTGAGTCATACTTTTCTAAATTTTTGTTCGCCTATTCTTTACTTCAATAAACATTTGGCATTAGAATTAAAATAGTAAAATAAAATGAATATTCATGTGTTCGACAATTAAGCAGACGTCTTTCAGCATCTATTCAATGAATACTTTGAAAAGGAAATGCTCATACTGCTAATTAGCACTGAAATTTGCGAAAAAAAAATAAAATATATTTCAAATCGGAATAGTTTTCGAAAATAACAAATCTCGATTTCAAACTTATAGTATAATCTATTTTGCATCAGATAGTTTACTGAAATTTAGAACAGTGCTTCAATGGATATTGTAACTAAATCATATTTTTTAAATATATATATTGATTGCCTATTATCCACTTAAATAATTCAATAATTGTGTGAAATCGAAAATAAAACTGTAAAATAAAATTAAAAGTCATGTATTCGCTCAACCGTCCAAACATCCACATGTAAAGGTCTTTTATCAGCTATTCGATAAGTACTTTGGAAAGAGAATGCTTATATGACTGTTTAGTAATGTTAAACTTTAGCTTATATTATCAGTATTTAGTAAATTTCTGTAAAAGCAGAAAATAAAGAACAGAACCAAATGTTATCTACAAATTATGCATGCAATTTTTTTTTCTTAAGGGATCCTTTCTACACTAAAAAAAATTTTTTTAAAAATGGGTCAATCTACTAAAAAATGTTTATTTTTTCTCATTGATCCTTGCAATTACTAAAAAAAATTTTGTATTCTTACTCAATTATAAGAAAATGTCTAAGAATTATTAGAAAACAGTTAGCAACGATTCCGGTTTATAATACCGGTTACTAAAAAATTCCTTGGAATACAAATTTACTAAAAACAGTTAAGTAACTTCAGAATTTTTTTTTACATTGTACACTAGAAGCGGGTGTAAATGTATAAATTTTAAAATTAATTTTATTTGTGAAATCACACATCAAATTATAATAAATGTTATAAAAATGATAAGAAAACTAACACAAAAATTGGAAAAAACTATTTCTGAAATTTAAACTCTCAAATTTTAATAGATACGTTATATTAGTTAATGTATTTGTTGTACAAAGAGCTTTTAAAGTGTTTTAGCACGCAGTATGCCCTTTTAAAACGCATGTTGAAACGCTTTAAAAATTACCTGTACACTTAATATTATTAAGTAATTTGAATAATTTTCAAAAATTCTCAATTTTCAATATTTTTTTATTTATAGTGTCTCATAATAATGATTGTTCTTTCTTGCCGTTTTATAATTTATGGTTCTAAAGCTTACGTGTAGAGTTTAATTTTCTATTTAAAGAAATTCGCTAAAATAGGAAATTAATTTTCTTAAAATATTTAAATGAAAATGTGTTAGTGTATTTAGATGGCAGACTTTAATATAATTCCAGCATTTTTCTGCATTAATATTTTCTTTTTGCTACATGTAAATTGTCTCAATATAAGAAGATTTTAACATAATAGAATATAGTTTAATTCGAAAAGTTGTTTTTAATTTAATAAAAAAATCTATTACAGAAGTTAGTGGCAAAGTTGTTCATTTCATTTAGTTTCTGGGGATAGAGTTAAAGAAAAATTTTAATAGGCAATTGATTTTTCAGGTGATTTGATTAATTCTTTTTTCAATATTTTTTACGAAGGATTTGCTTGCATAATACTTTTGTATTTAATTCATTATTATTATGACTATTACATACTAAAATAGGGAATATAGGTGATTCTCTGGGAACTTGAAATTTTCAAAATGCGAAACGTTTAAAATTGATAATGCTTTAAAATGTTTAAGTTGACATTTTTACGTCTGCTTTAACTGATTTCAAATTGTTTGGTGGATTTTTATTGTCGAAATGAAAATTATCATTGAAAAATATCATTTCCCTGGCACTTTAGGCATTATCCTGATATGTACTGGCATGTATATACCACGAAAATGACGTTTAATGAATTTTTTTAAACACATTTCATAGTTTTTTTTTTCGAGTTAGCAGGATTGACGCAAGATAAAATAACACTTTTTTCCTGTGTGTTACAATACAGTATTGAATTAAAATTTTTATAGTTCATAATATAATAAAGCCAAGAAATTTACATCATAAAAGTCTACATATCTCTTAGTTTCAATTTGGCAAATGAAGTAATTACTACCAGCGGTTTTTGAAGTAATGTTTTCAATAATTCTGTTTTAAACTAATCTAGCAAGAGTCTTTGTTATTTATTGTTTTCATCTGCTGCCATATTACAACTCTAAAATATCCAATCCAGGAAAATGACATTTATCTCAGGAATAGAGGAAAAAATGAAAATCAAAATGAATGAAGAAACTTATGATTGTCATGAGTAATAGTCAAAATATATCCAGAAAAGAAAAGTAGAAATAAAATGGAATATTTGTTGAACCCTGGCAGAAGTATCCTGACCCAATTACCAAACATTCCATAAAACATGTACGATTTCATCCTTGCACGAGCTATTAAAATATATCAGAAAAGAAAAGTAGAAATAAAATGGAATATTTGTTTAACCATGGCATAATCATCCTGACGCACAATTACCAAACATTCCTTGCACGAGTTTACAATAAACTAAAAAAGTACAAGATTCAAGCAATAGTACATTTTATAAGCCAAAAATATGAATTAATAAAATTGAACAAATAAGATGAGCAGATGAAAATCCGCATGCATCTTCATGTAAAAAAGAAATATCCAAAAGAAAAGACTGAAATTCCCGATTTCCATGTTGTCAAACAGTAATTAAACTTGTATTACGTTAATGTTGATATTAGCAATCGGTTTAATGTGTTTTTAAAATAAATTAAAATTTATATAAAATAAGTAAATTTTAATTTATGAAAATATAAAATATATTTCAATTTATAAATAAAAAATATGTTTCAAATTATTAATAACCAGTGGGGAAGATCGAGCTATGCTCGGTTAAAATTAGCTTTCTGTTCTACTCGATTTAACTATAAATTATCCAATTAAAGCTAATTTTTTCGCCAAATGTTGACAAAATTTGGAGAAAAATTCGCAAATTTGGAGACATTCTTTCATTTGAAGCCAAGCATGTGTTTTGGTATTGGCAATCTTGAAAGTCAATTTCCTCGCCAAATGTCGCCAATGTCAACAACATTTTGCCAAACATCGCCAAATGTGGTGAAATGTTGCCAACTTTGCAACTTAGTTTACTGCCAACTGTTCAACTGATTAATATCTGTTTCAATCTTCATTCCCATTGAAACACATTGACCAGTAGTGACCCGAAATGACCCACTAATCGAATTTTCTTGAATATGTGACCTAGCCCAATGTTCTTCTCCTATCCCAAAACGGTAGGATACAAAATTTAGTCAAAATCGTTAGTGCCGTTTTAGATAAAATTTGCATTATACATGCACACACAAGATTTTCTCCTATTACAATATATGATATAAAATATATTTGAACTTATGAATTTATGAATTTCGTAGAACTGAATGAAATAAAGTAATATTTGAATTACATTAAAAACAATTCTTCATAGTATGGAAGAAGAAAAGGCCTTAGTTAGAGCTAAATTGTTACCAAGATCAGGGGTGGGGCGAAAACGATTCAAAATAATGCAATAGAACTAGTGTTTCAACTGAGTCAATAACGCATATAATCAGATGCTACATTGTAGATCTTAGAAGCATCGGATTCTGAATATTTTTGAATTTAGCTTTTAAATATTTTTATGGGAATCTTTCGTGATCAGGTCTACTACCGTTCCGGTTTCAGTGCTGAGGGAACGGTAACGACCGCGTGCCACTTGTTCCGTGGAGTCGGTCCAGACAGGCATGCATGATAAGCAAGACAACACAATGTTGCCAAAACATTTTTATTAATTCAGAATAAGTATAAAATGACTGAGGATCAACTCAAAAAGATTGCGTTCTACCAAGGAGTCACACAGAAAAGGTGTATAAAAACAGGTTGAAGCCAGAAATAATAGAATACATATTATAAATAAATATAGTAAATGGATATGCTTCTTCTCATATTTGTGCATAAAAAAGTTTCCATCTGCATATTAAATAAAGAGAAAAGTAAGCAAAAACATGTAACTTCATATTTCATAAAATTATTCATATATCAACATAAGATCAAAACTATGTCATTTTAATTTAATCTGAAATTTTGAAAAGATAAAACAGCGGTGAAACAAAAGGACTTAGATTTTAAATAAAATGTACCATTTCTCGTAAGAATAACCAAATTAATCAACATGTTTTCTTTTTTGGAGATTATAAGATTACCGCACTCAAAATGAAACACCGCTTGTTAGTTGCATGTTAACATATTTTTTTTCAGAGTTTATCATCTATCCCATTCTAATAAAGTCGACAAGTAGTAAAAATGCGTTTCTACCCGGAGGGAAAGAACAACGATACGTTTAAATCCCCATATAAGAGCAAAATTTTAGATAAAACCTCAGACCCGCAATATTATCCCGCTTTTACCTTATCTAATATTGCACAAACAAAAACTCGGTACTCTTTGTGGGGGCTGTGGGCGAAGTCGGGGTACTTCTCACTGTAACACGTTTCCATCAATCTGATACACGCATGCTATTTGCCAAAATGTGCCACGATGGCAGTTTTTTACGAGGTTTTGAGATAGAGGGGGGGGGAAAGACGCACGACTGGGAAAGAGAACAATGTGCACTTCTTCACAGAGAGATTTGTACGTAAGAAGTTCTCTTGCTAAGGCCGACCGTTTGTCACATAACGAATAAATTTATGATGAGAGCTTATCTTGCTGGTCTCCAAAATTTCATGCACTGCTTATCTTGCGGCGGCTACTGACCTTAGTGTCGTATCTTTTATTTTCCGTCTTCAGATAAAGGCTGTGGACGTCCTCCGAATGAATTGCTTAGCCAGGAATGATTTTTATGACTATTTCCCCCGCCTTCATTGGATACAATCTAGACAGTCTTGAATGATAACTACTTTTAAATGTAATTGTGCGGTTATACATATTTATGCAGTACATAAAAGGAGAAATTCCTACGCTACTGCCTTAGTGATGAAGATTTCTGGGTTATACCATATTTCTATACATGTATCGTTGTAGTATTTTAAATTTGTATTATCTATTGTATTATTCATTGCTTAAAAGAGAAATATAATGTCTTTTGAACAGAAATATTAGATTATTTGGCTTGAAAGATAAATGATATACTTTAAGAAGTGGGGGATTTAGGATGCTGACATTGTTTTTTCTTCCCTACAGCATGTGATACATTGACAGCTAATAAAGAAGTTAAATGTTTTGTCTGATAAATATGTATATTGTTAGAACTTTTAAATGAATGGAAGTAAAAAATGTCCATTGAGAAACCCATGATGAGGAAAAATAATAAAATCATGATAATATAACCATAAATAAATAATAATAAAATAACAAAAAATAGCTTTAGCTTATTTAAATTAAGTACGAGCATTAAGAGACAAAGAAAGCTAAAATTCTTATTCTTAAAGACATCGGAATAAAGAAAGACAGAGTGACACAGGTGTTCATTTAGGATGAAGATGTTCTGTCGGTAACGTATAAAAGCAAACAACTGAAACGATTTGCTTTAAATAATCTCCTAACCACAACAGTAATATATAAACTCTATTAAACTCATTTTTCGAGGAATAACGCAGCCTCCTAACACATTTATCATTCGCAAATCCACATTCCCTTATTACAATGTCTAGGTACTGGGTTGCATTTTATAGAACAAATATTCATTGCATTAATTTTAATCCCTTAACTGTCAAGTAAGCATCTTGGAGCATTCAAATTAGTTGCTATGCATTACTTCTTCAATGTTATCATAGATACATCAAAGGGTATGGACACAATTCAACAGCAGAATTTGTTACTGTCGTTCCTTTTCGGAATAGAAGGGTGTTTTGCGAATCCGTTTTACGAATTCAGTCATGCTCAGTCAAGCTTTATGCTACTGTGAGATGATGTAGTGCTTAAATTCAAGCCGATGACCATTAGTAGGAAGCAAAGTTTCAATAAAACGATGCACTTATAGGGCAGCGATTTATAGGTATTTGGTAATTGCTAGGAATAGTGATGTTAATATAATAAAGCTTAAAAGTGATCTAAGCAAATCATAGTCAGCAACATACTTTTACCATTATCATTTTACAATTGTCTTTTTCTAGCATTTGGGTACATTTTCTGATAATCTTGTATCCACTTTACACTATAAGGAATAAGATTCGTTAGAGTATAGGTCATTGGTAGGTAAGTAGCCATCTCTAAAATATTAAGCCCATTAATGTGTTTAGTGTGATGGCGTAAATCATGGTGAAATTATTGAATTCCACACCCCGCCTGTCACACATGTAAAGATACAATTATTTTTTGCACAGCTTCTCAGTAATTATTGTGAATAAGATGAACGAGACCTTGATTGTTCATAAAATTAATGAGATTTAAACTGTATACGGCAAGACGGCGTAACATTTTCTGAAGCATTCTATGCACTCTTCTGGTACTTATTCACTGTAGTAGCTGGCGTACAAATCCGATATCATGCCGTTTCTTAAATTGGAAAGTCCCACTAAGCTGAAAGCTGCGTTTATTCGCACTCTGAACTAGTCTGAATGAGAGGGGCATAACTTATATGACTTCCCATTCTTTTCGAATGATTTTGTGGTCATCGACAAAAGAAAGGCGAGTCGCAACAAAAGAAAGAGGCGTTGACCATCTGTCATCGCCGTTCTCTATTTGACCTCGGAACTTTAGACATCGAAGAAAGTTACAAGACATTAAACAGTCTGATATACCACAATAGACGTTTCGAACAGGAGAAACGCTGCCTGTTTGGTTCTTGAAGTTATGCTTCCAAAGCTGGTAGACGGGAAGTGCTGGGTCGATTCCATGTCGCGCTCGTCGGCCTAAAAGTTTAAAAAAGTACGTTTTTCCAAGCGGTCCCTTTCTTGCGGTAAAGCGCTCCTTTCAAGTGGTAAGGCGGTCTTTCATGTGTTGAGCCATCCTAGCTTGTCTAAAAATCAAGGGTCACCAGGGTATATCTCGGACACGTTTATTATCGCCTCTTTCTTTTGTTGAGACTCCCCTTTCTTTTTCTGATGACCGCAGAACCACTAGAAAAGAAAGGTCAGTCGAATGATTTACGACTTTATTAACAAAAAGCATATAAGCAGATCTTAAGGCTGCGTGTAGACAAAATACTGAGGCAAAAGTCATAAATTATTTCTTTGGACTTTCTTTTCCAAAGACTTCTGATCACATGTGATCTTTTTTACTGTTCTACAAAGGTTTCGAAGCAAAACACACAAAATTAACAAAAGAAATTATCTCCAGGGGAGGTGATAAAGATGTCAAGAACCCCCCTCTACTACAGTCGCATTTAGTTGTCTCGCAACAAAAGAATGACCACATCAAATAACCCGAAAAGGATCCGCGTTCCGTCGCGTTGTGTATTTTAACCCTAATTATTCGGAGTTTTCCGTGGTTTTCTTTGGACTTAGGCACCCACCGAACGAAATCCTTCACCCTTGGCTATATGCTTTGTCGTAATAAACACCAGACACCAAATCTTAAATCGGAATTCAGATATTTCGTGCAGTTACATTCTGTTCATTTTTGAATAATAGTAAATCTCCAACTTTTGTGATTCTGACTCTAAGCTAAAACTTATAGCATGTGCTTATTTTTTTTTTTTTCTGTTGTGCGAAATCAACCAGCAAAAACGCTTGGAAACCAGGTAGTTTAATTTTAAGTATGATAACTTTTTATGTCATGTTTTTCCGGTGTATAACAAATTCTATCTTTGATGTTCAGCTAATCCGATATCAAAACTTTTTTACTTTCTTCTATCTTTACGTGAAAAAAGTATTGGAGGCATGAAAATTTTCGATTTCCGGTTTTCGATGGATTTATACGTTTTCGAAGGTCCTGAACACAATTTGGCTGTTTTTAAAAAATGGCTGTCTGTCTGTATGTATGTGGAAAAAAATTTGTGGGCTCTCTATCTCAAGAACTAATGCACGAAATTTAATAAAACTTTATATTCAGTTTGTCCCTGATATAAATTGGTGCTGATTAGGTTTTGGTGAAAATCGCCCAATTGGTTGCGCTGCTATGCTGCATTTTTCGCCATTTCCGCAATAGCTCTATCTAAAGAACTAATGCACTTATTTTTATCAAACGATTCATTTACACTCTAAATAAGAAAGAGTGACTATTCACTCCGGAGGAGTGGATATTCACTCTATCGCAGAGTCAAAATTTGCCCAACCTCTTTAGAGTGACTATTCACTCTAGGAAAAAGTGAAATTCTTGACTCCCTGAAAGAGTGAATACTCACTCTTTCAGGAGTGAGTTTTTTCACCCCTGATAGGAGTAAATAGTCACTCTTTCAGGAGTGACTAAAATTCTTGAATGAAAAAGAGAAACTCATCGTAGGCGGTCACCCTCCCAACTAGTAACCGAGCTCGCTGCTGCTTGACTTCTGCGCTCGGACGAGAACTGGTACCTACAGCTTGCTACAGCCGCTTACAATTTAAAAAGCTCTTATTACATTATTTTAGCTTTGTTTCTTTTGTGATATTCGAACACACTTATTAAATTTGTGTAGAAATCATAAATATTTACGGTGTTTCTCAACTGTGTAAATAATAAACTGAAACCTTCTTTTTGTATCATATAATACAGAGACTTGTTCGCACATGTTTTAGACAAATTGATAAGTTATTTAAAAATATGGAATTCTTTTAGAGGAAAAAATTCTGACAACAACTTATTATGTGTAATTTATATTATCGTCTGATACTTTCAAATTTATTCTTATTTCAAGATTGCGCATGCTAAAAAAGCTGTGAATGGGAAGATGCGTTTGCGTTTTTTTTTTTCTTCTTCCGAACAGAAGTATGCTAATTCCACAGTCTAAAATGATTGCAAAGCGCATAATATAAAAACTTTTTAGTGCGAAATAAACATAACAATTGATTGAAAAGTGCTATTCCAAAAATCAGTACATATACATAGTAAAAAGATACCAGATGAAAAAAAAAACAGGGAAAAAAAGAGCCCATTTCAAGGCGGAAAACGAAGTTTCAAGTAAGGATTTATGACTATCGCAAATTTATCTTACATCGAAAACATTCATCGATATCCATCGAAAGCATTATGCAGAATTAGAATCAAGAAACAAGATTATCATACAGATTATTTCAGAAAGCTATATTCATATTTTAAACGTTAAAAACAACAACGCCGAAATCGTCTAAAAAATGTGCGAACACCCGTCTGTACATTTCCGCTATGACAAAAATTCCGTTACAACAAAGCAGTTATTTATTTATTCATTCATTTTTTTCTTGCTAATAATGTTTGCATAATTAGAGCCCGATTAAGATTGTCCGAGGCCCAGGGCCTGTTTACCAAATAGGCCCGTGAAGCCGAAGTTTACTCACTGAAATACAAAGGGGCCCAAAAAATTTACTTTTCAAAACTAATTTTTAGGGGGGAAATTTCAGTCAGGGTAAAAAATGTTTTTTTTTCTTAAATTATAGCTGTTAAATTTTTCCTAAGATTATTTCCGACACATTTATACTCTTTTTTTTTTTTCTATAATAAATGTTATAAAATCAGTGATTAAATGCAACGGTTTTCATTTCTCTTATGTTTAATTTCAAACGTGCTAAAAATAACAGAAAATTTAATCTGTATAGTTATATTTTGTTTATATTCATAAAGAGGTTAGAAATGATATAAAATATGTAGAATAGGTTATTTAAATAAAGAGGAAAATAATTAGCATTCAGAGATATTAAATTTCTGTTTATAAAATAGAAGCAAAATTGTGTTGCAGCTAAGCATAAATTTACTTCAAATATTTTTTTTCCCACACTTTTCTTAGCATTGGCAAATCCTGCAATTTGTAAAGCATAAAATATATTTCCTGTCCATAATTCTATCGATTCATTTATTATTTCAATGCCTTTTTCAGTTTTTTTTTTAAATCGTGCTACTATATATAAAGGATTTCATTTTAGGTGTTTCGTTTCTATAACGGAGATTACTCGGATTCTCATCCGTGAGCTGGCGCCATCTTGTGATTTTATTGGAAAAAATTGTTTTTCCTCACTCTTCAACGGAGTGAAATATCTCACTCTTGTCAACGGAGTGAACAGTCACTCTCGACAACGGTGTGAGATATTTCACTCTTTTCTAGAGAGTGGAAAGTTCCACTCTTTAAAGAGTGCATATTTATAAAATTCACTCCTAAAAGAGTGAAAATGCATCTCACTCTTCCAAAGAGTCAACTTCTCACTCCTTCCAATTTTAGAGTGTAGACCTTGACATAAATAGACGCTGATTACGTTTTGGTGTAGATATCCCAACAGGTGGCCCCTCTATACCACTTTTTCTGGATTTTTACGATAACTATATCTGAAGAACTAATGTTCGGATTTTCATCAAACTTGAGATTCAGTTAGACGTTGACATATGTTGTTGTTGATTAGGTTTTGGTCTAAATCTACCAACAGGTGGCGCTGCCATGCTAACTTTTGCAGGATTTACACTATTTTAGCAATAGTCATATCTCAAGGACTAATGCACGGAATTTAATAAAACTAGATTCAGTTAGACCTTGATATAACTTTGTGCTGATTCATTTTAGTGTATGCGAAACCTGTGTGAGATAGAAGAAAGTTTTGGGATTGTCACATCCAACTAGTTTTTCTTTACATTCACTATGAAAGTTTTTTCTTACATTCAGCGGCTTCACATTATTTTTTAAATAGACCTTTAATGTAAAATTAATGTGTTTGAAAGGACAAAGATAAATCTATTACTTTATAAAATGTTGCATATCCTTTCTGAGTATCAATAAATAATTTATTTCTCATTTGAAAGCCCGATAGAAACCAATTTTAAGTTATCCTTATTTTCTGTCTGATTTGTTTTGAACGTGCATCAACAAACGTTTGCAAAAAAAGAAAAAAATCAGAATTCAAACTTGACATTTTTTTTTTAAATATTGAAACAAAAATATCGTTTCAACCAGGAAGTTCCTGTCAATTTAACTACAATTTTTTTGGATAAATTTGTTTTAGTATAATGCTTAAAACTCTCGGCCAGGAATTTTATGAAGAATGGAAAATAAAGAAAAAGGTTGGTATAATTAAAATGCTATTTCAGATTGTATAAAAAGGAGTTTATGCCATATATGAATTCCGGATGTTTAAGTGGCGATATTGAAAAACAGTTGGAAATTGTACATCAAATGTGACAAATGAGGTGCGTTCGTACTATAACTAGTTTTATAAATATTTAGATCTGGGTGCAATATGTCTTTTTATGCAAAAATGCATGAATAAAAAATATATTTTATGTGCAGATTTTCATATTATAGATATTAATGTTATGAAATTAAGTTCCAATACACTTTTACAAACAATAAATTACAATTCTGTTACATTAAAATTATACTATGCCCAAATATCCAATGCAAGACAATGTAAAAAAAAACAAGAACGAAAAATCATGCATCAAGCATAGATTATATAGCACTTTCCAACGCTTCCAAAATAATTTTACAAATCATACCGTTTAATAAGCTAAAAGCTAACATCTAAGTAAACAATTTAGAAAACGCATAACATATTTAAAAACATAATTTCAGGAATTTCCAACATATACAATATTCGGAAAAATATCCGAATACTTTTATTCAGCCCTGTATAGGATCTATAGATTTGTATATATACTACATAGGATGATAATTTTAGTTCAGTTAGGAAACGCGTAGCACAGTTTAAAATTCTCCGTCTGGAGTTTGTCAATAAACAGAAATGTGTTCGCGAACTTTTGTGCTGCCCTGTATAGGATCTACAGAATTTATACACACCACGTAATAGACAAAAAGCAAGTTAAAATTAAAATCGCGTTCAATAACTTAAAACGCACTTCCAGGAATTATTGTTAACAGACAGTAGATAATTCTTTTGCGTGTCCCTGTAAATGAACGATGACTGCTATACACACAATATTCCGTAGTAAGTCTCTTGTAATGCACCTTAGTGATCTATATAAATTTCAATGCGTTTAAAATAGTGAAACATTATTTAAATAAACCGCAGACGATTTTTCTCCATAGACGTAATGTAACGGAATTATTTTTACTGTCCCTGTAAAGTAACTATAAGTGCTATGCACACCCTGTTCCATATTAAGCTTCTTCTAATGCACCTTAGTAATATATATAAATTACAATGCGTTTAAAATAGTGAAACATTATTTAAATAAACCGCAAATGATTTTTCCCCATAGACCGCAATGTAACGGAATTCTTTTGAGTGTCCCTGTAAAAAAACTATAAGTGCTACACACTTCTGTTGAAATAGGGAACATGCTATAGATAACGACAATAACATATAAAAATTGCAGAGCAATCCGAGCATATTTACGGGAGTTAGAGCACGGACAGACGGCAGACGGCAGACGGCCAGACTGCCAGACAAACCGAAGTCATAAGCACTTTTCAACTAGGTTGGAAAGTGCTAAAAATCATCGTTATTATTTCAGTGAAATGAATTATATCGTCTGTTATTATTATATGAATAGTTTCCGTAAATAAAATAAGTACATTTTAAGTTGGCAACATTTTATCTTTTGTTTACATTTACTGAAAATTCCAATGGAAAACTTAAGCCGAGCTTTCAAAATTACAGAACTTGAAATCCATATTTAGACTCTTTTTTCCATTTAAGGGGTCCGGGACACAAAAATCTTCAAATTTTTGAAAAAAAAAATTATTTTATTAAAAAAGTATCTGTTTTTATTCGCTTAAAATGACGTTTAAATCATGTTTCTATCTCAAATAGAACATGATATATTAATTTTTTGTTTTAAAAATCTAGCTTTCAAGTAGTGGTTGTCATGGAAACGTTTTTGCGTTTTTCTGCATATGGGTGCTATCACGCATTCTCGTCTTTAAATCATTATAAGTCAAAAACAGTTAAAGATAAATGGTTCAAACTTGGAACATGTCTTTTTCAGTTATTTTACTTTAATTTTAATTCAGCAAATTTGAAAAAAATATATATTTACTTTTGAAAATATGATTATTTTTAAAAAGTTACATCATTTTTTTTTAAAGTTTTTACTTTAAATATTTTTAATTTTTTTTAATTAATATTTTTTTAAATACTGAATCAAAATTAAATTTTATATATTTCTGCTTATTTAAATGAAAGAAAATTGAAATTCTACAAATAATATTTCGAGTTATAACAATTTTAAATTACCCCCCTTTTTTAATAAATTTTAAATAATTTTTTTTTAAGTTATGAGAAGTCTTATCATGTGATTTTGTTTACAAATGATATGGTTAACCATCACAAAAAAAATTCGAAATTTTAACTCTATTAATAACTTTTTTTTTTTTGTAATATGTCCCGGACCCCCTTAATATCTATTTCTCCGGAAACATCTATCAAAAAAACTGTCGATTGCTATAAATAAACAATTTTAGTATAGAAATTCGGTTTTTAAATTCAGTAATACGAAACTCCATCTTAAATATTACGTAATCACCATGCCAACCTAGAATCATTACCTATCATGTAATATCAGTGAATTAATTACGTATGATATGATTTAATAGAATGAAGAAAAATTCTATTAATATCTTTTTAAGTTTTGATTCGATTTTCATAAAATTTGAAATGAAGCGACAAAATTCTGCAACGATTATATATATTAAATTTCAAGCTATTCTGTTAGGTTGTTTTGCGCTGTTATATCCGGACAGACGGACGGACCAGACGACGACTATATGTGCTACGTATTTATATAACTATGAACGGATTTAATAAATTTCGTCGAAAACACGTTTTAAAAGATTGTATTATTTATTACTAAAGTTAGGAACCTGAGGTTCATATGAACTAGAAAACTAATAATGAAAAGTTTTTCTTTCTTTCTATCTTCTTTTCTTTCTTTTTGTATTCTAAAATATTAAATTAAATAATATTTCTTTAAATACATCCTATTTAGAAATCCTTAATCTAGAAATAGCAACTAATAACTATTGAATAATATTTTATTTCAATACATTTTAGAATTTACCTACTATTTCAAATTCAAATCCTCCTTGAATAAGAAATAAATATTATTTTATAAAGATATCTATGTTCCATTTTGAAAAATAAAAAGGTTAGTATTTACGGGAATATATTTTTATGTCAAATATTACAATCCTTTGATTTGAAATGACGTAAAGCAATGGGGCGTATTAACTAAGCAGCATTTCTTTTTGCTTATTTAAATATTATGCAGTGAACATATATATATATATATATATCCGAATTCTCTTAAATATGTGTATATATATATATATATATATATATATCAGTCTAAAAGTCTTCCACTTTGTAAAATTTCGACGAAAAACTTGACGCGTGGGGCTTCATCAGGGCACCCAGAGAAACAGTAATACCATAGTGAATGACACCATAATGCCATAAGTGAATTTTGAATACCACGATTTTTCGAATAATATTATTCGCCTTATTTAGTTGCAGAAATTCTGCGGTTAAATAAGGCAAATGTTACAATACAAAAATACTGGTATTCGAAATTCAATTGTGGCATTTTCCTGGGAACTCTTTTCATCATAAAAATCATTGACTTATTAATAATTAATAAGATTACGCAAACATGATAAGCGAAAAAACATAAACATTTGACATGATAATGCTAAAGCATTTTTTAAATAGACCAAATGCGAAATATCCATATTTGAAGTAAGCCCGGATTATTTCTTATTTAAGTTAAGCATTTTCGACAAAATGTGAAAATCTGCAAAGGCAAGCTATTAAAAAATATTGTTGATAGGAATATTCATTATTTTGTTTGAAAAGCTTTAAATAAATTTAGGATAATATGATTACGCTGTGTTTACACTGAGTGCGCCAAACTTTCGTTAAAAATTTAAAAAATCATTAAAAAGACACAAATGATGCTAAAAAATTGCGGTGTGCCGGAATGGGATTAGAGGAAGATCGGATTTTTTTTTTTAATAACGAAAAAAATTTTGGTTCGAAAATTACCGATAGATGGCGCTTTATGCATAATATGAAGCAGATTTATGCAATTCAGGCTGTCAATAAAACTCTTCAATGCACACAGTTTCTTCTTTCGATGCCAGTAGTATGATATATTTACCATATAAAGCGCTGTTGATTAAACTCGTTTACAAGAACGGGGAATCGGCAACTGGAGCATTGCGAAAATTCTGCGCGGCAAACAGTCTGAAGACGAGAAACGGGACTTTTCCATGTGCTGGGATACTGAAGCTTGTCAGACGCTTTGTTGAGATGGGTCTTTTACTATAAATCTAATTTGCAGATATCGGTAGGGATCCTACATTAGAGACATCTCTAATGTAGGATTCCTAGATATCGGCTTCATATTACGCCATCTATCGCTAATTTATTTAATCACAACTTTTTTTTATTAAAAAAATTCGATTTTCCACTAATCCCATTCCTGCAAACTGCAATATTTTAGCATATATATATATTAGGAATTTTTAAAGTGTTAACGAACGTTTGGCGCACCCGGTGTTTTACAAGGCTGTAAAATTTTTAAATTAAATAAAAAAGATATAGGCTTTAAAAGTCCATTAAAAATCTAGTCGAAAACCATATTTGATAAGTGTCTGTCGTGTCTCTTTCGCTGTTTGAATTTAAGCTTATACCTCATTTAAAGTTACGGTTGCTAAGATAATATCCAAAATTCCGTACAGAATGAGTTATTTCTTAATTTAGAGTTCAAATATTTTTTTGTTAGACATCGAAAGATTTTCTTTTTCTAAAACTGCAACAATATCTTAAGTTGCAAAAAATTGTGCTTGTTTAATGGAATAAGAGATTGTGGTTACTTTTGTTTCTAAATTTTCTTTAGATATTCATTAATTTTTTTCATAGCAAGTTGTTCTTCCATCACGGAAGTTAACGGTCCGAACTCTACCAAGGCCATCTTTTTTTTTCTCCCATAAACATAGAGCTTCTCTAATTGACCTTAAAAGAAATTCTCCCAATTATACATTGTGTTTCAAGAATCCAATTAACGCCTATTATATCAGAAATAATTAACCGCAGATTTATGCTTTGATTTATAATATATGTATATATCCATCTTAAATCAACAATGAAATGTTAAAAACAATTTAAGAGGCATGGATTATTTTTTTAATTTCTCGGAAATGATAGCTTCTTTAGTCTACCAGATAGTTTTAAAAAATTTCTAAAAATTTCCACAGAAGCATTTGAAATAAAATACATTTGATAACCTTTACAGTAAAACTATAGATTTTTTTTTTCAATTTTACATTGGCCTAATAAATTTAATTATGAAATAATGCAAACTTCGGGAGCAGCTTCGGTTGTAAACGTTTAATTTTTTTTATTTAATTTTCTCCTATCTATGAAAAAAGTTTAAATTTATATAAAAACAAAGAAAGACATACGAAATAATCTATATATATATAATCTAAAATATAATAAAACTTTTGCAAATAATATAACTATTAAAAGAGAAGATGAGCGAAAGAATAAAAATTAACCAATAATAAGAATTCTATAGAAAAAAATACCCAATTTTCCTAAATGCTCTGATTCAAAGTAAAGGAATATAAAAACGAAATACAGAAAGTAAAAACATTAGAAAAAGGAAAATGGAAACTTATATTTGAGAGATACACTTTATATATTATATATATAAACATCACACATATTCTCATCAAAATAAAACCTAATAAAAAAAAATCTATGAGTTGGCATATGAGACATGCATATACTCAGATTAACTGAACTTTAATAAAAAAAATTCTGAATTGATTTATTTAGTTCAGTGTAGTTACCGAAATTCGATAAATATTTTTTTTTACATTTAGCTAGAAATATTTCTAATGCAATTCCAATAATTTAGAAGTACGTGTATCCGAACTGTAATAAATTTTATCCCACATAAACTAATCATAGATCCAATATTACACCAAGAGACAGTTTTTAACTAGTAATGAAGTATTCCGAATCAACAACTAAAACATGGGGAACATCAGGCACAAATATTAAGAATCTATTTTCGTGACGGTCATATTTCAGTTTTCCAGATAATATCGTTCGTATTTGTCCAATATCTCCCAGATTTACTCGTCGTTTATTAGGTAGAGTTTAATTAGAGCACGCGTTCTGATTTATTTTATTGGTATTTATGAGGTAGTTCAAATATATAATTGCATATTTTAATAGATAATTTTAGTAAATGTATACAAAAATATTTTAAAAATTAATTGAGATGTTATTAAATCAAACATATCTGAGACATTGAACATGATATTACATTTGCCTTTCTGAATTTCAATAAAGGGTTTTACATTATTTGCGCTCTTTTTCTTTTAGCATCAATTGGATTTCTTCTTTCATCATTTGCGATTTAAGCCTTTGAATAAAGGTGATTAATTATATATGATATTTAATTTTAATTGCAAACTGCTAATTGGCACACACAATTTTCAAATGCAAATTTGCTTAAAGTGTTTAATTAAATAAATGATTGTGGTTAATTCATTATTTTTGTTTCTAAATTTTCTTTAGATATTCTTTCATTATTTTCACAGCAAGATTTTCTACGATCACGGAAGTTATAACATAACTGTCTGAACTCTACCAAGGTCATTTTTTTCTAAAATTATATAGCTTCACTAATTGACCTTAAATGAAATTCCTCTAATTATATATTGTAGTTCAAGAATACAATTAACGCCTATTGAATCAGAAATCATTAACCACAGTCTTATGTTCTGGTTTATGAAATATGTATATATTTATTTTAAATCAACAATGAAATGTTAAAAACAATTTAAGAGACACAGATTATTTTAAAGTTTCTTTGATCGCATCTTTAGCCTACCAAGTAATTTTCGAAATTTGCTAAAAATTTCCAGAGAAGAATTTGAAATAAAATACTTTTTATAACTTTTATAGTACAACTATATATTTTCTTTCAATTTTACATGGTTTAATAAAACTAATTATAAAATAATGCAAACTTCGGAAGAAGCTAAAATGTGGTAAAAGTTTAATATTCTCCGCTGTATGATAAAAGTTTTATTTTTATAAAACAACACAGTGACATACGATATAATCTACTTGTGTATAATATATATATATATATATATATATATATATAAAACTTTAATATATATGGACTGTGTTTGGGAGATTATATATTTGTTATTCGTTTATCTCCTTTTTGATTCATGAGTTGTAATACTTTTTGGCAACGATTGCATTTTTGCAAATCATTCCTGTATTACTGGGATTATGTGATGATACTTCATCAATTCATTATTTTTATTCTGATATTTAAATTAATATTTTTATTCTGTTTTTAAATTCATTTTCTTGTATAATAATATACGATAGCACCTGAATCATGTATTATAGCAGCTAATTAAAGCTTATACAGGGATTAAATCGTACATTTTTTGTGGTATCTGCAGTAATTCGGCACCTTCTGCGGTGTCACAAATGTTTCATTTAATTCGTGTTTTATTCTTTTCTTTTTTCCCTCCAATATGCTTTGCATTATTTTGAATACATATTCTATTTTTATTTTTAATCGATATTTTTTCTGGATATTTTTCAAACAGGTATGTTTCTATTTTTCATATTTATTTTTATTCCCGAATGTTATATGATGTTTCTGTTTTGTCTTTTAACGGTTACATAATATATATACATATTCTCAGCAAAATTAAAACATCATAGAAAATGTTGACATAAGTTTAATAAATTTTCTTTTGAATTGATTTATTTGGCTAAGTGTAGTTACCGAAATTCGATAAATATTTTTTGCCTTTAGTTAGAAATATTTCTAATGCAATTCCAGTAATTTAGAAGTACATATACCCGGACTGTAATAAATTTTATCCCACATAAGCTAATTATAGATCGAATATTATACCAAAAGATAGTTCGTAACTAGTAATGAACTATTTCGAATCATCATCTCAAACTTGGGGACATCAGAAACAAATATTAGGAATCTATTTTCGTGATGGTCATATTTCAGTTTTCGAGACAATATCGTTCATATTTGTCTAATATCTCCCAGATTTACTCGTAGTTTATTGGATAGTGTTTAATTACAGTACATTTTCTGATTAATTTTATTTATATTTATGTGATACTAAAAATATACAGGGTTTCTATAAATGACTGTCCTGATTTCCTTATCTCATAACTTTTGATTTAAGAACATGACGAAAAATATTATTACGCATTCGTAAATTGCGACTTTAAAAGTTTTTTTAATAACACAAACAAAGTTTCAATTCAAAACGTTATTAATCAAATAACGATTAAAATCAAGCAATAATTAACATTAGAGTTTTATCAAATTTATCAATAAAAAGAATATGGCCCAGTTAAACTGAGGGCATTGAGCCCGCAGGCTAGTCATACGAATTGTATATTATACTCTGATTTCAAAGAATTTGAAATAAGCCACTGGAAAATAAAGAAATCGACAATATATTACAGGGGGATCTTCCACTCGTCCCCCCCTTATAATTAACCAATGAACCCCCAAAACTAATCAGAGAAGCTCCTTATCACAAAGAACCTATAAACATAATTTGAAGCAAAACGATTATTTCTATCAAGAGTTATCGCATTAGTACATAAATACATACGTAAGTACATACAGAACGACACGGCGGGCACATTAGCTCATTATTACAATGAACATACATACAAAATTTGAAGCAAATCGGATAATTCTGCATGAAAAACCTATTTATCTAAATTAAGGGGATTAGCCCCCCGTATCCCCCTTTATACTTAATCAATAAACCCCCAAAACTAATCAGGGAAGAGCCTTACCACAATGAACCTTTATACAAAATTTGCAGAAAATTGGATAATTCTGCATGAAAAACACATTTATCTAAATTAAGGGGGAGGATTAGGCCCCCGTTACCCCCTTTATACTTAACCAATGAACCCCCAAAACTAATCAGGCAAGCGCCTTATCACAAAGAACCTATATACAAAATTTGAAGATAATCGTACAATTCTGGTGGAAAAACCCATTTATCTAAATCAAGGGGGAAATAGCCCCCCTTTCCCCCCTTTATACTTAATCAATGAACCCCCATAACTAATCAGCGAAGCTCCTTATCACAATGAACCTATAAACATAATTTGAAGCAAAATGATTATTTCTATCAAAAGTTATCGCGTTACGTACATACATACATACGTACGTACATACAGAACCAGCGGACCCATTAGCTCTCAGGCTTTGATACTCTGTGAGCTAAAATGTTGTTAATGAATTATGAGTACAAAGTTAGATAGATAGCTATTACATATTCATTAATAGTTATTTGATAAATTTGATAAAATTTCCCCCCTTTATACTTAATCAATGAACCCCCATAACTAATCAGCGAAGCTCCTTATCACAATGAACCTATAAACATAATTTGAAGCAAAATGATTATTTCTATCAAAAGTTATCGCGTTACGTACATACATACATACGTACGTACATACAGAACCAGCGGACCCATTAGCTCTCAGGCTTTGATACTCTGTGAGCTAAAATGTTGTTAATGAATTATGAGTACAAAGTTAGATAGATAGCTATTACATATTCATTAATAGTTATTTGATAAATTTGATAAAATTTGAATGTTAATTATTATTTGATTAATAGCGTTTTGAGTTGCAACTTTACCCATATGTAACTTTGTTTGTGTTATTAAAAAAACTTTTTGGGTTGTAATTTACGATTATGTAATAATATTTTTCGTCATGTTCTTGAATCAAAATTTATGAGGCAAGGAAACCGGGACAATCATTTATTGTCACAATGTATAAAGTAATCTTTTACTAGATAATTTTAGGAAATGTATACAAAAATCTTTTAAAATTTAATTGCGGTGTTATTTTCATGGTGTTTGCGAAACTTGTATGAGACATAGAACATGATGTTACAATTTCCTTTCTGAATTTCAGCAAAAAATGTTTAATACATTATTTGCTATTTTTCTTTCAGCATCAAAGACATTTCTTCTTTAATGATTTGCGTTTTAACCCTTTGAAGGGAGCTGAAATATTATATATACCATTTAATTTCAATTACAAGTGCTAAATGGCAGTCAAAATTTTTGAATAAAATTTTGCTTAAAATGTACGCGAAGAAAAGATTATATTTAATTTTAAGTCTATTTGTTCGTAAATTCTGGTGATATTCAATCATTTCAACATTTTATACATAAATAATATTATGTCCCTGAAAAGGTTAACACAGTTCTCAATATCTGGAAGCAATTTAATGTGGGATATATGTGGTTGGAAGTATATTATCTATTCAATACTGTAATAACATATGCGAATTTGAAGAACAGGCGTACAGGATGATTCAAAATATGATCATAATGTTTTTTTAAATTTTTATTTTAAAATCTAATTTGTTTGATATAAATGATTAATTTTATTTACTTTTTACAAGTATTTAGCAAACTAAGGGAAAATTACTTGCTAAAGACTATCAAACACACAAATTTGTGTGTACATACACACAAAATTTGTGTACATGTGCACAAACACACAATTTGTGTGCACATGACCATACTGAAAATCTACAAAATTTTAACATTATTAATTTGCGATTGACACAGTTTTTAAATTTTGGAAACGATTTAATCCAGTCGCTGTCAACCACGTGTATACTCGTGGGTTTTCAATCTAAAATTACGAATTCGTGCCGGAAATTTCGAAAGAAATTTTTTTATTTTATGTAATCACGAAATGCCTGCAATTAAATAAAGTAAATATTGCTATTAGTATTTTCTGGTATGAATTCAAACTTTCTAAATAAAATAAAATTCCGGCAATTTTAACCCGGCAGTGAACGTGTTAATGCACTGCTGTCCAAAATTTTTTTGGCTTCTCTTTTTACACAGTTTGTCGAATACCTACTGAAATTCTTGAAAAATTCTCTTTGAACTTCGAGGATGTAAAGCACATGTTTGCTTTCAAGAACAGTAGAAACAGTATACTGTGATTAAAAGATTAATAATATATTGAATATGTGACGAGATGTTGGCATTTGTATGAAATAATTTTTAACTGCGCATGTGCGAACTATACGAAAGATTTTTTTTTCATGATTTGGTAGTCAATTCTATAGAGTAACTAATATAAAACGACCAGTCAAATATCGTGAAAACTCACAAAGATATCGGCTATACACTGAGCTTATTGACAAATTCGGGGGGATGCCTTATCATCCAATTGGATTTCCCCCTCCCCCCCCCCCCAATTTGTCAATTAGTTCGCTGTATTGCCGGTATCTTTCTGAGCTTTAACGATATTTGATTGGTCTTTTTATATGAGTTCCTCTATAGAATTGACTACCAAATCATAAAAAATAATAAAAAACTGGTATAGTTCGCGCATGCGCAGTTAAAAATTATTTCACACCCACATCTCATCAAATATTCAACATCTTTTAATTACAGTATACTGTTTCTGCTGTTCTTTTTAAGTCAAACATGTGCTTTACATCCTCGAAGTTCAAGGACAATTTGTCAAGAATTTCAGTAGATATTCGAGAAACCGTGTATAAAGCGAAAACGTCCAGTCACTGCCGCTTAATTTTTGGATAACTGTGTATATTATACATTCAATAATTTAATACCATTTAAAGATTTCAGAAAAAAGATGTACAAAAAGTAGCAATACATCATTATAACGATATTATTATTATTATTTTAAAAATATAACATGATTTGTTATAAATGACAAAAACATTTACTTTTTACAGCGAGTTTACTAAGTAAAGGGAAATCTTGACCATATTTTTTTTTTAATAATATACGAAAATTTCATCATCCAGTCATTTACGATTTAACACAAATTTTTAAATCTAGAAACATTTTAATGTGGGAAATATGTGCGTAATACTATAAAGTATATTAATAATATTATCTTTGTAAAACTATCTTTGACACATATATTCAAGATGCTTCAATTGAATTTCACACTGTTATTAAATGCTTCTATTTACGGAATAACTTAATTTATAAGAAATGATCACATTTATTTAATATTCTATAAATATTTAGAAAAATAAATAAACATTAATTGACTTACAAAATCTCATACACACACATACATTTTCTAGTAAAACTGATAATCTACGAGATTTCATCAATTAGTCATTATTATTTAAAGCAAATTTTAAAATCTGGAAACATTTTACAGTGGAGAAAATATATGTACTTAATAGTATATAACCTGTTCAATCTTGTCATAACAAATCAGGTTCTATTAATACACAGGGTGACCAGAAATAAACGTCCCAATTTGAACATTCAATAATTCATTAACTATAATAAATATGAAGATGAAATAAGTGACATTTATATCTGGTACTTCTTCAATTTCATATATTGTAAGTAAAAAAAAAAGAAAAAAAAAAACAGTTCTAATTTTCGTCAACAGATGGCACTGCAATGTCCCAAGCATTTGAATGTTCATATAAATTTCAAAATTCAACCTCTTTTGGGGATTTAATCTAAATATAATGAAGAATAAAATTTGAGACTATTTTAATGCAGTTTTACATTTTAGTTGGAGAGTTTTTAAAGTTTGAAAAGGTTAAGCGCCATCTTTTGTCGAGAATTTGAACTATTTTTTAAATTACAGTACATGAAATTTAAGCGTTATCAGATATAAATGCCACTTATTTCATCTTCACATTTACTATAGTTCATGAATTATTGATTATACAAATCGGGACGTTTATTTCTGGTCATTCTGTTTGATCATGATGATTGAAAATATTTCTATTTTCAAGATGATTTGGTTGTAATAAATCATAAAATTTATTTCATACTTTGAAAACATTTGCTATATTATTTTGACATAGTAAGTGACATTTATATCTGATAGCGCTTAAATTTCATATACTGTAATTAAAAAATAACAGCTCCGATTTTCGTCAACAGATGACACTGCAATGTATCAAACAAACGGATGGTCATATAAATTTCAAAAAAAAATTTGCACGTCATTTCCCCAAAAGCAAAACTTTGGAAGGTGCATCACCAACTATTGTCGAGAATTTGAACTGTTTTTGAAATTACAGCATATGAAATTTAAGCGTTATCATATATATATATGTCACTTATTTCATCTTCATATTTATTATAGTTAATAAATGATTGAATATTCAATTTGGGGCGTTTATTTCTGGTCACCATATATGATTATGATGATTGAAAATATTTTTATTTTCAAGATGGTATGGTTGTAATAAATGATAAAATTCATTTCATACCTTAAAAATATTTACAATATTATTTTGAGATAATAAGTGACATTTATATCTGATAGCGCTTAAATTTCATATACTGTAATTAAAAAATAACATTTCAAATTTTCGTCAACAGATGGCACTGCAATGTATCAAGAATAAGAATTTTCATATAAATTTCAAAAAAGTTTGGACATCATTTCCCCAAAAGGGAAACTTTGGAAGGTGCATCGCCATCTATTGACGAGAGTTTGAACTGATTTTGAAATTACAGCATATGAAATTTAAGCGTTATCAGATATAAATGTCACTTATTTCATCATCATATTTATTATAGTTAATAAATGATTGAATATTCAATTTGGGGCGTTTATTTCTGGTCACCCTATATGATCATGATGATTGAAAATATTTTTATTTTCAAGATGGTTTGGTTGTAATAAATGATCAAATTCATTTCATACCTTAAAATTATTTACTATACTATTTTGAGATAATAAGTGACATTTTTATCTGATAGCGCTTAAATTTCATGTACTGTAATAAAGAAATAACAGTTCAAAATTTCGTCAACAGATGACACTGCAATGTATCAAGCATAAGAATTTTCATATAAATTTTTAAAAAAAGTTTGGACATCATTACCTTAAAAGGAAAACTTTACTTTCGCAACAATATCTCAAACAGACATACATTTCCCCTTAAAATTGATAATGGTTTTAAAAGATAGTTTACGTTGCTTGAACTCGAAAATCGAATATTAAATTCCTCTTAGTTTTTCTCCTTCTGCTGAATTGACTTTGATGTTCCGTAAAGAATGACCCGATACCAAATGATTCTTCCAGCTCAATTTTAACGGAAAGTGAAATCACACGTTGAACTAAGAAAGAGAATTCACTTCATTTTTGTCATCGCGAGTACGTTTTATGTTTCGGAATGAGAAATAAAATGTCATCCTGATGTCCAAACTTTATGACAATTATGCTTAACGTGAAAAAGTGGAACATCGAACATACTTGATTAATTTTAACATAATTATTCTAATTGGTAAAAAATTCATATGAGTTGTAATTTTCCAAATGAGTAAAAAAATATTCGAACCAGGATTCGAACCAGGGAATGAGATTTTATGTTTCCGAATGAGAAATAAAATGCCATCCTGATGTCCAAACTTGATAAAAATTATGCTTAAATGCTTATGTTTAACAAGAGTAACATCGTACATACTTGATTAATTTTAACACATTTATTCTAATTGGTAAATAATTCATATGAATTGTAATTTTCCAACTGAGTGAAAAAGTGTCCAGCCCAGGAATCGAACCAGGGAATGAGATTTAATGTTTCCAAATGAGAAATAAAATGTCATCCTGATGTCCAAACTTTAGAAAAATTATGCTTAAAGTGATAAAAGTGTAACATCGTACATACTGGATTAATTTTAACATATATGTTCTAATTGGTAAAAAATTCATATGAGTTGTAATTTTCCAAATGAGTCAAAAAGTATTCGAACCAGGGAATGAGATTTTATGTTTCCGAATGAGAAATAAAATGTCATTTTGATGTCCAAACTTTACAAAAAATATGCTTAACGTGACAAAAGAGTAACATCGTACATACTATAATCTTGATTAATTTTAGCACAATTATTCTAAATGGTAAATAATTCACATCAATTGTAATTGTTCAACTGAGTGAAAAAGTATCCAGACCGGGAATCGAACCACAGGGAATGAGATTTTATGTTTCCAAATGCGAAATAAAATGTCATCCTGCTGTCCAAATGTTAGAAAAATTGTGCTTACGTGACAAAAGTGGAACATCGTACATAATTAATTTTAGCACAATTATTCTAATTGGTAAATAATTCATATCTGTTGTAATTCTCTAACTAAGTGAAAAAAAGTCCAAATCAGGATTCGAACCAGTGAATGAGATTTTATGTTTCCGAATGAGAAATGATATGTCATCCTGATGTCCAAACTTTATAAAAATTATGTTTAACGTGATAAAAGTGTAACATACTACATACTTGATTAATTTTAACACATGTATTCTAATTGGTAAAAAAAAAAATCATATGAGTTGTAATTTTCCAACTGAGTGAAAAAGTATTCGAACCAGGTTTCGAAACAGGGAATGAGACTTTATTTTTCCGAATGAGAAATGAAATGTTATCCTGATGTCCAAACTTTATAAAAATTATGTTTAAAGTGAAAAAAGTGTAACATCGTACATACTTGATTAATTTTAACACAAAAATTCTAATTGGTAAACAAATTTATATGAGTTGTAATTTTCCAACTGAGTGAAAAAGTGTCCATGCCAGAATTCGAGGAATGAGATTTCATGTTTCCAAATGCTCAGTAAAATGTCATCCTGATGTCCAAACTTTATAAAAATTATGCTTAACGTGACAAAAGTGTAACATCGTACATACTTGGTAAATTTTAACATATATATTTTAATTAGTAAAATAAAAATCATATGAGTTGTAATTTTCCAATAGGGTGAAAAAGTGTCGAGGCCAGCATTCGACGGACCTCTTGGCTGAAGCTGCCAATGCTCTGCCAAATGAGCTATCTTGAACGAATCTGGCGAACACATTTCATCCAGTTAACCTTATTGATCATAACATTTGGTCAGTTATTTGAAACAGCTCAACAGAATAAATCGCAAGTAATGGAACTCCAGTGAACGCTGGATACGTAATTACACTTGATTAATTTTAACACAATTATTCTAATTGGTATCTAATATTGTAATAATTATTCTAATTATTAGTATATTCTACAAGTGTCTTTGAATTATTTACTACATTTACAAAAGGTTTAGTTAGATAAAATTGTAATAATGAATGTGTTCATGGCAAGGACGAAACTAGGGGGGGGGGGACGAACATATGCCCTGGTCGTCAGAGTATAGGGGGTCCAAAAGATTTGCTTTGTCGTTCGGTATAAAAAACAAATAACGAAATTTAGGCAAAAATGTCATGGAATCGGACAACCAAAAGTAAAGAAATATCTGTTAATTTTATCCCTTTTACTTTGAGCAGTGTCAGTTTTGACATTAGGTGACCGCCTATAGACGCCAGATCAATGCTTGCTTAACGAATTCATTCAAGGTACTTGGAAGATCAATACACTGTACCAATTATGTTTGAATGTTGATATGTTTTGCATGTTTTGCATCTGTGTGTCCGTGTAAGCAAACTAAGATCTACATACTGGATTAACGAATTCATTCAAGGTACTTGGAAGATCAATACACTGTCCCAATTATGTTTGAATGTTGATAAGTTTTGTATGTTTTGCATTTGTGTGTCCCTGTAAGCAAACTAAGATCTACATACTGGATTAACGAACTCATCCAAGATACTTGAAAGATAATTCACTGTCCCAATTAGGTAAGAATTGGTTCAGTATTTCGGATGTTATCAAAATGACACGTTTTGCATTAAATACCGGGAGCGCCAAAAATTCGTTAAAACTTTAATAATTCAATAAAAAGAAACAAATGATGCTGAAAAATTGCGGTTTAGAAGAATGAGATTAGAAGGAGATCGGATTTTTTTTTTTTTTAATAACGAAAAAATTTTAGCTCAACAATTACTTATAGATGGCGCTGCATGCATAATATGAAGCAGATTTGTGCAAATCAGGCTGTCAATGAAACCCTTCAATGCACACAGATTCTTCATTCGATGCTAAAAGTATGCTATGGTTACCAGATCAAGCGCTGTTGGTTGTTAAAATCTTTTACAAGAACGGGGAATCGGCAACTGACGCATTGCGAAAATTCTGCACGGCAAAATGACAGCAGACGAGTAAAAGGCCTGCATCAATGTGCTGGGATACTGAAGCTTGCCAGACGCATCGCAGAAATATGTCTATTACTATAAGCATAATTTACACACATGTGCATGCCAGCGCCATCTATTGGTAATGTTTTAACCACAACATTTTTGTTATTAAAAAAAATCCGATCTTCCTCTAATCCCATTCGTCCAAACCGTAATTTTTTAGCACTGTTTGTTTCTTTTTAATAAATTTTAATGTTTTAACGAACGTTTGGCGCACTGGGTATGTATAGTTAGATATAAAAACGAAGATGTTGCAGTAGATTGATTTTTAGAGAAATCAAACTAAATATTTTAAGATTAATATATTTCCTAAGAATTATTTCATATTTAAATTAAAATTAAAGGAAGGGATTAAAAACTTCACTTTATAAATTTATTCTGGAAAGAAGGTGGATGAGGGGCACCAAAATTCTTGCTTGTCCCGGTTGAAAAAATCATAATTTCAACCCTAGATCACGGTGATAGTGAATATTTCTAATTTCAAGATGAGTTAATTTATGATAAATAATAAAATTTATTTAATATTCTACAAATATTTAGCAAAATAAGGGAACATTACTTGAGTAACTGTATCTCAAATGTTGACAAAAGTGTAACTTATACTGTAATTAATCCTACCATTTATGATTAGATTACCAAAATGTACGATTTAAAACAATTTTTAAATTCTAGAAATATTTTATTGCGAGAAAATTTTATGTGTCTAATAGTATACTATGCTTTCAATCATTTAATAATATTTTAGGATTTCACATAAGATGCAGTGGCGTACCCAAGGACGGGGTCCAAATGCTCTGAATACCAGTAATATTGTAAAGTTCTTGTCAGGTTTCCCTGGCAGCTGCAGGCTTAAAAACTATTGTTATGGGATTATCTTATTGTGTGTGTATCTACTGTGCTAACTAAAGCTACTAAAGCTTTTCCTAACTGAAATCTTAATCCGAATAGGGGAGCGACCCGATCTGTGTTGAAAGAATGTTTAGTATGGTGGAAGAAGTTTTTCCTTTGTGATTGTAAGTGCATAGATAAGACAGATTTCACCCATTATCTAAGATGAAAGATCAATCATAGGGGATTGCGAGCTGTCAAGCAACCCCTACGAACAGGGGACCAGCCCCGTTTACAAAGGGTTCTCTGGTGTGGACCGGAGAGTGAGTTTAGTTTTTACGTGGGAGTGAAGCATGTTGGTTGGAGAGAGTGAACTTTCATATACGTGTGTTGGAAAGAGATCTTTAGGAGTGAAGAGTAAAAGTGTTCATGAGATTAAGAGTAATCTCGGGTAGCTGAGTTAGTTTAGCAGTACACAGAAAGTATTTTCTGTATTTTTATTTAATGTTGAACCGGATAAGCTATATCCGAGTGTTTAAGTGTAAATATTGTAAATAAAGTGTTAGTTTAAGTTTAATTGAAAGAGTTCGTCTTCTTCCCAACATACCTCTCCTAACGTGACCGATATCACGTAGTCATATCGGTGGTGGCAGCATACTAAAAATACCGGATTATTCTTCGGTTGGGTGGACTTAGAGGGAATCCGATAGTTTTCTTCGCCTTGATTATCGCGGGAAATTTTCCGATTACATAAGGCAAACAAAACTTCACAAAATTAGTGGTATCAAGAGCATCTGGACCCCCTACCCTGGCTACGCCACTGATAAGATATTTTAACATAATATTTTAACACACTGATAAGATACTTTAATATAAGATGGTGAAGTTATTAAATGTTTCTATTTTCTAGGTAACTTAAGTTGAAAAAATGATAAAATTCCTTTTATACGATACAAAAATTTAGCGAAATAAGGGAATATTACTTGAGGGACAGTATTTATTACATTTTCTTGTAAAATCGTTAATTGCATTCAAAAATAGTTTAGACTACATCAACATGAATACGGAAAATTAAATTTATCTTGTTTTTTTCTTCTGTAAAAATGACTTTGATGTTTCGAAAAGAATAACCCACTACCAAATTATTCTTTGAACTTTATTCTAACGGAAAATGAAACTGCATATTAAACTACGAAAGAGAATTCACTCCATTTTAGTCGTATCGAGAAAGTTTTATGTTTCCGAATAATAAATCAATTGTGATTCTAGCGTCCAGATTTTATAAAATTATGCTAAACGTAACAAAAGTATACTATTTAATGTACTATTTTCTATCAGTCCGTTTAAATATTTTTCCACTTTTTCCAAAGGCTTTATCTAATTTAATTGTAATAATGGATATTTTTCATATGTTATCATGTTTCTAATTTCACGATGACTTAATGTGTAATAACTGTTAAACTTTATTTAATGAGATACTTCACTCAGTCGAAAATACCCGCTTGCTAATGTTAATCCTATGGGGGAAATATTTTACGATATCTCGTTCGCATTTCAATATTTTTAAATGATTTTTTTTCATTGGATCAATCTCTATGCAGGTCCTTTCGTACTTTTTCGATTTTGATCACAAGTTTTTTTTTTTTTTTTTTTTTTTTTTTTTTATTAAGATACTTTCATTTTCGAAACCGGTTCCGAAAGTGGAAGTATCCTCAATTAAATAATAATAATAATAATAATAAAATAAAATTGCAACCAAAATCAAAAAAGTAAAAAAGGGCCTTCATAGAGATTGACCTTAGCTATCTAATGCCAAAAAAAAAAAAAAAAAAAAAAAATTAAATATTAAATTGCGAACGAGATATCGTAAAATATTTCCCTCATAGGATTAACATTAGCGAGAGGGTATTTTCGACTGACTGTCGCTCGGCGTTTCCCGGTCCCGTCAAAAAAAAGTACGAAACGCAGAAACACTCTAAAAAACGCTGCACGAAACACTTCCTCTGGTAACCCTTTCGTCTGTCAGAAAGTAAATAGAGAAACGCACCCCGAAGCGGAAGTAAATTCAATACGACACTCAAATGTCGGAGTCATTTGATTTACGGCGGGTAAGTTTTTCTCCAAAATTAAGAAAAGTTAACGTCCGATTTTCACAAAAATAGCATTTTCGAATTCAGAAAAAACAAAACAAAACACGTATATACTGTGAATTTCGAATCGATACATCCAATAGTTTCTTAATACAACAAATAAATTTAATTTTCTAAACAAACCACTTGTTGCCATCGGCAAAAGAGAAGTAACCTCTTTTTCGCCGTCATTTACGGTAGTGTTATATATATATATATATATATATATAAATATATATATATATATATATAATTATTAATATAACAAGAGTATAACTGTATCCCAAGCGTTCACAATATTGTAACTTGTATTGTATTATATTCTACCATTTACGATTACCATCATTTACGATTTAACACAATTTTTAAAAGCGAGAAACATTTTATGGAGAGAACGTACATGTGAGTATTACTATATTATTCGTTCGATCCTGTGATAACATTTGAAGATTTGATACAGAACTAATACGAGTAGTAAATGTTTCTAATTTAAAGATGACTTAATTTGTAATAAATAATAAAATTCGTTAAATAATATAAAAAAAAAAGAAAGAAAACTGCCCAGTTAAACTGAGGGCATTGAGCTCACAGTCTATTCACACTAATTGTATATTATACTCTTATTTCAAAGAATTTGAAATAAGCCCCTCGAAAAATAAAGAAGTCGACAATATATTAAGGGGGGATCATCCCCCCGTTCTGCCCTAATAATTAACCAATGAACTCCCAAAACTAATCAGGGAAGCGCCTTATTACAATGAACATATATACACAATTTGAAGAAATTCGGATAATTCTTGAAGAAAAACCCATTTATCTAAATTAAGGGGGGTAAGCCCCCCGTTCGCCCCCATACTTAACCAATGAACCCCTAAAATTAATCGGAGAAGCGCCATATCGTAATGAACCTATATACAAAATTTGTAGAAAATTGGATAATTCTTCAAGAAAAACCCATTTATCTAAATTAAGTTCGGGTTAGCCCCTCGTTCCCCCTTTATACTTAACCAATGAACCTCTAAAACTAATCAGGGAAGCGCCTTATCATAATCAATCTATACACCAAATTTGAAGCAAAACGGTTATTTCTATCAAGAGTTATCGCGTTACGTACATACATACATACGTACATACATACGTACGTACATACAAGGGCGGGCACATTAGCTCTCAGGATTTGATAGCCTGTGAGCAAAAAAATTTAGCAAAATGAAGGAATATGACTTGAGTAGAAGTATCTCATACAGACATAGTTTTTCTCAAAATCATATAATTATTAGAAAGGATAGTTTACCATTTTTGAATCCAAATATCGAATATTAAATTAATCTTACTTTTACCTTCTAATAAATTTACTTTGATGTTCCGAAAATAATGACCCGCAATAGAATGATTCTTTCATCTCTATTATAACGAAAAGTAAAATAACACGTTAAACTAAGAAAGATTATTCATTTCATTTTAGTCGTGTCTAGTAACGTGTGTTTTCGAATAAGAAATAAAATTTCATGATGTTATCAAATGATTATGATGTTATTGGATGGTTTTATTTTCGAGATAACTTAATTAGTAATAAATAATAAACTTCTCGTAATATTCCGCAAACATCTAACGAAATAAGGAAATATTACTTTAGTAAGGGTATAAAAGTCACGCATGCATTTTCTCTTAATATTGATAATGGTTTTAAGAGATAGTTTACCTTTCTTCAACGTGAATATCGAATATTAAACTGATATTTGTTATTCCTTTTGCCAAATTGATTTTGATGTCTCGCTGGCGAATGATTCATTCAGCTTTGTTTTATCGGGAAGTGAAATTGAATATTAAACTAAGAAAAAGCATTCATTCCATTTCAGTAGTCTCGAGTAAATTTTATGTTTCTGAATGAGAAATAATGTTATCCTGACAACCCAACTAAATAAATTTATGTTAAACGGGACAAAAGTATAACATCTAGCACACTATATTCCACCATTGATGATTACCATCATTTAAGATTTAACACAATTTTTAAACTCTAGAAACATTTTTTAGGCCTGTATATGTGCGTAATACACTGAGAAAAATTGCGCTTTCAAATCTGAGTAAATCGATGTTTTCATTTTGTTATGAAACTTTATGTTTCAAATAGGACGACACAATGCTTTCAATTCTGAAATACTAGAAATACTCAGAATATTGAAACATGGACATACTCAAAACTGAGCACATAAATATCAGTTCATACTTCTTTTTAAATCATGGACATACTCAAAAATGATTAGAATCAGTTCAAACTCATTTCTGAAACATGGCAATACTCAAAAATGAGCTCATTAGAAGTCAGTTCATACTCATTTTTGAAACATGGACATATCGAATATGAGCACATAATGTTTTATTCTTGAGTGTGTGCATGTTTTCAGAAATGACTATATACATGTTTCAAACTTGAGTAATTTTGATTCGGAGCCATTTTGACTATGCGACATACTCAGATGAATATTTTTTGCTCAGTTTTGAAAATGTTGTTTTTAGAGTGTGGGGTTTTAAACTTGTGTGTGTTTTTTTTTGTTTGCTTGGAGTGTGGAGTTTTAAACCAGGGTGGTCCAAAATTATTGAGCGTATTTCATGCTTGAAAGAAAATAACAAAATGAGCTGCGTACATGTTTAGTGTTTTTTTGGAAAGACAATTTAAAAAGTTTTACACAACATGATTTTAAACATTAAGTTCCAAGAGCTTCTTGTGTGGTACGCTAGTCGATTCAATTTCACGCCAAGTTTGTTGCTGCATTTCAACATGTATTCCTTCAAGGATTTCTGGTATTCGTCGTTTTAGGCCATCGACATCCAGAACTGGAGTTGTGTACACTAAGATTTCCTGTACGGTTTTCCTGTAAGATTTCCCACCCTTTGCAGACTGTCGCAGTCAGTAAATTTTCCAATGTTGTTGTTTAGAAATGTTTTAAATTGTCTTTCCAAGAAAACAATAAACATGAACGTACCTCATTTTGTTCTTCTTTATTCAAACAGGAAATGCGCTTAGTAATTTTGGACCACCCTGCATTTGGACCACCTCTATTTCCATATAATTCTGTAATAACATTTGAACATTTGAGACAGATTTAAATTCGGTTGAAAAAAAATAGAAGCGTTACCTCCTTCCGCCCATCTATTTTATCGGCAAATAGACGCAGAGAGAAACGAAAATATCCATTCGATTTGGAATTATATTTTTTTAGGGTCCCGTACTTAATAAGTAGTGATGGACATAACGATTATTTTTATTATTCGAATGAATCATTCGGGCATGAGCAGAAGCATATTTGTCAAACTTCAAAAAAAATTTAAACAATTACTACCAGAAATTTTGAAAAAAAAAAGTTTCTGATTTTAATTAGGATTAGATTAGACGCCAGATAAAAATGAAAAATGCGTTATCTAGCGTCTAATCTAATTAAAATCAGAAACTTTTTTTTGGGGGGGTAGTAATTAAATTTAAAAAAAAATTGAAGCTTGACAGATATGCTTCTGCGCATGCCCGAATGATTCATTCGAATAATCAAAATAATCGTCATGCCTCAATCAAAATAATCGTCATCGTCGTCGCTATTGAAAAGTAAAAATAGAACCATTATAAGATCACTCGTGTGTCTGTCCGTCTGTCACATCCGTTTTCCTCGTAAACTATGGAACGTGGAAAGTTCAAACTTGGGAGAGTTATAAAGGCTATTGACTCACATATTTATAAAATATTAGCCTTTCACAAATTGTTTTAGGAAGAATTTAGGTGGGCTAATTGAGTTACTTGAAAAAAAAAAAAACTTTATTTTTGTGTATCATGTGAGGTATCGTGGGAAAGATCTCGTAACACCGAACTTAAAATTATATCTTTTTTAATTTTAGGTATTATATTTTCAGAGATAACATCGAAAATGCACCGCAAAAATGTGCTCCCTCCTCCCCCTCTATTTCCGAATCTACTGAAACTAATATTATGAAAATTTAGGAGTACTAGGAGTTTATTTAAATGTTGCAGGAAAACTATAGTGATTATCCTATTTTTCCGTTACACAATTTTCTTTTATATTGCGGATGCTCAGGAGGGGGGGGGGTTGGGGGTTCACAGGCGCTCGAGGTACTTATCCACGCGGAATAGTCCAAGAATTGTTGATAATAATTTTCTAAAAAAATTGTCAATAATTAGGTAAAATATTAATAAAACATATCTAGAAAAACGCGTCACGAACCAAGGAAAAGTTGCAACTTTGCGACATCCCTTCAAATCGCGCTTGGCATAAATCCAAGTTAAAACTTTGTATAAGGTCTTTGCTTTTGGTAAGGCGAATCATAGTGATAAATAGTCAACGTTTTTCATTCCAATTGAATTCAATTATTTAAAAATAATTCATAGAATAATTCCAAGACATTAAAAGTTAGTAGTTTTTGAACAACAATCGCTACAAGTATCATACTTTTATGCTTTTTTTTTTGTGAAAATCGGCTTACAATTTTCTACTGTTACATCAAATATGATTGACAGGTGACTTCTCGTGAGCAACTCTGTGACCTCTTTCCGAAGCATGGTTGCTCTCTGCCAAGTTTAAACTTTGTACAAGGTATTTGCCTTAGAATGCGAAATATTGATCGTTTTTCATTCCAATAGAATTCAATTATGAAATGTGTTATTGTTTTACGCATGCGAGTATATTTTCTTTGTACAGTTCTGATAGTTTGTGTAACCATCTACTACTTTTATTAAGATTTTGTTGGGGTTTTTTAATGTATTGCGTTCTACCATATTCCTATCTCTTAGACATTACCAGGTATGTCGAGGTGTGTCAAAATTTAATTATCTCAGGTGATTTCAATGTCAACTTCAGAAACAAAACTAGAAATAAAGTTGGAATTTTAACTCTTGGTCTAAGTCCATTCATTCAAGAATTTACAACCAGAGAAAACACAATTACTGACAATGTATTTAGAAAAATCCTCGTGCAATGTGGCGTTATTAATTAATTTTTTAGTCATCATAACAAATTTGGATAAGGTTTTAAATAAATAAAAAGAAAACTGCCCAGTTAAAGTGAGGGCATTGAGCTCAGAGGCTATTCACACTAATTGTATATTAAACTCTTATTTCAAAGAATTTGAAACAAGCCCCTTGAAAAATAAACAAATCGACAATATATAAAGGAGGCTCATCCCCCCGTTCCCCCACCCCTTGTAATTAACCAATGAACTCCCATAGCTAATCAGAGAAGCGCCTTATTACAATGAACATATATACACAATTTGAAGAAAATCGGATAATTCTGCATGAAAAACCCATTTATATAAATTAAAGAGGAATTAGCCCACCGTATCCTCCTTTATACTTAACAAATGAACCCCCAAAACTAATCAGTGAAGCGCCTTATCACAATGAACGTATATACAAAATTTGAAGAAAATAGGATAATTGTGCACGAAAAACCCATTTACCTAAATTAAGGGGGGGAGGCGATTAGCCTTCACCCGTATCCCCCTTTATACTTAACCAATGAACCCCCAAAACTAATCAGCGAAGCGCCTTCTCACAATGAACCTATATACAAAATTTGAAGAAAATTGAATATTTCTGGATGAAAAACCCATTTATCTAAATTAAGGGGGGTTAGCCCTCGTTCCCCCCTTTTATACTTAACCAATGAACCCCCAAAACTAATCAGGGAAGCGCCTTGTCACAATGAACTTATATACAAAATTTGAAGAAAATTGGATAATTCTGTATGAAAACCCCATATATCTAAATTAAGGGGGTTAGCCCCCCGTTCCCCCCTTTATACTTAACCAATGAACCCCTAAAACTAATCAGGAAAGTGCCTTATCACAATGAACCTATAAACAAAATTTGAAGCAAAACGGTTATTTCTGTCAAGAGTTATCGCGTTACGTACTTACGTACATACGTACATACATACGTACATACAGAATCGGCGGGCACATTAGCTCTCAGTCTTTGATAGCCTGTGAGCTAAAAAGCCATACAGAATATCTATATTTGTTACTATTTGGGATTCATATCTCTCTGAATGTTCATTATATATATATATACTTTGCTGGTATATATAGCTATACCCAAACCTACGTTGTATAGTTTTTTTTTTTTTTTTTTTTTTTTTTTTTTTTTTTTTTTACAAAGCCTTATTATTCTTTTAGCAAAGATTTTAGGTAGATTTCGTAAGATATACTACCTATTACATTCTCCCCTATGTTAGAATTTCTAGAAAATTTTTGCAGATCTACGCCGATCATGACTCCCAAGAACCCAAAACCACCCCCAGTTCAAAACTTTATCTATCTAACTCTATCACTTTTTTATGGACACGATAACTTCAATAATTCTCCACGAATCTCTTCCAAACTGATACAAAACAGTTTTTGGCACGAGAAGACGATTGGGCTAGGTCAAATGTTCGAGAAAATTCGATTAGTGGGTCATTTTGGTCATGAGTCATTATGGATTAAGCTAATATGCAGCTTTCATTACAAAAATCTACTTATTGCAGCCGTTCGGAAAAAAGCAATTCCAGAACATTTTGGTATATTTTCACCGATCATCACCCCCAGACCCCAAAACCACCACCCGTTCAAATGTCGATTGCAATTCATTCCCAAGTCATGGTTGAGTTTCATGCTGGTTCTTGGGGTGTAAATATATATTTCTAAAATTGGCAACATGTAATGATTTTTTTTTTTTTTTTTTTTTTGCAATTCATTCCCAAGTCATGGTTGAGTTTCATGCTGGTTCTTGAGGTGAACGGTATCTATTTTAATCTTTTTTAATCTTTGTGGATTTTATACTTACTGACTCTATAAATTGTTTTCTTTGTAAATTATATGTAAGGCTTCTCTCCTTTTTAATATTGTATTTTATTTTTCATTTTATCACTGGTTTGCTTCAATGTTTATGAAATGTAGTCCCAAAATCATATTTTTTAGCAATGTATGGCTAGTATGATGATGAAACATCTCATTTCATTTTATTTGTGGTATTTAGGCATTTGGGACTTGATAATTCTGTCTAAATTCCACAAATTTCATTTCATTTCATTCATTTAATTCCATTTTTATTTAATTTCTTATTCTTTTAATATGTTTTTGTTTCCATATTAAGTGTGTTGGGGAATCTTTCATTGTCAACTAATTATTTCATACTTAATTATTATTTCATTGTTTAAGTTGGTGTTATGATAATGTTTCATTTATGGTTATATATTAGCATTCTAATTATTATGCTGCACATGCGCATATAATTCTGAATGTAAGTCATTTATGATGTCTTATATTATGATATCTTTTCATTTTGAATTTTAACTATTCATATTGATCTTTTTTCTTATACATTATGGTATCGTATATATATTTTTTAAATATATAAATAATGGTGCTAATTGATATTAGCAATCTTTTAAATGTTATACGCCTTGATCTCTGCTGCAATTGCGCATTATCATTGTGTATTTTATATTTGATTTCTACTTGTAGATATCTGATACCTCGTTATAGGAACTTCCAATATTTGATTCATTATTTACATCACATGAAACATTTCCTTTTATATTGCATTTGTATGATATTGTCCTATTAATCTACTAATTAATTATATATTCTGTTCTTGCACTTATGAAATCTGTAATGTTATTTTATATTTTGATACATTTTTCAAAATATTTAAAATTATCGTGTTTTAACATTAAACATGCTTTGGTAAATCGTTAAGATCTGATCGCAATATTCTGAGAAGTCCATATGGATAACACTATGGGAGTCTTTGCTTGGATTTTGTAATTTCATGGATATGATAATATCTTGGTTCATTTGACTTTTTTCTACTAAAGTCCATTGGTTTTCTGTTTTGGAGGTTATGCAATGCGAGTTTACATAATTATGGTTATGATTTCATTTAGTTCTTTTTTTAGCACTGCTTATTTTATTTGTACATTTTGTATATACTTTCATTTATTCATGATTTTTAATATTTCTAATTCATTAAATTAATCAAGTTTTCTAAATTTCATACATTAATTTTTTTCAATTATATTTTCATTTTCTTTTTCAAATTGCATTTTTATTGTGTTCAAAAAATTTTTTTAATGGCAGTTCTAAGTAAAATTCTGGTTCCTGGCAAAATACATTTTGCATCAATGCAGTGTAGTGCCCGGTACAGGGGCAATAAATGGGTTGTTCCTGGATCTACATCAAGTGACCATTTTTACTCTCCTCCTCCTCCATTACTTTTTCGATTGTGTAATGATGCTCGCTGCAAGACTTGTCCATTTGCTTCTCAGAAACAAATTGTATCAGATCCTAATTTATCAACTTTTTGTAAAGCATTTAATGTTATATATTGTATAAACTGTAACTTATGTAGTTTGAAATATGTAGGTGAAACATCTGGTTCATTACATAAACGTATTAATCAACATCGCTCAGACACTAACAAGAACAAAGCAAAAAATTTACAGTCTACAGCAGAAATACAACATTTTCATAAACATAAATTTAAAAATACTACAATTGAAATGATACAAATCATAAAATCTAAATCAGAACGTTTATTTATGGAGTCTTCATATATGAAATATTATAACACTATTTATCCTTATGGACTTAATAGTGAATTATTTAACAGACCAGTTAAAGTTTTTTCAACAAATAATACTACAGATTATTCTCCTATTTATCCTACTCTAAATCATAATTTAAATCATAAAACAACACGTAACAAGCGAGGAAAGTGCACTGCTACAGTTGTTATTTCCAAAAAATTTATTGTTAAACAAATCAATACTCTTCATCATAACTATATTAAGAATTACAACTGGTATTTAATACGAAAATACATTTTTGCTATTAAAAAGAAACTGATAATACAATATTTAAATGTATTTCTTAGTAAATCTTACTCAAATCATTTCTCTGATATTTTTTATGATCTAATTATGACAAGAGCTAATCTTTTTAACATTAATTTAAATAAAAAACAAAAAATTCAAAACACTAATACTCAAATGATTATAACTTTTTCAAATCAAATCTTTAATAAAATTAATATTAATTCTATAATTAATGATAAAAACTGTTATTTTCCTATAAAAAATCTTCAACTTTCAAAAACATTTAAATATCCTAATACAATCGGAAGAAAGATTTTTAACTATAATGCATTTTCAAAAAATACATCTGATGCTAGTACTTTTCAGTGTAAATGCAATGACTCCACTCTAAAAAAATTCATTAATAATGATCATGGACATATAATCACTGGTAATCTTAATATTGTGAATGATTATAAACTACAAAAACTAATGGGTTATGGCAGTAAATATAGACTTCCTTCTAAATTTAATGTAAATTCTATTATAAAACAGTTTATATATGATATAGACATTTTTATTTATAAAATTTCAATTTCATATAGTAAACCTATTGAATATTTTAATCAATGGAAAATACTAGTTATTGAAAAATTAAGTTCGTCTTTAAAACATAATATATCTCATATGGTTAAAATTAACATAAAACATTTGTTCCAGCAAATTACTAAATTACAAAATAACTATGTAATAACATATATTGACAAATCTCCAAATAATTATGCAATCATATGTAAAGCTTATTATCACCAACTACTTACATCCTGTATTTCTACTAACAATTCTTTTAAAAAATCTAATGAAAATGTAATTGTAAATAATCGTAAAATTCACAGTTATTATAAATTATTAAATATTACTTCTACTAACTTTAATTATCCTTATTTAGTTCTTATACCCAAATTTCATAAAAATCCAATTAAATTTAGGACTGTAACAATAGGATGCAATACATATAATAATATAGCCAATAAACATCTATTAAAAATTCTCAATCAAATTTATACACTGACAACATACACTGATAATACACATTGTATAAAAAATAGCTATCAACTCGTCAATATTTTGAAAAATCTTAAATGTGTTACCAATATAATGACATATGATTTCAAAGATCTATTTAATAATATAGATTTAGTAGATCTACATAATATTATAAATGCATTATTTTATAAGTATCATCATTCACTTAATTTACCAATTCATATAGATACAGCTTATTTTAAAACTTTAACAAATTTCATTATATATAATAATTATATAATGCATGATAACACGTTATATTTATAGAAAGTCGGTATACCACAAGGGGGATGTACATCTAGTATACTTTCAGATTTATACTTGTATCATTATGAACGTAATTTTATTAATAGTAATATACATTTATATCGTTATATTGATGACATAATTTTAATTGCCACTGATCACACTAATATTTCTATATTTCCAGTTGATTATCCTACTAATTTAGAATTAACGGAAAACCTCCTTTCTAACAATACTATTAACTTTTCAGATCTTAAAATTACACTTAAAGAAAACAAAACAATAATTGATCTATTTGATAAACGTAAAGAATTTAAATTTAAAGTTAATACATTTACTAATTTTAAATCATGTCTTCATAATTCTGTATATCGTAATATACTCCTTAATCATATTTATAAAATAAAAAACTTATGTTCCTCTCAACTAATTAACAACAATATTAAAAAACTTATCTATGAAGCATTACAACATGGTTTTCCAAAAAAATTCATATATTGCTTAATATACAGTTAGTTCTTATTTGATCTTTACAACCAAATTAACACATGCGTTTAAAAAATGTATAAAAAAATCATATAATCTTATATATATATATATATATATAAAATTATTATTATAGAACGGTTGGGTGGGTAGACGTTGGATTGAGGAGGTGTGTGGCGGAGTTGTATGGAAAAATACGCATGGTTAATTTATATTATTAATATATATATATATATATAAAAATGGGGGCATTTTGATTTACATATTTGTTTGATAATTGTTTTATAATGGACTGCGATGTGATATTTCTATATGTTTTTTAATTTAGTTAGATTTACTTTTTCATTATTTAATTAATTTAAATGAATTTATATTCCTTAATATTAAGAATGTATTTGATATAATGATTTGGATTAATACCTATGGTGGACAATGTCATATTTACTTCTAATATAATGTTAACTTTTATACAGTGTTAATATAATATGTTTTAATTTTATTAAGTGTTTATATTTTATTTAATTTGGTATGAAGGAACATTATTTGTGACTAATTCATTTCAATATTTAATCAACATTAAATTTAAATTCTTTTATCATAGTTCAAATATTTAGTATTTTATTTTAATTTAATTTAATTGATGTTGCATTTTTGGTACAGTTATTTAATCGTTTATGTCATTTAATGGTACATATATTTTTATGTTGCTTTAATTATAAATTTTTCCATCTTACTACTTATTTATAACATAGAATTAATCATTTATACATCCATTACTTCTGTGTAATTCAATATTCTATTTATTAATTAATTTCATTTATTTATTATTTAACTAATGACTATCATTAAGATAGTAATTTGTTTAATTATTTAACAATAATTTATATCCATTACTTTCTATTCAGATTTTATTCACTTTTACCAATAGATGGTAGCACTATTTTAGGTTGCTTTAATAATTAATTTTTCCATCTTTATACTTATTTATAACATAGAATTATTCATTAATACATCCATTACTTTAATGTATTTCGATATTCTATTTATTAATTTCTTTTATTTATTATTTAACTAATTGGTATTATTTAAGACAGTAATTCGGTTTAATTATTAAACATTTATATCCATCCAATACTTTCGATTCAGATTATATTCATTTTTCCCAATAGATGGCAGCACTTATGTTCCTGTTTACTTTACAATCCATAATATTCTAACATTATTTCTGGCATTATTATAAAGCAATTTATATTTCTAAAATTGGCAACATGTAATGATTTTTTTTTTTTTTTTTTTTTTTGCAATTCATTTCCAAGTCATGGTTGAGTTTCATGCTGGTTCTTGAGGTGAACGGTATCTATTTTAATCTTTTTTAATCTTTATGGATTTTATACTTACTGACTCTATAAATTGTTTTCTTTGCAAATTATATGTAAGGCTTCTCTCCTTTTTAATATTGTATTTTATTTTTCATTTTATCACTGGTTTGCTTCAATGTTTATGAGATGTAGTCCCAAAATCATATTTTTTAGCAATGTATGGCTAATATGATGATGAAACATCTCATTTCATTTTATTTGTGGTATTTAGGCATTTGGGACTTGATAATTCTGTCTAAATTCCACAAATTTCATTTCATTTCATTCATTTAATTCCATTTTTATTTAATTTCTTATTCTTTTAATATGTTTTTGTTTCCATATTAAGTGTGTTGGGGAATCTTCCATTGTCAACTAATTATTTCATACTTAATTATTATTTCATTGTTTAAGTTGGTGTTATGATAATGTTTCATTTATGGTTATATATATATATATTAATTAATTAATTAATTATATATATATATATATATATATATACATGATTTTTGTCATGTTGTAACTCTCTTATTTATGAATCTATTTGGATATGACTGAGTATGCGTATAGGACATACCAAGGTGTCGACCGAGTTCGTTGGCCAGCTTCATCCGCCATCTTGTTTCAAAATGGCGGCAAGTTAAATTTTTTAAAAATTCAAAAAGATGTGTAAAAAATATAAATTAAAGAAGTTGTTTTGAAAAGTTGATTAACTGTTAGATCGTGATACAAGGATTCCAGAACATTTTTTGTTTTGGCTTTATCTTAAAAAATGGCAGAGATATGGCAGTATGAAATTCTAGGGTGGCTGACATTTTGAAACAATCTAATTTTTGTTATGCTGTAACTCTCATGCTGAAATTCGCATTTCAATTCAGTGTTAACGAAAACCGGGATTTAATCTCCTATAATCAGTTTCCAAACAATTTAGTTTCAGGAGTTTCAGTAAAAAATGAGTTAAAATTTTAAATGTATGGATACGACCTTTTCCTCCCGCTACAGGCCGCAAGGACTTTTTTAATCTTAAAAACGGATTTAACTAAATTTAGTATCCGATAGTTTTAGGGAACGAGAAGGCTATTGGGCTAAGTCACATGTTCGAGAAATTTTGATTAGTGGGTCATTATGGGTTAAGTTAATTTTATCTGAAAACGGCTCAAACGATTTTGATTAAATTTTGTATCCTACGAGTTTCGGGCACGAAAAAATCATTGGGCTAGGTCACATGTCCGAAAAAATTCTATTAGCGAGTCATTTTTGGGTCACTGTGGGTCAAGCTAATATTTATCTAAAAAACGGCTCAAACTATTTAGACTAAATTTTGCATCCTAAGGTTTTCGGGCACGAGAAGACTGTTGGGCTAGATGACATGAACGAGAAAATTCGATTAGTTGGTCATTTTGGTCATGGGTCATAATGGTCAAGCTATTTTTATCTTAAAAACGGCTCAGATGATTTGAACTAAATTTAGTATCCTATACAGTTTTAGGGAACGAGAAGAATATTGGGCTAGGTCACATGTTAGAGAAATTTTGATTAGTGGGTCATTTTGGTCATGGGTCATTATGGGTCAAGCTATTTTATCGTAAAAACGGCTCAGACGATTTGAACTAAATTTTGTATGATGCGGTTTTCAGGCACGAGAGAATCATTCGGCTAGGTCACATGATCGTTAAAATCCCATTAGTGGGTCATTTTTGGGTCACTGTGGGTCAAGCTAATTTAATCTAAAAAACGGCTCAGACTACTTTGACTAAATTTTATATCCTACTGGTTTCGGGCACGAGAAGACAATTGGGCTTGGTCACATGTTCGAGAAAATTTGATTAATGGGTCATTTTGGTCATGGGTCATGATATTTGAACTTAAAGCTAATTTTGACCGAGCATAGCTCGGGCTTCCCTGCTCGTACTTCTTAAACTACTTCACTAAATAATTTCTCGTTTGGTATCCCATAGTACAATTTACCAAAGAATCCAAATATGATGTAAAAATTGGGTATTTGTATTAAAAATTTCGAAGTTTGATACAATTTCACTATGAAGACGTCCCCCTAAGCTTATTTTTATCAAACATTTAAAGAAGACGTATTTGCCAACCGAATGGATATTTACACTTTTCTTTTCAGCTAATCTGCCACTTAAATTTATACGATGTATCACTTTTTTCTTCTTTGACTTACTGACAAGATGCAACATATGTACAAGATGCTTTAATGTATGATCATGATATTATTGAATGTTTTTATATTCAAGATAACTTAATTTATAATAAGTAATAAAATTCATTTTATTTTAGCAAAATAACGAAATATTACTTGAGCAACAGTATCGCAGACAGACATACATATTCTCGTGAACCTGGTAATGGTTTTAGAACATAGTTTGCCTTGCTTCGACGCGAATGTTGAATATTAAGTATATCTTAGTTTTTCCTTCTGCTAAATTGACTTTGATGTACCGGAAAGAATGACTTGCTGCCGAATCATTCTTTCAACTCCATCTTAACGGAAAGTGAAATTACAGGTTAAACTAAGAAAGAGGATTCACTCCATCGTAGTTGTCTGGAGTACGTTTTATGTTTCCGAATGAGAAATAAAATGCCGTCCTGACAGTCCAAACTTCATAAAATTATGCTAAAGTTGACAAAGGTGTAACATCTAACATACTAACATTCTAACAGTACTTTCGAATGCATTTCCACTTTTACAAAAGGTGCTATGAAATATAATACATCTTTATGCGAAAGAAAAGTAAATTGAGAAAATCTTTTAACAAAAGGAAAGATTGAAAATTTTATCATTATGTGGAATCCTTTGTGATTAAAAATAAAAGAAAATGAAGCCTGTCACAAAATAAGCTCTATGATTTTAGATTTTAGGGCTATTGAAAATTTCTTCTTTCTTCTTTATGCGTATTAATTGTTTTAGCTGTTTAATTGAAAACAGTTCCAAACGATAAATTATATTTTTAACTTTTTGCAGAAGGGTATTTTAAACTTTATGTATTTTAAACTTTTAAACTTTTTACCTGGTCAGATACATGAATATTTAATTTTTTTTTCTTATTTCGCGTCCTAAAGGCAAAATATGGAGAAGTAATGGGAAGTATGCGAAATACGGAGAGTTTAACGATATCAATCATTAAAATGGGGAAAATTTTATATGGGTTATTTATGACTTATTTTTATATTAACAGGTTACGTCTACTGCGCTGGTCCATTTTTACAAACGAAACTTGAATCAGACGAAATAGCGAATATGGGCTTATGTTTTAACGAAATATGGACCTTCATCTGGAATGAAATTCCACATTGCTGAATACGATGCGAACCCCGATTGCGCTATTATATTACATGCGTTAGACAAACATTTGAGCAACTCTTTTAGTTGACCATTTATAGTAGAGTTTGGTGGGAAAATGTTGCTGTTATGACCAACAGGAATTAAAATGTTCTCTAGGCACGACACTACCAAAAAGATACCATTACAATGCTTGCAGATATTGATCACTAAACTTAAACTAGTCGTTGGGTGCCACCGTAATACTTACCCATCAGGGATATGCATAATATAAAATATGAAAATAAAACATGTGTAAACTATTTATAAAATGCATTGCAATTCGAATAAAATCGGGGCTTGATGACGTCATAAACTTTAAATGCTGTATTACTGAATTGCGTAAAAGAAACATCCGTATAACTCCAAAATTGATAATCATATTAACTAACGGTTTACTACGTCGGATTAAGCGTCTCATTTCCAATTAAAATATATCTTTGAATTGAAATTTGAATGAAATACAGGGTCATGAAAAATCGAAGAGGAAAATATAATTACAAATATCTCGGCAACTAATTATCCGATCAACTACATTCTTTATACAATTTTTTTTTAATTGTCTTTTATATTCACTCCTTAAAATAAACAATTTCGAATTTTTTTAAATACCTTTTATCAGAATGAATATTTCGAGAGTCCGAAGAAAATAGTTTCTGATAATCGAGGTTACTGAAATTCAATAAGATTCTTCCCATTATTACATGCTAAATACACACCAAATTTCAAGTCTCTATCTTAATTTTTTCAGGAGATAGAGCGTTTACAGACACACAGACAGACGGACGGCACATTTTTTTTTTCTAAAAATATATTTTTCGGAATCTCCAGTGTCTGAAACGTGTAAATCCGTCAATTTTTTTTTTCGATTTTCAAAACGATTACAAGATTTACCCTACACTACGTGTGATGGGTAAGTAATAATGTTCGGGTTTTTCATTTTCGTTTGTTAGTTCTTGAACTCCGGGCGTCTCAGCTAAATGCTTTGTATGGTTCTCGTAGATTAAATACAATCTCACTTTACGCTACGTTATATTTCATAATATACCTCTTCTTCTGGTAGGTCTATTACAGTTTTCCATCTTTGGATTCCAGCAGATTAAATACAGTCAAAAATGTGATAAATTATTTGCACACAAAGAACTGTGTTTAACTTTCATATTTAAAAGAAATCTGAATCATAAAAAAGTGGATTTTTAAAGCTGAATTATTTGAATAAAATTGCAATGACATAATTTCCATTGCCTTTTCATTTTATATACCAGTTGCAATCATATAAACATTAACCTGCAAAAAAACCTCGATAACTGCTTTTGGTAGAAAAATAAACGTCTAGTTTTCATCCAATAAAATCTTCCTAATTTTCCGTAATCAGGTCCATAGACAAGTTTGATGTCAAACATTAGAAACGATATTGTTACAAATGTACAAGAGTTTCTTACAAAACGAAGTTGAAGTTAATTACGCACCCAACAACGTTCCATTAAATAATGTCAAATTGTTGTTGACTCAATTATAGATTTTCACCAACTTCCATGCTTTAAATAGAACTTGACAATGATAAATAAAGTTAGTTATGCAAAATTTTTAGTAATAATATTTTTGGTGAATACTTGAACCGAATATTGTTTTGCATTTTTTTAATGAGCATAATAACACGGGGAAATACATACGTTTGCTATTTTTTTATATTCAGGTTTAAATTATTCTTCGGTCTGTTGCATAAGTAACCAATATAATTAAACTAATCATTAATTTGTCACTAAGTTTGGCTGCTAGGGCTTTGCGTCAGCCAAAATTGCTTCATAATGAAAGAAATTTTATCTAATCTGAATTTCAGGTACTTTTTTCTTATCTAGGCTAAAATGATAAATAAAAAATACTGTTCCATTCGCCACTATTGGCATTTCAAAATTTTTTATTACATTGGAAGTATTGCTGTTTTGGTGATAGTAAAACAACTGGAGATAAAAAAATATATAATAGTAAATCTTCTGTTGTCCATTTGGCTTCATAATGAAAAGCCATAAATTTACTAATTGCTAAGTACAAATTTCGTGTAATCTTCTGTAATCGGATTCACAGTCCAGAGTCCCCTTCAAACTTAAACGAAACAATCAACAATATAGTAAATACCCGAATTTTCGGGTGACTCGATTACGAAAGATTAGTCCAATATATTTTAAATACCCTTCATAAAAGAAAGGAAAATATGTCGAAAAAGTAAAAAGAAATGATGAATTAGAAAGAATATCGAAAATTTATTTCAGCCGATCAATCAGCCGAAGCAATTTTTATTGCAAAATTTTTGCTTTTGTGATAGTAATAACACATAATTGCATAAATTTCCTTAAGAATAATCTTTAGTAACATTTGAAGCAATAATGGTTTCTATAAGTGAAATTGGCGATATGTTAAAAAAAAAAAAGAATGAACAATAGTGTGAATCTGAATTCGAGGCTATATCACAAGTTTGGGGAAAACAAACCGGCATGTTTGCATAGAAAAGTATGGCGAAAAAAAATTTTAATGTCTCAAATTAAATTATTTTACTATATGTGTGTGTGACAGACATTTACACTAATATTTAAATATTTTACTCCATTTTGATAATATTAACTGCTTTTTATATAATTTACACTTGAAAACAAAAATGTACTCCAAAAATGCTCTCGCACACTTGAAAAATCACCATTCATCGAACATCGCTCGGGCCGATGTCCCGCTTAAGCATTTTTGGTTTCAAATCACATTGTTTGGCGACAAAAGTAAAACCACAATTGTAAATAAACAAATAACATGTAACTCACATATACAGTCATTTTTGCAATTACATCTGCTAGTTTTTCCTGTAAATCACATAATGGTGGGGGTTAGATAAAAAACAAAATTAAACTAAAAAAAAAAAAAAAAAAAAAAAAATTCTACTCTGATTTTATCTAATAAAATTTTCAGATGCATTTTTCAGAACCTGACGCTAAAGATAAATCGCCAAATATTTCTTCAATTGCAATCATTCACACTGAATAACTTTTTAAGCATTACGAACATTCCTTTGATGTTCAAATTAAATATTTTCGTTTTATAATATTATCTCTCATCAAAACTGTTTTCTTTTTTTTCCTTTTTCTGTTTTTCAAAATAAAATTAGTAACAGTTTTATATTCTATTTTTCGAAGTGTTTTCTTCATTTTCAAAGTGTTATAGCTGTTTAAATTCTTTCACCAACGATAATGGTCACCAAATAATGACCAATGGTAACCTTTTCGTCCAAAATAACGATAAAATGCCAAATTTTATTATCAAAAATCATGGTTATATAGATATAACATACATCATAATGAGCGCAATAATATTTCTTTCCAATGGTGCAAACGGCAAAATAATCTATCGGTAAGTTTTTTAAATTACCACGGACATACACCTTTAGAGCATCTTGCTTTATAATATATATGATGATACATAATTTCATCAATTAGGAACATGAAAGTTTATTAAATTATAGGGGTGCCTTATTATTATTATTTCTTTTTTTTATGTGAATCCTTTTAAGTAGTCTACCGAATGATTGGATTGTTTTTCAATATTAAAACTTGATTTTTCAGTTGTGCACTGTGAAAAATAACAAAAAAGCTGTTTTTATTATTTCCTGTACATTACCGCTTTTATGATTGATGCGTAATTTCTATGTTAAAAATTAAACCATCTTTCCGTTATCATAGCAAATAAACTTCCTTAAAACATGATAAAAAAGTGAAAAATACAATGCATTTCGAAAGAAATAGGTCTTTCTTCATCATGCGCAAACAAGACGTGCTATCACTTTGAAAGCGAAGCACGACTGAAAGAAATAGATAATAGAATTAAAGCAATATAATTAAATTTAACATTGAATAGGGCTAATATTAGTAACGGCAATGCAAGTTTTATTAAATATTTCTTTTCATATTCCAAACAAGAATGTTTTAGATCTTTTTGACAAAATAAATACTTTTTTTTTTTTTTTTTTTTTTTTTTTTTTGTACAAGAAACTTACCTCATTGGTTTTCTAATGCACATAAAAAAATATTATAAATATATTAATAAATCAAGATCCAATAGAATTTGTAAAAACGATTTTATTTTCAATAAATAAGTATTTAAAGTTTTAGTAAATTTGTTTTACAATAATAATTATTCATGCATATTTTTACAACATTACCTTAAATTACTCTGGATGAAGAATTCACAATGGTTTGGACTGGAAGAGTGATCCAATATGGATGCTGGTTTCCAGATTTTACTAAATGAAACGACTGACTATAAAGTATATTTTATAGAACGGGTATAGGTGGATGTTACAGTAAACTGAAGGAAGCTGCTAATATGGAAGTTCTTTGGACTTGCTTTGGAATACCGGACGAAAATTTTTGAAAATTACAAGTTGATGGACTGATGTCGAAGCTCAAATAGTTAGGAAACATATTTGTTATTCATATTATTTTTGTTGCAGATCTAAGGGGAGACATGCCATCTTGCATTTTATGTATTTTAAAGGGAAAAAAATTGTTTAATTATAAATTATTGATATAGTTAAAAGTTTCTATTCAGTTATTTGGAACGTTACTTTTATCTGTAATAGTTTTCGTTTTTATCAATAGTTAGTAATAGATTTATATCAATGGTTGTTATTTTGTGTTGAATGTAAGAATGGCTCACCTTATAAAATCTGCTGAGAGTATTGTTGTTGTTTTAAGAAATGGGGGTGGAGTTTACATTGCCTTTCCACCCATGGAAGAGTGGCTGGTCTATTGCCCTGTGATATCTATTTGTTGTTTCTATGTTTGTAATACATTATATATTTTTTATATTATGCTATTGTTCAATATGTTCATAGTTTACTTAGCTTTATACACACATGCTTTTGGATATTGAAATAATTAAAATTATATATTGATTGAGGAATGTAATATATTATTTTTTAACAGCTGCTTTCAAGAGCCTGATTGCAATAATTTTCACATGTATTGAATGAAATATATGTATATATTAATGTATATATTAAATATACGAGGATAGTTTGATAAGTTCTCGGCCTCACACAGAGATGGAACAAGTATGACCAAATGAGAATGATGTTTGTAAAGTATGATCCTTTAGATGACATGCTGCCGAGTTTAGACGCGTGAGTTTAATGGTTATTGCTGGGCGATAAAGTAAAGTAAACAAGTTTTGTCATTTTCTAAAAATGGAAAAAAATTAAGTTCGAATTGTCATAAAAAACTTTGATAAAAAAGATTTTACCCACATGGACATACAAAAAGAGTTACACTCCACCTTAAAGGATTCTTTTCCTTCATATTCGACGATAAAAAAGTGGGCTTCTGGATTTAAACGTGGTAAGAAATCAATTCAATGATGAGCCCTCAGGACGCCTAAAAGCCGCTACGACCGGTTAAATCGTCTAAAAAATTCACAATGTCGTATTGAATGATCGCCGATTGAAGATACGAGAACCTGCTGACATTGCAAACATCTCGATAGACCATGTCCACTACATTTTACACGATGTTTTGGGTATGAAAAAGCTTTCCGCTTTTTCATATATATTGAACGTCGACCAAAAACGTCAAAGAATGAACATTTCTCAAGATGTGTATGTATTGTGTTGCAAGTTGAAAAGTAAAATGAAATATTGTCAAACATCTTGTATTTTCTTTGTCAGACCGAGAACTTTTCGAACCACCCTCGTACAGGGCTGCAGTAAAGAATTCGCACACAAGAGTGTGTCTTAAATGTATTAAATGGCAAGGGGACTACGTTGAAAAATAATATAAAATCATGTCAAGAATCTTGTGCTTTCACTGTCAGGCCGCGAACTTATCAAACCACCCTCGTATATTCAAGTGCACTTACGGGTTAAACTAATTAATAAAGTATTCGCGGATGATGTACAGAAACCATTATATGTATTGTTTAAATGATGTATACAGATTTTAGTATGGTTTTTGTCAACATAACATTTGCGTTACACATGTTATTTTGACTCAGAAAACGAATCAGACATATGGCAGCTTTAGAACTTTTACACTCGATTCCTTATCAATTACATACTTTCCATATACAAATAAAACATTTTGTTCATTACGTTTATCAAAGTGTTTCTAAAATAGCTGCTTATGAATACCTAAAATATTTATATAATGAAAATTGTCTTGTGACCACCAGTTTTACAAACCAACCGGTTTCATCATTAAACTGGCAATCAAATGCAGAGTCCATTCCAGAATCGCGAAGAAATAAACCCCTCAACATTTCATGCTATTTTGAGTGCCGATTGTCGTAGAAGAAACAAGTTGGAAATTGTACGTCAAACGTGACAAATGAGGTGCGTTCGTACTATAGTTAGTTATATAAATATTCAGATCTTGATGATTTTTAATTCTGTGAAATGAATTATATCATCTGCAGTTTAATTCCTGTAATAAAATAAGTATCTCGGTCGCTTGACGATTAAACCTCGGAAGCTCCTACAGCAAGAAAGCACAGATTTTTTTTTTCTTTTAATTCAAATTTCTTAATAAATATTTTTATTGATATCTCCTAAAGTTTTGATTCGATTTTCATAAAATTTGAAATGTCTCGACAAAATTCTGCAAATATAATATATCTTAAATTTCAAACCAATCGGTTGGGTTAGTTTTTGCGTTGTTATATGCGGACGGACGGACAGACAGACGGACGGATCAGACGACGACAATAGGTGCTACGTATTTATATAATTACGAACGCACCTAAAAATAAGATGCCATTGTATTGGATAAAACTTCTATTTCTTTTTGATATTTTTTAATTACGACGGAATATGGTAATTGGTTAACATTAGCGGATCAAAACTTTGAATAATTGCAATTCTATGATCTAAATTTTTGATCTAAACAATAGTTCGCCATCTCACAATCTAAACACATCTAAACAATAGTCTCGCGGACCACTTGTGATCTGCTGAAGAACTTTACATTATTGATATTATTCAAGTTCTATTAATAGTAAAACAAAATAATATTCATAAGAAATTCTACTATTTATGAAATTTTATATGCATAGTTTTGAAATTTTAAATTATAGCAGGAATTTGTTATATTTTCAGAGCAGGTATCGTTTAATTTTTGACTCTCCATAAAAAGTGAATTGCAATTTCTGAGGGAAAAATCATTGAAAATTTGAAATCAGTTTTTAACATATTTGTGTTAAAATACATCGTCTGTTAAAATAATATCGTATGTTACAAGATATAAAACTTAGTATCGGTCTCGGCTTCAAATAAAAGTCGTTCTCTGTCTTTCAGTACTGTCATTTGGATCCAGAATTCCATGAAACTAAGTCAAACAAGCAGGACCGCTAAAAATGCAAGATACTTAAAAAAAGCTTCTATTATTTTGTAATAATTACACTAACTTTAATATATTTTTTAAAAGTTAAACAACCTTTAAATATTTTGAATTAGCATTAAATATAAGTATTTGCGTTTTTCTTATAATTAAATAGTCATTTATATATTTCTTATTATATTAACTAGGTAAATTTATTAATAAAATGGAAATTCTCTAATGTAATCTATTATTCTACAAATTTTTCTATGTTTTTTAAAAAAACAAATAGTACTAAAAGTTGGAAACAGCTGGTCTAAACGGCACTAAACTTTGTTTCGAAATAGAAATTTCAACGAACATTAAAAATATTTTCCGGAAATGGGTGTTGCCACTGAAAAAAAGAAAATATTCATGTGGCTTCAAATCTTAATTCAATCACAATTATCATTACAAATCTTTTAGCTATATTTACAATTAGCATGTATATTCCAAAAACAAAAATGAATAAGAAAATATTTCTTAACACATTCCAATATTAAACTTGGAAGGAAAATCATGCGTAGATCAGAAATTAGGAAACACTTTCAAATACATTTAGAATACTGTAACAAAACTTCACCATTTAATGAAGGGAATAAATATGATATCAAAATAAACAATTTGGAATGCGCATAATATACAATTAAATACCTAATTTAAGCAATTGCCATATACAGTCTAAAAATCATCCGAATTTTTCTGTGCAGCCCTGTAAATTATCTATAGATTTATATATATATATATATATATATAATACATAGTATGCTAAAATTCAGTTCAGTTTGGAAACGCATAACACAGTTGCAAATTTTCTTTCAGCAATTTTTGTCAATAAACGGAAATTTACTCGAAATATTTTGGCCAGCCCTGTATATGATCTATATAATTCAGGCACGCAAGTTATATTAAAATAATTAGTTACATTTAAAAACGCATACAGCAACTGAAAACGCGCTTCAATTAATTATCTCTCATAGACAGTACTGTAACCGAATTATTTTGTGTGTCCCTGTAAATGAACGATAAATGCCATGCGCAGCACTTTGCACAGTAAGCATCTTGTAGTGCATATCACTGATGTATATCAATTTCAATATATTTGGAAAAACGTAACATCATTAAAATACATTGCGAATGATTTTTTCTCATAGAACATAAATTTACCGTATTTCTTTTGGGTGTGCCTGTAAACGAACTGTAAATGCGACACCATTCATTTTCAATACCGAACATTTTAATTTGCTTGCCTAAGAGGGACTGCTAATACAAGGAAACCAAGTCTGGAGAGCATAGTATCCCTCCCGGTCCCTTTACTAAGGTCTTAAAAAATACAGAGTTCAGCCGTAGCTTAAGCAGCCAGAAAACGCGAAATTACAACTAATTACCCCCAATAGCGTATATCATTGCAGTACGAGTATATTAACGCGAGTTAGCGCATGGACAGACAGACGGCCAGACAAACAGAATTCATAAACCCTTTTCAACTGTGTTGGAAAGTATTAAAAATATTCCTTTTCAGAAAATATCCGCAAGGAAAACATTAATCTGAAAAAAAATGTTATTTTCTAGCATATCGAAAGTTTATTGTAAGATTAAAAATTTATCTCCCTTTACAAATATTCAAGGAACATAAAATTTGCTATGCGTTCTCACATTCAAGTATCAAGAGAGGTAAAAATAAAATTTATCCTTTATTTCCGTTTCCTAACTTGCTTAAAAGTGAAAGAGAAAGTAAAAACTGATAGGAATTTAAATTGGGTACATTAAATATTTAGCATCTATATAAGGATAAAAATGTGAAAAAAGTCTCAGAAGTAAAAAAAAGTAAAAAAAGTAAATAATTTTTGTTTTTGAAAGCCTCAAAGATTATTTTGAAAAGAATGACAGCCTGAATAAAATTTCAACTGTCTGAGAAAATCACTGAAGTATGATTCTCCGAGAGGATCTAGCGTCAAATGAAAGAGTACATTAATTCAGATGCAGCCTATCGAAATAAATAAAATAGAACTGCTTTTAGCGCAGTTAAATGAAAAAAAAAATTCGTATCTTGATGGGATGGGATCTAGTTATTTGCTTGAATAATATATCTTTGAAAATTTGCCGTATTTGAATACATTTTGATAGAAAAATGCAGCAATTTATTTCTAAGCATTACATTTTATAAGGTATAATTTTATGATAGATAAATAATTCCTCGCCAAATATAAGGCTTGAAATGCGAACTTTTAGGAACTTCTTTAGGATACCTAAAGGGATCATTGTAGTACATGCTGTCAAATTTTGTAATTTAATTTTTTTTCAGTTGGAAAAAAACATTTTTTGTAGACTAAAATCTGCATTCTACTCTTTGAAACAACACAGAGAAAAATATATTTTTAATCTGAAAATTTAAAAATTTAACGAAAAAGAAAAATGAATTGAATATTTTTCGCCCGTAGATACAACACTCTGATTAACCTATGGGCACCTACTGATGCATCGAAGGACATTTTATAAGGTATAATTTTATAGTAGATAAGCAATTCCACGCCAAATATAAGGCTTGAAATGTTAACTTTTAGGAACTTCTTTAGGATACCTAAAGGGATAATTGTAGTACATGCCGTCAAAATTTGTAATTTAATTTTTTTCAGTTGGAAAGAGAAAACATTTTTTGTAGACTAAAAATCTGCATTCTACTCTTTAAAACCCCACAGAGAAAGAGACATTTTTAATCTGAAATTTTATAAGATTTAATAGGAAAAAAATGAATTGAACATGTTTTGTCTGTAGATACAACACCCTGATTAACCTATGTGAGCATACTGATGCTTCAAAGGACATGTTATAACTAAAAAATTTCAAACAGTAAATAACTAGCAGTATAACCCTGTAATGTTTAAAAAGGTGGATTTAACTTTGTGCCGTTATATTAAAAATAAATGAACAACGTGAAATAGCACAAATAAAATTATATGGAATGGCAAACAGCTGTTGTGAAGCCCTTAAAGCTTCATTATCAGTGCCAATTCAAAAGATTAAAACCGATTCAAAATTTTTAGCTATGTAAAAGTTTAAGCCATATGCTTGCGTCTCTCGCATGCGTCCAAGATTGAATGGCGGCGACCTTTTCAAAAACAACAGCGGAGTCAGGAAACACATGTAACGCAGGAACCAATAGGAGCGCCCGGACAGATCATGCGAGTTTAAACCGGGCTCTGAGCAAATGGAATAGGGAGCGTTAGTTTACCAGGCGAACTAGGCTTATTCGCTATTTTAAATAATTTTTGCTATAATACACTGTAAAAAAAAAAAAAAAAAACTCTCAAATTGACGAAAAAAACTGTCAATTTTGGCGCCAGTAGAAAACTGTTTAATTTACAGAAAATATCTGTATATTGTCATAAAACAGTTTTTTCCTGTAAAAAATATAGATTTTTTTCTGTAAAAATTACAAAATCCACTTTTTTTTTCAGGAATAAACTGTTTTTCTATAAAACGGTTTTTTCTGTAAACAATACAATATTTTTCTATCAAAATTACAGATCTTTTTACAGTGTATGAATTACTTGAAACGTAATTTGATTAATTATTGTCCTTAAGGCCAAATGAGCTACTCTCTGACACAATTTTGAATCCAGTTTTGTTCGGAAACGGATGAAATTGGCAGGTGTTATTATTCAGAAATTATTTTATCGAATATCGAAATGAGTTTTACATTTTTTGGTAAAGGCAGGAGATCGTTTAGAAAATACTGTCAAAGTCGGTGTTTTGAACCGAATTCCTTAGGCAACAGAGCTACAACGGGGAAAATCGCGTTGTCATACGACGAATCGTATTATATTATAACACGACAAGTAATTTATTTATCAAAAATAGAAAACGCACTTCGATTCCAAATCGCTTCAATAGACATTTTTGCCAATTTTATGCTTTTGCAGAAGTTTTAGAAAAAGAAATTTTAGACTCATTTAGAAATAAGTCCGAAAATGTGTCAGAAAATTTCACGTTGTTGAACAGGTCATTTGAGAATCATCTTAACAAACACAATAATGCTTTTTTTCTTGCAATAATGCCCTTTTCTACTGAACTATTGTGTATTTCTGCTTCAATAGTGCCCCCTTTTGGGACTAGTACCTTGTCCTTTTTCTTTCTAGAGGGAACATTACAGGGTTATTAAAAATAAATAAACAACGCGAAATAGCACAAATAAAAAAAAATTTTTTTTCGTCAATTTGAGAGGTTTTTTTTTTTTTTTTTTTTTTTTTTTTTTTCACAGTGTAATATAGCAACAATTATTTAAAATAGCGAATAAGCCTAGTTCGCGTGGTAAACTAACGCTCCCTATTCCATTTGCTCTGAACCCCTTCTTTCCCGTAAGGCATGGTGACATCACGGCGACGTCACTGTGAAGTCACACTGTGACTTTGTGACAGTCGTCGTGACGTCAAGTGACGTCGATGTGAAGTCACTGTGACGTAAATGCGAGGTCGTTATGGCCGTTTTCAAGGCTTTCTGTGACCTCACAATGTGACTACTTTGTGAAGTCACCGTGCGACTTCAATGTGAAAAATGTGACGATCTGCATCGGATAGGGTGACCAGATTTTACCCGAATCCTATACGGATTGTTCGGATCAAAATTTTTTTATGGTTCAAGTTTGTGACGTTTGTGACGACACTGCACCGGGTCGGGTGACCAGATTTTACCCGAATACAATCCAGAAACTTCGGATCGATCTTTTTGGATTTGTTTGGCTACAGAATAGATTTGGATTAGTTGTCGTGTGACCTGATTTTCGTGAACCCGATCTGACCCGAGTCGGGTATAATGTTTTTACTGTAAGTCTTGTTCAGAATAGAATCTTGCATACGACCAAGTAACCAGATTTTATCAGAAATTGTGTTACGATACAATTTCTGATGTCGGCTCGGATCTAGAGTCATGCACGAATCCGGTTATATACACCCAGAAAAAGGAATTGATTAAAACAACAAAACCTGTTTTGTTGAGTACATTTTGGTTGTTTTAGTCAAAATTTTAGTTCAAGTAAAAAAATTGGTTTTGTTGCTTGGACAAAAAAATATTGTTAACACTCGTACAAAATTTTAACAAAATTTCACCAATTTTACTTGAACTAACAAAATTTTTTTCTTTTAATTTTACAATATTTTTGTAATTCCAGCAAAATTTTGTTATTTTTGAAAAATTTTAAATTCTTGTGTAGTAGCCATATCTCTCTTACGTAACTTGATTTATTTGACTTATATAGCTATATAATTACATGATTAACATAATTTTGGGGTAATTAAAACTTTTTTTCACTGGGACGGACAAAGGTAGTTTTAAAAATCCCCCTGTCCCATTTATTACCGTCTTCTATCTTTGCAAGAAGAAAGAATTGGATTCATGAAAATTTTCGATTTCCGGTTGTCTTGAACGCGATTTCGCTGTTTTTATCTCAAGAACTAATGCACGGAATTTAATAAAACCTTTTATTCAGTTACTTTCTGATATAAATTGTTGCTGATTACTTTTTACTTTAAATCGCGCAACAGGTGGCGCTGTTATGTTGCAGTTTTCGTGATTTCTGCAATAGCTCTATCTCATTTTCAGCAGTCAAATACGCCTTTAATCTTTGAATAATAACAAAGAAATTTTTATCCTGCTTTTTACAGGCGCAATTCACTGCTGAAAATGAATAAAAAATTAACTATGTGTTGCCGTATGCTGTGCTTTGTACTGTCGTTTCATGTTTGCCGTAGAAATTTGCGTGTTCCTTATGACTTTCCATCTTGTGCTGCGATTGCAGCCGTTCCGACATATATAAGAGTGAGAAATGCCGAAGTCAGATATCGTTCCTGGTAGAGCAGTGGTAAAGCGTCAGGCTGCTGTTCTGAGGGCCCGGGATCGACTCCCGGCATGGGCAATTTTCATTCTCTCGGTTTGTGCTTGAAAAAAAGGCCGGATAAAATTCACTTGTGATTGTTCAATGTTTACAAATGTAATTCACTGTTGAAAATGAATTAAAAAATAGTTTTTGGTTCATTTAACAAATGTTTTTGTAGTATAAACAAAACAAGTTCGTAATATAACATATTTTATTGATTAAACAAACAAAATATAGTTTGTTGAAAAAAGAAAATAGATTGTTAAAAAAACACATAGCATATATCTATGTAACAAAAATAATTTTGTTAATTCAAGTAAAATTGAACCATTTTACTTGAATTAACAAAACATTTTTTTGCTGACGATACAATTTTTTTTTTTTGGAATTGCAAAAAAAATCAACAATATTTTTTTTGTTGATTCAAACGAAATTTCCATTGACCTATATTTAAACAAAAAGTTTCGTTGGGGCAAACAAATTTTTGTTGATTCAACAAAACATTTTTCTGTGTGTACTTCTTGAACATGATTGAATGTCTACTTGAACATGAATGATGGTTGACTGAAACTATATTTACATTCAACCCGTAATCTTACCCTAACCCAACAACAACAACAACAAAAATTCTGTAGGCCCACAACCCGACCGAACCTGATAAATGATTTCGCATAGATTCGGATAACAAGATTTCACCAAATACGGATAAGATCGACGATAAGGATTGGATCGGCAATCACTTTTTTTATGCAACTCGTATTCAAATTAAAACTTTGCATCATATTGGGAAACCGGCTAATGTAGCCGTTAAACAAGAAAATTATAAATGTAAAAAACGCATACTAATATAAAAATAATAGATGAATCCATTAAAAATTATAATAAAATTAAATATTTTAATAATATGAAATTCTATTGTGCAAATAACCACTTTTAAAAATAACTTCGACTTCCATTTGTTTTATGTAACCACCAAAAATATTGACAATAATTAAAACTATGCTATTTTGCTTTTAAGTATTGAAGTTTTTAAATGTGTATTACTTTGCCATATTTCCCCTCGTTCAGTATCATGAAACTTTCTGACACATTTATGAACAAATTTTTAAACGCTTGGCACTTGCATGCCTGATTATTAAAGCGATTTGGAATGAATAGCGTTTTCCATTTTTAGATAAATGAAATGCTTAAGAGCAATTTTGGTCACGTTTTAAGGTGGATTTCGTAAGAAATACTACCTATTACATTCTCACCTAAGTTGGAAATTTTGAAAAAATTTTGCAGATCTACGCCGATCATGACTCCCAGAACCCAAAACCACCCCCAGTTCAAAAGTTTATCTATCTATCTATCTATCTATCTATCTATCTATCTATCTATCTATCTATGTCACTTTTTTCTGACCACGATAACTGGAAAAATTCTGCATAAATCTCTTCGAAACTGATACATAAAATCAAGGGTCATAAAATCTCGGTCAAGTTCGTTAATGGGCAAAATCGAGCCAAGAGGGGGGGGGAAATGGGGGGGCTTTTTGTGAAAACAGAAAACTCCTCATAATTTCTTTATTATTATACGTATCGAATCCGTTTAAAGTTATTATTACTTCTAGGAAAAGGGCCGAAAATGTATGTATGACAGATTTTTGATATAATTAAAAATGGCCCCAAGGGGGGGGGGAAGGGGGGTTTTAGGAGAAAAAAACTCATAGCTTCGTCAATTCACAAGATATCAAATCCGCGTAAATTTATTATTAATCCTCTTAGTATTATCTAAAACTTTTATATTGACAAGTTTTTTATAGGGCCAACCGTTATAGCAAAAAAAAAATTAAAAACAAAAAAAAATCCCTGGCGGCCCGGCCTGCAAACAAGTTATTTTTCGAAGTAGGCGGTTCCAATTCCCGCATCTTTTCGAAACTGATACATAAAATCAAGGGACATAAAATCTCGGTCAAGTTCGTTAATGGGCAAAATCAAACCAGGGGGGGGGGGGGGGGCTTTTTGTGAAAACAGAAAAAAAACCATAATTTCTTAATTATGATACGTATCGAATCCGTTTGAAGTTATTATTACTTCTAGGAACAGGGCCAAAAACTTATGTATGACAGATTTTTGATATAATTAAAAATTGCCTTAAGGGAGGGAGGGAAGGGGAGTTTTAGAAGAAAAAATTCATAACTTCGTCAATTCCCAAGATTTCAAATCCGCTTAAATTTATTATAAATCTTCTTAATATTATCTAAAACTTTTATATTGACAAGTTTTTTATAGGACTAACCGTAACAAAAACAAATTAAAAACAAAAAAATCCCTGCCGGCTCCGCCTGCAAACAAGTTATTTTTCGAAGTAGGCGGTTCCAACTCCCGCATCTTTTTGAAACTGATACATAAAATCAAGTGGCGTAAAATCTCGGTCAAGTTCGTTAATGGGAAAAATCGAACCAAGACGGGGGGGGGGGGGGGGATTGTGGGGGACTTTTTGTGAAAACAGAAAAAACCCCATAATTTCTTAATTATGATACGTATCGAATCCGTTTGAAGTTATTATTACTTCTAGGAGAAGGGCCAAAAATTTATGTATGACAGATTTTTGATGTAATTAAACATTGCCTTAAGAGGAGGGGGGGAGGGGGGTTTTAGAAGAAAAAAATTCATAACTTCGTCAACTCCCAATATTTCAAATCCGCTTAAATTTATTATAAATCCTCTTAATATTATCTAAAACTTTTATACTGACATGTTTTTTATAGGACCAACTCTTATAGCAAAAAAAAAAAAAAAAAAAAAAAAAAAATCCTTGCTGGCTCCGCCTGCAAACAAGTTTCGTTTCGAAGTAGGCGGTTCCAACTGCAGCATCATCCCAAAAAGGTCATTTCTTCCGCAATTCCCTACAACCAGGCACCCCACGTTCTGCGTCTTCGAAATCTACCTGTGCCTGTAGGCCGAGCCGTCAGGGATTTTTTCCGTTTCTGACGCTGCGCGTCGGAAATTCGGTTCAAAACACCGACTTTGATAGTGTTTTCTGAAACATCTTTTGTCAAAAATGGAAAATGCCATTCTATTACATATATTCTGAATAAGAACACCTGCCAATTTCATGTGTTTCCGAATAAAAATGAATTCAGAAATTAGTTATTTTGGATTTGATTACAAATTTAATGAAAATAAAAGTATAGATTTTTAAATAAGCATTGTGAAAAATTTATATTAGGAATCCATTTAAATAATAGATCTACCTATTGTGCGATATTATTAAATAATAAACATTGTATCAAGCAATAAAACATTTTTCGAAGCAAATGAAATTTAAAACTTAGGATCATAAATGCAAAGAAAAAAAATTTTTTTTTTTCTTTACAAATTATTTTATTTATAGTTTTTGATAGAATACTAAAGGCAGAGCTTAAATATCAATTTTTACTATAGAAAAAATTCGATAACATAACTGGAAAAATTACCTTAACTGAATAGCTGTTTTATTGTTTCATCAATATTCATTATTTTTGTGCACCTAATATTGACATATCTTGACAACTAAATTTGTAATGAGTTAAATTGTCGCAATTATTTCAAATATACCAGAAAATTATTTCTCAAAACCTCCACTAGCTAAGAAATTTTCAAATTGTAAATCAAATATTAATAGTTTTAAAAATTGCAATGTTTTTAATTACAATGAATAACTATGAAAATTGAACTGAGAAACGCAAAATATAAATACATTCCTCGTTATAAATAACACTTTACATTTAGAATATATATTGTTAGTAAATACTTTAAGCTTTTTTCCAAACTCTCTATTTAAAACGATTTAAAACATTAAAGATAAAATTTTATACAAGCGATTAAAAAAAAAAGATTTAAACATCTTAACATTTAAATAATGCGTTATTAATGTACCATTACTAAATATGCACTATTAACAAAACTGCGAAGACATTAAAAGTTACCTGCTAATCTATAAGTAAAACCACCAGTTCTAGGGATTAAGTTTTAATGGTCGTTGACTGCTTCCTTTTCATTGAAAAATGAGACTCAAATCCACTGCTTTAATTTTCAAAGTGTCCAGCTTAGGTGTGTTCATAGATCTGAGATATCAAATATCACGCAGACCTTAATAACGTACCCAGCTAAACATAAGAATAGGTTAAAATGGATGATTCACTTTAAAACGTTAATTTACTTTCACGGTATAAATTCCACAATATACTTCCACAAATTTAAAAGAACACCACACACTCTAATCCGCCGATGAAAATAATCGTCTGCTCTCAACATCTGCGATCATGATCTGCGCAGTAATGTTTACCACAAAGTAACTTCTAGCAGGTGTTTCCAGAAAAAGAATAGAAAGAAAACAGTTAAATAAAGACATTTCAAATGCTTTATAGTTTATATGGCTGACAAATAACTTCTAATAAAACTATAATATTCTGTTTTTATATGAGAGAGTTTAATATTCTTGGAAATAAGCTGTGAAAATTTAAATTTTTATATATTTTTTAATCAGTTGCATTTGTTTTAGGCGTCCAAAGTAAACATAAATTTTAAATAAAAATGGATTTAATAGTCTTTATAAAATAATTACGACATAAATATAAATACTATTCTGCAATCAGATTTCCTAAATACGATTTTTTCATTTTTTACACTCTATTGAAAAGAGCAATATATTTAACAGAGGTGATATCTTATTAAGCACTGACCAGTTTTGGAATAAATTGCTATAGGAATGACATATACTTTATGACATATTTTTAATTCGTTTTTGTTCGGAAACGCATGAAATTGGCTTTTGTTTTTATTCAGAAACTCTGTAATTGAAAGACGTTTTCCATTTTTTAGTAAAATCAGAAGATCTTTCACAAGAGAATGTCAAAGTCAGCATTTTGAACCAAATACCCGACGTAACAGGGAAAGAAAAGAGAAAAACCAGTCGTCACGTGACACGAATTGCTTATAACTCGATAAGTAATTTATTTATCAAAAAATGGAAAACTCATTTCGATTCCAAATTGCTTCCATAGTCAGTCCTGCCCATTTTATGCCTTTGCGTTTAAAAATGAGTCAGAAGTTATGTCAGAAAGCTTCGTGTTGTGGAGCAGGTCAGTTGCGAACCACCTTAAATATTCAGTACAAGAAAAATCTTGAACGCGTTCGACGGTCACCCCGAGCACCCCCGATGTCGAACTCGCAAAAATGGTGTCCTCACTTTTTAAACAGAAAGCTGATGATTGGGTTGAGTGGTCCCTCAAAATAATAAGAGATTGGAGATTTTAAAAATATTTTTAGTATCACGAAATTAGCAAATGAGTTCTATGCGGTGGTAGGAAAAAAAAATTAATGTTTTTATTTAAAATGCTAATAAATCTCTAAATCGCTAACAGTTTTATTAGAATGGGAGATCTATTTCTGAATTACTTTCCGCCAAAACTTTCCTACGTTACTAAATTTCTATTTAAGGATTTTTACCTGTGTATTATATAGTATATTTTGTTAAATTTCATGAAAATGGCAATGAACATTGTAAGAAAATATCTGCCTCATATATGTAGACAAATATTTATTTATCATTTTATTTTGGAAATACAATATATTTAAATAATGTGTGAGAATGTTTTTATTAATGATTTAGGTACATGACATAATTCAATTCTATATTTTATGAGTTTTTTTCCAAATTCTCCCTCCGATCACACCGTGAAGTCACAGAGTGTTGGCATTTTGGTCATAGGTTTTACGTGACTTATGTGACTTGCAGTGACGTCATTGCAACGTCACAAAAATTTTTAAAGCTTTCAAAAAGTAATTTTCTTCATGCCATAAGATGTTCTAAAGTTTATTTTAAGTTTTCTTTAGATCTTCAAGACGTTCACATTTTGATCACAGTGTGACGTTACAAAGTGGTGTCATTTTGGTCACAGATGTGACGTGACGTACGTGACTCACAGTGACGTCACAATGACGTCACTGTGACTGTGCATGCTATGCGGGTTGTGTTTTTAAGAATTAAAAAATGGAGTGGCAGTACAGTGTAAAAAAAAATCCTCAGGTTACTAAAATTTTTTTAGTATATTTGTATTCCACAGATTTTTTTAGTAACCGGTACTAAAAGCCGGAATCGTTGCTAGCTGTTTTCTAGTATTGTTGCTAGCTGTTTTCTAGTAATTCTTACAGATTTTATTGTAACCGAATAAGAATACAAAAAAAATTTTAGTAATTGCAAAAATCATTCAGAAAAACTAAAAAAATTTTAGTAGATCGACCTTTTTTTTTTTTTACAGTGTAGTTATGATTATACTTACAGATACATCGCTATCTCCTACAGGGAACTCTTAAAACAAAATAAAGAATAGTTAGAGATGTGGCTTTTTAAAATCTTCACTTAGAATAGAAAAAATAACGACCTTTTCCGGCTCAGTCGAAAGAGTAGGCTGGTTTCTTTCTTTCTTTTTATTTTACGTTACAAACATCATATTTAATCAAATTTAAATAAATTTGTCTCACTCCTTCTAAGTTCACTATTTTGGTGAGGAAGGTAATTCGAAGGGAAATTTTAAATTAGACTTACCAATTATAATTGAATGGATAGGAGGCAATTATATGTAAAATGGTAAATATTTGTTAAAAACATAATTGGCCGCAGGCTGTAATAGAACCCAAAACATTCAATGAATGCCATCGAAAATTTTTGTGTGTACCTGTGAACGAACTATAACAGCAACATACTTGATTCATGAATTCGTACAAGTTACTTGAAAGATAGATACACTGTATCAATTGGGTTTGAATTCGCTCAATATTTCGAACATTATCGTGATGACAATTTTGCATGTTTTGTTTGTTGTGTGCCAATGTAAACGAACTACAAGAGTTGCATACTTGATAACAAACTCATCTAAGATACTAGCAAGATCCATACACTGTCCCAATTAGATTGGAATTGGTTCAGTATTTTAGACGTTATTGTGATGACAAATTTTGAATGTTTTTTTTAAAATGTGTTTCTATAAACGAACTGTAAGAGCTACATACTTTATTAAAGAACTCATCTAAGATAATAGCAAGATCCATACACTGTCCCAATTACATTCGAATTTGTTCAGTATTTTGGACGTTATTGTGATGACAATTTTGAATGTTTTGTGTGTGTGTGTGTATGTGTGTGTTTCTATAACGAACTGTAAGAGCTACATACTTTATTAACGAACTCGTCTAAGATAATAGCAAGATCCATACACTGTCCCAGTTAGATTCGAATTGGTTCAGTATTTTGGACGTTATTGTGATGACAAATTTTGAATGTTTTTTTTTCTTTTTCTATAAACGAACTGTAAGAGCTACATGCTTTATTAACGAACTCATCTAAGATACTAGCAAGATCCATGCACTGTCCCAATTAGATTGGAATTGGTTCAGTATTTTAGACGTTATTGTGATGACAAATTTTGCATGTTTTAGGCTTCTGTGTGTGCCTGTAAACAAACTATAAAACCGATATACGTGAGAGCGAAGTCATCTAAGATACTTGCAAGACCAATACACTAGATAATAGCAAGATCCATACACTGTCCCAGTTAGATTCGAATTGGTTCAGTATTTTGAACGTTATTGTGATGACAAATTTTGAATGTTTTCGTTTCTTTTTCTATAAACGAACTGTAAAAACTACATGCTTTATTAACGAACTCATCTAAGATACTAGCAAGATCCATGCACTGTCCCAATTAGATTGGAATTGGTTCAGTATTTTAGAAGTTATAGTGATGACAAATTTTGCATGTTTTAGGCTTCTGCGTGTCCATGTAAACAAACTATAAAATCGATATACGTGAGAGCGAAGTCATCAAAGATACTTGCAAGACCAATACACTGTCCCAATTATATTCGAATTTGTTCGGTATTTCGGAAGTTATCGCAGTAACAAATTTGTATGTTTTTTGCTTTAGTGTGTGTTGCAAACAAAATATAAGAAATACATAATCGGTTAATAAACTCATCCAAGATACTGGCAAGATCAATAGATTGTCGAAATTAGGTTCGAATTGGTTCAGTATATCGGAAGTTATCGTGATGAGAAGATTGGAACTATAGATAAATAGAATGATATATAAACGAAGTGATTGCAATAGTTCTATGTCCCAAAGAAATCAACCTAATAAAAAAACGCGATGATATTTGAAAGTATTAAAATATTTACCAGAATAAAGAAAAACAAGTGGGTAAGTGTGATTGAAGATCGCAGAAAAGGTTTCGTTTAATATTCATTTCAAAACACTTTATCTTTCGGAAATAGGATCATTTTCTGCAAATATATACCAATTTTCGAATCTCTACCTGGAATAGTTTTAATAGTTAAATATACCATATAATTTCTGACTGGTGGATTTGATTGAAGATAGCATTAAATGCAGAATAAATTTCTTTTTCCATAAATAAATCAGTTTTTTTATAAAATAAAAAGATACCGGTCGATGTTTTCGAAAATAAGATTTTCTGAAATAGATTTTTTGTTCTTTGCGTATGCATACCAATTTTTAAATAACCCTGATTCTGGTAACTCCTTTTCTGTCTGCCCTCAAATGTCTGCAAGTGTTCTTAAATAAACAAAATCATTTTCGAATGGAAAATTAATGATTTTTTAATTAATATCTCAGCAAAATATGAACCGATTTTTGCGAAAATTGGAATTTCGGATTTAGAACTTTTATTATGTATGTATGCATAGTATTCAAATTGATAAATAAAATAGTTTTCATAATTTTATAAAGCCTAAATATGCCAATAATGATATTATCTGCGGTTTTATTACTTTTAGTGTGAAAATCTTTATTGAAAGCTAGCCTCGCTGCGAGGTCTCAAACTACTACGAGCGTTGAATTCGACGTTTTGATTGGATCATTGCTAGCCTCGCCCGGTGTACGAAAGCAGTTAGAAATAGTTTATTTTTATTAAGAAGAGTAAATTTTGAGAATTTTTTAATGATTTTTTAAATAATTAAAATAATATGACTTTTTCATAATTTTATGATTTGTCATGTGACAGGAGTTATTCAGATGTAAGTATGCAAAATTTCAATTCTCTAACTTATATAGTTACCGAGTACGAACTCTGTGACAGACAGACAGAGAGGTGATACGAATAGGGTTTCGTCATATGAACGAAACCCTAAAAAGGGAACTTTTCGAAACTTCTAAAAGTACATTACTTAAAACGTCGAATATTTTAACGATATTTATTTTATAAGTGGAAACAAAAATTTAAAAACTATCAATCTAGTTATACAATATTTGTGATATTTCTTCATTTAACCCTAGATAATCCGGTTTTACTCTTAAGCTTTCTAAAAATATTTTACATCATATTTTTTATTGAAAACTATTTAACTTATTTCTGTATAATGATACATTTAACGTATTTTATGAAGAATGGAAAATTACTGATTTTTTAATTAATATCTCAGCAAATTAATAAATTTCAAAATGTCTGGTTCTAATCGAAATATATATTTTTTGTTACCAGTCAAATTGAGCGTTGTGAGCATTCTAGTGTTAAACACGCGAATACTTGTCACCTTAAAACTAATTGAAAGGACGCGTGCATTTATGACTGAATTCATCTCTCTTCCTATTATAATCCACTTTTAATTTAATCTTCATACTATTATTTCAAATATAATGAACACATTCAAATGGATTACTAATATAGTATGGCATTATGTCTATTCTTTTTATTATGAAAAAGTTTATTTCTTAGAAGTTAGTTTACATAACAAAAGCAGTTAATTAATGTTATTATAAATCTGCGAGTTGTTCATAAATATCAGCACTTCACACAAAAGTTTGGTGTAAGGGGCAGTAATTTATTAAATCATCTTCCTGAGGAAGAATAATTAAGTCGATCAAATTATCTTAGATTGATTAGTTTGTTCATAGAAAAGACAATTACCAATGTAAGATCTATAAATATGCACATAAATAGGATGTAAAAGATGTGTAGAGATAATCAAAATAAAATTATCGTACGGAACATAGTACATCTCTTTCATTAATATTCATATCGCCACATACGTTTGTAACTTGAATTGTCTTTTTTCTTTCTTTCTTTCTTTCAGGTTTGTCCGATGAAAAGAAACGTAGACCCTTCTCAAAATCTCTGTGCTTTTGTTTGCAGCTGCTGAGAGTTTAAAAGAAAAATTCTTGATTTTTTCTGTCTTTTATCTATACAAGAGGAAAGTATTGGATTCGTGAAAATTTCCGACTTCAAGTTTTTGAAGGATTTATAGGTTTTAGAAGGTCCTGAACACGATTTGGCTGTTTTAAAAAAATATCTGTCCGTTAGTCTGTGTGTCTGTCTTTTTTTCTTTCTTTCAGGTTTGTCCGATGAAAAGAAACGTAGACCCTACTCAAAAGTTCTGAGCTTGTAATATATGTTTTTAACTGATATGTTTGCTGCAGTTTTAAACTAAAAAAATTTCATCGAGAGGAAACGATCCTATTACAATTTATCATTGCAGCAAACTGTCCAGTCATTCATCTGCGTTCATAGATTACGTTTTCATAACCATATTATGAAGATGGAGATAATATTACGGTGAACCTACCATATTCATGGAAAATTCCTACACTCTTAAAAATTTGCAGCAAACTGTTCAGTCATTCGACCGTTTTCATAAAAAAGGGTTACATAACCGTAAATGAAGTATATTCTGACCATAATATGGAGAACAATATGGTCAGAATAGAGTTGCATTAAGGTTATGTAACCGTTTTCTATAAAAACGGTCAAATGACTGGACAGTTTGCTGCAAATTTTTAATAGTGTGGATGGCATTTTTTTATCACTGGTCGAACGAAATCTTTATAGATTAGTGGTATTTCTAACTTTTCCTAGATAAATACACTGTTAAAAGTCTGCAGCAAACTGTCCAGTCTTTCGACCACTTTTAAATATAACAGTTACTTAACCATATCATTCAGCATATCTGGCCATATTATTAACCATATTCTGGTAAGAATAAAGTTAAATTACGGTTAGGTAACAGTTTTCTATAAAAGCGGTTGAACTACTGGACAATTTGCTGCATTTTTTTAACAGAGTATCAAAGTGTGTACAAAATATACGCTCAATGATTCCTTATTTTACGGAAATTTTTAACAGAGATTTTTTAACAGGAAGTTTGTGTCTCCTACCGATGTGACAGATAGGTTCTCTGGTGCCAATAGTGGGATCCTGTACCACACAACAAGTAGCCAACAACATAATTTTTAGACAAGAATGTGAGCTATTGACCTACAAACGAATGAATCACATTCAGTACACATTTTAATAACTGTTTTATTATTTTTAATTATTTACAGGATGTCCTCAAAACTATACCGGAACTTAAAGATTTTAAAACTCATTAACTATGAAAATGAAATAAGAAATATGATTATAAGAAAACTCATAAATTTTATAAACTATAATTTAAAAAATATATGTTTCAAATATTAGTCGATAGATGGCGTTTCAATGTATTGGCCTTGAATAATGTTCAAACTAACTGCTAACGCTCTGAAGGCTTCAAAACGAAAATTTGTTTTCGAGCTTCAACAGCTAAATATCTGACTTGGCCTCCTAAGTCTGAGCAGTCCCTCTTAGGCTGTGAAACAGCTAAATATAATGAAGAAATCTATTTGAGTGAACTTTTATTCAAGATTATATGTTAGCGTGTGCGTTATTACAGATTTAAAAAAGCATCGCCATCTATTGACGAAAATTTTAACTATTTTTAAAATTAGTGTACACAAAATATTTATAGGGTATCTTTTAGACACATCCTGTATTTCATTTTACATATCTTATAGTTATGAATTACTGAATTTTAAATTTTGAGTGTCGGTTTTTAGACACTCGGTATTTATTAACGTTACATACTAATCAGTATCTTTCAACTTTTTTTTTTTTTGTTCAGTTCTGAAATAAAGCTGCACTATTTTATTTTATTTTATTAATTACCGATTAAACATTATATCACTTGACAGGTATTGATCGTTAAAAAACAAATTTGAAGTTATCTCAGTTTCCAGTTATAACCTGATTGAGTATATGTTTGTTTATTAATTATAAAGATCAGTTTTCTTTCATTTTACAATTTACTAAAATTACTTTTTAAATGAATTATAGTCTTTTATTTTTCTAAATAACGCGAAACCTCTCTTATTGAGTTTTGATTGGAATAAAACGCCTGTCATCTGCAAATCTTAATTTTATAGACGAGGAATTTTCTCATAAATGCATCGACGAGCATAATTCTTTTTTGTCATTTATCTTTAGATAATTATTCTTTTCTTATTAATCGAAGTAATTATTTATTTCCTGCATATTCTATGAAATGAATAATTACATTTGGATTATTTACTTAATCTCGTTTACTTTACACCTTTTTTTTTTTTTCGTTTATCAGAAAATATTTGTTTTAAGCTTAACTGCATTATGTGTTTGTTCTTTATACATTTATTCAATTAAGTTAATATTGTTAATATTGGTTCAGTTTTCAACAACAATGTTATGTTTTTTTTTTCCCTCATTCTTATAAGAAGCAATTTTTATTCATGATATTCAAGATATCTAAAAACAATAATTTGTAATTTTTTAAAACAAATATTTAGTCCTAACAGAAACAAAATTCGCTTTCTTTCAATGGTTTACCCTTTATTTTATTTTTTGTTACAGTTTTTTATTCTTTTCTTTCCTTTTTTAGTGTATTATTCCCCTGAAATGCATTTATATTTGAATAAAAGAATGCACTGCTGCTTTTAAAGGTTTCATTAGTAGACTGAAACGTATTTGGAAGAATACTAAGATATTATGCACTGTACTTGATCAATTTTATTTTTTCTTACTAATGTAAAAATTCATTCGCGAAAACTATTCAAGAGATTATGTATATTTCTCTGATAAAACTGAGAAAAACGTGTTACGAATTGTATTCAAGATATTTAATAACAATTATTTGTAAGTTTTTAAAACAGATATTTACTACTAAAGGCAGTTTTATTTCAATGGTTTACCACTTTTTTGTTACTTTTTTCCTTTTATTTACTTATTGTATCGTATTTTCCGTCTGAAATGCATTTATATATGAATAAAGGAATGCTCTGTTGTTTTTATAGGTTTCATTCGCCAGGCTGAAACATACAGTATAACCTCGATTATCCGACGTAATTGGAACCGAACGACATCGGTTAATCGAAATTTCCGGATAATCTAGAATTTATCAATAATCCTCTAGTTTAAGATGTAAAATCGTCATCCAACTCCTATTATAACTATTTAAACTGCTAAATACATATCTAAATTCAAATTATACATGAAAATAAATTTACAATAACATTCAAATGTTGTGGTAATCGGCAGTACAGATACATAAATATGTTTTTCTTACTAATGTAAGAATTCATTCACGAAAACTATTAAAGAGATTATGTATATTTCTTTGATATAACTGAGAAAAACATGTTACGTAACTGTTTAATATTTATATGTAATTGACTGAAATTTTTAGAATTACGGCTATCCAAATTTCGAAATGGGGAGTGTTTTTGTTTAGAACAGGAACGTGTACACTGGGTATGTGGGGGGGGGGGGGAGTACACGTATACCGGTGTCGGAGCTTGCGGGAGCTCAAGCTAATTTCAAAGGAATTAATTCTAAGAAAAGGGAACCAAAATAGTTATCTGTAGTTCGGAAAGGACCACTTGCATACACAAGAAATGTAAAAAAAAAGTCAGGAATTTGAAGTCGGTTAACGGAGAGTTCCAGTTAAACGAGGATCGGATAATAGAGCTTCTACTGTATTTGTAAAAGAAATATACAATAACCTTTTGCGAGTAACTCACGAATCCGAAAAGTGTTATATATCTTTAGAAACCTCAGAAACCAACATATTTTCGGTATTTTAAGAAGAATTGCATAAAAACGAAGTTTCTTTTACTGTCACTGATCTTCGGAAACACTTCCAAGTAGTTTTTATACCGTATATCAGTTTTCTGACACCGGAATATCAGTTTTTAGGATGATATAAATTCTCAATTACGAAAAAACCGAAGAATGCTGTATTAAAATACTGGTAAGAAGCGGCCCACCACTTTAACACTCGTGGTATAGAAAAAAAAATAACTGAACTTGTGTTTTAATTTTTAAAGAAGTATTCGAGATTTCATTGAAAATTAAAGCAAATATTTTGTCTTGTCTACCAATGGTTGATGAATTGACTGAAATTTTACTGATAGGATGTGCACATTGACGGTATATATAACACTGTTGAGTTTTTACGGGATATGCGAAGTATGGAAATATTTTAACGAAAGATCTTTCTTCGTTCTTCATCTATAGAAATAAAAAGCATGAATAACTGTTTACAGCAGTTTTGTCCAGTCGAATACTATACTACTTCAGTATATCTTCAATGTTTAAAGTGTAATTACGAAAATTAAGGGCGGCAAAGAGGCGCATTTATTTTAGAAACGTATCATTAAATTTTGGAAACGTATTAGTTTCTCATTAGTTACTGATTAGTTCCTCTCATGTGATTTGTGAAAATAAAAAAAAACTTTCTTAAATCATGCATCACTTTGAAGTTATCAAAACTTGCATTACATTTTTTGCAACGTCTCTGCTACTTTGAAAATCATTTTTGCAATTTTTTACAGTAATATTTCGTCAGTACAATATTTTTCAAGAATTTTTAGTAATTTAATTGTAACGTCACATCGGTTTGTGATATAATTTTCAGAAGAAACTAATTACAATCTCTTAAAACACTCAGAACACTTCCAATACTTGTGTACAGAAGTCGATAACAAAGATTTTCACTCTTATACATTAAGACACTTGATATGTTTCATTCATATTTATATATATTGTATAATTAATCAACTTCATAACCGTTTTTGTTATCAAAAGAGTTATTCAGTTTCCTAAAAGAATATTTTAACTTACAACGATATTAACTTGGATATTTTTAAGAATAAATATCTTTGGGTTTTTTGGCTTTTTAAATGAAATTCCTCCTTTTTAATTTACACTAACACAAAAAACACTCCATTTCATATTATAAAGTTTCTGGAAATATTTTTGAGAATGTACTAGGAGCCATTACGAGAGTTCAATCTTTTACCTAGCTCGTGATGAACGTTTAGGGAGGAATTAACTTTGAAACTGGGTTAACTTTTGATTAACTTTTAGAAACATCTTTCTATTTTTTTTTCTAGTTTTCTATTTTAATCCACTTCTTTCTGATCTAACACTTTACAGATTTAAAAAAATATAGATTCGTATATATAATCATGCAGCGAAACTATCTTGCTTAATAGCGGTCATTTTTCCATAGTTCAAAATAATTAAGAGAGAATTTTTAATGAAGTAATAAAAATTTCGTATCCGTTATTTATTTTTCCGATATTGATTGCAGATTTCAGTAAAGTTAGTGTAACAGATTTTCTTGCCAGGTTCTTTAGTAAAAAAGTGCTTCGAGTAAAATAATTAATTATTGTATGTTTATTATTACTAAGTTAATCAATTATCGTGTAATTAAATAAATTTTTTTGTCCTTCTAAAAAGCGTAATTGCTTTTAATACGAGACTAATACAGTTTATGGGAATATTTACTTTGAGTTAAAATCATACTATACTGTTTTTGATATAAAATTTCTAAATTATTCATTGCTGCCTATGAATAATGTATTAAACAGCTAAAGGTTTATTTTTAGCTTTCGAGATGTGTTAATGAATGAATTCTTTCATAAATAGTGTTTGAAAATTTTAATTTTATAAATTTAATTTTTAATTAAGTAGTTTTGTTCCTCTTGAAATTATGATTTTAGTTTGTTTGTCCTTATATTTGTATGTGACCAACGCATTCTGGAAAGTTCTTAAAAAGAACTTCAGGCATTTCTCACGAATACGATTTCTTATTATAAAAGTCCATTCTAAGTTTTTCTTTCTTATTTTACATAAGTTTAAAATTAATAATATCTTTCTACAGAGAAATTATTAACCAAAATGTTATTGGGTTTTAAATCTCTACTGCTGAAGAAATGTGAAATATAATTTTTATCTTTCTCAAATTTCCGTATACCTTCCTCTCATCTAATTTCTCAAATATTTTAATTTCACGCATTTATTATAATGCCCACACTCTCAAAAATAATTTCGTCAAAAAAATGGAAAAATACTCATGCTAAGTTGCCGGAACAGCCTTTTGATTAGGAGAGATTTTCTGTTACTGGAAATCAGTAGTTATCCGTTAGATGACCCGTCTTTTGACTGGAGAATTTCTGGAAGTTTTGAACTTAGGTTTGCACATTTTTTGTGTTTTTAGATGAAAAGGACATACTTACAAATTCCGTTTCTAATATGAAAACGTACTACGCACAACAGCACAGTTGCCAGAAAATCCATGGGATGCTATGTGCTGTTTGGGCATGACCATTTCCACCACTTCTCATAGTGTCATTATATTTCACAAAAAATATATCGTGTAACAAATCTCTTGATGTAAATCTTATTAAATAAATATCGCTCGCCATATTTTCAATATCTTCACCATTAGTCAATTTAATTAGGAAAATCCAGGTTCGGCTTTCAGTGAGGGACCTTATATAAGGAGTGCCCAAATGAAAAGTGGACATAGTGTGTAGAATTAAGTATTGTATAACAACTTTAAAAATCATCACCGTATTTGTTGAGGCATTTGTTCCATCGTGTCACCAGTAGGTCGATACCCCTGACTTAGAACTCTTGGAGGTGATCTCGGAAGAATATTCGTATCCTATCCTTCAGTTCGTTATCCGAAGTAAACCGTTATCCTCGGAGTGTCTTCTTAAATGGCCGAAAATGTGAAAATCACAAGGCGACAGGTCTGGAAGTCTGGACTGTACCATAGCATCGACAGTGGCGAGTGATGCATCGGTGATGGCAGATTCGACCTGGTATGGTCTTGCTGTGCATCCCTGACTGTCTGTCTGCCTTGTCTGAAACTCTTGCACCAGCCCTTCACAACTGTATGGCCAAACAGTGTTCACTATAAAAAGGCTTCATTCGGCAAAAAATATGTACGTTCGTAGCCCCTTTAGCCACCAAAAAACGCAATATGCCTCACTGCTCAATTCTGGATGCTTCCATCCTGTTCACCCTATGTTTTAGCCGTCAGTTACACACACACATCGTTCCAAGCGACGCAACTTTGTCTAATGCGCCACTTGCGCCACTCACCCTGCGCGAAGCCAAAATCAAATGAAAAACCAGTTTGGCAACTTTGATAACGTCGCTACGTCAGCTGTCCCCTTTTCAATTGGGCACTCCTTACATTTTTGACTGTGACTGACGGAATCTTCGTCATCGGTCAATTTAATTATAAAAACCGGGTTTGTCTTGTAGTAAGGCCACCTTATATTTTTGACTGACTGAATCTTCGTCATCGGTCAATTTAGTTATGAAAAACCGGGTTCGGCTTAGAGTGAGGCCACCCTGTATTTTTAGATCAATTTAATTATGAAAAACTGGATTTGGCTTGAAGTTAGGCAACCCTATATTTCAGATGGACTGAATCGATTGCGATCTTTGTTTCTTATATACAAAAATTCACGTCTTCATGAGTACGATCAGCCATCCATTTTTTTATTAATATTTTTTAATAGTTTACAATCATTATGTATAGACTCATAAAAGTGATTGAAATTTATCAAAAGTACATATCTCAAAAGTTTTACAGTACAGCCATCCTCCCCCCTCCCACAAACAAAAAAGCATAACCCTTACCAAATTCAACAGATTTGTTGTTATTTTAAACAGCACTATTCTCCCGAAATGTCCTCTGGTAATGTGTGTAAAACGTATTTTTATCTAAACTAATATTTATGCCAGAAGTGTCGTCAAAATTCGCCCTTGTGATAAATAAATATAATAAAATTTAACCTCTTCATCTTGTACAAGAATGACCGAGTATATTTGATCCACCTTATGGATAAAAAAAAACTTTGCACTCTTGACATTTCTAACAATTTTAGATTTGCTTTTCACAGAAATTCTGTTAATGTATATAACGTAAAAATTAGAAATTCAATCATATAAACTTACAATGACGGTCACAATTGTTGACATTTCTTGACAAATTTTTAGATTAAATTAAAGTTGAATAATATTCTAATTTTATCCCAAGTTTCTATGTATAAATATTATACTAATATTTGCACCGAATTGAAATTTCTTAAAAGTGTTGTTTTATAGTTCAGCCATACAAAGAAATATTTGCATAAACTTTACGAAATTCAGCAGACTTTTCGTTTATTTTAAACAACGCTATTCTCCTGAAATGTCCTCTGGTAATGTGTGTGAAGCGCAGTTTCTCTAAACTAATATTTATGCCAGAAGTGTCGCCAAAATTCACTCTTGCGATAAATAAATATATTAAAAATCAAAACTCTTCAACTTGTACTGGACTGACCGAGTATATTTGATCCATCTGATCGATAAAATAACTTCGCGCTCGTGAAGTTTCTAACAATTTTAGATTTGCCTTTCACAGAAATTCTGTTTATAGTAGTATATAACGTAAAAATTAGAAATACGATCGTATTAACTTACAACGATGGCCGAAATTGCAAAAATTTCTTAAAACTTTTTTAGGTTAAATTGAAAATAAAAGTTTTAATGTTAAATGTATTTTAAGTCTATTTTTAAATGCAACATTTAATTTTCTTTAAAATGATATATGATTGAATTAGATGAAACAATTCGTTTTTTTTTTTTTTTAAGCGCACAAATTTGTAAGTTCGCATATTTTAAAAAATGTCTAAGCTTGTATGTTAATGACGCAAGTATTTGTTTAAGAGCTACATTAAATAACGGAGAAATTTCACCATAAAAGGGCACTTAATTCTTAAGGGTCTTCTCCCCTCGCTCGAAAACAACCCGCTCGCTAATGTTAATCCTATGGGACATTATTTTTCTAATATCTTGTTTGCATTTCAATATTTTTGAAACGGTTTTTCTTGCATTGGATAGCAGAGATCAATCGCTATTTTGCTGTTGATTACTTTTTCGATCTTCTTTGCGGATTTTATTTACGAAGATACTTTCACTTTCGAAACTGGTTCCGATATTAGAAAAATGATGCCCCATAGGATTAACATTAGCGAGCGTGTCTTTTCGCGTGAGGGGAGAACCTTAATCCGTTTAGAGGCAAGATACTTCTATTGCTGAAATGTTAAAATGATTGATTGACATCAGGATTACAAACAATCTTATTTGAAAACAAGTAGCAGCTTTTTCTTCACGTAAGATATAAAAGCAAAATTTTCTTCCGAAATTCTGATGTCAATCTGGCATTTAGAAATTAAAATTAAGTGATACATATATGTCACACTGCCCTTCAAGCGGTTAAATAACATTTTAACACATTTTGCGCCGGTCACGCAAAAGAATGGATTTTGAATATCTGTAACTCCGCCTATGAATGTTACGGTTGCGTAATGAACGTTTTTTTTTTTTTCTTAAAAAATATATTTATATTTATACAATCAGTGTACTGTACATATAAATACATAATGCATGCAAATATAAATATGGGCATATAAATAAGAAACATTACCGTCACTAAATGTTTAGTTTTTATTTATTTTTAATATAACATGAATCAAGAAACTCATCTTGTTGAAAAATGCAGAATGCAAGAATAACACCCGTGGGCTGGTTTTATTCATAAAAAGTCGAGAACAAGTGGTGCAAAGCGTGTTAATTAATGCTTCATATTCCCATATTTTTCAAAGGAAATCAGGCCACAACTGTAAATCGGGGTTTTTCCATCAAATTGAATGGAAGTGTAAACATCACATTTTTAATACCTCGGTAACCAGACAAAAATTATGAATTCCATCTAAACACAGTGGTGATCAAAAGCGTAAAGACTTTTGAAATAACGATTTTCAACATTTTATTGAAAATCAAATATTTCACGTACTGCAAATAGTTATCATTTTGAAGAAAAGAATAAGGTCGAGAAGATAAGATTATGTAAGTAACCCTCTTGAAGGTGAATATTAAAGTTTCTTCTAATTTATTTAATTATATATATATATTATTGTTTATTATGATATCTATTTAATATTTGAAGAGAAGATCCAGATACAGGCTAGGGTCTAAAATCGGGCTAGCTGTTAAATAAGATACTAGAAGGTTTGGCCCTCTGGTGGCGAGAGCGTGAAACTATCACATTTTGGTAAAGAAGCAGATAGCAGGAAGAAGGAACAGCTGAATCATCGCTGCCGTTTGCAGTCGCCATTTTGTTAAATCACATATTTTCAAACCTCGAAACTTTATCAAATAAGTGAATTCCATTTTCTGTACATTTTAATCGATAACGATTGCATGTTTTGTTGTTACCCCTTCACTGATAATATAATAAGCTACGTTTTGAGATACTTGATCAAAAGATATCTTTAAATGATAATGGCTGCCTTTCATTAAAATTCGAACATATAGTTCGGCTAAAAATAGGCTAGGAGAGTCGGTCGAAAAACGGGCTAACCTTAAATCTCCAATTAAGTTGGTGGGTCATCTTCACAACTAAGACCATTGCTGGCCCATATTCATAACTGAGATCATTACTGGGTCATCTTTGCAATTGATATCATTGCTGGGCCATCTTCACAACTGAGCTCATTTGATATCTCTCCAACTCTGACAACTATCTCCAAGAAAGAGACCACTCAAGGTCGAAAGTCCTTAAAGGCAAGTCTTGTGACGAGCTCACCCTACCGGAGTGACTTGACTCGATCCTTGTGTAATTCATCACTAAACATAACCAAGTAGAAGCTGGTTCTAGAGTCTGTGAATGATGTAGAAGTCTCAAAAACGAATTAAACGTAAAAATGGTGCAAAGAGGGCTAGTGACTTCTGACTCCGAGGAAGAACATAGTGAACCCAAGTGTGATAACAGTGACGTCGATCTGGATGCTCCACCAGGAGATTGCCCAGATGTCAGCGACGATGCAACCTGCATCTTTTGTGAAGGAATTTTCTCTGCTGACACAAAAGGAGAGAAGTGGGTGCATGTGTTCAGTGCCAAATGTGGGCACACACAGAATATGCAACGGCAGAATAGGATGTATATATGTGCGATTACTAGTAAAAGGTAGAATTTTCACTATTGTTGATTGTTTTATTTTTTTTTTCTAGATAAATGTTATGGGTGGCCTATATTTAGACCACCATTTGAAACAGTATTAATTTCACAACTTTTGCAATTCAATTTTTTTTAAAATACACAGAATAATGTAAGCATTTTTCTCTTCTTATCTCAATTCTTACATATTTTAAGTTGTATTGACATATTAGCATCTTGAAAATAATGAAAATATAGCTGGTTCGGTCTCAAAAGAAAACTAGTCGTTGGGGGCCACCGTAATACTTACCCATCATGAATATGCATAATATAAAATATGAAAATCAAACATACGTAAATTACTTATAAAATGCATTGCAATTCGAATAAAATAGGGCTTTATAACGTCATAAACTTAATGTCTTATTACTGAATTGCGTAAAAGAAACATACTTATAACTCCAAAAATAATAATCATATTACCTAACGGTTTATTGCGTCGGATTAAGCGTCTCATTTCCAATTTAAATATATCTTTGAATTGAAATTTGCAGGAAATACAGGGTCATGAAACATCGAAGAGTGTGGAAAATATGATTACAAATAACTCGGCAACTAATTATCCGACTGACTTTATTCTTTATGCAAAATTTATGTTTTTTTATTGTATTTTATATTCATGCCTTAAAATAAACAATTTCGAAAATTTTTATATACCTTTTATCAGAACAAATATTTCGAGAGGTCTGAAATTTTTTTTTTCCGATAATCGAGGTTACTGAAATGCAATAAGCTTCTTCCCATTATTACATACTAAGTACATACCAAATTTCAAGTCTCTATCTCAATTAATTCGGGAGATAGAGCTTTTACAGAGACAGAGACACGCAGACATACAAACGCACAGACGGACGGCATTTTTTCTTTCTAAAAATATGTTTCACGGAATCTCCAGTGTCTGAAACTTGTAAATCCGTCAAATAATTTTTTTTTTCGATTTTTAAACCGATTACAAGACTTGCCCTATACTACGTATGATGGGTAAGTAATATGTTACCCATATTTAGACTTTTTTCTCTACATAATATTTAGTTTCAGTGCAATAGATAAACATATCTTTTTCCGAAGTCAAACTTGGTTGTGAACTTGAAAATTTTTGTGTTTTAATTTGAATATTTGCGAAAGATTTGTTGATAAATAATGCGCGATTGTATCTGTTAAAATTACTTACAGAATATTATCATCGGCACATTTAGTAAACTAATATGAATAGTCTTTTTTTTCAAAACCAAACAAATTTATTTATTTTGTAGACGAAAAAGTGTTTTCCATATAGGAACGAACTGAAGAGGCTGTTTCATAAAACCTTATGCCTTTAACATAGACAGATATAAAAATTAAAATGTTTACCTTCGTTCTGCCTGTGTTAAATAAATAGGTAAAATGTAACAATCGGTGAAAAAACAAGCGAAAAAAAAAAAACCTACGTTTAGTTCCTAAAATGATCTTTTTTTTTAATTGGAGTGAAGCTGCAGCAGCAGTATATAATAGATATGATTGAATAAATATAAAAAATAATAAAATTATGGAAGAATCATTAATGGTCAGCATCTTGGGAAAGGACTACTTTCACAGTGTTATCGATCCGAGTCATTTAATGCTGAATTGAAACAAGAATTTAAAAAAAGGATAATTCAAATACTTTTAAGTGCGAAAAATATTGTCTTAAATTTAATGATGTCCATAATTTCAGCCAAAATGCTATAGAATGTAAAATAAGAAATACAATCGTATTATTTATTTCTTTTTTCTTTTTAACTTTTTTTGTCACAAAATTGTGTTAATGGTTTTCCTTAAAGCCAGATGTTCTAATGAGAAAATGAAAGGTCTTTTGGTATAAAATATTTTCTTTACTTATTCCAGGTAAAAGATAAATTGAAGCGAAAATACTAAAGTATTACCGATTCATAACCAAAATAATACGTTCCGAAACCTGACTATATACTGCACTGGATGTCATAAAAACAATGCTTATAGCATCTGTGTGTCTGAATGTATACTGTGATAGTTCAAGATTAATAAAGAAATAAAATAATGTAGAATAACTTGCCCTTTCTTCTTTTTTTTTTTAATTTCTTTCGTGTTACGTCTTTAATCAGAAATTTAAATGCAGTCTTGCAGAAAAGTTTTCAAGCTAAGCTAAATTTAAACTAACTGAAATAAAGTTCATCCTCAATAGCACAGTGACTCGAATGCAACTCTTACTGTCCATATTGTCATTACGTAAGGTGGAAAATCAGTCGCATCCTCGTCACTATGAAATTGGTGTGTCTTTTTCTGTGACGAGATGCAAATGAATAAAAAGTTGGTCACGATGACTTCACAACTGGAGTTACGATGTGATGGTCACATGAGGATCATTCTCTGACGAAATAAAGACGCCACATTTTAGTCAACGTTGTAAAATGTCATGTGATCATTTGGAACGATTGTGATGTCGCAGTGATGCCAAATTGTGACTGAATGTAGTATTAGAGAGCTTGTCGAGCTCTAATAAATTTGCATTCAAGATTCTTATATTTATCGTTAATCATGATGGGACTAACTTAGCCAACGGTATTCATCCACTACTGGACACGATCAGGCGTGCCAATACTCCGGACCGTTGCGATGGGCCCTCGAGAGGGGCCGGAGTAGGTCCGGTCCCCAAGCAAGGTCCTTAGCATCTCCCCCCAGGTTGCTACTGGCAGCCCACATGACAGAACTTGAGGCCAAGGACTCGCCAGAAGCTAGTACTTGAGAATTACTCTACCGCCAGTTCGGAGTATGAAAAGCTGACAGAGGCGACCACTAGCTCCTTGCCAGCGGATAAAACAACACAAAACATAAAAAATTAGTAAATAAAATATAAGATTAAGTAAAATAAAAGAAAACTGGTTCCCCACACCCGTCGTTCCCCAGGGTGACGAGTCCTGAGGTGTCCGTCTGTGGAGTAGGGAGATACAACAAATGTGGTCCGTCCGGATCCGGTATCGTCTGTGCTCAGCTGGCTCATTCGCCCCAAGGATCAGATACCGGCCTCCAGCACCTTAACAAGACTACCGTAGGAGTGAGTAGCGTCCGCGCGATGCTGAGACTGGAGACAGAATCCCCGGCCACACTTGAACTCGATGACTACGCCCAGAACCCTCAAAACCCAGCGCAATCATGAACCCAGAAGTAGAGCTCCATCGACACCCGCATCTATCAGGAACCTTGCTTTGGTCTTCTTCCGAAACCGGAAGGGACCGCTATGGGGCCCTCGGCTGAGCTCCCAGTCATCCTCCTGCGCATAAGCCTGGTTGACTCGGGATCACACAGAGATGCACCTGGCCTTAATTATGATGAGTTTGAACAATAACTAATTAGGTGTGTGTTGCAGGGGCTCCCGTAAATGCAAGGCTAAGCGCCCTTCAAAGACCTGAGGGCCGAGCGCACTCGCTGGAATCCAGTTCATGAATGTCTCAACTATTGTTTTTGGTAAGCAGCATGTTTCTAGCCCACTTAGTAATTGTTTTATGAGCAATTATTAAAATTGCTCATTACTGTACTTATTCTGTTTGTCATGCATTTTAATTGTATCTTTTGTTTTCTGCCTTTTGATTGCTTAAATCTTAATGTAACTTTATTTTCTTAGTGTTATTATTGTTCTAAAAATTTTTCTCTTTCCGCTGATGTTAAACTTTAGTTTCTTTTTTATTAATTTTGCCTTTTATGAAAGTTTTTAATTATTCTCTTGCCCACATGGTACCTCTCTGAATTGCATCTTTTGGGGCTCTGGGGATATATATTAAGATCTATATTCCTACTATTTTGTACAGTCATCCTAGGGGTCTGCCACTTGGCATCACGGGTTAGAGAGGCCATGTGTTAAGTTTTAGTCTGCAGTTACTTCAGTTGGAGCTGGAACAGTGGCCGGCGTTGTTGGCCAGGACCAAAGTAGAGGTCCGCTTGATTGGGTTTTGTAATTACTAATTAATCTAATTTATCTAATGAAGGTACTTTAACTTTTTTCAGATGTTCCCAACTTTCCACTTTAATTCCAATACTTAGAGTTTTTCATCGACTTAGGACATAGAATATTTTTAACCTTTTTAGCACCCAATTAAATAACTTGTTTTTCTACATCAATTCAGTATTTTAGTAAAACTTAGTCTTTTCCCATATCATTTTAATTTATTTTTCTTAGTCATTTTCATGATCTGGACTCTAAACTTTTTTGATGCAAATTTTAAATATTTGATTTTTCTTGTATTTTATTTGTTTTACTGCACAATTATATGACTTAGTCTTATTTTTCAACTTTTTCTAAATTTCTTTAGTGGAACTTTGCCGTATTTTCACACTTTTTCAAAAATTTAAAAATTTTCTCTCAAGTCACCCATAATTTGTTGATCATCTAATTAACTTAATTAAATTCACCTCTCCAAATATTTTCTTAAAATTCAAACTTTTTTTCCGAGTACGGCGATTGCCATCCACCGGGTTTCGGGGACTCCTAGCCGTCCCTACCGTCGACCTCGATGGGTGCGTCGTACAACGGAACATCAACTTTCAAACTTCAAACACAGATAATAATTAAACTATTCAGTCAAAATTCCCATAAACTGGTTTTCTTTCAATTTAAACAATATTTAATCACTTCCCCTATCCAAAACTATTCTTTTCATATTCTAATTTTTCCACGGTTTTAGCGTTTTTTTGCACTTATCAAACTTTTTAAATATTTCAATTTTCGCACACACATTTTCCCTGCAAACTGGTTTTTATATTAAGCATATTTTTCGCATTACACACCAAAAATTTTAAAACATTTCTATGTTTTTTTTTTTTTCAGTTTTATCACACTTTTAATTTTTAATGTTTACCTTTTTCACCACCTCGAAAATATGGCTGAGTACTATTTATTTACGTTAATTTTCGCTTTTTATCTTCTTTTATTATGTTTTCTAACACCTCATAAAAATATAACATTTTAACTTCATTTTAAATTTTTCAAGTTTGTTGTTTTTTTGTCAAAGTCTTTAATGTTTCAAATTCCGTCCAAGTCCAAACCCCTCTGCAAATTTCCTTAAGACATTAGCACACGGGAACAACGGACTCTGGTGAAATTTTTGACATTTCATGTTATTTCGTTAGAGTTCCGTTCTGCACACCTAACTCAAAACTTTAACATTTACATCACACAATTCGGACTTCTTATTTTCGACAAAAAATAACTGTCAGTTTTCACCCAATTTTTAAAACTGAACACCTAACTCAAATAAATTTTAACATTTCTACACTCCAATTGGACTCAAAAAAAAATTTCGACAAAAAAATAACTTTGTCATTTTTCAACTTTTTTTTTTTTTTTTTTTTTTTTTTTTTTTTTTTTTTTTTTTAACAAATTTTCGACAAAAAATAACTGTCATTTTTCACCCAATTTTTAAAACCGAACACCTAACTCAAATAAAACTTTAACATTTTCATCACACAATTCGGACTTTAACCTATTTTTGACAAAAAAAAATAACTGTTAAAACTGAACACCTAACTCAAATAACACTTAAACATTTTCATCACACAACAAAAAATAACTTTGTCATTTTTCACCCAATTTTTAAAACTGAACACCTAACTCAAATAAATTTTAACATTTCTACACTCCAATTGGACTCTAAAAATTTTCGACAAAAAAATAACTTTGTCATTTTTCACCCCCTCTTTTTTTTTTTTTTTTTTTTTTTTTTTTTTTAACTGAACACCTAACTCAAATAAAACTTTAACATTTCTACACTCCAATTGGACTCTAACAAATTTTCGACAAAAAAATAACTTTGTCATTTTTCACCCAATTTTTAAAACCGAACACCTAACTCAAATAAAACTTTAACATTTTCATCACACAATTCGGACTTTAACCTATTTTTGACAAAAAAAATAACTGTCATTTTTCACCTTTTTTTTTTTTTTTTTTTTTTTTTTTTTTTTAACTGAACACCTAACTCAATTAAACTTTAACATTTCTACACTCCAATTGGACTCTAACAAATTTTCGACAAAAAAATAACTTTGTCATTTTTCACCCAATTTTTAAAACCGAACACCTAACTCAAATAAAACTTTAACATTTTCATCACACAATTCGGACTTTAACCTTTTTTTTGACAAAAAAAAAAAAAATAATAACTGTCATTTTCACCCATTTTTTAAAACTGAGCACCTAACTCAAATAAATTTTAACTTTTTTACACCCCGATTGGACTCTAACTAATTCTCCACAAAATAACTTTGTCATTTTTCACCATTTTTTAGAACTGAACACTTAACTCAAATTAACTTTAACTCTTTTTAGTACGCAAAATACTTTCGAGTGGCCACTCTGCGGGCATGCGTCTTGCTGGTGCTGGCTCTGTTCCAGCCCCTTCTTTTCAGCTTTCCCCATTCTTTCCGTGACCTATTTTCCTATTAGTAGTGCATGGCAAACACCCCAAAAATTCTCGTCACTCACCTTCTCTCATTAGAAACATGCTGCAAGCCTATGGAGACATCATGGACAGTAAGAGTGTTGCCCGTGCCCAAGGGTCTGTAGTCTATTTTACTTCATCTCAAAATTTTTCCACAGCTAGCATGAGCCACACTCCTAAAAGCAACACCAAAAATAACAAAGGTTCTAGAATGTCACGCAAGGATTCCTTTCCCACCTTCAAAATACCTTCGGTCGAAGCTCCGTCAAGCACTGACGTAGACACAGATGACCAGTTGAGAGTCTCACTAAAATCAAAACATCATCATATGAGCAATTCCTCCCTCTACAAGGAGGAGAAGGAAGACGTTACTATTGCTAAACTCACCAACAAAGCCAGGGGAATCCTCATACAGATAGCAGGTAGACTAGAAAGAAATTGTCAGCCAGAAAAACAAAGTCTACCATCACTCAAAACAATTCTAAATCACGTAGATCAAATAGACACACACACCCTAAAAGAAATGCTAGCACTCCAAAATGAGATCACAACACTGACAGAACGGGTTCGATGCTTGGAAGAACATCTAGAAGTCTCACAACGGAACTATCAGCAATTAATGCAGAAGCTCCCCAACACAGCCGAAATCATTGATGCAGTCCAAAACACCATCAGCAAGAAAACACCGGCCACAACAGACAACACACCAGCACTACAAGATGAAAACATAAAGCCCACATCCAGACAAGCGCACACACAGCAATGCAAAAAGAAACTCCGCAACAACGCCATTAGACACACACTCATAATAAAAGGAAAAGAAGACATCACATGTAATGATATTGATAAAACCCTACAACAAAACACATATATATCTCCAATTCAGCCAAACAACATCTCAAGAAAAAGAAACTGCATCGAAGTAGAATGCAACACTATCAACGATCTCAACACACTGAAAAACGACATACACCGACATCAAGATCTTAATAAAACACTACAAGCAGTCCCAAAAACACTTCCACAGCAGAAAATGATCCTCCTGAATGTACCGACACACACACCAGAAGAAACCATCAAAGCAGCAATAACAACAAGATTTGAAATAACCGCAGAAGAAATAAACATCCTGAAAACACTTCAAAATAGAAGAAATGATGCTGCAAAAGACCTCATCCTTCTAATTCCTAAGACACTAGGGCACTCAATTATAGAGGATGGAGGCCTCATCATTGGCTTCAAATCCTACTTCCTGAAACCACACACCACCGTACTACGCTGCAGACGCTGCCAGTCACTAAAGCACACCGAAAAACACTGCAAGAGTGAGCTACCAACATGTGCCAACTGCGCGGAAAATCATGATAATTCCAACTGCTCCAAACCACCCTGCTGCATAAACTGCCATGATCACAACAAGAAAGAAAGAACCCACTTCAACACACAGCATCAGGCATCTGACTCGACCTGCACAGTGTACAGAAGACTCTACAAATTTTTCAGACGCCAACTTGACGAGGAATTCATCCCAACATCATCTTACACTAAATCAGCACCACAGTCACATCAGCAGCCACCAACACTCCACCGACAACAGTTTGCACACAACAACCAACAGGGACGTACCCAGTACATCGACACTTCAAACAATCGTGAGCCACCGTGGGGATAACATTCTCACATGTATGAACCATATTAGCTCACCACTCTACCACCTCCACATCAAACTATATCATCATCTGCTTTCACCGCCCGTACGTGGTCTCAGCGCATTTGGTGTGGCGCTCCTTGTCGCGTGGGGATCACATACGGGTCACTGCAATCACCTGGTGTAGTCGTACTCGAACTGTTACATCTGTTACAGTCGTACCCCCGAACTGCACATCACCCCCTTTACCTTGTCTGTCGCTGCATGTCGCGTGGTGACGCTGGTCACAGCGACAGACTTTTGTTTTGTAATTTTTTTTTTTTTTTTTTTTTTTTTTTTTTTTTTTTTGTCTGTCTTTGGTTTCTGCCGCCTGTCGCGTGGGGCTTTGCCCGGCAGGATTTTGTACTGCCACATTTAATCCCTGCGTGCCGGGGAGCTAGCCGGGGAAGACATTAAACGCTCAACGGCTGGGTTCGCCCTCAGCCGAGTGGTCTTCCTCAGGCATTAAAATTAAAATTAAAATAACTAATTAGGTATGATTCAGAAAGGTTAAAATCATGTTTTATATAATAAAATTATTTATTAGTTAGGAGTATTGTATTTGTCATAAATTTCATTATAAAATAATATACTTAGAGAAGAGTGCATAGGGTTAACCCGCTTTTTTAGGAAGTTTTTTCTTTAAAAAAAATGCTGTATTTTCCACAAAGAAAATTTACACGCCATTAATTACCTCTTAATTTTTTTAATATCAAAATTTTAAAAAAAAGTTGTAAATGTAGTTTGAATAAATTGTAGGTATGGTGAATTCTTGATATGATTAACACAAGTAATTAATTTGCGTGTGAAGTTTCTACGCATATAGTTCGTTTGGCCTTCACTATTTAAGAGCTGATATCTGACAAGTCATTTTAAAACTTTTAAATGTTTGCCCTGCTTATCGCTCACCTGTTGTTCAGTCCTAAACTGTTAGTTTTAGTGATTTACTTCCAATTGTGAAAATGTTCTCCATCATCTCAGTATTTTACGTCAAAATAGTTATTTTGAAAAAGTTGCAAATTTCAATATTTATACCATTCCTGAGTGCTATATGTTTTAATAAAAAAAAATTTCTTCATATTCTAACAATGGTAGATGAGGAATAAAAAAGAGAAGACATATAGTGTAGTGTTTACCAGTTACGAGAGAAGTAACTGAGGATGTAGTCACTAGGTGGCGTTTTTAGCACTTTCCAACCTAGTTGAAAAGTGCTTATGACTTCAGTTTGTCTGGCCGTCTGGCCGTCTGGCCGTGCTCTAACTCCCGTAAATATGCTCGGATTGCTCTGCAATTTTTATATGTTATTGTCATTATCTATGGCACGTTCCCTATTTCAACTGAAGTGTGTAGCACTTATAGTTTTCTTACAGGGACACTCAAAAGAATTCCGTTACATTGCGGTCTATGGGGAAAAATCATTTGCGGTTTATTTAAAAAATGGTTCATTATTGTAAACGCATTGAAATTTATATAGATCACTAAGATGCATTAAAAGAAGCTTAATATGGAATAGTAGGTGTATAGCACTTAGAGTTACTTTACATGGACAATCAAAATAATTCCGTTACATTACGTCTATGGAGAAAAATCGTCTGCGGCTTATTTAAATAATGTTCCACTATTTTAAACGCATTGAAGTTTATATATATTACTAAGGTGCATTACAAGAGGCTTACTACAGAATAGTGTGTGTATAGCAGTCATCGTTCATTTACAGGGACACACAAAAGAATTGTCTACTGTCTGTTAACAATAATTCCTGGAAGTTCGTTTTAAGTTACTAAACGCAATTTTAATCTTAACTAGCTTTTTGTCTATTACGTGGTGTGTATAAATTCTGTAGATCCTATACAGGGCAGCACAAAAGTTCGCGAACACATTTCCGTTTATTGACAGAAACTCCAGAAGGAGAATTTAAACGGTGCTACGCGTTTCCTAACTAAACTAAAATTTAGCATCCTATGTATATATACAAATCTATAGATCATATACAGGGCTACATAAAAGTATTCGGATATTTTTCCGAATATTGTATACATTGAAAATTCCTGAAATTACGTTTTTAAATATGTTATGCGTTTTCCAAATTGTTTACTTAGATGTCATCTTTCAGCTTATTAAACGGCAATGATTTGTAAAATTATTTTAGAAGCGTTGGAAAGTGCTATATAATCTATGCTTGACGCATGATTTTTCGTTCTTGTTTCTTTGTTTTCATCGCATCATCAGGGCCTGATTACTACCGACGAAAATTTCCACCAGTAAATTTCAATAGAAAATTTTGCCTTATTTCAACACTTTATTCAGGCAACATTTCTGTTATAAATAAGGGGAAAATATCTATTCGTTTTGACTGGTGGAAGGAAGTATACCACGTTGGTCTTATAACATATTTCACTGACATTGACAAGAGGATGTTCTATGTTGTCACAATGTGACAGGACCTGACTACTGTCGGGCAAACTTCCACCTGTAAAATCGAATATGTATTTTTACCTGAATTATAACATAATTTCTGCATGAATAAGACATTTAAATAATGAAAAATTTTCTATTTAAATTTATTGGTCGAACTTTTTCCGGCTGTATTCAGCCCCTGCGGAAGCGGTTACAGTTGAAGCTTTGCCATTTTCAGGCGATGTCAATTCCTCTTTATTCAAATATCAATGGTTTTAACAAGTAAAACAAACAAACGAAAAAAAACACTCTTTTACCGCAAAATTTTACCATGAATTTACAATGTTTTCTGACACTAAAAACGCGTCTTTTCGTTTATAGATTCGGAAAACGCTAAAAATTATAATATTTATGTATGTATGAATGCAAACTATGAACGAAACACAAATGCCAATATCACTATAATATTTTATTATGAAAAATATGTCAAAATGAATTATTATGACATATTTATGTGTTTGTCTGTACATACCCTAGTAATATGTACACATATGCACAGGCCCCACCAGTGGCTGAGAGGTTGTGCTCTCGAAGCTGGTAGACGGGAGGTGCTGGGTTCGATCCCAATCGCGCCCGTCGGCCTAATCGCTCGGAGTTTTCGTGGTTTTCTTTCGAGCCGTGGATTTTCTCCATGCGTAAATACGGATTAGGTTCCCTTAGAAAGACCCCCACGAAGGGCACTCCCCCTGGGCCTATATCCCTAGTGTGGATAATTGGCCGTCAATAATCAACCCAACCCAACCCACATATGCACAGGAAACACGTGATAATTTTAAAATGCCATAGATATATATTTTTTAAGTAGTTTCATGTTTAAACTTATTTAAAGTGTATGACTAAAGTATCTTTAGCATGCGCTGCACTGATAACAAAAAAAATTCTTTCATCCCACCACTATTTACGAGCAACAACCTTACAACGTTTCGAGCAACAACGGTAAATGTATTTAGTACGTGCAATACAAATCTAATATAAATATTATTGCAAAGAAAAAGTAGTGGGACGAAATAAGATTTTTCCTATCGGTGTAGCTCCTGTTTCAACACGTTTTCATTTGTTAATGAATTTTTAAAATTTTGTATATCATCAGATTCAGTTTTAGTTCAAGATTCAGTTTTTTGTCCCTTGGCCCAGTCCTTACATTATTTCTAATTATATTTCTTAACTATAAAAAAATAGGATAACACTTTTCTACACGAGTTAACTATCAATGACAAGTAAGTTAAGTAATTGAATGTCAAAATTAAAAGATATTATTGTACAATTATTTACTGAATGACAGGTGCGTGAGAAAACCTATTTCTTAAAGCCTTGTGTGTTTGCAAAAAAACTTTCATTTAAAGACAAAATTTTTGAACGTTTTTTTATGTGAGCTATGAATAAGTAAACATCACAATTTAAAATTTGCAACTATAAGGGCTTACTTTTTTAAAATATTTTTTTGAAAATCTGTAAAGTTATTTTAAAAAATTGAAGTTTCTGCAGCTATAAAAAATATTGTAATAACAAATAACAAATAGTACAAAATGTAGATTAGAGTTTCAATTCTATTACCCATTTAACATAATACAAAATCATTGAACATCAGCAGTGTTATAACAATACCTCCCAATGTCCCAATTATATCACTTGGGACAATTGAGAAATAACAGATACTTTATTTTTCATTTGAAAAACAAAAGTAATAATACGGTGTATAAACAAATTTCAGAGCAAAACTTGTATACACCTTTTTACTTACCCATCATACGTAGTATAGGGTAAGTCTTGTAATCGTTTTGAAAATCGAAAAATTTTTTTTGACGGATTTACACGTTTCAGACACTGGAGATTCCGAAAAACATATTTTTAGAAAAAAAATTTTGCCGTCCGTCTGTGTGTCTGTGTGTCTGTGTGTGTGTGTGTCTGTAAACGCTCTATCTCCCGAAAAAATTGAGATAGAGACTTGCAATTTGGTATGTACTTAGTATGTAATAATGGGAAGAAGCCTATTTCATTTCAACAACCTCGATTAACCGGAACAATTTTTTTCGGACTCTCGAAATATTCGTTCTGATGAAAGGTATATAAAAATTTTCGAAATTGTTTATTTTAAGAAATGAATATAAAAGACACTAAAAAAACATAAATTTTGAATAAAGCATGAAGTCGATCGCATAATGAGTTGCCGAGATATTTGTAATCCTATTTTCCACACTCTTCGATTTTTCATGACCCTGTATTTCATCCAAATTTCACTTCAAAGATATATTTTAATTGGAAATTTGACGCTTAATCAGATGCAATAAACCGCTAGTTAATAGGATTATTATTTTTGGAGTTATAAGGAAAAACCTCTTTCAAGCAATTCAGTAATCGAGCCTTTAAAGTTTGTGACGTCATCAATCCACGATTTTATTTGAATTGCAATGCATTTTATAAGTAGTTTACGTATTTTTATTTTAATATTTTACATTATGCATATCCATGATGGGTAAGTATTACGGTGGCCCCCAACGACTAGTTTTTTTTTTTTGTTTACAGATAGGCCAGTTATATCCAAATTTTAAAGACATAACTCCCACATCCTGCAACTATATCATAGAATTAAAAAAGTGAAGTTTATGCAATTTGGCAACTGTAAGAGGCCAATTTATGGGGTTTGAAAATTATAAGAGGCGAATTGAAATTTCTATCTGGTATAGACTCAGTTTTTTAAACTTTTTAACAACCGATGTAAAAAAAAAGAAAAAAAAAGAAAGAAAAAAAGAAAGACACATGAAGCAATCCGATATACACTTTCCAGAATCAAATATGTGTAAATAAATTTCAGAGCCAAACTTGTATACACATTTTTTTTAAACCGATAGGCCAGTTATATCCAAATTTTAAAGATATAACTCCCACATCCTGCAACTATATCACAGAATTAAACTAGTCGTTGGGGGCCACCGTAATACTTACCCATCATGGATATGCATAATGTAAAATATTAAAATAAAAATGTGTAAACTACTTATAAAATGCATTGCAATTCAAATAAAATCGTGGCTTGATGACGTCACAAACTTTAAAGGCTCGATTACTGAATTGCTTGAAAGAGGTTTTTCCTTATAACTCCAAAAATAATAATCCTATTAACTAGCGGTTTATTGCATCTGATTAGGCGTCAAATTTCTAATTAAAATATATCTTTGAAGTGAAATTTGGATGAAATACAGGGTCATGAAAAATCGAAGAGTGTGGAAAACAGGATTCCAAATATCTCGGCAACTAATTATCCGATCGACTTCATACTTTATTCAAAATTTATGTTTTTTTATTGTCTTTTATATTCATTTCTTAAAATATACAATTTCGAAAATTTTTATATACCTTTCATCAGAACGAATATTTCGAGAGTCCGAAAAAAATTGTTCCGGTTAATCGAGGTTATTGAAATGAAATAGGCTTCTTCCCATTATTACATACTAAGTAAATACCAAATTGCAAGTCTCTATCTCAATTTTTTCGGGAGATAGAGCGTTTACAGACACACACACACACAGACACACAGACACACAGACGGACGGCAAAATTTTTTTTCTAAAAATATGTTTTTCGGAATCTCCAGTGTCTGAAACGTGTAAATCCGTCAAAAAAAATTTTTCGATTTTCAAAACGATTACAAGACTTACCCTATACTACGTATGATGGGTAAGTAAAAAGTGAAGTTCATTCAATTTGGCAATTGTAAGAGGCCAATTTATGGGGTTTGAAAATTATAAGAGGCGAATTGAAATTTCTATCTGGTATATACTCAGTTTTTTAAAAGTTTAAACAACCGATGTAAAAAAAAAGAAAAAAGAAAAAAAAGAAAGAAAAAAAGAAAGACACATGAAGCAATCCGATATACACTTTCTAAAATCAATTATGTACAAATAAATTTCAGAGCCAAACTTATATACACATATTTTTTTTAAACCGATAGGCCAGTTATATCCAAATTTTAAAGATATAACTCCCACATCCTGCAACTATATCACAGAATTAAAAAAGTGAAGTTCATTCAATTTGGCCAATTTATGGGGTTTGAAAATTATAAAAGGCGAATTGAAATTTCTATCTGGTATAGACTCAGTTTTTTAAACGTTTAAACAACCGATGTAAAAAAAAAAAAGAAAAAAAAAAGAAAAAAGAAAAAAGAAAAAAAAGAAAAAAAGAAAGACACATGAAGAAATCCGATATACACTTTTTAGAATCAATTATGTATAAATAAATTTCAGAGCAAAACTTGTATACACATTTTTTTTAACAGATAGGCCAGTTATACCCAAATTTTACAGACTTAACTACCACATTCTGCAACGGTATCATAGAATTATAAAAGTGGAGTTTATGCAATTTTCCCATTGTAAGAGACCAATTTATGGGGTTATTATATTATATATATTATATTATATTATTTAAATTATAAGAGGCGAATTGAAATTTCTCTCTGGCGTAGACTCAGTCTTTTAAACGTTTAAACAACCGATGTAGAAACGAAGAAAGACATGTGAAGCAATCCGATATGCACTTTCCAGAATCAAATATACGTCATTTCATTATTTATTTAGTTTTAAAGCCTGTGAACCTGTTTTTAAAATCTTAGTTCTGCTTGAAAGTTTTCAGTTGGTAGCTTTAGAATTAGGATCATTGGTATGTTAGACAATCAAGTATGAACAATCTTTAAGAGCTACTATTGTTAAAAAACCATTAAATGGGGAGGACAGATTATTCGATTTAAATGACTTAAAACTGGATAAGGTAGGAAGTTCTTCAGATTTAAGTTGCACATTGTTACAAGAGATGTAAAAAAATAGAATTTTACGTTTCACAATTTTAGAATTGTTCTGGGAACAAAATAACCGTGCTTAAACTGCGGCGTGGCCATTATATCGTTCGCTGAGTGGTAATTAACGTCGCGTATCAGAAATTATTTCAAAGCAGAGTTGTGCTAAAAGGGTACAAATTACATTGCGTTGAAATAGGAGTCTCTATTAGCACCGCCGTGAATTGTTTATAAAGTTGAGTGCATAGTGGTAATTTTACACACTGAATTCTCAATTCAACAGCTATTTCTTGCTTAATGTTAGAGAATACCTCATAAATACTATTGTCTGCTATCACAACAGGAGAACACAACAAGTAGGTAGGAAACAATAAGGCAAATAGTTTGGTAATTTTTCTTTCCAGTTTAATAGAGTTTGATTGTAAATGAACTTGTCTGAAATAAAATACGAAGCGTATCAAACTAGGAAAATCCAAAAGTGTAATGTCCGGCTTGATTAGAATGGCTTCAATGTTCACGTGAGTCGAATTTTGTATGACACCAGAAACGTCTATAAATGATTTGCTATATATTTAGATCCGCCTAAGACACGACAAGAAAGATTATGGTCTATCATTATACATACATGCCAACTTTTACGCTTTTTTATTAGCACGGAAAGTTAATAGTAAGTTATACCTTATTTAAATCCCGGAATCTGCGATTAAATATGGCAAAATTTTCTATTAAATTTTAGTTGTAACAAAAAAGTTTAAAAGTTGGCAGCTATGATTATATGTATGTGTGCATATATTTAAAAGCTACGCAATAGAGAATCACTAAATTGATAGATATCTCTACAAATGTAAATGTCTTAAGAACTCTATGAATCCTCTAAATTACATAGGGTATATATAATGATAAATATAGCATTGAGACAATAGATGCAAAAATAACAAACGATTATTTTTTATTTGCATCCCATCAACATCAGTAGCAAATGAAAGGTCTTATTGAAATGATTACAAAAATAATTATTTGAGCGGAAAAAGATAGAACATAAAATACGTTTCCACATTTGCGAAATTTTGAAATTTTAAATTGACTCAATATTTTTATGCAAAGGGTTATTTTGAATAAAAATAATTTTAAATTTCCAAACGCCCCAATGTGTATCAGACAAAAGTGTTGAAATGAAATCTAAAAAATAAAGGAGTATATTTTAGAATTGACAATTTTTTTTTATTTAAAAATTAATTTACTGCTTGAAATGCATCAGTGCATATTAACTTCTCAATGAGATTTAACATTTTATGATGTAATTTTTCGCATTGACAATAACGATTAATAGTAAGTACTTACAAAGTCCCGCAGTGGCGCGGACGGTAAAGCTCGGCTCTCGTAAGATCGCCGAAAGCCAAGCAGCATCGACCACGGTCAGTGCTTGGGAGGGTGCATCGTCTATCCTTTCTCGTCTTCCTCTGCTGTGGGACCGTGTACGTTAATGGGAGCTGGTGCACGTTAAATCTGTTCGTGGCTCCAAGTTTTGTATAAGCGCTACCTCTGGGGGTGCCAATCCAGATGCAGGTCTCTCATCTGGAATTGGTTCAAAATTAGGAGACCTGGGGGGATAGTACAATAGGCCTCTGGTCGCGGTGCTTTGGCTTTCGAGCCTCACCCCAGTAATACAGTAAGTACTTACAAGGTACGATCCCCCATCCAAAAATTAAAAAGGAAATGGAATTTTCAGTATATATAGGGTTATAGCAATACGCATTTTTTTTCTTTTTCCCGAATTCACTTTAAGGGGATAAATTTTACCAACAAAATAAATTATATCACTTTTAAGTGAAACTTAAATGTGTATAAAGTGTCTCTCCAGCAACAGCAACAGTGTCAGCAGTCTGTTTCTTTTAAGAATAATGAATGAATTCATTCTTTTTTTTTTTTTAATAACACACAGAATAATCATAATAACTATGCAATTTCGCAATCATAAACAAATTATTTCAAGATTTTCTGGAATTTGTAGATTTTCTATGCTCAAAAGAGAGACCTATAATTAATCCTAACATTTTTTAAAGTACAATTCCCCTATAAAAGAGCTCACGACATGAGCAAATACAATTAAACACGAGTATTTAAAAATATATGTATTTGGGTACTATTATAACTTTTTTTTTTTTTTTTTTTTTTTTTTTTTTTACATTATAAACAAAATTCCACATGTTTCTAAGCATTTCTGTTAAAACAGCATACTTTTGCTGTACATAGTTTACTGATTATTAAAATATCAAAAGTCCCGGGACTTCTGTGCCTTTGATTTGGCACTCCTGGGCAAAACTTTAAGAAGTGGTAGAACACGTCACAAGCTTAAAACACCATAAAACACATGGTTGTAACTCAAGCAGTGAAGCCCTACAGCCTTTTTGTGATTTTGGAGAGAACCATGTTTTCTTCGCAATATCTAACAAAGGATTGCTGATTATATTTATGCGGAATACTGTTACTAACTAGGATTCTAATATGGATAAAAATTAGAAGAAGAAATAAACAAATTGAAAAGTAAGTAGCTCAAAAGCGAGGGGGGTTGCATCTTAAATTGGACCAAATTTCCTCCACAGAATTTAAGGGTGAACAGAACTCATGAGCAAAACCTTATGTGGTGATAAAACACATCTAAACAAGATATTTTCGTGATACAATGCATGGGCGTATCGCAAGCTACGAACCGCTAGATGGCGCTGTCTAAAAGACAGGCATACATTTCATGCATGGTGCTGTGGTTGCGAGTGCTCTGGAAGATCCAATTTTGTAGAAAACAGGCTTCTCTCCACATTCATAAAGAGCCCTGTAACTCTTCACAGCTTGAGTTTCAACCATGTGTTTTATGGTGTTTTTAGCTTGTATAGGCGTGTTCTATCATCCCTTAAAGGTTTACCCAAGAGTTCCAAATAACCCTGTATAAATCACATACGTGAAAACAAATGTAAATACTAAAGATAAAAAAGTATTCAACGAGAGAGTGAAAATACAAAAATAAAATAAAAAAAAATTAAGAATGTGATACGGAATCTCCAGAGGAGCCTGATATCTATAATTCGTAGTGGAGATATGTTATTTCGTTGAACATTGTCGGTATTAGGTCTAAAAATGACAATATTAAGCTCCTTATAACATGTCGAAAAAAAGCAGGATAGTTAAAATAAATCCCTATAACCAGTCAATAAATGAATATATATATAGAGAGAGATGGGGGAGAGAGAGCATCATCTGTCTTTAAAATACTTATGGTTGTATAATGAGATTTTTCTGGTAGGTTTTATTTATTAAGATATTTTTCTCTATATTATTTTACAATAACAATGTAAAATATTATAACATACCAACTTTAAATAAGAGATTCAGTCGTTTTTGTTATTTTTAAGCTATTTTTTATTTCAAAGGTATTTTATATGTATATAATCTCGTATTATTTCATTTTATATTTATATTATTATAAAGGTGCATGTATTTTTGAAACATTCGAAAATATTTTGTACTAATAGTTTTAAAAATAAAGTTTCACACTTCAAATAGAGAAAAATATATCCGGATGTATCTTATTCCGGATTTATCGAATCCATGTATTACTATACATGTCTTGTTTTATTTACATTTATTCTGTCTCGGTGTTTTATAATGCTCGCATTCGTAAAAGTAAAGTTGTAGCGAAATAACATTTTATAATAATTTGATCATTATTTGTTATATATTTTGCTTTTTATAAAATCAAAATATACACTCAGAAAAAAAGGATACGGGTATATTTCAAAATTGAGACGTAACTACTCAGATCTATTATTCCCAAGAAAACACACAAAAATGAGTATATTTCATATTATTTTTAAAAGCACTTTTAACAGTGTAGTTTACTTATTTTAAATTTCCGAACGCATAGTCGTATGGAAAGTATTGTGATATTGACTTGTGTATGAACATGGTAATGCCCAAACGGTAATTTCGATTGAGCTCCTATTTCTATTCATTTTAATGAGAAATATGTTGTAAAAAAGATGTTTTTCTCTATATTATTTTACAATAACAATGTAAAATATTATAACATACCAACTTTAAATAAGAGATTCAGTCGTTTTTGGGCGAAAACCATTATATAGATTTTCGTACAAATCGGCCGACGGATTAGGTATAATCAATCGTATTTAATCGTATCAATTAAATACACTGCTCAAAACAATTAAAGGATATTTGAAGTTTTATATAAAATAAAGATATAAACGAAATTTTTTTTGCCGAAAACAGAAGAAGAGAATCACAAATGCAAATTTTTCTGGTTTTCAAACTGTGGAGTATGCAAATTTTGAGTTCGACGTCAAAAACGTCGCTTCAGCGGCAGCGAATGAAATTTGACTTTCAACTGGATAAAAGAGAATGAAGACAAGGATGATCAGGCATTCAGTGTTTGCTTTTTTTCGATGAGTACAATGTCTCAGCGAAGTCATTTGACAGATTCAGAAACTTGGAGAATTGTTGGTAGGTTAGAAGGGGGCCAAACTCAAGCCGAAGTAGCGCAAGCCATTGGAGTGTCACAAAGTGTCATTTCCAGGATCTGGAACCGTTTTTTGGAGAGTGGATGTGCAGGCCGAAGACCAGGGCAAGGTCGTAGATGGGCAACAACGCCCAATGAAGATCGGTATTTAGCGTTAACAGCTCGGAGACACCGAAACATGAATGCTACTCTTCTCCAACAACACCTTCGCTCGGCTACAGGCACCACGATTTCAACTCAGACTGTCCGAAACCGGCTCCATGCTGTAGGTCTGTATGCTCGCCGACCGATGGTATGTGTTAGATTAACATCAAGGCATCGTCGCGACCGCAGGGAGTGGGCAACCGAGCATGTCAACTGAAGGAGAAATGAATGGAGCAATATTCTATTTTCTGACGAGTCCCGTTTTTCTGTGCATCCGGATAATAGGCGTATTTTCATCTGGAGGGACCGTGGCAGTAGGAATAATCCTGCGTTCGTGCACGAAAGTGTCAGATTTGGCGGTGGAGGAGTGTTGGTGTATGGTGGCATCTCCATTGACGGGCGCACTGACCTCTACATCATTCGAGATGGAGCTCTGACTGGTCGCCGATATAGGGATGAGATCCTCAGACCTATTGTAGTCCCTTACGCTGCAGCAATCGGAGATAACTTCATTTTAATGGACGATAACTGCAGGCCACATCGTTCAAACCTGGTGGAGGATTTCCTTTTCGAGGAAGGAATCGTTCGAATGGAATGGCCAGCGTGTTCTCCAGACATGAATCCAATCGAGCACGTTTGGGACGCTCTAGGAAGACGAGTTTCTGGCCGCCAACAACCCCCACAAACTCTCCAAGAACTGGAAAGAGCTCTTCTGGAAGAGTGGGGCAGAATACCCCAACTCGTCATTAATAGCCTCATTGAGTCCATGCCTCAAAGGTGTTCAATGTTGCTGGCCGCCCGTGGAAACCATACCCCCTACTGAAAATGATTTTCTTTGAAGAAAACACCTTTTCTTATTCTTTTTTTCTCATATGCACAAATTGTGTTTTTTTCCTTTTGTACACAAATGCGCAATTAAATGCATTTTTTTCTGCCAAACATGTGTCATTTATTCTCATATAACCTACTATGTCTGTCGACCATGTATCAATCAGCTAAAAAGTTTCCCTGATACAAAATCCACCTAAAACTGCAATATCCTTTAATTGTTTTGAGCAGTGTATATTAAATATCGTAGAATTAAATTAATTAATAATTGTAATCGTATAATTAAATTAATTAATTAATTATAATTAAATATAGCATTAATCTAATTTAATCGTATTTAATCGGTATAATCAATCGTATTTAATATTTAATAAATTTTAAACCATTTTCGAATAAGTTTTAAACCACTGTCGTAAAAACTATATAGATTTTCGTACAAATCGGCCGACGGATTAGGTATAATCAATCGTATTTAATATTTAATCAATTTTTAAACCATTTTCAATCCATTTGTGCAACCGATTCTTTATAGAAAATCACCAAGGAAAAGTGATAGAGTATAAATTATAAATGTTGTTGTGTCAGAAATATATATATAAATTTAATCCTCTTTTTCTACATTTGAAATCCCATACTTAAATCTAACTTGCCCCTAGCAAATTTCTTAAACAGCATAGCACTTATTACTTTCAGACATCAAAATTTAACAGTTTTTTAAATTAAAAGCACTGAGCTTTACGAAACTCTCCTTTATTGTGGTCAGTGATGTACCCAGGTCTGGGCCAGGCCTTGTTTCGTCATAATTTAAAGACATCAATCAAAAACTAATCAACCAATTAAATTAAATTACCCTCTCTGTTTAACACATTCGCCTTCTGCTGGAAAATATCCCAAAGGCTTAACAAAACTCAAGTGATCCTTCTAGGAGTTCCGATTTTGCAGATTTGAGAGAACTGTAAACATAAGAACATGTAGATCTCCAAAATTAACGTAAATGGCTCGCAGGGCCTCTGATCGAACTCGCGACTACAATTGTACGATGGAACGGCTATTAAAAGAGTGAGGTCCCTAGTCCAAGTTATTTTTCTCAAAGTCTCCCAATAGTTCATTACTATATTTTTCATAATCTTATCTTCGAAAATAATGCTATTTTTCTTCAGACAAAAGAAATTCCACAAGGCTCAGCTAGTTCCAGTATGCTTTCAGATTTATATCCCTATTTCTATGAAAGACAGTATATTAACAATAATATTTTACTCTATTGATATATAGATCATATAATTATCTTTTCACTTAATGATAATCATTCTATTTCTCTACCTGTATAGCATATCCTTCCAATCTTGAACTTAGTACTACTAATTTAAATAAGTCTACTATTAATTTTATGGACATTAATATCTCTATTTTTTCTAATCACACTTTAACATTCAATATCTATGATAAACGTAATGATTTTTTCTTCAATGTTATTAATTTTACTAACTTTCATTCATGTCTACATATTTCAGTTTACAGAAATATTCTTCTAAACCACTGTAATCGTATTAAACTTTTATGCTCCTCTCATTTCATTAGGCCTAATTTATTACATTTAAAACATACAGCTTGGTCTTAGAATTATCCCCTGGCTTTTCTTTCTTCATGTATTAAATATTAAAACATTAGTCTAATTTTACCAGTACGGACATTAAATATGTATAAAAATCATAAAATTAAAAACAATATTAAGTAGGGAAGGCGTGGATTGCCGAAAAAAATTATTAAAACTTATTTTTTTAACTAACAAAAAAATAATAAAATAACAAAATTTCTCTCCAAAAAAATTATAAAATAAAAATACCATTAAGGAAGGATGTGGCGGGACTGCAAAAAAAGATGTAAAACTTATTTTTAAAAAAGTGGATTTTATGCATTTGATCATTTCATTTACATTACAAAATTATTTTTACAACATAAATTATACACTCTTTATTTTACTCACACACTGTCTCATCACACATTGCTAATAATTGTACTTGTCTTCCCATTTTATCTTTATTGTATTTAAATTTTATTTACTTTCTTTAGTTTCCTCACATTTCAAATATTATTTGCGTTGTAAAAAAAAAAATTCTTTTGATTATTTTTTCTCTTTATTCATAATGGATAGCAGCACTAGAACTATTATTTGACTTGTCTACGATTTCGGCTTTTACTTATATTTTTCTGTGATGAATGGCAGCTCTTGTCAATTTGTTTCCTATTATCATTTTTAAAGCAATGTTTGCATAGCTATGGCAGCCATTTTGAGTTGGTGATGACTGGCTGCTTGTCGGGATCCCGCAAGCGGCGCGGACGAATAAGCTCGGTTACCGCAAGATCACCGAACGTGAAAAAGCAGCATCGACCGTGGTCAGTGCTTGGGAGGGTGACAACCTCTCTCTCGGCTGCGGCTGCTGTGGGACCGTGTACGTTAATGGGAGCTGGTGCACGTAAAATCTGTTTGTGGGTCCAATGTCCTCCAAGTTTAGAATAAGCGCTACCTCTGGGGATGCCAATCCAGGTGCAGGTCTCTCATCTGTAATTGATTCAAAATTAAGAGACCAACTCTTCTGGACAGGAATTGTAAGTGCTTAAGCCATTTGATAGGCCTCCCCATCCAGCTGACTCCTGACTCCTGGCTGCTAATCTTGTTCAATCTTGTTCAATCTGTTGGGTTATTAATAGTCTTGTTACACATATATATGTTATTAGGGACTTAATATTGTCAATTTGAGGCATAATGCTGACAATATTTGATGAAATAACATATTTACTATGAATATTCGTATAAAGCCCTTCTGAAGATTCTATAAGATATTCATAGTTTTCCATTTTTTTGCTTTTTCATCCTACCAAGTATCATTCCTGCAGTGTCCATTCCATTGCTTTTTATATTGTCTTATCCTTTGTTTTTCACATGTGTTTTCATTTTTAAATACATATAGATATATATAATACATTTGAAATCAAAATACAACAAAGTTCTTCCAACAAAATCTGACACAATCTCTAATTAAATATGTCAAGTAATTAATTTATAAGTAGAATATCTTTAAATTAAAAATTGCTAACAAATTCAAACAACAAAATGACCAACACTCCCATTTAGAGATAGCATGTAGATTTAGAGATGACATTACATAATAGTTACAGAGAAAATAAATACAAAACATCATTAAAAAATAAAACTTACAATGAAATTTAATATAATATGATAAATAGTACCAGATAAATTGAAATAAATATAATTTAATCATATAGTGAAACAAAATATGGAATTTGAATAACAAAAGGTGATGAAAATGTGAAATACCAATGTATATCTAATGATCGGCCGGCAGACTACCACGTGTCGCAGAAAATATGCATTATTTCATATAATAGACCGGCAAATTTGCCAAGAAAAGTCTATTACTACAGGTATAATACATTGAAAGAAGAAAAAATTAGGAAACACGGGAGAATTTAATCAAAGACGAATTGAACTCACATTCCATGCAACCTGTTAGAAGCATACAATACTCGCACTCCAAGCAATATGTCGAATCAGGCATTTGAGCTATATATATATATATATATATACAGGGTGTCCATAATTAAACGAAAAGTTTTCTACAGACGAAACTATTGGTCAGAAAGTTGTGAAATTTTGCGAAGGAAATCATGAAGGAATGGGAATTTGTTTAAGCGAAAAAAATTAGTTCAAAATGTCGCCACCAGAGGGCGTTTTTAAATGAATTACACATTTAACATACATTTACGCTGGGTTACAAATTTTATTACAACAAAACATGTTGAACAAAACTTTTTTCGCGACATGTTTTTAGCATTTCCCAGAACACCCTGCGGTCAACTGTGGAACACGCTATCTTACGATTCCAGATGGTAGCTGAAAATGATTGCCGTGATGCGAAACATGTTTTGTTGCAATAAAATATGTAAACTATCGTAAATGTATGCTAAATGTGTAATTCATTAAAAACGGCATCTGGTGGATAAATTTTTAACTATTTTTTTTTCGCTTAAACAAATTCCTAATCCTTCAAAATGTCTTTCACAAAATTTCACAACTTTCTGACCAATAGTTTCGTCTGTAGATAATTTTAAAGTAGGGTCGTTTAATTATGGACACCCTGTATATATATATATGTGTGTGTGTGTGTGTGCGCGTGTGAGTATATTACGATTTTTTAAAATGCTATTTGAAGTTATTACTGAAAGATAATTGGCAACATTATGGTTTGGCGGGATGACCACATTTTGATGCCTGCTTCTGGATCATTCTGTATGATTATGTCTTCCCTAAAGTCTTTTTCGAAGTACGGGTCGACTTGGATGTTCGAATCGAAGAAAGAGGCAGATTTAGCTTGTGAAATTAAGAAGCTGGAATACGTAATTATGTTTTCTTTTTGTTTCTACCAGGTGGATGACTTCTCTTGTAAGTAATTTATAGGATATTTTTGTCCATTTAAATTTTTCTTGTAGGTGTGGACGGAGGCCGGCTGACTTGCATTAATTTTTATTTTATTTTACTTAGTTAAATTTATATATACCTTAGTTTAATTTAATTTACTTGTTTATCATGTTTTATATTTTTGTTTAAAGCTTTTTGTAGTTACTGTTTTTACATTTAAATTTTGCGCATGTTGTATTAAGTTTTTAATCTGTTTTCTAATATAGTAATGTAATTGTTTTTTTAATCTGCTTTTAATTTGTTTTCTAAAAAGGTAATTTTGTTTTAAATGTAAGGGTAGCTCGTGTTTGGAAATCTACAAGTTTTTATAGTGAGGGGGAGGGGAGATAGTTCAGTCTGTCCGTCCACAGATTAGAAACAGACAGTCTTTTGCCTGCGTAGTTTTAATATTTTATTGTTTTAATTGTTTATTTAAATTATTGTTTATGTTATGTATAAATTGTTATAAAAAATTATATACACCTTCAATCATAATGTTTAAATATTTCATATTTTGATGAATTATATACATAGTACTTTCTGTACACGTATACTGAAAAAAATGACAAATGTTTCTTTATGTAATAAAATGTATGCAACCATGAACAAAAATTTACAAAAACATCTTCCGAGTTACCAACGATTCCGAAAAGCATTCTTTATCATTAGAAACCTCAGAAACCAATATATTTTCGAGATTTAAAGACTCGTTTATCAAAACAAAGTTTCTTTTGCTGCTGCTACTGAGTTTCGTAAATGTTTCTGAGCAATTCTTTAGTGTATTGATCAACTTTCTCAAACTAACAGTTTCTAAGATGCTATGTATTGTCAATTAAGCATTTTCAGCTGCGCAATTGAATTTATACATGCAAGATTAACAAAATAATATTAATTTTAATGTTAATGTTGATGCTGTTAATTTACCACGTTTGTCTGTAAAGCATGTTTGTTGAACATGAAATTGTTTACTTGAGAATTGATAGCACCCGAAATATATAGATTCAAGGTAGAAAAAGCTGAATAATACACTATAAGAACTACTCGGGAACGTTTTCGAAAATCAGTGGCAGCAAAAGAAACATTGTTTTTATACATGCTTCTTTAAATTTCGAGAATATGTTGTTTTCTGAGGTTTCCAAAGATAAAGAACGCTTTTCGGAATCATTAGTAACTCGGAGGAGGTTATTGTACATTTTCGTTCTTGATTATATTATATATGCCTTGATTAAGAGACATCTGTGTTTTTTAAAGTGTACACCAGTGTTTGAAAAGTCAAGTGGAGTCAGTTCATATTATTTTTTAATGAAGTTTACATGTACCGTTAATATATGAAAGAAAAAATATAGAAATAAAATAAATATTTTATTTTCGATGTTATAGTAACGGAAATCTACGTGTTTAAAAGTACATTGCGTGACAAATAATCCAGATTCGATAAGCATCCACTGAAAGTAACATAAAAAGGCAGTAGGCTGTAGAATTAAATGCTCTGAAAAGATTCTTTACGATATTAGTTTATTAAACTTCGAGTTATAAGCGTACGATTACAAAGTACGTACATGAAGGGATGGGAATGTGCCCGAGAGCATTTTCTAGCAACGTGATCTTACATTATTAACTTCTTATCTGAAGAGCGTGCGAGAGAGAGAATGTCCCCTCCGACACATGTCGATTTTCATGCCATACACATATTGGCAACATGAAATTGGCGAAAGAGCATATGAAAATGAATGATGTCATATAAGCTAAAAATTATCAGTTACGCATTAGGCAAATAGGAGAATTTTTGAATTACAGGACAGGGGTACCAGAATAGCAGTCCTAAAAAGTGAGCCAACAAGAATGTGAATGCCAAATGTACGTTAAGAGCAAAGTTTTGGGAATCTAGCTGAAGTAGTCAAAACAACTTTCATGTACTGGAAAATGTTTAGGATTTTACCGAAAAGGCTAAACTCAAAAATTAAGCAGACACAGACATTTCTAACGAACGTTGGACGGAATGAGAAATAAAATGCAGACCGAATACAAAGTCAATCTTTATCTCTTTTCTTTTTTTTTTTTTTTTTTTTTGGATATCTAGTGAGGGCGATTAATCGTTTAAATGAATTCTATCTATGTGAGAAAGTTTTATTGTTAAAGGGCATATGTTAAATATATTTTCTTTTAATGGAGGAAAATTACGGCGGGAGCTGAAATAAAAGTTAGGATAAAATAACTAAGTAATTAAAAGTTAGTTTAAACTGAAAATTAAAGAAAAGGATTAATTTAAGAAAAATATATGTGATACTTCATCACAGATGTGCATAAGAATTAACTATCAGCATAAAAACTGTTGAAAAATGTGAAATAAGACGAACTAAGTATCAGATAGAAACTGTTGAATAATGTGAAATAAGACGAACTAACTATCAGCATAAAAATGTTGAATAATGTGAAATAAGACAAACTAACTATAAGCATAAAAACTCTTGAATAATATGAAATAAGACGAAACAGTCTATTTTCAACTATAAAAAGGAAACGTTATTTTCTTCTTTTCATATTGTCTTTCGTTTCAAAAGAGATGAAATGTACCGTGAAAGAATCCCATTTCGGAAATTGATGTATCTTATTCAGCTAAATTTATCCACTATTCAACGATGCAGTCGAAGATTATCTATAAATTAATTTTTACCGTTCAATTTCAACAACCATTTTTATCTTAGCGCACAAAAAAACATGAATTCTTTCTAATCTATATATAAACAGTTTCAATAGGAAATGGACTTTTATTCATGAATAATAGGGATATAAAAATACAACCTTTGTGTTTATATGAGACCCGTTTGCATAGCTTAAATGTCAGTTCGATAGAAAATAAAAGCCTATATTTTGAATTAACCTCTTCATATTTGGTTTCAGAATAATAGTAAGAAGTAGGAATTATCTTTAAGAGGAAAGGTAATTGCTATTTTAAACTGTTTAGAAATTATCTTTTTATATTTAACTGTTTAGAAAGGATTAGTAATTGTTTACATCTTATTTTTTACGGTTTAGGAATTACTACTGTAAATGAGGAATTACATTTTATATCAAAGAAAAATTGCTTTAATATAAACCGGAATTCGTCCTTAAAAATTCGCAACAGATCATCTTAAAAAAGTTTATAATGCTTAGATTTTTTTAATAATTTCAAAATTTAAATTTATAAAACAAGGTTTTATTTGAATATATTAAGAAAGCATAAGTTATGTCATAAGTTTGAACATCAAGTTTGTTTAGGAAATAATCTCTGTAATTATTAATAAGATATTTAAGCTTTAGATATAAAGTAAATGTATATATTTTTTTGTGCGTTAAGTACTATGTTATTCTTGCACTAAGAAAGTGTATTCATTATGTGCGCAGATAACATCTCGACAGTGTAAGCGAAGCAGATTTTGCACGGTGTTTATAATCTGATAATTTACTTTTAAACAGATAAACTAGCAAAAAGTCTCGTTTAAAGTAAATGTACTTCAATTTATGTATAACACAAAATATACTTGCTGCATACATAATATTATTCAATGTGGCTTTTAAGTCAGTCTGTTAGCCCGGCCTTTTTCGTGTAAACCCAAAATCTTTCTTGACCCTCACAACACAGACCCCATTTTGCGGTTTTGATATTTCTTTTACGCCATTTTCAGAAAAAGATGGCATTGTGGAAGCGATGTTTAATGAGTTTTTAATTAATATTTCAACTAACTATATAAATATTAAAATTATGTGCCTCGGGTGCATCAGGGCATGCTTTGGTCTATCCTCACCGAAATTTTCAGATATATAGGTGCTGTAGATTTTGCTATCCATTTTCGACAGACAGACACACATTAATATAGATGTATATCCGTCTTCTAATGCCATATTTCTCCGTGTAGAAAACAGCGTATTTAAGTTGGTGATTTTATATAACAAAATTACATTTTAATCCTTATAAAAAAGTTATTTTTACATGCAAGACATCATTTCAGACTAAATCAAGGGCGTTCTACAACTTTGTAATGTATATTCAACCGTATATTCGACTGTATACGAGATAGGAAAGTCAACTCCGCAATGTACCGCTAGAGGACGCTGATGTGTATCTTATCATGTAGCGCATACACGTTTTACTAAACATAAACACACGCTCATGGCTTTAGGTATAAAAAAAACTCGGTTAATTCCATTATAACTCGGTTTACCACTTATTTGAAACAAATTAGAATTAAGGAATCACCTGTACTTTCTTTTTTTCGCTTTCCGGATTTAGGATTAATCAGGATTCACTGCCAAGAGGTCTCTCACAAAAGGGGATTAATAAAAGGTGACAATACGATGACTGTTCATCAAAAGATGGTGACACATTAGTATAACGTTAGAACGAAATTCGATAACACGGAATTGCTTTTTTTCCGAAGATTTTTTGATTTACTTGGCAAAATCTTTTTAAACAAAATGTAATTTTATTATAACAAAATTTTCTTACAGCGAATTTTTTTTTATAGTACATTGATTTCGACGATTCCTTAAAGTTCGTTTTAATAGGACTCAGTTGTATATTTGTCGTGGGATTTGTATATTTAAATAACGCATAAAAATGCCTTCTTTTTTACCAATGGATGTCTTACCATTAATTCCTTTTATGTTTTATTTTAAATTATCTCAACATATATTAACAGATATTTTTTTTCTTATTTCAAATCCCTCATGTTGAATTTTCCTCCGTAAAGTCTATCAAGCACATGAGTTTATGTATTTATGAATACGAACCGAACATAGAGATGAAACAGATACCCTACATAAATCAAACGATGTGACGTCTAGAGTTTTCAGGGTTTTATCTATCATTTTCTGTTCAAAAATGCTTCTTCAAAGTAAGTAGAAATCAAAACCATTAAGAGAAAGAGATACTGACAATATCAAAGGAAGAAATCTTATGTTATATGAGAACATAAGTTATTATTTAATACAGAATAATTTTGAGATATTAAGAATTCGTATTTTGAACCAGCTAATAAAAGAAACGTATATCGTAAGCTGCTGCAGGTTGCTTTTTGCTGGCAGAGAGTATGTTACACCTTTGTTTTTTGTTGTTTGTTTTTGATCTCACGTCCTGCCCTGAAGTCTGAAAACTACCGACCTATTTTACAAGAAATCGATGGAAAATTTTCTTCCTACGTCGGTTGTTATGATTTAGTTATCTGTCATGGAATATTTATTTATCCTAAAAAGCAAGGTATGACAAGTATTCTGCAGTTAAAATAATTTTCAAAATTAAATTTCAAAGGTTCTTACTTGAATAGATAAAACAACGTACCGTTTAGAGTTTTGAAGTTTGTTCTTGTCATTTTCTATTCAAATATTCTTATTCAAATCATCTCAATATGTACACATACTTCCCTTCATACTTCGAATTTTCATATACATAAAAATATCTTTTTTCAAATTCCTTTTTGTTTCTCTAAGCATTATGGGAAATTACTTTTTTCTTTACTTTCTTCGATATTGCAAATATATATATATGTTTTTTTTCTATCATTCTTATGTCTTGGGTCTGAGAAAAACCAATCTAATGTTTCGAAAATTGATACTGTTGGTAGCCATTTCTCTTAATGGTTTTGATTTCAAATTACTTTGAAGGCGAATTTTGAACAGAAAAAGACACGGAAAACCTTGAAAACTCTAGACAACACATTGTTTAATCAATGCAAAAATCTGTTTCGTTCATACATTCATATTCATATATACATAAATTTGTGTGTTTGACAGAATTTTGTATGGGAAAGTCGTCATAAGTTACTGAAAATAAGAAAACATATCCGCTAGCGAATGCTGTGACATAAAATTTTGCTTGTGACGTTGTTTGTCTTGTTTCTGCGACCTATAAAAGAACATGCATTTATATATGCATCATATGAGAATGATTGTAAAACCAATTACAATTAAAATAATTTCGCAATTAAATTTCAACTGTTCATCCCTGAATAGATATATCGGGTATCAACTTAGCAGCGGTTCTGGTACAATTCTTTTCTTCTGCCCTATCTAAATATTTCTAAAATCATGAATCGCTTCTACCCAAGGTATATAAATATTATTACATAGAAAACGAACTCTTGTTCACGGGGAGGAAGTCTGTAAAGTCATTAGTTTGATTTAACCCTTTGAAAGGCAAAGAACTTCTTTTTCTAAAATGTTGAAGTGATTTTATTGACAGCAGGTTTTACGAACATTCAAAGTAAGCAAAAGCTTTTCTTCAAGTACATTATACATTTTACTTAAAATTTCTGGTGTCATTGTGGCACTTGGTAATTAAAACTAAGTGGGATATATAATATCCCACCGCCCTTCAAGGGATTAAAAATGCTCCAAAGAACAGGACATCCATGAAAGAAAATATAAATAAAAAACGAAATCACAGCATAATTTCGGAGGATTAAATAATTAAGAATATTTTAAAACAATAATAATAAGAATATGAATTTAAGTGAAAAACAACAAATAACACTTCAAGTAATTCTTCTTTGTGAGATACTATTTCAGTGTGAAAGAAAAGTCTTACATGACTTGCATTTCTTCAAAAGAAAATCACATTCCTCCCTAGCTTTTATAACATTCATACATTTTATAAATGATTTTAGTACCACATTTAAAACAGGTAGAACTTTTGAACACTAATTTTTGTGTGTGAATACCACAATGTGCAAAAAACATTTTTGGATTATTATTTTCTATCAAGTAAAAACAATCCTTTTACTAATCCTAACTATTAATAACTATTCTCGAGTTTCCACCTTAAAAACTGTATTGCCTCACTGTCTGAGCTTGGTACCATCCTGAAAATCACAAATCTAGGAACTTAAAGTTTTATTGGCTTCATTTTTATTCAAAGATTTTTCAAATAGTGTATGAATACCACAATGTGCAAGAAACATTTTTGTATTATCATTTTTTATCAAGTAAAAGCAATCCGTTTACGAATCCTAACTATTAATAACTATTTTCCAGTTTCCACCTTAAAAATTGAGTTGCCTCACTGTGTGAGCTTTGTACCATCCTGAAAATCACAAATCTAGGAATTTAAAGTTTTATTGGCTTCATTTTTATTCAAAGATTTTTCAAATAGTGTATGAATACCGCAATGTGCAAGAAACATTTTTGTATTATCATTTTTTATCAAGTAAAAGCAATCCGTTTACGAATCCTAACTATTAATAACTATTTTCCAGTTTCCACCTTAAAAATTGAGTTGCCTCACTGTGTGAGCTTTGTACCATACTGGAAATCACAAATCTAGAAATTTAAAGTTTTATTGGCCTCATTTTTATTCAAAAAAATTTTCAAATAGTGTATGAATACCACAATGTACATGAAACATTTTAGGATTATACTTTTTCATCAAATAAAAGAAACAATCCTTTTACAAATCCTAACTATTAATGACTATTTTCGAGTTTCCGCCTTAAAAATTGAATTGCCTCACTGTGTGAGCTTTGTCCCATACTGGAAATTACAAATCTAGAAATTTAAGGATTTATTAGTCTCATTTTTATTGAAAAAATTTTCAAATAGTGTATGAATACCACAATATGCAAGAAAAATTTTTGGTTTATCATTTTTCATCAAGTAAAATCAATCACTTTACTAATCCTAACTATCAATAACTATTCTCGAGTTTCCGCCTTAAAAACTAAATTGCCTCACTATGTGAGCTTGGTACCATCCTGAAACACACAAAGCTAGAAATTTAAAGTTTCATTCGCCTAATTTTTCTTCAAAAATTTTTCAAATAGTGTCAATATGTACCTGTACTATCTCTATTATTTTCATTCCCATATGCTTACAAATATTTTTCTTATTATTCATTATTATTTCATTGATTTATATGCATAAATAATCTGCACAAAACCAGCTTACAGAAATGTATTTGTATCCTTCACTTGCAAAGTTCTTTTCATCCATTCAAAATGTAACACATTGATATGTAAAATAACAAAAATATCTAACGGAACTAGCTACTACAAATGATGGGATTTATCGGAATTCTTTTTGTAGCCTTCATTCTAAAACGAAACCAGATTGCGTCAAGAGGAAAAAGTGAGCTATTATCTCAAATAAAATAAGCCAGTTCACTAAAGCAATAATAGAAAATATTAATTTTTTTTCAACATATTGTCTTCCTTTTCTAGAAATAAATAATATCAAGGGTGCAATTACAGAGCAAAATTATCGATCCCTTTTCGGCGACATATCATGGCATTATTGTCATAAAAATTTCAAAGCTTTCTGAAAGAAGATTGTGGTATCAATGCATCTAGCTCATCAGCAAAATTTATCAAAACTAATTTATTTCTTTCATTAAGAGCACAGCCCTGGATAATCATATCAATTAAGATTTTAATTGATCAACAAAATGTATTTTTCCCTGGATGGTTAAATGAGAATAAATGGATTTCGAAAGAGAGGTAGAAGAAAAAAAAATCATAAACCTTTTTGATTTGTGTTATCTTTTGGTGGAAATGATGTGTTAGTTAAATAAAAAGAAGATAGATTTTTTTTTCAAAAATAGCTTTTGTTCATAGATAAACGCTTTCATCGTGTATTTGTCTTTATTCATAATTACATTTTGTGCCTGTAGGGGGCAGAATTTCTGGTAATAATAACCTTTTTTTTTATTCCTACAATATGCAGAAAATATCCTAATAATTTTTTAATTCAATCATAGCAGTTTAGTATGGTGGGCACATGTTTATTATGGATATTATAATTGTTATTAATACTATATGAATGAAAACAATTTTAATTCGGAGCGCATTTAATAATTTTAATATATTAACATTCCCTGTTTAGTATAAAATAGATTTTATTTCTTAGTTAACGACTTTTTTAATATATACTGCAAAATATAAGGTAATAAAGCTTGCGTAATTACTATATTATCTTAGGATGAAAATCGATTATGAAAAAAATGTAAGAATGAAATTTGTCATTTCGTTACTAAAAATCTCTATAAATTTAACTAGTACTGTGTGAAAATCTTTCGCAGTTCTATAACGCATTAATACTCTCGCCATAGAAATCTTTGAAAATTTTAGTTAAACTTATTTAAACGCATTTTCTTTAATATGATGCATTTTCTATTCAACATCTGAATTAAATTAAAACTAAAGAATTTTTGAAATTATAAAACTTCTTTTATATTTTTCTTTACGTTGGATTTTTTTTTCCTGCAAAGTCCAAAATAGTTGGATGTTTATGAGAAAGCTGAAATGACGTACTGCTCTGCTATATTAAATCTTGTAAACGAAGTATAATTACTAACAAGACAGTTTTTATTTAGAGCAAAAATTAAAATTAATTAAACTGAAAACTTCTATAAAAGCAAAACCAAGGCTGTTGAAATACCATTTTGGATGAAAATGTAATATTTATTTACACTTTTCTTTGCTTAGTATGGTGAACATCTGTATTAAATATCTTTATTCTGAAAGTTCCCTAATAACAGCTTCACACATGCGAAACTCTTTTTTGGCACTTTCATCACGTGAAGGCGTATTCATGTCACTCTGAAGTACTTATGTACCATCATTTGACGAGTTTCAAATGACTAAATAATCGGTTATGGTGACTTTACAGAGAAGTCACAAAATGACTGTCACTTAAAAGTTATAATGTGACGAAATAACGAAGTTAAGTTTTGGTCACTTTTGTGACTTTGACCATTTGTGATCACAATGATGTCGCATAGGCTTCTTATACTAATAATATTACTTTAGCACCTTTGTCGCACTTTTGTTCACATTTCTGCTTACACCTCAGTTTGTTTATAATGTATCTCCACTATACTATAAAAGAAACCTGTTGATTTTATAGGGAAATCCTATCAGGTAGGAAAAGAATAAAATATCCTTTATTTACAAAACAATTTTTTTTTTAACAGTCAAATACAGTATTTGATAATTAAAACAGAAATCTCGTATGCAAAGATATAGCTTTCTATAAAATATTTTACTGGCGTCGTGTCTGACAGCTATCCCCCCCCCCCCCCGTAAAATAAACAGTTTTTTGTTTGATTGTTTGTTTTTGCTTATACAGTGTAGCTCCAATACAACTTTGAAATTGGCGCTTTATAACAATTTAGTTTGTTCATAATTATAAAGTAACTGTGCTCATTCACGTGATATTCTGCAATATTGGAAATTTAGTGACTGGATTAATTAAAACTACTACTCCACATGCATTAACAAAGTTATTTCTCAAAATAGCTTACCATCACTCTGGCCGGAGAAGCCCACTCAGTTCGATGGTTAGCATAATGGCCACAATGAAGAGTTCGGAGCGATGCTTGCTGGTTCGATTCCAGCACGGTCTAGGAGAAGTAATTGTGCATGGTTTCCAGGATTTTCCGCGTACAAGAACGCTAATTCGGGTCACTTTCACCTTCAAAAGTCCTCCCTGAAAGCCTCTTATGGGACGAAATAAAGAACTAAAGTTTTGGCCACTTTTGTGATGAAACCACAGCCTAATACAGTCAAAAACTTGACGATACAAGCGATGTACGGGACGACAAAATCTTTTTTCCTCAAAGATGCTTGAAGAAATCACAGTTAAACAGCGTACCTAAAAGTTTTCACATCACGATAATTCTGATGTCGCAGAAATTCCTAATTAATATTCATATGACAAAATGAATCGTAAGTCTCTGTTTCAAAACTTAGTATCAGAAACGCCAACAATGGTAATGAATATTGCTACAAACATTTTTTCATGATAAACCTAACAAAATATAAGATTTATTCTTACCAATGGCGTAGCGTCTGGGAATGCTGCATCACTTTATTACCAATATTATTATATACTAAATTTGGGCTTAATTGTTGTATAACCTTCAAAGATTAAATAAGGGTAAATTTAGTATAAAACAATACTGAAAGCTAAATGATGCAGCATCCCCTGATGTTATGCCACTGGTTCTCACATTTCTTTACATGGCAAATCATAACAATTCAATCCAAACCCATTTTAGTAGAAAAAAAAACTAGGTTTAGTACCTGAAGAAATCACGCTTATGATCTTCAATACACTTCAATTGGTTTAAATTGCCTTTTTCATCTCCAATGCAACTTCGAAATCTCTGTGTCATTGCCATTTAGTTCGTTTATTATAACAATGAAGCAATCCCGCGGTATTCTGATATATTTGAATTTTAGGAACTGTATTAAACCACATTGCTCTCCTCATAAAAAAAAATCCGTAATTTTTTTTTAAACATTAAACACATCAATAATACACCCAGAAAAAAGTTTCGTTGAATCAACAAAATTTTGGTTGACCCAACAAAACTTTTCGTTTAAATATGGATCAATGGAAATTTTGTTTGAATCAACAAAAAATATTGTAGTTTTTTTTTTTTTTTTTTTTTTTTTTTTTTTTCAATTCCCCAAAAAATTATTGTACAGTCAGCAAAAAATGTTTTGTTAATTCAAGTAAAATGGTTCAATTTTACTTGAATTAACAAAATTCTTTTTGTTACATACAAATATGCTATATGTTATTTTAACAATCTTTTCTTTTTTCAACGAAATATATTTTTTTTGTTTAAATAATAAAATATGTTATATTACGAACTTGTTTTGTTTATACTACAAAAACTTTTGTTACATGAACCAATCTAAATATGCAATTTTAACTATTTTTTAATTCTTTTTCAGCAGTGAATTACGCATGTAATCCTTGAATAATAACAAGTGAATATTTATCATGCTTTTTTTCAAGCGCAAACCGAGAGAGCGAGAAATGCCCCAAGCCGGGAATCAGAACAGGGCTCTACCACTGAGCTGCAAGGAACGATATCCGAACTCGGCATTTCTTACTCTTATATATGTCGGACCGGCTGCAACCGCAGCACAAGATGGAAATGTCATTAGGAGCACGCAAATTTCTGCGGCAAACATGAGACAACAATACAAAGCCCAGCATACGGCAACACATAGTTAATTTTTAATTCATTTTCAGCAGTAAATTATGCCGGCAAAAAGCAGGATAAAAATTTACTGGTCAAAGATTACAGGCGAAGATTACAGGCATTACAGGCTCACTGCTGATTACAGGATCACTGCTGAAAATGAGATAGAGCTATTGCAGAAATCGCGAAAAATACAACATAGCAGCGCCACCTGTTGCGCGATTTACACCAAAAACTAATCAGCAACAATTTATACCAGGAAGTAACAGACTATAACGTTTTATTAAATTCCGTGCATTAGTTCTTGAGATAGAGCGCCGACAAAATTTTGTCACATACAGGCAGACAGTCATTGATAGTCATTTTCTAAAAATAGTCAAATCGTGTTCAGGACCTTCTAAAATCCGTCAGAAACGGGAAATCGAAAATTTTCATGATTCCAATACTTTCTTCTTGTAAAGATAGAAGAAAGTAATAAATGGGACAGGGGGATTTTTAAAACTACCTTGGTCCGTCCCAATGAAAAAAAGTTTTAATTATCCAAAAATTATGTGAATCCTTTAATTATATAGCTATATAAGTCCAATAAATCGAGTTACATGAGAGAGTTATGGCTACTACACAACAATTTAAATTTTGCAAAAACAACAAAATTTTGTTGGAATTACAAATTTAAATTACAAAATTACTGTAAAATAAAAAACAAACAGATTTTGTTAATTCAAATAAAATTGATGAAATTTTGCTAAAATTTTGTAAGAGTGTTAACAATATTTTTTTGTCCAAGCAAAAAGCCAATTTTTTTACTTCAACTAAAAATTTTGCTAAATCAACCAAAATGTACTCAACAAAACATGTTTTGTAGTTTTAATCAATTCCTGTTTCTGGGTGTACTGTTTGTAACTCTTATGAAACAAAAATTTCGAGATCGGTTTTATATGTATGTTACAAGCTATCCTATTACCAAAACAAGAAACAAATGCACTACTAAAAGTAACAAAAGTTCCTGCAAAAGATGATTTATTTTTTGAAAAGTTGTGTTTTTGTTCTAGAAAAAAATGTGTGTATTTGTTTAAAAAAATATTTGATTTCAAATAGCGAGTAAAATAATAGACATTTAAAGAGTCATTTTTTAAAAAATTAAATTAATTTGATAGTCTATTTTATTCGCTAGTATATTAAACTTAGGTCTATTTCAAAAGGTTTTAAAAATGTTTATCAAAAACTTTTACTTTGAATACGTTTAATACAGCTGTCCTATTTATAGTACTACAGGGTGGTTAACTAAAGTCACTCCTTTACTTTCACTTTTAAAGTGATTTATCAACAGAAAAAAAACCTAACAAAAAGCTCAATTAAACAAGACAGCGTACTTGAAAAGTATAATACCACGAATATTTCTGGTCTCAGAGAAATTCTTAATTAATATTCATGTACTTAAATAAATCTTGCGCTTCTGTTTAAAAAAAAACCCTAAAAGAAACATTCGGCAACAATAAAAACGGAATGTTTCTGCAAGCAATTTTAATGATAAACCCAATAGAAGATAAAATTTTTCTCACAAATCTTAACGTGGCCAAGTCATAACAACATAACCCAAAATCTTTTCAACAAAAATTTTTGGGCTTAATATCTAACGACCTTACGTTTATCTTCATGGTCGAATTGAAGGGAACTTGCTTGAAATTGCTCGTTTTATAGCTGGATTTTCTGATATATATCTTATAAATCTCTTAGACGTATAATAAAGATTACATACGTTTATAAAAATTATTCGTGACTATTTACGAAAATACTGCAAATTTTGTTTAATGCTTTTCTTTAAAAAAATCAGAAAATAAGTTAAAAATAAATTGTTTTAATAAACAGAATTATTTATTTGTGCAACAACAAATTACTATGCAATAAACTGTTTTTATAAAAAGATTGAATCTAAATGTAGAAAAGTTTGAAGCACTGTCGTTGTTTCACTTAACGACTAAAGTTAGCATCAATAATGCTATACCTCTTTAATCTTATTTTTTTGCTAAAATTTTATTTGATATTTAGAAATTATTTATATCGCTAGAATATTAAAACCCATTAAATTAATTATCAGATATGTGTTTACTTTATTTATTAACATGCTCTGTTTTACTTTTCCATTTTGTACGTTTGATACAATTATAGATTCTTTACCTAAATAAAAGTTATCTGAAAAAGAAAGTCTGTTAAATTGGCACTATGAAAATCAATATTTGCCCACCTGAATTAATACCTTAAATGCCCACGAGAGAAAAAGTAGAATTATAAATTGTAGCAGTTTAAATTACACTAAATTACATGAATGAAATGAAATAACTGTGTTACAGAACATTTGTAAATATATTATAGAAATATATTTTTATATTTTCTAAAATATTATTAACAAAATTATTCTATTTTATAAGTTTGATGCCATAGTAGATTCTTTACTCACATAAACGTTATCTGAAAAATAAAGTCTGATAAAATGGTACTATGAAAATCTATATTTGACCGCTTGAATTAATACCTTAAATGCCCATGAGAGAAAGGTAGAATTATAAATTGTAGCAGTTTAAATTATAATAAATTCGATGAATGAAATGAAATAACTGTATTACAGAATATTTGTATAAATAAGTTACAAATATGTTATTTAATTTTCTAAAATAGTATTAGCCAAGCTGAATAATTCAAAAATCATTAACCCTTTGTGTCTTAATTTATGAATTAATGAAATTTTCAACTACTAAAGCCTTATCGTGCTCTAAAGAAATTCTGTTGATTATACAGAAAAAAAAACAGTCAGCCAGAATGCCTGTAAAGAGCTGTTTATTTTACGGAAATAATCTGTATTTATTACGAACTTTCTGAAATTTAAACAGATTTTACGCGTAAATTCTATAAATAAAGATTATTTCCGTAAAATAAACAGTTTTTTTTTTACTAGCTGACAGTTTTTTTCTGTAAAATCAACCAATTTTGTTTTACAGTGTGAATTTTTCATAATATGTTAAAAGATTTGTTCAACCATTAAATAAATTTTAGAAAGATTTTGTCTATTAAAATTAATAAACCACATCGACATTTAAAGGGGATAATTTAAGAATAAATACAACTTTACCCAAATCGATTTTTAAATAATGTTCTCAGCATTTTATAAAATGGGAGAATTACAAATAAGGGTGGGGGCCATATTAAAGTTTAAGAATTTTTCCTGCCGTCCTTTTGATAAAATCAAAACCGTTTTATTTTACTTTTAACATTCTCGGGTTAATGGATTTTTATTTTTAAAGATATTGCATTCCCCATGAAAACAGTTTTACTAGTGAAAAAAAAAAAAAAAAAAAAAAAAAAAAAAAAAAAAAAAACATATTTTCAGAAGTCTACCGAGTGGCCATATCAAGAACGTTTTCACATGATATGGCCCCCCTTATTCCATGTTTCACAAATCGTCATTTTCTTCAATTTAAAAATGCTGTTCTGCTAAATTAAATAATTTTGGTGCAAAATAAATAAACATGATACGAAATAAACATTGTTCGAAAGTGGATTTGAAACAGGATTTTTCATCAAAAATGAAGTTGCTTACAAAATTGACATTACAATTTAAGTTTTTGTTTAGGAAAAATGTGAAATCCTTTTAGAGTTTAAAATATTTTTTTTTAACAAATTACTTACCGCAATTGGTACAAATAAAAATATCTTTATTTTATGCTTGCATGGTGCAATTGATATGGCCACCTGGATGACCATATCAGGAGCAGGTCATCACGAAAATCGTTTGATTTTGAACAACTCGTAAAATATTCCCCATCAACGACAACAGAATATGATGATATTCATAAGAAAATCTTTTAAAAACGTGCATAAAAAAAGGAGAGTTGTCAAATAAAAACAAGAAGCGATTACACCAAAAACATTAATAGGAAATTTGCATCAAATTCCACAGCCTATCTGAATGGCAAGTGATCATATGATACACTAAGAAGTTCCTTCCCGGTATGTGAATGCCATTTAGCGAATTTTTTGGTTAGCTAACGTATAATAGGGGGATGGCCATAACAGGGGCCTACCTTACTTTCATAAAACATATTTATGTATAAATATAATCTTGTATATGAATATAGATATTTTTTATAACTAAAATTATCCACTCCACATCGTTCAACATCAATAAATCTGAGCAGTTATATGTAACTGGAAAAGAAGCTATCCATTTAAAAAAGTTGTTTTGTATAACGAATATTGCTTTTGGAAGATCTAAAGTAAGGTATCCAGTTTGCATAAAGGTCTACCACAAGTTTTGAGCAGAATTTCTCGCCTTATTTAATCGCAGAAAAACTCTGCGATTAAATATGGGAATAGGAAATTCTGTTATTTAAATATTAAATAAAAAATTTCTGATCTGAAATATTGGTGCCATACTCCTTGTAAATTCTAAGTAGTGTACGCAACTTAAGTATCCAAAATTGTTGAATTCAGGGAGTGACCCCGGAGAGGACTTACCCCCACGAAGTATCAAAATTGCCCCCCCCCCCGCGGACGACTTTGGATTTTCTATATATTAATAGTCTAGATTTTCATTTTCCCCTCCCCCGGATCTCCCAAATGCCCCCCTTTCTCCGAAGCTGCAAAAATACTTCACGTGGAAAAAGTCTGAATTCAAAACTGGATCCAGAACTCATCTTAAACTGTATTACAGTCAATCGATGTGTTAGACGAATATTATAACAGGTTTTTATTATGGTATATCAAAATACCGTAGGGACATAAAGAGTTAAAAAATAAAAAACTATGTAAGGTCACATTTTTACAAACAGATTCGGTTACCACTTAAGATCTTTAACAGATCATCACCCCGATATCAGAAAATACTACTTTATAAAGAAGAACATGATGAGTTTTCTTTAACTGAAAATATGCAATAAACATAATATACCCATTTCAAATTTAGGCGTGTTCCAAATAAGGAGTGCCTTATTTAGGACAATCTGTATTCTCCTAAAACTGAATTGCACTCATATTTGTATTAACACTATGAAACGTATATGAATTGTTGTAACGTAATAATTGCGGAAAGCTCAAATCTGTCAAACTGATTATATGCTTTTGTAAACATTATGTGATTGATTTAATGGGTGTGTCTAAATTTAAACGATATCACAAAGTTACACAAAGTAATGAATGTTACAGGGTTCATTTAAGTTTATTTTTTCTTTATAGATGCGTACGTAGTTTTGGAACTGTTGTAAGTTTAATTAGTATGAATAATTAAATATTTCCTGTGTGAATCATAGCACGCATATACATTAATCTAGAAGGATAATTTTGATTAAATCTTGATTAATTATTTTCGCTGTGTTCTTAGCTTTTATGATCGTGGTTATATGAAACGAGCGTGAGAAATGTTTCAAAATATTGTAACGGAGTCACGTGCATCAAAACTTTAACCCTTTATGCTTTTGATTGTACTATAAAGTACCGTTAAAAATAACTTGTTATAAAAATCCTTTAACATATCAATTTGCAGGAGTCCAATTTAGGATCTGTTATAGATACTTTACTTTAAAATATTCCAAAAACAACTATTGTACAAAGCAAAAATTTCAAATTGAATTTATAATTGCTAAATTTTTCTATATAAGGCTTGAAACCAACAGAGTGAAAACGTACCCAGGCCTGGATTCCAACCAGGGCCCGGACGACTTTTTTCACTCTATTGGTTTCACGCCTTATATAGCAAAAATTCAGCAATTATAAATACAATTAGCACTTCTAGAAGTATATGCAATTTCTACAAATTATATATAAGGATATTTTCATTTCCAATTATAACTGTTCAGCTTTCTTGGTGCCGAAAGAGATGGAATAGAAATTTTCACACAAAATTTCCGTTAATTGCCAGTACAATTTCCGGATTTTTTTCCTTTTTTTATGGAAGTGATTTGGCTAAAGTATGTATTTCAGAATATCTTTGACAGATAATGCTAAATTTTCATTTTCTCTAAAGGTGTGGGATTTATTTTTATTGTTACACTGCAAAAGAAAAATATCCGGGAAAATCCGGAAATTGTATTGACAAAATACCAACATTTTTTTGCAAGTAAAAAAAATATTTAAAAAATCCCGAACGTAAAAACGACAAATTAACTAGACTTTTAGCGCTATTTATCTCTCAAGTGTATTCTTAAATCCGTATTCGTTAATTTCTGACATCACATTCACGAAATCCTTTCATCAGAGACAAAAAAATCGGAAATAGAAATTGCAACCAACAGATATATATATATTTTTTTTTTTACAGTGATACTTATGGATCAGGTCATTATATTTATACCTTTTCCAATTCCAGAAAATAATTAAAAAAAGTATTTAAAAGAAATGATTTCTGCAGTTTTGTAAATATTACACAAAATCCCCATAACACCCATTTGCAAGGTTATTTTTTAAAAAAGGTCCGTTTTGCAATTAAAAAAATATACTAAGTGCATTTAGAAAATTTATTTTTTACAAAATTCTTCATACCTTTTTCTACTTTCCTACATAGTTTCCATGTCTGTTGAAATATTTTTCGTAACGCCCCACGAGTTTTTCTAACTTTTCCTCGTAGAATTCCGCCGCCTAGGAGAAAGGCACACCTTAACCACCGGTTCCACTTCTTCATCAGTTTTTAATCATTGACCACCGAGAAATGATTTCAGGTGTCGAAAGAGCTGATAGTCACTCGGCGCAAGGTCAGGACTATAAGGAAGGTGCTAAAATTTCTCCCATCCAAAAGATACGATGAGAGATTGTACTTGAGAAGCAGTGTGTGGATGGGCACTAAATGCATTGGGGCAATACACGTCACAGATCTGGCGATGAATGTCCGCTGCTGTCATGTCATGTTTCTTGTTCCGAAAAAACAGATTACTGACCGTATTTCACCGTCGGCGGGAAGATAAATCGACTTGAACATGTTTATAGCTAGCTCACTCTGAAGCAACACATTGATACCGTATGTGCACAACTGGCGTCTGCTGTAGCGCAAGAGATACCGGGAATCTGCACGCATGCGCTTTGCTGCAAGAGCGCAAGATTTAAATAGATATTTGATAACAAACCTTACTTTAAAAACAAACCTCGTAGTTTATTAATTTTTAAAGACGAAATTTTTTTGAAATTCATTATTACATTAATCTTCTAACGTATTTAAAAAAAAAAAATAAGAAAAAAATGCATTAGAAAATTAAATTTTCATTAATTCATAATTTGAGACGTGACGGAATATAAGAAAAGCATATTTATAAATTCTCAATATTGAAGAAAATAGAAAGTAACAAGTTTAATCGTTTAATAAATCGATTTCTTTCCACTTTATTTGCTTATTTTTTTTAATAATGTATTTTTTAAATTATTAACGCAACACATCCCTAATAGCACCGTGGCGACCCCAATAGCGAATGTAACAAAATCGTGAAAACACCGCGGTCCAAATAGTATATCAGGCTTCAGTTTCCTTAAAGTGAAAGTCTAATTATTAAAAATGTATTAAATAATAAATAATTATGTAACAAAATCCCTCACAGGCTATCCTGGGGTTTCACGATTTGCGAAGATTATCTTTAAATCACAGCAAATTAAGAATATGCTAATGCAATGGAATAAAGCAAGCTCTTCATTATATATTCCTTCTCTTTTATAAAAACAGCAAGTTTATAAGGTACGAATGCATGTATTATTACTAATTAAAGTAAAAAAATAAATACTTTTCTATTATTATTGAAAGTAGAGTATAAAGTTATGCGTAAAATAACGATTAATTTGAGGTGTTAAATCGACAGAAGTTTCTTGTCTTTATACTGAATAGAACTTAAAACTTTATATAAAAAAAATAGAACATTATTAATGCCAGTAAATTAATTTATTTGGGTTTGTTTCGCCAGTTTCAAAAGTAAAGCAAAAAATTAAGTCGCAGTTAAATTCTATAATACCATATTTTTAAAAGTAAAATTTTCTTAAGTTTCTTTTTATAGAAAAAGCTTTAACCCTTTCAGGGGAAAGTAATTGTGTTTCTGTAAAGTTGAATCCATTCCAGAATTTTCGGAAACGTTATTTAAAAATAAGGAAATGCAATTTTACACCTTTTTTCACCAAAATAAAAGTAAAATACTTTTCAAAAATTCTGATACAAATCTTGATTAAAATTAAGAGTATAAAAAATATCCCACCACACTTCAAGGAGTAAAGTGATTATTAATAGAAAATAAAATTGGGCGCAAACATAAACACGCACACGCATTTTACTAATAGGTTTATTTAAATTCGTTGACTCACACCATAACATTTCTTAAGCCATTCTATCCCACAATTGACATGAGATATATTTTACTATAACATTTGTCGATCTTTTTTCGAAAATAATAAATTAGAGAAAGTTTATGTCACGCGTTCTTGGAAAGACGGGCGTAACTATCAATACGTCAAAAGCATTTTCAAGGTTATACAAAACTGCATATAATAGCGGATCAGATTGAATTTAAAGCATCATAAAGTCTATTGTATGTTTTAAGATATATGTTATCAGGTTAAGAAAGAGAAAAGACACTCTAAGAAAATAAAACCTGCAAGTAATCAAAGGATAAAATGAATGCAATTTTTCTTCTAGAGCAATAAGGAAAGTTATTATTTTCTTTCGTCTTATTGTCTTTCTCTTTTCTAAAAGAAATGCTACCAAGGGTGCAATTACCGACGAAAAAATGATCGATTCCACTTAGTCGAATAAAAAGGGATTTCTTTCGGAAAGCGATAGCCTGCGTTAAAAGACAACAAGCTTGATGGTGCTATAGTATTGAACCAATTCAACGGGGAAGTTAAGACATGTAGCTTAAGTAAAAGGTCTGTCGTCTCTTATGTGAAAAGAGCTATAAGTCCAGATTTACTATTGGGCAAATGTCACAGTAAAGTTTCTCAAAGAAAGCTTTAGCGAGTTTATTCTATTTTGTTTGTCTGAATGTATTTATTTTAATTTCTACGCCTAATTGCTGGTTTTACTGCTATTGTGGGCGATATATACTGTAAAACCGCGATAATGGGACATGTGGGAAACTCGACTACCTCGAAAACTCAACACTTTTATTAATAGTGTTATAGTATTGAACGAATTCAGCGGGGAAGAACATGCGGCTTAACTAAAATATCTATCATCTTTTATATGAAAAGAGCTATAAGTCTAGATTCAACACTGGTTAAAAGTCACAATAACTTTTCCTGAGAAAAGCTTTAACAACTTATTCTTATTTTGTTTGTCTGAAAGTTTTTATTTTAATCTTCATCACTAATTGGTAGATTTATTGCTCTTATTGATTATATATATGGTAGAAACGAGAAAATTCGACAAGTGGGTAAATCTACTAATCGAAAAACTAAAACGCTTTTATTAATAATGTTATAGTATTGAATGAATTCATCGGGAAAAACATGCAGCTTAAGTAAAAATTATATCATCTTTTATATGAAAAGAGCTATAAGTGTAGATTTACCACTGGTTAAAGGTCACGATAACCTTTCCTGAGAAAAACTTTAGCAACTTATTCTTATTTTGTTTGTCTGAAAGTTTTTATTTTAATCTCCATACCTAATTGGTAGATTTATTGCTCTTATTGATTAAATATCTATAGTTTACGCAACAATTTGACTAGTGGGTAAATCTACTACTCCGAAAATTCGTCACATATAATAATTTTGCAATAGTATTTGAACTAATTCAACGAAAATTTTAAGACATGTGGTTTAAACCTCAATAAATACCCTCAGTGCTGTCCTCTTTTTTGCGCCATAATTCTTGAAACAATGGCTGCAGGCAAGTTCAGGGCAATCTTATATTTCTTGAGAAAATACTAAGGCTGTTAATATCTAATCAACACTTGTTTTAACTTAATGGTCTTTATAACTTTCCAAACTTCTTTGTGCCCTTTTGACTCATGAAACTTTAACACCGTCTAAGTTATGGGTTTACCATCAGTTGCTTCTAGAAGATGAGTATTGATAATTACGATTTATCATTAGTACAATTGTTTTAGATATTTTGTGCATAAAATTTTCAATGAATCATTGCTCCATTTCCCAATGCACACTGCAGTGTGCGGTACTTTAAAAAACAAAAGAAAAAGAAAACATCAAAAGCGCATAATATTTGTCTTATTAAGAGTATAAATAACTAAAATCAATTTAAAAAATGATCCAATGATAGATCCAATTTGTGGGATCTGAAGGGTTAAATAAATGTATATCGTTTGCTTGCGTGAACGTGCTTACAAGTCCAGATTTACTGCTGGGTGAATGTCACAATAAAGTTCCTAGAATTTTTTTTTCTTTTTTTTTGCAAGTTTATTCTATATAATGTTTGTCTCAATGTATTCATTTTAATCACCGCACCTGATTGGTAGGGTTCTTTTTCTTTTATCAACAAAATATACAGCAGTAACACGATGATTCCTCATGCGGTTAACTTCACTAACCCTAAAACTCAACACTTATAATAATGTTGCTATACTATTGAACCAATTGCCATCTGTTATGTGAAAAGAGCTATATGTTCAGATTTTCTACAGTTACAAGTATCGCAATACGATTTTTAAGAAAAGCTTTAAGACGTTATCTTTTTTCAGGATCTCAAAGTTTTACTTCTATCCTCAACCCTAACTGCTAATTTTAGTGCGGTTATAAACAAAATATGAAGCCCAATAGTTTACTGGTCAGCGCGTACGCTACACGCTATAGGGACACAGTTTGCGGTCTGCAGACTGGGTAAGGTTCACTCAACCTTTCATCCCTTGGGGGTCGATAAAATGATTACCAAACTTGCTTGTGAACTAAACACTGAGGGTCCCACGTCAGACTGACCACTTAACGGGTCACATGCTACCCCACTTCTGACACCATTTTTTAACTCTAAAGCGAAAGCTGGGTTCCCGAGGCGGTCATCTCTGCCATCTCTCTGTATAGCACCTCAGGACACATGGTTAATAAAACAGGGATGATCACTGTAGGCCAAGATCTTTAATGGGTTGTAGCGCCGCATGTTTATTTTTTACTTACAAAATATACAGTGGGACCACGATTAATAAGCGATAGCAGTAATTCGACACTTCTTATTCAAATGATTCGTACGAGGGCTATTCAATAAGTAATAAGACTAAAATTATAAAAAATACAGAATACCTTTAATCGTCATCATTTACATGGTCTTTTTCAAAATAACTACCGTGGCACGTAATACATTTATCCCAACGTTCTGTCCACTTGTTAAAAACATGTAAAAGTCCGTTTTTGAGAGCTTTTTCAAAACCGCCTCCACAGCCTTAACACATGCTTTGTTGCTTGCAAAATGTTTGCCTCGTAATGGTTTCTTAAATTGAGGAAACAGCCAGAAATCGCATGGAGCGAGATCAGGACTGTATGGAGGGTGTGGTAAAATCTCTACGTTGTTCTGCTGCAAAACATCCTGTACGCAACGAGCAATATGTAGTCGGGCATTGTCATGGTGCAATAGGAAGCCATTTTGCCATTCTACGGTCCTCCTTGATGATAACCGCAGCTGTGTTTATCATTGTCTCTGTGATGGACGTTGAAGGTCGTCCCTCACGTTCAATATCTTCCACATTATGCCTTCCTTCCATAAAAGCTTTATGCCAGTGAAAAATACTTGTCCTCGACATCGCTTCATCGTTGAAAGCTTCACATATCATGTCAAAGGTCTCCGATGCTGATTTTTGCAGACGAACACAAAATTTAATTGCATAACGTTGTTCCATCAACGCTTCCATTTCGACAACTGGCCACTCTCGTAAGCACCCGCAAACACGCTTCAGTTCAATCACGTGATACTCAGGAACATGAGCCTGTACACGCCAGCTATCGATAGCTTTTGTTAATACAGACAACAACCTTTTTTTATGCCACAGAAATTAACATTCCGATGAGTGGTTTCGCGGCAGTAAAATTAGTCTTATTACTTATTGAACAGCCTACGTATAATGTTAATTTGAATAAGCAAAAGACTTTATTATTTTGATCTCAAAATCATGAATGATATGAAAAAAGTTTGACCGGGGGTTCACAAAGTAACCCCGCCCCCTAAACTGACAATCACTTAAGTCAGCGTCAGTAATTAAGTTTCTATTAAGCTTTCTAATCCATTTTAAGTATCGACATTCCACTGTATTTTATAACTTCACATCATCTTTTTTTTTTAAATCCTGAATGAAAATAAGGATCCTTAATCCTTCATATTTTTTTGGAGATGCCACAGACATGCACGTAAAATCGTTGGTTTGGAATGTCCTCTCGCTGGAAAGTTGCTAGGAAAGGAAAAGGTATTGAGCCGGGAAAGTCCTTCCTTCCGGTAAGTATCAAAATTTGGAGGAAATCTTTGAAAAATCCTACCTCTCTCAATGCCCTGGCGTCCTACTTATAAGAAAGTGCATAAAGAAAACCGTATTCTTTTATCTTTCAATACTGTTTTTTGTGTTATTTTACCAGATTTTACCTTCTCTTTTAGTGAGTTAAACTACTCTATGTATTCAATCATTCGAGAATAAGAATTTGTAAAAACCATCGTTTTAAGGATAAGTATACAAATGCAATATTTTACAATATTTTCTGAAGATGTATGTGATAATAATATGCCGAATTAATTATTGTTCAAATCTGTCATTAAGGCTGTTCTCGAATCCTATGTGGCTACATTCTGATACATTCCCGAAGTCCTTTTTAATCGTAAATTCACAGAATTATTAGGCATTATTCTTCAGAAATGCAGACATGATTATGCATTCCAGGAAAATGCAATGGCATTTTCCTAGACAGGACAACAATAACAATAACAAGGATTCTTAATAGAGATATAAGAAAAAAATCATTGAACAATAATGACTGCAATATTTTTTGTGTACGTTGAGTCAGAAATCCATTGAAGTTGATTCGTTTCAGAGTCATAAATTCCATTCTTTCAAAGCGTCTTAATTGGAAATAATACAGAGTAACGAAATCTCTATTTCTTTCTGGTGCCACATTGACTTATTAATAAATAAGTTTCTGAGATTCTGATGTTCATTGCTTTAGTAACTCAATATTTTTTTCTTAATCGAACACCATAACTCAAACGAGCTATACAGATACATTTTAAAATTTCAAAAGTATTGATTCTTACTTATGAAAAAATCAATAATTTTGAAATGTGATTAAAATTTCAAAAATATTAAAGAGCAAATGTAAATATATGTATCTGTATGTTTAAGTCTGCTCACAAAATAAATGTTTTTTTCCTCGATTAACAACGCGAAATTTTCTGTCACATTCATAGGTGTATTTTTATGTGTAAAATTATAGAATTTGCAGACATGACTATTCAAGTTATTTGGAATCGAATAGCTTTTTCATTTTAAGATAAATGCGATAATTTTTGTGTTAGAACCGACTGCCTTCTCTCGCCGAATTTCCGCCGAATTTCCGCAGAATTTTCGAAGAATTCCCGCAAATTCTCTACATTTACGAATAATAATGACTTTGGGAATGTGTCAGAAAGTAGCTTCATTTTATTTGAGAACAACCTTAATGGCAGATTCGGACAGGTATCATTAATTCGGCATATTATTAGTATATACATCTTCAGAAAATATTTTAAAATATTGCATTTGCATGCATATCCTTAAAACTAAGGTTTAAAAATTTGTCTTACAAATCATTATTCTCGAATCATTAAATGCACGTGCAGTTTAATTCACTGAAAAAGAAGGAAAAAAACTGATAAAAGAACATAAAAAAACAGGGATGAAAAAGAAAGGAAAAAAGTTTCTTTTTTCAAAAAATATTGAGAAAGCTTTAAAAATAGGTTCTTTTCCCTAAACAATCATGCTATCAAAGTATTTTTCTTCTTGAGCATTTTTTAAATCACCCAAGTCCAAACAAAATTATTCAAATGAACATAATGATAAATAATTCTAGCAGCTGAGAACAGCTGATAAGGCTGTGAATTGAACATCAAAATCTCTTTATCAAGTGGCGAATTTTTAATATATTTTAACTAAGTTGCCAGGCTCGTCTTAGAAAAATTTTCTTTGCATTATTTATTCACGTTATTCAGCTGAGGAAAATAATATTCTTTGAAGGAATATTTTATCATAGAGAAAAATGGCTAAAATATTCAGAAAAGAAATGCATGAAAGGTAAAGGAATTACTATGGTTAACATCTGATATTCATAGGTCTTGTGTTAACCCGGCGTAACAGAGTAAAGGTGTGCCACGCCCGACAAATATTTAAATTTGCCCTATTAATTTCTTTTGACATTCTCATATTATATTTTAGTTACTTGTATTGACACATGATATAGACTTTTAATATGTCAGGGTATACACAGTGCCAATGAGATAAAAAAAATTATAACGCTGCAAAACATGTCATCTGTGAGGCAAGCGATAATGCACTTTTATAGGCATCAGTCTATTTTGTAAATATATAGATAGAAGGGAATAGATAGATAGATAGGTATAGAAAAATCAATAAATTTATCTATTTATTTTTTTATACCGTAGTTAATTTCTTTGGAGTTACTAATAACATTTTCCAAGGTCTAACTCTATAAATGTGTTTATAGTCTCAAATCCATTTATAGTCTCAAACATTACATGCATACATGCACTCACTGCGTGCCATGTTGGGTGTGTTCACGTGAGTACTATTTCTACAAAAATATTTTACAAGATCTACTAAAAAGTGTAGTGTTGTCTCTAATGTTAAATAAAATAAAACACTCTTGAGTCCGTTTAATGTAATGTCAGTTAACCCATTAACCGCCAAAACTATAAGGCAGGAGTCTTCAACTTTTTTGCTGAAAGTCGTTTCCCACCAAATATTTGGAAAAGTAATCTTCGCTTTATTTAATCTCAAAGTAATTTTTTTTAATTCTAAAATAGTGATGGCTTATTAGTTAATTTAAGTATGCGCATTTATTTTTACTGTTGCGTCAAAGTAACACAAGCAGGTAATGGGTTAGGACTGTTCCTTCAAATGTGATATAGTCTCAAAGTCCAAAACGTTTCCAATTGGCTTCTATGGGAACATTATCCCATTACATATGTTAAAACATATATATTAATATATTACTGTAAAAAAATCCAGGAACATTCCTGGAAAATAATGGACAGCTGGTTGTATAAAAACAATTCCCAGGAAAATTCTGGTTTTCTACTCTGAAACATTTTTGATCCAAGTTTACAACAGCAGTATATGAATAGAAACCCGCAAATTTCTAGTATTTTCAATAAACGTTCCTTGAAACTTTTGAGCAACTCTCTCTCATTTTATTTACAGGAACGCTCCTAGACTTTTTTACAGTGTAAAATATGGTATAACAATAACTTGAACTAGCATATAATTTAATATTTTTCCATTTTAAAATCCAGTTTGAGTATGTTTCGAATGTATGTTTTCAAAACGTTTTTTATTTTTTTTTTAATCAGTTTCATAACAGTGAATTGATAATGCCTTAGAGTTGTACTGAAGAAGTATGCCGTTGAAAGTTGTGGCTTGTTGAATTGTTCTGTGCAACTTGTTGCTTTCCACATGGGAAAGTATTAGAAGAGAGTTAAGTGTTCCCATCCATAGTAAAAAAAAAAAAAAAAAATTCACACCCCAGTCGCACCAATCACTTCTGAGACCAACAAGGGCACTTTGGTGAACCAGTGTTACCCAGAGCCCATACGCTCACAAGGCACTCCTTAGTCCGTCTCCACCCTTAACCAGATAACTAGTAAGTGACCGCTCACTTGATCCCTAGACAGTGACAAGTCAGCTGACCAGCCGATTGGTGCATACAGGACCAATATGTCCTCCCGTCGACATGCATCATAGGACATAGAAAAGTGTTGGTTTCCCTCAACTGCAAGAATCCCCTTTTCCAGGGACACTCGTGGAAAACACTTGGGTGCTTTTCAATTTTTCATAAAACTATACAGGACAATTCTCCATAAAACGATATCATTTTGTCTATAGACAGATTGATATCGGTTTACGGTGAAATGTCCTACCCTCCGAAGAGGAAAAACAGGAGAACGGACTGGAATCAGAAAAGACAGGTGACGAGAGAAAGGAAAGGAAATGGGGAAAAGGATCGCGAAACCCGTGAATACCTAAACATTGTATCTTCCTGTGGGGACTTTAATCTTTAAAATCTACATACGTTAATTCAGGAGTGTTTTCTATTATTAATGTATGATATCTAAAAGATACACATGACAATCAACTACTATTACTACACTGTAAACAATTTGCAGCAAACTCCCAGTAATTTGATCGACTTTATAGATAATGTCTACGTAACCTTAATTTTAATCGATTCTGACCAACACTGTTAAAAATTTGCAGCAGACTGTCCAGTCATTCGATCGTTTTTATGAAAAACGGTTACATAACCGTAATTTAACTCTATTCTGATCATAATATGGTGAATAATACGGTCAGATTCGCTTCATAATATGTTCAAGTATCCGTTATCTTTAAAAACGGTCGAATGACTGGGCAGTTTGCTGCAGATTTTTAACAGCGAATAGGAAAATTTCATAATATTGTCAAATAACCGTTATTAACAAAAACAATGAATGACTGGACAGTTTGCTGAAAATTATTTACAGTGTGTGATAAATAAACAAGTTTTATTGAGTATTGTTGAACATTTACTCAACATTTAAAAATTGCTTATTTTTTAGCATTTACTATGATTCTTTCGTTTTTATTGAATTTAAAAAGAAAGTATTTGATATAAAATAACAAAAAATATTTAAATATGTTTAAAAAATAATTAAAATCGAGATATAGCTAGTAATTTTAAAATCCTACTCCTATTTTATGTTTTTTTTTTATCAATTAAATTTATATTCATATTAAATTTTTATTTTTGCCAATACAAGCTTATTAGGTATGCAGATAAATGATCAGTTTTAATACCAATTTACAACACAAAAAAATTCAAAGAAATTATTAAAGTATGTGATGAAGAAATAAATATTGCTATTAAACTTAAACGTTTTTCATTATATGTTAGGGTATTTATTTCTTCTCAATCTCGGGAAAAATTAAATTCCGGGGAAATATGTACAACATTCCTGTGATTTTTTTTTTTGTCTTTGCTGTTTTCTTGCTTATTAAAAAGAATTTTATTTGCTTAGCAGTGATGATTAAACAAAAAAAAAAAAAGAAGAACAATAATAAAAAAATAGAATTTAAGAAGAATAATGAAAAATGATTGAAAGCGTTTGAAATTTATATTAAAATTATTTTTAATTAGAATATTATTCATCCTAGATTGAAACTCAGATTTGAAATTAAGAATGTTCAATAGTTTCTTAATTACATAAAAAATGTGTTGTTCTGAGCTGATTAATTTAATTGTCTTTTATTATTATTATTATTATTATTATTTTGTCTAAACCTATAATAGGCACAATGATTTTAATACACTGTTAAAAATTTGCAGCAAACTAGTCATTCGACCGTTTTTCTAGAAAACGATTACATAACCGTAATTTAACTCTATCGTGACCCTAATATGGGCAATAGTATGCTTAGAATAGAGTTAAATTAGGGTTATGTAACCGTTTTCTGTAAAAACGATCGAATGACTGGACAGTTTGCAGCAAATTTTTAACAGTGTACTTACATTGTACAATAAGGTATCTAATTAATATTGTTACCATATACACTTTCATGAAATTAATATCTGGCCATTACACTGATAAAAATTTGCAGGAAACTGTCCAGTCAACCAAACGTTTTTATAGAAAAAGGTTACATAATCGCAATTACCTCTATTACGACCATAATAGTGTCAATAATATTGTCAACACTTCATAATATGGTCATGTAACAGTTGTCTTTAAAAACGGTAGAATGACTAGACTGTTTGCTGAAGATATTTAACTGTGTAGGGAAGATTATTTTTCCAAATTAAAGGGTGTAGTAAAGCACACTACAGCAAGCAATTTTTGTATAGGAAACCAGGACGCAATCCATTTGCTCAGTCAAAATACAATTGTCTCACTACAATCTGAAACCAGATCTTTGTAAATAACTTTAACTAAATTTTCAAAAGACTTTATCTTGCTTTGTTTGAAAAACGATGAAATCAACAAAAATGATAGAAGTTCGCAGTAATTTAGTCAGTGATACTGTACGTAATGTAACTACATTTTAAAATATGAAGCGTCTAGTTTAGCGCTGTTCGGATACGGATGGTGGCCATTTCTCGTGACATAGTTACATTGCACCCAAAGCAGTCTCTTGTAAATGTTGTTAAAATATCTTCAGTATTGTTAAAGTAATGAATAAAAAACTGGATTTATACTGGATTGACATTTTCTGCATTTTGATTGCATGAATGGATTGTACCAATGCTTTACCATACAAAAATTGTCTGCTCTAATGTGCTTGCTCTACAGCTTTTTGAAATTTTTAATTCTGCTATTGAGACCCCCTGGTGAAAAGTTAAAGAAATTTTGATGGAATTAGTAGGTAATTTATATTTGAAAATTTCGGAAGTGCACTTTTCAGTATTTATAAGTAAATGTCTTTAAAATACAAAAATATCAGGTAAGTAAGGAAACATGGAAATAATATGAAAAAAAGCGAACATACATAATAAATTTGGAAAATTAAAAATACTGGTGCTATTAAAATTATGCAAAAATTACATATGCTGCATATTTTTGTACATTATTTTGACTCTATTCTTAAAAAAAAAATCCTTCTTAACGCTTTTAATTCAAGAAATAAATAAAAAAATTCAGTAAAATTGAAATCAGTATGAAAAATGCGTCCTTGGCTCCCTAAGTAGAATTAATTTTTGCGAAAGAGAAAGAAATTAGTTTAGAAGTGCTTGAAAAAGAAATTCATTTTTAGATCCTTGCTCTCTAAATAAGTCGCTTAACTATTCTTACGTATGTTCAAAAAATATCTGTATACAATACGGTAGGCTGCGTTGTTTTTCTAGTATTCCCTGAGTTTTTTCATTTCGGTAAAAATAAGTTTCTCGTTTCAGGAGTTCTCGTTCGTTCGTTCTAAAGACAAAGTTTTTCTGAAACGAAATACAATAAAATTTTCGTATATGATTTCGGATATGATTTTCGCAGAAATCGTTTACACATGCATCCAAAAATCTAAATATAACGGGTTCTCATTCCGTTCATTAATTTTAGTCAGAGATAACTACAAATAAGGAAAGTTATTTTAGGGTCATCCTATATTTTATGAAAAACGAACAAATTTAATACATTATTTTCACAATCCACAAAACTACATAAGAAATAATTTTCTCCAAAACATATGCCCCATAGTTTTGAACATTGTTTTGGTTCCACTCTTATAAAAAAAAAAATTCTTAACGACTTTATTTCAGAAAAAGAAATAAAAATTATCTGGAAAATTTAAACCATTATGAAAAATTTATCCTTGGATCCCTTAAGTAGAACTAATCTTTGAGAAAGAAAAAAAAATTAGTTTAGAAGTGGTTGAACTTGAAAAAGAGAACTTGAAAAACTTCAGAGACTTGCTCTCTAAATAAGTCGCTTAATTATTCTTACGTTCAAGAAATACCTGTATACGATGCAGTAAATTATGTTGTTTTTTCGAGTATTTCTTGAGATTTTTTTTACTTCGGTAAAGTCAGTATCTCGTTTCAGAAGCTCTCGATCGTTCATTCGATCGAAAGACAAAGTTTTGCTGTACCAATGCACAATAAAAATTGGTATTACATTTCTACTACCATTTTTTTAGCAGAAATCGTTTCTCCCTACCTTCAAAAGTCTAACTATAAAACGCGTTCTCATTCTGTTGATTAATTTCAGTTACAGATGACTGCAAACAAGAAAAATTATTTTAATGCCACCCTGTATTTTATGAAAAATGAGCAAATTTAATACATTATTTGGATAATTAAAAATACTGGTGTCATTACAATTACATAAAAATAATTTTCTCCAAAACATATACTGCATAGTTTTGAACATTCTTTTGGTTCCACTCTTATAGAAAATTTCCTTCTCAATGCTTTTATTTCAAAAGAAGAAATAAAAATTGTCCAAAAAATTTAAATCAGTATAAAAAATTTATCCTTGGTTCCCATAAGTAGAATTAATCTTCGCGAAAGAGAAAGAAATTAATTTAAAAGTGGTTTAACTAGAAAAAGAAATTCATCTTCAGGGCCTTACTCTCTAAATACCTGGATTATATTATACCTCGATATTTCTTATATTGAAGAAATATCTGTATACAATGCAGTGACTTGCAATTTTTTTTTTCAAGTACTTCCTGAGATTATTTATTTCGGTGAAGTCAGTATCTCGTTTCAGAAGTTCTCGTTCGTTCTTTCCAAAAACAAAGTTTTGCTGTACCAAAGTACAATAAAAATTGGTACTTGATTTCTAGTACCATATTTTTCGCAGAAATTGTTTCTCTGTATCTTCAAAAGTCTAACTATAAAACGCGTTCTCATTCTGTTTCTTAATTTTAGTTACAGATAACTACAAACAGGAACAGTTATTTTAATGCCAGCCTGTATTTTATGAAAAATGAACAAATTTAATACATTATTTTGATAATTAAAAATACTGGTGTCATTACAATTACATAAAAATATTTTTTTCCAAACATAGTTTTGAACAATATTTCGGTTCCACTCTTATAGAAAATTTCCTTCTTAACGCTTTTATTTCAAGAAAGGAAATAAAAATTGTCCGAAAAATTTAAATCAGTATGAAAAATTTATCCTTGGTTCCCATAAGTAGAATTAATCTTCGCGGAAGAGAAAGAAATTAGTTTAAAAGTGGTTGAACTAGGAAAAGAAATTCATCTTCAGAGCCTTACTCTCTAAATAACTCGCTTAACTATTCTTATATTCAAGAAATATCTGTATACAATGCAGTAAGTTGCGTTGTTTTTTTCGAGCATTTCCTAAGATTTTCCTTTTCGGAAAAAATAAGTTTTTCCTTTCGGAAGGTTTCTTTTATAAGAAAATATGTATATTTTTTCAGTTTTCGACTGCTAAAGTACCATTAGAATATATTATTTGTTAAAGGAGTATCTCGTGAAAGCTTTATCATACCTAAGGAGTATTCAAATGCATTCTTAACTTTCTAAATTGTCTGATATAAAATGGTTTGTGGCAGAGAAAATTGATCTATAGTACTTGTAATAGTAGCATGAAAGTGAGAAATAAAACAAAAAAGGTAAGAGTTCTTTTTATCTGTGTTTGATGTAATAACATATTACAATGTACGGAGATAAAAGAGAAACTTGACTTACACGGTACCTCAAAAAGATAAACATAGATTCAAGTACTCCCATTATTATAGTCATGGGGTATTTTTTACACAAATGTTGTCTTTTTTCACACATTAGTTTTTCCTTTTACAATTGAAAGCGTACGACGGCAAGCATTTAGAAGAATATGCTTAAAAAATTAAGTATTTTGTTCGCAATTTCTTAGGGCTTACTTCAGAGTCATCATACACAAAATGACACTTTCAAATCTGAGTAAATCATTGTTTTCATTTTGTTATGAAACTTTTTGTTTCAAATATGATGACCCAATGCTTTCATTTCTGAAATACCAGAAATACTCAGAATATTGAAAAATGGACATACTCAAAACTGAGCACATAGAGGTCAATTCATACTCATTTTTGAAGCATGGACATACTCAAAAATGTTTAGGATCAGTCCATACTCATTTTTGAAACATGGACATACTCAAAAAAGTTTAGGATCAGTCCATACTCATTTTTGAAACATGGACATACTCAAAAATGTTTAGGATCAGTTCATAGTCATTTTTGAAACATGGACATACTCAAAAATGAGTTCATAATCATTTTTGAAACATGGACATACTCAAATATGAGCACATGATGTTTTATTCTCTAGAGTGTGTATGTTTTCAGAAATGAGTATATATACATGTTTCAAACTTGAGTAATTTTGATTCGGAGACATTCTGACTATGAGACATACTCAGATTTGAGTATATTTTGCTCAGTTTTGAAAATGTCGTTCTTAGAGTGAAAAAAAAACTTTTAAAAAACTGTAAAATATTTAGAAACAATGATTTAAATCTGGTTTTATTTTTAAGTTTTGCAGATCCTATAGCTGATGTTTTGATTTTGTGAATATATCAGTCTAAAATTTTTATCATTATATATTCGTAAAATTGAGTAAAAACACAAATGCAGATAAAAAGGAGTTTATTTGTTGTACTATAAAAGAATGAAAACTACATGTTTCGAGGTAATACCATAGAGGCGGGTCTATGGGTTATACATCCTTCAGCCTCGGACAAGAAAGAGGCTACATTTCTCCCAGCAGAAAAAAACACAAATAGCACAAAGGCATTAGGTGCAAATCAACACTGTTGAGGAGAGTTGGATGAGGTTTGTTTTATTCGATTGCTCGATTTCTACCACTTTTTTGAAATAGTAATATTCACCTCACTTATTTTATCTTCAATTTGTCATTAAACTGTCAATAATAAAACTATTTAAAAAAAAAAAAAAGGAGTAGCAATCAAGAAATCTGAATTAGAAAAAACACCCAACTGGCAATATTGCCAATCAAGGATATTATGTTGTCATGATAAAACCAATATAGAGTAATTTTTTATGTAAACAATTCTGCCTGTTTCGGATAGTGTACTTACGTCTCTACAGATTGTCAAATTTGTAGTAAGAGAACAAATTTCTAAACATAAATACTAGTAAAGGGGATCATCAGTACATATGATTGACTTACTGACAAAAACTACATTGTAAAAATTATTTGTAATTTTGAAAGAAAAATATTGTATTTTTTAAAGGAAAAAAACATTTAAAAAAAACAGACTTTTGCTTTAAAAAAATGTGGATTTTGTAATTTTTACAGAAAAAAAAATCTGTTTGAATGATAATCTACCCTATCAAAATCCGTGCACGTATCTATGTAACCTCAAAAACTCGGAAACCACAAGGCGCACGGCTACGAAATTTGGCACATGGGTTGCTGGTAGGGGGCCCCATGAACGATTGAGGCAAAAAATTCAAAAATTTTAAATAGATTTTTTTTATGTTTTTGATGATTTTTTGGCTTTTTTTTGCCTTTTGTTCAACCCGTAATCGCGCAAATTCTAACCAGTTCTAAATGTTGACTGCAATGTGAGATATACATATTACGTTACGTCACTAATACTAAGAAGCTGTAGCGGGTATTACGATAATTCTTTTACCTCGCATGCAAATAGTTAGAGATTATTTAACTGTGCTTAGTTATTACCTTTTTTATAAAATAAAGAAAAACATTTTATCACAAACATCAACAAAACTTTTTATTCTATTTATTCCCTTATTACAAAGATATCGTTTTATCGTCTGCTGCCATAGCAACATGATAAATTAAATTTCATTAAAAAAAATACACAGTCGTAGAAAAATATTTTTCTACATATTACATATATACTACATTTGGTTGTTCTGATTTTTATTTTAAATATTGGTTTTAGAATTAAATTCATGAACTCCCGTGCGTAGAACGGTTAGTACAGATATTTTCTGTAAAATGCACGGTTTACCACTGGCGCCAAAATTGGCAGATATTTTTCTGTCAATATAAAAGGTTTTTTTTTTTTTTTTTTTTTTTTTTTTTTTTTTTACAGTGTATAAAGTCGATAAAAATAGCTTTAAATATTCATTTTCGAATTCTGTTTATCGAGTAATTGACTACTTTGCTTTCTTATTACTGTAACCTCATTTTGGTTTATCTTAAAGTAATCTCTTCTAAAATAAACAGATTTCTGCAATTCAGTTTCAATTTTCTTAGAAGTTATCTTCATTCTGTTCAGCCTCTTGTGACCTGAGGTACACAAATGTGAACCTCTATTCTTTTCCTCATAAAAACTAAACTGATCGAATTTTTTTTACATTTATACTTTATTTCTATATAGCTGAATGTTTTTTGGTTTGGAACAAAACCAATAAATTGCAACACTGATGATATGAATGTGACTAACCATATATACAGAACATACCAAGGTCTCGACCGAGTTCGTTGGCCAGCTTCATGCGCCATCTTGTTTCAAAATATAAGTTGAAAAAGTTGTTTTCGTTAAGTGTTAGATCGTGATATAAGGATTCCGGAACATTTTTAGTTTTGGCTTCATCTTAACAAGTGGGTAAGTGTGATCAAAGATCGCTCAAAGGGTTTCGCTTAATATTCCTTTCAAAACACTTTATCCTTTCTTTAATAAATTCAAACAAATTTCATTTAGCAACAACAAAAAAAAGTCATGTTTTTTATAAAGTAAAAATTTACCGGTCTATTTTTTCGTTTTTTCGAATATCTAAACGAGCCAGATAGCGGGCCAAGCCCGCTATTATATTCTGCATAATAATATCCGTCATACGGACTAAATGCAATATTTAAAAAAATAATTTCAAAATTTAACAAATTGATGTATACCTTCAAAATGTTAAAATATGCGAATATTTCCATATTGGGATTTTTATCACGATTCAATATGTTTCTCAAACTCATATATTTACCATTCAAAATTAAACAAATTGTACACCTTCAAAATGTTAAAATATGCGAATATTTCCATAATCGGATTTTTATCACGATTCAATATGTTTCTAAAACTCATATATTTACTATTCTCTATTACTCCTATTGATACTAGCTTTGTATTATTCTCAAACATTTGAAAAATTAGTTAAACTTCCATATGACGTCAGATTTTCTTTTTAATTCTCTAATGACGTGACATTAATCTGCTTTGCTTACTTACTCATACTCATACTCCTTGTATTATTGAGAAATCTTAGACATTTTCCGTTTTATTACGACTATAACGTCAATCAATTTTATTTCATATTTATCTTTTTTTCAATTGGTGAAACTTTTTATTTCATTTTCCTTTTTCACGTGAAAGTCGTCTGATAGAAAATTAATTATTGTGGAAAGATTTTCATCGTGGATTTTTAATTTGTGGCATCTGCTATAATGAAAAATGTTTAAATTTAAAAGGAAAAGGCTGTTAGAATTTTGGTTTTTTATCTCTATTTATTAAAATAATACGAATTTTTCAAATTTTAATATTTTCAGCTCTTCGCTGCTGATATTCTGATTTATACACAAAGTTTCAACTCTGTAAGTTACATAGTTTTCGAAAATGGCTCTGTGACAGACAGACAACGCAGCGGGAGCAATAGGGTTTCGTGAGATGAGCGAAACCCTAAAAAATGGCTCAGATATGGCAGTTTGAAATTCTTGGGGGAAGGGGGGGGTGGGGGGGTGACATTTTGAAATAATCTGATTTTTGTTATGCTGTGTTTGTTTGCTCATGCTGAAATTTGCATTCAAATTCAGTATTAACGAAAACTGGGATTGAATCTTCTATAATCGGGTTCCAAGTTAGCTTCAGATGTTTGAGTAAAATGAGTTGAATTTTTAAAAACATGAACTATGAAAGCTACTTTTTTTTTTTCCCGGTACAAGTCGGAAGGACTTTTTAACTCAAATCCTTCACAATAGTTTTGAAGATATGTAGATCATTCAATTGTTTAAAGCCCTTCAATTTGTTACTGCGTGAATTTAGATTAATGATAATTAATGAGAATTTAGATTAATGATAATTGTTTTATAACTTTAGATCCATATTTGTGCGTGAACCTAAATTACCAGTCTCCTAAAGTATATATATATATATATATATATATATATATATATATATATATATATATATATATATATATATATATATATATATATATATATATATATATATATATATATATATATATTAAATGCTCTTTATATCGTCTATGGTGTTATTTTGCTTGTGAAAAAGCAATGAATGTGTATTTGTGGCGTTATTTTACCTTCAGGTATCAGATGTTAAACGAGTTGGAAATTGTACCCCAAACGTGACAAATGAGCTGCGTTCGTACTATAACTAGTTTCAATGAAATGAGTTATCTCGTCTGTTATTATGATATGATTAATTTCCGTAATAAAATAAGTACATTTCAAGTTCGCAACATTTTATCTTTTATCGACATTGACTGAAAATTCCAGTGGGAAACTTAAGCCTAGCTTTGAAATTTTCAGAACTTGAAATCCATATTTAGACTCTTTTTCCATTTAATATCCATTTCTCATCTATCAAACACCTATCCAAAAAAAAACTGTCGGTAGATTATAAGATTGCTATAATTAAACAATTTTAGTATACAAATTCGTTTTTCAAATTCAGTAATATGGAAATAATATGACGTAATCAACATGGCACCCTAGAATCATTGCCTATTGTGGGATATCATTGAATTATTGTATGATAGCATTTAACAGAATGAAGAAAACTTATATATAATATACCGTATTTACCCGCGTATACGTCGATCCCGCGTATAAGTCGACCCCCACTTTCCCGATCAAGAAATTTGAATTTTTATAAATCCCGGGTATAAGTCGACCCCCCACTTTTCCGATCAATAAATTTTATTTTTTTTTCAAAATACATTATTCAAAATCACCTGGGAAAAAAAGAAAGTATACTAAATATAAAATAATAAAGGAACATTATTATTTTTATTTTTTTTGTACATTTATTCGAAATCATCTGAAAGAAAAAGTACTAAATATACAATAATGAAGATAATAATATACAAAGTTAAACTGATTTGAGGTCCGATTCAATATCGGACTCGCCAAACCCTTCACATAAGTCCTTCGTCATCATCGGCTCATCATGATACACCTTTTCAATCTCTGTATCGCAACATTCTTCCTCGTCGTTATTACTTTCTCAAATGGCATCATCTTCTGTGCCGTCTAGTTCGTTGCTTATGCAGCAATTCTTGAACGATTTTATAATCATTTCGGAAAGAATTTGATTCCACGCATCTTTAAACCACTGGGCATTTAATGCAATGTCGGACTTTCTAATATTACCGCCCTTTGTTAATGTTGGACAACCGGATGAAATCCACTCTGAAAAAAAAAATTAAGGACCCTCGCATAAGTCGACCCCCCCACCTTTAAAGTCTCTTTTTGTCCAAAATTTCTCGACCTATACGCGGGTAAATACGGTATATCTTTTTAAGTTACGACAAATTATTTATTATCGTTCTTTGTATATTGAATATTCTTTTCTTGATCATTATATGGGACATATAGAGCAGTAACTTTTTAAAGTGATATCTTTAACGGTTGTCTCTCGTAAGTGGACTTTAAATTGAAAATGTTTTAATATTATTTCATATCTTATCATCAGTTTGGTTACCTTCTTAAGGGTTTCTACCTACCTACAAATTTTCAAAATTTGCACTTTTTTAATTGTATTTTTTGTAATTGTATTTTCTGAAAGCACAATTAGTAAAGAATATTCAGTTACATTTTCTAGTCGATCGAATAAAATTAAGGAAGTTATGCTGCTTTAGTTTACTTTTTTCTATCATACATAAACCATAACTTGAATTTTTAAACGTGATTATCTCAAAACTATGTTTTTAACGTCGATGATCACAATAACTCGAACAAATCTCGACCAATCTTCTTCAAATGTGGACGACTTTTTAACAACAATACTGTGTAGCGAGTAATCGTACCTTTTGGCGTTCTGGTGATTTTTTTCTATTTATTTTAATAAACAATCAATGTTCAAAACCTTTTGTGAAAATCGGTACCTTAACGTCCGAAATTTTGTTCAAAATCAATATTTCCCAAAATCGAAAATTACTCTCTAGTTTTAAGTGTTCAGAGTAAATACATTATCCTTTTTATAATTTTAGATAGCATTTGACACAGTTATGATGTCAATTTCAAAATTACAAAAATCGATTTATTTTATTTAAAGTGTAATAAGCAAAATATAAAAAGCATTTTTTAAATATCTTGTTTTATTTTTCTGAAAAAAATATTCAGAAAATAAAGGTTTTTTTTTTTTTTTTACTTTGCAGGTTGGTATAACGCCTTAAACAAAAGTCGAGTGTTAATAAATTAGGCCTTTATGTTGGTCTATTTTAAATAATTGATAATGTTCAAATAGTGGCATTTTCAACAAAAAATTGTGTTGACAGGTACGTAGTTAAAATTTTCCATCCTCTGGTTATAGTTCTACTTTAAGTGGACGGTTGATCTTGAAATAAACAAACTTCGACCAAAAGTACCAACTTTTTATTTTGTGTTAAAATTTCTTTCTAAAAATTTTAAAATATCAATACATTGCTGCATACTTGGTAGAAAGTATGTGGTCATAATTCTTAAAAGTAAATAATAAAAATAACATAACATAATGTATTTAAAATGCATTCAAAATATTTTTTTCTGTTGGCTACTCATTTTTAAAATACTCCATGCATTTTAATTTTTATTCTCAATTCTCAATATGTCTAAAAGTCAATTGTTATATAAATTACATCAGACCTGTGCATCCTTTTTGAAATGCTAGTTTATTAAGGTTCTCAAACGACTAATAAAATCTATTTACATATGAATTTTTAATCAAAATTTAATTTATGACAATTTTTAATCTTCTTTTATCCGTCTGCGCATTTAAAAATCTAAGCACATTTTTTAATAAAGTCCTTTTAAGTAATAAAATGAGAAAAAATTTATAAAAATATTTTAAAATTTAAAATTCATTGATCATTTTTTTTTTAAAGAAAACCTAATTAACAGCTTTAAAAAAGTTTAATTTTTAGTAAATTGAATTTTTTTTTCAATTTATGTTTATTGAAATCATGGTATGAAATGTCTTTTGAAATCACGGTACACTTTTTTGAAGAATTTCTTGTTGGAATAACATAAATAAGGAAAAATAATTTTTGAAGTCCCCGTCCCATTAAAAATTTAAAGTTACTGTTCATTTTTTTTAAGCAATTTCTTTTCATATGAAAGAGGATCTTTTTAATTAAAGGTCATAGCTAAGTACGCAAACTTGATATCATCCATCTATTGAAAAGGGAAAGTGAAGCTTTTTTTAGCAATTGATAGCCATAGATAAATATCTTTCTTGAAAGATATATTTTGTACATCATTTATGAATTAAAATTTGTTGGATATATTCATATTTTTTTATGATTGAGTACGCAGATGTATATAGATATATATATATTAAATCACAGGTGTGAAAATCAAAGGATGAGATATTGAGATATTATAAAAATCAATGGAAAAGATACGTGAAAAATTCAACATAATAAAAAGAAAAATCTAATATGAAATACTATCAATGAATATCTTATGGAATCTTCAGAAGAGCATCATAAGAAAATTAGTAAAGATGTGTTATTTTATCAAATATTGTCACCATTGTGCCTAAAAATGTCAATCTTAAGCTCCTTATAACATATCGAAAAACCAAAATAAGGAAAAAAGAACAAGAGATCCAATAAATAAATAATAAACCATGATTCATCAGCAACAGATAACAGACCATAAGGCAATAGACACAACGCAACATATAAACAAAAAGTGCAAATGATTAAATAAGATTAAGTAATACTTATAAGAGCTGATCCACTGCACATCACCATGAACAGAAAACATGAAAGAGCTTATATATATTATGTTTAAAATTAACTGTTAGTTTTTTTTTCCAGCTACGTCTTTTTATACGATTGAAAAATTCAAGAATACAGTAAACCCTTCAGTCACAAATTTACATAATGATAAGCATGCAGTTAAAATGAAATTTGAAGTTTTCTAACGTTTCAGAAATTTAATAACTATATGCTATCATTAATAAATGTAAATAATTTTATGCATAACTCTCATTTTTTTCTTATCTCTTAAAATAAATTGTTTGTCTAACGAAAGGAATATTCCGGTCATATGTTCGCTGAACGCTGAAAATCTAGTTTGTGACAATCACCATTTTTTCCCCTCATCCTTGAAACTCGATATTATTCGGAAAAGAACATATTGCAATATTACAACAAATTACCGTATACGTTTAGCTACGAAATTCAACAAAGTAAATTGGAAATATAATTATAAACTTTTCTAAAATATAAATTAGAATAAAAATTGCTAAAAGTGGAATCTAAAAATCTTATAATTTTAATGCAAAAAGAGTCAATGAGGTTTTCCTGGAAGCAAAGAGAAATATATTCCGTGTTCCCAAATAGCACAGCCCGTCGATGTGACGTCTCTATGCTATCATAAATGGTCACAAGGGTCTCAGTCATATCGGGGACCAAAATATGATGCCTATAATTCGTCACATTATGTCTCTACTGTGAAGTCCCTCTGAAAATGCAAGCAATCCCAAAGCAAAGGGATTAATTTCTGAGTCGTTTGCACCTCGTCACAAAATGAGATTTAACCACTTTAGAGTAACGTCGCAGTACAGGTTGCCGCTGGCGGCTATTTTTTATTATTTTCTTACCACTATTTCTAAATAGTGATCCAGTGAAGATTAGTTAAAATCTACAACGAAGCGAATTGTTTTTAAATATAGGTAGAAAAAATTATATATACAAAAAAAAAAGTAGTCGCCAGTGGCAGTCCAGAGTAAGTGATTTTCCGAGTCACGCGACGGAAATGTGGAAAAGATGTGTTGAATATGGATCACGATGATTTCACATTTTGTTCGATTTTGAGTCATGGTGTTGGTAGCTTATGAATTTTTTTTTATGTTTTCTTTTTATGTTTTCTTATGTTTTTTATGTTTTTTTTTTTTTTAAATAAGGTATTTACGTGTTTCAGATATTGATTCAGGTATGATGTATACAGATGCATTCTACAACTGTTCACTTTCGCTCTAATGCCTTTAGTATAACTGTAATTGTATGACCTTGCTACCCTCTACATATCATAGAATATATTCAATTTGATGGTGGTCGGTTGAAAACAAAGGTTGTGGTGTTTCGTTACTATGCTGAAATTTAATTTAGGTCCGAATGAATAGATGACTACCTAATTCACGCCACTTTATTGATTTCTATAAATATCCAAGCTCGATTTGAGATTCTAACTCCGTACTTTTTGGCTGGTAACAGCGTCTTAAGTAATATACAAGTAGATGGATATTACAAGAAATTATTCTTCATTTTCGACAATCTTTTATGAATTTCCTTTTTGCTAAAATTGTCCTGATCTACAGTTCTTGACAAACATATTGGGAATTTTACAACTGCTACAAAATTGTTTGCAATTCTTGACTATTTAAAATTACAAGTTAAAAAAATTAATTTCAGCATCATAGAATTTAGAAAGATCGTATTACAAAATGCTTAATATACAGGATGATTGTAATTAAAGTCCCACTTTCAAAATGCTGTAAAAAAGGAACCATTGGTCAGGATGACTTCAAATTTGAACTGAATATACTAGAAGAAGAAGGAAATGGTATAGCATAAGAAAGAAAGAGTTCCAAAGTGTATCAATATGTGGCGCTGTAAGCGGCATAACGAAAGTGGATTAGGCTACAAGTGACATTTTTAATCGAAATACGACGGCTTTGGCCTGAGTTGCACAGTAAATCAACCGTACTGTTCAATGTGCATGAGTGTTTCGGTTATTTCAAGAAAAAACACTTCCAAATCAGTCAATAGTTGTGGTACTGTTAGTTTAAAGCCCATCCACCACGGCAAGATCATACCACATTGGATGGAAAAAAATGGTATTTAATTGTCCTTGGGCCAAAAACCGCATAAAAAGCACACGATGATTAAGTTTTTAATTACACATGAGTGTCTTTTAATTTGCATAGTATGCCTCTTACAACTATTGATACAATTTGGAACTTTTTTTCTTATGCGATACCGTTTTCCCCTTCTTCAGTACATTCAGTTCAAATTTGAAGTCATTCTGACCATTGGTTCATTTTTTACAGCATTTTGAAAGTGGGACTTTAATTATAATCACCCTGTGTATATATATATATATATATATAAATCCCTTGGTAAAGAATAGTTTTCGAATAGAGTGGAATAATTTTTGGATGATTGTATGCAGCTTGATACTTCGAAAGGGGCATTCGCACCGTAGATTACAACAAATTCTTCTTAATCTCTTGATATCTGAAACTAAAATGATACTACAAATGCTTTCAATGCTACAAATGCTAAAATTCAATGCTTTTGCACAATCAAATGTTTCATAGATGACAGGAAAAAAGCCCTTTTTCTGAAATTGATATTTTCGGAGACTGGTAATTTAGCTTCATGATTATAGATCTGAAATTACTAATCCCTTAAAATAACAATTTAATTATAAATAACCTAAATTCACACAATAACATATTAAAAGTCTTTAAACAGGTGAATGATCTACAAATCCTCAAAAAAAAATTATTGTTAAGTATTTATGTTAAATAATTATGAAAATTACTTTCTTGGTCACACTGTCTTGAAGACATTTTTAAACTCAGATGAAAATAACATCTATTTTATGAGAAAATCATCATCGATGCTGCCATTTATTGATTTGGTTTTGAAGCAAAAAACATTCAGCTATATAGAAATGAAGTCAAAATGTAACATAATTCTGCAAAATGTAAGAACAGTTTAGGTAAAATTTTTATGAGGTAGAGGTACATATTTGTGTACTTTTTGTATGAAGAGATTAAAGCCGACGAACGTATTAACGTTTTATGGAAGACAACAATAGGTGTTTTACAAGTAATTTATGAAATTTTGTTAATAGATTTTAGTCAGATTTTTAAATACGCAATGAAAATCTGTGAAATCTATTGATGAACATTTATTGATTTAGAAAAATTACGATTTGTAAATCAGAACACACATAGAAAACTTCTTGCATAAAATTTCAAGCATTTTTCCCTATGTTTTAAGTAATTATTTTAAAAATATACGTTATTTGGTATTTTAACGTGATATGTTTGCAAACTTTAAACACAAATTGTAATATATTATCGTTCTACATTTTTCATAGAAGCAAATTTTTACAGTTATTTCCGCTAGATAAAAATGTTAGAACGTAATCTATATGAAAATAAATGAGGAAAAATTCCCTATATTTGAAAGTGCAATAATTGCTAAAGAAACTGAGGTAGCACATCTGAAAAAAAAAAAGTCACTCTTGTCTCACATCTCGATAGAACAGTAAATTTGTGTCTAAAAGACAAAAAGAAATAAGATAAATAGTCATTTCTCGGAGGTTTATGCCTCTATAAGTTAAAAAAAAATTCTATACTCCTAATACACCCATGCATTAGTCATTAATCTCGTCTATAGCCCCATTTTTTAAAAAAGATTAAGATGCGAGCACTAATTATTTATCCAAAAAATACATAATACGCCTCCACCATTGCCTAACATAATTAATATACATTATTTTGGCTCGAGAGTATATTCAAACCGATAAACTGCCTTATTTATACCGAAGAAAATGGGCAACGAAAATTTGTGCCATGCAGAATCTTTATTCTTATCGAAAAGTGTAATATAAAAGTGTTTTTTTCTTTAACAGTGTTTACTTTTTTCATTAATTTATTTCGCAGTCCAAAGAATTAAATTTCTTCTTCATAGATCGTTTTGCGTCCGCTCTGCTAGATGTACATAGGTTGTATAAAACTATTTGTTTACTATATGTGTCAGATAATCAATTTGAAATATTTGGTTATGCCGTTATTAATTTAACGCAAAAGTAAATGTGTTTTAATTATATTTCCGATATCGTCTAAATAAAGGAAAATAAGTTTTCATTAAACTTGAAAAATACGTTTTAAAAATTTGACAACACGAATTATTTTAAATAGATTTTATTTCGCCATTTCATCATTCGAGATTATTTTGTTTTATAGGATATGTTCGCTTTATGATTTCTATTTTGAGTATCCATAAAATGATTTCTTTACAAAAATCACATTATGTGCAGCAAAAAATATAATTGTTTAATTAAACATTTTAGTACAACTACCGAATTTTTCGGCCTATAATCCGCGGCTCAAATAATCCAGTTTAGACCCAGAAATTTTATTTAGTAATTGAAGGCAAGTATATTCCGAGTTCAAGAAAGTAGCATTTTATCAAATACAATTTCTGGGTCTAAAATGAATATTTTGAGCCACGGATAAAAATACGGACGGTCGAAAAATACGGTATATCGATTTCATAAAATTTTATTCTTTTTCTTAAATTCTAAATGTGTTTATTCCCAGTTGATGGACTCTTGGAGGTTTCAAATGTTTTTAACTGACAGTTTGTGTTATATTTAAGGAAACATTTTAAAAACAATTTCTCCTTTTAGCATTTAGTAATTAAATAGTTTTACTTACAAGGAGAGTGCCAGGTTTGGTAATCACAGATTTTGATTATTTTTATATATGTTGTAGGGTAGAAGACCCTTAGTCTCAGGTTCAATGGATTTTATACAACGCTCCTTAGTTCTCGAGGAATGGGGGGGTCTAATATTATAACACAACTCAAATACTTACTTTGTAACGAAATTACTAGGTTGGTCGTAGCTCAGTTGATATGGCGTCTGTGCGTTGATCCGAGGGCCCGGGGTAATCGTATAAAAATGAAAGAAGCAAGCTGTAGGCCACAAGAAGATCAATCTGAAGTGTTGGGATTTGATGAAAATCAGAAAAGTGATGTCACAAATGCGTTTAAGTACTGTAAAATTTTATTGCAAAACAATGGGTTTTTAACAAATAATCCAGCATCTGAAATATCTTCGTTTTCTATTGCGATGGAAGTAGAATTTTATAATTCGATAGTAAATATGCTGATTTTGTAACGATTTTTGAATTTTTACTAGTCAATAATAGATCCAATTTTCTAAAACATCTTTAAATGATGAGAAATGCTTAATCATGGTTTAAAAATCAAAAATGCTAAATTAAAGTTTAATTATGTTAACAAAATTTTTAATTGAGATTATTAAATTATAATTACAAGTATATTTATAAAAAAAAAATGAGAAAAATAAACGAAGCACATTCCGGCATCGAACTTGGGCTCTTGGATCAACGAACAGACGCCATATCAACTGAGCTACGACCAACGTAATTATATCGTTACAAAGTAAGTATTTAAGTTGTGTTATAATATTAGACCCCCCATTTCTCGAGAATTAAGGAGCGTTGTATAAAATCCATTGAGCCTGAGACTAAAGGGCTTCTACCCTACAACATATATAAAAATAATCAAAATCTGTTATTACTAAGCTTGGAACTCTCCTTGTTAGACTAGTTTATTTATTTATTTATCAAATATATTCCGGCTTGAGTACTTAATCCCTTGAATTTGCTTATACACCGTCGTCATATTAGACAGATTGCACAGTATAGAATTTACGGCATAAAGATTGAGAAGATAACAACCAAAGAAGTTTCGGAAATTAAATCACGCGCCTCACAATACAATACGATAGCCTCCACTGTTAAAAATTTTGTGCTGGTTTGAACCAATTTATGGTTCTGCAGTAGCTGCAACCATAAGATGGTGAAATCTCGTTGCAACATTTGGAGCTATGGTTCAACAGGATTTCCAAGTGTTTGAACGAAATTTCACCATCTTATGATTGCCGCTACGGCAGCATCAAAAGTTGGTTCAACACACCACAAACATTTTAACAGTGTAAATGTTGCATATAAACCACCTATGAATGTCTCTAATTTTCTACGGAAACGAGTGCTGCTATAAAAAAAAATGTGGATATATGCAAGTATAAAAAGGCTGTCTGATCGAAATACATAGTGATTCAAATTAAAGTATCCCTGTTTGTGACGCCTTGGCGAGAGAAGCAGTAGATGTAACGTCTTCATATTTTGAGGGTATACATATCAGGCCATGGGAAAGTGATTGGTGCAAAACAATAGCTCAAACAAAGGCCGCTAGGTGAAAATCGGTTTAAGGTAAGGAAAATATAATATGAGATAACCAATAAAGAATAGAATACGAGGTGTCGGTAGTTAACTTTATTATTACATTTCTTTACACACAAAACGTGCTAGCTATGTGAGAATTGGAATATTCGTCTGTGCGCGCAGTACCATAGAACAAAATATTCATAAAAGGCGGGCTAAAAGGCCGTCATAACAGATAAAAAGGAGGGCGAACAGGTTCTGAACATTCTGAAACCACCACGATGGTTCTCTCTTTGCCGGAGCTTGCTTTACTGCAAAAGCTTTTCTACCAAAATGGCAATAATGCTGCCAAAGCGCTTCGCTTGTACCAAGGGCAGAAATCTTTGCGTACTAGTTCAGTGACATCATGTGCTAATTAATATCTCCACATTCACCTGACTTAACCACGTGTAATTTTTGGCTTTGGGGTTACCTCAAAGATAAAGTTTATCGAAGAAATGCAGTAAATATGGCAGATTTGAAGAACCAGATCATCTTGTTCGAACGCAACATCGGTCCCGATTAGTTACACGCCGCTGTGAATCATGCTGTAACACGGTTTCACGTGTTGGCCCTGAAGCAAGGCGAACACATTGAAACCCACCTGTAAAACGATTGTGTGCTTTCGTGTTACTACGTGCTACGTTTGTGCTGTCACTACCATTTTTGTATGATCGACAGTCTGTGTGTAAAAAAATATAATAATAAAGTTAATTACCGACACCGTATTCTTTTCTTTGTTGGTAGTGTCATGTTACATATTCCTTACCTTAAATCGATCGCAGCGCCTCATTTTCACCTAACGGATTTTGTTCGAACTATTTTTTGTGCCAATCAATTTCCCATGCCCTCATAGATATACCCTCCAAATATGACGTTACGTTCACTGCTTCTCTCACCAGGGCGTTCCAAACAGGGATAGTTTAATTTGAACCACCTTGTATATTTAATGCTCTTCTTACATCTGAACTGGCTGCTTTCTGGCACATATTTAATTATTTTTGTTTGAAAACGCATCAAATTGACAGGTGCTTTTAGAAAGAAACATTGTAATCAAACTGTTTTTATTTTTTATTTTTCGGTAAAGGTAGCAGACATTTCAGAAAAGGCTATCAAAGTTGGCTTTTGAACCAAATTTCCGGATGCGAAAGCGCAGAACCGAGAAAACCAACTGCACCTGAGACAGCAAACAAAATTAAGATTATTGCAAGTTTTTCTCAAAATAAATGTTTGCTAAGTGGTATTGGATTTATTTTACAATGTCTGCTCTGTTTTTATTTTCTTTAAGAAAATAAAAGTTTAGGATTGTTTATAGATAAGTCGTTGACAGTTCATGTTGGCACTTTGATAAAATAATCATCATTTTATAAATTATTTTTAATTTTAAAGTAAAAAACAACATACAATTTAATTTTTTATTCCATTAACTAAAATGTAATGTCTCCCCAAAGATACTTACTTGCCACAAAATATGTGAATCAGACGTTAAATTTTATGTTAGTAGGAAAATCATTCACGATATAAAAATGTACCATATATTTTCCATACAGAAAATGATTTCAATTCTAAGCATCTCACATAATAAAAGTTGCTCTATTACTTGCTTTAAGTTTATTTGATTCAGCATGCATTTTCGCTCTTTTGAAACATCTTAACAAATTTTAAATGTCTCATCATACATTCCTCATATTATATTATTACAAAATTATGTTATTATATTATAATTGCTTCAACAGGATTGGAGTGTATATCGTTGAAAAAAAGAGTTCGGTATAGGACTCGGTCAGCCTAATAGAGTTAAAGTTTGGTTTCTTTTATTACCCCTCCCCCCCTAAGGACTTGTAATAATTCACTTCAACTAGTGACTTGAACAGAGATGATATTTTAATTACATTTTTGAAGAAATACACTATTATATTCTGTATCCTTTTTATCTCTCTATTTTCATCATAATGCTTAATGATTATAATTTAATAGTCATTTCATGTTGTTAACGCACAAGCATATTAAATTATACAGACGGAGACGACTGATCGATACTACATTTAAAAACACACATACTGCACATAGATATAGACATGCGTGTTCGGGTAATCAGATTACAGAGAGAGGGTAACACACTGTCGCTTTATGCTATCACATACGATTGATACAATGAATTTAACTGTCAACAGTACATCCTGTCCTCGGTTAAGATATCTGACAGGTCAGTATCGTATTACACAGAGAAATCTGTTGCGTTACATATTAAATCTATTTCATTGTTGCATTAAATTGATTGTCATCTATAATAATGTGTTTATCACGTTATACATGAGCGATTAACTTCTCAAACAGTAATTTAATCTATAAGTGAAAATTTTCGATAATTCCCTTTAATCGATAAATCTAGAAATCTTCTCTTAATTAAATGTCAATTAATGTATAAATTAATAGAAAATCTGCTTTGAATGAGATACGGAACAAGGAAAACATTGCCTGTTCTGTAACCGACAATTAACATTACGATTTTTCAAGCAGCTAAGTATATTAACAAGAAAACTCTTCCAAGTTTTAGTCCATATTGGACTGCTGTCCTGTAAAAAAGACAGCAATATTAAACATCTTTGAAGAAAAATATAAAAAATAATGTAGACTAACTTTTTCATACCACTTTTCGAATAGACCTCATATATACTATACGTAACTTGCTTCCATGTAATATACAGCAATGGAAATAGTCAAATTGAATTTAATTTTTAAAATGACCGTAAAAGAAACCCTTTAATATTGTATCATTTTTTACTCCTTATTTAAAAATTTCACTCAACTGTTGAATAACGTCCCCACAAATCACCAAACTTCTTCGGCAGTGAGTGTGTTAATATAAAAATCTTATTTTCAAGAAAAATACATATTTATTTTACTCGAAAAAAGATTTACGTTTTTGTATAAATAAAAATATCCAAGGAAAAATATCAGTTTTTACATGTATTTTAAAATTTCTCATTAACCCATTCGCTGCCAACCACGAGTATACTCGTGGTTGTCAACATTCAAAATAAAGCTTTATGACAGAAAAAAAAAAATAACTGCCCAGCCACCACTATTTTTATTGTTAAAAAATACTTTCGTTAATGACAAAAACTTTGCTATTAAAGTTACCAAATATTATCTTTCAGAATTTTTGATGGGAAACGAATTTCAGTAAAAATATCGAAGACTCCACCCACATAGTTTTGGCAGTTAATGGGTTAATGTCCAGATTTTTTATCTACCATCTGCAAAATTTTTCTTTCATATGAGTAAGTATTCCCTAATTTCTTTTGCTATTTTTTGAGTGATCCAATATGGGTTAAATAAAAAATTACAGACATAAACTTTAGTTTTCATTAACAATTCGTGCAAATAATAATTTCAGAATTTCAGTAGGAAAGGAGAAAAATATATAAGTCTTGATTCATGATTGCAATGGAATCAAACGAGAGCCCAATTTCCGAATGTAGAAAAGCGTTTTCCATTTCGGATTTTCTTGAAAATAATACCAATGCTATATTATTGATTATTAGAATTTTTGTAATGTTTCAGTCACAATGGTGATCAAAAGGTGTTTTCTTTATTTCGTCACATTATGATTCTCAGTTGAGTGTCACATTGTGACTCTACTCTTTAAGTTCTGTAATCAACTTTTAAAGTTTTGCATCTCGTCACAAAAGGCACATAGACATCACAGTGACGTGGTTACGACTCATTTTAAACGTCACGCGAGGACAATGGCAACAACCATTTAGGTCATGATGCTTTCACGTATTTGTTACAGAGCTATTCGTATTTAGCAACGTAATTTGAAAAACGCAAAAAATACTTTTAACATCAAAGAATGAGGAATAATGTAATATGGCGAGTCACTGTATTATATTTGATGCTCAACTTCTAAAATTTCTGATATCTTCTTCTTCTTTTAAGCTTTTTTATTACAATTTAGTACCTAAATATTGAACTATGAATTATAAAGCAAGCTATCTCTATTTCTTTCAGGCAAACTAGAAGTTTTCAGAAGTTTTAAAAAACTTCCTGATCAGTAGCCAGTTGCTTGAAAACTTATTACTACTCTAGTATACTGAATAGTAAGTTTTCAAGCAACTAAGTAGTGGCTGTAGAATCGCTTGTTTATATTTAAACAAAGATGCTAATTAAATTTATAAGATTTTAAAATATAAGAAATTTTTGATAACTGCTATACATTGATCGGTGTTAATAAACATTTTAAAATGAGTTTCGGAAGTTCATATAAGAACTATTATGAGAAGAAAATCAAATAGCACTAAATCGCACGTTCTTAGAGTCCTTAAAAATTTGCGATAAGAAAAATTATTCATTTTTAAAATGATCCATTGATGAGATAAATTATTCAATGAATCTCATCGAGAAAATTGAAAGGAAATTTTCGAATGAGAGCATTTAATCGGTTTTTGAGCAAGTAGAGTAAATTTGATTGGAATGCAGAAGGGGTAGATTAATTGAGTTTGAGTGCTTGGATAGTATTTTACGGTACTTGCCTTCTAAAACAAATGGAAGCCAAATATTCGGTGAAGAGAATTTAATTTAAAAGCAAGCTTTTAGTTTCATACGGCTTAAAACCAAATTAGATCAGCATAAATCACGTAAAAGCCACGCATTAATCTAAATATAAGAAATAACGTTTCAATGAAATTTTATAATTGTTAAATTCTTCCTATGTTGTTCATGTTTTTGTTCCTAACTTGTTCGTGTTTGTGAAGTTACTCAGGCTATTCGGCTGTAAAAAAATTTCCACATTCAATTTCATTTATTTAATACTAAGAAATTTCAATAAATTGGCTTTATTTCACTTTTTTTAGGTATTTTTTCCATTTTACGTGATCAATTACCTGAAAACAATCGTTGGAATGTTTAGCATAATAGAAAAAAACAAGAAATCCATTCGAAAAAAAAAATCAGCTCAGTTAAATGTTAATAAGAGAACGAATTACAAATGTTTCATATATTTTCCTCTAACATATACATTTTTTCAAGTACTAATGGCGTCTTCGAGATATATAGGATGGCGTCAAAAGGCCAAAGGGATAAAAGAATTTAAATACAACAATCTACCACATTCTTAATCTAAATAATCTAAATTATAAAATAAGATTTTTCAGTCCCTCATATATACTGTATTCTGATATTTTATTCATAGATAATGTCATGTAAAAATCCGACCTCAGATATCCTATGCAAAAATAATCATTTAAAATTTTTGAGATTCAAACGAGCAATTTGAAAAAACGCTTCCAAAGGTTTAACATTAGCTTGAGAATGTATCGAAGTCTCTAAAATGTGAAATTCGCACATAAGATCTTTTGTATTTTAATTATAAATTTTATTTAGCCTGAACAATTTAAATTTTCGTTGAAAATAGTATTCATAAAATAATTTTTGTATAATAAATTGGAAAGATTTTTTGGGGGGAAGCAGTAGGAAGCCGCACAGTAATGTACTAAAATTTGATAATAAAATTGGAAGGAGAAATATATGGAACAGTTTCATGATAATTATTCAAAAGGTAATGGAAATTAAATGTCCTAGAGCTGTTACAATGTTTACAACAGCAGTATTCATTTAAAAATAAAGCCCTTTTTTTGTTACAAAACTACAAGTCAACTTCAACTGGCTCAAAAGTTTAGGCTCATTCGGCAAATGTTAACACAAATGCTGGATTGGTTTCAACAAATAAAACATTCCAACCAACCAACTGGTTTTCCTGAGCAGTATAATTGCATATATTCAATTTTCGTTGGTTATTTGAGGTAATGAAGATTTGGAAAGAGTCACCCGTGAAGTATTAAAACTTTAAAAGCGAGGAATATATTAAGTACGTGCTAGAAATAACAATTTCGACCGAAAGCCAAGAGCGGGCAGCCACGTGCGACAAGTGCCCAGAGTGATCGAAAAATTGGAAGATTAGTGTCACAGCAAAATATGACCATAAGACAAATTAAAAATAATAACGGTGTCAATGTATCAAATGACACAATACCTATACGCATAAGAGAATGTAAGTACATTGTTTTTAAAATGTGTATTGCGAAACAAGCCAAAAATCACACGATAAAAATGCTCGAATTGATTGGGTTTGAAATGACATGTCGTACTGGAAAAAATGACTCTCTATATTACTCAATCACGAAATGAATCTGAATATGAATGATCCTGACGTCTGGAATTACTACTGGCATGACTTCCGGTAACAGTCGCGTACTATCTTCAATAGACGACAAGGCGGTAAGTCACTAATGGTTTAGACAACAATTGGCTTTAAAGACAAAACCTCCCTGGCCGTTCTCCATGGTACAAAAAAATTCAACAAATATCAAAAAACACTTGAGAAACATCTACTTCCATTTAATGACATTTTAGGCGGTTCAGATTGGAGATTTCAGCATGACATTGCTTCAATCCGCAACTCACATTGTACAAAGGAATGGCTTTACACGCAAAATGTTAACGTTTTAGATTGGCCAGGTTTAAGTCCAGACACTTACTCAATTGAAAATATTTTGAGCATCCTAACCCGTGAAGTGTTCAAGAATTGAAAGCAACATGACGCTACTAAAGAAGGAAAAAAGGTCATCGAAAAAGCATGGTATTCTTTGCCACAAATAGTATTTCAAAAACTAAATGATTCAAGAGAAACATGATTAATTAAATTTATCCCAAACTAGGGAACTACTAATGCATTGTATCATGTAATAGTGTAAAATGATGTGTTTTTTTTTTTCCATTGAGCCTAAACTTTTGAGACACTGTATCCTGTATCTTATAAAGAACTGTATAGTAACAGTTCTTTATGAGTTCTTATTAAGGCTATAATAATATACCCATACATACATTTTGATATAATTTATTTGAATAATTTTATGAATCTAATAAGTCAATAATGCGTTATTGTTTAATTTTGTACTGATATTTAATAAACGGTACTTTCTGGTTGTGCCTAAACTTTTGGGACAGACTGTACATTTACTTGCAGTGCAGTTATAACGAAAAATATTGCCTTTTAAAAAGACAATAAATAGGAGATAGTTTTATTTAACCAGTCATATATATTTAAAGGGAATTTTAATACATGGAAAACGTGTTTATCTTTCTATGCTCATAAATTTTTAAATAATATTATTGAATTTTCTTTAAAATATTTAAAGCACACTCACGCGAGCGTATTTAACATACTAGATATAATTGTATTATAATTACAATAGGTTATAACAGTTCATTGAACCAAAAATGTGCTTCTGTTTATTTTACTCATAAATTTTTAAATAGTAGGTATTCGATTTTCACAGAAATAATTAAAGCACAAATTTAACGTTCTAAACAATAGATATAATTGTATTATAATTACAATAGCTTATAACAATTCATTCAACCAAGTTATTCTCCATGTTTTATAGTGATATACAAAAAAAACTTAAATTTGCAAAGAGCTATTTACCTAAAAATTCCGTTTAAATTGTCTCAAAGATGTATTTTAGACTAAACTCATTATATATTACTCCGATGGATAAAAGTCTTTCGAAAGCAATTTAAATTTTATAAAATAATAAATAGTTTGAAAATTTAATTAACGGCTCATAAAATTTGAGTTAATTTACTCATGCAAAATGTGCTTATATTTCAATTGCTTATAAACTTAATTGTGCTGCAATTATGATAGCAAGTTTTTTACGCGGAGGATTTGAATATTGTTTTTTTCTTTTGTAAAGAAATATTTTCTTTATTTAATGAAGAAATTCTGTGTTTAATTAGGGTGATCATTACTTTACGAAAAAACCTGGTGCTCAAATTCCCTGAGGAGTACGAGCCCTAATTAGGTTAAAAAAACAATTCATTCAACCATTTATTCCTCCAATGTTTAGAGTGATCTACAAACGAACTTAATTCAGCAAAGAGCTATTAACCTAAAATATTTATCTATATCAACTGAAAACTACACTTTAGAATACGTTCATTATATATAACTTAGATGCCTTTCAAAACTAATCAAAAAATTAAAAAAAATATTAAGCAATTTGAAATTTTAATTAATTGCTCATGAAATTTTACATGTTAAACTGTATTGATGATATTAATTAATTTTATGGAATATAAGTTTCAATATAAGTACCAGATTGAAACTTATTTCTAAGCTTAGTTAAATTACCAGACTGTGGTAATACATATTAAAATTTAATTTTATTATTATGCAAAATTTTACAGTGATCATTAAGAGTATTAAGTTTAAAACTTTATAAAATTTAAATCAGATCATAGGTATTTAATGAAATTTTAATTGACTATTCATAAAAAAAATCTACGTGTTAAATTGTATTGATACTATTAATTTAATTCTATAGAATATAATTTTCTATGCAAGTAGCATGTTTAAACTTAATTCTCTAAGAAGTTAATTTAAGAGTTGTTCTTAAGCACATGCTAATTATATACTATACTTTTATCGTAGAGTGTTAATTATTAAAAAAATTATAACAAAGCTCTTAAATACTTCAACATTTATTTTATGTTCAGTGAGTATTTAATAACACATACACAATTGGAAAACTCCACTTTTCTAATATATAATACAGCAATGAAGATTCGAGTGTTTATATATATAGATTTGGATGTTCGTACCTTTGTCTTAAGTTTTGAAACCCGTTGTTATCTGTGCACATGGATTGATTAGTAAACGACGCTGTGGAAAACAATGCCTTAAGATATAAGCTACATAAAAGTAAAATTTAAACATTTTAAGATTTTAATTTAATTTTAGACAATTAATAGTCTCATTAGCACTGAACAAAAAAAGCTTTAAGCTCTTAGTGGAAGCCGTATAATTTTCTACAATATTAGGCACGTGTTGTTCTTTCTACTTACAGTTACGTTATTACAATGCAAGGAATTAATAAAAAAAGACAGAAGTTATGAGAAAAATTATACATATCAGTAGTAAAAATTAAATTTTAATTTCGCAGTTATATGCTAAAATAAAGTTTAAAAAATATTTTATCTGTAAAATTTACGACGGTTCTCTTCCTGTTGATTAAGTTTAATATGATATAGTAGTCAGATATGGCTGAGTGTCTTATACGAATTGTTTTGGTGGAGGTATATGAATAATTATTAATCACAAAGTCTTACTCAATCAATCTTTACCTCTAATGAGTGAAAAGTTTTTTTTCGTTTTGTTTTTGACAGTGCCGGTGATTTTAGTTCAAACATTTTTAATGCACCTTTGTATGCAGCAAATGTTGTACTAAGATACCGGTAAAGAGTGATGAAAGTGCTTCACTTTACATGCAGACATATCTGCTAAGTTGTAATCAATGAGCACGATTCAAAATAATACAGACATCATAATAATCAGCAAAATTTTTAAATTTTTCGGAAAATTTCCAAATTTACTAAATTTTGCTACTTTAGGACACTCAATTCAGAACTGAGATACGATTCCAAAAACTTTCGAGAAGTAGCCAACGCTATAGTCACAAGACAACTACACTCATGTCCAAAATTAAGGTCACAAACATAAAATCTGTGAAAACTGATGGACTATTCACTGTGTTGCCCCTCAATTTGGTACAGAGGTATATTAGAATGGGAGAAAGAATATAGCAACATAATAATAAGGAAAAGATTTTAATTGTGAATTAAAATACAGGGTATATTAAAAAGTGTTAAATCATGAATCAGAGATAAAGCATTTATCTCAGGAAACGTATGTCTGATATGGAGTGTGACCACTGTGCACTGCTATACAAGCCTCACAACGAGCTCTCATACTGTTTATGAGGATGTCAGTAGATAATAAAGGCCGGTTCTATGCCAGCGGTGGGTGCGGTGGTGACCTCTGAAGGTGAAGTTCAAGGTTACCGGAAGTGGCAGGTGTGGACACCGGAAGTCGCAGGTAGGGATAACAGGCATGTTGAGACAGGAAGTGAACAGGAAGTACGATCGGAAACGCGAAAGGAAGTTTAACCGGAAACACCACAGGAAGTGAATGCGATAAGGAGAGAGGGGGAGGGCTTATTTTTGTGGGGGGCTTATGCTAACCTGAAATAAAAATAGAATTATTTCTTACTTTGTAAAAATTTAACATAAAATGTATCTTTTTTTTTTTTTTTTTTTTTTTTTTTTTTCACCTGAAATAAAAATTTTATTTGCTAACTAACATCTAATATAAAAATGGAAATCTTTCTGACTTTGTTTTACTTTCTAAAAGTTTTACATGAAATTTATTTTAAGACTGGAAACGCTACAGGAAGTAAGACCTGAAACCGGATTAGACATGCTTTTTCCAAAAAGGGTTTTCAGGAAGCAGTAAACATGTTTTGGGAACATGTTTGGGAGCTTGTTGCAACAGGAAAGGCAGTTTAAAAGACCGGAAGTGATTAAGCGATAAGAAAAGTACAGGAATATACACGTAGATTTTGTTCTTTGTAGAGGGTGAAATTTTATTTTATTTTTTATTTAAAGAGTTTTTTTTTTTTTTTTTTTTTTTTTTTTTTTTCTTTAAAGCGTTTAAAATTATTTTTTATATTATTATTATTTTTTTTTTTGGTAGTGGTTTACGTATTATTTTAATTTTTAGTGACGTTAGAACCTGCAATGTTCTGTACCACACATGTCTTATCTTAGATTATCAAGGATGTGTGTGTGTTGTTATCTCTTTAAATGCGAGAGATGGGGCTTCAGACCTGCGTTGAGATATCTTTATCATAGTTTTAATGAACTGCAGGAAATTGTCTTTAGCTATTGAGTAATTCGCGAGTTTTGGTTTAATATGAATGCTATTACATCTGTTTGTTTAATTTACAAGCACATTTCTCTTACAACATTCTGTCAACAGATCATTTCCATATTCGAAATAATAATTTAGAAGGAAAATTTTTATATGAAAATACTATGAAATGTCATTTATAGAGATTGACAAAAATAGCATGCTTGTTTCTTTCTCGTATTAACCTTATAATCATTTATTTTAGAAATATAGATTTATAGTTTTGTTACGAAAAATAACGTGTTTACATATTTTAAAAACGAAAGCAAAGTGATTTTTACAAATGTAACTATAAGCTATACACCCACGCATTTGTGTTATTGAATTAAATTACAATGCTTAAAATTGTATTCACCGTACTATTTTCCTGCAAAAGCCGTTTCGCAAACTTGTGTACTGAAATTAATGTGGCATTTTTAGGGAAAAAGTTAATTCAAGTCATTGAGACTGATCCTTTATGGGGGAAAAATTTGTCATACTTCTTTGTGTTACATTATATCTTCCGTTTTTTAAGTTTACAAATTTGTGGACTAACTGAAATAATCGTTTTTATGCTAATTAAACAATATATTTTTTTAATTATATGTTTTTTTAAAAATTAACTTGTAATAGCTTCTTTTTTTTTTTTTTTTTCTTTTTCTTAAAAGGGTACTGTAGAATAACTTATGTCACAAATACTACATCCTTCTTTAGTTAAATATGTTTCACTTAAGACATGACAAAGTGTCTTAGAAACATTTCATTTTGGAGTTAAGTGATTAAACAAGAAAAATATTATTTATATAAACACAACACATAAGACCAGTGACTGAGAGGTTCTGGTTTTAAAGCTACTAGACGTTTGGGTTTAAACTTCTCTCGCGCTCGTCGACCTAACCGTTCGGAGTTTTCTTCGAACCTTGTCAATACGAGTTAGGAGCCCTTAGAATGACCCCTAGAGTGACCTATATCCCAAGCGTAGATAATCGGTTTTAACAAATAACCAACCATCCACAACACATAAGACATTTTAGATCATTACATAAGACATTTTAGATCATTACATAAGACATTTTAGATTATTACATTTAGTTAAGAAGTGATTTGACGTGCAAAATATTATTTATAAAATCATACAATAAGAGAATTTTAAAGATTTTTTCCTTTTAAATGAACAATTTTTAGTGACTATTTAACTTATTAAAGAGAGCGGGTATTTTGTTTAGAGTTATACGATTAAAATAAATTTTCGATAGATTTGACTTTATACAACCAACATTTTAAAAAAAAGGGAATGGAATCTAGTTTTTATAAATTAACGTTTTTCAATTTTACAAATACTTCACACCCCGTCTTTTTTCCCCCTCTTTTAGTAGACTTTACATACATAAGACATAAAAAGCGTTTTAGAATACATCATTTAGAAATTAAGTGGTTTGATAAATAAAATATTATTTATAAAAGCAATAGATACGAGAGTAATAAGGATTTTTACTTACATATGTACGAACTTCTGATAGGTAAGACTTTCTAAATCATTGTGCAAGAATTAAGTGGTTATTGAACTTATAACATTATAGGATGAAATAATCGTGTGACGTATTTTTAAACCAATAAAATGTCAATATTTTTAAACCAATAAAAAGTTAGTATTTTTACACGAGCGCCCTCTATCATTATATAAATTTCAATGAAACGAGTTCATAACATTCTACTGTGACCTGATATCGTTGTAATAGGTTGTATTTTTCATTTAAGTTATTGTGGAACGAGTTATGAATTCTTATGTTGGTGATGTAACCAACTTGGAGTGTCAACACTCATCACCAGAGTTAAATAATCAAGAGATGGATTCTACACTTTTATCCAAAGAAGGACTTGTTTCGAATTATGAAGTGAAACTCACCTCATCAGGACTAAAGAAACAGAAGTTACCCCATGTGCGTAAGATGTGTAACACAGCATTTCCTCGAAAAGTTAACTTAGTGTTTCATATGAAAAGTCATCTAAAGGAAAAATCTTTTTGCTGTGAGGTGTGTGCTGAAGTTTTTTCACAAAAGAGTGATTTACGTAATCATCAAAAGATTCACAAATTGCCCAAATACAAGTGTAGTGATTGCAACGAGATATTTTCAAGAATGTCTGACTTATTAATACACAAGAAGACCCATAAGATTCGTAAACAATATTCATGTGCAAAGTGTTGTGAAATATTTAAGTGTGAATCGGATTTTTTACAACATTGTGATACTTTTCATAAAGTTTTACCTAACATTGCGAAATCACCCTGTTTAAAAGATTTGTTATTTGAACTTATAGTGAAGCTTATAGATTAGTTCGAACTTATAGTGAATTAAAAGACAAAATGATATGCAAAATATATGAACTAGAATTAACAGACCAAAACATACATGTACATGCTGAGAATGCCTTTTTAAAGTTGTACAACGGCTTTGAAGATTTCACAGAACGAGTGTTTAATTGGACATTATGAAAATTTTTGAAATTAGAATTGATTACAGCTCAATATGACAGGCTTATTTGATTTGTATTATTTTAAATGATTAATAAATAGTTTGATTGCGAAAAAAGTGTTTTCTTTAGCATACACTGTGTGACTTTTAAACTAATGTTGTGTATTTTGAATGTGTCAGAGAAAACAGGAGTGTGTTGACATTTAAAAAAAAGATTTCACATAATATAAAAGTTTTACAATAAAAATTGACTTACCTAAAGTTTTTTCAAGATAGTCACGATATCCTTTCCATTACAATTATTTTAAGGAAATAGAATTTAATTTTGTTGTGAATAACACTTTGTTGTTAACATCACGTGGTTTCTCTTATCATAACTATGAGATCCTAAGATCACTTCCTATTAACATGATAACGAAGAGTAAAAAAATGACTAATGCAAGCCGATTTTCCTGCCTAAACTTGTTATCAGCTTGCATGAGTGACTCATCTTTACATGTGTGGATTTGTATGTTGAAAAAATGATTGCTATGTTTAACCCGTGTAGACGATTTTTATCCGGAAGCTGTTTGAACTACCAAATTTCAGATATCACACATTTTACTAGAACATTTAAATATTTTAATGTCTTTTCGCCCGCAAATTGGAAACTTAGGATTATCACCTTTACATCGAGACATGGAAGGTAGAAAAATAATAACTTTACACTTAGACAATATTTTAATTTAAGAAGAATTAGACTTAACACATTGTTAGAGTTTCTTTGAAAAATATCTAGTTGGTTGTAAATTTTAGAAAATTCGACCTAACGAAATTAACACACTTAAAAATATCTAGTTGGTTATACATTTTATAAAATAAGCAACAAATAAACATTTCGATACATTGACAAAAGAAAATAATTAAGTTTAAGTAAACTTTACACTTAGACAATATTTCAAACTAAGAAAAATAATAACTTTACACTTATATAATATTTTCAACTAAGGAAAATTAATAACTTTAAAAATCAGACTTAACACATTGTTAAAGTTTTTTTAAAACAACACAACATTTTCAAAGCAGTGGAAATAGTATACCTGAAAAAAATTCAACTTAGTGGAATTTAATAGTGAAATTTTTTAACCTCACTCATTTAAAAAATAAAACTTTGTAAATTTTTTTCCATTTTTAAAATAAAACTTATTTAAAAAATAAATAAGCAACTATTAAACATTTTGAATGTCTTAGACAAAGTGTGAATAAATTTGTTGAAATTATATAAAACATGAAAAATTTCATTACTTTTAAAAGAAATTTTATTTTTGGTGAAATAAACTCGAGGTATTTATTATATGTTACTTAAACTACATGAGAATTGATTGAAAATGTGTTACTTTTAATCACTCACAAGATAAGACATGATGTTACAATATACACATAGGAATGACATAGGAATTTCAGATGGGTTTTTCTCCCACACATGACGTCACTGATAACATATTTACTGATCAAGTCATAAAATCATAGTTTAGGGTAGGTTTTTAAGCACGAAGTTTAGTTGAGATTTAAGATATTTGAGAAATATAAACTACAACTTTGGCTACTTTTTGAAATTTCCCCCTACATAAGAAAAAGAACATAGAAAAATAAAATGAAAAGTCGTATTTGAATGGAATCAAATTATTATCCTTTCACTTAACAGCTGAATGCGTCAGTAATTACATCACAAAGGCACTGATAACAACTGATTGAATATATTGTGTTTCTTTTTTAAGGTTAAATTGATTTAATATTCAAGTTATTTCTTAATGATACACTTAAAAACAATAAACTTAATTAGCTTTCAAAAAGCAAACGATCACATTATTGTGTAAAACAATCAAATGTTTTAAAAGTCACGAGTTAAAATTTGAAATGACTTAGAGTTTAAGTAGAATTTAGATGTGAACCTTTTAAAATGAAATAATAGTTTTTTGTATCGCCCTCTATCGGTGGGTAATAGAATTAAGAGATAATTAAAAGTTTTAACTTGAATTCGAGCCCACAACAAAAATTATTTTTCGGTTTTATTATTTAGGGTAGGTTTAACTGAGCAAGCCATGATATTTCAGTATTTATAGACGATTTAAGATATTCGATAAAGGAAATCATCTGAATTTTTAATTTAATTGAAGGGTTTACTGCTTAAAGTACTACAAAATGAGTACAACACGATGCATAGTTTTTTAATTAATTATATTTTTCGAAAGATTTTTTTAAATTGACTTATTGATAAACTTAGGATTTATGTTTAAAGTGAATAAATTTGACATGTTAGGTTCACTTAATAACAGAGGGTTGAATAAGTTATTTTTAATAAAAATAAAGTTTACTAAAAGTTTTTAAAGTTAAAAAAATATAGTTTTAAAAAATTTAAAGTTTACAAAAAGTTTAAAAATCTTTAAGTAAATCAAAATTAACTTTTTAATTTTAACTATTGAGAGACTATAATCTAACTGTTTATCCTTGTAACCAACTGGTGCATATCAACTATATACTGTATCTGCATATGCGCAGAAAAACATAGACATTTAATCTAACTTGAGTTCGACTTTAAATTATTTGTCAACTTTTAAGTTTAATTACTATACACAACTCGAATACCTTTCCCACAAAACACCTTTCAGAAACAAAACAGAAATTAACACTTACCGAAAAACACGTCCACTTTGGGTGTTAGTCTTCACGCAACTAACGTTTCTCCCTTATCTTTGCTAGGGGGCGCTGCAATCGCCGCTAGAGGCGTTAGTAGTCTTCAGGTGTGTGATAAGAATAAACTTTAAATCCAACTTACACTCGCTCAGTCATTCTTGCTTCTCTCTACCTTGCTAACAACCGTTTGCTGCTGGCTCATTGTTTGGTTGTTTAAACTTGTTGAATGACGTCATCATGTGTTTGTCTAAACTTGTCCAGTCTTGTTTTTATGCAGTACGTCTATTTAGATGAGTCATCACTCGCTTATCTTGGTTGACTTGTCCAAACTTGTTTTTGTGTGGCACGTCTATTTGGGTGAGTCATCGTTCGCTTATCTTGCTTTACTTGTTTGAACTTGTCTAGTATCCACCACCTCATCTCTTTTGTCATAGCTTGAATATACTTTACACCAATCACTTAAATATAAAAGTCTTGTCACAACTTACTTAAACTTTGATAAAAATATTAATTATTTATAAATTTCATCAAATTCTTATTTTTCTGATACATTTACTATGTAATTTTCGTTCAAAAATATGGTAAAGCCCGATTTTAAATCGAAGTCTAAGATAAATTCCCCAAATTTGTAACATTTTAACACTAATAATAAATATTGTAAGCACCCAGTACATACAAGTTTTGTAAAAATAATATTACTTATAGCTAACTCGTTATGTCCCATGATACAAAACTTCAATATAACTAAAATCAGTGTTAAACAAAAATCTAATCACGTGTCTTTATATATTATTTTGAAATGCAAAGCATTATATCTAAACGAATGATATAAGGAGTAGTTAGAATAGTTCTTATATTTTTGTTAGTAAAAAATTTATACACATTATCTTACAAGGTTGCAATATTCAACACACGGTTCACCATATTTAAAAACGATTCACCATGATTTAAAAACTTAGTAACATATTTTAAATTTATAAATTTAAATTAAAACATATTTTTATAAATAAACAATTATAAATACTTAAGTATTTTTAATTTAAATTTATAAATTATTATTAAAAGGTTCACATCTAAATTCTACTTAAACTCTAAGTCATTTCAAATTTTAACTCGTGACTTTTAAAACATTTGATTGTTTTACACAATAATGTGATCGTTTGCTTTTTGAATGCTAATTAAGTTTATTGTTTTTAAGTGTATCATTAAGAAATAACTTGAATATTAAATCAATTTAACCTTAAAAAAGAAACACAATATATTCAATCAGTTGTTATCAGTGCCTTTGTGATGTAATTACTGACGCATTCAGCTGTTAAGTGAAAGGATAATAATTTGATTCCATTCAAATACGACTTTTCATTTTATTTTTCTATGTTCTTTTTCTTATGTAGGGGGAAATTTCAAAAAGTAGCCAAAGTTGTAGTTTATATTTCTCAAATATCTTAAATCTCAACTAAACTTCGTGCTTAAAAACCTACCCTAAACTATGATTTTATGACTTGATCAGTAAATATGTTATCAGTGACGTCATGTGTGGGAGAAAAACCCATCTGAAATTCCTATGTCATTCCTATGTGTATATTGTAACATCATGTCTTATCTTGTGAGTGATTAAAAGTAACACATTTTCAATCAATTCTCATGTAGTTTAAGTAACATATAATAAATACCTCGAGTTTATTTCACCAAAAATAAAATTTCTTTTAAAAGTAATGAAATTTTTCATGTTTTATATAATTTCAACAAATTTATTCACACTTTGTCTAAGACATTCAAAATGTTTAATAGTTGCTTATTTATTTTTTAAATAAGTTTTATTTTAAAAATGGAAAAAAATTTACAAAGTTTTATTTTTTAAATGAGTGAGGTTAAAAAATTTCACTATTAAATTCCACTAAGTTGAATTTTTTTCAGGTATACTATTTCCACTGCTTTGAAAATGTTGTGTTGTTTTAAAAAAACTTTAACAATGTGTTAAGTCTGATTTTTAAAGTTATTAATTTTCCTTAGTTGAAAATATTATATAAGTGTAAAGTTATTATTTTTCTTAGTTTGAAATATTGTCTAAGTGTAAAGTTTACTTAAACTTAATTATTTTCTTTTGTCAATGTATCGAAATGTTTATTTGTTGCTTATTTTATAAAATGTATAACCAACTAGATATTTTTAAGTGTGTTAATTTCGTTAGGTCGAATTTTCTAAAATTTACAACCAACTAGATATTTTTCAAAGAAACTCTAACAATGTGTTAAGTCTAATTCTTCTTAAATTAAAATATTGTCTAAGTGTAAAGTTATTATTTTTCTACCTTCCATGTCTCGATGTAAAGGTGATAATCCTAAGTTTCCAATTTGCGGGCGAAAAGACATTAAAATATTTAAATGTTCTAGTAAAATGTGTGATATCTGAAATTTGGTAGTTCAAACAGCTTCCGGATAAAAATCGTCTACACGGGTTAAACATAGCAATCATTTTTTCAACATACAAATCCACACATGTAAAGATGAGTCACTCATGCAAGCTGATAACAAGTTTAGGCAGGAAAATCGGCTTGCATTAGTCATTTTTTTACTCTTCGTTATCATGTTAATAGGAAGTGATCTTAGGATCTCATAGTTATGATAAGAGAAACCACGTGATGTTAACAACAAAGTGTTATTCACAACAAAATTAAATTCTATTTCCTTAAAATAATTGTAATGGAAAGGATATCGTGACTATCTTGAAAAAACTTTAGGTAAGTCAATTTTTATTGTAAAACTTTTATATTATGTGAAATCTTTTTTTTAAATGTCAACACACTCCTGTTTTCTCTGACACATTCAAAATACACAACATTAGTTTAAAAGTCACACAGTGTATGCTAAAGAAAACACTTTTTTCGCAATCAAACTATTTATTAATCATTTAAAATAATACAAATCAAATAAGCCTGTCATATTGAGCTGTAATCAATTCTAATTTCAAAAATTTTCATAATGTCCAATTAAACACTCGTTCTGTGAAATCTTCAAAGCCGTTGTACAACTTTAAAAAGGCATTCTCAGCATGTACATGTATGTTTTGGTCTGTTAATTCTAGTTCATATATTTTGCATATCATTTTGTCTTTTAATTCACTATAAGTTCGAACTAATCTATAAGCTTCACTATAAGTTCAAATAACAAATCTTTTAAACAGGGTGATTTCGCAATGTTAGGTAAAACTTTATGAAAAGTATCACAATGTTGTAAAAAATCCGATTCACACTTAAATATTTCACAACACTTTGCACATGAATATTGTTTACGAATCTTATGGGTCTTCTTGTGTATTAATAAGTCAGACATTCTTGAAAATATCTCGTTGCAATCACTACACTTGTATTTGGGCAATTTGTGAATCTTTTGATGATTACGTAAATCACTCTTTTGTGAAAAAACTTCAGCACACACCTCACAGCAAAAAGATTTTTCCTTTAGATGACTTTTCATATGAAACACTAAGTTAACTTTTCGAGGAAATGCTGTGTTACACATCTTACGCACATGGGGTAACTTCTGTTTCTTTAGTCCTGATGAGGTGAGTTTCACTTCATAATTCGAAACGAGTCCTTCTTTGGATAAAAGTGTAGAATCCATCTCTTGATTATTTAACTCTGGTGATGAGTGTTGACACTCCAAGTTGGTTACATCACCAACATAAGAATTCATAACTCGTTCCACAATAACTTAAATGAAAAATACAACCTATTACAACGATATCAGGTCACAGTAGAATGTTATGAACTCGTTTCATTGAAATTTATATAATGATAGAGGGCGCTCGTGTAAAAATACTAACTTTTTATTGGTTTAAAAATATTGACATTTTATTGGTTTAAAAATACGTCACACGATTATTTCATCCTATAATGTTATAAGTTCAATAACCACTTAATTCTTGCACAATGATTTAGAAAGTCTTACCTATCAGAAGTTCGTACATATGTAAGTAAAAATCCTTATTACTCTCGTATCTATTGCTTTTATAAATAATATTTTATTTATCAAACCACTTAATTTCTAAATGATGTATTCTAAAACGCTTTTTATGTCTTATGTATGTAAAGTCTACTAAAAGAGGGGGAAAAAAGACGGGGTGTGAAGTATTTGTAAAATTGAAAAACGTTAATTTATAAAAACTAGATTCCATTCCCTTTTTTTTAAAATGTTGGTTGTATAAAGTCAAATCTATCGAAAATTTATTTTAATCGTATAACTCTAAACAAAATACCCGCTCTCTTTAATAAGTTAAATAGTCACTAAAAATTGTTCATTTAAAAGGAAAAAATCTTTAAAATTCTCTTATTGTATGATTTTATAAATAATATTTTGCACGTCAAATCACTTCTTAACTAAATGTAATAATCTAAAATGTCTTATGTAATGATCTAAAATGTCTTATGTAATGATCTAAAATGTCTTATGTGTTGTGGATGGTTGGTTATTTGTTAAAACCGATTATCTACGCTTGGGATATAGGTCACTCTAGGGGTCATTCTAAGGGCTCCTAACTCGTATTGACAAGGTTCGAAGAAAACTCCGAACGGTTAGGTCGACGAGCGCGAGAGAAGTTTAAACCCAAACGTCTAGTAGCTTTAAAACCAGAACCTCTCAGTCACTGGTCTTATGTGTTGTGTTTATATAAATAATATTTTTCTTGTTTAATCACTTAACTCCAAAATGAAATGTTTCTAAGACACTTTGTCATGTCTTAAGTGAAACATATTTAACTAAAGAAGGATGTAGTATTTGTGACATAAGTTATTCTACAGTACCCTTTTAAGAAAAAGAAAAAAAAAAAAAAAAAAAAGAAGCTATTACAAGTTAATTTAAAAAAAAACATATAATTAAAAAAATATATTGTTTAATTAGCATAAAAACGATTATTTCAGTTAGTCCACAAATTTGTAAACTTAAAAAACGGAAGATATAATGTAACACAAAGAAGTATGACAAATTTTTCCCCCATAAAGGATCAGTCTCAATGACTTGAATTAACTTTTTCCCTAAAAATGCCACATTAATTTCAGTACACAAGTTTGCGAAACGGCTTTTGCAGGAAAATAGTACGGTGAATACAATTTTAAGCATTGTAATTTAATTCAATAACACAAATGCGTGGGTGTATAGCTTATAGTTACATTTGTAAAAATCACTTTGCTTTCGTTTTTAAAATATGTAAACACGTTATTTTTCGTAACAAAACTATAAATCTATATTTCTAAAATAAATGATTATAAGGTTAATACGAGAAAGAAACAAGCATGCTATTTTTGTCAATCTCTATAAATGACATTTCATAGTATTTTCATATAAAAATTTTCCTTCTAAATTATTATTTCGAATATGGAAATGATCTGTTGACAGAATGTTGTAAGAGAAATGTGCTTGTAAATTAAACAAACAGATGTAATAGCATTCATATTAAACCAAAACTCGCGAATTACTCAATAGCTAAAGACAATTTCCTGCAGTTCATTAAAACTATGATAAAGATATCTCAACGCAGGTCTGAAGCCCCATCTCTCGCATTTAAAGAGATAACAACACACACACATCCTTGATAATCTAAGATAAGACATGTGTGGTACAGAACATTGCAGGTTCTAACGTCACTAAAAATTAAAATAATACGTAAACCACTACCAAAAAAAAAAAAAATAATAATAATATAAAAAATAATTTTAAACGCTTTAAAGAAAAAAAAAAAAAAAAAAAAAAAAAAAAAACTCTTTAAATAAAAAATAAAATAAAATTTCACCCTCTACAAAGAACAAAATCTACGTGTATATTCCTGTACTTTTCTTATCGCTTAATCACTTCCGGTCTTTTAAACTGCCTTTCCTGTTGCAACAAGCTCCCAAACATGTTCCCAAAACATGTTTACTGCTTCCTGAAAACCCTTTTTGGAAAAAGCATGTCTAATCCGGTTTCAGGTCTTACTTCCTGTCGCGTTTCCAGTCTTAAAATAAATTTCATGTAAAACTTTTAGAAAGTAAAACAAAGTCAGAAAGATTTCCATTTTTATATTAGATGTTAGTTAGCAAATAAAATTTTTATTTCAGGTGAAAAAAAAAAAAAAAAAAAAAAAGAAAAGATACATTTTATGTTAAATTTTTACAAAGTAAGAAATAATTCCATTTTTATTTCAGGTTAGCATAAGCCCCCCACAAAAATAAGCCCTCCCCCTCTCTCCTTATCGCATTCACTTCCTGTGGTGTTTCCGGTTAAACTTCCTTTCGCGTTTCCGATCGTACTTCCTGTTCACTTCCTGTCTCAACATGCCTATTATCCCTACCTGCGACTTCCGGTGTCCACACCTGCCACTTCCGGTAACCTTGAACTTCACCTTCAGAGGTCACCACCGCACCCACCGCTGGCGTAGAACCGACCTTTATTATCTACTGTCAATAAATGTTTGTCGCAACAAAGCCATTTCTTCCAAAAGCGCGGCTTTTAACTCCTGGCGGGTCATGGCAAGGGTGTTACGCTGTGCAATGCTTCTTCCTAGACCATCCCAATGTCACCAGGAAGGCCTGCCAAGACCGCCACAGAGCAACGACACCTGTACAGAATAGCTATTTGGCGTTAAGCGCACGACGACATAGGCTGGCAACGACTCCTCCGCTTGCTGGTGACCTTACTGCTGCGTCTGGAATAAGAATTTCCAGGAAAACAGTCTATAGACAACTAGCAGAGAGGGCACTTTACGTCCGGCATCCAGTCGTGTGTGTCCCTTTCACTGCATCGAACAGGAGAGCCCAGTTTTTGTGGAGCCGAAGACATCAGTCTTGGACAAAACAAGAGTAGGAGCGTGTTCGTTTCAGTGATGAGTCCGGGTTCACCACGGAAAGTGATTCTAGTCGAATCTTCATCTGGAGAGAACGAGGAGCTCGCTATCATTCCTCCTACGTAAAATAAATCGACAGATTTGGTGGCAAAGCAATCCTTGTCTGAGACGGCTTAATGTTGGGCTGCCATACCCCACTTCATGTCTTCGATGCGGGTACTGTCAATGCACGCCGCTATAGGGATGAGGTCCTTGAAGCCTATGTGAGGTTGTTCCGGGGTGCTGTAGGCCCAGACTTCATTTTTATGGACGATAATGCGAGGTCACACAGTGCTCACATTGTTGATGGTTTTCCTGAAGAGGAGAATATTCGCCGTATGAATTGGCTCTCCAGATCTCTGTACCTCAATCCTATTGAACATGTTTGGGATGGTCTAAGAAGAGCCATTGCACAGCGTAACCCCACTCCTAGGACCCTCCAGGAGAAAAACCCGCAATTTTGGAAGAATGGGCCTTGTTGCCACAAACATTTATTGACGCCCTCATAAACAGTATGTGAGCTCGTTGTGAGGCTTGTATAGCCGCGCGCAGTGGTCACACTCCATATCAGACATACTTTTCCCGAGATAAATGCTTTATCTCCGATTCATGATTTAACACTTTTTAATATACCCTGTATTTTAATTCACAATTAAAATCTTTTCCATATTGTTATGTTTCTATATTCTTTCTCCCATTGTAATATACCTCTGTGCCAAATTTCGTGGTAACACAGTGAATAGTTCCTCAGTTTTCACAGATTTTATGTTTGTGACCTTAATTTTGGACATGAGTGTAGTAGGTGTTTGTAGGAGACAGTGTAAAAGATGTATAAATTTTTCATCTAGTCCCCTACTAGTAGATGATATTACTGTAATTCTTGCTAAGGAAATTGATTCTCTCCACAGCTTGCACGAGAGAAGTGGGAGATATTTTGAGCGTTACCGAGAAAGAATGTTACAGCTCATTTGATTCGTAAGGACATATTCACCGGACATGACACATGAGGACATATTCCCTACATATTCACAGTCTATCCCAATGCACTTATTGATTTGGTGCCGCAATTTGTGTACTGGCATCTGATAAAATCCTTTGTCCTGAAACTCTTAACATCTCCATAATGACATCATTACCCAAGATTTTGGAAGTGAAATTTTCCGATGGAGCCAGATCGGATGAATAAGATGGGTGGAAAAGTGCTTTGAACTTTGAACGCACAATCTATAAAAAGCAGTTTGTGTAATCACAGCACCGTGGGGAGGTGTACTGTTTTGCTAAAGAATGAAAATCATTCTTTTCATAAAATATGGGACGCGTTATAGAACTATGATTTCTCACGTGTCATATTTACTCATTGTACTTATTGAATACTTAGAGCAAAAATGAGTGATCCCGAAGCCGCTTCTGCTCGATCGTATAAACTAAGGTACGCCACCGTAGGCGGGCGTACTTTAACGCCGGTTCTGGATTCTCGTGAACCCATGCGAGTAATCCTCCAGGGGACGTTCGGTATACACGAGACCACCCACAGGAGGGCTCTTCGGCCAAGAGAAGCATCGCTCTCTGGGCATCACTTCTCTGCACCCCAAAATTTGACGACAGAGGTCGTTGCGATTTGCGGTTGAGACCACCCTCTGTGGACACCACCATGTCACACATGGGGTGAAAGCCGGAGTCCCTCGACAGCTTCGGAGCCAGAAAACCAAAAGGGTACCGGACCCTAGGCCTTACTGTTAAGATCCCCCGACCACGCATATTGTACCGCCACTTTCTATCATAGAGCTCCTACTGAGGATACGACTAGTTCGCCGTTGTCGGCGAAAAGTAGGTACCACTCGCTATCCCGGGAGGATAAGGAAAACTTGGACATATAGACGTCCCAACTTATGTTTAGGTCCTTAGGGTCGTTACAAGCTCGGTCCCCGGTCCTAGAACTCTGTGTCTGCACCTGTCCCCCTTCGGCTTTGCATCCGACTTATTCTGGCCCCTAACGACCAGTCAGAGATCAACTGAGGGGCTGGGGCTGTAAAGAAACACACAACAAGGATTAGCAGGTTGAAAGTTAGATTTATACACCAATCTCGGCTCCAGAAGGTCATGAAACTTACCCTCTCAAGCGCTAAAGAAACGCTCCCGATCGAGAATTAGTAGCGTGAAAGTTAGTTTCGAGATTTCTGCTAATCCAACCGTCGGGAACAGCAAGCTCCAACTACGCAAAGACACGCTGGACTGGTTTTCGACCCAGGGTCTGACTTCGGTCTGGACACTGTCACTTGACTGACGAGCTTCCGTTCCTGTTCCTCTTGTCCGGTCCGTTCGGGAGGGGGATACCCTTCCCAAGTAGGCAATACGCGCCATACGAGCCATATGCGAGCGACGACGGTAGTCCCGTTAGGACACGAACTGCTCCTGGTCAAACAAGGCGCCCCTAACTTCTTGACCGGATCTCAAGGGTGAAGCACAACTACTCCAGCTACAGATAGAGCCGCAAGGGATGTACGATAGAGAAGGGGTTTCCTTGGGGCCTAAGCCCACCCCTTCCGTTGTTGTCTACGTTCCGCCGCCTGCCAGTATGGAGGATCGCTGCTTGCCGCCTCACGCACTGACCAGACGTCACAACGGAATTACGAGCGGTCCTTGTCGTGCAGATTCCTTCTTCGCCTCCGTCTCCCTATATAAGTTTGGAAACTGCCCTATCGCATTAGTTCGCCGTTGCGCAGAAGTCACCGGCCCGCGGTCGTGGACCGGGCAACTGGGATTGATCTTCGAGATGACTGTTCGCCTACGAGGCACATGACATGCTCGCGTCATAGGCCCAGCGAACCCCTGCTGTCGAGACCTGATCCAATAGGGGAAGTGGCCCAGATCAATAGGGGAAGTTGCCACCATCTCTGGAGCCACCGGCTAATAGGTCACCCCATTATGCCCCGTCCACCGCATGGAGGTTGCGATTCGTCTGTTTACTTGTCCCCGTCGTGTCGAAGCACAGCTCGCAGCGCCGGGCTCCCGGACTTCTTCCCGACTCAAGGGACCGATTAGGGACCACCTGGAGGGGTGACGGATCTGTCCGATCGGATGTCTTAAACGTACGTCCTATGATGTTATTATTTTCTTAACTTAATTTTAGTGTATTAATTAATATTCTTTATTCAAAAAATATCTCTTTTACTTTTAACCTCAAAATGCAATTCCTTTTCTCATATTAAATGCTATCTTTATTAAATTCGACATGTACGTTAAAAATCTATTCTTTATTTCATCTGCGGTTATAAGTCTGTAGTTATAATGTATTATCCCGATGTCTACTCACATCTGCGAGTCGCCTTGCTTCTTTTTTAACCATAAACAAGAGCGCAGTTAATGTAATTTTACCAGCTGCAATGTATGCTATTTCATCTGAAACTCATTCCCATGGGATTGTTTGTCAATTCACTAAATTATCAGTCGCCAGACATGGAAAACCTGTTGGCGAGTCTCTCATTCAACTGTTTACATTTAGCTCTTCTCAGCGGTAAAATTAACTTTGGCATTTTGCTTAGTGTGCATCGAAACTTGGCGCTTTAATGTATTAAAAAAAATCATCAGATCTCGCAATACCTTCGAGCTATGAACAACTAAATAGTCCATATAAAGAGAGACCACCCCCACCATCTTTTATGTATCGATGTTAATAAAGAAAAGCTCATGTAAAAAGAAGTTTGATTCCTTTTACAAGTGTTTGACTGCTTTTCCTGGGGGTACAGAACCGTGGTTTTATTGACTTTTTGCAACGCTAAATGTACATGATAGCGGCTCTCAAAAGATTGGTGGATACATCTCTTTAACCTGCTCCCTCCAACGTAATCAATTTTCTTCATACGTCTAGGGCTACTATAATACAGGCTGAATCATCAAGCATTTTGATGCCCGCATAGACCAATCAGCTATTGTTGCGCACGTGGCGCGACGTGGCGTGGCCAATCGTTCTTCTCCTACGGGCAATTAAATGGCCGCGTGAGCCAGCCCGGATCGTAAAAGCCTTACATGCGTCCCATCACTCCTTTCCCCTCTTTGGTGTCTTTTACTTAATGAATATTTTTTTGAAATTATCCGGTTTGATCCTCCGCAGTCAGGGTACCTTCCTGGCATTCTTCCGTTGTTGTGGTACAGAGACAGGTCATTCGGTCGTATTAAACACTCCGCCCCCTCCCCCTTTTCCGTTCTTTTAACCAATACTAATACTTTTAATAATACCACCAATCGAATACCTAAGCCGTGTACATCGAATATGAGGCACCCCACCGGACAAACTGTGAAGAGCTGTTCTTTAAATAAAAGGTGCATATGAGCGGACATGCCAGTTTCGAACCCGCTCATTGCTCTCTTGTAACGGTACAAAACTATAGATCGCCATTTCTTTTCTGTGAAGTTTTAACACTTTTAATCCCTTCTCGTACTTTCATATTGGATATTAATTAGTAAAGGCAGGAACATGGTCTGTATTGCTGTTGTTTTTAAAAAAGATAATTCGGACAAGTCACTGCATCTGTATCACTCAGCATCTTTCATCAAAAGGTAGACTGTATTGAAAAGCCGATCAATTCCTCTTTTAACAATTATATACTCGAACACGAACACCAAAATAGAAACACATAAAATGAAATTTATCAGAAAACTAAATTAGCTTCGAAGATTCCTAGAATGAAAAGGAAGAAGTATGAAATTTAATATATAAGTTGATCTAAGATTCAAATAATGAAATGAAACTATTTTTATATTAAACATTTATATGAAGAATTTGAAATAGAACCAATTTAATAACTAACCAATTCTTATTGGTGTCGAAGAATTCCTATTGTTGTCGAGGTTCTGCAGTCAATTTAACAAAATTTTCTGTTTCATGATTTTTTTTCATTTTAATGAATATTATTTAACTAAACATTTTTTTTTAATGACAGAGCAATATTTAACCTGTACAAATTTGCTTCTTACCTATTAATAATTTTTTTCAGTATTTTTTGCTCAATAAAACAATTATAAAAGAAATTCTTTTATTGAGCTTTATTTTCATTATCATTTTGTATGTCCACTTCAATCCTTAGATATTTTAAAGGTGAGCTACCTGGGGACATTAAAAGGATTTTTATATCAATTAATTTGAGTAAAATAAAAGAGAGGGTTCCTTTTTTAAATTAAAATATAAGCCTAAGGAAATTAAATTGAAGATAATCTTATGGGATTATTAACTAGAACAGAAAAAAGTAAAATTAAAAAACCGGAATAGTTTGATGCGACAGCCTCGCCATATTTTATATAAACTTTTTTTTTTCATTTAAATGATATTTTATCAGAACAAAGAAATTTTACTATTTTATTTTATGCAATAAAAAGACTGCCTGGGTATAAAAAACTTAGGTGTAACAGATAACACATCTGTTAATTCTACTCAAAGAAGCAATGAAATTTCTTAAAGTGGTTCGTAAAAAATATTTTCTCCCTTCAACAACGCGGAACTTTCTGACACATTTTCTGACTCATTTTTAAACGCAAAGGCATGACTCTTTCAGGCATGATTATTGAAGTGATTTGTAATCGAATAGTTTTTTCATTTTTCTATAAACGAATTAAAACTTTATTTAAAAGCAATTGTTATTTCGGCATTTTTTTTCGTCCCAGCGCTGTCGAGTCCGGAATTTCGCTTCAAAACGCCGACTCTGACTGAATTTACTGAAAGATATTCAGCCTTTACAAAAAAAAAAGTCCTTCCGGCCTGTACCGGGAGGAAAAGGTAGCTTTCATAGTCCATGTTTTTAAACATTCAACTCATTTTACTCAAACACCCAAAGAAAAATTTCTTATAACTCGATTATAGAAAATTCAATTCCGGTTTTCGTTAATACTGAATTTGAATGCGAATTTCAGCATGAGAATTACAGCGTAACAAAAATCAGATTGTTTCAAAATGTCAGCCACCCTAGAATTTCAAACTGCCATATCTCAGCCATTTTTTAAGATATAGCAAAAACAAAAAATGTTCCAGAATCCTTGTATCACTATCTAACACTTAACAGAAACAATTTTTTTCACTTTATAATTTTTTGTACATTTTTTTGAATTTTTAAAAATTAAAAAATTTTTAACTGGCACTTTGAAACAAGATGTCGGATGAAGCTTGCCAACGAACTCGGTCGAGACCTTGGTATCTCCTATAAACATACTCAGTCACATCGAAATCGGTTCATAAATAAGAGAGTTACAGCATGACATATGTCAGATATATATATATATATATATGTGTGTGTGTGTGTGTGTGTGTGTGTGTGTGTGTGTGTAAATCAACATTTGAACGGAGGGTGGTTTTGGGGTCTGGGGGTCATGATTGGTGAAAATATACCACATTTTTTTTGGAATTGCTTTCATCCGAACGGCTGCAATAGGTAGCTTTTTGTAATAAAAGCTACCTAAAATGGGAACATACTTTGGTTAAATAGTTTCTGAATAAGAGAACCTGCGTTTGAGAACAAAAAGGAATTTAAAAATGTGCCAGAAAGTAGGCAGTTTGGAAGTGAAAACAGCCTTAAGATCATGCTTAGAAAGTATTTCTGGATATATAGTGTAATTATGAGTATTGTTTTAATATAAAGAATAATTATTTTCTTTTTCTATTTATTTAATATTATTATTATGGATAAATTATTTTAAAGTGACCCATAAAAACGTTTTGCAACTCGTGCTTTTACTTTAATTACAAAATGGAAAATCCTTCAAGGAAATTAAATGCAAATATAAAATGTGATGTATTTTGCAATAAGATAAATATCCCCATCAAAAGTTAATCTGGTACAGCAAAGAACTATTAGCACCATTTAAAGCAAATTTAATTCATTTTAAGCAATGTTCTATAAGAGAACAATTCATTATTTTACCGTTGATGATTTCACGTTAAACGATTGTTCTCACATATTGCTATTTAACATTCAGGCGGGTGTGCCTTGGATGACTTTGAGGTCAAAGGCAATAAAATTAACTTTAATTCCGTGAAAGTTTTAGTCATTCGTTGAATTGTAAATTGAATTTTCATTGCAATCTGGCGATATTTCTTTACAAAGTGTCTAAAATATTTATCCTCATTGAAAGAGTTCAGAATATAGATAATTTGTCAGAAAATCTCCATATTTCACGTGATTTATAAAAGGTATTATCTGAAATAATTTTAAAAGACTAACAGCTACGTTCGGCGTGCATTCGATTCAATATTATTATGTTCTTTTTTGGTTCTCAAATTCTCTATCTATGATTCAAATGAATAACATGTATTCTGAATTTTATAAATTGTATAACAGAATACGGGAAATAGAAGTCGACAAACAAGTCAAAACACAGACTGAGTTTAATACTTTATCCTGAACAAACAACACATATATGTCAATAAGTAAAGCATTTTGGTGAGATAGTATGAATATCTGATGCAATAAAATTATATTTTTAAAATTTGTGTATTGATATGGGATAATATTTGAGCCATTCAATGTGACGTCACAATGATGTCACAAATAGTCACTGTTACAACTAAGGCCCCTAGTTACAACGGTGGCAAAAGTATGACATCTTCATTTCAGTATATTATGACTCAAGTGTCCGTCACTGCGTGCCTTCAATGTGAAGCCCCCGTGACCAATTTCTGGTCTTCGTCAAATGATTCATATCGACATCACAGTGATTCATTTTTCGAATAAGGTAACGGTACCGTTGTCAGTAAGATTTGGATTTGTGTCATGGTGTTTTCACATTTTATGAGACATTTGTATCACGGTTCTATTAGCGTTTTTTGTTCTTTCATAATGGCAATCTCTTTTAAATGCTTAATTTTCCAAAACATTTTCATAGTAGATATCAATTTTAAATGTTTTACAGTTATGAAATTCCAATCTGGAATATCCAATAATTCCCATCCAAGTGTAAGTCGGTAAAAGAAATATTGTAAAATCGATATTTTCAGCATGTGATTATTATTGTTAGGGAAACTTAAAAGGATAAATTAAAGTTTAAAGTGCTACCTTTTGCAAGCATAACTTAAATAATCTAATCTACCCAACGGAAGTGTATTTATCAGTCATACCGAAGCCAAGCTAAGTAAATCCTTTCTGCTTCATGAAATATAGCACGGAAAGATAAGAAATGAAAGATTAACACCATCTCGTTTTATCTTAAGGTAGTACGTCGCCAGAGTGTGTGCCTTGTAATAAGATTTCTGCTTTCTCTTGATTTATAAGAGAATGCTGCAAATTCTTTCAATTAACATGTTATTTTTTTTATATAAAATTTGTATTTAAAGTTAATACGTACTAAAATTGTTTAAGGGGATATTAATTTTACCCAAACAGATTCCCATACTTTTAGTTCAATACAAATTAATTATATATTAAATATTAAGATTGTAAAACATTTTTGCCATATTTCTCATTTATATTATCCACTTGTTTCCTTTTTTTGTTTTTCGAAATATTTTCCGGTCTAGTGCGATTACAATTTTCAGGCTCTACAGTACACACACACACACACATACACACACGCACACACACACACACACACACACACACACACACACACACACACACACACATATATATATATCTTTATTTAAAGGACAAAGTAAATACAGAAATCTTCTAGAAATTAAGGTATTTTCTTCAAATCCAAATTGAAACAAAATTGCGAATTAAAATACAAAAACACCTTAAATTTAAATGCAACAAATCTTTCAATATATGTGCGAAAAATTGTGAGATACTTTATTATTTACAAAAAAAATGAAAAAAATTATTAAATATCGCCTATAATATTTAACTAATATAAAATACTTTAGAAAAAAATATTTAAAAGATCTTGCCCGATATAAAAAAGAGCCAGGTGTAGTATACAAAGGAAATAATTATTGATTTTCGTATTTCATTATGAGATTTTCTACAAGTGACAAAATATTTCAAGATTAGTGATGAGATACTTCAATCTTACAGAAAAGGATGAAAACATTTTAGTATCTTATAACGATTACGAAATATAAAAATATTTCGGAACTAAAAAACATAATTAAAAAAGTTTAAGGTGTGTGATAAAATAAAATATTCTTACATAGCTGCCAAAGTCAAATAAACATTCTTAATTACTTTAACACAGTCAAACTGATTGGCAATTAAATCATACCAGTGGTAATTTTTGCAGCTGAGTGAAAATGTGTCTTGACTGGGACTCGAACCCAGAATTTTGGCTTTAATTGTCAATGCTCTTTCAATTAAACTATCTAAACGACATCCCAGATTTGTAATTAATTCATACGAGTGGTAATTTTTGTAGCTGAGTGAACATGTGTCTTGACTGGGACTTGAACCCAGAATTTTGGCTTTAATTGTCAATGCTCTTTCAATTAAACTATCTAAACGGCATCCGAGATTTGTAATTAATTCATACGAGTGGTAATTTTTGCAGCTGAGTGAACATGTGTCTTGACTGGGACTCGAACCCAGAATTTCGGCTTTAATTGTCAATGCTCTTTCAATTAAACTATCTAAACGACATCCCAGATTTGTATTAATTCATACGAGTGGTAATTTATGCAGCTGAGTGAAAATGTGTCTTGACTGGAACTCGAACCCAGAATTTTGGCTTTAATTGTCAATGCTCTTTCAATTAAACTATCTAAACGACATCCCAGATTTGTAATTAATTCAAACGAGTGGTAATTTTTGCAGCTGAGTGAGCATGTGTCCTGACCGGGACTCGAACCCAGAATTGTGGCTTTAATTGCCAATGATCTTCCAATTGAACTATCTAGACGACATCGCAGTCAACACAATTCACTCAGATAACCATTTGGTAAGGACATCTGGTATGTTACTTTAAACAGCTCGACAGAATGAACTGCATGTAGGAGAACTTGGGGCAAAATGAAATAGAGGGACAAAGTGAAATGGTTAAATATTTGGTTTGTATCCAGTGCCACCTACCAGCCGATATTTTAATTATGTTATTTTACATCTACTTGCTTACTGTCAGGCAACAATCACCTCCAGAGATCAATATATATGATGTTAGTGACCATTTTTCAAATTGGATGAATATATTGTGATATTATTAGATAAGTAAATAACAGTTTTTAGCACTTTCCAACCTAGTTGAAAAGTGCTTATGACTTCGGTTTGTCTGGAAGTCTGGCCGTCTGTCCGTGCTCTAACTCCCTTAAATATGCTCGGATTGCTCTGCAATTTTTATATGTTATTGTCGTTAGCTATAGCATGTTCCCTATTTCAACGGAAGTGTGTAGCACTTATAGTTTTTTTACAGGGACACTCAAAAGAATTCCGTTACATTGCGGTCTATGGGGAAAAATTATTTGCGGTTTATTTAAATAATGTTTCACTATTTTAAACGCATTGAAATTTATATATATCACTAAGGTGCATTAGAAGAAGCTTAATATGGAATAGGGTGTGCATACCACTTATAGTTACTATACAGGGACAGTCAAAAGAATTCCGTTACATTACGTCTATGGAGAAAAATCGTCTGCGGTTTATTTAAATAATGTTTCACTATTTTAAACGCATTGAAACTTATATATATTACTAAGGTGCATTACAAGAGGCTTACTACAGAATAGTGTGCGTATAGCAGTCATCGTTCATTTACAGGGACATACAAAAGAATTCTCTACTGTCTGTTAACAATAATTCCTGGCGTTTTAAGTTGCTGAACGCGATTTTCAATTGAACTCACTTTTTGTCTATTACTGGGTGTGTATAAATTCTGTATTTCATATACAGGGTAGCACAAAAGTTCGAGAACACATTTCCGTTTATTGACAGAAACTCCAGAAGGAGAATTTTAAACTGTGCTACGCGCTTCCTAACTAAACTAAAATTTATCATCCTATATAGTATATATACAAATCTATAGATCATATACAGGGTTGAATAAAAGTACTCGGATACTTTTCCGAATATTGTATCTGTTCGAAATTCCTGAAATTATGTTTTTAAATATGTTATGCGTTTTCCAAATTGTTTACTTAGATGTTATCTTTCAGCTTATTAAACGGTATGTTTTGTAAAATTATTTTGGAAGCGTTGGAAAGTGCTACATAATCTATGCTTGGCGCATGATTTTTCGTTCTTGTTGAATTATATAATGATAAAGTTCTCATTATTAATATTGTAAATATAAATTAGATTCTTCTGCTGTCTAGTGAAGTATTTGTTTATTTAATATTATGCCTACTTTTTTTTTTTTTATGAACATTTGTTATGCACATGCGGGGGCAAAGTGAAAGGAGCAAAATGAAAAAGACTTTTAGTGATGGGGCAAACTGAAATATTTTATTTCACTTTGAACCTAGAACATATTTATAATTTTAAAAGTTTCAAATCATCTAGTTTACATATTTAGGTGTGTAATGATGACTGCTACAACCTGTAAGCCAAAGATAGCTAAGAGCTTATTTGAAGCATCTTCAGGTTCTAATAGAAAGAAAAATAAACATATTGTAAAAATTATAATATTCATTCACTTCATCAGTAGAATCTGATATTTGTGATGATAACAGTGAGACAGAAGATGAATTTGAGGCCCTGGAAGATGGCTTCACTGAAGACAATGGTAAAGTTCAGCTTGTTACAGAAAAAGTGGAATTTAGTGAAATAAATAAAGGGAATTTTCTCTTAATTGAGTTGCACTCAGATAAAGGTCCAGGTACTAAGAAACAGTTTGTTGGTAAAGTGATTTCGTTTCCCTCGCAAGATGGACAACATTTTCTTTCAGTTAAGTTCATGCGACCATATAGACAAAAAAAAAGATGTTTATGTGTGGCCTATAACTAATGATACAAGTCGTGTATAATATACAGAAATACTGGAAAATTATGTAAATTGAAAGAACTCAGACATGGTCAAATTCATTTCTTATGAGGATTAGCTTAATTATCACCGAACTGCAAAAAATCATTTAAAGAAGTGAACTTGTATATATTTCACTTTGCCCCATTGACAATATCACTTTGCCCTATACCTGGGGCAAAGTGATAATTTTTAATACACCACAGAAATTAAACAATAAAAATTTGAGAAAAATTAATTTTATAAGGCAAGGGTATTATAAATTATGCAGTGTAAAATTTCAATTAAATTTTCTGCTTGTTCATTTTGAAAATTGTAATTATTTTTAAGTATTTCACTATGCCCCATGTTCCTTTACAGCAACTCCAATAAACTATGGATACGCACTTTTAATTATTTTAACACGATCAAATTGTTTGGTATATAAATCAACGAGTAGTAATTTTTCCAGCTGTGTAAAAATGCGTGCTGAGTAAAATGTGGAAAAATTACTGCTCGTATGATTTATTTAACAATTTGATGAGTTTGGTTGTGTTAAAATAATTAAAAGTATAATTATGTTTCCATAGTTTATAGAAGTTCCTTTACGTGAGGTTTATTCTGCCGAGCTGTTTCAAATAGCAGACCAGATGTCATTACTAAATGGTTATCTGAGTGAATTGAATTGGCTTATATGTCGTTCAAATTGGAAGAGCATCGGCAATTAAAGACAAAGGTTCTGAGTTCGAGTCAAGGCTCAGCGAAAGAAGTTACTCTTTGTGTCATGTAAGCAAAGTTTGAATCAGAAATTTTACTTAGTAAATGAAATTAAATACCTACCGCATAGAAAGAAAATAAATTTTATTAAGTAAATTTTCTGAATCTTACTTGTATTTTAATAATAATTTAACAATATTTTTATAATATTTTATTAATATTTAAATATTTTAATAATAATTTAATATTAATTTAATATATTCTTTCTTGTATTTAAAAAAATCATGAAGTTGCGAGCTACGCTTTTACAAAAAAGGGAAAAGAAAATGATCTAGTATCGCTTATAACAGTTGCGTAATATAAAATATTTCAGAGTCAAAACAATTTAATTTTAAAAATATTACTCGACATATAAAAGAGCCAAATTTTGAAGATAGGAAGAAAATACTTTTCGGAACTCTTGATTGTTTAATTTGTTCTTCATTTTGAGATTTGTTTTTTAAATTAAAGATTAACGAATCACTAGAACGGAATTGCTGTATCGCGATTTATCCGGTCTGATACATACATACAAAAGGAAATAGGCCTTTGCCCGAAAAACTTCTAGTGATATTGCAATTTGACCTGGAAATTCGCGATCTCTCAGATTTGCCTTTTGTTCGTAACATTATACATCGATCTGACAGTTCTCTTACAGGATTCTAATTTGATTAAATAGGAACTTTTAGATAGTTTTCTCATTGGGTCATTATTTGATTAAGTTTACAACGCAGTGCATTGTTAATTAATCAATCCTTTAAAATCTATGTTGTATTTGTGGCAGAGACTGAATAACTGCTAAAGCTGATGATCATTTTAAGAGTTCATCAAAGTTTCCCATTAGCGAAATTTACGAGATACGAGTTCTTGATTTACAAGCTTTGAAAAGAGAAAATAACGTTTTCAATTGAATTTTGCTAAAACTCATCGAAGAAAATCTCAAAATGATACTTGTAAATATAATTCGAGACTTAATTTAAATTACTAAGAGAGGATTCGAGGGTTGAACCTTAAATGATGGTTTTAAAAGATTATTTCCCAAATTATGCTCATTAAATTGAATACTGTTAGTTCATTTCCTGAAGCGTATTTTTATTTAAGTGGGGTGTCTTTTGTCTAATACATTTTAAATATCGTTTAGCATTTCGGATATTGAATTTTCCGTTGACATTATTGTTTCATTGCATGGAATCTAAAATTTCCGTTAAAATAAATATATCCTGCAACTTAAAATTATCATTTGACGAAGTTCGAATTTTCTGACATCTGAAAAGAGAAACTAGTCAGCTAGTCTTTTCTTGTAGAATGATAATATCCATGGTGATTGTGACAATCTCCTGCAAAAACTAAAAATTTTACCCGATAAAAAGATTAGTTTTTTGCTGTTATTTTCTTAGTCTAATATGTATATAAGCTATCAAATTATTCACTTTTATATAAGTAAGCATAGCGAGCGTAATAAATTTCTGTAGATAATACAGAATACAGATTCTCTTTTTTTTTTCTCATTTCACATGTACAAATAAATATTTAACAACAAATTGGAATTAAAGAAGAATTAAATATTGCGGTATTCACAAAACATCACCGAAAAGGGGGGGCCAACTTAAGAGAATAAATGCACAAGGGTAGAATCTTTTTATTTAAAAAATAAAATCAGAATTTTTTTAAACTGTAGTCTAAATATCATAAATGTAGAATGTAATGCAGTGTATTACCTATTTCCGAATGTAATGTATGCAGAAATTTTATTTTCCTCCTAAAGTTTTATTATTTAAATAAAGAGAAATATAGTAGAGTACTGCTAATTTTCAAGTGCCTGTAATCTGCATTGTATGAATGTAAACAAAGAAATGTAATTTTAAAACGTTTTTAATTGCATAAAATCAAATATTGCAAGTGTAATGATTTACATGGTAGCGATACTGGTGAAACTTGATGGACTGTTTAAACAATGAGAGAAATATATGGGTTTGTTTTCCAATTAACAAATGAACCGTTGATTTTGAAAGAAGGGAAAGTCCATTTTATGTTATTTTTAGATAGTTAATGGTTTTCGTTTGAATAGGGTTAAACATATTCGTAAGAAGTAGTAGACAAATATTTTTTGTGCTCTTATTTTATCCGAATGCAATATGCAATAATGGTTATCCGTAATAGCTGAAAAAAATCATGGTTTTTGGTATGCAACCAATTGATTTTCCTCACTTTAAAAAACAATGATTCGCCGAAAACGTTGATTTTCTTTGAATAGGATATCTATATATTATAAAGGACAAACGTGTCTGTGAGTAATGCTGACGTCATTTTGCGAATAGCAACACTTGACGATGAAATTTCGTTTTTAATGCAATTTTTTAAACTTCTAAACATCGCACATCTTCAATTTTTACACCGTCGAATAGGGAAAAAATGCACTTTTAAACGCAATTTGTTTGAAAACTGTATTGCAATTTACTCATTTGATATAGTTTGTAAAATAATTTTGAAGCACGATTTAAAAAAAAAAAAAAAAAAATCTATCTCTATCGCATGCAGAGGATTACGAAAGATAAATCCGTTTGTACTTAAAATTTAGTTTTTATGTAAAAATGGTTTAGTGGGTAATCTAAAAAATATATTAAACATAAAAAAATCTATAAGAGTTTTCAATAATAATAATAATAATAATAATAATAATAATAATAATAATAATAATAATAATAATAATAATAATAAAAATTTTCACCTATCTGTAACCGTAAGATAATAATGAAAAATTGAATATTTTATTTTTATTTACTTGTTTATTTTATTTCAATATTTTATTCTTCTCTAGAAAAGTTACAATAAAACAAAAATTTTATTTAATTTTCTAGAAAAAAGTGGAAAAAATTAGAAAATAAATATTCGGTAATAAGTTGTATGCATATAATTATATTTCTTAATTTAGATAGTGAAGATTTTAAAAATATTCATGATGAAATACTGATTGTGCTTGTTAATATTATGCAATATAAAAATAATTATATTCAAAGTTAACTTGATTCGCTTTCAAAATCAACGCATTTGAAAAATCGTTGACCAAACAAATTACATGTAACAAACATTTACTTATATTAAAAAATATATTTATTGTGAATTGATTAAAAACATAAATTGTATGTTAATTTGTAAAAAGGTTTAACTTTAAATATTTTTTTTTTCGCAAAATGATCTTGCCTCACTTTCAAAATCAACTGCTTAAATAAAGATTTAGCACTAAATCAAATAATGCTCAATAGCATTATTAAAATTTACAAAATTTTAATGATATTTTATATACATCTTTAAATTACTGGTTAAAAAAAATTCCTATCACAATAATAAATATTGCTTTTTCAAAATTAATATAATTTGTAAAGTTTTCAAAGCTATATTACTGATGAAAATTATATTAAAGTGTGTATTTAAAAATTCATAAAGTTATGGGAAAGAAAGAAAAAAATGAAGGAAGGGAGGGGGAGGGGGATGATTAAAAATTTTTGTGTTAACTTTGATTGTAATCAATAATATATAGTAAAAGTAAATGTTAACAATACAATTGATAATGTAAAATGAGCTCGCGCCACCAGGAGCCCACGGGGATCGCCGGCTCGCGTTCCGACCATCGCTCCCAAGTCTCTAAAGGACTTATATCGCGCCAGCGGCTTTTTCTCGCCACGGCGCTGTGATCGGCCTGGGGCCGCTCCCCAACTGCTGACCCCCAAGCCAATTTACCAAGTGTCGACGACACAGGTCGCCGCAACAGTAACCCCACATCTCGGAGGAAACTTCCGCATAACGGACACTTGATGAACCGCCAAGAACACCCAGCGACTTCGTTGCCGAAACCCCAGGAGGGGAGCCGGTTTCTAGGTCATATGCTAGGCTTCGCGACGGCTCTTGTTTTACCACAGCTCGAGGGTAAAGCTGATTCATGAAATTAAGTTATTTCCGTTTTTTTCTCTTCGTCCAAAGAAAATTAATTTAAAAAAATTCTGAAATCAGGAAATATAATTTAGTCAAAATCCTTGAAATTATGTTAAATGTACGGTTTATTCAGAAAAGTCTGTACTTTAAGTTTTTTATTCTTTTCTAATTAATCTTTCATCGTAGACATAAAAGCAATAATGTTTGTAAGAATCGAGAAATTTTTCCGTATTGTTTTACCCTTTATGAAAGACGGGTTAATGAGTTTTCTCAAACAAGAATATAGGTTTTTACGATACTATTTATTCTCAATTAAGCATTTTCAGCGACGTAATTGAATTTATACATATAAACGTAATAAATTAATATTAATTTTAATGTTAATGTTAATTCTGTTAATTTATCATGTTTGTCTGTAAAATATGTTTGTTGAACATGAAAAGGTTTACTTGTGAATTAATAGCATCCGAAAAAAAACTATATTTCGGTTTGAAAAAACTGATTAATACACTATAAAAAGTATTTGGAAACGCGTCAAAAATAAGTGACAGTAAAAAAAAAAAAACTTAAATTCTTCTTTAAAGTTCGAAAATATATTGATTTCTGAGGTTTCTAATGATAAACAACTTTTTAGGATTCATTGGTAACTCTGAAAAGGTATATTTTCTTTCGTTGTTACATTATATCTGCATAGATTAGGAAACACCTGCCTTCTTTTACAATGTATAACTTTTTAGTACATGTTATGTCCTTACAGTAATATGTAAAATAAAAGAAGTTTCATTTCTGTAATATAAAAATTGATGTAGAAAATCAGTGTGTCCCCACTTATCTCTCCCCAAAAGTAATTCCTAGATCTTTAATTTCAGAGGTTTGCTACCGATTGGAAAAATGTTTCAAATATTGTTCCACATCATCTTAGAAGCAACTTACGTCAGAATAGTTATTTTCGTAAAAGTTACGAAATCTAATTTTTTTTTTATACATTCCCTACGTCTTCTACATTTCGAAAAAAATATACTCCACCCTCTAACATGGAACACAAAAAAAATCTTTCTTTAACGACAAAAACTTATCCTGTTATTATGCTTTCAACTTTGTAGATTTTTTCGCCACTATATACGCATCGGCCCTAAAAAATAAACATAATGAAGAGTTATCTATGACAGTGGTTACTAGAAAATGTAGACCAGCTGTCGCATCAAGGGGATTCCAAAGATACTTTTTTAAACCCTTTTCCTAATAGCACAGCCCAATAGTAAAAAATGGTCGCGTTCACAAGGTGGCCGAAATTTTTCATTTTTACTTTGTCACATTATAGCTCTTAAGTGACTGTCACTTTGTGACGTCGCTGTAAAGTCATTGTGACAGAATTTTAAGACATTTGCATTTCGTCAAATGGGACGTATCGATTTCGACGGATACAACTCAGTTTCTACGTGATGTAGACAGAAAGAGTTACATTTGTGTCACGGTCCTACTAGTATGGTTGTTCATTCCCTTTTAAGTAAATAAAATAAAATCTATTTATTTGATTTGGTACGGTACGATCACTTTTTCACTGCAAAGACTTAATAGGCCAAGACTTCTTACTTAAAGATGCTTTTAAATCACAATGAAAAGAAATACCAGAATCGGGACCTAAACTCGAAACCTATTGATAAATTGTCGTCAACTGAACCAAGACAAGAAGGTGAGCTCTAATAATAAAATTTATGAGGTTTTTCGCTGTTAATTAATGTATCTTATATACCACTTATTATGATTCAATAAAGTACAAGGTGAGCCAAATATAACCCAAAAAGTAAAAATTAAATCATTTGAAAATAGACAATAGGTTAAGGCAGAAGCAGCTCGTCATGGGGTGCTGCATCACTTTAATACCAGTATTTACATATTGTAATATTCGTCTTATTTATTTGGTCTACGATTAAATAAGGCAAAATTTAGTGTACGAAGATACTGGTGGTAAACTGATGCAACATCTCTGACGAGCCGCTACTGGGTTGAGGTTGTTTTCACTGAAATGCATAGAAAAACTTTTTAGAAGATGGGGTAATTTTTAATAATAAAATTTGTGAAATACATTTTGCGTTTTAGCGATCACGGAGCTGTTCCCTGTCACTATTCAAAACCATCAAGTGACATGGATTTTACTAACGATCCCCTTAGATTATTTGTAGAGTGTTGTGTTATGTGTCATGGCTACTCGCTTTGAGGACAGTCGTTAAAATGAATATTTGTAATCCTAGCCATGTTGTGAATTATTCTGCATCGAATCTGCATATACAAAATGCTGACGCAACGGAATCACCAATTGTTGGTGACCAATGTTACTATCTTGTCAGTAAAATGTTTGTTATTTAAAAAAAAAAAAAAAAAAACATGCTATTTTAGGCATTTCTATGAAAACCACATCGTGGTGCATATATATTTTTTTGTAACTATTGAATTTTTACTTTTTCGTTTACTTTTGGTCCACTCAATATTTAAAGAGCTATAACTTTGTGTAGGTGTTAAAATGAACGATTTTCTGTAGATTATTTGATTTCAGGGAATTTTAATCAAAATCTAAAGATTAATTGATAAATTGTTTTGGCAAAAAGTGATTTCGCAGTGTTTAATAGTGTCTTCGGGTGCGTAAGTATGACGGGTTTTGGGTTAAAACACTGTTATTAGAGGATATGCTTGATTCATCCTATGACGATACGAGAATTTGTATGAAAATTTCTTCTGCAGCGCTTTTTAATTGCAAATTATGCTGTCTGGGAAAAAATAATCGTGAATGAAAATGCTGTATGACTAAGCATGAAAGCCACAAATCTCTAAGATTTGCATATAAAATACATATATAGTCTGAGTAATCCGTAAAATGAAAGAAAATAAATGTTCATTTTAAGTGTTTTTTTTATTTCAGAGAAAGAGACCAAAGAAATGAGAGGTAAAGAGATTCAAATGTATATTCTACTCGAGAGTCAGAATAAATAGATAATTTTAAATTATTTAAAAATTGCAAACTCCATAGAAGCAAATGACACTTGAAACCAATCAAAAGATAATATTTAAACAGTTTCAGCAAATAATTGAAAAATAAATTATGTTCGTTGATATTAATTATCCATTTAGTTTGATATATGATTTTAAATTATTATGTAAAATATAATGCGGATAAAATTAAAAAACTTTTCTACACAGTAAAAAATATTTGGAACGTTTAGTATTCTAACAGAATTGTTTCTGATACCGTCGGATATCTGAGAGCTATTTTCACTTTCTGAAACCATCAGAAACCTTTCCGAATGTTTAGGTTTAGGTGATTGAAACCGACCCTCTTCTATAGCAAACCAGTTTGTGCGCATTCCAAGTAACTATATCTCTTCTCAACTATTTCAAGCAGTTTACGCCGTTAACGGCTAAGCTAAAGCAGCACGTTTCTGGCTGTGGAATATTATGTTAGTTATTCGAGCGGTCCAAAAAGAAAATTTTAAAAAAGGAATATTTGAAAAAGTAAGAATTTCTGCTGTTTTAAATACTGTAATAATATTTTTTATAATGATTCTGTTTTATATTCATTATTATCTCATACATGGCGTGATATTTTTCAGTTTATATCAATATTTTTAACAAATGTCTTAACCCTAACATTTAGGACTATTTACATGAGCATTTAGATACTTTGAGTTGGAAGGATAATTATTAAAATATACTCTAAAATATAAAAATACTAATCCTTTGTCTCTCATTTTAAGTTTTTTTAATGTTGCTTCTATAAATATGATTTATAAACAGCATTTAGTAGCAATTTTATCTCTTAAAGAATAATATCTGCCGGCGGTATTGTGTGTTTGTTTATATATATTGTTTAACGATGTTTCAGAACTCTAACTTTTATAATACTATATATTGAAAAATGACTTGTCTGACTTTAAAAATATCGTTTTAAAGTAAACAAACTATATTTATTTATTTTATTCTAATTCTGAAAAAAAAAAATCCTAGGTGTTTTTATTAATCTCATGGTTATGTCCAGATTTTTCTCACAGGGTCCTGTTATTGTGAAACTGGGTTTTTTTTTAATATTTTTAAAAATTCCGGTCATAATTTTGTGAATTTGAAATTATCGTTATATCAGGTTCCTTTGTATCTATCCTTTACACATAAAAAAGCTATGCGCTTTGATAAGTTCAATTGTTTTGTGATAGGTCAGATTTTATTTTTAAATCATTAAATTTGTGAAAAGTTCAGTTTTTGAGGTGGTAAAGTTTTGTTTTTAAGACAAAGAATTTTGTGAAGGATACTGTTTTGGAACGAAAAATTTTGTGAAGGGTGCAGTTTTAAGATGAGAATTTTTGTGAAATGTCTTGTTTTAATATGAAAAAATACCTTTTAAGGACCGAAAAAATTAACAGATAAACAGATCTCTGAAGCTGCATTGCTTTTGGAAAGCTCATACATAAGTTTTAATCATTTTATGTTGCTGGGAGTTAGATTATTTGAAATATATCTAAAATATATTAGTATAGCTTTAGTTTGTCTATTTCATGTTAATGAAAAGTTTTGAAAGTTTTCTTTCTAAGTATATATGCTATTTTTTTTTTTTTAAATAAATACTTGATTTGTGAATCTGTATGAATCACATATTTTTTTCATGATATGTTGTTAAAAAACAAGGTAAATATCTCCATTCCCCAATATTCACTTCGTGAATATTCTTAAATATTAGGGTTAAAACATATTTGATAAAATTTTGATATAAACTGAAAAATATCACGCAATATACCGAATAATTTCGCCTAGAAAAAAGAATCATTATAAAAAAATAAGTTTGATTAGAATATTTAAAAGAACAGAAATTCTTATCTTTTCAAGTATTCTTTTAAAATTCAGATAATATATAATAAAAATAGACAAAAATATATTCAGAAACACTTCAGATACATTCAGAAAGGTTTTAGATACATTCAGAAAAGTTTCCGATATATTATGAAAGATTTCCGATACATTCAGAAACTTTTCCGATGTATTATGAAAGATTTCCGATATATTCAGAAACGTTTCGATCCGTAATGAAAGATTTCCGATATATTCAGAAAGGTTTCAGATATATTCAGGAAGGTTTCAGATATATTCAGGAAGGTTTCATTGCGAATCGGAAAGGTTCCGTGTTTTAGCTGAAACATTTTTCTGATCGAATCAGAAAACTTTCTGTTAGTATCGTGCAGCACAGGTCTCCGTTATTTTCAGAAACGTTTCTGAAAAATTTTTACAGTGTACTAACAAACGAATATTGGGCCAATATTACGTCAGTATTGTATTTCTTGTAATTATTTTAAATGTAATGCCAATTTTGGTTAAATGCTGGTCTTACCTTTCAAATATTTACGATGAAATGCCGATATTGCAGATATATTGGCTTTATATTGGAAACATTTGCATTTAAATGAAAATATAGCACGAACATAGGACTCATTGGCTTTACATTGGCTCAGTAAGAGCAAAAAGTAAACATTTCTATATTGGAAAAATATTTCATGCCAATATTTAGCCAATATCCCTAACATTTAGCCAAGATATAGTCAATATTGGCCAAATATTGCTTTTCTACTAGGTAAAGACGTTATTATTAAAATGTTTTTAGAAATATAGATGTTCTATTCTGTCTGAACTATCAATAAGATGCACTGTGTGGCTAGAATCTGAAATTATTTTTGAGATATACTGTGTAGAATCGTGATAAGCATAAAATTTACACTATACTATCACTATATGATGGCTGACTATTTTTGAAATATCACTGAGAAGCTTTCAGTTAGAAGGAAATCATATATTAAGAATCTGAATACGGACTAAGAATGATAATAATAATTCTTTTTCATGCAAAAAATTTCAGATTTTTACTGATTTTGCCTTTCATAAATTTATATTCCTGTATATAAGGAAATACAGCTTTATAACCGCCTTTTTTATGAGTTAAATTGAATTTTCTATTGAAACAGAGGGGGATAAAATCAGTATTTGCAGGCAATGCTCATGAAAATCATCGCTTCCATATCCAAAAATGTACCCTGAAAACATAAAATTTCATAGACCAGTGTATTTTGTTCCGTTCATCATAACTTCAGAAAAGCAGACAAAACAAGTGTTAATTTTATTTTTTATAACCGACTTCTAAAAAAGTAAGTTACATAATTCTGTTGTATATACCGTGTGCGCTTTGCAGGAATGGGATTAGAGAGATATAGGATTTTTTTAATAACAAAAAAAGTTGTGGTTAAAAAAAATGACCGATAGATGGCGCTGGCATGCATACTATGAAGCAGATGTATGCAAATTAGGCTTATAAAAAAGACCCACTTCTGCGAAGCGTCTGACAAGCTTCAGTATCCCAGCACATGAAACCGCCTCTTTTCTCGTCTTCAGTTTTTTTGCCGTGCAGAATTTTCGCAATGCGCCAGTTGCCGATTCCCCGTTCTTGTATAAGAGTTTAACCAACAGCGCTTGATCTGGTAACGATAGCATACTGCTGGCATCGAATGAAGAATCTGTGTGCATTGAGGGGTTTTTTGACAGCCTGATTTGCATAAATCTGCTTCATATTATGCATGCAGCGCCATCTATAGGTAATTTTAGAACCAAATTTTTTGTTATTAAAAAAATCCGATCTCCTTTTAATCCCATTACTGCAAACCGCAATATTTTAGCATCATTTGTTTCTTTTGAATGAATTTTTTTTTAATTTTAACGAACTTAAAGCACAGCCGGTATATATTCTTATGCATGTCCACGCATAACTTTTGAACAAATGTTCCGAATTTGATAATTCTTTTTTGTTGGAAAGAGTTAATTCCCTTTGTGGTCCCTTATAAATTTCATAGGGATCCAAAAATCGTATGTTTGTCTGCCTGTGTGCGTTCTTGTTCTATTTTTTTTTTTCTTTCTAGGCTCTAACTTTTCTAAAAATAGTCCAAATGTCGGGAATTTTCAATATGTAGTTAAGGTAAACAATACTGCTTTACATTTTAAAAATAGTCATCATAATTTATATAGTTTATTCTTTACAGAGACACGTCTAAAATTTAAATACAAGAACGTCTATTGCTCGTCCAACCTGAGCGATACTGGCAACAATGTTTATTAAGTAAATAGGGATAACAATGAAGGATTGCTACAAATAAAAAAATACTCTGTCGGGAATTTTGAATGTGTATTTAAGGTAAACAATACTACTTTACATTTTAAAAATAGTCATCATAATTTATATATTTTATTCTTTACAGAGACACGTCAAAAATTTAAATATAAGAATGTCTATTTCTCGTCCAACATGAGCGATACTGGCAACAATGTTGATTAATTAAATAGGGATAACAATGAAGGATTGTTACAAATAAAAAAGTACTCTGCCGTACTACAAAATCATTCTTGCAAAAATGCGGCAAATGATGCCGCGCAATATATTGTACAAAAAAATTGATGCGCGAAGTTTGTTTTGCTTATGTAATTTTGTTTATGCTTTTATATTTTCTCTGCTTTAGGAATAAATGCAATATTCTCGTGATTAACAGCCTACGCTAGTGGCGACAAGACAGACTCAAGCTAATGTCCAATGGCAAAGGTCTTTTCAAATTTCTCATTTAAATTTCAATAGTTTTAACTTTTTTTTGTGTGTGTGTGCGTGTGTGTGTGTGTGTGCGTGTGTGTGTGTGTGTGCGTGTGTGTGTGTGTGTGCGTGTGTGTGTGTGTGTGTGTTGCATAGAATATCTGAGGCCCATCTCTAACTGGGTCCTTTTTTTTAATTTTTCGAGTTTGGTTGCAGTTTACTTTTATGACTTTCGGAACTGATTCCGAAATATCAATTGCCTTAATAAAAAAAAAAAAAAAAAAAAAATCTGCAACAAAAATCGAAAAACTAAAAAGTACCTGGCTAGAGAACAAACTCAGCTATCTTATGCACAGGATAAAACTACTAAAACTATTGAAATGCAAACTAGAAATTTGAAAAGAACGCTGCCATTGGTTTAACATTAGCTTGCGAGTGTCTTGTCGTGACTAGCGTACGCTCTTAAGAGCCTACATCAGTCGTGAGAAAAAACGCTCAAGCTCATGTGAAGTCTATGGGAAGGTTCTTGCGCGATTTTTTGCTGGCAGTTTAATATTTTAAATGACTTTTTTTGCATAGGATAGCTGATGTCGATCTCTAACGTTGTTAGATTTTACTTTTTCGATTTTGGTTCCAGTTTTCTTATATAAGGGTACTTTCACTTTCAGAACCGGTTCCAAAATTAAAAATGTCCGCATAAAAAAAAACTGCAACCAAAATCAAAAAAGTATAAACTAACAACGTTAGAGATCGACCTCAGCTATCCTATGCAAAAAAAAAAAAATGCATTTAAAAATATTAAAATTCGAGCGAGAAATCCCGCAAGAACCTTCCCATAGACTTAACATTAGCTTGAGTGTTTCTACGCGAGACTAGCGTAGGCTCTTAATCAAGAGAATACTGCATCTATTCCTAAAGTTGAAAAAAAAACAAAAACATAAAAAAATTACATAAACAAAACCAACTTCATGTGTGTTCGCGCTTCAATGTTTTCAATTTATTGCACGGCAGTTTGTGCTTTTTTGCAAGAATGGTTAGGTGATAGAACAGAGTTTTTGTTTTTTTTTACTTGTAGCAAACGTTCATTGTTACCTCCATTTAATTAATCAACATTGTTGCAAGTATCGCTCATGTTGGACGAGCAGTAGATATTCTTGTATTTAAATTTTTGACGTGTCTCTGTAAAGAATAAACTGTATAAAATAGGATGACTGTTTTTTAACTGTAAAGTATTATTGTGTACCTTAACAACATATTGAAAAATCCCGTCGTTTGGCCAATTTTTAGAAAAGTCAGAGCCTAGAAGCATATTCTTACATATTCATACCTGCCAACTTTCAACTAAACTTCCGTAGAATGTGAGTTAATTTGATCCAGGTTAAAGACGTTACTAACTAGAAAATATATCTGAAAAAATAATATTTAGTTTCATGCTCTTACGTGGAACATAATTGATTGCATTTCTTTAAAAAAATTCTGGTTTGAAACGTGTTTAACCTCGGTTAAATTAACCTACATTGTATGGAAGTTTAGTGCGATATTGGCAAGTATGCATATCAGTTGGTATTTGATAAATTTAACTAACCATACAACATATTATTTTATAATTAAACTTACTTTCAGTTTTTTATATAATTGTTTATTCATTACTTTTTAACGTAATTTACAAACTTCAGCGATTTTAATCGATAGTCCGTAAAATTAGTAGTATTTTGAAAAATGAATTCTGTCGTTAATCTAAACCTAAACTCTAGAGTATTTATTAAAAGTCTACACTAGTCATGGTAAGAAACGCTCAAGCTAATGTTAAGTCTATGGGAAGGTTCTAGCGCGATTTCTCGCTCGTATTTTAATATTTTTAAATGCTTTTTTTTTTTTTTTTTTTTTTTTCCAATAGATAGCTGAGGTCAATCTCCAACATTGTAATTTTTTTTACTTTTTCGATTATTGTTGCAGTTTCTTTATAGGCGGGGATTTTCAATATTGGAACCGGTTCTGAAAGTGAAAGTACCTTTATATAAAATAACTGGAACCAAAATCGAAAAAGTAAAAACTAACAACGTTGGAGATTGACCTCAGCTGTCCTATGCAAAAAAAAAAAAAAATGAATAAATAAAATAAAATAAAATAAAATAAAATGCGAGCGAGAAATCGCGCTAGAACCTTCCCATTTACTTAACATTAGCTTGAACGTTTTTTCGCATGACTGATGTAGGGTCTTAATTCTTTATGTGCTAACGCTTCACAAATTATAGAAACCTCAAAAGTCTCGTAAACAACTGAGCCTATTTGGGGAGTAAGTTGCTTTAATATCAAGGATATTCACAGTCCTTATTAGGTATTCTTCCCTTGAAATTTATAAGTCATACTTTGCATATATATACATGCAAACGTTCATTGTTACATATATTTAATTAATCAACATTGTTGCAAGTATCGCTCATGTTGGACGAGCAATAGACAGTTTTGTATTCAAATTTTTGATGTGTCTCTGTAAAGAATAAACTGTATAAAATATGATGATTGTTTTTAAAATTTTAAGTAGTATTGTGTACCTTAACAACATATTGAAAATTCCTGTCGTTTGGCCAATTTTTAGAAAAGTTAGTGTCTAGAAAGAATTCTTCCATATTGGTTGATATGTAATAAATTTAACTACCATACAACATATTATTTTATAATTAAACTTTTAGTTTTTAAGTATTTATTCATTACTTTTTAACGTAATTTACAAACTTCAGCTAGTTTAATCGATAGTGCGTGTGATTAGTATTTTGAAAAATGAATTTTGTCGTTAATCTAAACCTAAACTCTAGAGTATTTATTAATTCTTTATGTGCTAACGCTTCACGAATTAAAGAAACCTCAAAAGTCTCGTAAACAACTGAGCCTATTTGGGGACTTAGTTGCTTTAATATCAAGGATATTCACAGTCCTTATTAGGTATTCTTCCCTTGAAATTTATTAGCCCTACTTTGCATATATATATATACATGCACATCTCTGAAATTCATTCAACATTTGCTATTTTACAATTTTACATGACACATATGCAGTCTTTATATATTTTTGTCCTGTATTTTATAATGATTTCTGCAAGTTTGTATTTTCGAACTTAACATTTCAAGATAAGTTTCAAAAATCATGAAATTGTATAGAATGCGTTATATTTTCAATTTAGATTCAATGAAATGTTGAATATTAAGAATTTCTATAATTTAAAGCTTAAATTTTGATAATAGTTACAAAAGGGAGAAATCTTGTAGGGTGATTAACACTAGAATGACCGGAAATTTTACTCAAGTCATGCAAAAATAATTAGCACCAGAATGTTTTTTAAAATACATTTTAACATCATTATTAAACTTATTTCTGTGTGGTGCATATTTGACTTATTTTATGAAGAAATTTCTGGTTCGAATCGAAAGATATTGAATTGTCACTGGTACCATTACAAACCAACAAAACTTTGAAGGGTTTGGCGGGTTTGTGTTGGCAGCTCCTGGCGGTTTCGTTAGGGGAGATAAAACAGTTCTTAGGGCGAAACGCATTGTCGTTATATTATAGTTAGTTCTTTGTATTTTATGATGCGGTACTGTGTAATATTTTGAAAAATGCTTTTGAAATAGAAAATATCTATGATTTCCAGAATGAAATAAGACTCTGCTATTCCTGAAACATATGATAATTTTGCTATTTTTTAAGATAATTTACAATTCTGATTTTATTATAGAAATAAATGATTTAATGGTTTTTTTAATGATTTAATTAATTTAATGATTTTATTATAGAAATAAATGATTTAATGGTTTTTTTTAATGATTTAATTAATTTAATGATTTTATTATAGAAATAAATGATTTGATTTTGTTGCTTATCACAGTTAATCTTATCACATTTAAATTTTAATTATTACACACTGCCTTACTACACCCGTTAAAAATTTTACTTAAATTTCTTAAAATATTTTAGTATTTTGTTTTGTCTACATCATTCATGTTTCTTCACTTTCCTAAAATCGTTACAATTCTCAAACCGAAATGCCCGCATTTTATAAAGATGTTGTAAAAATTTGTTTTGGTGATAAAGCAGATACTAAAAAGTGGCTAATCAGTAAAAAGATTGACTAATTAGAGCTGTTGTTAAAAATGAAATTGCCTCATGAAAGATATTGTTAATCTCATAAACTTAGACCTTAATATCAAAAACTGTAAATTTATTAACCGGGCTGTAAAAATGTCTAACTTAAACAAAAGCTTATAAATTTATATGTACGGTCAAAATGATCGCTACGACCGTTCTAGCGTTAAAAAAGATTGGAGAAATTTTAAGAAGTGATAGTCCACGCGAAAACAAACAATTGTTTATTAAACCAGACAATAAAAAAGACTGTTGTTTCTTAATCTAGGAAGATATAACATAAACACGAACGAAAATATACCATAACCTCTTCCGAGTTGCCCATAATTCCGAAAAGCATGCTTTTTCTTTAGAAACTTCGGAAACCAATATATTTTCGTGATTTAATGAAGCATTAATAATAAAAAAAGTTTCTTTGATGCCCTGATTTTCAGAAACGTTTCCGAGTAGTTTTTAAAGTTAAATTAAACAGTTTTCTTAGCCCGCAACATAGGTATTTCAGTCGCTATCAATTGTCAAGTAATCACTTTCATGTTCGACAGACATGTCTTATAGACTTGATAAATTAACAGCAAAAAAATTGATATTAAAATTAATAATATTTCGTTACTCTTACATGTATAAATTAAATTACGCAGCTGAAAATGTTTAATTGACAATTGATAGCATCCGAACAACAGACACTCCAGTTAGAAAAACTGATTAATAAAACTACTCTGAAACGTTTCCAAAAATCAGTGGCAACAAAAGGGACTATTTTTTAATTAATGATTTTTTAAATCTCGAAAATATATTGGTTTCTGAGATCTCTAAAGATAAAGAAAGCTTTTCGGAATTGTTGGTAACTCGGAAGAGATTATTGTATATTTTCGTTCTTGGTTATATTATATTATCGTCGATTAAAAGACATTTGTCTTTTTTCACAGGCCACTTTTTCATCCAACGATACAGAATATCTTACTTTAATTTGAACATAACTTTATCTAAAATAAAGGTATTTGAAAGCCATTTTCAACAAACTTATCTTGCTTTGTATCAAATGTAATGAAATCACGAAAAGAAGTGGATGTGCACAGCATTTCGGTGAGTGAAGCCGTATAAATTGTCAATTACACTCTAAAATAAAGATCGTTTAATTCGGCGCTATTTGGATAAAGATTGGGTATCAGCTTCTATTCTTCCTTGGGATATCCTTACATTTCACACAAGGAGAAAGGTCAGCTTATTTCAAATTTCTTTAAAATATCTTCATTATTGTAAATGTCAGCAACAAAAATCCGAATAAAAATCGATATTTATATAGAAGTGACATTTAGTGGACTAGCAACTCTCTTATAAATGGATTCTAGTTTTGTGAATGCGAACGTGTTGTCAACATTTTAACCTAATTTTTAACCAACATTTTAACTTAATGTCGCGACAGCGACATCTGTACTTCATTTTATTCTAACTTTCCAAAGTGTGTTTGGAGCTCTCGGAGTTTACCGTTAGTGTTTTTCGCTGTAAGTTTAAATTTAGCTTCGTTGGTCAATCTGCATGGTATAAAAGGTAAAGTGAAAGGTTGTAGAGGCGGATTTGGTTGAGTCCTGCCATCTTGGTAATCAAGGCCTGCGTCGAAGAAGTAAAGTTGTGATTGCGACACATGCTGAGTGGATTCAAGTCTTGCTGAGTGGAAATTTGCCATTTGGGTAAGATATTTTGAATTATAGTTTGAAACAAAGCTCTTTGGCAACCATGGGTTGCTAAATTTAGTAGAATTTAGATTGTACTAAAGATTTTCGAATATTTTTTTGCATTACAGCTAAAGCAGTACGTGAGTTTAGAATTCGAAAGTGGCCTTGAGCTGCCAGTGATCTATACGTAAGTGAACTTTTTGGCATTTAGTAATGTTCTAATTCCCTTAAGTGAAAATTGAGTTAGGGACCGATCTTTGTTAATTGCCGCATAGCATAGACAAACTTCGTCAAGTGCGACTCTACCACACTCCTTGCCGGCTTGGCTTAAATAAAGTGGTTTTAACTTAGTACTCGATACTGATTAGTACAGGAGTAGTGACTGAACTACAAGGTAGTGGCCTTGCCAGGTACACTGCAGAGACACCCTGTATTTTTGACTGAATAAATTGGTTGTAACATCGGTGGCATAGCGTCAGGGGATGCCGCATCACTTTACTACCAATATTATTATATACGAAAGGTGGCTTTTTTTTTTTAATCTTTAGACTTTATACGACTAAATAAGGCCAAATTTAGTATATAATAATACTGGTAATAAAGTGATGCCGCATCCTCTGACGTTACGCCAGTGTGTGATATTAGTTTTCTATACAAAAAATGTTTGTTGCAGTGCACTGCCACCTCTTAAAGTTTGTCCAAACATTTCTGAATCCCCCTGTATACATTTACGTAAAATAATATTTATTCCTATATAAAATTTCCGATTAAGTTCCATGCAGTGAATCTGTTTTTAACTTACTGTTCTTAGAATATGCATTACTCTCTACGAATATAAAAATTTTGCAGCAAAATATACTAAATGCTGGCAAGAAAAAAAATTGAAAATATACGCAAATGAGGCTATCAACTACTGATAATTGTATGACGTGATGTGTTATACCGAGATTCCACTGGCGCGTGATAGGGTATACTCATATATGAAAAGGGGAAAAAAACGAAAATCAGTTTTGAGGAATGCAGCGTCACATGATATAATCCATCATACGTGGTTAAGATGTGACAGTGGTGATTAATTTACATATTATTCTTTGCTTTCAATTTTTTCCCTTGTTCTGCTAGAAAGCTAGAAAAAAGAACACTAAACAAAAAAGGAACGAAAAGAAAATTATATTGAGTTTTGAGGTAAGAGTCCTTAGTAATCAAACTTCGACGTGTGAGAATATATCGCTTTCATTCTACGAAAAAATGCCGCGTTGAAAAAAAGGATATAAAATATTCTGTACCAATTTTTAACTGTATTCAGCGATAATAAATCAAGTATAATAAAAGAAAAATAATTCAGTTACTTCAGCTTCTTTTGTAATACTTGAAAGATTCTGTATAAATTTAAGGGAAATGTAAATTCTACGATTTTTAAATTCTTGTATCTCCCTTCATTGTAATGCTTAATTTAACAGATTTTGTTGGTAGAAAATATACTTTAGCATCAGTCATAGTGTGTATCAGCAATATACTTCGCCACCTTCATTTTTAGGACATAAGAAAAAGAAATAAACAGAAATTAATGTCAAAAATTAATTCTACGGTTGATAGAATAAAAATGCTTAAAATCTCTCTATAAACGGCAAGAATGATGTAGATTAAAATAAAGATGGGGGGGGGGGTGAGGTATTTAGATTTCTGGTCCAATGCCCTTCAGTCTATTTTCCTCTGAAAATATTTTTGTTTTTTAATTGAAATATGTTGCAATATCACTAAAAACTTAGACTGCTTTGTAGACGTAAAGTATAAAATATTTGTTCTTTTGTTCAAAATTTTCAAGAAAGGAATTAGTCAAAAGCATCATATCATACTCATATATTAATATTCCATTTATTATATTAGCCTTTAAAAACATTATTGCCACGATGAACTGAAGTCACGGCGAATTGACGCCGCGATGAATTGACGCCGCGATGAATTGACGCTGCAACGAATTGATGCTGCAATAAATTGACGTCACGATGAACTGGCGCTGCGAAGAATTGACGCCGCCATGAATTGTTTTGTGATGAATTGTATGCGACCAAATGACGCCATCTACTATATGTATTTCAATAAAGTTCTTATAAAAGTTGTTTTATAATTCATTATCTTCAAAATAAGATAGCTTTCAATTTTATGTAAAACCCCGATTTCTTACCATTTATTTATTAAAGGCAAAATGATTCATTAAATCTTTGATTCGTCACTTTAAGTGCCTCCTTTTTAACTTTAACTTGTACTTGGTAACTGTGATGTGATATCACATATATTTTTCTTAAATTAATCCTTTTCTTTAATTTTCAGTTTAAACTATCTTTTAATTACTTAGTTATTTTATCCTAACTTTTATTTCAGCTCCCGCCGTAATTTTCCTCCATTAAAAGAAAATATCTTTAACATATACCCTTTATCAATAAAACTTTCTCACATAGATAGAATTCATTTAAACGATTAATCACCCTCACTAGTTATCCAAAAAAAAAAAAAGAAAAGAGATAAAGATTGACTTTGTATTCGGTTTGCATTTTATTTCTCATTCCGTCCAACGTTCGTTAGAAATGTCTGTGTCTGCTTAATTTTTGAGTTTAGCCTTTTCGGTAAAATCCTAAACATTTTCCAGTACATGAAAGTTGTTTTGACTACTTCAGCTAGATTCCCAAAACTTTGCTCTCAACGTACATTTGGCATTCACATTCTTGTTAGCTCACTTTTTAGGACTGCTATTCTGGTACCCCTGTCCTGTAATTCAAAAATTCTCCTATTTGCCTAATGCGTAACTGATAATTTTTAGCTTATATGACATCATTCATTTTCATATGCTCTTTCGCCAATTTCATGTTGCCAATATGTGTACGGCATGAAAATCGACATGTGCCGGAGGGCTCACTCTCTCTCTCGCACGGCCTCGGATAAGAAGTTAATAATGTAAGCTTTCGCTGCTAAACAATGCTCTCGGGCACCATCCCATCCCTTCATGTACGTACTTTGTAATCGTACGCAAGAATCTTTTCAGAGCATTTAATTCTACAGCCTACTGCCTTTTTATGTTAATTTCAGTGGTTGCACATCGGACTTGGATTATTTTTCACGCAATGTACTTTTAAACACGTAGTTTTCCGACACCATAGTAACTTTGGTACCTTGGTACCTAGGTAACCTTGGTACCTTGGTAACTTTAACTGTTCAATAATTTGTCAGTAATGTAATCCCCTAGTTTTATTAAAAACAAATCCTATTGGTTACGAAAATTGCCATATCTATGGCGTTTGGTTCTATTGCGCAACTCCCCGGCAACTCAAAATATTTCGCCCCTTTATCTGAAAAACTATGCTTTCGATATATGTAGCATATTTTACGTATGATAAATTCCATGGGTGATGCACACCCATTTGTTCCGGTTAAGTAAAAGTAAAATATTCGGTTTCAGCTCCAGTTTTTGTTCCTTTTTAAATAACAGTTTTTGGTTCGGTCCTGATATCAATAAATCGTCAATAGATCTACACTCAGGAATAATACAAAATATGATCATGTCAAATTATCAAATTCTTGTTTTCTTTTCACTTTAGGCTTTCTAGAATTTAACAAAATTCTTGTTTTATAATAGAAGATTATACATTCATATGGAATTACTTCCTTCATAAATGAAAATTATGCATCCTTTAATAAAAACATCTTTAGTCTAGAAATTGTAGAGTTGGGAGGGACTTTGTCAGTATTGGGCCCGGTCTTCGAGTTGGTACTTTAGGCACATGTGTTAATATGGCGCGATTCATTCCTGTTCCTTATTTAATAAATATTTTTCATTTTTGGCAGTTTAATTAGCTTTAGTATACATATACTAATTTCATATTTAATTTTCGAAATTCCTTATATTTAAGACCAGAAGTAAATGATTTCAATGTTTTCTATTTTAATTTTTCATTAAAATAAATGGAAACAGTTCTGTAACAGGAAATGAGTTCTATTCTGTTAATAAACTAAATAATCAATTTTGTTTGAGATAATATTTTCGTCCCATGAGAAAAGAACAGTTTTCTCTGGATTTCTGTTCGAAGCCCTTCATACAACGGAAGAGGAATTAAGTATCCGCTTAATTTCGAAATGCCTTGACCAGAAGTAAATGGTGTCAATGGCTTCTGTTTTAATTTCTTATTTAAATAAATGAAAACAGTTCTGGAACAGGAAATGAGTTCGATTCAGTTAAGAAACTAAAGAATCAATTTTGATTGAGATCAAATTTTTGAGTCCCATGAGAAAAAAAAAACGGTTTTCTGTGGTATTCTGTTAAAAGCCCTTCATAGTACAACGGAAGATGAATTAAGTCTCCGTTTAATTTCAAAAGGCCTTATGTAAAAGACCAGAAGTAAATGGTGTCAATGGCTCCTCTTTTAATTTCTCATTTAAACAGTTCTGGAACAGGAAATGAGTTCGATTCAATTAAGAAACTAAAAAATCAATTTTGTTTGAGATCAAATTTTTGAGTCCCATGAGAAAAAAACAGTTTTCTGTGGTATTCTGTTAAAAGCCCTTCATAGTACAACGGAAGATGAATTAAGTCTCCGTTTAATTTCAAAAGGCCTTATGTAAAAGACCAGAAGTAAATGGTGTCAATGGCTCCTCTTTTAATTTCGCATTTAAACAGTTCTGGAACAGGAAATGAGTTCGATTCAATTAAGAAACTAAAGAATCAATTTTGTTTGAGATCAAATTTTTGAGTCCCATGAGAAAAAAACAGTTTTCTGTGGTATTCTGTTAAAAGCCCTTCATAGTACAACGGAAGATGAATTAAGTCTCCGTTTAATTTCAAAAGGCCTTATGTAAAAGACCAGAAGTAAATGGTGGCAATGGCTCCTCTTTTAATTTCTCTTTTAAACAGTTCTGGAACAGGAAATGAGTTCGATTCAGTTAAGAAACTAAAGAATCAATTTTGTTTGAGATTATATTTTCGTCCGATGAGAAAAAAAACGGTTTTCTTTGGATTTCTGTTCGAAGCCCTTCATATAACGGAAGATGAATTAAGTCTCCGTTTATTTTCCCATAAAGTTTATTTTATACAGTTATAGTAAACCTGCAACTGTTTGGCATTTTATTGTAAAGATCTGTCTCATTTTCTATTTTCTATAAAATATTTCTTTACGCCCGCAGTCCATTGTTGCGGGTGTGATACTCATACAACTAAATTATTCCTGTACGTAAATCAGCACATTTGTTGATTTAAAGTACAAGCATTTATTTCACATAGCTTTTGTAGAAGTACAGGTCTTCCAAATGGTCCACTTTTAGAATACCGGTATTTTGTTAAATATATATATATATATATATATATATAGATTTTTCTTGCAAATTTTGCAGAAACCACCATGGGAGGTAAATTTTTGCGAAAATATTGTAGAAACCTGCCATAAAATTTTATGTTAAAAAATATTGGTATTCAGTTGGCGGACCATTTGGGAGCCCTGGAAGTAGGTTTTATTTACCTTAAATGGATAGTATGAAGTTTTTAAAATAATTTCCCCCCCCTTTTATAACATATAGTTTTTATACGTTACGCGCGTGACATAGTAGAAACGACATCGATTTTTACATTGTAATTCATACTTCTAAATATGTGCGAATTTTGAACCAGTAGGACATTGAACAGATTTGTCATTAAATAATAACATACAACAGATCTTTCGAAAAAGGTAATTACATTTTTATTTGATTTTACATATATTTAAAGATATTACATTTTGCGTTGCGGGTGTGACAGTTTTGTTGCAAGTATGACCAATACGATACTTATATGTAAAGAATAGATTGAAAGAGCTCTTTGGCCTGAGACATCATTTTCAAAATGATAGAAAATATTATAATACAAGAGAAATTTGGGTTGTTAGTAAATAAATGTGATTTACTGGGTGAGGATAAAGAATCCAACACAAATTCACCGATAACTGGACAATCACCTGTCTCACATTCCTCTTTTAATTTCACCAGATTTATTTTAGATTTTTTTTTTAAAGATGTCATTGCTACATCAACAACTTCTACTTCAATTGGCAAGATATATTGCATGCTCTGTATATTTGGAATCAAAATTACTCAAGTTTGAAACATGTACATACTCATTTTTGAAAACATGCACACACTCAAGAATAAAACATTATGTGGTCATATTTGAGTATGTCCATGTTTCAAAAATGAGTATGAACTGACTTCTATGTGCTCATTTTTGAGTATGTCCATGTTTCAAAATTTAGTTTGAACTGATCCTAATCATTTTTTAGTATATTCATGTTTCAAAAATGAGTATGAACTGACCTCTATGTGCTCAGTTTAGAGTATGTCTGTGTTTCAGTATTCTGAGTATTTCTGGCATTTCAGAATTGAAAGTGTGGGTTTAATATTTGAAACAAAAAATTTCATAACAAAATGAAAACATCGATTTAATCAGATTTGAAAGTGTCATTTTTCTCACTGAAATAGGGATTCTAAACGTAAAAGTAGTATGCTTATGTGTTTCCTAATGCAGAATTTTAGATTAAAATATCAGAGAGACTGAAATACCGACGAAATATTCATTGTTATTTCAAGTATTTAACTTTTACAATCAGCTTTTAAAAATTAGAATTATTATGAGCAGTTTCTTTGTTTGGTGACATGGATGATGCATTTTCTTGTGAGATTACACTTCATCCGTATAGCAAAAAAAAAAGAAAAAAAATAGTCATTGGTGTCTCTGTTATGGTGTAGATTTTCTTTATTTATCATTCAATGTAATATTCTGAGCTCTTCCTTTCTGCTTAATCCTAAAAGTGTTTTAATTTAAAAATATGATTTTTTTATATGAAAAAATTATTTTTCTAAGCAATTTATTACTTATATGTTCTAATATATTTAATTATTCGGTAAGTTTGGAGATAAATGTTAAAAGATAATATTTGAAAAAAAAGTATCTGAAACTTGTTCAATGAAGTATTAGTATTAGTACTTACAATTCCTTGAAACAAATTTAGCCATCCTGATTTTCCAACAAATGACTCTGGAATTCTGTAAATATATCAAAAATCAACACTACTTTATCAGTACTGTTCTTCACTTTTACTCATCTTCAGTTTCATATCTAAAATTTGCGATTTAAAAAACTGCCAGCAAATTAAATAAGGTAATGTTTGGACTGAATAAAACTAAGATAACTAAAAATGTACTACTCAAAAATTTTAAAGTATCATTTTGTAGAGTTCAGTTAAAAAATTAAAAGAAAAGAAGGCTATAAATGTTATACCCCCTCTGTTATTCGTGAATCATTCACAACAAAATCACAACAAAAATCTTATTTGTCTCGAAAAGTTTCCTTACATTCAAATTTCACTGAATATTAAATAAATCAGTCGAGAAACTGTATCGTGATCCAATTACGACCAAAATGTGAATGCACTGTGACCCAAATGCAACTCCTATTGTTCGCTTCGTCGTCTCATGACGTAAAATATGTGTCATCTATGCCACTGTTGACGTCGATAGGTCCCATAATGTGATGAATTGCAAATGACTAAAAAATTGGTCACGTTGACTTCGCAGTGGAATCACAATGTGACGGTCAATTGAGTCATAATGCGACTTTAAAAGGATTGTGACTGATGATCGTGATGTCTCAACGATTGGTTATACTATTAGAGTGATTGATTGGTTTTGAGCGCATAAATGAAAATTCTTCTAAAATATCTATAAGGGAATTCATGTCTATTGAAGTTAGAAAATGAGCTGCCTTTAACTATAGTATATACACACAGTTTCTTATTTATTTATTTGTATGCAATCTTGTATAGTTATTCTTGAAAGAAGTGTTCATTATTGCACTCAAAACCGTTCAGAGAAATCTTTATAGTGATAGAGTTATTCAGTTATTACATTTTCGTTCACCACCGAACTCGGAAATGTCAATCATCTAAAAATACCAATTAGAGTTAATGTTCTTAACAATGTGAGTCTTTCTGATGAGAAAAGAGTCTGAAAAGTAATTGCGTAATGTTAATAAAATAAATAAACAAAGTAAAGTAATTATCTTGTATGCGATGTTAATATTACTTTTCTAATAGTCCTGTAATCCTTTGTGACGATTGTAACTTCAACTCTTAGAAAATATTTAATTTTTTCCTTTTCTATCTCCTCTACTTATATTTATATTTACAGGAAATTTTGTATTTTAGATAATTGTAATTCAACAAAATTTTTTTCATTAAAAATTTGAAAAATTTAAAGCTGGCATAAATAAATAAAAGGCCTCTGGTACGGTAACAAAACATTAATATTCTTGAAGCCCGCTTAACTTATGTCTGGTTGATGACATATTTGATTTCATTTCATTATAAAAGATTCTTCGTCCTTTATCTTTAATTTTCTGTACCTCTTTCCTGTTGCTTTTGCTTTCAGACTATAATAAAACCCAATGAACGTTGTTAATTAAGTGCTTATCTCAAAATAAAAATATCATTTTTAACACTTTCCAACCGAGTTGAAAAGTGTTTATGACTTCGGTTTGTCTGCCCGTCTGTCCGTGCTCTAACTCCCGTAAATATTCTCGCATTGCCCGGCAATTTTTATATGTTATTGTCGTTATCTATAGCATGTTCCCTATTTCAACTGAAGTGTTTAGCACTTATAGTTTTTTTACAGGGACACTCAAAAGAAATCCGTTACATTACGTCTATGGGGAAAAATAAGTTGCGGTTTATTTTAATGATGTTACACAATTTCAAACACATTGTAATTCATATATATCACTAAGGTGCATTACAAGAAGCTTAATATGGAATAGGGTGTGCATAGCACTTATTGTTACTTTACAGGGACAGTCAAAATTATTCTCTACTGTCTGTTAACAATAATTCCTGGAAGTGCGTTTTAAGTTGCTGAACGCGATTTTAAATTTAACTCACTTTTTGTCTGTTACTTGGTGTGTATAAATTCTGTAGATCATATACAGGGCAGCACAAAAGTTCGTAAACACATTTCCGTTTATTGACAGAAACTCCAGAAGGAGAATTTTAAACTGTGCTACGCGTTTCCTAACTAAACTAAAATTTAGCATCCTATGTAGTATAGATACAAATCAATAGATCCTATACAGGGCAATAAAAGTATTCGGATATTTTTCCGAATATTGTATATGTTGGAAATATATGTTGGGAATTCCTGAAATAACGTTCTTAAATATATTATGCATTTTCCAAATTGTTTACTTAGATGTTATCTTTCAGCTTATTAAACGGTAATGATTTGTAAAATTATTTTGGAAGCGTTGGAAAGTGTTACATAATCTATGCTTGACGCATGATTTTTCGTTCTTGTTATTATTAACTTTAAAAAAAAATTGTCATTCACAGTAACTTGTACAAAAACAGCATTCTCTCCATCTGTAAAATTAAAATAAATAATTAATAAAGGCTAACCTTGCGAAATCATCTAATCTTCACATATGTGGGATGACTGACTATATTCATATATAAAATTATTGTTTTCGTCCAGTAAATAGAAATTCTTACTGCGTGAATAAAATCTGAATAACTGTTTATTATGCCCAAAACCTTTCTTTTCGAGTTGTCAGGAAACAATTAGAAAACTTCTCATTTTCTTTCTCATAAACATTACTAAACAATTGAAAATTTTATAATTGTTAGTTCCTTATGTGCATGATTAAATCTTTTATAAAAGAAGATCATGGAGTGTATGATTTACGTAATTTTAATCATACATAATAAATCTGCACTTAAGTTGGTCCGCGAGACAAAATTTTACTTTTTTATGTATAAATATATTTTGGTCCTGTTTTATTGAAATGTATATATTTCATGTAAAATATATGTCCTTTTAAAAATTTTGGAATTCATTTTGTAAACTTGAAAATTTAGCCATGTACAAAATTCGATATATTTTCTGGAAGAATAATCTTTTTGTATATATATATATATATATATATATATATATATACATATATATTTTTTTTTTCTGAGTACGGAAAGGATATTCATTTGTCTTTGAGGTTTACAAAAATATTTATTTTAAAAGATTTAATAGATTTTTAAAGAAGAAAGTCTTTTTTCTGTGAATATTTTTTAGAATAAGAATTAGACTTTCAAAATTTTCTCTCAAAACTAAAATTTCCGAAGATAATTTAAATAATATATAACTGAAAACCATTGTATAAAGTTTTGTTCTTTTTTCTTTCAGCATAGAAATTTAGATATATAAATTTAAATATGACAAATCTTTAAAAAGATATATTCAGAGATAAATGCATATAAAAACTCAAAGAAGGCGTAGTAAAAAACAAACAATGTAACATAAAAATTGCTATATCTGTGGACTTATTCATCATATTTACATGCAGTTTGAGTAATTTTATTCTAAACACTCTAGAGTATTTTTTAAGCTAAAAAAGTAAAATCGTGATATTTTATTTAGATTGGTCTGTACCAGACTATCTTAACCATTTCACGGACGGTGGTATATTATTTATACCACTTAATTGTAATCCCAAAATGCCTCAATAGCAAAAGATTTTTGGAATAATCTTTTATAATGTTAGTGAAGAAAAGTATTTGCTTATGTTTAAATAAATTTCATCGTAAATTCTGGTGTCATTCAATCTTTTAACATTTTAGCAGCATAAGTATTTTGCAATTGAAAGGATTAACAAAGAGAGAATTTGAAAATGAAAGGTACATTATCTGGTAGAGCTTCACGCAGTCCAGTGGCGTAGAAATTCAAAAAATTATTAGAACTGAAACAGTCATTTTCAAATAACTTGAAGAACTAAGATTACGAATGGTTGATGAAATATTTGACAATAATTAATCATTCCAATTTAATGTCATTATCATAAAAACAATCTTTTAAATATCTCATATAGCAGATTAAAGATAGTGAATTCTAGAGTTCCAATTATCAAGTTAATGAGAGAAAGCAGTTTCAGGGCTCATAGCCTACACTGCAAAAAAAAAAAAGTGATGATTTTACAGTATAATATTTGCACCCCAGCTGTCAGTAATATACCGTAAAATTAACAGTAATAAACAGTAAAATAAGCAGTAATACGCTGCCGCGCATGCGTTTATTACTGTTAATTTTATGGTATAATACTGGCAGCTGGGGTGCTAATATTACACTGTAAAATCAATACTTTTTTTTTCAGTGTACACTGTTAAAAATTTGCAGCAAACTGTCCAGTCATTTGACCGTTTTTATAGAAAAGGGTTATATAACCGTAATTTAACTGTATTTTGACCATAATATGGGCAATAATATGGTCAGAATTGAGTTAAATTACGGTTATGTAACCGTTTTCTATAAAAACGGTCGAATGACTGGACAGTTTACTGCAAATTTTTAACAGTGTACCTAGCATACACTGTAAAAAAAATATAATGAAAATAAAAAAGCACATACGGCTGATTTTATGTGACATTTCTGTCTTTTAACGGAACCAGTTATTTGACCGTTTTTATAGAAAACGGTTACAAAACCGTAATTTAGTACCATTCTGATCATATTATCCCCCATATTACTGTCAGAATAGAGTTAAATTACGATTTTGTAACTGTTTTCTACAAAAAAGGTCAAATGACTGGAAAGTTTGCTGCAAATTTTTAACAGTGTAGTTTGGAATCTTAGCACCCTATTTAGCTACTTAACTCGCATTTGGCGTAAAATTAACAATTAAAAATAGAATAATAAAAAATTTAAAGTATAAAAAAATATATAAAATATGATTTTAACTGAGAAATTTTATACGTTCTTTAACTTTTATGTATAAAGCTACAAAATGCACCAGGTATCGATGCTAAGTGCGAGCTGCACCAAAAGTGGTTTCCTTGTTAGTTGTATTAATATGAAATAAAATGAAACAGAGTGCTGGGAGTTTTAAATATTAAATAAAATGAGTTCAAAATAAAAAATGTAAATTGCAGAGCTGTGGTTGAGTCTGATTTGCAGGTTTACACGTTGGAAATTTAATTAATAATTATAATACTTCTTTATGTATACTTTTTTCGAGATGAATTATCAAACATTCAAAGATGAAAACTAGTCGTTGGGGGGCCATCGTAATACTTACTCATCATGGGTATGTATAATATAAAATATGAAAATAAAACATGTGTAAACTATTTATAAAGTGCAATGCAATTCGAATAAAATCTTGGCTTGAGGACGTCATAAACTTTAAATGCTCTGTTACTGAATTGCGTAAAAGTAACATCCTTATAACTTCAAAATTGATAATCATATTAACTAACGGTTTACTGCGTCGGATTAAGCGTCTCATTTCCAATTAAAAAATATCGAATTATTGAATTCGAATTTGAATGAAATACAGGGTCATGAAAAATCGAAGAGCGTGGAAAATAGGATTACACATATCTCGGTAATTCATTATCCGATCGACTTCATTCTTTATGCAAAATTTATGTTTTCTTTATTGTCTTTTATATTCACTCCTTAAAATAGACAATTTCGAAAATTTTTATATACCTTATTTCAGAACGAATATTTTGAGAGTCCGAAAAAAATAGTTCCGTGTAATCGAGGTTACTGAAATTCAATAAGCTTCTTCCATTATTAAATACTAAGTACATACCAAATTTCAAGTCTCTATTATCTCATTTTTTTCGGGAGATAGAGCGTTTACACACACACACACACAGACTGACGGACGGCAATTTTTTTTCTAAAAATATGTTTTTCGGAATCTCCAGTGTCTGAAACGTGTAAATCCTTCAAAAAAAAAAAAAAAAAAAAAATCGATTTCCAAAACGATTACAAGACTTACCGTATACTACGTATGATGGGTAGGTAATAACTCTTTGGGGCTGCTGACTTTTAAAAAAATGTCTCCATTTCAATTGGGAGCATTTCAGCCCCCAATTTTCTTTCCTATACGCTCCTGGCTGCACCTTAAAAATCCAGTATTACGTCATTTTGAAGATCCTCCAATCCAATAATAGACATATTTTGCAAATCTAAAAATCAGCCTACTGTGAGAGGAGGGGCGCCAGGGAATATAGGATAAGGTAGGTGATCAGGCAAAACGACCGGTTGAAATTTTGGATATTCTGAATCAATATAACCTCCGTTCTACTTATATTTAAATGAACGTGGATAGTTAGAAAGAGAGATTTATTAAATTTTCTTAATTTATGGTTTTGAAACATTTTCTGTCAAAAATCACTGACATTCATAGTATTTTCAGCATTTTCTAGAACTTGGAATAGTGCAATTCAAAAGTAAATTCTTCCTTTTTATTTTCAAATGAATCTTGGTGATAGGAAAGAGTTTTGTAGTTATAAATATAATGCTGATAAAAGATTTGGTGAATCTGCTACGCCGATTGGAATTAATGTGACTATGCGATTTAATTTGAAGAGAAGTGTATTTTATGAGCAATATTAGACGATACATAACAAAAAAAATGTTGTAACCCTTTTTCCCATATGGTGGGTTAAATTATATCCCACCTAAGAGGCTACTTCACTCACGCGAAAACTCCTGCTCGCTAATGTTAATCCTATGGGACAAATTTTTGACAATATATCGTTTGAATTTCAATATTTTTAAACGACTTTTTTTGCACTGGATAGCTGAGGTCGATCTCTATGCTGGCCTTTTTTTACTTTTTCGATTTTGTTCAAGTTTTTTTATTAAGATACTTTTACTTTCGGAACCGATTTCGAAAGTGAAAGTATCCTCATGAAAAAAAAACTGCAATCAAGATTTAAAAAAAAAAAATAGTAAAAAAAAAGATCGACCTCATCTATCCAATGCAAAAAAAAAAAAAAATAAATAAATAAATAAAAAAACATTTAAAAATATTGAAATTCAAACGAGATATTGTAAAAATTTTCTCCCATAGGATTAACATTAGCGAGCGGGTGTTTTCGAGTGAGTGAAATAGCCCCTTATATTAATCCACAAAGGCCACATTGGCACCAGAATTTTCGAGAAAAAATTATTTTTATGATGCACTGGAAGAAAAGCTTTTACTTATTTTCAAGTAAATTTGTTCGTAAATTCTGGTGTCATTCAATAATTTTAACATTTTAGCAACAGAAGAACTTTGTATCTGAAAGGGTTAACCCACTCAGTTTTTATCGTTTTACCATTCCTAAGAAATAGATCGGAAAAAATTCGCTGGTAATGAGTAAGAGTGAAATAGGGTTAAAAGGGTGCACATCAGTGTAGACTGACTTCGACATGGATATAGAGGAACTTCGTATATTATGGAATAGTCGGTTAATATGGAATATGAAGGTTTCTGTTTGCTGAAAGGCTGCATCAAGCGCAATATCATAAACTACTTAAGAACGCTTTCAGAATGCACCCGCAGTTACGCGTAGTTCGTCGGTCGGCGTCAGGGTGCGTTGTGTGAATAAATATTTGTTTTTTGTGTTTGGAAAGTTGCAGGAGATAATTTTTCAATATTTTTTATTCATTATTATACGTACCGTATATACTCGTATATAAGTCGTAGAATTTTAGACAAAATTTGGGAGCTGAAAATGGGGGGTCGACTTATATACGAATTAGTAATAAATAAATAAATACCCGAGTGAAATACCGGAGTCACCGGGTCTAGGTTGGACAGAGAGATAAAAGCGGAAAATGGTCCTTTCCCTGTGACTGACAAAAAAAAAAAAAAAAAAAAAAAAAAAAAAAAAAAAAAAACTCAACAATATCGTTCCTTTAATTGTTCTGCGCCCATTTTCTCAAGGGGCAGAATTCTCTTCAATACAGGGGCATTCTTTTCAACATTTTATCCCCTTTTTAAAAAGAGTCTCTCCTAAAAGTCCTAAAATACAAAGATTTTAGCAGTCTAAGAAGTTTTTGACCCTTGTAAATAAGGGTTGAATAGATCCTTGATTACAAATCATGTTTCAACATACTACCAGGAATGTGGTTCGACTTATACACGAACATTCAATTTTTTTCAAAATCTTGCATAAGAAGTGGAGGGGGGGAGGGGGGTCGACTTATACACGAGTATATACGGTAATATTTTTACATTGAAATTAAGCATAATGTACACCTAATGACATCCTAACCGTTTATGATGTAATACTCGTTTTTTAGCTCGCTATTCACATCAATAAATATAGAACAATTTTACCCCGAACCGTCCGTATCGGGTTGTATAAAACACCAATATCGCATAATACCCCATGATTATGGCGGCGCAAATTCAGATCGTTATATTTGTAATTTGTGGAAATCTGAAGTATGAACTCAAGTAAATTTGGCTGACTTCCTAGACATTATAATTTGATCCTGCTCTCTTGATACCATTACAACGGATTTTTGCCAATTTCCGTTCGTTTTCTTCATTTTTAACCCCTTGTTCCATATTTCCCGACTATCTCATAATACACTCTAAAAAAGTTTTTCATTATTATTATTTCTTTGCATGTGATGATAGTTCGTAAAATGAATTTTATCTACAAATAACTAATCACAGGTAGTTAAAGTTGGTAATTGTATTCGGTTTTCAGGTTTTAAAAAATTTCGAGCTCTGATATTGTCCCAAATATAAATGGTATTGCATATTACCCAAAGTTCCCCTACAAGTAAGATCAACTCTATGTCTGTAAATGTCCACTAAATGACGTCAGAAGGAAACATAGAATATGCACTCTAAAAACGACATTTTCAAAACTGAGCAAAAAATACTCAGATCGGAGTATGTCGCATAGTCAAAATGGCTCCGAATCAAAATTACTCAAGTTTGAAAGATGTATTTACTCATTTCTGAAAATATGCACACATTCAAGAATAAAACATCATGTGCTCATATTTGAGTATATCCAGTCCATGTTTCAAAAATGGGTATCAACTGACTTCTATGTGCTCATTTTTGAGTATTATCATGTTTCAAAAATGAGTGTGAACTGAGTCTAATCATTTCTTAGTATGTCCATGTTTCAAAAATGAGTATGAACTGACCTCTATGTGCTCAGTTTTGAGTATGTCCATGTTTAAATATTCTGAATTGAAAGCATTGGGTCGTCATATTTGAAACAAAAAGTTTCATAACAAAATGAAAACATCGATTTACTCAGATTTGAAATTGTCATTTTTCTCAGTGTGGAATATTATGGAGAGGCATGCACGAGCCTTTCACAGTATTGTGCTTGTTTATTTTCTGCAGGCTTGAATAAAATTACTCCAGTTTGAAACATGTATATACTCATTTCTGAAAACATGCACACATTCAAGAATAAAACATCATGTGCTCCTATTTAAGCATGTCCATGTTTCAAAAATGTGTATCAACTGACTTATATGTGCTCATTTTTTGAGTATTTTCATGTTTCAAAAATGAGTTTGAACTGATTCTAATCATTTCTCAGTATATCCATGTTTAAAAAATGAGTATGAACTGACCGCTATGTGCTCAGTTTTGAGTATGTTCATGTTTCAGTATTCTGAATTGAAAGCATTGGGTCGTCATATTTGAAACAAAAAGTTTCATAACAAAATGAAAACATCGATTTACTCAGATTTGAAATTGTCATTTTTCTCAGTGTGGAATATGATGTAGAGGCATGCACGAGACTTTCACAGTATTGTGCTTGCTTATTTTCTGCGGGCTCGGACATGGCCTGGTGTGGTCTTAATTCTGTCCAGGTCGTGTTGAACCAGCATTTTTTTATTATTATTTGCAGTGATATTGTACATTTGCGTAAAAGGGTCATTAGAAAATTATGTTGGTTTAATAAGTTATACAGATGTATTTTTAAAAAATCTACTCTCTTTTATGATATATATTTTTTAATATATAAGCATTCCAAACAGAATCTTTTTGCTTACATTTATTAATTTCTTTTTTACATAATTTGAAAAATAATTCTTAAAAAGGATTAGCTTTTAAAAAATAGTACTTTAACATAAAAGTTGGTGGCATTAGTATGCCATCAACAAAAGAGTTCTTTAGTTGAAGGAAATGTAGAGAAGGTTATCATTTATTCAAGAAATGAATCAAATTTGGTTTATTCCAGTGGTTCTCAAACGGTGTATCGCGACACACTGGTGCACCATGAGAAGTCCTCAGGTGTGCCTCAAAAATTAAAGATATATCAAGGTTATATAAACTAACAAAGGCACTTTAAAATGCAACATTCTAAGTTCTGCAGTTTACTACACTGTAAAAAAAATTGCAGTAAAATTACGGGCAGAGGCCGGCAGCAGAGATTCCAGTCATACCCCGTAAAAAAACAATCCATGCCCATCATTTCGTACAGCCCGTAATTTTACGGGGCAAAGTAATATAGCATTATAATACACAGGATATAATGCACTTTAAAACATAATAACACTTTGTTTACTGTTCCGTAGCACGTTAGAAAATCATCACAGAATCGCTGTTTTGGCGTGTTAAAATTTTCGAAACACGAGTCAAATGAAGGGTTACACACTAGCGGAGGACAATGTATGGGGTCGTACAGTATTGTTTCTAACATATGGGCTAGGACTGTAAGAATATGTGGATTGCTCTTAATTTTCTAAGTATCTAAGGGATAAGGCCGTTTATTTAGTGGATCAGACCGTTTTTCATCAAATAAGGCTGTTGCCCGTGAAAATTGAAGGGCAAAGGCTCATAAATTTAGTTTTTTCTGAGAGTGTATGTCATGAGGTTTAGTGTCATAAAGCTGCATTTCTTTATAAATTTGTTTCAAAGTTTGAATATTCTTAATAGAAATGTCATAGGACAGCAATGAAAAAATTAAAAAACTTATTATAATCTATTGCTTTTTCCTCAATTGTAACTTTAGAATTATTACAAAAAATACCATCCTCTCTCAATGATACATTTACAAGAAATCAGCTTTTCTGCAATGAACAATGTTCAAAATGAAAATAACTTTTGACTAAGTCCCTGGAAGAAGATTTACTAGCAGGCCTAACCAGAAACCCTATGTTCAAAAATAATTTTATTATATATAATAACAAAAATAATTTGTTTATGTATGGTGGAACTAAAAATAGCTTTTTATATATAATAACAAAAATAATTTACTTTGTTTATTTATGGTGGAATATCTCGTTTGCGTTATTAAATAAATTAAAAAAGACATATATTTCTTTCACAGGTTTTCAAATATCATAAGTTTAGTGTGCCTCAGAACTTTAACCCCAGGCTCTAACGCTTGGTGCGATATAAAAAAGTTTGAGAAACACTGATTTTTGCTAATAGTATCTGAATCATCATTAGACATTAAAATCTGATTTGTTGTTGTGGTATTTTATTTGTACAAGAATATTACGATTGTATAAATATAATTTGTAAAATATTATAAAATTTACAGTGCTACAAATAGTTTTTATTTGTAGTGACTGTCTTATTTAGTAATTTAAACTTCCCTTATTTATTTAATATCGAATTACAGTTAAAAATTGTACTTTTATATCTTATTATGAACTAATGAGATATTAAAACTTTCGACTGAAATTCACTCAGTTTCACATTCATTTTGAAAAAAAATTTTTACTTTTATTTTTCTGCAGTTCATCTATGAATTTATATTGTATGAAATTATGTAACGATATGAAATCACAGTTTTTTTTTCTGAACATCGTGTATTAGAAAGAAATTTTCAAAATTGGCTTTCATTAGAGTTTAATAGTATAGTGATTTCTTTTTAAATGTATCTTCCTATTAAACAAGATTAAAATTAATTTGTAATCCTTGTACAAATAAATTTATATTTTCCTTTTAAAGTTGAAATTGAATTACATTTAAATATTGTACTTTTAAATCCTATTACTCAGCTAATGGGATATTAAAATTTTTGACTCAAATTCATTGAATTTCGAATTCATTTTGAATATTTTTTATGCAACGCATAAGGGAATTTGTATTGTATGCAATTATGTAAGAGTATAGAATCCCAATTTAGGATTGTCCGATCATGGTGTACTAGAAATGAACTTTTAATATTGACCTTAATTAGAGTGTAGTAATAAAGTGTTTTGTACAATACTGTCTTCTTACAAGCAAGATTTAAAATTCTTCAGAAATCATATTTCACGAAATTTCAAATTCAAATTCAAATCCAATATATATAACACTGGAGTTTGTATAAAAATGAAAAGCTTCTATGTCAATTTACTTTGCGTGATGTTAAATTTTTCTCCGACACATCTTCGTGTTCCTGTACCTAATTAAGTCAGGTTTACAATGATAAAAACTCTTCTGATAATTTTAACAGTTCTTAATGTAATTTTTTGTGCTGGATTTAAAAATCACTATAAAAATGGTGTATCACGTATCATTTTTGCACATCTTGACTTTTATCATATAAAAGTAATATTAAACTGCTTATTACACTGTTAAAATTTTTGTAGTAGATTGAACCAACTTTTGGTGCTGCAGCAGCAGCTGCAACCATAAAATGGTGAAATCTCGTTCCAACATTTGGATCTCCGGTTGAGCCATAGCTCTAAATGTTCGAACAAGGTTTCACCATCTTGTGGTTGCAGCTACTGAAGCGCCAAATGTTGGTTGAACCTACCACAATTTTTTTAACAGCGTACAATAACAACGCCTAATTTAAATTAAATGGAAAAATATTTTTTACATATTATTTTTTTCCACAAAATTAAATGCGTGTAGTGTTACTCATTCCTTTAGAAAAAAAAATGATTTCTCCTTTGTTTGGTGTGAAAAATGATTTCTCCTGTTTTGGTGTTTGGAATCGGGATACGATACACCATGGACTATGTTCTGGTATATGATTAATTAAAGCTGTCCAAAGGTAAAATACAAGCATTCAGATTTGATTTTCCAATTGCCCAAAGGGAGCTTGTTTTTTCTGATCACGTGGCTAGTGGATACACTCTAAAAACGACATTTTCAAAACTGAGCAAAAAATACTCAAATCTGAGTATGTCGCATATTCAAAATGGCTCCGAATCAAAATTACTCAAGTTTCAAAGATGTATATACTCATTTCTGAAAACATGCACTCATTCAAGAATAAAACATCATGTGCTCATATTTGAGTATGTCCATGTTTCAAAAATGAGTATGAAATGACTTCTATGTGCTCATTTTTGAGTATTTCCATGTTTCAAAAATGAGTTTGAACTGATTCTAATCATTTTTGAGTATATCCATGTTTCAAAAATGAGTATGAATTGACCTCTATGGACTCAGTTTTGAGTATGTCCATGTTTCAATATTCTGAGTATTTCTAGTATTTCAGAAAAAAAAGCATTGGGTCGTCCTATTTGAAACAAAAAGTTTCATAACAAAATAAAAACATCGATTTACTCAGATTTGAAAGTGTCATTTTTCTCAGTGTAGAATGAAAAAAGGGAAAATGTTTACAACAATAAAAACACAAAGAAATAATGAACAAAGATTAGTTTGTTTCTACTTTATTACAACAGACAGCATAAGAAAAAGTATTTTAGAATAGTATCACAGATATCGCAATGTTCCAAAATGACGTGCTGCGTGACGTGTACGCATTTATATCCGAAACTAGCACCACTTCTACATCTCATGGGCAGGATTCCAGTAGATCACAGCTACGTGGCATAGCTCGGTACACACTTGCCTCCACATATACTTTACAAATGCTTACACTCAATGGATATACGCAAAAGCATGCAAGATTTTGGAATCAATTTTCAGAATTACTGGGAAATAAAAAATTTTTTAATACGTATCATTTCACTAGAAAGTGCCTCCATAATCGTGCATATATTTACAAATAAACAATAACATATACCTGATTTGATTTCATATTTGTGCACAGAAACAAGCCATACTTGTTAATGACTGATGGTAGAAAAATATTTTTGTATATATACAAATTACAGGCATAATTCAAAATTTCAAAAAGTAAGTAATAGAATCCTGTTTATCTTTTCTGTGTGAGAACCATTTTAAAATTTCAGTTAAGAAAACTTCTTTTATAATTATTTGGCACAATTATTAAAGAAGCTTTTATGTAATTTTTTATACCACTCAGTGAAAACTTATTTACACATATAATTTATAAAAGGAAATTTTAATCTTATACAAAAAATTTCTTCTTTACATCGATTTTTTTTTTCTGCATAACTAAATCCTTTTTATAAATTTAAAAATAGTTTCAAGGTAAATCTTCATTTTATAAATGATTATCCTGATTAACCTAAATAATAATAGTTATCTAGATTAATTATTACACAGATAAGTAATTATCCTGATTAATAATTACGCAGGTAATTAATTATTGTAATTAATAATCATTTAGATTAATGATTACCCAAACACAAATTCTCGATAACTTATGTATCGCAAATGAAATTTTAAAAAATTATCCCCTATTTACAAAGCAAACCTTCATTTTCAATTAATTATCCAGATTAATAATTTAATATATGCATTGATTCTCAATAGCTTTTATGTATCATAAATAAAATTTAAAACTGTATCTTATAGAAACTTTCCTTGGCTGTGTTGAATTTTTCCGGCACTAATTTATTTAATTTTTTCTTGTATATGTGCGTGCATTTAAAAATAGCAATTTTCTACGCAAACTTTCATTTAAAAAATTATTGTGCACATTAAAATTTATCGTGATTAATAAATATCCAGATTAATGTAGATTGATTCTCGATAACTATTTTATAATACAAATAGAAGCTGAAACAGTATCCTATATAGAAGATTCCTCGGTTATATTGAATTTCTCCATCATTAAATATATTTAAAAATAGCGAACTTCAAGGCAAACATTCCTTTTTAAAATGTTTATCTAGATTAAGTTATCTTTATTAGTAATATTTCTGATTATTATATTTATCCAAAATGATCCCCCGGATAATTATTTTGATTAATAATTGTACAGAAAGTTACCTTGATTAATAATTATACATAATAATAATAGTGTTCTAGATTAATTATTACCCAGATAACTAATCATTCTGATTAATAATTACTTAATTATGCTGATTAATAACAATCTAGATTAATGATTACCCAGATAATTAATTACTCTGATTAATAATCATCTAGATTAATGATTACACAGATAATTAATTATTCTGATTAATTATTCAAATTAATACATACATTGATTCTCAATAATTCTTAAATAACACAAATAGAATTTGAAATTGTATCTGGTACAGAAAATAACTTTCTTACAAAGAATTATTTCATTCAAAAAAATTATATTTAAAAATAGTAATTTTCAACACAAACTTTCATTTTAAAAAATGTTTACCAGATTAAATTCATTCTGATTAATAATTATTCTGATTAATAACTGTCCTGATTAATACATACATTGATTTTCTATAACTCTTATATAACACCAGCAGAATTTGAAATTGTATATTGTACAGAAAAATGCTTGTTTACAATGAATTATCCCATTTTAAAAAAAAGTGCATTTAAAAATAGAAATCTTTCTTCATTTTAAATAATATTATCTAGATAAAAAATTATCCAGACAATTAATTATCCAGATTAATAATCATTCAGACCAATGCAGATAATGATTCTTGATAATTATTGCCTAAGTACACAACTTAACATAACTTCACTTTGCTTCATATGTGTGCGTTAACATTCAATGGAAAATAATTTTATTTTATTTCATTTCAAAGCGTAAATAAATTAAAGGATAAAAATAATCTAAATTTAAAAAAAAAAAAAGACATAATTTTGACACATTAGGTGTTATCTTATCAAAATCATTAAAAATCAGGGGCTATGCACAAAGCTACTAACCAACAAAACAATCATTATTATAATCTATACATATCCCTATAGCTCAAAATGTGTATTTTACTGCATAAAAAACTGCTACGGATATATACAAAGCCAGTAAACGCTTACGAGAATTCCCCACAGCTATAATGTGGGTTGACTTTGTGAAGACTAGAGCGTTTTGCTTAACTTTTTCGTAAATGTGGGCAGTAGCTTTCTGCATAATAGCGTCGAATTATAAGCTCCTGTTAATATCTAAAGTATTTTTCAGTTCTCATTGCTTAGACATATACTAATTTAAGGGACGTTTTCGATTATTTTATAAGTGAATGTTTTAAGCAAATGTCTTCCATCAGGAAATTGCAGAAATAAATTTCGTATGACAACTGTTTGATTAATTTGCATATTTATCGTCACTTCTATAATTTAGAGGGTACTTCACTCCTTTACGATGAGTGACGCGTATACGTGCCGTTTAGGATGCACGAAATCCTTGAATATGAACACCTCAATACCAGTATTTTAGTACAGAAATTTTGGTCATATTTAATTACAGGTTTTAACCTATTCTAAGGTGTAAATTACAATTTTCAAAAAATGATTTCAAAGAAGTGTGAAAATGCTCGTCGCCTACACTAGCCACGCGAAGACACTCGCAAGGTAATGTTAAATCAATGGTAGCATTCTTTTCAAGTTTCTCGCTTGTATTTCAATAATTTTACGATTTTTTTTCTTTTCATAGAATATCTGAAGTCAGTCTCTAATGGAGTACTTTTTACTTTTTCGATTTTGGTTGCAGATTTGTTTTATGACGTCACTTTCTATTTCAGAGCTGGTTCCAAGGGTGAAAGTATCCTCGTATATAAAAAAAAAGAAAATCAGCCAAAATGAAAAAGGTAAAAAGAAAAGAGATCGACCTCAGATAGTCCATGCAACAAAAAAAAAATCGTTTAAAAATATTGAAATTCAAATGAAAAATTTGAAAAAAAAAAAACGCTGCCATTGGTTTAAACATTAGCATGAGAGTGTGTTCGCGTGACTAATATAGGCTCCTAATCTATTTTGTTCAAAAGGATACACTTTTATTTGTGTGTGTGTGTGTGTTTTCTATAAAAAAAAATCTCTTTCTGTTTATTTATGTGAAAACCGTATCACAAAACGGTCTATATTTCTCAAATAATTGAAATGTTATTCTTTTGTAATTTTTGGATTACCCTGTAAGCAAATAACTTTCGTGCAGTTATCCCAAACAATTCAAACTAAATCCGTTTACTTACCGCTTACTTAAAAACAATAATTATTGCATATCTCATTACTTTATTCATACTATTTAAGCACAATTAGTTTTAAGTTTATTTAAAATTAGTAACAACAAAATCATTTTTTTAAAAAGACCTGACGTTAAAAGTTCATTTTATAATAAATAGGACGCTTGCGCGCATTTTTCATCAAATGTTTACACTGCACTCAATAAGATAATCTTTAATATTTTGAACCAAATACAAAGCCAAACAAAATTTAAATTTTCTTAATAATGTTCGATAAAAAATGATTGATGATCTGCGAGAAACTTTGCATAGGAGAAAAAGATCAGGCAAATTATCGAGAATCAATATCAGCGTTGACTATATTTCTACATACATAATGAGTAAAATAGAGACCGAGTTTGTCTCCTAAATTACCCTTCTTTTTCTATGGCATCAATGTATCATAAATAAAATTTATGGAATGTGTGCGACAACATACAATATTTCATAATTTTACATGTACTTTTATCAAATTTCTCATTTATTTCATTCGATTTATATACATCTATTCTTTTTTGCGTATACCCATCTTTACATTCTTAATTACCGAGCTCGGATAGAAATTTAGAATTTTAGCAGATGATTTTAGAAAGAAAAAATTTGGAAGGCGCGCAGAAATAACATATTTACAAACATTTCTGTGAAATTTTACAGTCTTCAAGTACATTCCAACATATTTAAATAAGTATGTTGAACACAATAATGTCCAGTCCAGGCACAATGTCGTTCTAAGAAATGACATCAGGAATATGAGAATAGGTGAACTACGACATGACCTATATCTAGTTCATTTCTTTTCATTCAGGATTTCCATCTCATTTTATGAATGAAGTACAAATAAACCGCTTTCAATAATTATAGTATTTTATAATGTATGAAAATAGTCTGTAAAAAAGGACGTCAGAGAATACACTGTATGGAAGCATGTAAGGTTGGCTTGAAAACAAATTGAAACAATTTAAACAGGTGTAGTTCATGACATAGTTCAAAATAATTCAGTTACAAAAGCATAGCTCAAGCAACTGAACAAGGAACAAATTCTATCGAACGTGAAACATGCAAAATTCCGTGACATGTTTAAGAACACGAAATGAAAATGTTGTTACATTTAGGCATAGTATCTCACACATTGTGCAGATGATTTGGTAACAGTTACACTTAGCGGCACATACCGCAATATGCTTCTTCTACCGCAATATGCTTCAATATCAATTAAATGATGAAATGCACTTTAAAAATGCAGAGTTAGTTCAGTATTTCAAACCTAACGGTTTATTTAAAGCTCAGTAAGTTTTAATCTTATTATATGAGGAAAATAAAAATCTTCTCACCATTCACCATTTTCCCCAACGTAGAAAAAAAAAACTAGAAAAATTAATCACGTTTAACTAAAGCTTCAAAAATATGCACACACATTCACCTTTATACAAACACCAGTAGGAATGCTGAGTAATGTCCCGAAGTGAGAATGAATAGGAACAAAATAAAGTAATTGATCACTTTGACTCCATAACCTGTAATTTTTCAATAGAATATGATTTTCACTTACAAAAAAGCAGTCACACAAGCTTAATGCTGTTGGAGTTGGGTAGTCTTTGGTGAGTGATCTTAACTTTTGGATCCATAGTGTGCTGTCCTTGTCCATTTGGCATACCATATTTAAGCTTTTCCCAAAACCTTTTATCACCCCAACGGATCACTGGGGCACCACGAAAGCACATTCTGGCATCAGGATCAATCACTTTTAATGAGAGTTTATCCATTACTACAACTATCAATTTGTGCTTTCGATTGCGTTGTGCTTCACAGTGAGCACTTTTCAGCTCAAATCGACACCATTCACTCTTCAAGAACTGTTCGGAGAGGACAATTATAGTCCTGTGACTACATTCTATGGCTTCGCTTATGGCTTCAGCGACATAACCTGACATAGGAAGATCTCTGTATCGTAAACACAGCCTGTATCCTGGAGATCCGCATTCAAGCTCTGGAGATAGAAATTGAGCAACAAAATGTTCATCTTTCTTACTGTAAGAGACAAATGCATCGAAAAGTTTCTCTGTCTCAGGAGGAAAATTATGTCTTTCAAAGAGACGAATGCCATACTTTGTATAGAGCCATACTTTTATTTCTTTTCGATAGATACAAACTAGAATTGTTGTTAGAAGAAGTATAACAAACAGAATAGGCACAATAATTACTAAGGGCATGTAATCTGCTTGAAAGACTGCTTGAAAATATGTAATAGCACTATAGTTTGAACAAGATGACACGTTGAATTCCACTAGATAGGGTCCAGCTGATTGATTGTAACGGCATTGAATTGATCCTATGTCTTTTACAACGGAAGATGCATCTCGAAGCCAATCGTAATATGTTTCTAAATACTGGCAATCACATGTCCAGGGATTGTGACCCAACTGAACACTTTGGAGGCGTGCGTTCCATCTTAAATTCCACACTTGAAACTCCATTATAAAATTATTATCCAAGTACAGATGAGTAAGGGACTTCAGATTTTGAAAAGTAGTATTGGCAACAAAGCTTATTTTGTTGTTAGATAGATACAATTCTTCAAGATGGACTAACGTTTCGAATTCATATCCATGGAGTGCAGTTATCAGATTATTTTCTAAATGCAAAATACGAAGTGTAAGTAAGCCATTAAATGTTCTGTTATTGATGATGTGGATGTTGCTGTCATTGAGAAATATTATGCGCATGTTTTTGCGACCAATAAATGTATGACTAGTAAGCTGATAGATGTCATTCCCATCGAGATATAAATCTGTTACATCCATGGGAATGACTGATGGCATCGAAGAAAAACCCTCTGAGCTACAGTCTACAATATTTGTATTCCATGTTTGGTCAGAATAGCATGTGCAGTTATCAGGACAAACCATCTCACAATCACAGGCATCAAATTCACAACAATGGCAAAGCGCAAAGCAGTGACTTCTATATTTGCATAAGAAATCAGAAGATTGTGATTTTGACAAAGGAATGTAGGCGTTATGACGAGTGAAAGATAATCTGCACATAACACGCTCCATGTCAATTATACGAGGATATTGATTCGTTCCATCTAACTTATTCATGTGCTGCAACCATTCCATATTACAGTCACAGAAGAAAGGGTTGCCTGATATTGCAAATTCTGGCAGCTGTTTCTTCAGAGCATTAGTGTTCAGACGAAACGTATTGATATCCAAAGTTTCAATTTTATTATTAGCCATGTTAACATGGCTAAGATTTCCTTTAGCCATGAAAGCGAACGGGTGCACATTAATTATCTTATTGTTATTAATTTTTAGTCTTTGTATCCCATTAGGAATCGAGTTTTGGTTGATTTCTGTTATGAGGTTAAAAGAAACGTCCAATTCTTTCAGCTGTAAGGTGGCTTCTAATTCATAATAATTCCCTAAAGCTTCAATATCATTGCTGTGGATATCTAACGCACTCAGTTCTGCTGGGATAACTGCGTAATCAAACCAGAATATTTTGTTTCGCGAAACATTCAATGTCATAAGGCTTTTTAAATTCATGAAAAGTCCGTTAATATCCAAGAGTAGATTGTCACTTAGATCTATCTTGTTCAGCGTTTCAACGTCGTCAAATATACCATGCTCCAAACTTTGAATTTGATTTTTGGACAAGTCTATTGTTTTTATAGAAGATAGGTGTTTAAAAGTCCCTTTAGTCAAATTCCCAATCTGATTCAATGATAAAGTCAAATGACGCAACTGTTTCAGTTCTTGAAAAGATGCATTATTCAATTCATGCATACTATTGTTATTTAAATTCAGTGACTTCAAAAACTGAAGAGAGCGTAAAGCAATAGGAACAGAACCTAAGTTGTTTCCTTCCAGCGTCAAATCTTGTACGCTGCTGCAATTCTTAAAGGCATCGGGATGAATATTATATATGCTATTGAATGACAACTGAAGATTACTAATAACATATAATCCGTTGAGAGTAAAAACGTCCATATATTTCAAACGGTTGTGGCTGAGATCAAGAGTGTGCAAATTATACAAGGAAGAAAACGAGTTATCTGAAATAATGTCTATGTCGTTGTGAGAAAGATGTAACATCTGAAGAGAGTACTGTGACTGAAACAATGTGTTATTCACATAACGAAGTTTGTTACCACTCAAATCAAGTATGACTAAACGAATAAGGTCCACAAATGTTTCAGGTCCAACAGAATCGCTCGAAATTTTATTTGAACTTATATTTAGAACAACGAGCTGCTGAAGTCCATTGAAAAGACCTGCTGGAAGGTATGAAATGGAATTATTTTGTAAGTGTAGTTCTCTGGTATCGGGCGAATCCTGAAATAGTAGTGACGGAACATTAGTGAGTTCATTATAGGAGAAATCTATTAATTGTAGTTTTGCGAAATTGGAAAACATCGTTGAATCGAGGTTTGTTAATTTGTTGTGTGCTAATCTTATAACACGTAAGCTCTTGAAATTTTGTAAATCTCTTCTTGTTACTACCGATATTTTATTGTAAGAAGCATCCAGTTCGGTAAGATCATTAGCACAAAATTTTCTGGAAAAATCTGAAATGTTATATGAAAGTATAGATTTCAAATCATTATGAGTAAGATTGAGAGATTTCAGCGATGTAAGATGACAGATTGTTTGATCGGAGATAGTTTCTAATTTGTTGAATCCCAAATCAAGAGTTTCTAGCTGATTGAGTCCTACAAAACTGTCAGGGTGAATAGACAAGGAAAATTCTCCCCATTCGTCATTCATAGTGCGGATGGAAAGGTTTTTTAGTTCAGTTAAACCAGCAAAAGCATTTTTAGGAATGTCTCTGAGCTTGCAATATTTCAACTGCAAAGCTTTTAAGGAGCGGAGATGAGATAAAGAGGTGGGAGCTAAACTGCTTTCAAAAAACATAGAATCACATGTAACTGTCAAAGCAGCTGTATGTTCGCTCTGTATGAGGCTGAAGTTTGTTGCAAGTACACCAGAAGCAACGACAGTCTGCAGATGGCAAGTAACTGATACGTCATTTCCACTAACCGCAGTCCACTTGCAGTCATACGGAGCAGTATATTGAATAGAAGATGACATGCTGTATTGCACGAGAAATAAACATATAAGTACACTGACTTGAGTGCAATAGTTGCACAAAGTAGTACGAAGTGAGGTGAATTTCACCATCTTGCGAAGCATTTGTTCCTACCCTGATACGGAGCCAAATGGGGTTATATGCTGTCGATCAGAGCAATCATCTCATCATTCGTAGTTATTTAGCCTCCTAATCCAAGGTAGAGGACTTTTTTCTCTGGAGTTCAACCAGATTTCGCAATGACATCTCGTCAGATCCAATCTTAAGTTTCCACTCCAGTAGTTCTATTTCTTGATGAAAGACTTCTCTAGAGAAAGAGAAGAAATCCGATTTTGTTCGACTCCCCAGACAAATGAAATCAACTCACGAGGCTCGACATTGCCGTTCTTCTACTTTCACTTCTTTAATTTTTGGAACGAGAATTTCTTTTCGCATTTCTTTCTTTCTAGAGGTTTTTCTTCTGGATTACATTCAGGAAACCTGAAAGAGAAAAAGCAAAAGGGATATTACTATTTGATATCTATAAAAGTACAGATATATTTTATAACATAAATGATTATTGGTTTTCTTTTATCACAGAACAATTGATCTTTGGAAGTATTGTGAATAAAAGAAAAACTAGATAAAGCTTTTGTACGATTCTTAATTTAATATTAAATAGAAAGAAAAATAGAATTAAGTAAGGACATTTTCTTTACAAACTTCACATTGTTATCAAAAATTTATTTCGAAATAGTCATTTTACTTCATATAAGAAAAATACACAAATATTTTACAAAATTGCATATTATAAAATAATAACATTTGATCTATTCACAAATTCCCTAATCCCATTTTATGAAACATTCGTCTAACAGTCTACAGGGTTATGAAATCAAAAAGTAACATGGGATTCATTCATGACTACATGAATATTTCGTTTGTAATAAATAAAGAAAATGAAAATGTATATTTTTAATACGTATTATACGTACTTTAATACACATGATTTCTGACACATTCTACAGCGATTTTTTATTTTTATATAAGCTTAGCTAAAGTAAAGGAAACCTCTCAATTAAACTTGATAAACCCATGAAAAGCAATGTTAGCAAAGAAAAAAAAGGGAAAGAAAAGAAAACGACTTTTTTTTGTTAATATAATAAAGATATTATAGTACTATAGTAAAAAGATCAATCAGACTGGTGAACAGAAATTGATCGATAATTATTCGAAAATTAGAAAAGACTAAGATATACGGGTTTCCGTGAAATACCCGATATTTTTCATAATAATAACATATTATATATGAAATATATAAACTGGAATGTCATATTCACATTGAATAAAACAAATTTAAAATCAATAATCTTGGTAGAAAGGTGTATTTATTTCCTTAAAAAGATGTCACAATATGTAAAAAGTTGTTACTACATATAAAATCAGTTTTAAAAACTTAAAAAATGAACATCCTTCGCCGAGCACTTTCAATGACAAACGTGATCATCATCAGAGCTCAGATGTTTTTTATTATACAATTCACATTATTGTTATATAATAAAACTTATCTGTTTTCTTTTTTTTTTTTTGCTGTTATTTTCATTTATGGTGATTATATTAACATTGAAAATTATCATCAGCGTTTAACGTCTTTGGTGTGCAAGAAAAGATAAAAGTCTATTGATGAGACATTTGACTCTTTTAATAAGTTAATAATTGCATGTCGTTTACTCTTTGTACAAGAAAAAAGAGTAATGTCTTTATGGTAATCAACATTGATGAAAATGAACATCCCTAAAATGATAAATTTGTTGGACACTGTATTCACTTTAATGGGGAGTCATTTTTTGCCCATTTCTCTTATTTTATTTATTTTTTATGTTGTGAAAGAATCCATTTCCTAAAATAAGATAAATGAATGGTACCCTCGTACCTTAGTAAATAATTATAATTATTTAGTAGAGTCCCATAAAAAGTTACAAAGTAGAAAATATTTATTAGCTGCATTCTCTTTTAAGAGATGAATCATCCAAAAATCTCATTTGATAAGGGGAAATCGTAATTCTAATATCATTTAACTGAGAGCTCGGCGCTTTACTAATGAAATAAGTCAACATCAGATCGGATGCCTCATTATTTAACGAAAAATCAAGCTCATGAATTCAATTTCTCCATCATACAATGTCTGTTTAATTGAATTATTCCCTCTCCCTTTTTTTTTCGACTTTTTTATTAATATTTCTACCCCCCAAGACAATTAAGACTGCATACTATTTTTTTCGACGTCTGCGATAATTGGCTTTTTTTCTCATATCCTCAAAAAATCAGAAAGCTTTCAGATTTTACTCCGTTTAATTGAAATCGAGTTTCAAACGCTCTTTAAGAGTACTTAAGCTTTGATACTCAAGGAAATGTCCTTTTCGTAATAAAGTTGCTCAAGTGACTAAATGGTGCTTTGAAATGAACGAAAAGATGAATACATATTTTTCATTTCAAGAGTCATTTGGGCTTCTTCTCTTGATATATATATATGAAAAAAAAAGTACATTGTTCTTTTGATATCAAAAGTGATGGGATCAAAGGCTACATAATATTTCATGCTCAAAGAAGCTGTTTAACTTTTGACTGAAAGAGTATTATAATTAGTCAAGACTAAATCAAATTCAAGAAAGTTTTCTCACTGCTTAGAAACAAATACACATTCATCATACATGAATCATACTGACATAAAATATGTAGCTACATCACAGATTTAATGTTCATTTATCACTAATCAACCTCCATCTTTCTTTCTAAGACACACAACCACAAAATTATCTTTAAAAAACCTTTCTTTTAATCACTATCTTTTATTATTTATTATTACATGAACTTAATTGAAAAATCATAATTTTAACCCTTAGACTACCATTTCTGCCCGCCGGTTGGTACAAGGTTGCTCCGGACTACTGTATTTTAATATTTTGTCCACCAATATTTCCAAGCAATAATCTCCGTGATACATATATAGCAGAAATCCACCACGAAAAATATTGTTTGAAAGTATAAGTAGACAAAATAATAAGATAAGTAGATAAAATGATAGTTTTCTTTGGCAATAATGCACAGATTCACATGCATCGTTGGTAGTCAACGGGTTAAGACAATTAACCCTTAACAGGCTACTTCACTCAAGCGAAAACACCCGCTCGCTAATGTTAATCCTATGGGAGACATCTTTTATGATATCCCGTTTGCATTTCAAAATATTTTAATGATTTTTTTTATCCGCATTGGATAGCTGAGTTCGATCTCTACGAAGGCCGTTTTTTTACTTTTTCGATTTTGTTTACAGGTTTTTTTCATTGGGTACTTTCACTTTCTGAACCGATTTCGAAAGTGACAGTTTCCTCATAAAAAACACCCGCAAACAAAATCGAAAAAGTAAAGAACGGCCTTTATGGAGATCAACACCAGCTAACCAATGAAAAAACAATCATTTATAAATATTGAAATGCAAACGGCATATCTTAAAAATGTCTCTAATAGGATTAACATTTGCGAGCAGGTGTTTTCGCGTGAGTGAAGTAGCCTCTTAATGAACAAATGCCACCATAGTCGCGACAAACAATTTTTATTGTCCAAATGTGTTGTTTCCAATTAGGCACCAGTATTTTCGCACAGGAATTTTCGCCTTATCTAATCTCAAATTTTCAGCAATTAAATAATGCAAAAAGAGTTTGTCAGAAAAAGTGGTGCCAAAACAATAATAATTGGAAGCAACACATTTGGGAAATAAAAATTGGTTGTCGCGAATGCGGCAGCATTCGTTCGTTGGTTAAAGGTTGAAAGATTCTATGGTAGTTGCAACTGTTATTTGATAAGGAATGTTAATTATTCTAAATACCTTAATTCAATTTTTTTTTCACTGATATCTATACATTTTCTTAAATTATAAGAAGCTATATTTAGTTTTTAAACATACTGTATGCAATATCTGGAGAATATCATCTGGAAAATTTTTAACAGAAAAAAAAAAACCTTCAAATATCTCTCATATAAATTAACTAAATTTTTAAGATGCACCAAGACACATCAAAAATGCAGATGGTATTTCCTTTTCTTTTATAAATTCGATGTAATAGCAGCAGTATTATGTAAACTATGTTAAAAAAAATTTCGGCTATTTCGTATTCACACTTCCTTTTAAAAGGAACATTAACTTGCAAGTTTAAACTTCTTCCGAATAAAGAGTTTTATTCCACTGCGGTTTTCTTTTCTGCCTCAACAACAACCATTATTTTAATTTCCGAGTGTTAAAGATTTTCCAGAGCTTGCATATATAATACCAGAACAACTGATAAAAGTATTCCTTTCTTAGGCAATGCAACAATGCTTAATGGAATATTTGCTTTAATGCATATCTGTCCGAATATGCTTTAAAAATAATAAAGAAATATAATTAATTTATTTTAGGTCTTCACGCTTAGCGTTATCGGATAACTGTTTATTGAGATTTTCGATTAACAAAAAAAAAAAAAAAAAAAAAAAGCAGGAATATTTACCAGAACAACTAACATCAACTCATTTGAAGGAAACGCACCATTACTTAATGAAACAGTATGTGGTAATACTTAATGTTCAAAAATTTTATTAAAGATCAAGCAATACTCAGTTAGATATTCATGTTTCACCAAGATTAATTTTTCAATTCAGAGTTTGAAAAACTTGCATGTGTACCAAAACAACTAACATAATACTTTTGATTTTTTTAAATAATTGTATTGTACCATTGGGTTAATGTAACGATCTGTCTTATGCTTGTAAAATTATCAAGAAATTTTATTCAGTTAAACTGACGCGTTTCATAAATTCGGATTATCTCTTATTTAGATTTGGATTTGTATGTATTTTATATTTTTTTAGGTTTTGCAAAAACATACATAGGTACCAGGACGACTAAAAAAATACTGGTTTTAAAAACATACACGAGTCCCTGAATGACTAAAAAAATTACTGGCAATTTTTGAAGGAAACCCACCATTGGCTAAGGAAACAATCTTTCTGACTGCTTAGAGTCCGAAAATGGTTTTAAAAATCAAGGAATATTGCATATTAAAGTTATATTTTCATGTCTTCTTAAAGTTACATATAAGAAATTCAAAATGTTATCAGATAGATATTTATACAAGAATTCCAAAGAAGTATCTTTACACTTTTAAAAAAAATCGATGTTCTTCATTTGACTATAGCGTATAAACATTAAAATTACTTAGACATTTTCAAAAAATTGCTTGATACATTTTTAATGAATACTAAACTACGTAATTTCAAATCCTTTTTTGTGTTGTTTTTACAAGTGTAAGGATACTTTATGCACCCATTGGACATTATTTTGCGTCCTTGTTTGTAAAGAATGTTTTATAATCTTTACATGTCTAAAACGATTGATAATCCGTAGATTGTGACGTAAACTTTTGAATCATAAATATTTTTATGACTGACATCAAAACCTCAAAGTTCTTCCAGTCACCATATGGTAAAATTCAAATACAATAAAACATTTCACACACTTCTAGGAATTAATTATAGAGTGGGAAATTTTGGAGAGTCTTAAAACAATTCCTTATTATTTATTAGAAAAGAAATAAGAATTTAACTTTAACTGTGACTTTAATATAATAGCTTAAATGATACGTGGTTTTTAGGAACAAAAAAATAGCTGGAAAAAAAAAATACTACTGCTATTTTAAACTAGTCGCACAGAATTTCATTAGAATCTTTCAACAGGGAAACAAATCCAACTTCAAAGACACCATAAAAAATCTTCTTTAAGAGATCACTTTCTCTTTGCTTACAGTCGAGTTTTATTTTATTAACTTGACCTCTGATAGCTAAATACTTCTACCTCTTATTCACTTATCTCGTAATCCATTCCCTAATACCTCAGCGTTCTTTCTTTCTTTTACATTAAATAAATAACAAAACTAAATCTAATCGCTACATTTAACTGTATTTGAACGGACAGTTTGGTTGATAAGTAAAATAATACATACTCAGTTCCTATTTTATGCCACAAATAAGAGATTTTTATTTAGGATAAATTTTGAAAATGCATTTAGGGATAGTAGGTTTCATTAGAAAAGAAAGGAAAAACATTCCTCAAAGATTCCTTCTAGTAAAATGTTTTTAAAGGACATATTAATTTTTTTTTTCCTCAAATTTAAGGTGGTTCTTAAATGACCTGCTCAACAACGCGAAACTTTCTGACAACATTTCTGACCGTAAAGGCATAAAATTGGGAAGCCTGACTATTGAAGCGATTTGGAATCGTTTTTTCATTTTTTGATAAAACAAATTATAAACGAGTTAAAATTACAAAACAAATTATAAACAAGTTATAAAAGATTCGCGTCACGTGACAACATATTTTTCTCCATTTTGGCGCTGAAGCATCAAGAATTCGGTTCAAAACGCCGACTTTGACAGTGTTTTCTGAAAGATCTTTTGCCTTTACCAAAAAATGGAAAACGTGTATCGATTACAAAATTTTTGAATAACAACTTCTTCTATGCGTTTCTGAACAAAAGAGAATTATAAAATATGTCTGAAAGTAGCCAATTTGGATTTGAGAACAGCCTTAAAAAGTTGGTTTTCTTCGATTAAAAAATGAATGTTTTAGGGTCAGCGCAGTATTGTCAGTTGGCTGGAAAATTTTTAATTCTACCACTTTTCCGAATAGAAATATACGCCGTATTTAAAAGCAGATTCAATAAAACGACTACTATTCAAAAATAATGGCAGAATTCTGATTAAATAATTCGTACCCAACTTGTTGTTGAACACTGAGTTAGCGTTTCGAGAGAGACTCACAATTTTTTTCCCCAAGAATTTCACGTAATATATAGAAAAATCTTTGTTAGTGACAAAAATGATACAGTTCTTCTTTTGTCAAACAGAAATTTGAATTAAAGAATTCTTTCATTAGTATTTCAAAAGTTAAATTTTCTGAAAACACTTATTTCAACAATAGACATATGCAAATTATTTGAAATTTATCATTCACAACCTGAAACTTCAGCATTCACTTATACATAAAACAAAAATAAATAAATTAATAAAAATCCATTCCAGCAAATCAAAGAATATATAAGTTTTATGAGAAAAAATTTAGTTACAGAAAGTTTTTGTCGAAAATTCTCAAGCCATCCATAATTTATCACGTATAATGCTGTTTCAAAATGATCTCCGATTTTTTTTTTCTTAATAACTACATTTCACATGCAAAGACGAAAAAGGGAAGAAATGATAGATTAGTTCGAGTATTACAAGATTTAGCTTAAAAACTTTATAAAATCTTAAGCGCCACGTCATAAAAAAGAATGATGGGTAAAGCCATACCACTTTTCAAACTACTTCCTATTCTAATCTTACATGCTGATACAGTTTTTCAAGTTTAAAGAAAAGCTTTCCTTGGCGACATCTGTCTTTGACTGCTGAGGACTAATTACTAAAGCCGTCATTGGAAAAGATTGACCGGGATTCTTTTTTTATTTCATTCGCTAAAAACCGTACACTCTGAAATGTTTCGTTTTTTAATGTGGGAAAGTCAAATCTTTTGACAGTGTAATAAAGAAGTATGAAGTTTCCGTTGATGCCACAGGGCAGAGAAATAAACGAAGTAATTCTTAAGGGGGGAGAGTTGAGATTAATCTTCTTATGGTAAACTTGAAAGTAGATACACGTTTGGAAACGAATGAAGAATTAAAAATAGAAAAAAGAGAGTTCGAATGTCGTTGGTATATCAGTGGAAACAATCAAATATAGGAGGAAACATATGGTGCATATCACTGACAATATACGTACGTCAGCAAGTTTTTAAAGCTAATTTTAGAGAAAACTGCATTTAACTCTAGAATGCTACTTGAGGTATGCCTTTATCGCACCACTTCCAGTTGGACATTTTTTCTTGCTTTAGATATGTACAGGGTCATCGAAAGAAGTTGGACAGATTTGAAAGTATCATAACTCTAAAAGTAATTGAGTAAACGCAGTTATTTTCTTTACAAAGTACATTATCCAAGATTTGTTAGATATAGCTGTTTTAAAGTCGTGACATTCAGACGATGCGCAGAATCGATGATCTGAAAATGCTAATCTCGCCACATATTCACAATTTTCATTTAGGCTATTCGTGTAGCTATTGGATCCTTTCCTACTAAATCGACGATACTGAAGAACTTTGTAATTGACATTTTCCCCATACCTCTAATAATTTTAGAAATATACGCTTTCCACTCCGGAATCATCGAAGAAAATTGTGAATGTGTGGCGCGATTTGCATTTTCAGATCATCGATTCTACGCATCGTCTGAATGTTACGACTTTAAAACAGCTACATCTAACAAATCTTGGATAATTGCCGAGTACTTTGGAAAGAAAATAATTGCGTTTACTCAATTACTTTTAGAGTTATGATTCTTTCAAATCTGTCCAAACTTTTTCGATGACCCTGTATATTAAGTTTCCCTTTTGTTAATTTCAAATCTTCAAAAATTCCTGTTTTTATTTGGGATAATCTATTACCCAATAATGTAGCAAGCTAAGTTGAAGCATTCCAGGGTTAAATAGATTCTTACTAATAATGCTTAATGTGAATTTTCACATAAAAAATCGCTAGGTGTCTATCTACCTCAGTGATTCATAACAATTTTATTTTGTTTGAATTATCTTGTCACATCATCAGAATGAGCCGCGAACGAATTTTACCCATAGACTATAACGTAACGGAATGTTTTTTTTGTGTCCCTGTAAACGAACTATACATGCTATATTCCCATATGCTATATTCCCATATATACATGCTGTAAACCCAGCCAGACAGTCAGACACGACAGACGGCCAGGCAAACCGAAGTCATAAAAACTTTTCAACTATGTTGGAGAGTATTAATAAAATGGGAATTATTACTTATAGCGTATAGAATATGGATAGCATTTAAAGAAACCGAAATAGATATAATCGAATTTAGTTTGTCGTGGTGATCCCATAAAACACTCGAACATAACTAAAATGCTAAAAAATGTCATATTTTTCAGGATTCGATTTCAGATTGGTCTCATTCACCAAAATTTTCCGCGTTTTTTTTTCTTTTTTGTGGATAACTTTAATATGGATCAGATTCTCATAAAAGATGTTTAGAGTTGTCAAAATATAAATCACATTGTAAGCTTACGTTACACGTTATATTACGGCGGTTCTGAAAAAAAAAAAAAATTCGCCGCTCAACAACACGAAACTTTCTGACTAATTTTTAAACGTAAAAGCATGACACTTGCAAGCATGATTATTAAAGGGATTTATAATCGAATAGTTTTTCATTTTTCAGTAAATGAATTACAACTTCATTTATAAGCGACTGTTGTCTCAGGACGGTAGATTCCCCCTTTCCAGTGAGTGATGTCGCGTCCAAAAATTTGGCTCAAAACACCGAAAAAGATCTTCTGTCTTTAAAAAAAAAAAAAAAAAAAAGTACAAACTGTTCGATTTCAGTTTCTGAATAAGAGAACTTCAATGAACAACAATGAGAACAACAATGAATTTTAAAAATGTGTCAGAAAGTAGGCAGTTTGGATTTGTGAACATTTATAATGAATAATATAAAAAATGATCCTACTAAAGATTTTTTTTTCATTAGAAATATTAATTTCATTTTTTATTTTCTTCCATAATTGAAAAGACGGCCAGTTGCTGTTTTACAATTCTTTTTTATATGAAAGTTGTTATAATTTTAATTAAACTTATTCACCCAACAAAAAACATTTTAAGAGCAAGTACATATGTTTGCGTATATGTATGAATGTATGTATTTTACAGCTGATTAACTGTCTTCCACTGCATTTCCATCATAAATATATTTCATCACGTTTGCAAACGCTTCTCCAAAGAATTATGAGTGAAAAGAATTACTGTTTGTGCGTAACATTACGATGCGTGTAACTGTCCATGTTTGATGAGGGATACAGTCATGCTTGTATATTAAATTTCATGCTAAAGCACGCGTTTCAATTTCGCACATTTCTACAACTCGTTCATTTCCCACATGTGAAAGAATTCTAGATTTTTCCTCCACAAGAAAAAGAAAAAAGAAAAAAGAAATGTTAAAAAGGCGACTAAATTGCATTTCTTTCATAGCTGATACCGAATTCGTCGCGGACGTGAAATCTCACAGAGGGTAAATTTTTTTAACCACTTATTTTCATCCTGACTGATTACGTAGAAGAGTCGAAAAATTCACTTGTTTCTTTGGATTGCAAATATTAATTTTATTATAATTCAAAAGATAATCGGTTGCAGTTTTGCAATTAATTTTTATATGAAAGTTATTATCATTTTAATTAACATTATTTACCGAATAAAAAACATTTTAAGAGCAATTACATATGTTTGCGTACATGTATGTATATGACAGCGATACATTTCCATCATAAATATATTTCATCACGTTTCCAAACACTTACTTAAAGAATTATGACAGAAAAGAATTACTGTTTGTACATAACATTACGATGCGTGTAACTGTCCATGTTTGATGAGGCCTACAGTCATGCTCGGATATTAAATTTCATGCTAAAGCATGCGTTTCAATTTCGCACATTTCTACAACTCGTTCATTTCCCACATGTGAAAGAATTCTAGATTTTCCCTCCGCAAGAAAAAAAAACGTGTTAAAAAGACGACTAAATTGCATTTCTTTCATGGCTGACACCGAATTCGTCGCCGACGTGAAATCTCACAGAGAGCAAACTTTTTTAACCACTTCTTTTCATCTTGACTGATTACGTAGAAGAGACAGAACAAAACTGACTGACTAATGTTGTTATTTTTTTCACTTTCACGACGGGAGTTCAGTTGAAGGAAATTTTTCATTTTTGCACCTATGTCGTCTTTGAAGACATCTCTCGCGTTTTCCATCCAGGTTTTAGGTTGTTCTTGGGTCGAAGCCAGGCCCACCCAACAAGCAATTCCAGGTCGTTTATTGGCTTACGACACAATTGTGTTTTCTCTAATACAATTTCCTCCACTTCACGTTTAATTACCCGTTTTCCTTAAAAATCAATACTGACATGTTTTGAAAGTATATGACGGAGTCAATTTGGATTAAAAGAAAATCTCTTTAAACAAGACGCTATGTGTTTTTATGATCTAAAGAAACAAATACAATGTTTATTCACAATGCAGTTGTCTTCTTTATAAAAAAAAGCTGTTGTTTCATTGTTGATGTTGATGTAACAAACTCTTTCAGATCCTTAAATTGAATGACTTTTCGTCATTCAAACCATTTGTGCTAAATTAGCCAGCAATCTCAGCTATCTCAAAACAACAACCAGGCAATTCTTTTAACAATCCACTATGATGATGCTAATAAGAACTAGATTTTTTAGTAATACCTGTGTTATATATATTTAAATAATAGATTTTACACGACTGTAACACAATTTATCCCACTTTACGTTTAATTATCCGTTTTCCTTATAAATTAATTCTGACATATCATGAAAGAACTTGACGGGGTCAATTTACATTTAAAGAAATGGTTACAAACTCTTTCAGCCCCTTAAATGTTAGAATGGTTTTTCGTCGTTCAAATCATTGGTGCTAAATTAGCCAGCTATCTCAAAACAACAATTACACAGTTATTTTTAACAATTCATTACGACGGTGCTAAAAAGAATTAAGACTTTTTGGAATACCTGTGTTACAAGTACAGTAGAACCAGGATAATATGAAATCAGTTAAATCGAGTTTTTTAAATTTTCCTTTAAATAGCAACATGTTGTAATTAAACCGGTTATAACGTAGTCCGCATATAATGAATAATTTCCGCGCTCCTTTCAGTTCGTTATAACTGTACTTGAACTTCGTTATAACTGTACTGTCAACTGTATTTGAAATTTTGATGCACTATAAAAGACAGTAACCAAATTCAAATCGAACAACGAGAAAAATTATTGAAGCATGATATTCTTGAGGAACGAATAAAAACTTTTCATTTCAAGAATATTAGTTAACGAACAAAATAAATTAACTTATATAATACATATATAAGTAGTCTATAGTTCTACCCCAATTATTATGCAAAATTATTCGCCTTATTTAATCACATAAGAACGTTTAATATTTTCCGATTAAATGTAGTGACTGTGAATTCTGCGATTGAAATATTAAATTAAAATTTTCTTATCTGAAATAGTGATAGTAAACGCCTTGGAAATTCTAAGGAGTGTATAATTGTAAAAAAATCTGTAATTTTGACAGAAAAACATTACATTTTTTTTACAGAAAAAAACTGTTTTAAAGAAAAACAGATTTTGTAATTTTTTTTACATAAAAAACTGTTTTAATGAAAATATACAGATATTTTCAGTAAATTAAACGGTTTTCCACTGGCGTCAAAATTCACAGTATTTTTTTTATTTTTTTATTTATTTATTTTTTTTTTTTACGCACCTTGATAATAAAAAAGTGTTATTGTTAACGTGTGTTTTAAAAATTTAAAAAATAATTTAAAAAATCCCTTTTGAAGTCCAAGAGCGGACTTTTTTCAACTTTTATTAATAAAGTTTCAAAGACTAATTTTTCATGAAATTTCATTTGATCGATATTCTTTAAAAGTTGAAATTAAGTTTTACCTATTTTTAAGCGAACAATTATAATAAGCTATACATTACTATTACAAGAGTTATAAATTAGTATTCTCTCATACTGAAGTTACCGGTTACTTCAATGTAACATGACTCATAAAAAGTTCGCAGTACAAAACTCATCTTCTCCACGTGCATATTTTTTCATCAATAGTCCCGTTTAGCAGCTAAATCGCTCACTTGGAAGAAATTACCCTTCTTCCAAGTGAGCGAAATATTAGGGTTTGAAATATAAGTTCTGTAAGTCGCAATTTTCTTTCACTCGATTTGTTGCAAATATGTTGCAAAGACGTTTTATTAGAATTAAAGTAAAAGAGACATGTGAATTAATTTTACATGTACGTAATGTTACCCTAGCTGAAAGTCATACGTATGGATTTCAGTCGATACGAGGCCGATTTCTTTTTATGCTTGAAATATTTATTCGATGTCACGCACTAAATTAAGCAATGTCTAAACTAACATGCTTATTTGGGTTTTTGATTATTCGGTTATACTGTGAAAATTTCAATAATGAAACCTGTTTAACTTCAGCTAAGGCCTTTTCTTAAAAAAGAACTAAATAACTAAATACTACTAAACAATGGGGAATTAGGTTTGTACAAGAACTTAAGGCTGTCCTCAAATCCAAACTGCCTACTTTCTGACATGTTTTTTAATTAAAGTTTTTTTCGCAAATGTAACAAATTGGCATGTGCTTTTAGCAAAATCTGTGAAATCGACCTGTTGTTTCGTTTTTCGCTAAAGACAAGTTGACGTTTAGAACAGAATTTCGGGATGCGACAGCACAGGAAATGAACAAAAATGGACGTCTAAGAATATAATCGTTTATAACTTTTATAACTCAAGATGTAACTGTTTTAAAGGGGTAAAAAAGCCCAATTACAAATTACTTCAATAATCATCCCTGCAAGTATCATGCTTTTATTATTAAAAATTAATCAGGGAAATGTGTCAAAAAGTTTCGCTTTGTGAGCGGGGAATTTTTTTTTTCTTTTTTTTAGAACCGCCTTAATGCAGCCGCAACTCCCATTTCAAGATGGATGACTTCAACTGCGAAAGTGAAAACTGAATACGTGTTATACAGATGAGATTTTACAATTTTTATATCACATTTTTTAAAACAGTTCCTACGAAATTCTCCTGGTATCTCAGTAGTTTTCAGGTTGTTCTTGGGTTCGGGCCAAGGCCACCCAGCATGCATGTCGCACATAGGATGTGACATTTGTCGGTGGAGCCGACAAAAAGCATTCCAGACAATACAGAAAAGAGACTAAAGAATCCATGATATGTCGTACAAATCTAAACGCACAGAGCTAAGGTATCACACCTTTTCTTTTCTCTCTCTCTCTCTTTTTTCCGTTATTTGTTAATTACTTTTGTGTTGTCAAAAAGCATTGAATAGTCGGTATTAAAAAACAAATTGCTGTCACATATCTCATGGTTAAAGATAAATTGAGAGACAATCTTGCTTTCAATGAAATATACAAAAAATATACTTTTTTGCAATTTTTGGTCTTATAATGTTTAATAACAAGTATACTTCTGTGAAATTTCTAAATACATTATAGTTTTAGTTTCATACTGTTATAAATACAAATATTGAAACATTAGATGAAAATTGCATAACGATTTAAAGTATACAAAGTAAACAACACTAGTTTGTACTTGTTTATATAGAATATTAGCGTTTGGATCTTTTCCTTTTAGTGTGAAATGCGAAAGTCCCATATAGATAGTATTATAATAATATAATGATTTCACTGTCTGGATATCAAAAGAATGCGCAAGTTCTTGCAAAATTTCATGTTCGTTAAAATCAATATTAAATATGTTTAAGCTACCTTAATGTATATATTTTTAAAGAGCCACATTAAAAAAATAATAATTACTTTTTCGTTTATGATATTTTGAATAACACGCACAATTAATTTTGCAATTTGATAGAAAAAAAGCCCAATGTCCAAGAACAAACGACGTAAAGTATACTAAGTAAACACCATTACTTTGTGTTTGTTTATATAGAATATTAGCGTTTGAATTTTTTCCTTCAGTGTGAAACACAGAAGCTCCATATAAATATTATTATAATATAATGATAATGATCTCACTGTCTGGATTTCAAAAGAATGCACAGGTTGTCGCAAAATTTCATGTTCGTTAAAATTAATATAAAATATGTTTAAGCTACCTTAATGTATATATTTTTAAAGAGCCACATTTAAAAAAAAATTATCACAATTTCGTTTATGATATTTTGAATAAGACGCACAATTTATTCTGCAATTTGGTAGAAAAAAAGTCCAATGTCCAAGAACAACATTTTTTGTCTATGAGCACCATTACTCCACAATAGTCATAGGTATAATACAAAAACTGTCTATATTCTCCCTTTAACATGCATAAAACCGAGAAATAGAAAAAAAAAAGTTGGAATTTTTTTTTTATCTGTACAATTAGACATCTCTCAAAATTTAGATAGTACATTTTAACAGATATTTATACAATAAAATGAAACATAATTGTACATATCATTTTTATTTTATTTTCGTAACTTAGAAAATATTAAAAACGAAAAAAACAAATTTAAACTAACAATAAATGACTATAGGTTCATTGAAAGAAAAAAAAAAGAGAGAAGGAAGACAGTTTGATAAAGGTGTAAATTCCAATAAATCTTACCAATTTATGTGAAATATAGTGATTAAATGCTATTGTTGAGGGTTACTCTGCTTAAAAATTTTCCCTCCTTTCTAAGAAAAAAATTCTCCATGCTAAATATATGCACATCAAAGTGACCTTTGCTGTAAAAGTACGTCTCCAAACCAGCTTAACTGAAATTACCCAAAGGTATTGCATAAATGAGAGAAAATATTTTATTCAAAAATGAATCTTACGCAAACTTAAAGTTAAAAAAAAAATCACTCTGGTAAGGAAGGCACTTTAAACCACCTCTTTACCTGATTTTCAGATGTTAGTTAACTTTTGATTTGATAACTCTTCTGCACAACAGTTTCAGAAACAAATTCCAAGTGTTTGAATAGACAAAATGCCTGAGGATTAAATTTCCAAGAACTCCCTCCCCTCCCCCCTCCCATATGCTTCCAATAATTTCTTTGCATTTTTGCACCAATTCACAGAATGTCCAAAATTGCTTTTAAAAATGTGGAATGTCACTTTTTTGGAGAACTCTTTCATTCCTATTTGTTATATTATAATTCAAACAAATTTTAAAATGTAAAGTATCTTTTTCCCAAATACCTAAAACGAACAATGGTACCTTTTCAGACAAAGTACAGAATCATGATATCGCCCAGTTTCTGTCATAGTCAGAGTATGAAATAGTTCATAGTCAGGTTGTTAAATGTGATGTCTCAATAAAGGGGTTAGATGAAATGATTTTTATACAATAATTCAAATAAATTTTTAAAATTAAAGTATATATTTCTCAAATACCTAAAACGGACAATGGTACATTTTCAGACAAAGTACAGAATTATGACATCGCCCAGTTTCTGTCATAGTCAGAGTAAGAAATAGTTTATAGTCAGGTTGTTAAATGTGATGTCTCAATAAAGGGTTAGATGAAATGATTTTTATATAATAATTCAAAGAAATTTCAAAAATTAAAGTAGCTTTTGTTCAAAATGCCTAAAATGGACAATGTTTTGTTATCTGACTAAGTACAGAATTATGACATTGCCCAGTTTCTGTCTGAATTAAAGTATGAAATTTCGTAAGGGGATGGTTGTTAAATGTGATGTCCTCAGGGGTTAGATGTATCCATAAAAAAATGTCAACACTTCATGTTATAATAGGACGTCTGTAGAAAATATATCTTATTTTTCCTTGTTCTATTTAACTGATTAATTGTCACAAAGTTATAATAAATACATTGGATAGGAAAATTATCGATGAGGATCTTTTTTTTATACACCAAAAGATTAGTGAAATCACGATTATAATTTCGGGCGCAATTAATTAATTAGAGACTCTCTTTTCTCTCATGTGAAGCAGAACCGTTACACTCTCAATTGAAGGTCAAAAGTATATTCAGCAAAGTTACCAGATAACTGCTGCTACTGTAAGAGACTTTTCTGTTATTTGAAAAAATGTACGTCTTTTGTCAGGAGAAATTCAGTAAATTTTGAGCTTCGATTCGCGATTTTTTTCCTGTTTTCAGAGAAAAAGGCCATACGTAAATATTTCGTTTCTAATACGAGAAAATAACACGCAGCACAGTTCCGGGAACACAGCTATGATTTGATGAAAATGCAGCTTTATATTCGAGGATTTCGGGTAATTTTTATGTTAGATTGGTAAATTTTAAATTACAAATTTAATTTTCACTATTTTAAGTAGGAAATGGGCAAAACAAACTGAACAATTTCGTGTTTTAAAAGGGGGAAAAAACTCTTCAATTCACGGATTTTTTTTTTTTTTTAGAGTACACCCTTGAAAAGGTACAAGCAATTAATTCTGTTACACCTGAAGAAGGGAACGCTAATTTACTGCTTCCGAAACTATAGTCCGGTTTTAGTAATTTTATGGAAAAGATTATCTTTTATTTTCTTACTCATTTATTTTTTTTTTAATTACGTATTAAAGATTGAAAATTACAAACATTTCTACGAAGCATCTACATGCACTGTATCACAAACAAATCTTTATCTGGGGCAGTTTGAAAATGCATTACAATGTCTTCTTTAAACGGTGAAATTAATTGTTGGATTTATCACATGATTATCACAAAAAGTTCAAATAAAAAGCGAAATCATGGCCAGTGAATTTGCACTAAAATTTATTTTGTTTTCACCAAACGCTTATTTCACATTTTGTGCTAACAAAACTATTCCCATAATGATCTAAAAGGGCTATTTCATAATTCTAGTCACTTTTAAAAACTCTATTTAGGTTTTAAGAAACTATGTAAATGTGATTGAAAGCAAACAATATGTAAAGCAGCAGCCGAGATACTTAAGAAAACGTGAAATATTCCTGCGGTTGCGTGCTATGGAATTATGAAGCAGGTTAAGAGTCTGTGCATATTTAAGTAAGTGGTGCCTAATGAAGTAGTATGACGCAATTTTCAAAGCATGTTCGAGTAATTTTCTGTGGTTTTCTGCACGAAAACCACATATCCACTTTTATGAAGACATCAAAATTTTGACATTCTGTACGTCAATGAAGTTGTTTTAATTTAGTGATTATGCAGTTTCATTTCGGTTGAGTCACTGAAGTTCGCTATTGTGTCCAATATTTTTTTTCTTTTAATTATATAGTCCCGGTTTAGGTATAAATTATGGAGATTTTGTTTTTATAAATTTCTCAAGGGGAAAAATGTTAGCATTTTTCAGTATAATGCGTGTCATAAATTAAATACAGTGTTGGAACAACCGTGCGGATTATTTTATTTAAATAAGAAACAATGTCGGAAATTCATACACATAGTTTCTAAAGTAAAGCAGTTACGAAGAAAGAGTTACATCAGCTAATAAAAAACAGTTGATGAAAGTTCTTTTCCTTTTTTTATTCACTACCTTCCGATTAGAGTACAGCGCGGGTAAGGTTGTACCTGACTCGAACCCTATACATTACAACTCGAACCCGAAATATTCAAACACGAATCCGACGCGAAATACAATTATGGAAAAATAGCGTACAATTATGTCTCTAATATCATTTTATATTTTTGTATAAAAATGAACACATATACAATCATTACTATTCAAATGTATGTATATATATATATATATATATATATATGTGTATATATATTATTTTTGGGGGGGAGGGGGGGGGGGCATTTGAAAAATATTCGGGCCTTTCTTTTGAAAATTCGGTTCAACCCAAACCCGACCCGACTTAGTCAAAACCTAACCCAACCCCGACACGAAAGAGTCAAAACCTAACCCAACCCCGACACGAAAGCGTCAAAACCTATACTGAAACCGATAAGAAGCCGAAATATTTAAATTCAACCCGACCGCAACGAAAAAAAATAGCGTCAACCAGGACACTACTTACGACACAAATAAACACATTTGGAACCAGGGGTTTTATTTAATAAATGAAAACAAATAAGTACCACATAGATAAAGGGCACAAATTATTGAATAAATTTTCAGCTTTAAAATACGCTTATTTGACTTTAAAAAAGCGGAAGGTTGGAAGCTATGGTGTATGCAATTTATTCATAAAAATAGATAAAAATTGCAATCAAAGTAAAACCTGTAATATAGCATTGCTATTTATTTCAATAACAGCCATGATTATTGCACACCATTGTTTTCATATTATCTTAAAATATACCATTTTATTACATGCTATTGCAATGTTTTAAAGATAAGTTTTGTTTTTGAAAATTAGTTTCATTTTCTTTATTTCGAAGGCAAAATGCCTATATTAACACTATTTGCGTGAAGAATAATTTTATGCATTTTTCAACTGGGTGACGAGACGAAACTACAGGAAAATATTTATTTCCATTGAGGAAGTATAGATGGCGCTGTTCAACTCACGTCAGTCTAGAAGAAAAATAAACTTTGTTACAATATGTTTCAATAATGCTGTATAGAAAGTTAAAATTGTTAGTTTAAGGGTATTGATAATAAGCAAAATGGAATAAATAAGTGATTGTAAAGCATTTTATCTTAACAAAATTTAATGTATTTTTTTTTTAATTTCTTCAATGTAGTATATCTTATTAAATTAAACAGTATAATATTTTTCTCTAAATAACATATATATATTTGAAATTATATAAAAAAAAATTACATTCGTTAAGTATATTAATTTTTAAAGCACGTAAAATTTTAGGAATTTTATTTCAACTCTTCTTAAAATCGAATACGTTAGTTGTAGTACGTTATTTAGTACATTTTAAAGTTTGAGAAGATTTATATAAAATACAAAACGCAGATGCTGTTAAGTGTTAAAAGTATTTTTACGATGAATAATTTGCTCAATTTCTAATGCTTTAAAAAGTTTAATCTTTCTATAATTAATAAAATCTGTCAAGCTTCATTTCATAAAAATTTTATTTAACCTCTTATCCATAGCTGCCAAATTTGATGCCTTTTTTTTCGCTATTATTAAAAAAATGGCTTATTTAGAATTGGCTTATTGGCGAAGCAAAATGCCTATAGTAACTGTATTTGCGTGAAGAATATTATTGCATTTTTCAACTGGATAACGATGCTGAAACTACAGAAAAATATTTATTTCCATTGAGGAAGTGCAGATTGCTCAGTTTCTGATGCTTTAAAAAGTTTGATCTTTCTATAATTAATAAAATCTGTCAAGCTTCATTTCATAAAAAAATTATTTAACCTCTTATCCATAGCTGCCAAATTTGATGCCTTTTTTAGCTATTATTATAAAAAATTGGCTTATTTAGAATTTAGAATTGGCTTATTGGTGAAGCAAAATACCTATATTAATGTATAATGTAGCCTCTTTTATTCCCAGTTGACAAATGCAATATTATTATTCTTCACGCAAATACTGTTAATATAGGCATTTTGCTTCACCAATAAGCCAATTCTAATTTTCGGCGATTAAATAAAACAAATTTTTCTGTTCAAATATAGTTGTAGGAAAAAGACGTAAATTTGGCAGCTATGTCTTATCCCTGCTCTGTTGAAAAAACGCTCTTTTGATAAACTTTCTATAATTTTTATCAATCTATGCAAAACACATTCAAGCATTTAAATGCAAGCAGACATTTAGAGTAAAAAGGGAAAATGGGCATAATTTAAGGTCATTTTAGAAAATGTGTTTTATGTTAACAAACCTTTAGCTGTTCAAAGAAAAAAAAATCTTACTAAGTTATTTTAGATCAAATATTAAATGTAATGGTTACTAAATCACTATGGAAAACACAGTGATATGGCTACTACAGCCGTATAAGTGTCCTATCAGAAAAAGTAATTTATTTCATTATTATAGCTAGGGGTTCCAACTGTGACCTTCGATACTCCGTGGAATTATCGCGGGAAATGTTTTATTCATTTTTTTAATAGATGTTCTTTAATATATATTTCTAATTTTAGATTGATAGGTTTTTTTTTTTTTTTTTCTCACACATATTTAAAGACATGTGTCAAAAGATATTTTACTGAAAAGAAAAAAGAAATTGTTTACCTTTAAAAAGTAACAGCACTTAAATGCAAAATACGTTATAAATAATATATTTCTTTTAAATACTAAAAGGTGTAAATTAACAACATAATATACAGTAAAATAACTTTTATTAGATTGTTGGCTCACTCCGGGCCATTTTCAAAAACAAATGAGAATATTCTATAATTGCACGGTCTTTAAGTCATTATTTGAAATGCTATCATTTAATTTTCGTGTACTTTTTAAAAAATTAAGCACGTTATCTTTTATTTTGACTTTCATAGTCACTCCATACAAATATGAAAATAAACAACCAAGTAAAAATTAAAGATAACGTGCGTAATTTTTTTAAAAAGTACATGACTCGAGTTACTCCATGGTTACAAATATGAAAATAAACAACCAAGTAAAAATAAAAGATAACGTGCGTAATTTTATAAAAAATATATGAAAATTAAAAGATAATAATAACTTCAAGGGCCGTGCAATTATAGAATGCTCTCATTTGTTTTTGAAAATGGCTCAACAATCTAAAGTTATTTTACTGTATATTATGTTGTTAATTTACACCTTTTAGCATTTAAAAGGAATAAATGTTTAAAATATCAGTTTCATATGAATGCTAGTCTTATTTTATGAATTTAACTATCAGAAAAAACAGAATTTCAGTACTGAAAATTCAAAAAATACCCGAATTCGGGTACATAACCTGAACACAATCACCCCCGAGATTTTTCCTTTATAATATTAGATGCACAAGTATTTTATTTATTTAAAACCAAAGTAACTGATTATTATAGAAAACTAACGTTACTACTTATACACTTGAACAATTGTTTTCCAAATCTGCTCCGATTTCCCTTTTAAAACTTACCCATGAGTAAAATCATAATCCATTTTAGTTAGAGAAAGATTTTAACATCAATGCTTTAAATTCGATTATTGAGTTGATTGGAGACGCGGGAGAACGTCTAGAAGCTCTCCTTACCGATAATAAAGTAAATCTTAATATCACAAGAAGTCTTAAAAATAAAAGAAGAATTTTTATTTTAAAATATTCAGCATAAAAAAAAGGATAAAAATATCAGGAAATATTAATCAGATTATGAATAAAATAAGTTTGTAGGAAAGATTATTTTGCCTCTATCTCTCGAGGTCCCTTTGTTATAAATTATTACAAATAATTATTTTACGGTAGAAAAAGTTAAATAAAGTCTATCTGGTACGATGAAAACTTTATATATATTTTTTGTTTTAATTTTTTTAATGTGCATAATATGAATTTTTTTTTACTTTTTTCTATCTATATAAGAAGAAAGTATTGGATTCGTGAAATATTTTGACTTCCGGTTTTCGACGGATTTATGTATTTTAGAAAACCTTAACACGATTTGATATGATTTTTTTTTTTTTTTTTGTATATGTCTGTTCGTGAGTCTGTGTCTGTATGTGACACAAATTTGTAAATAGGATGAAATTTCATATGAATTTCTATCTTTATGTGAACTGGTGCTGATTAATTGTTAACAAAATCCCCCCACAAATTGATGATATGTTCGATAATTGTGATGTTTATATCCCCAGCTTAGGTGCACAGAATTCCACGAAACATCAAATTTAGAATCCACATGATAGGAATAGATTGTCATTCAATTTTAGCTATTTTCATCTAAGAGGGGGGTGTCAACATTCCAAGATTTGTTCTAAATATGCTATGTTTATATCACCAGTTTAAATGCACATAATTCAACGAAACTTCACGCTTAGCTTCCTGAATATGGGAATATATTGTCATTGCCCAAAAAATATATTTGCTAAATAGATGTAATTTCGTATACTATTTAAATCATTTAAATGGGTTGATTTAAAAATGATTTTTAAATCCTAAATTTTCCTATAATATTCCAAATTTATGGTTGGAATTACTAAACGAATATTTTAAAGAAAACTTGAATAGGGGGAGCCATGGGAGTAAACAATCTTAAATCGGTGTCTTTAGTTTCTTTTTCATGATTGATAATAGAGGGCGTTTATATGTATGTTTATATATTACGTTGTCCAGTGTCAATCGTCTTGATTGATGTTGTATTCTTATGATAATGTTTTTTATCTCGAATTAAACCGAAACATGTCAGTGGTTTATTTGTTTTATATGTATATTTAGAGATGTGACACCTTACTTAAGTAAAAGAAAATTTTTATGTATTTATATGATTTGGTTTATACTGCAGAAAGTTTTGTGACAGCCACAACATACTAGTTTTAAAGTGCATTTAGATTGTTTGGAAAAATTAATCAAAATAGTAAAAAAAAAAAAAAATTAATATTGACGTCAATGACCAATCATACAAATTTTCTTCGGTTATAAACTGTTATAAGAATTATATTGTTTGCGAGAAAATAAATCATCTACATCATATTCCAGTAAAAAGAGAAAAAATAAAGTAATATGAAATTTTGCTCTAAAATAGTCGGTTTAAAAAATAAACATTGAGAAAATATCAATCAAAATATAAATAAATTTAATTCATTTGTGACGACAATGACTAAACATATACAGAATGTCCTTATCTTATTCCTGCAAATTAGCTACTCTCTAAACCTTTAATTTTAGACGTATATTTTCAATTGAAAAAAAAAATGTAAATGTTGTTCAATCAAAAAATCAAATCTGTTCAAAAAATGTTCATCATCATCTTAGAAGCCATTTAAGTTAAAAGAGTTGTTGTTATTCGTGAAAGTAACTAACTTGTAACTTTTATATGGTCCCTGGATCCTTGGTCCTATAAATTATACGTAGAAAAACATTATCCCTAACCCTAACAAGTGAAACGAAAACAAAAATACACTTTCACACGACCAAAATTTACCGAGTTATGATACTGATGAATTTAAAAGAATTTTAAGAATTCGGCGTTTTACGGCGCTAAAAATGTCCCTTTCCTTTTTTATACCTCTAAAACTGACGATTTTTGAATTAGCTATTGTGCAGCGATAATAGAGCACACCCTGTATATTTCAAACTTTACTTCCCTTTTGAACTGCTGTCTGTTGAATATATATTTCCCTACCCTCTCTCTCGTAATCGATGTTCTTCTTTTATAAGCTGAAAATGTATAAAATTTTACTTTGGAATATTCAATTTAAAAAACAAACGCTTAACACCATCAGGAATTATTAATCAATATATATATAAAATAACTTTACTAAGAAAGACTGAAAATAAGCTTATGTTTTTCCTGTTTCTCGATCTAATTCAACATTCCTCATTTATATATATTTTAAATATTCAGTTTAAAAATAAACTTATGAAACGTCAGGAAACATTTATCAAAATATAAATAAAATAACTTTACTAAGAAAGACTGAAAATTAGCTTATGTTTTTCCTGTTTCTCTATCTAATTCAAAATTCTCCAGTTATATATATTTTAAATATTCAGTTTAAAAATAAACTTATGAAATGTCAGGAAACATTTATCAAAATATAAATAAAATAACTTTACTGAGGGAGACTAACAATAAACAAATATTTTGGTTCCTTCTTTGACCCGAAATTCCTCCGTTTTAAACTGTTTTATAAAAATTTTCTTCATAATATTGAATTTAAAATATAAATGCTTAATACGTATGAAATATTAATCAAAATATAAATAAAATAACTTTACTGAGGAAGACTAAACATAAGCATATATTTTGCTTCTTTGTCTGACTCGAAGTTCCTTAGCAATAAAATCTTATTTAAAAATATTCAATTAAAAAAATAAACTTTTAAAACGTCAGGAAATATTAATCAAAATATAAAAAGATAACTTTACTGATAAAGACTAACAATAAGCATATTTTTTCTCTCTTTCTGTGACTCGAAGTTCCTCGGTTATAAAATTTTGTTTTATTTATTAAAAATATTCAATTTAAAAAAATAAACTTATAAAACGTCAGGAAATATTAATCAAAATATAAACAAAATTACTTTACTAGGGAAGACAATAAGCATATATTTTTTCCTCTCTCTCCGAGTAGAATTTCTTCCGTTATAAACTATAATTTTATAAAATTTTGCTTTAGAATATTCAATTTAAAAACATAAACATATATTTTCCCTCTCTTTCTCTGACTCAAAGTTCCTCAGTTATAAAATTTTGTTTTATTAAAAATATTCAATTTAAAAAAAATAAACTTATAAACCGCCAGGAAATATTAATCAAAATATAAACAAAATTACTTTACTAGGGAAGACAATAAGCATATATTTTTTCCTCTCTCTCTGACTCGAAGTTCCTCCGTTATAAACTGTTACAAGTAATTACTTTATCAGCGAAGAAAGCAAGTGGGCCTTGAAAAAAACGAAGAAAAAAGTCTTCAAGCTATTAAGCGGGTAAAGGCCAATTCGGGTAGTTCGAAATACATACTAGCAGCTGGGATGGTCATTTATTTATTTAAAAAGAAAACTCGAACGTATGGGAGCGGTTTTGTTAATGGAAGGGAAAAAGCTACAATGATAACCTTTTTCGTAAGGTAGACTTTTAAAGTACTAATGGCATTTTTTGCAGCGTGCTTTTTAGTAAGTTTTCTAACTTGCGGTAGAAAAACTCTGATAAGAAGTACGCCATTAACATAAATAGATATTAGTCAATGAAAATGTTTGAGCTTGGATATTTTCACACTCTTACTTACACATTCCTGAACGGCAGAAAAAAAAAATAAGAATTAAGTACGAAAAATTAAATGTACTGACATATATTATTTGCTTAATAAATATTCATACGATGTAAAAACTAGTCGTTGGGGGCCACCGTAATACTTACCCATCATGGATATGCATAATATAAAATATGAAAATAAAACATGTGTAAACTATTTATAAAATGCGTTGCAATTCGAATAAAATCGTGGCTTGATTACGTCATAAATTTTAAACGCTCTATTACTAAATTGCGTAAAAGAAACATCCTTATAACTCCAAAATTGATAATATATTAACTAACGGTTTACTGCGTCGGATTAAGGGTCTCATTTCCAATTAAAATATATCTTTGAATTGAAATTTCAATGAAATACAGGACCGACTCGAATGAGACATGAAAAATCGAAGAGTGTGGTAAATAGGATTACAAATATCTCGGCAACTTATTATCCGATCGACTTCATTTTTTATGCAAAATTTATGTTTTATTTTGTCTTTTATATTCACTCGTTAAAATGAACAATTTCGAAAATTTTTATATACCTTTTATCAGAACGAATATTTCGAGAGTCCGAAAAAAATAGTTCCGGATAATCAAGGTTACTGAAATTCAATAAACTTCTTCCCATTATTACATACTAAGTACACACCATATTTCAAGTCTCTATCTCAATTTGTTCGGAAGATAGAGCGTTTACAGACACACACAGAGACAGACGGACGGCAAAATTTGTTTCTAAAAATATGTTTTTCGGAAACTCCAGTGTCTGAAACGTGTAAATACGTCAATTTTTTTTTTTCGATTTTTAAAACGATTACAAGACTTACCCTATACTACGTATGATGATGGGTAAGTCATTAAGATGTTTCCAAGCCCGGCGTTTCTTAATTTATGAAAATATAATATAAACACGAACGAAAATATACAATAACCTCTTTTTTTCGAATTACTCGTGATTCTTAAAGCTTTTCTATATCTTTAGAAACCTCAGAAATACATTTCCATTATTATAAGAAGCTATTAAATTTCGGAAATTGTAAACACAAAGTTTCTTTCTCTGCTACTGATATTCGGAAACGTTTTCGTGTTGTTTTTATAATATATTATTCAGTTTTCTCAAACGTTTCCTAAAACCAGTGGCAGATTAAGAAACTTCTTTTTATAAACGCTTCTTTAAATCTCTAAAATATATTGATTTCTGAGGTTTCATATAATAAAACTTTTGTGTATAATAACCATTAAATCATATGAAAAATCGACAATATATGAACCGATAATTATAATAAAATGCAAAGATATGTATCCAAACACGCAAGATTCAAAAAATGAAATAAGTGAAAAAAATGACGATATGGAGAAAAATAATCCTATGTGCAGAATGTGAAAATATTACAAGAAGCAAATGGAAACTTATATTGTGAAACGCGTTATCTAGGGCAATATTCAACAAATATAAGTAAATTAAGTAAGTTAATAAGTTAAGTAAGTTAAGTAAGTAATTAACAAAAATAAGTAAGAAAAGCTTTAAGAATCACGAGTAATTCGAAAAAAAGAGGTTATTGTATATTTTCGTTCGTGTTTATATTATATTTTCATAAATTAAGAATTGTTGTTGGGTAATTGATTTCTGTTTGAGTAAATAGCACTAAGCCGAATTTACTTTATTCAAACTGTCCGATCAACCACAATGCCACGTGTAAAGAAAATTGTATAAAAGGACAGATATGTGCCCTTGTCACCCCTGTACAATTATAACCTTGCACCGCTGTCTTTAAACTATTACAGTGATGGGCAGAATGAATAATTTTCATATTCGAATGAATCTTTCGGGCATGCGCAAAAACATAACTGCCAACCTTCACATATTTTTAAACAATTACTAACAGAAGTTTAAAAAAAAAAAAATCTGCTTTTGCTTCTTCTTCTTTCTTTTATTTTTTTTAATTTCTGGCGGTAATTTGTTAAAAAATTAAGAAGTTTGTTAACTATGCTTTTTCGCGTGCCCGAATGATTCATTCGAATGAAAAAAAAAATCATTCATTATGCCCATAACTAGTTTAAACCTACCTGAAGAATCACATTAAGCTGAAATTATATATGATAATTCTCATAAAGTAAAATGTTATGAAAATTGTTTTTCTTAAAATGCAGTTCAACATTTGGTAAGAAAAAATGAGAGTGAATAAAGCATGACTTAAACTAAAATTGAATTTTATTATTTTACACTCATCTAATTTTTGAGAATTTTCCGCAAATCAATTCCGTTACGTGAAAAAAAAGTTTTCCTCCCCTTCAAAGTTGATAATAAACTAGGCTTATTGCGTCAGGGCCTTCATTATAATTCCAGTCTATTCAGATCAGCTTCAGATTTCAAGCATCTATCAGTTTACGGAAAATCTTTTATTTTTACATACATGAAAGTCACGTTAGTTAAGAAAATAATAATAAAAAAAAAGACCAATCTTGATACTTGAAATGTCAGTTAGGCAACAAATTCACGTGATATTTATGCAACAAAAAACTTTGGATGTATATTCATAATTGCAGAAATTCTTCTACGATATTGTATCCGCTTACCAGAAAAGGATTAACATAGTAAGAAAGGATTTGTATAAAGTATTAAAATGAAAGCTAAAGAAATGGAATATTTGCTGTATCATAGTTCAAATTCCAGTTTAAATCACAATTTTATACAAAATGTAAAAAAATAAAATAAAATTATTAATCAAAAAATGAGCATATAAAGAATTGGTTGTAATTTTAATTATTTATTTATATTTATCATTAATTTATTTTATTATTTTTAATTATTTTATTATTTATTAATTTTAATTATTTTATTATTTATTAATTTTAATTATTTATTAATCAAAAAATGAGCATATAAAGAGATTGTTGTAATTTTTATTAATTATTTCTATTTATAAATTTCGATAATATTGTACGCTTTATTTATAGTTTATTTTATAGAAATAAAAATTAAACGTGACAAAATAAATTTCTTTTGTAAGCTTATGTTTGGTAAATTTATCAACAAAAAAATATCCAATAATACTGGAAAATATTTTATCGTTTATTGCTTTCTTTACTTAATAAAAATAGCAGTTTGAATTATGATATTTTAAAACTTGTTAGAACGCTATTTTTTAAATACGATTTCGCGTATGATCACGTAAAATCACTGTGAATCACGTATGCTAATTATATTAATACATAATCTTGCTCTTTAAATTAAAAGGCAAGATTAAGTATCAAATTCATAGAACTTAAAAAAAATCGTTTTATTTCATCTAAATTTATCAAAAATGTCCACTTGACAAAAAAAAAAAAAACTGAGTTGCATTAAAGGAAATATTAATGTAATTTTTCAAATAAATTAAATGCGAAAAAAAAATGGATAGTTTCTTTTTACTTTTATCCCAAAGCTGAACTTATACCAGAGCTCAAAACAATTAATATCTAGTAAAATTTACCAGATAAGATTTATAAAAGGCATTATAATGAAATCATATCAATACTTATTCACACTTAAAATGTAAAATATTTTGTTATTTTGGGGAAAATCGATTTTTTTTAACTTATCTGCATGATAAATTTCATCAAATTAATTTAACATTCATTCATTGAATGCTAGAGTGTCTGTTATGAATAATATTTTAACTAAAGCAGAATATAAAAACAAAGACAAGAAATAAATAACAGAACAATTTTCTTATAAATTTCATTTTAAAAACAGGCTTTGTTTTGTGTTTTTAAATTATTATCAGATTATACGTCCGGGACCAATTATAACGACAAATATTCTCTGAAACAAGACCTTTTCATACCGTGAGATTTTGCATAAGACTAAAACTTCAATGGAACACTCATTAGCGCTACTTGTAATTTCCCTCTGGCACGAGTTAAGAGGTTTTTGTTTTTCCGTTAGGTTGTTTGAATATTTTTCAATTAATCTCGATCTCTTCAAAAGAATTTGCCTCGTGTATGATTCTTTTCGGCTGTCGACAAGACGATTGTACCCAGGTAATAACTATCTGTGATAGCAAATAATACCAGGCCCGAAATAATTAATACTTCAGACTCGAGCTACTACACAGACAGATTAATGTTTCGTATTACAATATCTTCGTCGGGAAATAATGCTGCAGGTCAAAACAACAATCTCTGATCCCTTTAATGCATGTGAAATTGTAATTGATGCCATCGGTGTTTGGATTTGTATAGGATATCACGACGTACTTTTTCTTTTCCTTTTATTTTGCATTCGTGCGTTGACAATGGGAAGAAATAACAACAAAAAATGTGTACTACATATTAATTATCTTTATATTTTTATTTTTTATGAATAAAATTCTGGGTATTTTTTTAGAGTTTTAAATCTACACCTTGGCAGAAAAAAGGGTCAATGTTTATATCGACAAATCACGTCACAATAGATGAATAGAAAAATTGCCAATGTCTTCCCTATAATTTATTCCGCAAAGAAATAATAAATTCAGTGATAATTCAAAGATATTTTAAAAACTACAAAAAATAAATCATCTTTTTCTCCAGATTCTAAAATGAACAATGGCCTTTTTTCCTACAAAATTTGGTACAGTCCACCAATCACGTCACAATAATCATAAGTGTAATAGAAAAAATGCGAATGTCCTCTCTTTAATTTATTCTTAGAGGAAATATTTTTTTAGTAATAATTCAAAGAAATGTTTAAACATACAAAAATTAAGTCAACTTTTCTCAAAATTCCAAAAATGGACGTTGGACTTTTTCCTACAAAATATGTACAGTACACTAATCACGTCACAATAATCATAGGTGTAACACAAATAATGCCAACGTCCACTCTTTAATTTATTCTTAGAGATATAATTGTTTCAGCAATAATTCAAAGATTTTTTTTAAAATACAAAAATTAAATCAACTTTTCAAAAAATTTCAAAAATGGACATTGACTATTTTTATTTTTTTTTATCTACAAAATATGTCCAGTCCGCTTATCCACGTCACAATAATCATAGGTGTAGTAGAAATAATGCCAATCTCCTCCCTTTAATTTATTCTTAGAAGAAATAATTGTTTCAGAAATAATTCAAAAAAAATTTTTTAAATACAAAAATTATAAATTAAATCAACTTTTCTCAAAATTTTAAAAATGGACATTGGCCTTTTCCCTACAAAATATGTACAGTCACATGTCCGAAATAATGCCAAATGTCCTCCCTATATTTTATTTCACGAAGAAATAATTGTTTCTGTAATAATTCAAGGAAATTTTAAAAAGTACAGAAATGAAATATTTTTTCTCAAAATTCTAAAAATGGATATCGATCTTTTTCCTACAAAATTGGTATAGTCAAACTTCAATATCTCTAACTGATTGACCATAAAATATATAATTGACCATATTTCATTGAAAATATTTCAATAAAAAAAATTAAACTGATTGAAACTCATTTTCTTCAATGGGGAATATAATACTGCATCTAGATACTAAAGTAATGTTTGGTGTATTTAAACGCCTTTTAGAAACGCCTTATTCATTCATAGCCCTGTAGGTTTTGTACTTAGTAATTGCTTGCTAGATCTTTAAAACAACGTTAATCTTTAGAAAAAAAAAAATAGCTTAGCTAGTACAACTGATTGAATTATTGATTATAGTACAACTGATTGAATTATTGGGGAAATTTACGCAGTTAAAAGTGTTTATTTCAGACTTTTTATGAAAATTTTTCATTTTTACTTTCTACAATTATTAATTGCACTATTTAAAATATTTTTATTGATCTCTCTTTTTACCTCTGCTATACCAAGCAATTTTTTTTCTTTGACGCTTAAATTAGATTTTTAAAAAGCAGTTTTGGGAAAATGTACTACGACTTCTCATCTTATTATCTAAATTGATTTCAAGTCACTCACACGGACAAATCAGATTCCTAGAACGGCGCTTTAATCTAGGCAAATAAACTTAATTAATGGATTTTCAAACGTAAAACTCAGTTGACCAGATTCAAACATCCTATTAAAATTAAAATTAAAACTTTTCCGTCAACAAAGACCCAAATGGATCAAGAGAAAAGTACACTTATGGAAGCAGTAGTCAATATAAAGTTTTATTTATTTATTAATTTTAGTTAGTTATTTTTTTATTTTTAGTCCTTATTGTGTGGCGAAAAAAATTAAATTAACTATATTATGTGAAAAAATAAAGTTTTGTAAAGAAAGATTAAATACAGTTAATAAAATCCCAACCAAGCATTTATTAATATTATTAATAATAATTAAGTCCTTCGGTGAACGTTTTCCTTTCCAGTGAATTGTTTTGCTTCCAAATTAATACAAATATTTAAATGATCGAAAATTTATAGAGAGTTCGTTTTAATGCAATAGAATTATGTGAAGACCACCCTTTTTACTATGTAATTTTGTAGATTTGTGAAGGGTCCCATTTTATTAATTAGAATTGTGTGAAAATACACCAAAAATAGCCCGATTTTTGTCTGGGTTTAATTTGGAATGACAAATTTTTAAAAGCAAAATGAATTCTTAAACTTTTTCGAAAAGTTATATTCTATAATATTTATTTTATCAAAATTTAAAAGAAATTCTGTTTGTTTGTCAAAAGTTATTTCGACACGTTATGAAAAATAGTACACCCTCTGAGATGGTAATATTACATTAATTAAAATACTTATAGATGTGTTAACTATCAAAGCAGTTGTTACCGATCATATTGATTTCTTTATCTAAACGTAAATTTAAAACATGTTAGGTTTCATGTAGTAAAATCACATTTCCAACACTAAAATACTTTAAAATATTTTCGTTGTTATTTCAAAGACAATAAGAAAATATCGACATAAAAAGAGAAAATGAAATTTTACGATAGTAGTAAACCTTTTATTTCAGAGGAGGGCATGTATGTTTCATTTTCAAAGGCACTAGTAACACTACAGTGTCGTTTGATTTCGTTCTTAAAAGCGTGTTAGATCTGAACTTACAGTGTGCGCCACTAAATACAGGGATTTATTGGCAGGGGGAGTACCTTTTTATAGAGGTAGCACTGGGGTTATTAAAAATGTTATTGAAACCTGTGACCTATCTTTAATGAGACTGCAACCCACTCACAATTGTCCTTCAACATTTATGCAGTAAAGACTTACACATCTGCTTTCTAATAAAACCGCTTTCGCTTTCCACGTGCATTTATGTATTTCTGGTGCTCTTTCTTTGCGTGGCCTTGTGTTTGTATATGGATCTACACTGTGTATGTAACGAGTTTTTCAACTGCAACCGAAAAAGTAACATTTCAATAATCCGAAAAGTATTGACAGAATGTTTAAAGAGAAATGCAGACAAAGGCATGATACTTTTTTTATAATGAAAAATTTTATTGACAAAATACATTTGCCAATATACAATTACAAAATTCATTTGTCAACAATAGTCGTCCCGGAACTACTGCCGGTCATTAGTTAAATATATGACAGTAATTACAGCCCGAACCCGATTAACCTCTGAATCTAGGGGAGGCACGGTATCATTTTGCCCCCCCCCCTTTCATCTGACAAAAGTTTTCTTAATTCTTCATTCTTGAAAACTCACCAATGATACTAATATCAATACCGGGAGTAGCTTAGCCGAAGTCACATATATTTCATTAAACAGTTTTTTTTTTATGTTCCCTGTATATACTTCAGATATATTTAGTACCAGATGTTTTAGTATCAGATGTATTTAGCAGTATGCTCAATTTTCCGGGTGGTTTCTAACAGGCACATCAGGATGCTATTTAATTGATTAAATTATTTAAAAAATTATTTTTTTAATAAAATAGTAAATTGCGATAGAGTTTTCAAACAAATTGCTATAGAGTTTCAAACAAATTGCGATAGAGTTTTCAAACAAATTATGTTTGAAAGTACATTTTCCCCCCCTACTTGACGATGTAAAAATTGAAAATGTGGAATGTTTAGAAGTTTAAAAAAATTGCAGTAAAAGCAAAATTCAGTCGTCTGGTGTTGCCACCATCAAAATGACGTCAGTGTTCCGCACGGACACGTTTGACCTTTATAATATAGTTAGCCTCATGGACAACACATTTATAGTAATGTCAAAAAAAATGTCTCGAATGAGAGTAAATATTTTTTAACGTTGACTTTGCAACAAGTTTCCCTAAGGAAAAAAATAAATTTTTACTTTTGCGGTATCGTTACTAATGTAATGAATACACCACACTCTAGTTATTCGGCGTTGATGTAAATATTATTCAGAAAACAATCTTAAAAAAGAATAAAAAATGTATCAACTTTTCATAAGACAGAGGTCAAAGACAGGAGGAACCTTTAAAAACCAAAATCAACAAAGTAAATGGTCGCTGGCAAGGTTCCCAAATATGCAGGAAGCATTCACGGAGCACTTAAGCTTCCAGTTAATCCCGTGACAAAACTCAAGCTCGTTTTGATACAGATGTAAAAGAGACGATGTTGTTTCCCTAAGATATAAAGCAGACAAGCCTATTTGCATTTCCAAGACAAAGTTGCATGTAGGTAAAAAATTTGGATTTGTTTCAGTTTTTGCTTCATTTTTTATCACCATCTCCCAACTGACACGATACGAGACCTTCCATTTGCAACACGATTTCCATGAAACTGAGTGTCGTCAAAATTTAGAGGTAGAAACAAAAAAAGTAATATTTCTGATCATGATTTTCTAAGTAAGTTGGCTGACACATGGAATAATTATTTTGAGATGTTTTAGATAAAACTCATTTTACATTCCATGCTACATTTCATATTTCACTATATGCTGCAAAAGAGTTTATATAAATTTACTTAGTCAAAAGATAAATTATAGTAATAAATGCAGTCTTAACTATATATGTTCCTAACTATAGTCCTTAACTATATGATGAGAAAAAATAAAAATAAAAAAGAAAGAAAGAATCATCCAAAACGATGCAACTTTTCATCCACAATTCGATCACATAAAGATTAAATAGCTTTATCGCAACCAATAATGCAACAAGTTAAAGGAATAATAAAACTTTTTTTCATAATAAAACCCCTTATGGTTTACTTATATTGCACCTTATTTTATCACATTACCACCGATAAAGAAAATATCAAAATTAAATTGATATAAAACGTATATGTTGGAGCCCGCACTCATAGCAGTAATAAACATCCAATTAATTTAAAGTCAAATATTTAAAAAAAAACTAAAACTTAAATTTAAAAATAAATTAATTTAAACCTGGAAAATGAACCCCAATATTGCAAATTTGCAGAACAATGTTTTACATAAAAAGTAACTAAAATGTACTAGTTATGCACTTCGACCGTTTAATTTTACGAATTCACAGAAAAACTTTTTAGTGAATGAAGAGACCAATGTTCATTTATAATTATATGGTTTTAAAATGATTGTTTTAACCAGCATTTGCAGACATACAGTTCTTGGAGATAGCGAAAAAGAACTGCGCTTAACAAGTGTAATACAAACTACTTTAAAATAGCCACACACTAAAACAAGATAAACCTTCCTGGAATAAATAATTCAATTTAAAAATTTCAACAAGCGTGACCCAGCAAGCTTTATTAGAATAGTTATGCTTTGTTATTACAATAATTATATTTCGAGGCTTCGAAATGATTCAAACAATACTGAAGCTAACAAAAGAACTTTTATAACAACGTATTTTTTACAACAAATTCTTCAGGAGCTTCGTTAACCCGAAAGTGTTTCTCCAATAGAAGCCATTGAATGTTCCAGTTTTTTAAAGGCAATAAACAAGGAACTTGATAAGATCATCGAACAGAACACTAAAGATACCAGTGGTGCACTTTTTAACCCTGATGATGATTTTTGAGTTATTCGTTGATTGAAGTTGTATTTCCTGGTGAAGGAATATCTGTCACGACTAACTAGAGGTTACAAATGAACGAATATATGGCACGCACCACTAGGTTCACACCTATGTGCCGCGCAAGGTTACGTTCTCAAATGAGAGCATGTTATTTTTTTTTTCTTCTTTGATCAGATGATGAATGTGTATTGTTCTGAAAATACCATAACTATCTTCCCAAACGTTTCAATCTTATTTTTTAAAAACTAAAATTGGTTGGCAGATTGTTTAAAATATTAGTTTTTACGTCTTCTCATTAAAATGTTAGCACACGTTTTAGATTATGCTGGAATCAACAGCCGGTTGGATGTTTCTTTAATCTTTCTAGGTAGATCAAAAGTTTATTGAAGATAAATTATTACGATAAAGAATAATGCAGTAAACATCTGAACTTCAGACCGTTTTACAAAACATCGTTTTTTTATAAAATCGGTTTCCTTTGATAACGAAATAAGATGAAGAATCGTGAACTTGATTTAAAATATATATATATATTTAAGTCTGCGGACAAAACAATTTGATAAAAATAAACACAAAGTGCCGTTTAATTCTAGCTGTAGTGGATTAAACTAAGTTTCTGTGTAATCTACTCTTTCTGGATTTTATTGAAGATAGGATAGAGAATGATGCAGCATATAGCTGAACTTAAAACCGTTTTACAGAACATTGTTTACAAAATTGGTTTCCTTTGATAACGAAATAAGATGAAGAATCGTGAACTTGATTTTAAAAAAAATATATATATATTTTTTTTTTTTTAAGTACGCGGACGAAACAATTTGAGAAAAATAAACACAAAGTGTTGTTTAATTCGTGTTGTAGTGGATCAAGCTAAATTTTAGGAAAAGACATTTTAATTTATTGATCAACATTTAACTTAGTCTTACGGTTATTTTAAATATAAAATATGATGTATTCATATAAGGTTGCGCGATAATTTTTTTTTTCTTCTGAAAAATGTATTTGATAAATATAACAGCTACGATTTTTCCAAAGGAATATTTGTGGGCAACGATTAAAGGACATCACATTACAGAAGAATATAGATATATTTAGACTACAACAGCACTAAAAATACATATATATGTAACATATGAAAGTAAAAAAAAAGTAAAAGTAATCAGTCCAAACATAAGACAGGGAAATAACGTGTGAAATAACGGTAATGTTTGGTTATTGAAGAAATTAATGTTAAAATATTACATGAAAGTGAAATGGAAAAAATAAATCAATCCATGGAAATATAACCTATGAAATACGAGAATGTTTTGCTTATTTAGAAACTAATGTTAAAATGCTGCAAGAAAGTACAAAGAAAATGAATGTTAAAATATTTCATAAAAGTATAAATGAATCAGTTCATGGGAATATAACTTCTGAAATAATATGACGTTATCACGTTTTTAAAGAAATGAATGTTAAAATATTACCAAAATAGTATTCATACGCATAACATATTGGCATGCTGACCGTTCCGGAATTTACCTGAAATTTTCTTATTAATCAATTTCTTTCCTATAGTTAAGGATTCGTTTTCAGAATAACTGTCATTTGGGTTTTAGTAAAAGGGAGTTACTTTCAGACAAAATCGATAAAGTACTCTCTTTCACAAATGTACAAAAATTTTCAGATATCTTAATTTAAACTGAAAAGTAACTGATTTTTATTACAAACAAATGATGTAGATCTTTCAAAAAATTATGCCAAAATTGAAAATTTTAAATCTATTTTGGGGGCTTTAGAAAGGTAAGATGAAGCTCTTTATAATTACTCGAGTTATTTCTAAAACTGAAATTCCGAAAGGCAATAACTTGCCATTTTTCAATCATATTCAAACAAGACTGCATCAAGACATAAGGACTTTTTTTTTTTTACAAATTAGTTTAGTTGTTTTCTTCTAAGGTGAAAAGAATTTTCATGTCTTTTATCCATTATTTTTTTTAAATCCTTGTCGAGCTCGATTAGGCAAAATTGTGTCTTATGATTTTTTTTTTTTAACTTTGATGTTATTGGTGATGTTTAAATAACATCCTGGGCTGAAACGGAATTTCTGAAACTCCTCACTATATTAATATAAGAGGAAAACGTTCAGTGTCTGCAAAAAACAAAATATACTGTACACATTAAGCATTAAACACGTTGACATTCAACAGGACTATACATTCATTCGAAATGATTCTAGCAGATATTTATATTATTCCCGTACACTGAAGAATAAATATAATTTTCCGCTCTGGCTTAATAAGTAGTACGCATTTAGCAGAAAAATATTGGGTTGCGATAAATAATAACTAGGTCATAATTGAATAAACACACAAATAATTATGGGCAGTAGAAGAGCAAAAATTTACTATACCAATAAATATCGTAATTTCGTTTGATCTGCAGGAAAAGGTAGAGAAATAATACATCTGCATGGAACGCAAAACGTATATCAGATTATATTAGTGAAGAACTATATCAAACATTTCATGAAATCCAATATCCGATAAGAAATCCGTGTTTTTTACGTTCGTAGAATACAAAATTGAGTTCGTAAATATCAAGGGAATCTCCTTTCTTTCTTATTAATCAAATTAAGCGTAGTAAGAATAGAGATGCTAAAGACAATTTAAACCTTTTAGAATGAAAATGGAAGAAGCTTTTTTTGGATAGCTTTTGGTAAATATGGACAGTATTCACCATAGCAATATTGATATTGAATTCTCTGATGACTTGATTTGGGTAATTTGCATAGATGTTAATGAAGAAAAATTTAGAAACGAATGAGTTATTTTCACAGATGACAGCAGCCAAACATGTCGAGCATATAATGGGTGTTGTGCATTGATGAAATTGTTAGTAAAGAATTAGACAAAGAAAGAAAATTATTAATAGTACAAGGTGGTCAAAATAAAACTGGCCCGGTATGCCCATAATCTGTTTAATCCATTTGTGGATCAACTCACAGAAGATGAATGACTGTATGGATATTTTCAGCAAGACGGAGCAACAGCACACACTGCCTTGTCACGAGTGCATGAGGTGTTCGGTGAGGTGATGACAATCATCAGAGGCAGAGCAATCTCCCGGCCACCTCGATCGCCTGATCTCTCTCCCTGTGATTTTTACCTGTGGGGCAACCTGAAGGTCTACTCAAATAATCGTCACACGCTGGAAGAGCTATAACAGAACATTGAAAACGATATTGTTGCTATAGGTAGAGCTGCTACCCGTGTCTCACAATTTGATAAATTGAGCACAGCGCTGCATCGACGTTGAAGGGGGCTATTCCCAGCATTTTCTGTGATGGGCACTTCTATTCAATAACAAGGGTCAATTCCATGTTAGTCTTATATATTTTCTCCTGGTCAGTTTTATTTTGCTCTGTAATTATCACGTATGGTTGAGACCCTACTCAAAAAATGCTGAAATTATACGAAAGAGTAAAAGGATCCAGAGATTAAAAATTTTGATAGCAAATTCTTATTGTCATGAATAAAATGCACTAAAGTGTCTTGCAAAAAATAATAAAATTTCTACTATATCCCCTAACAGCGCCGTGATACAAACACAAATCTTACTTTCCACATTGCCGTCATGTGCCTTATAAAATGAGCCATTGTGACATCAATATGTTCCATTTTGTGACAAGTGCAAATGACTCAGATATTTGTCACCTTAACACTTCGACTCCATAGGGGCTTAACAGTGGAGTCACGGTCACCCTGAGACTCATAATGGGACAAATTAACGTATCACATTTTGGTCTCCATAAGTGAATGTCACACTGGTGAGTTGTGACGATTTGTGTCATAATACAGACGTCACATCGACTAGCTGTGCTTTTAGGAAATGGCAGTTTACACTTAAGAGTTATTGAAAAGGACATTTGAAAAATCATTTGGATTGAATCTATTTGATTCTATTAATAAAAGTTTACGAAATTCATACAAATTCATATTTATTTATGATTGAAAATATGCATTCAGCACTTGTCTAGATTTAAATATACAGGTGACAAATGTTACTTATTTCTGTAAAATCATGTCTCGCTTTAAGTATTTCATATGCTATAGAATACATAAAATCTTTATTTCAATACAGAATCATTTCAATTCTTTATTCAATGTTACATCCAAAGCAGCAATTTGAAAAATAACTGGAATATTCATTAAAAGTCAAATAGCAAAAGACGTGCACTTTTGTAAATAGCGAAGGGAAACCTGATAATCAATTATGTTCATTTTCACATTCAGCGATCCTAGTTCGCAAATTTTAATAATTTTAGAATTTCATTGCAATTCTATACTCCAATGAATAAAATAATACTCTTAATATATTTAGGAAAGTCCAATAAGTTTACCCAATTAATTTTACTGATACCTTTATGTCGGATACTAAATATTAGTGATAATGGCATTTGTAATAATTTACTAAAATGGTATGAAATTTTGAATAATTCAAACATAATTTTAGAAAAGCGAGATATTTAATGCATTTGTATGTTTTATGAAGAAAATATTTTTGAAGATATTTTTTTTTTCTTTGTGTGAAATGTGATTTGTTGTACTGAAATTATATACATAAATATCAGCAACGATTATTGCAAACATATTATATTTTATCAATATTTATACAGTTCAATAAGAACTGTGGCGAAATAAATAAATACAGACGCTTACAAGCCTCGGGAAATCACCTTTTCACATGTACATATACGAGGGCTATCCAGAAAGTAGATTACGTTTTCGTCTGTGTCCGCTAGGGGCGGGGCTAGCGCGGCCATCTTGGGGTCAGAGCGTTGCGCAGCTCAGTCGGCATCTAGCCGTGCTAGTGAGAGGTTCGTGCTGTGCTCCGTTCAGATACTGTGACGGTTTGAAATGTCTGCGTTAATTGAAAATCCCGCGAGCTGCGAGGTGCGTGGAGTAATAAGTTCACAATAACGGAACTTTCTTTGAGTTTTCCACAAATTTCGCGAAGTTTGTTGCACGAAATCATCAGCGAAAAGCTTGGTTACCACAAGTTTTGTGCAAGATGGATTCCAAAAATCTTGACAGAGGACCACAAAAATCAGCGAATGGCTGCAGCGTTGAACTTTTTGGACGCTTACCATAAGGATGGTGACTCTTTACTCGATCGCATCGTTACTGGTGACGAAACATGGGTGAAACACGTGAACTGTTGGTTGAAGGCGCAGGCGGCCGAATTTTTCGACGAAGGCATTTCCAAGCTCGTACATCGCTACGATAAATGCCTTAATTTGTATGGTGACTATGTAGAAAAGTAGTATTTGAGTGTGGCTTTCATCTGTATATAATAAAATTTGTTTCCTATACTTTGTTTATTTTTTATTCCAAAACGTAATCTACTTTCTGGATAGCCCTCGTATGTACATGTACATGAGTGTTCTCAGTATCCCACTTTCCTGTTTTCCCGATAGTATGGGAGGTACAAAAACGTTTATGCATATATATATATATATATATATATATATATATATATATATATATATATATTAGGAAACGCATAACACACTTAAAATTTCCCTTTCAGCAATTTTCGTCAATAAAATTAAATGTACTCGAAATCTTTTGTACATTTTCGTATATGATCCATAGAACTTATACATACCAAGTATGCAAAAAAATTAGTTAAATTTATGCATAACATAACATAAAATTAAACATACCACAATTGAAAACGCACTTGTAGCAATTATCGCTCATTGACAGTATTGTAACCGAATTCTTTTGTATGTCCCTGTAAATTGTAAATGAACGATAAATACTATACACACATATTCTACAGTAAGCATTTTGTAACACATCACAGTGCTATATATCAATGTCAATATGTTTTAAATAGTGTAACATCATTAAAACACATTGAAAACGATTTTTCCCCATAGACCATACTGTAACGAAATTATTTTGAGTGTCCCTGTAAAGGAACTATAAGGCTATGCACACCATATTCTATAGTAAACCTCTTGTAATGCACCTCAGTGATATATGTCAATTTCAATATATTTGAAATTGTGTAACAGCATTAAAATAAACCGCAAATGATTTTTTTTCACATAGACTGCAATTCAATGGAATTATTTTGAGTGAACCTGTAAAAAAACTATAAGTGCCACACACTTCATTTTCAATACCGTCCGGATATATTTAATCGAGTTAGAACATGACAGACAGACAGACAGACAAACCGAATTCATAAATACTTTTCAACTATGTTGGAAAGTGTTAAAAAGTGGAGTTTAATGCAATTTGGCAATTGTAAGAGGCCAATTTATGGGGTTCAAAAATTATAAGAGGCTAGTTGAAATTTCTATGTGACGTCTTTTGAGTGTCCCTGTGAACGAGCTTTAAATTCTACACTTAATTTTGAATACCGAACATGCCATAATAAATCTCAATTACATATATCAATTACATGGCAATCCAAGTATATTTACGTGATTACACGAGATTAATTTTAACACACATTTGTGTTAAAATTAATCTAGTGTAATCACGTATCCAGCGTTTACTGGAGTTACATTACCTGCGATCTATTCTGTTGAGCTGATTAAAATATCAGACCGTTGCTATGATCAATAAGGTTAACTGAATTGATTATGCCCTCCAGATTCGACCGGGATAGCTCAGTTGGTAGAGCATGGCAGCTTCAGCCAAGAGATACCAGGTTCGAATCCTGGCCCGGACATTTTTCGTCCAGTTGGAATTACAACTCATATTTATGTGAGTTAGAGTACGGACAGATGGATGGCCAGACAAAGCAAAGTCATAATAAACACTTTTCAATTATGTTGGAAAGTATACGAATATGTTGGAAAGCAACTATGTTGTTATACTATATTATCCACGAACAAAATGCATTAGTTTTTTTTTCCACTTTTTCTTTTCTTTTTTCTTTTGTTCTACTGATACAATTAGAAAAAAATAAAAGTAGTGATTGAACGATATATAAGAAACGTTAACAAGTTTTTATCAAGGAAGTTTGAAAAATATTCTTTTTTTTTTTTTTTTTTTTTTTTTTTTTGGCATTAAAATGATTTCAATGACAAGAAAATACAAGAATTAAAGTTAGACACCTAAATATTTTTATTCTTTCATATGATAGTTTGTTTCTAAATCAGGATTAATACTCAAGCTTAATGGCTCTCTAAAAGGTTTATAGCATTTCCCACAATCAAAAAATGTGTGGGAATCTGTCCAAATTCTTTTGCATTAATGGGTAGGGACTCGTATTACTCATAGAGCTTTACGAAATATGAACCAAGGCACAAAAGTTTTTCTTGCTTTTTCTGTGTTGGGGAAGATCTATGATGACTTCTATCAATCGATAATGCTTAATGCATTAGATGTGTTTAGTCATTTGACAAAACGGGCTCAATTATTAGTGATATGTTCGTAACTAAACTACTAGTAAGTGACTGATTAAAGTTGTATTAAACAAAATAAAAAGCTGTATTAAATAAAAGAGAAAAATTAAGTCAAGACATTAGGGGGGAAAAAATCAAACGTTTTTTATTACAGATTTTAGGTACATTTCGTAAGAATTACTACCTATTACATTCTCCCCTATGTTGGAATTTCTGAAAAAAATTTCCGTTTTTAATGGAATCAAGGTAATGGTAAATTTTATTTATTTCTTTTGTAAATAAAAGAGGGGATATGTCAAATGCGTGTTTTTTATTTTTTTTTTAAATACAGATTATTTATTTACAGTGGATAATAACTTTTCTAAATAATAGAAAGCGTTTCAAGTTCATAATTGTAATCTTCTCAAAATATTTTTATTCGCAACATTTTTTCTAAGCGCATGGTTTAAAAATTCAATGTATATATTGTAGAAAACAATTCTTTGGTAAGATTTAAAGTACCGATATTTTTTGTAGCATTTTAGATAATAAATTACTTGAATATGAAATATAAGTTACTGAAAGATATTTTTGAGCTAAATGAAAATTTTCTATTTTCTGGAATCAAACCGATGGGAAATAAAATTGTTTTTTGGCGGTTAGTGGAAGGAGTTGTAAATTAGAAATTCTGAATAGTTTTTTTTTTTTTTTTTTTTTTTTTGCGCAAGGGTTTAGAAAATCTTTTATACGATAATTTTTTCTCAAAACTTTTTCACTGGAGAATATTATCGCGTATCTTTCCGATATTTTAAATAATTTAAATGATATCAGTCACATTTAAAAACAATTGTTTATTTTTTTAATAAAAAATAATATTAAAGATTTGTTTTATTTTGCAATAGGAAATGATAATGGTTCTCAAACTTTAGCCAGCGTACTTGTTCATTTCAGACTCGTCGATTAGACAGATTAATGCAATTGGCAATGCAAACATCACGATTTTTAAAAAGTATAACCCTGACTCCCTATATCCACTAGTTAATAAGCGACTTCTTATTGTTAAGCATTCAAACATCTGTATGCGATAATAAATGAAACAGAAATAAATATTATTTATTTGTACTTGTTTGTCCAAATGCCAATCCTAACATTACTTAGAAAATATTCATATTTTAAATCTCAGTTAATTCATTTATGTTAATCAAAAATAATTAAATTTTGATGTATCAAACTTTTATTGGCTACAAAAGATAAAATCTTTTATCTCAGAGGAAAAAAGATTTTTTGCAGGAAAAAGAATTAATTCTGAAATGTACTAGTATCTTGGAATGATTTTTTTTATTTATTTATTCATTTAATTTTCAAGATAGGTAATATTTATCATCCTCCCCTCTTGCTTTATCATTATATATATATTTATATTAGCTTTCAGAAAACTTTAAACAAAATGTAACGTCAGTTGATAAGTATTACTTAATAAATACCCTCAGAAGGCTTTTAACTCGTGTATAAAGCATGTAAAGAGCATTTAAAGACTGGTGAATTAGCTGAGAAATCAAGAAGTGAATGTTTCCAACTTAGTTCAATACAGTAGCTTAAGCTTCTTCACAAAAATAAAGATGCTTTGAGAAGATAAGAAAAAAAAAAAGATACGATAACCTTTTTACGAGTTTCAAAACCTATTACTACATTACAAGCATTAAGTAAAAGGAGCTAGATAACGCAATCAAATACAAAAAGCTGACTGCTTTTGTTTTTAAGCAATTCAAAGAGAAAATGCTTGCTTTGAGCCTTTTAGATTGCTTTTTACAACTTTCCAACTTGCAGTAAACGCTGCACAGAATTACGAATTAGGGCGCAAGGAAAAAAAATTGACTCGGTCGAAAAGGGGCCTGTACACGACATTCTTGAATGTTACTTAAATGTGCGAATTGCGTGCACCGGAAAGCTTTAATGGAACGTGATTTTCTTGCAGCGCAAAATTTCAAAGGAGTTGTAATAAAAAGTTTTATTTTGTTGGTATGGAGTGCGCAGATAAGGAAGGTTTAATATATAAAGAGTTCATTATGGTTCGTTCTTCTAAGATTCAGGTTGGCACCATCGAAAATTGAACGGCGTGTTGCTCGAAGTAACAAAACTTTCGAAGAAATTTCATAAAATTTTAATTAATTAAAAAAAAAATCCGCTTACGACATCGTAGACACCAGTTCTTCGCAGCAAACTAAAAATAACTCGTGAATAACTTTTAAAAAAAATATTTCACAGATAATCGACAAAAACTTTATTAGCATATTTTAAATAAAACCAGCATCTCAACAAAAGCATAAATTATAATTTTTATTGCTATAAAACTAACTTTCTTTCATTAATCAGTATCAGAATTAATTATTTTTACACATAAATATTTACTACAACTTTATATTAAAAAGGTACCTCATGAAACTTTGAATATTCATTATCTGTAAGCATTGAAAGTTGAACACAGATATTTATAAAAACTTATAAACAAATATTTTCTGCTTATCTCCATTTTACTTCAAATAACTCCTTTTTAAAAACCTTAGTATAATATAAAAAAATTTATTTATAAAAATTTAAAATAAGTATCCCTTTTCACAATAAAGTTTAACGTAATTATTCAGAAAAAAGGATGGAAAAAATAAAACCAGCACATCAACAATAGTGTAAATTATAATTTTTTAAAGCTATAAAACTAATTTTCTTTCATTAATCAATATCAGAATTAATTATTTTTACAGATAAATATTTGCTACAAATTTATATTAAAAAGTTACCTCATGAAACTTTAAATATTCATTTATCTGTAAGCATTGAAAGTATCAATAGATATTTAACAAGTTTCAAAATTTTGAAGTAACTCATTCTAAAATTAAATTTTATGAAATACATTCTTAGAAATAGAATCATAATAAAGAATGAAACCATATTTTAGAAAATCGTGCAACAAAATGATTCAAACTCATGTTTCCGTCTTCCAACTGACTTTATTCCCCTTTTAATTCAATTCATACCGAATAAAATATGCATTTACTAGATATTTATTCTTTTCTGCAGATTTCCTTTTCGTCTTTGAAAAGAAAGGAACACAAGAGATACTCGACTTACAGAAATATATATGCTGGGGTTATTTTCCCCAAGAGAGCAGTTGGTACGCAGTTGATGCTTCAAAATTTTATGCATCTATTCATCTGACCCAAAGTGGTGTTTAACGCCTCGCCAAGTTGAAGTCCCTCTAACTAGGTACCAGCTGACCACAGCTAAGATTATAATCTTCAATGGATGACAGAGGTGTACGATACGATAACCTTTTTACGAGTATCAAAACCTATTATTACATTACAAGAACTTTGTGAAAGAAGCTAGATAACGCAATCGATACAGTGAATCTCAAAAGTCTGAAACACCCACAATTTTGTACCTCGACTTCAAAAGATTAAACTCCTATCTGAATTAATTGAATTAACCAAATTAAACAGCTTTGAGATACATAGCAAGATGAAGCTTCTGCGATGAAATATGATCTTTAATTATGAAAAATTGTAATCGTTAAGCATTTTCTAATTTTCTGGATGATCCGAATTTTCAGTAATATGTGGTGGTTTCAGCCACAATTCCCTCGGATTTTTGAAACTTTGCTGGTACATCTAACTCTCTCTAGAAATCAATTTATGAAATCCACTGAAGGCGGATTCTTTGAAATAGAATCATAATAAAGAGTGAAAGAATATTATAGAGAATCACGAAACAAAATTATTCAAATTCGCGTTTCGGTCTTTCAATGTAATTCTAAATTTATTCGCCTTTTAATTTAATTTATGCCAAATAAAATTAGTATTTACTAGAATAGTCTTTTCTGCATCGTTTCTTTCCGTCTTTGAAAAGGACAGAAAACAAGAGAAATATTTATGGCGGGGTTATTTTTCACAGTGAACGGTGGGTACTTTATGTTTCAAATTTTGATGCATCTATTTATCTGACCCAAGGAGGTGTTTAACATTTCTTCAAGGGAAAATCCCTCTATACTATATGTAATTTCAATTGACTTCTCAACGTCGGTTTCCGGTCCTTATCTTAGATCAGTAACTATAGTGACATCGCTTTTGGCTGACGGATCGCTCTACTTTTTCCCATGACAACGAAGGAATGAAGTGGGGAGAACGGATGTCCTTGAGAAGAAAATTGAAATTACATAGAGTATAGCTAGATATCAACTGGCCGCAAGGAACGAGAAGCATAATAAAAAGTGAAAGAATTTTTAGAAAATCATGAAACAAAACAAACAAAAAAAAAATCATGTTTCAGTCTTTCAGTTTAATACTGACTAAATTTATGCCGAATAAAATAAATATTTACTAGAACATTATTTTTTCTGCAGCTTTCCCTTCCAACTTTCAAAAGGAAGGAATACAACAGATACATGACTTGCAGAAATGCTAAAGCGGTTGGCTGCATCTATTCGTCTAACCCAAAGTTATGCCTCGCCAAGTGGAAGCCCTTCTAGTTAGATACCAACTGACCGCGGCGCAGGTAAGACTATAATCTTCAATGGATAACAGCGGCATACGATTCGATAATTTTTTTAAAGAGTTTCATTATCTATTACAACATTATAAGCATTAAGGAACTAGATAGCGCAAACAAAATGCATTTAACTCTTTCTAGAAAACAATTTTATTGAATATTCTGAAGACGGATTCCTTGAAATAGAATAATAATAAAGAGAAAAGAATATTTTAGAAAATCACAAAACAAAAATATTCAAACTCGTGTTTCACTCTTTCAATGTAATACTAACTTTATTCGCCTTTTAATTCAATTCATGCCGAATAACATAAGTATTTAGTTTTCCGTCTTTAAAAAGGAAGGAACACAAGAGATACTCGACTTCTAGAAATGTTTATGGTGGGGTTATTTTTCCCAGAGAGCGGTTGGTACTTGATGCTTCAAATTTTGACGCATCTATTCATCTGACCCAAAGTGGTGTTTAACGCCTCGTCAAGTGGAAGCCCCTCTAACTAGATACCAGCTGACCGCAGGTAAGATTACAATCTTCAATGGATGGCGGCGTTTTTGAGTTCTTGCTTGATTCTCCCTTTCTTGTTAAATCCAAAGTGTACATTAAACTCTAACAAGATAAAGTTTATATGTTACCGTTTTATTAGTGCGGAAATCACTTGACTGAACAAGTGATAAGTTCGGAAAGTATTTTTGACAGTACTGGAATCTCCTCCCTTTTATACTTGGAAATTAAACTCCACGGGTGAAAAAAAAGGAGTCGTTCGGGATTTTTACAAAGATGTTAAATTAATGTGTTTTATGTCGTTTTTATGTAATTTAATTTTTCTATGAATTTCTAAAGATAACAACTAGATGTGATACTTTATTCTAAACTTAGATATAGTAAATGTATGTTTTTCAGTCATTTAAAATGTCTTTGTGCTGTTTCCAAACGTTAGCTCAACTCTAATTTCTTTTAATCAGTTAAGCCACATTGCACTTTAAACGTTTCAAATACAAGTGTTGTGCAAGTTCATGCCACACTGACCTGCCGGGAGAATCAAAGTGTTTTGTTCGCTTTGTGATAATGATTTGCATAAGTCAGAGCTGGTTTATTTTGCTCTGCATTTATTTCACGATTCTCAATGTACGTCAGGCCTGTAATCTTGGCTGTCGGACATCATTGTGCGCCAATGTTCACAGACGGTGGAATTTCTAAAAGGCAGCACCAGAAGTGTTTAAATTTGTAATTGTAATTATCTGCAATGTAATTACAATATATAATTGTATGTAATTGATTATACTTACACACATTAGAGCACATAATTTTCGTCAAATAATGGGATTACAGTGCTGCAGTGGTTACCGGCTACAGTGCTGCAAGAGTTGTTCACGGCATGTAATTGTAATTGTAATTAGTTACACACAATTAAATTGTAATTATATTGCAATTAATTGCAATTACAAATTTGCTCAACTCTGGGCAACAGCCAGCTATAATAGCACATTCTAAATTTACAAAATAGTCCATTAACTAACATCAGATTTCATAACTAAGACCATCGAAAACAGAACAGGTAAATTTTTCTGTTTTCAAATCTAAAAAAAAACATTTGCATTTTGTTAGCCTTGCATATTAAGCAGCATCGTGATCAATTAAATGACAAGATAATAGCACCGTAATCTCATCGTTATTTTCTGTACAACGTTGCTCATGCAACGCAGTCCAAGCATTTATTTTAAATATTTCAGAAGAAGTATAGATAAATTAATGTTAAAATTATATTATAATGTTAAATTATACAAGGAATAAGAATCTTAGCATATTTTGAATACGGAAAAATTTTAACGTTGTCTTCAAATTGGAATGTCTTTTAGAATTTAGCTCAAATAATGCAGTTTTTACGTAAGTAGAATATGCATTTCATAAAAAGCTCAAATTTAAAGCATACTTTTAAGAACAATATTTATTGTTGATATTATTCGAATAAATCTATTCAATGAATGAATGTTATTCAAAAAGTTTATTTCAAATCGTAACTCTGATACTCAAACACAGGGTTTGTAACAAGAAAAAGAGATTTCAAAATGTTTGAATTCTTATGTTAACCAATTTTTGGGCTCAGTAATTAATTTTTTCTTTTCCTAAAACACGCTTAGAAAATATCACTTTATAACACAAATTCTCTTGAAATAACAATTTTAAACTTGCTCCTAAATGTTTGATATTTTATGACTTTTAATATAACAGATTAATAAAAATAAAAATAATCTTTCTCTCTTATTTCGTAATTATGTTCATAAAAAGGTAAAATAGCTAATTCATAAACATATAACAAAAAATAAAAACAAAGTCAACCATATTCCAAAACAAAAATGATTCACTAGTTCTGTTTGAAGACAAGTTAATTATATTTTAGAGTTCCCTTAAGACCATTTTTTGTTGTGCTAGATATTATATAATATTTATTTTTGTTTCAGCTTTCAAGTTTGCATCATAAATCCCTATTCTTTTTTTTCTTTAGAAAACTTAAGTTAATTTCTTTATAGTGCATAAAGAACTTATTTTAGAAAAATTATATTTATTACTTTAAGTATATTAATGATTCCACAAATGTCTATTACCGCTAAGTTAATCTATTTTGAAAGCTTAATTAAATTTCAGAATTTTTCTTTTGATTTTTCTTGGATTAAGAATTTTAAATTAAAAAATTTAAATGTAAATTTGAGAACTAATATTATTAATGTTTGTTTTGGCACAAAAGAAATCTGTGGGAAAGAAATGTTAGCCCCCCCCCCACACACACACACACACACTCACACACACACAATATGTGTGTGTGAGAGAGAAAGAGTATTACCAGTTAATAATATATTTATACTTCGCGAAATTAAATCAATAATTACCTAAGTAGAAGTAATAAATCTAATCATTGCATACACTGTATGTACATGAATTTAAAACTTTTCATTTGTGCATGTATGATTTTTGATTTTTTTGTTTTACATTCTTAATTCTATAAAGGAAACTTTAAGGCGGCTCTAAAAAAATATTTTTTCTCAGCTCAACAACGAGAAACTTTCTGACACATTTTCAAACTTATTTTTAAACATGGAAGCATGATACTTACATAGGCATGATTATTGACATGTTTGGGACATACGCGTCCCATGGGATTTTTTTTTAAAATTCTATTCGTATCACTTTTTGAAAATAATCTCTGCCATACACTTATACTAGAATATTTTCAAGAGAAATCTACCACAAAGAAGAAAAATTCTAAATTGTGGGAGGTTTGAATATAAAAATAGTCACCAGCACGGGTGTAATAACTTGCCAATGGGCCGATTGTCACCACTAAATTTTATTAGTGTTATTCGGCTACATTTTATTATAGTATACTTTTCTTAAATTTATTAGTATTCTTATTAGGCGAAGAATACTAAAAATTTAGTGGTGGCAATCAGCCCATTGGCGTCCAGTTTTTACACGACTGGTCACCAGTAGTTAAATGGTTAACTTACCACAATTATTATTTTTTTTCTTTCAGAATTATAACTTTTAATATTAGAACTTTCCTTCAAATGTTTCAATTAAAATTACATGAATATTACTTGATTTTGATCAACAAACATTAACATAATGTTTTAATAAAAATTATGAACGATAAAATCAATGAGGACGTAATGTTTTTCATAATAATACATTGTATTATACCCTATAACTATATAACAACTATAAATCTATAACTCGTATTAAAAACTGAAACTTTTTTGTTGAAATCTATGGACCGATAATAACAGAAATTAACGCTGTAATTCACAACATTTTTTCAGTCCACTAAATAAATCTAAGATGATTATGAACAACATGAAACAAAAACAGTCGATGAAGAACTGAAAATAAAATACATAATCGCTTCAGTGTCGATAAAGTAAATGGGCTCCTACTTTGACAACAAGAAATCCAATTATCTCATTTAGTTTCTGGCGATCTTTAACAAGGTATTTGATGGCATTAAGTAATTATAACAAAAAGATATCAGAATCGAAACAAATGTGTACAGTGTTCTTTTATGCTCCAAGCAACGGATTTTATGCCAGAAAAATTTCTAAATAAATTTTGATGGTTATCAGTTTTTGTTGTCAATGTTTTCATACATTTTTTTTTAAGTAATATATATTTTTTAAATATTTAGTTTGAAATGAAATTTTGAAAAAGTTTTTTTTTTCAGCCTTTCGTAACTAAATCTGAGTGCCAAAAACGGTTATAATTAAAAATGCACGAATAAGATATTTGATGGCATTAAGTAATTATAACAAAAAGATATCAGAATCGAAACAAATGTGTACAGTGTTCTTTTATGCTCCAAGCAACGGATTTTATGCCAGAAAAATTTCTAAATAAATTTTGATGGTTATCAGTTTTTGTTGTCAATGTTTTTATACATTTTTTTTTTTTTAAGTAATATATATTTTTTTAAATATTTAGTTTGAAATGAAATTTTGAAAAAGTTTTTTTTCAGCCTTTCGTAACTAAATCTGAGTGCCAAAAACGGTTATAATTAAAAATGCACGAATAAGATATTTGATGGCATTAAGTAATTATAACAAAAATATATCAGAATCGAAGCAAATGTGTACAGTGTTCTTCTATGCTCCTAGCAACGAATTTTATGCCAGGAAATTTTTAAAATAAATTTTGGTGGTTATCAGTTTTTGTTATATATTTTTAAATATTAGTTTGAAATGAAATTTTGAAAAATATTTTTTTCAGACTTTCGTAACTAAATCTAGGTGTCAAAAACGGTTACAATAATTAAAAATGCACGAATACATATATCTAGTGTAGTACAACTTGGACCAAATTTCACAAATTAATAATAATAATAATAATAATAATAATAATAATAAAAGTCTACATAATACGCGATACGATATGCAAGCTTATCTTTGAATTATAAATTAAATGCATATATAAGAAGTTGAATAGTTGTATAGAGTGTTTTTAGTTCTTACTTATAAATTAGCTGTAGACAAAATATTTAGAGGAAAATTTTTGTATAGTTTAATGAGATCAGATACTACGAATTTTATTTACTTCAATTCAAACGGAATTCGCAGAAAAATATTTCCTATAAATAAAATTTTCTGAAATGATTTCAATGATATATATATATATATACGGAATGAACGCAAAAAGGAACATACACAATTAATTATAACGAAAGGGTGTCAGAATTTGGACAAATGTACAGTGTACTAAGTTCTTACTTATAAATCAGCTGTAGACACAATATTTAGAGGAAATTTTTTGTATTGTTTAATGAAATACTACGATTTTTATTTAATTTCAATCAAAACGGAATTCACAGAAAAATATTTTCTAGGAATAAAAAAAAAAAAAATCTGAAACGATTTCAATATCTGAAAACACCAAAAGAACGAAAAAAAGAGGAAGGTATGCACACAAATAAGAAAAATCTAAGAACTTTTAAATAACTGTTCTACAAAATAGGTTTATATATGAATGATATTTGGAGCAACGGTTAGTACAGTGTTTTAAGCTCTATATGAATTGTTCAGAGGGAAAATGCTACACAACATTGTGGGTGGCTTAGTACGAGTCTTTATGGAGAACAATTTTGATTGAAAAGTGAATTTTAAGCACGCTGTTACGTCAAATGTCATTGTTATGTAAGCTTATTTTTTAGGATATCTATTTTATATTTCGAATTGATATCGATTGGATTGAATCGATATACGATTTGTAATTACTTCAGTCAAAATGGAATTCACAAAAAATACTTACTTACGAATAAAGAATTTATGAAACGTTTCCAGCGCTATCTGAAAACCAGAAGAGAACTCACCGATGTTATACAAATAATAATAATAAAAAAAAATTCTAAGAAATATTAAATAGCCATTCTAAAAAATAAGCTTACATAAGAATGACATTTGACGTAACAGTGTGCTTAAAATTCACTTTTCAATCAAAATTGTTCTCCATAAAGACTCGTACTAAGCCACCCACAATGCTGTGATTGCTTGCTGACCCCAAAATGCCTATCAAAGAGGCAAAGAAGCATTAGCCACAATTCGGTATACTGGTAACCTAAGAGAAAAAAAAAATGCCTAAATTCTATAGATGCTTCTACTTAAAATGACAGCCAAACAGACCTCTGAGGATTACACTGCAGTTTTCATTGAATTATAACAGCTCTGATTCTAACAGGGCAGTGGGGTGTTACCGAATGTTTAAGATTCTAATAAGACAGGTTTTACTATAACTTAAGGTTCTGTCATACATTTTTTGACATGCATTATTATAATTCATTTTTTATACTAGGCAAAGGTGTTGAAGTCGATTTTTTGTATGCAAGATAAAAGTCAGAAACAGGTTTGCAGACGTAAAAAGGCAAACCTTAGGTTGATTCGAATTTAAGTCTGTCATATTGTGGGCTTGAAAATCCTTAAGGTGCTTAGGTCATTCATAAACCACATAAAAAGAGAAAAAAAATTCGCATATGCATGTTTTATAATATTACGTAATTGTTTTAGGTGTGCAGCGGATAGGATAAAACTAATTCTATATTTTAAAATGCTAAAGTTAATCAATAATATTTTATTCCTACTTGCCAAATTTGGAGAGAAAAATAAGGGAGATTGTACTAGGGAGATTTTCTGGGTTAGCGCGTATTTTTAAAATACACATAAAATTTACAACAAGAAGGAGAAGTAAAACAGGGGTATTTAAAAATAATAATAGGCTGCATATATACTTAGGCATATATATATACACATATACAAGGAGATCCTGAATTCATGGTACAAACTTTAAGGGATGGTACTGGATACTGTAACAAACAATTTTTGTTTAGAAAACCAGGGTCAGAAATCAAATTATATAGTCAAAAATACAGGGCGTCTCACTCCAATACAGAGTCACGTTTTCGTTCATAACTTGAATAGTACTGGAGATACTTTAACGAAATCTTTACAATATCCTTACAATTCATACAAAGATGAGTCTGTTGCAAATTTTGTTAAAATATCTTCACTACTGTTAAAGTTATGAACGAAAACGTGACTTTGGATTGGCGTGAGACGCCCTGTAATTTTGACTAAATAAATGTATTTCTGACCCTGGTTTCCTATACCATAAATGACTGTTAAACTGTCCTGTACCAACCCTTAAACTGTGTACCATGAATTCGGGATCCCCCTGTTTACATACATATAAATATGTATTAACTTGTTTAAAAAGAAAAAACTATTTTATACGTATGTATTTTAACATTAGCCTCATTCAAAAAGAGAATATTTCGTTCAATATTAATATACTCCACGTATATACTCCACGTACTAAGATAATAACAATGCTTATTGCCAACTGATATTCTTCCTTAGAAATATATATAAATTTACATTTGATTATATACTACAATAGCAGACATAGGTTTGGATAGAAATTATTTATGAAAATTTTGGTCAAATTAATAGTATTGTTAAGAGATTTTAAAATATGGATTTTGGAATATTCAAATAAACAGGAGAAATGTTTGAATATCACACAATAACGGAGTATCTTCTTAAAAAGCAGGAGCCTTGACAGGAATGCATCTATCATTAACATAAATTTATAGAGAATTAAAAATAATGACATTGTAAATGTCGCACATGAGAAAACGGAAACAAACTGTGAGAAAATAACGTGATTTTTTTTTTTAATATATTAAAAATTTACACTAAACAATGAATTTTGTTAAAGAATTAGTTTTAATTTTTTATTGGTTGCTTCTGATTTTTATGAATTATTATTTTATCACATCTTTATAAATAATACTATTATTTTAAAACGATAAAAATTCTACATAATACTACTTTGACGTATAATTTATCTTCTGGAATTAGAGTTGATTTTGAAAATATTATTACAAATTGTATGTTTGGAAGGGATATTGAAGAATATTTGAACCAAGCTATAAAGTTGGTTAATGTTTAGATATAAACGTTTAAACAAGCAGGTGGGAATTTTAGTTTTTCTACCCAGCTATGAGCTATATCTATATTTCTTTAAAACTAATAAAAAACATAAAAAGTGTAAAAAATAATTTAAAATATATACTCAAACGTATGAAAAAGGTAACGGTGTGCTGAGATAATTGTTTAAACTAATGCTGAAATTAAAATGAAACGAGAAAAAATGCACTCTAACCAATAAATTGATTGTAAACTACAAAATAAACTTTTAAAAAATTAATCGAAACAGTATATAAATTACAAAAGATAAACTTTTAAAAATTCCATCCAAAGCAGAATGTACTCCACTAATTCTACACAAAATAATCTTTCAAAAGATGAATAAATTTTGCAGAATTTTTGCACCAAGCTGTGAAATTGGCTATTTTTTAGACATAAATAAAAGTTTAACCAAGCAAAAATAATATTAGTTTTCCTTCCTAGTTATGAGTTATATCCCTATATTAACTCTACACTGCACGAATTTCTCATTTGGAAGTATGTTTATTTATATTTATATTAATATTTAGGGTTATATGCCACAAATTTTAAAGTGTATTTCTTCAACAAGTTTATCAACAGACTTATGTGATTACATAAGTCGAATATTTTTATTGTCTGAGTGCAACGAAGACTCATACACAGCGCAGTATTACTTTGCCCCATATATAGCTACGATGGACATTAAAACCTTTCGTCAAGCATAACTCAAAAAATATTTAACGGATTTTGTTCAAATTTTTACAGTAGGTACCTATAAAGGTGACAACGACGTCTATTTATTACCAAGAATAAATGTCAAACCGTTTGGAAATTATATTAAAAAAATAGATAAAAAAGCACAATTAAAGTACATACGTCACGAAAATTTGTGCGTACGTCATTTTCACCGGCGCGGCGGGAGATTTTCGAAGACAATCGGAATTGAAAAGTTCATGGAGTACATGGAGCAAAAAAATATGCACGCACTAATATTCAGCACAGTAAAATATATTTCAATTTAGTAGAAATCGAAAATTAATCTGGATTTTTTTTCTGTTTGAAAGAAAACCCCCGCAATAACTTGGTAGACTTGGTATTAGAGATTTGGCGCAAATCTCAGCAATAGCAGCTTTTTTTGTATTTCGCGTGTGTTAAATTTAAAAAAAATTCTTTGGTGTTTAAATAAAAGGTTTCGATTTATGGCATTATTTCTTTTTTTTTTTCTTTTTAGCATTTTAAATGGGATTAATGAAAGGCATGTATTTTAAATTAAATGAGTGAAAGGTTTATATTTAAATGAAATGAATTCAATGTAAAAATGTTATAGGAACAATATTTGGCTATTTATCAACTGCGCCAGGATAACATAATCTTGGCTTAAATTTTTAAGATGGTGCAAAACCATGCTTTAATAAACGTATGTTTGTAAATATTAGAAAAACATGTTTTACCGCTCTCTTGAAAAATTTTGTAAGATGCTAAAACTACCTTTTGGCACCATTTAAAATTTTTTTTTGGGAAACCGACATAGGATACGAAACTTATCCCCATTCAGATACACATGCAAGGCTGGTCTCAAACAAGAGTAAAGCTAGCAACAATATTGTTTTAAATCTATAAGAGTTACAATAATGATATTAAGTGCTCCGATTGGCTTTGGGCCCAATTACGAAAGTTTCTCCTAAAAAAACTCTAGAAGAAGTCTTTTACATTTGTTTCAAATGAAGCTCGGTCTACAAGGTATTAGTTAATAATACAAACAACACTAATGGCATGGAGGCAAAAGTTTTAATTTAAATATATATATTTGAAACCCTTCCCCCCCAACCCCCCCCCCAAAAAAAAAAAGTTACAGTAATGAATTTAAAATGGCGTTAAGCCACGCTTTCGGACGTAAGCAATTGGCTGCAAACGCGATAACGAAACTTTCACTTAACTTAATAACATGTAGCTAATATAGCCCTCAGGGTACTTTGCAGTTATACAGACCTTGTGGTTTTTTTAAAAAGCTTGAGACAATTCAGGTTTAAGAAGTTGAGATTTACTGTCAAATGATATAAACAACTATGGAACACAAAACAGATGAATAATTATTCAGGTTTATGTATGTATTTTAAAACAAATTGCATCTGATTACACTTATTAGATAAATTACTTCTTTGCATTTAATAACTGATAAACGGCTTCTGTACATTAAACGAATTTAAATATTGGGAAGAGGTGGCGAGAGGTAGAAAGACGAGTAAACAAACGGGTAGACAGACGAGTAGCAACATAAGTAGGCTGACGGGTAGCGAAACGAATAGACAGACGGCTAGAGAGAAAGGTAAAAAGAGGGTTGACAGAGGGGTAGCGAGATGGGTCACGAGACGGGTAGCGACACCGGTAGACAGGAATATAGCGAGAAAGGTTGCGAGACGCGTAGCGTGGTAGATAAAGAGACGAGTTGACTGACGGGTAATGAGATTGGTAGCGAGTCGGGTACAAAAACAGACGGATAGTGAGACGGGTATACAGACGAGTAGAGAGACAGTAGATGGGTAAGAAGATGGGTAGAGAGGCGTATAGCCAGACGGGTAGAGAGACAGATAGACAAATGGATAGCGAAGTGCATAGAGACACGGCTAGACATACAATTAGTTAGACGGATAGACAGACGGTTAAAGAAATAGATTGGCGGGTAGCGAGACCGGTAGCGAAATATAGAAACAGGTAGCGAGACGTGTAGAGAGTTAGACAATCGGTTAGAGAGGCGGGCAGAAGAACGGATAGGGAAACAGACAGATTGTGGAGAGACAGACAGACAGGCAAAAGAAAAGTCTATGGATTGGCGCAGTAAAGGAGCAGGGGACAGAGCCTCCTAGAGAATAATCAAGATGTATCTGTTAAGCTTAACTTTGAAATATATATAATTTTTCAATTTTGCCGATATGGAGATTTAATGTAAAAGTTATTTTACAGAAGTCATCGAAAGATTTTTTGTATACTTTAATAGTAATTTAGACTATAATTTTGTATACTATTAATATACTTTTGTATATCTGGTTTGTAGCAAAGCATGCTATCAATGTGGTTTGAAGTGTAAGAGTTTCTATAAACAGTTATACAAATAATCATATATATTATTTCTCCTGTCAACATCCCTTTTTTGCAGAAAATACGAAACGCAGAACGACGAATGAGATAGCATATGAAAGGATTTTGAACAGGCTTCTGACATAGCGCACTTAACGTTTCGTTAAAACATGTTTTTGATTAAAATTTGCTGAAAATTAAAAATTAAATTCGGCATTGTTTTCTTAAAAGAAATGAAAGAATTTCCTCAAATTATTGTTGCCACCAAAATAAAATACCACATTATATGATGCTCAGCAATTATTATAAAAAACACCGCACGGGTTTATTTTATATTCATGTTAAAAAGCGACATTGAAATTGAAATGTTTAGATTTATATTTCTATGTCCCATGTTTTTCCCGAAGCGGATGACGTCATCCTCTAATGCAGTCAAAATACGATTGTTATTTTTTTTTTTCTCTAGGATCAGTCTTTCAATCTTGGATCAGTTTTTATTCTAACTTTGATGGAATAAATTAGATAATATTTTGGATTGACTAAAAACTAAATGTTGTTTGCAGATATTTTTATCCTTACTTTTTCTTTAGAAGTTTAAACCTGCATCTAATAAATATTACATAGGTAAAAAATGGTACTCTCTATTATCCCGTCGACCACTTTTCATAACAAAAAACTATCGCCAAATAAACGGGAAAACGTTGCCATTGGAATACCAAAATAAATAAATAAAATAAAATATAAGAATTTAAGGACACAATTGTTATTTTAATTAATAAAATAACTAATAAATCAGTAAAACATAATGAAAAATACACGCAAATGTCGAATTAAAAACTACTTGATGACGTAACAAACACGTATAATGCTTCTGACATCAAGTAAATGGGACTGCATTTTTGGCGTTTAATCTTACAGTTTGGCGATAGTTTTTTGTTATGAAAAGTGGTCGACGGGATAATAGAGAAGTACCTAAAAAATATTATATTTCAGTGCGAAATCCTCGCACGGGCCCTCTGGTAGATATATAATCAAGGAAGAAAAATTTTAAATTCACACACAAAAAAAGGTGTAACAATGAAATTAAATGTGCGATAAGCCACGCTTGATAGAATAATCTATTGGCTGCAAATCCAATTACGTAACTTTAAAAAGCTTGGCGTTTTAAAAGATCCGGCGTTTTTTTTTTTTTTTAATTTTTTTTTTAAAGTTTTGCGCAATACGCGCTTAAGAAAATGAGATTATTGGCCACATGTTATAAAAAATTATAACAACACATCTGATGAACGGTAGTTCTTTTCTATTTTTTTAACAGTGTGAGTGTATATGAATTTATATATGATATTTTGTAATTCTATCATTTAATTTGCTCTTTTTCTTTATATTGTAATTGTTAACCCTATGTTCTCAGCAATATCACTCAGACTAATCCCTTTGAGGGAAGTCCTAGTTTAAATATAGGGGTAACTCGGAACTGAATTTATTTATAAAAAGTTAAATTTGAATTGATTCATATATGCATCACTGCGTATTGTAAGGTTAATCTACAAAAGATAAACTTTAAATTCAATGAATGACTGTGTCAAAAGATTTATATATTACAAAAGATAAACTTTGGACACATATTTCGAAAGCAGAATGTACTCTATTTAATCTTCTGCAATAAAAAAAAAAAAAAAAAAAAAAAAATACAAAATGTATATAATGTAATGAATTTATATATTGAACTAAATTTATTTATTAAAAGTTAAATTTGAATTGATTCATATATGCATCACTGCGTATTGTTTGGTTAAACTACAAAAGATAAACTTTAAAAAATCGAATCAAAACAGAATACATTTCAATGAATGGCTGTATCAAAAGATTTATATATTACAAAAGATAAACTTTGAACATTTTTCGAAAGCAGAATGTACTCTACTTAATCTTCTTGCAAAAAAAAATATTTAAGTGTAAAAATTTATATAATGTAATGTAATATAACTCTTAAGTAAAAGCTATTCTGAAAGTGTTTCGAAAAAAGTAAAGAGTGGAAAACGGGATGAAAATGCAGATTTGAAGTTATCGATTTTTCAAAAAGAGTAATCTTTTTTCTTATAGAAAGTTTAAATATTTTACCGTGAGGAAAAATTTGATGAAACGAATTTCACGCTAGATTACTTGAAAGATTTTTTTAATGTAAAATTCATTTATTGAGACCAAACTTTAGGAATCTTAATTACATTCCAAGCATCGAAAATCAGTTTAATGTCCAAGTAAAGAACCCGCAGTTAATAAATTTTCGAGAAATTTTTTTTTAGTTAGTATTAAAAGTCCAGTGCACTTTGAGAGAAATAACGAAAAGTGTCATATCCCAAGTTACTGTGGTAGAATTCTGACCTTATAAGACCCGGGGCAAGACACGATTGACGCTGTTTCCAATATTCAGGACCAAAGTTTACTATGCCTTTCTACTTTCTCAGCTATGATGAGATTTTACTGTTATGCAACTAGGATTTCCTCCGGCAATATCTATACAGGTTTGTCAATCATAAAATTTTGGGCAAAAACGTCACACTAGCTGCAGGCGTAAATATCATGTACTAATATTTATTACGGAGAGTTATTACATAAGTATATAATATATGCATATATGCATATATGGACGTATAAATATAAATCTTATACTAATGTAGGTATGTTACAAAATAATAATAAAAAAAAGGTAAGAGAATTTTTAACTTTACTACATATCAACCAATAATTTTGTTTAAAATAAATAGTGCCTTTCTTAGGCTGTAAATTACTTTAGTTACAATCGGTTAATTACTAACAGCACTTGTTTACCTAAATTCAAACTCAATTTACAGAAATCACAACTATCTTTTATTCAAATACAATAAATACAAAAATAACTGAAATATTAATCGAATCAGCTATACAACTAATTATTTACTGCAATTTAATTTTAGGATAATCCCTGCTTAATTTAGCTGCAGAACTGAAAAACCTCATGCTTAGGCTTCCAGAACAGCACAAGAGCAAGTACGACACCTTCAACTCCCAAAGAATGGCTATATATACCTCGCTCATCCACACTGCCCATTTGTATAAATTTTACTAAAATGTTTTCTGGTCGATATACACATTTGTCGAAAGTTATAGTATCGATAGAGAAGGCCATACACTTCTGAGTCTGCGTTAGCGAGAATAATTTTACTCATTCACACTAAATTTCTCATTCTGCAAATATTCACTCATAGATGTTTCTCTTTAAAAAGAATCACCTTATTTCAATTCTAGACACGAAATCTCGTGCACATTTTAAAAATGCTAACCAAGCTTTCATTAAGTTTTTACCCTAATTTTTTTTTTTTAAATACGTAGCGCATTTAGAAATATCTATATATACGCGGTTTTCAACAAGTATTCCACGAAACTAGATGTTTATGCAACATATACTCTATGACAGAATTTTGATTATATTCTAATCTTCCTAATAGTACATACTACCGTACTCCCTTCAATTATTTTAACCTGTGTGGACTAGTTATTACTCTGAGTGGAGAATTTAGACGTTTTACGTGGCCAGAAAATAAATGAAAGAAGGAAACGCACTAAAAACTTGATAAAATATTTTTCGTGGTTGAATATTTGTTTTCGAGGAAAATATTTCTACTTTACCAGCTTAATATGCACCCAGTTAATAGGAATTGCAGCTGATGCTATTAAATAAGTGACATGGGTATGATAGATAAGATAGATAGACAGATAGATATAAAAGAAACTTTACAAAAATGTTGCTAAAATTAAGAATTATTATATTTCATTTACATACAAATAAATTTATGTGTTTAGAGAAATAACATACGCTGGGATTTAAAATTTTGCACATTAGAAAAAAATTCACTGAAACACAGAAAATCTAGTAATACTAGCTCGGGAACAAAAGTTATTGGTTATGATTTCATTATATTAATGATTTTTTTCACATTAACTATTTAATAAATTATTGACAATAACATACAAAAAATTTCGTTTGCGTAATCAAACATGGTTGCATATATATATATATATATATATATTATAATTCCATAAACTAAGACTTTTATATTTTATAGTGTTCGATTCCCGACCTGGACACCTTAATCAGTTGAATATTGTCTATTCGTGTGACTATTGTGTTATTCTGGACTTATATGATATGATTTAGTAGAAGTTTAATTAATATTACGGAAATATTTTTCGTTCTGTAACAAAAGCAACAATTTTTTTGACCTACAACAGAAAAGACATGTATCTGAATTATTGATATGCGTATTTTAGTTTTATAGATGTATCCAGATACTATTCTGTATTCTTTCGCCACTAATTGACATATCAAGTAAGCAACTTCGACGAGTCCATTCGTTGATTAAGGAGTTAAGTAAATTATTAGTATAAATATGTAAATAAACTGTTTTAATATATGAGTCTTTTTTGCCAACCTATATCATGGCAGCCACCTTCTTTGACTGTAAGGTAATAAGCTACCCTTGTACCAGGGCCATCTCAATACAGCCTTGCTTGTTGCTAACTTTATATCTTTACAAAAATGTGTTGTCACGAAAGAATTCTACTGTCGTCACTTCACATGAAAAATAAGCCGAAACTGTCGTAAAAATCTATGAAATATATAGCAGCGTTATTTAACTGATGCTTTAACCAATTTTCAACAGTGAAGCGCCCAGTGTGTGGTACTCGAGGCTAACGAAAAAGACAGGCTACCGCGGTGCATTCCACTTTTCTTTTTTTACAGATCGCTAGAGTGACGCGATGCTCTTTTCGTACACCTGCATTGGTGCTTTCGAGCATCACGTGACTCCGGCGGTCTGTAAAAAAAGATGCTCGTAAAGCACCGCGGTAGCCTTTCTTTTTCGTTAGCCTTGGTGGTACTTATGTGACGTCACACGACGGCTTGTCACGAGAATATTATCACAAAAACACATTGGAGTTACGAAATTACACTTATGTCCCGTATGACTAAGGGATTCCTATTCTGGGAATTTTGTGACTGTGACCATTTGTGACGTCACTGTAACTGACAGGGGGGCTAGGGTATATAACACTAGATAAGAATTTCATTCTATACTGTACTACTATATACCACGTCACAAGAGTTTAACTGCTGGAAAACATGTTCATATTTTACATCAAGTTTTATTATTTCCGCTTCCAAACAAACTGCCTGCATTTATCCCACTGCAGCATGGGAAAAATCTTTGAATTGTCTATTTATTTCCTAATTAGTGAAATCTTTGTTAAAAGTTGAACCCACAGAGGCCGGCGTTTGTTCATTAGGATTAGCCAGTTACTGAACGAATGATGAACTGAATTATCCGGTAGTCGTTAGCAATGCTTTAGATTTCTCAAAAGGATCGAATGAGCAGGAAAACACTCGTTTGATGAACTTCATTAGGAAAGTAATTAAAGGGGAACAAAACGTTCCTAGTGGATTTATGAATAAAGAAACCGTTATTTTTATCTTTAGGTCTTGACCCCAAACTTATAGTCATATGTATTAAATCAAATAAGTTACAACCGTATTGCATCTCGAAAATATGCATCTGATCACATCTTAAATTTAAAGCTAAATTTAAGAAACAGCATATTATGTAGATAATTTTACAGAAAATCCATTTAAAAGAAAATTGAAGATAACATGATTGTAAATGTGAAATATGAAGTAAATGGTAAAAATTTGTAAAGAGAACGTGTAAACTTATTTTTAATCTTTAAAAATTATAAATAATCAAACATTTTACATAATCACTGAATTTTTTTGAAGAATCAGTTTAAAATTTTATTGCATAGTTGGGTGATTTATGTACCATTTCTTCCTTTCATAACTTTTTAAATAATAATGATATTTTAGAACGAAAGATATTTTCGAATTTACTTTTGCAAAAACCGTAACAGTATAGTTACCCGAATATTTTTAAAATGGGAAAATACCATGACCCGTGACAAATACATTGTCGTCATGCGATGTGGAAAATGAGTCGTATACACGTCACTGTGAAGTATATATGTCCCATTTTTGTGACTGTGTGAAAATGGCTCAAAAATCGGTCACATTTTGGATGTTATCTTTCGGTCAGATTTGTGATTGTGACCATTTGTGACATCACAATGCCTGGATATGTTATTATGGAAGCTCTAGACTAATCTAACATTGTAATAAATAGAAGGTGTACAAGAAACGATATACTAAAAAAAAATGTAACAATCTCGTAAATGTTTATTTACTTATTTATTTTTTTAATGTAACCATAATTTAATCGCCTACCAAAACTATTTTAAGTTTGTCTAAACAGCAGTCATCATTTTTACCAAAGCTCAAAATTTTATGTCTAGAATATTTGAATACATCAAAATTTACGTACAAGTAGTGATTTCAGGAAAAGAAATATTCTAACTGCTTGCAAATGTAACTTAGCAATAAATTCTGATTTTTTCAAAAGTTTAAAGCTATATTTCTTCGGGTTATATCATCATTTTCAAGAGAAAATTGGGAAGAAATTTAGAGATCACTCAAATATTTCGTTCAAAAGTTTAAAATGTAGGTTTTGCTTAAATAGATAAAGTATAAAGTAAAAAATATGAGTCTTAAAATAAGTTGAGTCTAAAAATAAATAAGCAAATTAATGCTAATGAGACATAAAGTATAATACTATTTATTACACATTTATTTTTTTAGTTTCTGGATATGTTAAAAGCCGACAACATTTTGTATAAAATCATGTTTCAACAGAAATTGTATAAGCGATAGATTTAACAAAGCTGCGTTCGGTATTAAATGTACAATGAAAAACAGACTTATTGTTATACATTTTATTTCCACGCTATATGGCTAAATACATTTTAATTTATATTTCAAAAGATGATCTGGGCATAATTACCGAAAAGACAAACGGAGCAGCCACTCTGAGCCTCCACTTCTAAAGGGCCAAAAAAGTAATAATTCACATATTATTTCTTAAAGTGCACACAATTTGCAGCTACAAAAATGCCAGCGTAATCTTCAACGGAACCTTTACTACAATGTAGTTTAAACTGAATGTGTATAAGGTGTTGTCATAAAAACTCTTTTGTTTTGCCAAACTACTCTCCATTAAAATACGCCAAATGGCAGAATTGAAGTAGCATTTATTTTTTTATTGAAAATTACCAACTGAAATGGCCCCCAACTAAATCTTTTCCTCAAATCCCCTATTCGATTAGTCAGGCCCTTGGTATGACCCTCTCTAAATCGAGACGCATATTAGCTCCTTATGTCTATATCTTTCAGTAACAAAGATTTGCCAGTTGTCTGACAGAAATAGCAACTCTGTCCCTAGAAAAAAAAATGAATGTAAAATTGTTTGTTAAACTAGACTAACATATTACATAAATTAATGTAGTCCCGTAAAAGCAAAATGGTTTCCATTTATTGTATTTTTCATCTATCCCAATGCTCATAGGTTAAAAAGAGTGGGAGGCATTGAGAGAAAAGAAATACTATAAAGAAAGCATCCGGCTGTAACACAACAAATGACGTAAGATCACACGAAACGATGTTTCTAGCACCGTTTTTTTTTTTTCCTTCTCGCATGTATTTTGTGACGCAAATGACTCGAATGCGACGCATTTTACGGCGTTGCAACTGCTGTCGAGCATCAAGCAGTACACGAAGGCTGCTAAGAATGAATACCGCCTTAAAAGCTTCAGGCTCGACTGAGTCTTGGGACGGTTTAAAACGCTTAGGGTGAGTCCCGTTCGGTTTTAACGCTAGGTTGAATCGAGACAGATTAAACTTATGTAAGAAAAGAAAGGGAAAATCCTTTCGGAAGAAAGTGGGAATATGTATAGCATTCGCGAAAGTGAATAATAAAAATGGGAAAAGAAAAGCAGTGAAATCATCTGGGTTTGCAATATAAGTTGTACGTTTATCTACCAGACAATGCGTCTACGCTTCAGTTTTCATCCATTTAAAAATATTTTTCATCTCTTGCGCATGAAAAATATTACATAAAAAATAATTCTAGGTTTAAAGGGAAAATAGTAAGACAAAAAAGGGAAATAGCGTTTATGAAATTTGCTATTTCCATCATACTTTATTTCACTCTGATAAATACACAATATATATATATATAAGATAGCAAACTATGGTAAAATTTACTTGATGTTAAAATTTTTATATTTTGCTTGAAGGATAACAAAGGAAAAATCTTCAGTGAATTGTAAAAAAAGATTTCATAACAAAACGTAACAAATCACATGTGAAAATGACTAACTTAAATTGTATGTAAAAAAAAAAGTTATTGTAAAATATTCTCTAAACCGCAAATACACAAAAACTTAACAATAAATAAGAATTAACATCTTTGTCAGAATATCCATCGAAAGCACAGAAGGAATAGCTACGTAAGTATCGGAATGGCACGCGTCTAAATAGATTATCGTATGTTTTCTAACTTTTAAAATAAAAATTATTTAGAGTTGAGGAAAATAATCATTAACGGTAATAACAAAACTCATTTTATTAGTATTATACACGGGTGTGACCTAAATGTGATAGCTCCATGACCCAAATGAAAATCTTACTGTATTACACACCGTCGTCGCGTTATGTGGAAAATAAGTCGTATCCACATTACTGTAAATTCGATGTATCCCATTTTGTAACGAGGTGCAAATGACTCGAGAATAGGTAATGGCGACTTCACAGTATCACGAAGTCACCTCAGAGATCCATAATTTGAAAAAATTAAAATGCCACCATTTGGTCACCATTTGTGACGTCACAATAAGAGTTAAGATATTACGGAGATGGTACTGCTAATATTATGAACACAGGTTAATTTGCAAGGGAATCCCTACATTACATATTGGACGGGTACAGATCACAAAGCGGATAAAACACATACACTGCTGGCATTTATTTTTTGGGCCACATAAAGAATTGGTTGGATTTTTAGTACAGTCTGCCAAAAAATAAATAATTAAATAAATAAAATAAAAAGGGCGGGGGAGAAAGAGAAAAAGACCACCTTTAAGAAAATACATATATTTTGGAAGTAATTCTCGAAAAAAAAAATCATGAAAATGGACCTATAAAAATTTTAACAGAAATCAATATGTAGAAGCTTTAACTATCCAGCCATACTCAACCTGCGGCCCGGAGACCTTTTATGTGCGGCCCAAGATACATAATCAATAACCTCTATTTATTACTTTAATTGAGATGTGTATAAAAGTTTTTAAGACCTTCACTGTTCTTTTATATGTTTTCACGGGAAGACAAAAACTGTCCTGTTATTTAAAATTATGTTAAATACCGTTTCCTTAGTCAAAAGTTTATTTTACATGTATTTCTATTTGTGCTATAGTGGTGTATACAATTCTTAATCTTCAACACTAAACCAATATTATTCCAAATTTATTACATCTGCACTATACATTTCTACTATTTAAAAAAAGGCTTTTGTATTGAGAAAACGATTAATTTATTAAAGCAAATCACCTTATTTTTTTTCGTTAGAACTTGGAAATGTTACATTGTTATATTATGACGTTTAACTAATAAACTTATTAGGGTTGAACGTTTACCGTGGAAAAAATTGGCAGCAAAATGTTTTATAAAACTATTTGTACATCATTTGCAATTGAAATCTACCACAAAGTTTATTGTTTGGAAATAGTGGTGTTAAAAGTTTTGGTAATATTTCTTTTTCGGCAAACGTTCAATCCTACTGAATATATTAACTTTATTATATAGGTTTGTTATATACTACATTTTTTAAATCTTACTATTTAAATTACCCTTTTTTTACATTATAATACAATTGTGTTGCGGCCCGTCGAACGTTCCAAACATACATTTGCGGCCCGCGAGAAAAAAAGGTTGAGTATGGCTGAACTATACGATTCCAAAAATGAAACTCATTCTCTCCAAGCAATGCTTAAAAATCTACCCACATTGCAGTTTGTTTGCAACTATTAAAAATGAATTTAACATTAGGAGTTCAAGATTTTAAATCCCTATAATTCATAAACTACTTCATTGAATGATATCCCATTTGGTATCCACCTTTAAGGTAAAATTTACAGACAAATCCAAATATAGTGTCAAAATTACGTGTTCTCATTGACGATTTCAGTTTTTGATAAAATTTCTATATGGAGACGACCCATTAAGCTTATTTAAAAAATAAAAATAAAAATAAACTGAAAGAAAGCACAATTTCCTCTAGAATGGCTATTCCCGTTTTTGACTGGTAGAAATGCATGACAAGTTTTTTTTTTTTTCCTTTTCTTTGGACGACTGTACGTAATTTTTTTTATGTACATTTGTTTGTTTATTATTTTTCGTATGGTATTCTTTCAAAGTTTTTAATTCTTTTTTTTTTTTTTTTTTTTTTTTTAGCCAGAAATGTTTTTCTCTTCTAGATTTCGGAAAGCGAATAATATTTCATTTCCCCCAAACTCAAACTTACGTTACAAAATTAATGAATGAAAACCAATGAACTAAGAAAAATTTTGTCAAACAATAATTGGGTCAATAATTAGAAATTATTGTCAGTTTCACATATATTCTTTCTCTATACACCGTTAGCTCTGATTAGACGACGCGACGTAACAGAGCGGATTTCATGTTGCGTTCATTATTTACCAGAATTTTGAGGCATACATATACAGTATAGAACCATTTATCCGGAAACCAAAAAAATAACCAGAAAAAGGTTAACCAGAAAACCAGTTATCCATAATCAATCATATTTCTAATGACGACTGATTTGAGAATAGTTTCAGTATAAGGTACATACAGTGGCATATTGACATATACATTAATTGATACCACATGCACGGCATAACTTGATGCCAACATCTAGAATTTGAAATAAATGCATTTATATATAGGGCGTTTTGATTTTTGATACAGAATTATTGTTTTCAAGGTAATCCCATAAACTGACCTCTTTCAAATTCTGATTAATCTTGATTGGATCTTATTCTTAATCTGATTATTGTAATAATTATTTTTGAAATCAGAAACAATGCCATATTCTGCAAACAATATGATATTCTACAAATCTTATAAAATAGGTGTTGCTTTATTGCCCAACCTGTTATCCAGAATATAGCTGGTCCTGACCATTCTAGATAAATGGTTCTATACGTTTTTAAGTGTTTAGTCAAAACATTGATTCAATAAAAATTGTAAGTACAGTAAATTTTGTATCTTACCTTTAAGCATGATCGATCGACCACGGCCTTGGTATTCCTAAAACAAAAATGAAATGTTAAATTCAATATATAAAACTGAAAAATTGCAAAAATACATCATTACGAAGTGACATACTTAACTACAAAAGTGATTTAACATCTTTTTCGTACACCTTTTTTTTTTTCTAGCCTCTCTCGCCCGCTTACAAAAAATGATGGAAAAATGTTTATCATTCGTAAAAAGAAAAAATCCTTCAATAGTCTATAATAGGATAAAGCAGTAGTCCAAAATTAAAGAAAAAAATAAATTTAAAAAAATATATAGGCGCATTTTTCCTCGGTTCTAGAAGCAAGTGAAAATGCAATAAAGTACCAAATCAATAAAATACAAGTAAAATACTCTGAGATTATTTACTCCGTAAAATACCGCCAAGTGCTTGATCTATTTCGGTCGATGGGCGCAAGACCATGAAATATGCGTATGTCGATACTAGATCGTTCGATTTTCCTTTACTGCAGCTTTTCTTTTAAGGGGGTTAGAAACGTTTTCGAACTAAGGGTGGCCGTGGAATGATGACTGAGCAATATGTTGCAATTTTCTATTTTAAGCCACTCAAGCTTGAATCATTAGATTTTTATTGTATGATTTTATAGTGTTAAAGATGAAGTATTTGATGAAAATACATTGTGAACAAATAGAACTATATAGTAACATAATTATGAACTATATAATAGTGACAAAAATCACAGTGAGAGTAACAGGGCGAGTAGAGGGTGAAAATGGGGGTGTGTGTAAATTTTGCTTTCAAGTTTTAATTAGTAAGTAGAGTAATGCATAGCGCAAGGATCCTATAAAAATCTTCTTTTTTTTTTTTCAAAGATAAGTGCGTAACGGTTAAATCAATATACTGTAAAAAAAAAAAAAAAAAAAAAAAAAAAAAAAAAAATCCTCAATGTAACCGTCAATTTTTCAGCCAGTGGAAAACCGTTTAATTTACAGAAAATATCTGTATATTTTAATTAAAAGTTTTTTTTATTATTATTATTATTATTACTTTTTGTAAAAAAAAAGCGCCAGAATTGTAAAATTTTGGACATTTCTTAGAGTATTCTGCGGTCGAAATCGCGTAGAAAAAATTCTGAAATTTTCGCATTAAAAAAAATTTTCTTCCTTTTCCCCGGGTTCGCTGAATCTGAAATAACGCAGAATTTTATTTTGTCTCGAATTCCTTTCTCCCGACTTAAACTAACAGTAAAAAAAATACAATATTTTTCTGTCAAAATTACAGATTTTTTTTTTTTTTTTCCTTTACTGTGTACTGCCTCATCCTTAAACAGATATTTAAACAATCAAAAATAACATTTTCAGAAATTTTACATTTAAATATGATTTTTTTTTGCATGGATCGAATGAAAAGGGCATTATTTTCTTACAGGTTAAAAACTTTTTTTAAATGAAAAACAAAGTATCATTGTTAAAAAAATCTTTATCATATTCATTTATGCCCGTTACATAATGCGGCTTAATCCACTAAGTTAAGCGTTAAGAAGCAAGCGTAGCACATACTAATGTTTTCTCTTCTTCTTTAATCCGTGTAAGCTTTTTATATCAAAACTATGTCGTTATAAATCCTCGATCTCGAAAATACACGCTACATTAAAAAAAAAAAAAATCCAATCCATCAGCGTAATTATTTAAAAATTTCCTTAATTTATACACCTATTTTCATACATGCTTTTGTTTGTGAGCTTTACAAATCCTCCGATATACTCACCTAAACGAAAAAAAAAAGATATCGCTTTCACAGTAGACGCATCATTAGGTAAAGAAAAGTAAAAAAGAACTCGTTCTTGTCAAAATTCATGCTTGGGTAACTTTTTCGCTGCAAGATGGATAGGAATAAAAGCGCTTTTACAATATGACTGATGGGGCATTTATCTTCGAACATTCATACAAGTTTTGCAACATTGTTTTTAATTGAAGTTCAGAGGATAAGGTTTTAACGCAGCATGTGATGGTTTCTCATCTCACAAAATTCTTTTCGTTTTAAAAAAATATCTGTTCGTTTTATAGGGGGAAAAAACTGTTAGGTAGGAGCCAGTAAATATCTGTCTGTTTTCTAGAAAGAAAAAAAATCTTGTTTTATTTTCATTTTCATTTACGGAATTTCTGTTTTTTAACAGCCATTGTTAGAAAACAGATTTTTTTTTTTTTTTTTTTCTTTAGCGGTTTGGTATTTTAGCTGACAATTTTTTTTTTTTAGTATATTACTCTACACAGCACCGTAAAAAAAAAGACAAACGTTTACAATGTAACGGTTACTCGGAAATTAAACAGTTACTCATAATACAATAATGTATTCCGAGTTACCCCTGATACCGAAAAGTTTTTTATCTTTAGAAACCAACATATTTTCGAGATTTAAAGAAGCATCTCTAAAAACAAAGTTTCTTTTCCTGCCACATATTTTCGAAAACGTTTCCGAGTAGCTTTCACGGTGTATTAATTAGTTTTCTCAAACCGGAATATCGGTTTTTAGGATACTATCAAATCAATTGAACATTTTCAGCTGTGTATTTAAATTTATACATGCAAGAGTAAACAAATAATATTAATTTTAATATTAATGTTAATGTATTAATTTATCACGTTTGTCTGTAAAACATGTTTGTTGAACATGAAAATTTCTACTTGAGAATTGATAGCATATAAATACCTATATTTCGGGTTGAGAAAACTGATTTATAAAAACTATTCGTAAACGTTTCCGAAAATCAGTGACAACAAAAGAAACTTTGCTTTCATGTATGTTTCTTTAAATCTCAAAAATATATTGTTTTCATAGGTTTCTAAAGATAAAGACAGCTTTTTGGAAATCGTGGATAATTTGGAAGAGGTTATTGTATATTTTCGCTCGTGGTTACATTATATTTTCCTAGATGTAGTTTTTGTACAGAGGTACTTCCTATATGAACATTTGTATTTTTATTTTTTTTTTTTTTTACATTGTGGAATAGATTCCAGCTTATACATAATAACATATGATATTTTTCATAAATTCTGGCACGTTTTATGAAGAGATCTTAAAAACGTTTCCAAGAGGGAGACCCCCAAACCCCCGGAAAATCACAGCTTGTTTTATTCTTTTTCTTTTTAATAAAGTGGCGTAGTATAATGTTTATTTAAATTCCGCTATTTAATTTTCATTTAAATGTTACTGTTTAATATTTATTTAAAGTCTTTCATTTATTTTCTGTGTAAACTTTGTCAATAAAAGGCATGACTGGTGACAATTACCCGATATTATTTCAAGGAATGAAATGTCAACTAACATTTGAAAACAGAAGGGATTTTTGCGTTAAAACAAACTTCCAACAGCATATATTATTCTTAGACATTTCAAACATTATCATCAAAAAGAAATTTAACAAAAATGTTGTTATATCATGTTTTGTTGTGTTTTAAATACATATATTATTAAAAATATAAATATAATAAAGTGATTGCAGTAAACACAAACCCTTTTAATAAACAGTCTTACTAGTTTCGTGCACAACTATCGGTGACATCCACAACATCAGTACTATCAGACTTACCGGGTGCGTTAAAAATTCAAAAAATCATTTAAAAGGAACAAATGACACTAAAAAATTGCGGTTTGCAGGAATGGGATGAGAGGTAGATAGGATTTTTTTAAATAACATCAAAAAGTTGTGGTTAAAAATGACTGATAGATGGCGATGGCATGCATAATAGGAAGCAAAAGTATGCAAATTAGGCTTATTGGAAAAGACCCATTTCTGAGAAGCGTCTGATAAGCTTCAGTATCTCAGCCCATGAAACAGGCTCTTTTCTCGTCTTCAGTCATTTAGCCGTGCGGAAATTTCGCAATGCGCCAATTGCTCATTCCCTGTTCTTGTAAAAGTATTTAACCAACAGCGCTTGATCTGGTAACGGTAGCATACTGCTGGCATCGAACGCAGAATCTGTGTGCATTGAAGGGTTTTATTGACAGCCTGATTTGCATACATCTGCTTCATATTATGCATGCAGCGCTATCTATCGGTAATTTTGGAACCAATTTTCTTTTGTTATTAAAAAAATCCGATCTCCCTCTAATTCTATTCCAGCAAACCGCAAATTTTTTTAGCTTTTTTTTTTTTTTTTTTTTTTTTTTGAAGGAATGTTTAAAGTTTTAACGAACTTATGACTCACCCGGTATATTCTCAAAAAAATTACGAAATATGAACTTGATTTTTTTCGAATATAGTTTATTTTATCATTACTGGTCTTGAGAATGTCACTGATTTTGTGTACGAAACTAGTAGGTCTGTTTATTAACCCCTTGGGGACGAGCGACACGTATACGTGACGCATAAGACGCTCAGAATCTTCGATTATTCCCACCTATAGAATAAACAAGAATTGTTTTGAATGTTTATTGTTTATTCTATGTTCCCACCAGTTATTTTTTATTGTAAGCTTTGCCTTATTAAATCTTAACATTTCTGCGATTCAATTAGGTGAAAATTTCTGTTTTGAAAAACTGGTGGTAAAAGATAAAAAATCTGTAAAAACGCTCGTCGCGAAGGGGATAAAGGCCTTTTTAAACTTATATGTTTATTGTAATCACTTTTAGCCCATATATTTTTATTTTAATGATAACAAATAATTTTCTTATGTAATTCTGTAAATATAATAATTTATATCTATATATTAATCAGATATGATAAACCAGATATGATTTTAAATAATGGAGTGCCAACTAATATTTAAAAGAGAAAATAATTTTGCGTTAAAATAAACTTCCGAAAGCATGTTTTTAGACGTTTTATCAATAAAAATTTAACAATAATTTTGTTATGTAATGTTTTCTTATGTTATGTTGTATTTTAAAATAATAAATTATTCAGAGTTGTAAATTATTAAAAATATATGTATGATAATTTATAAATATATTAATAGAAAGTAATTTAAATTAATTTTCTGGTGCATAATTTAATTCCACAATAGAAATTTAAAATGTTTGGAAGAAGGGGTAAATATCACTTTTTGACAAAAAAGAACTTTTTGAAAAGTGAACAAATTGTTATTGTTTTGTAACAAACTATCCGAAAGCAGCCAGACATTTAAAATTCATTGTGCGGAATCGAACTTGCGAACTTCAGTTGAATGGTAATGGAATATCAGATTCTTTTGCATTATTCGCTGTTTCATCAACTGTTTTAACATTTGACGGAAATGCATTGAATTATCTATAAAGCGTTCGATTGATTTATGATTATTATTATTATTTGTAACAACTGGTATGAATTATAATTCGAAACGAATTTGAAATCAATTGTGATCAATCAATATTTTGTACCAAAATAATTTGTAATTTTCATATTAGTCATGAGCATAAAGCTATCTCCCTAATTGCAAATTAGTATTGGTTATTTTGGAGCACAAAATTGCGTCAATGTTTTAATCATCGGAAATACTTCCAATAAATTGTCACTATTGCATAAATATTGGCTTCCCATTGACAATGAAATGGCAAAACATTTTTGTCAATATTGGTGCATTATTTCCAATTTTGCGACAATATTATATATCATGCTCATTTGGCCCATTTATAGCACATAATATAATATTGGTAACTAAATGTTCTAACTAGTGTAAGTTAATTTGATGCATTTATACAATAAGCCCAAAATGAATCATTTTATGTTAAAACTTTTGTTTTAACGGCAAACTTTTACTCAAAATTAGGCTAACACTCGTGGAAAACATTTGTTGGGCATATTATCTAACGTAAGTTCTCCTTCTATTGTCCATTGTTACCAAGTAGGTATATCTAGAACAAAGAAAAAGTTTTCAAGTTTTAACATAATTTTGAATAATCCTATATTTTCCAAACAAACTTATTTACAATGCATGTTTTATAATCGTGTTTAAAAAAGAAAGCAAAAATATAGCTTCTTTATAACAAATTCGAAACTTCTACATACTATACTTAGCCCCTTGCATTGAATTAGAAGTGCAAACCTGTCTCCAGTTTATCGACCTTTAATTTGCTACAACAAACAACGTTTACCCATTTTCTACCAATGCATTACAAACGAAGCAGTATGTTTTCACACACAACTGACCTTGTCAGGTCAGTTTAGCCTAGAATGTCTCTCAAAGTGAAGAACATAAGCAGTCACCTCCCTTTCCTTTCTTTTTTATCTTATTTAGTTTATCAAGCACGCGAACAAAAAGACGTCTAGTATCACCATTATTTTACCAGTTTAATTCTAGTTTATTACTTGTTTAAACAAAACACGCATTAGTTATTCTATTCTTTTAAATACTAGCTTCTGAATAACGCCTATGTGCGAACTATTAAATAAAATGTTAAGGAATTCTTCAAGCTAAACAATTCATAAAGATTAAACAAAATAAAATAAATTCTCACCGTAACCAGCCATAAATTAGCTCTGTATTGTTAAGGTTATTTCTTTACTTTCTTCTTTCACTACTTTCTTATCCTCTGTAACGTAAATGGAATGGGACAGCTATCGCTGAAGTTTTCATGAATAAATGTACGCATTTTTTTAATTTTCTTATTATCCTTAAAAACGTTTTTTAAAAATTACATATGATAAACGTGTATAAACGTGTTTGTTTCAGTAACGGTTTCATTTGAAAATACTTAAAAGTTGCTTAAATTATACAAATAATTATTAATCTGAAATTAATTTTACGGTCGTAAAGAGGAGCAAAAAACGTCCAGTGTCAGACCTGAACGACCTTAAACATTTTCCAATCTAAGGTGACTCAAAAAATGTTACTACTTCATTTATATATTTTACACATTACAAACTTCATAGGTGGGGGGGAAAAAACTGAAAACTGTAATTTCATATTTTTTTCAATTAAAAGGTCTTTACAATGAAAATTATTTTTTAAAAGATGTACAAAACTACAAATGAATTTCCCTTTATGGGCCTTCATTGTTTGAAATGAATTATATTTCTGCATATTATTCTACACCAATTCTCTTCAGCAACTACTCTATAGCACCGTGATCCGATAGAGACCGATATCTAGAGTTGCAAAGAACCGGTTTATTCTCATGTTTATTTCTAATAGACCCGGTTTATTCCCAATAAACCAAGATTATTCTCAAAAAACCCGGTTTATTCCCAGGTTTAAACCGGGTTTTTCTAGTCTTTGAAACTCTACCGATATCTGAAAGTGCCGTAACTTTAATGTAACATTTATTTCCCACATTTTCTTCACGTGACGTGAAAATTGACTCGTATGTTGTAATAATGAGTCACTGTGAAGTCGATATGTTCAATTTTGTGACAAGGTGCAAATGAATGAAAAATCTGTCACTGTTCATCTGAGTTATAATGTGCCTAAATAAAGATTACCACCTTTTCTTCACCGTTTTGACTGCGACCATTTATAACGGCTGTGACGTCACATCGACTGGTTGTGCTAGGGCTACTGTAATACAGGCTGAATCATCAAGCATTTTGTAGCCCACTTTGACCAATCAGCGATTGTTGCCCACGTAGCGCGGCCAATCGTTCTTCTCCTACGAGCAATTAAATGGCGGCGTGAGTCAGCCCGGATTGTAGGAGTCTTAGGTTGTGCTAACTAGGTTGTGCTATAAGGAATTCTTGCTTTTGCAGTTTTTCTTTCATTCTGATTAAGAATGAAGAGTTTTAAGAGTCGCCTTTTGATGATTGTTGTGACTGAGACCATTTGTGACGTCACATCGACTACATGAGCAATATGAATGTGCGTAAAGAATGATTTCTTTTAGTTTCTTTTTTCATAGTGAGTATTGATTTTGCGAAATCATAAATAAAAGATTAATAAAAAATATGCATGGTTAAGATATATTGTAACATAAGCAAGTATTTTAATGCCGTAAAAAAAAAGAGCTTGTGATGTAAAAATGTGGCGCTTTGAATTTATATTTTAATGAAAGAAAAAAAGGAGTTTCTCTTTTTCCAGACAGATCGAAAAAAAGAAAGATACATAATGGATGTAACCGTCATGAAAATTCATTGAAATTGCCATTTAAAAACTTCTTGAGAAATAAAAACTCATAATTGCTAATGTATCTTTGAAAGTTGGCAATTGCAAATCAAATAATTTTTGAATATTTTTTGCGTTAAAAATAATGTTTTTTTCATTAATTTCTCAAAAGTGAACAAAATTTACTCGGTCTAAATATTAACATGAAGGAGGAGACTGCAAAAAAGCTTCGCTTAAAATTACTTACCCCATGAAAATGTTAGAAGTTATGAATAACCGTTAGAAGTTCTAATGGACTTTTTGAATAAAATGAAAATGCCTCCTTCGCCAACATTCTGTACACGCACAAGCAAAAAAGATTTTCTTGCCATATAGAACATTAGAGCTATTAAGATCTTGGACGGGAAGAAATGATTTACATAACACTAACTTAAGCAGAACAAATAATTTTAATTAAAAAAAAAAACTAAAAGAAAGAAACACATTTTCTACGAACAGGCGACCGAAATATGTTTTCATGTGATGTAATTAATTGTTGGAAAATTATACAGCCATGATTTTAATCTTTAGAAACGGATTTTATACTATTATTAAACATGTTTAAACAGAGGATGTAGAAAAACAAGGGAAACAATTACGAAATTTAAAAATCAATGAATAAAATTATTTAAAAATGGTAAACGAGAAAATTTTTTGGAACAGTTAATAATTATAAAACAGATGTTATTGTAACTAAAACAAGCTTCCACATAATAATTTGTGAAAGCTAAGTTGTTTGAAATTTAGGAATAAAATATATATGACACTTAAAAATATACCCGGCATTATAATATATATATACATGGTGGCACTGAAGTTCTGTCGCCTCCCATTAACTTCAGAATGACGACAGCTCTATAGTCATAAACTTGGTATCCAGTAAAATGGCTATGCGCTATGCGTAGAGTTGCAAAGAACCGGTTTATTCTCAGGTTTATTCCCAAAAGACCTGGTTTATTCCCAATAAACCAAGATTATTCTCAAAAAATCCGGTTTAATCCCAGGTTTAAACCGGGTTTTTTCTAGTCTTTGCAATTCTAGCTATGCGAAACGACCGCCTACAGAGCCACTTAGTATCAAACTTCGGATTTAGAATTTCTATCTCGAAAACGGTACAATATAGTAGAAAAAAGTTAATTACAAAGTTGTAGAGCGTACCCGACTTAGTATGAAGTATTACATATAAAAATTATTATGAGCGGTGAAATGTAATTTTTTTATATACGATCACCAGATTAAATACCCTAAAGCAAAAGTGTGGTATTGTGAGGAAGATGCACATTTACTTATAAAACTAAAGCATGTAAGGAATGCACGGTTAATTTTAATTTAAAAGACCACTATAAACAACATTGCATAATACATCCTTCCATAGTTATCACACTGAGCATACATAACTTGATTTTTTTAATTAAAATTATATTAAAATTATTTTTATTATTATTTTTTTTTTAAGTAAACTGTATCTTACTCCTATGTGTTAGTTTAATTAGTAAAAGTGTGTATATCTTACAATGCTACACTTCAGCATCGAATTTGTGCCGTATTTAAGCTGATGATGAAATTTTGAAAATTTACATTTCAGAACTTCTAAAAAAGTTTATTTTACATGTAGGACATCACAGTACTGAATCGAGGACGCTCTACAATGCTGTATTTCATACCGTTTCCGAGATAAAACGCTAACTTCAAAGCTTGTCGCTAGGTGGCGCTGTAAACACTTTCATTACGCAGCGCACAGCACCAACCAAAACACCTCGCTAATGAGTGTAGATGTCGTCGTTCTGGAGTTAATTGGCGTGGACATTAACTTCCACGTCCATTAACTACGGGTTAGTGGGCACCTGGTATAATTAAATATAACTTGATTACTTGATTCTACGAAAAAAGCTTATTGAACAGATTTTTTATATTTAATTATTTATATTCACTATTTAATATTAAAAAAAAACTATACTTCAAATTCCTCCCCAATTGTAATTTGATTTTTATGTTGTGATGCATTATTCGTTTATTTTCAGCAAACATGAAATCATGTTTAAGCATATATAAATACAATTCGACGTATACGTATGGCGTATAGTTTCTTACATCCAGACCTTTTAAGTGAGAAAGTCGGCCCTGAATCTGATTACACATAATAATTTTATCTCATTGTTATTATTTCATATATATTATTCTTATTATTCTAAACGATCGGTATCGGTACAATAAAAATTATAAATAGTGCGCTACATTGGTAGATGACTTTATAAGCTTTTCAGGTGCAATCCTCTAAAATATGTAAAAAGTTTTAAAGGGCTATTTAAATTATGTGAATTTTATATACTCTTTTTTTTTAAATCCAACTTTAGAAAAAAATGAGAAAATAAAAACTACATATAAAGTATCAAAAGTGGTAAACCTAAACCATTTTGTAGTCTCTATGTAGTCTCTTGTCTGTCTCGTTCCCCTACCTACATTTAATTTAAATTTTTTCTGAAATTAAAATTATATCTCTTTCAAGCAGGTTTTCTAAAAGTCTGTCTTTTTATTTTATGGTGTTTTATTGTATTCGTATGCAAATTATGCGTATCTACTTACACAGTTAATTTTTTTTTCGTCAGAAACATTCAGTACAGATAAATAAGTAACCGCTATCTATAGAATTAATTATTTTATCCATTCTCAATAAACCTGAATTCTGTCTTTTTTTAAACTGAAACGCATTAACTATATATAGAATATTTAAATTGAATTTATTTCGAAATTTACTTTTTATAGCCAAGGCTGCATCTTGAAACAAAATAATGATGAGAATCATTCACCGGGCAATTTTAAACCCATCTCCAAATAAAATCAATAAGAATAATGTCGTATGGATAATACACTGAAAATGTGATAATTCACAAGAACAAGAAGATGAGTTTTTATAGCGCATAAAGAAATGTCGACTCTTTATCGTTCTCCTATTCAATTTATCGTAGATTTAATAGAAAGGGTGGATATCATTTTAAGAGTTGTTTGCCCTCCATATGATGAAGCTACCTTATAATCCAAAACCGATTATTTGGGGAAAAATTGAGTATCGCCTCTGTACAAGGTTCTTTATGGCATTAGTTGCATTGATGCCATAGATTCAGATTTGTTTTACTATCGTTGTGACACAATGCATATGACCCTTTTTGTGCTTATTCAGATGTTTTTATATTAAGATGAAGCTTATCGTTATTAACGGCAAGGAAAAAGAGTTTCGTAAATTTTATAGAATGATAAAAATTTAGAAGCTTGTTTTGAAAAAGATGATTCAGTGAATATATATTTTATTTTATTTAAACTGCGTAATTTTATTTTACGCATCAAATGCTGCGATACTTTATTTTCTCCACGGCGAAAGATCGAATAAGATTCATTTTTTATTGTTGATAAATAATGTTGATATTATTTTGTTAAAATGAAAAATTCGAGTTATAAAAAGTATTTTCTAATATAACCAACGAATGTATCTGGTGTTGTTTTGCCTTTATTCTTCTTTAAAAAGCTGGGATACTTTTTACGTGAAATTTACAAAATGCAGCCTGACTATAGAATATTAGGCCAATATTGTTCTTTTGGTTATGTTTTGGTCAAAATTGAAAATATTGGTATGAATGCTTGCCTCAACATTTTGCCAATATTGCACCAATATTTACAAGAACATTTTCATCATTTCATTGCAAATATGTCGAATGTAAAGCCTAAATTTAACCAATATTAGTATTTCATTCGAAATATTTCCGATGAATTCAATATCTGCACAATATTGGGATTAACTGACAAATATTTGTTTGTCTCTATGGACCTATCATAATTTAATTTGAAAAGATATAAGGTGTATCAAAAAATATGTCAAGTTTATTAGAAGCAGTTTCATTAGAGGATGTAAATTTAAAAACTGGTTTAAAACGGAAAACGTTATAGAATAAACATAAAGTAAATCAATATAGGGTATATATTGTATGTGCAATTATTCTTCTTTTTCATGTAAAACCGAGACTGCTTGTTAAAAAATAAATAGCTAAAATGTTAAAAGTAACATTTTTATTTTTTTTAAATAAAAAAAAAAGTAAAGCGTCGTTAACTTAAAGAAACAAGGATAAATTAACTGTAACCAGCAGCGTATTTAAAAAATTATGTAAACCCATAAAATTCTAGTCTACCTAACAATTTATCAAGCTTTACTGCTATAATAAAAATAGTTCCAGATTTTAAAAATCTAAACTCAAGTTTTTAAACACCCCCGCAACATTCTTAAATTCTTATCGCTTGTACATTCATGTCACCTTGTGCCATTATGCGTAATAATCTATAACATTAAAATGCATATCCTGTCATCAAAGTTTTATCCAATCTATCATAGAAATGTCAAAGGACACGTGTTCCTTTGGGTGGGAGCATAAATGGATAAAAGCGCAAATAACAACATCTTCAATCTTTTTTTTTTATTTCATTTTATTTTTATCTGTACGGACATCATCTTGTAAAGTAAGGGGAAAAAACCCTAAAACACACACTAAAAAGAGCAGATTTTTTTTTCTCCGTGGTTACCTAATAAGTCAATCCGATTTATCGGGAAGCCGTGAAAAAAAAGTTTTTTGAGTACCGATCGAATAAAAAAAAAACTAGATTGGATTTTTTTTCTCTTTTCTTCTCGAGCGCATGCTACTAATTAAAAATATATTTGTTTTAGCTTTTCCCTCAAGTATATGTTGGACAGTAGTGGAAAGGTTTTGTTTAGCACACTGGACCCAAATTAATGTTTACGCTTGCTGCAAGGCTACCACAATGAAAAAAAAAATATCTCGTTCTTCTCATAGTTTACTTTGTGTCAACGAATCATTTTTATTTCTCTAAATGCTTTTGTTCCCCGGTTTCTCCATTTCATTTAAAAAAGAATCTATATTTCCAGGAGACTTTTTCCAATAAAACCTAAAGAAGAATATAAAAAGTTTGGATCGAAGTATTTTTTCCAATTCATATTATTCGAAACCCGTATGGTCCCTAGATATCATAAATGAAAGAAAAAAATGTTTCATAAAGTACACAAACTTAATGAAATATAAAAGAATACCATTGGATTATACATATTTAATTAATTCACTTCATTAAAATGCAAAACAATCGAAAACTGATATTTTTCATCAATAGAGATACTTTGGTCTTCGATATGATTTTTCTTCATTGATTAAAGGGAAGTTGCATTAAGAGACATTATGGCTGCACAAGATAAATAATATGATGCATTTATCATGATGAATTGCTATAATAGATTTAAGTGCTTATCATAGTAAGACTTGCAAGATCCATTCCTTACTACAAAACCAATATTGGTGTCTAATATTGCGTCAATGATGCATTTATTCTTTACATACTGAATTACTGAAACATAAGAATACCATTGCATTATATATATATTTAATTAATTCACTTCATTAAAATGCAAAACAAGCGAAAACTGATATTTTTCATCAATAGAGATACTTTGGTCTTCGATATGATTTTTCTTCATTGCTTGAAGGGAAGTTGCATTAAGAGACATTATGGCTACACAAGATAAATAACATGATGCATTTATCATGATGAATTGCTATAATAGATTTAAGTGCTTATCATAGTAAGACTTGCAAGATACATTCCCTACTACAAAACCAACATCGGTTATTGGTTATATTGGGGCCCAGTATTGTGTCGATGATGCATTTATTGGAAATACTGAAGGTGAAATATAAATATTGGTTAAATATTGGTATTAACATTGGAAATACTTATGAAATGGCAGTATTGCAAGAAAATTTGCTTTATAAATATTGACAATGAAATGGTGACTATGAACAATGAGTTGTAACTATTCCTCGCCAATATTGATGCAAGATTGGCAACACCACAATGAAGGAGGGGGGAAATATTTCATGATAATATTGCCAATATTGGCTAAGATATAAACAAACAAAAATATTGGCCCAATATTTTTTTATACCAGGGAACTTAAATGGTTTTGAAATAAAGACGGAAAAAAAAACATTGAATAGTTGAAGAAAGTTAATGATGTGTAATAAATCATAGTATTCAAGATATTTATTCAAGCGCATCGCTAACCAACTTATTTATTTTGCACAAATGTATCTAATATTTGAATAAAAGATTTCTTTATGCTTCGACTTTTTTAACACCGTTTATTGTAATAATTGTTAATAAATACTTGCTTTTGAAGAGCTCTTTTTTTTGTTTAAGTAAACAAAGCGTTAATGTCACTCTCGGACCTCCCACTGATGGGCAGTAAGATATTTTTTACCCCATGAGGTTAACACAAGAATAGCTAAGCATTGAAGCATGTCTTCTTTTGACCACCCAAGTACAGAATGGGCAGAGACACTCCAGCAATTTCCCGAAAACAATACGATGACATTTTAGGGAATTAGGAATAGTTTCGTTGGGTTTGGATGGAATCTGCAATCAAACAATTTCCTTTCACTACAGGAGAAAGCTATAAAAGCAATCGTTTCGCGATTGCAAACTGATTACGTAACGGTAGCCGAAAAATTAAGATATTTGATAAAGGAAAGACAATAGATAAAACCCCTGATTATTATTAGAAGGATTGTATAAAGCATTAGGGCGAAACAGATAACTCTATTTCCTTTGCAGTTCGGTAGTTCTTTGTTGCTTACGTCCATCGATCGTAAGTCTTGCATATAATAAATCTAGTTTCTCCATGCATAGGTTTTAAATGTATTAAAAATTATACAATGTTAAAAAAGATCACAAGATAAATGGCTAGGGTCGATAACACTATGAAAGTATCCCCTTTCGAAAGCAAACATAAGAGTTTCTTTTTAATTACCTTATTATAATTTATTTTATTACTTATTGTATCTATTCATTATTACTATACATGTGTAGTTTCACTCAAATTGTTAATTTGAGGACAGTTTTATGTTAATCTTCGAAAGAATCCACTTTCACGGTCTTATACAAGATGGTTTTGATTAAAAAAGCCTAAATATCAAAATCATTGAATATCAAAATCGATAGCGGTGAATATCAAAATCGATTTTGTTCAGATTTCAGTAATATTGAACTCTCATCTTCAATCGAAAGCAATTATGATGATGCGTTTTTTCCTTCATAAACAGTCTGTAGAAAAATTGAATTTAATTTAGCTAAGGTTTTTAAGCCCATCTAAGATGAAACAATATTTATACTCAACATGAAATCTCTTCAACTTAGAGATGACTATCTATTTACCATTCCTATATATAAAAAAAGAATAACGAGTCTTTGCTTAGGGAGACAGTCATTAATGGCTAAGTCGATAATACTTCAAAAAAGCCTTATCTTTTGTTATCCAGGCTTCCGAATGGACCCTGAAGTCGTTTCCATAGTCGATAATGAGTTTGTGTTGTCGTTTGTTTCAAAAACTAAGATAATGAGCAGCATTTTAAAGAAAGCAACAACGACAATAATTTTAGTTGATGTAGTGCAATTTAAATAAAGAGTCAAATAATTTTTTTATGAATTAATAATAAATCTTCAGAAGTATATAGTTATCTTTAGCAAAATTAATATTATAATCCAATATTTAAAAAAAATTGCAAATTTCGGATTCATATTAATAACGAAATAGTAATCATGAAGAGCCATAGGCTGATTTCGGTCAGTGCAGTTATATCATAAGATGTTTGGATGTGTCGAAATATTTTTATTATTTTATATTCAGTATTTTTTTGGAAAATATTAACTTATAATCTACAAATAATTTGTACTGAATATATAAATTTTACATCAGTGAAATGGAAGGTTTGTTATTGATCAAATCTTTTACTATTCACTATGAAGTTCTAATAATAAGTTGAGTTTGGTAATTGTAACTTTCCGCAAACGATATTAAGGGATCACAAGGCCTATAATTCTTCGCATTATATATCATAAAAATAAATAAATAATAAATAATTATATACTTCAAATATAATACCTTTTGTTAGCATTTAGCAAATTTAATCTATATATTAACTTCTTATTTAATTTTAGGAAAACAGGTATTAATCCAAAATATGGAATCTTAAAGTAAGTTACAAATGATTTTTATAAGATTATTTTTAGTATATCTTTTTATTTTGAAAGATTTGATTTAAAGGATAAGTAAAATAATAAAACAGAACAAGTTAAATTTATATTGGCAACGTTTGAATCCATTTCTTCATTAACACTGAAATAAATTCTGTTGACAGGTATGATATCAGCCGCTCTAGATATCCACCCATAAATTAATCACTGTTTAATATAAAAAAAAATTTAAAAAAAATTCACAAAGTGGATATCAAAATGTTTAGATTTCTGTATTTTAATTTATGTGGGGTCTCAATAATTCACTTGAATTTTGTCCCTTTGCAGTAATTGTTGTAATTTGTTGTAATAGTTATACAATTTAGAGTAATATTTCCAGCTTGCTTCTTGAATTACAAAAGTAAGATTTGAACAATTTATTAAACAGGAAGTGTAATAAATATTATCTATTATTATTATATAAGAATGAATTTCCTTTTTATTCTTGGGTTTTGAAATCGTAAAATTTGATTTAAAGGATAAGTAAAACAATAAAACAGAACAAATTAGATATATACTGGCAACTTTTGAACCCATTTCTTCGTTCACATCGAAATAAATTCTGTTGACAGGAATGATATCAGCCGTTCTAGATATCCACCCATAGCCTAATCACTGTCTAATCCAAAAATTTAAAAATAAATAAAAAAAAAAGGTGGACATCAAATTTTTATATTTCTGCATTTTAATTTTTTGTGGGGTCTCACTAATTTGCTTGTGTTTTGTTCCTTTATAGAATTTGTTGTAATAGTTATACAATTTAAAAGAATATTTCCAACTTGCCTCTTGAATTACAAAAGTAAGATTTGAACCATTTATCAAACAAAAAGTGCAATAAATGTTATTTATTATTATTATATATAAATGACACATTTTTATTCTTTGGTTTTGAAATCACAAAATTTGATTTAAAGAATAAGTAAAACAATAAAACAGAACAAGTTAGATTTATACTGGCAACTCTTGAACCCATTTCTTCGTTGACATCGAAATAAATTCTGTTGACAGGTATGATATCAGCCGTTCTAGATATCCACCCATAACCTAATCACTGTCTCAAATTTACGTTAATGCGACGCTGAAGTCGAACAAATTTCTTTCAGAGGACACGACAAAAGGAGATACAGCTGATTTCAGACAAGAGGAAAGTAATGCGAGGGTGATACCAAAATATATTTTGGTGCCGTAATCATTTGATCTGTGGATGAGACAGCTTAAGTCACTTCTCTGTCAAAGTTGGGCGACACAGCCCCAGATAAAAATCTTGACTGAGCAAGAATTTTTATTTCATGAGGGGGATGGAAGGCTGATATATAACCATAGGGAACCTTCCGCGATCAAAGAAGGACCCCTTCCCCAAATTTAACCCGCGACAACAATAACAAACTACTGTTTGGGTGCTCGCATAAAAGGGCATACAAGGATCTCGCTATTGTTATTCAAATGACGGGCCATGTTCGTTCTCGAAAAACATGTTTTGAAAACCGCGGCCATTTAGTACAGAGTAATATTACATTCTACATTGAACTTGCCAATTTCCCCCGAGTTATATTTTTAGCAGCTGCTTGAATACATAGATAGATTACTTCTCGATTGTTGGTCATACAATTGCCACTGCGCACTAAACATGTCAGACTGAGTCAGGTTTGTACAATGTTTTAAAGAAGGAACGAGTTATTTCTATAATAAAATAAATTAAAACATCGGATAAGGAAATTATTTGTATGCAGTAGTGGTCCGAATTGTGGATGCTTTTTGAAATTTCTTTTAGATGTTAAATAAAAGATAACTTTTATTAAATTCTGTTTTTGAACTCTGTTTCATCCAATGCAGCATAAAGTCTTCTTTCAAATGATAAATATTTATTTGCATTACATGAAACATTTATTTTTTATTATTTTTTATTTTATTATAAATTTTTTAATCTTTTATTTATCAAATTTTCCTGCAAATTTGATCAATATTAATCGACAATTGAGGGGACCTCTCCAATAAAAAGGCAAGTGGAGTTACCGTGTAGTTCAATTTCCAGATTTATGTAATGTATTATTACTCAGTATATAAGGAAATATAAATTTTATGATCATAAGCAAAGAAATGATGCTAGAAAACTCTTCTTAATATAGGAATATATTCAAAGAAGTTATATTCTACGTTAAAATGTTGAAAATAAATTTAAAAGCTTTGTAGCTGAAAACTCCATTTCACTTACCTTGTTATTGCAGAGGACCCCTCAATTTTGCCCATCAATGTATATTAGAAAATCTATAAACACGCACTTAAAATGGATTTTAATGCCGTCAGACATGTCAGACTGAGTCAGATTTGCACCACGTTTTAAAGAAAGGACAAGTTATTTCTACAATAAGTTAAAGCATGAGATTGGGATAGGTAAATTATTTGTTTGCAGTAATGGCCAGAATTGTGGACAATTTTTAAATTTCTGTTGGATGTTGAATTTAAGATTAAGCTTTTTTTTTTTTTAAATCCGATTTTGAATTATGTTCTTCTTCTTCTTCTTTTTTTTTTTTTTTTTTTTTTTTGGCTTTCTTTATCCAATTTAGCCTAAAGTTTCTTTCAAATGATAAATGTTTATTTGCATTACATGAAACATTCAAATTTTTATGTTTGCAATTTTCATAAATATTAATCGACAATTTTGCCGATTACTGTATATTGGAAAATCTATAAACTCTCACTTAAAATGCGTCCTTCCGTTTTTAACACTAGAAAACACTAAATTCAAGGCATCATAACTCGGGGTAAATTTTGTCATAAATGAATTGGATTTTAATGTAGGTCTTAAAAGCAATGTAACATATAAGTTTTAGGAAAATTCACGCCATATGAAAAAACAATTTAATTTCGCTTCGTATGTATACACCGCCTTGTAAAACAATTGTCATATCTAAAACTCTACTTGATTTGTACACTTCAGTAAAATATGCTTCAATCATCAGTAGTTTAAGAGATAATCCCCAATAACATCTATTTTGAAAACCTTAACGGAAACAATTAACATTTCAGCCCCTCTCATATGCTAAATAGCTTCAGAAAATGTAATTTTTTTTTTTAAGTCAAAGAAATGGCAGCTGAAGTATTATGAAAACAAACCACGTAACCATTACAAATCAAAAAGTACTTAAATTCAACCTTGGCAACACAAGAAAAGAAAATTCCATTCCGTTTAGCTGAAATAATTCAACCTTCCGCTCATTTTAAAGTCCATCATTACAAGGATTAAAAGCTTAGTTAACTTTATCGACGCCTCACCGGAAAATACAATAGTTGTTTAACTACAATTGTTGCTTGGCTCGAATATAAATTTGTTACTTTCATGCTTATAAGTGTGTTTCTGGAGCATTGTGGAACAGGTAAGGGTAAGGGTGGGTAACCACATTATGTTTTAGACTTTTAGGCCAAAAGAATAACAATTTAACATTGACTTTATGTAAAGGAGAAAAAGTGAAATGAATTCTACTTTGACCGTGATCTGAAAAATATACTTTTTTAAGATGATGTTCAGCTGATGTTGAAGGAATTTATGCGATAATAAATTAAACCATAAACGCTAAAAAATAAAATAAAATAAAAATAAATAAATAAATAAAAAACTTGGAAAAAAATGTAGGTCGCATTTTATTATGTTTAATGCAGCATCACATAAGAGTTACATGAAACACAATTTATTGCCTGTTAAATTTCAATTATATATAAAAGGATTAACATAGTAATTAGAAGGTGATATTTAGGAGAGCGAAATAAGAATAGATAAATCGCTGTATGTGCAATCTCACGTTACAGTAATAGGCAAAAAAGTATTCTTTATTATTAACTTTTTAATAAATATCCAGTGCGTTATTATATACAGGGTGTCCACTTTTACCACTAACCACTAACTTATTATCTTCTTAAAACTACTTATTTAAGGAGATTGATACTTTGAATTTTGTGAATTTACAAATTTTCCAGCAATAAAAACGGTGAAACCTCTTTTCTGTTTTCGTGCATTTAAGAATAAAAATGACTTTGTGAATGTATAATAAATGTACGAGTTTGTATTTGAGAACAGCCTTATAAATAACTTCGCCTATAATTTCATTCAATTATGAATTTTCTTATTCTCATAATGGAGATACTAAACTTAGTTACAAAGAAAAATTCCTTCAATCCCCTAGTTCTCGTTATAACCGAGTTTGGACGTATATTAATTAAATTGATTTCTGAATTGAATCTAAGGGAGAAAATAGCGTTTCAGGCAAAATTTCTCTCAATGTACACGCCAGAATTTGTCGAATCAGCATAGATAAAGAGATTTCGTTTAAAATTAAATTTTATCAATGAAGTAATTTTATCAATGATATCATTGCCGAATATAAAGTGTATATTAGATCGAAATTTTGGTAATTTCTGAAACAAAAGTTTTTTTTAAAAAATAATTCAACCGAATTACATTACAGTGAAATATTCATTGCAATATTTTTTTCTTTTGCAATTCCCAGGAATTGTATCTTACTGAAAATTACAAAATTAATGTTACTGAACAAGACGGGTGTAAACTTAAAGAAAGGTACTGAGTGATCTTATTACAGAATGCTATATATTTTAAGGTGTGCTTTTAAAGTACACTGTATCTAAGAAATGTCTACAAAATAAACAAAAAAGCGTACAAAAAATCTGTCTAACGAAATATATATTGGTGATTCCATGTAAGTTTGTTCTAACGGGATTAGTCTGTATTTAAGCTAACATTTACTCATTTATTGCATAACAATAAACCAAAGAAAACTATTAAAGAGAAAATAGGGACATCAATTCATATTCAGCAAGTTTTTTTTTAATCATTTTTCATATGGTTTTATGTATGGCGGGCGATATATTAAATTTTTACAGTGACCAATTTTAGGCACTTTGTGAAATTTTCTTTTAAAAAAGAGTTTAAGATTACATTTTTCGTATAGAAAACATCTGAATTCTGATTTTTTTTTTAGTAATTTAGTAATTTTTTCATTATTACAGTTTCATCCAAATGATAAATATTCGCACTACATCGACCATTTCATTTTTTATAAGCATTCAAATTTAATAAATATTTTTTTATAAGTATCCACAACTTTAGCTACCACGATTATGTTGTATTTTATAAGCAGATTTACTCTGTAGAAAAATCTAAGGAAGGTGAATAAGCTTAATTTTTTTAAATGCTCAAAGAATATTGATTTTTTAAATTAAAAATCATTTTTGAAGTGTTTTTTTAGGAGGGGGGAATCTGGGCCAGAAAAAAAAAGTCTAAAACTTATGTAATAGATGTACACAACTTTTTTAATTCCACTAAATTTACTACAACTAACTTTAAAGGGATTAAAAATGAACGTTATGATTCGCTACTGCAATACCATTTTAAAAATAAAATTTAAGAATAATATTTTCACATGCCTTTCCTTCTTGCCCTCTAGCAACTTTAACATTAAATAGAATATCATGATATCTACTACAAGATACTATCCTTAAATAAAATTCTTGTTCGTATGATACTCAATTTCCGTTAGGGCAGTCCAGCCCTTCGGCAAATTATTTTGCTGACAGGCACAAACAAGACATCTTATTCTACCCTAAAAACTGAAAAATTGGAAAAATTTAAGATACTTTAAAGATAGAGAACGTAAAAGCAACAAAGTTTAAACTTTAATGAGATAGAGCAATTTTTTAAAAATAAAATTACGGGATCTAAAAGATATAAAAGGATACAGTGTTAAAATGGAATTAGTACATTTTATAAATGTGAATAGAATAACTTTAGGGTGATTAATTCAGACCCGAATGAAATGATTTATTCGTTCAAATGCAAGTTATTGCAATTCAGATTCACTGTAGAAAGAAAAATATAATTGAGTAATTGATTGTAACTTTAAATTTAAGGAAATAGGATTAATTAAATTTCAAATTAATGACATTCGTTACATATTAATTCTTTTGAAAAAAGATGAAAAATATATTACCAGTTTCTCTTAAATTGAAATTTCAATAGTACTTGGTATGATTTAACTTCTTTATAAGTATTTTATACTTAAGAATTCAGAATTTAAATATAATTTCGTTAAAATTAACAATGGATATTTTCCAGCATTTACAAATTATCATTTACTCCCAAAATATCTTAAGAAAAACACTTAACCAATATTATATACTAAGGATGAAAAATTAAGTATTTTTATTGTAATTATATGAGTAAATAAATTAAATAATATTTTTAAAAGAAAAAAACATTTTCAAGTAATCCTCTGAAACATGGAATGAATCAAGTATAAATTATATATTAATTCCATACGCAGAAGATCAAAAGAAACTTGTGTTGTTGTGATTATCGAAAATTCAATAAAAAAAGCATCCTAAAAAGCTACGCTTTTTAAATCAAACATTATTAATCCTTAAAAATGTCCAGTATAGAGATGTAAGGCACACATTCTCATAGGATTTTTGTAGTAACTTGTCATTCTATTTTCAAAAAGAGGGAATAATCCACTTTAAGATGAAGAAAATACGATTTCCAAGTATATTTCTTCAGTGAAGATCTGGCATTTTTGTTTTCTTAACCTTAGCACTTTTTTTTTTTTTCAAGCATTACTGCATGAGAATTAAAAAAGTAAATGCACATTGTAATTGAGATTTTTCAAGGAGCAAGTGCCATCTGTTGGCAATTTTTTCAACATGTTTAGTGTGTCGGGATTCTGCAGTTCACAAAAATACAGGCTGTTGCACAACCTTTCTCTTTAATAATAATTTTTAAAAAAAACACTCTTACGGGTACTCTATACACCGATAAAACACATGCTTGAAAAAAATTAAAGAAAAACCACTCAAAACTCTGTACAGCTCGACTAATTAAGTCAGTCAAGCTAGAAAATTTCAGATTCCAAAGCAATACACATCGCTCGGTAATAAGTATTATCTCTGAAAATCTCAGTCTCAAATCAAACACGATAAATTTAAGAAATATTAAGTCACAGCTAAGAAAATATATCAACCGAACATAATGAAAGCAAAACAAATTATTTATTTCATTTCATGTGAGTGAAAGAATAATAGGTAAACAGAAGAGTTATGAAATTGGTTCTTAATATCAATAAATTCTCTGCGGCCCGAAGTAATCGCTCCTACATTAATGGAGCGCATTCATAATCCGCTGGTTGAAAATCCTCTTAATAAAGCGAGCGTAGAAAAGGAAATAATATTAAATGCAATTTCATAGGCACGGTAAGCGAGGTTGACAAATTATAAGAGTGGCTAAATTTGTTTCTGAGATTAATTTAGGATCGAATCCGCGAGGAATATAACTCGGAGACTCGCAAGCACTCAGAAATTCTATCCTCAGTTCCTCTTTTCCCTCATTAAATTGAATCCGGCGTGTGAAGGGCTACTCTTAATAACAATAACGCAAATTGCGTTCGGACAGAGACTGCAATTACAATGTTCGAAACGCGACGTCGCACTTCCAAACCCTCTATTTTCACTGGACACGTTTCCTTTCTTTTTCTGACAGGGAATTAAACGTCAAGGATTTGATTTTTTTTTCTACGTCTGTCACTTCTTTTTGTTTTTTTTCTTTTGCTTTTACTCTAAAGAAATGTACCGATTCCCACCATAATCCATGTTGTTTGAAAAAAGAAATTTTCTTTTTATGAATAATGTCATAACAGATTCTTAATTGGTTAAATACAGAGACAAAGTTGATGAGCAATTAAAAAAGCGTAAAATACAGCAAAAGAGTTAGATAAAGGATATACACACAGCTCTAAAAAATTCACTTGCAACGATACAAATCATATACGTTATAAATTATTGAATTACAAATATCGAAATCTATATACATAAAAGGCTAAATATGTTGGGATCTAAACTATTTTCTCTCATCATTACGGACATGGATAAATAGGGGGGAGGAACAGATTCTTAATAGGTTAAATACAGAGACAAAGTTGACGGGTAATTACAAAGGCGTAAAATACAGCAAAAGAGTTAGATAAAGGATATACACACAACTCAAAAAATTCACTTGCAACGATGCAAATCATATACGTTATAATTTATTGAATTACAAATATCGATATCTATATGCATAAAAGGATAAATATGTTAGGATCGATACCATTTTGTGTCATCATCACGGACATCGATATATAGGGGGGAAGAGGGGCGTGGAAGACGATAAACTTTCGAATTTTAATTTACCGATCAAAACAGTCAGCATAAAGCCTTGATGGATTTTAGCAATTCTTATTTGAAAACACGGACGGATATGTAGGGGTAACATATACAACGCTAACGGTAGAATATTTTACCGTTTAACGGTAACATATACTATGTTACAAACTACTGAATTACAAGTATTGAAATTTAAATCAATGTGTACATAAAAAAGATAATAAACGTGTTTAACGTCTAAACTATTTTGCCTCAAGTTCACAGACATCAATAAAATAAAAATAAAAAAGATGATAAATTAAATAAACTCTAGAATTTTAATTCACCCAACAAAACAGTCAGCATAAAGACTTAATGAACCTTAGAACTTCTATTCAGAGACACGAACGGAAATTTTTTTGAATCCCCACACTCCCTCGCGGCATTTTTTTTCCTCTCCCTCCAGCCTCCACTCACTGAGGGTATTTTTTTTTTTTTTTTTTTTTTTTTATGAATGATCATATATGATTTGCAATTTAATTTCTAAAGATATTCATGAGGAAACTTGATGTATGCGATGTCTTTCTCTTTTCCACACCACACTATTATTCATCACAGCAATAAGGTGCAATAAGCTATATCAGCTAAACCTTGTATGCTTTTTATTAGGAATGATGAATTTTTGGAGATCATTGTATTCACACAATATGCCATTACAGGTTTTATATTTGAGTTTCCTACGTACTACGAACATTTAATGGATTTCTTTTTTTTCACTCTTTTCTTAAGCCTAGTTGGGCATTCTGCTGCATAAGCAAACATAGTTGAATAAGACGGATATTAGGCGTTAGATAGACTAGGTATAAACTGAAACATAAAAAAAGGGGGACTTCCAATCGATTCCTTGAACGCTTTAAAATCTGTCTCAATTCTGAAAGGATGGGACATTTAAAAAAAATAAGCTTCTTCGTAAGGCTGCGTTAAAGAAAAAATATATTTAATTTTCGAATGTGTCGAAATGTCATTTAATTTCAGTTATTAAGCTTCAGTCATAATCTATAAATGCATACGGGTATTTGGATGCCTATTTATTGTCACAATTATTAAGTCAATTGCAATTTATCAATTTGCAATGATTGCCATTCTGAAAGCAACAGATATACTCTGAATTCTGAAAGGACGGGACATAAAAAAAATAATAACTTCTACGTAAGGCTGCTTTAAAGGGAAAAAATATATTTAATTTTCGAATGTGCCGAATTGTCATTTAATTTCAGTTATTAAGCTTCAGTCAAATCTATAAATGCAAACGGATATTTGGATAGCGAGTCATTGGCACAATTATTAGGACAATTACACTTTTTTAAGTAAATTTCCAATAATTGCCATTCTGAAGGCAACAAATATAATTGAAATCATATTTTTCGTTATTCACATGAAAACCTATTTATTTATTTAAATTTTATTTTTTTAAGACAGCTTAATTTTAGAAGATTTTTTGAACCTATACTTTTATGCAAAAAAAATCTTAATTCAGGTGTGCTTATTGCAACATTATATATATATACGCATGCAGTTTATCATCACATGAATTCGCACACCAGAATTTTTTTTTACATATTTATCGCTTCCTTACCATTTTGAATTATTTAGGGCGGTTCTTAAAATAAATATATTTTTCAATTGGTTCAAAACACCAACTTTGACAGCGATTTCTGAAATATCTTCTGCATTTTCAGAAAAATGGGAAAAACAGTTGGATTACATAGTTTCTGAATAAGAACACCTGCTAACTTGATGCATTTGCGAACAAAAATGAATTAAAAAATGTGTCAAAAAGTAACCAGTTTGAATTTGAGAAAAGTCTTAAAATGTAAGATACATCATGAAAAAAATATTTATCGATAAATGGAAACAAATGTATCTGTCTGCTAATATTTGAACAGATTTGCTTGAAAGTAGGTAAAATTATAAATAGTTTAAGATGTAAGTAAAATGTTACTTTAAATGACCAATGATCTGATTTTCATATGATTTGCTAAAACTTCGTTAATTCCGTAACGATTAGATAGAGTCCTATTTATCTTTGCTGACTTAACGATGAGAGATTTCACAAGAACTCAACTCTTATTATCCCGTTTTAATAAAGATTCTAGAAATCTAATCATTAATGAAGCTAATGATGCCTCCAGCAATAAATGAACATTCCGTCATTATTGCTATAGTAATGGACAAAGAATAATGATACTTCGTACTTTGATAATGATCTTCTCTGAAACACTTAACGTACAGTTATGCAGTCGATTCTATGCTAATAGAACTGAAGATGTTAGTCAATAGGGCCTTCATCGTGAGAAAGTATAAATAATATAAATAATATAAAATAATATAAATAATAATTTTAGTAATGTCCACTCGCATGCCACTCAATCATATAATTACTTTTAATAAAAGTAAAAACCTTGCATAACGAGGAAATTTTCCTGAATTACTCTTCAAAAATATCAATTTTTTTCTCTCTCCCTAAATAAACTGGTTTAGCAAAAAAATGTATATTTTTACCTTTACTTATGAAAATGTTTTGTAAAACAGCGCCTTGCATAATTAAATATTTTAAAATGATAACCTTTATTTTCATAAATCTATTGGCTTTAATCTGTGTGAAATTCGTTGAAATTCGGAGTAACTGATTAAGTTATAAATAGAACTTAAGTTTCCAATTTAAATTTGTAAGCAAACGGTATAAAAGTTATTTTCAATTAAATACCACAAGATAACGATATTTTCCTGATGAATTACTTTCCAAGAGTCATTTTTCTCCTCTCCCTAAATAAACAAACTGGGTTAGTAGAAAAGTGTATAATTTTACCTTTACTTATGAAAAAGTTTTGTAAAACAGAGCCTTGCATAATTAAATATTTTAAAATGATAAACCTTTATGTATGTAAATCTATTGGCTTTAATCTGTGTAAAATTCCTTGAAAATAACGTAGAAATTCGGAGTAGCTGATTAAGTTATAAATAGAACTTAAGTTTGCAATTTAAATTTGTAAGCAAACGGTATATAAAAGTTATTTCAATTAAATATTCAATTAACTTGCGGATTGATTAACTAGTTTTTTCTTCCCCCTAAATAAAAGTGAGTTAGTTGAAATTAATAAATTGAAGAAATACTATTGCTTAGATTTAAAAAATATAAACTATTTTCTAAATTGGAAACGTTTTGATTTCTGTTAAGACAGACATTTTCAAGTTTATCGAATGATTAAATAGAATCTTTGAATTTAAACAGCTTAAAACTGCAAGGAACCTCCTGGCAATAATCCCTAACTCTCAGCGTGTCCCAAAGGTTAACTTCAGCTATGATCTCAGTCGAGTTCAAACAAAGCAAAATGTATAAGAATAATAAGGCTATGTATTATTTCAAAATGCCTAGTTGAAAGTAATCTTACAGCTATTTATTGATCACAGAGCATAAAATTGGCTAAAGGTATATTTTATTTGAGATATGTTTTATTGATTGATAGGTCAAATTCAGAAATGGTTAGTTTAATGCTATAGGCTTGTATTAATAAGTTGTAAAATGTGTAAAATACGAAGATAAATTCTAATAATAACCTGAGCGGAAGAAGATATGTAACAAAATTTAAATTTCTAGACGATTGAACTAAAAGCTTTTTGCAGCAAATTCTATTGATTTTTTTTCTTTGTTGCACATATTTCAAATGCTAACAGGCGGTAATAAATTCATTAGCATTTAATATTTAAGTATTATTAATTCTACTAGATGTAATTTTCCAACTTAGTGAAAAATCGTCCAGGCCAGGATTCGAACCAGGGACCTTTGGCTTAAGCGGTCAACATTCTACCAACTGAGCTGTCCTGGACAAATCTGGTAGACTTAATTCACTCAGACAACCTTTTAATAATGACATCTGGTCTGTTATCTGAAACAACTCAACAGAATGAATCGCAGGTAATGGAACGCTAAGTAAATGCCAAAAAGGGGTTAAATCTGTACCAATTAAAATAATTGCGTTAAATTAATAAAGTATCACTAATTCTGTTTAAATTATTGAAGAAATAATATTAACCCCTTGAAGGATAGTGGGATATTATATACACCACTTAATTTTAAACCACAAATGCTACAATGACACTAGCACTTTTAAATAAAATTTTGTTTTTTATAAAGTATGTGAAGAAATTTTACTTAGTTTGGAATAAATTTATTCTTAAATTCTGGTGTCATTCTATCATTTCAACACTTTAGCAGCAGAAGTAATTCGCCCCTGAAAGGGTTAAGTATTTAAAAAAAAAAGTAATGTCTCATATTTTAAAGACTAATTAGAATCTTTACCATAGATTAATTCACAACTCATTTCCATAACATTTCATCAATAAAATAAAACAATAGTTTGGAAAAATTTTGACATAACATCATCATCTCAGGTTTTCATATGTATAGGAAATATTAAATGAATGCAGTATCGTGTGTTACGGACACACTGTCCCTAAATCAATCCGTAAAAAAGGAAAAGAAAGGGATTAATTATTAAAAGTAGTAAAAAATGTTGTTATAGAGATTTTAGAATAGTAATAATGTTGAGAATCACAAAAAAAAAAATTGTCCAGCTAAGTACAACTAAACAGGCAACTCAACTAAATATCTAATAATTATCTACTAATCAAGTAGACATGAAAGAAAAGTCCATCATGAAAATCGATGGCTTTTGATACGTGATTAATCACCATCATCCTTGATAAACCGAGCTCCCGTAAGACCTTCGGAAGTAATGAAAGTCCATCCTAACTCTGTCACAGCGGGAATTTAATGGATGACCAATAGATGGCGCTTTATTACAAAGGCTTTAAATTCACTTAGAACGGCATGATACTGGGAATTTCGTAAACCTCAGCATGAGGTTGTGGCAATAATAACCATTTCCCCCCTTTTTTTTCTCCATAGGAATCCCCCCGTTTCCGAATTGGTAAAGGAAAAAGAAAAGGGAAGTGGGGGTGTTGTTTATGCTGAATAAATTGTTAGGCTTTTGGAGTAATGAAATTATTAAAACCTCAAAGGACCTCGAACCAGGTTTTTTTTTTTGTTGTTCCCTTGTTAGTCGAATATGGGAGATATTAATGAACTGTCAATGAAAAGTGAACTTGATAATACTTATGATCATAGCTTTTGCTTCCCGTACCGAACTTTAAAACAAAATTTTAATTTGTATGCAGGTGTTGACTTTGTAAAAAAGAAGAAAAAAGGCAATATCAGAGAATGAAATCATCCAAGTAATGAATCATCAGTTGTTTAGCTGAGGTATTTTGAAAAGATAAGGTATGAAAATTACACTTAATGATATTACATCGACAATACAGCGTGGAATTTTTCAATGAAAATTCTCCCTTTTTTTATGAGAGTGATTGTTTGTATATCGGAAAAGCTTATTTACGTGAGTTAACAAAAAATAGCTAATGATTGATTCTTTAATGAGTTTTCTTTTCACAACTTGTGTGAAAAGTTTTTGCACGCGTGTATAAGATTTTATCTTTTTTAAACGTAAACTAACTAAACGTTTTCTTCTAAAATAAAATGAATCTGTTATGCAACAATATAATGAGATAAAAATATTAATTAACTGCATATTAACTGTAAACATAAACATATTTACTTAAAATAAATATTGTGATTATTCAATTAACTGACAACGATTTCTTCCAATTTGCAAGATTTTTAATTACAAAGGACAATGTAATAATATCCAAATAAATTTGAAAATTTTCTTTAGTGTGTCTAATATTGTGTTTAATTTGTCTTTAGTGTTTTACATATAATAAAAATACTAATTAAATTATTAAAAGAAAACTTCCTAAGTGTACATGATATAGTTTTCATTTAACATAGAAAAAATATTTATTTTTAATTCTGAAATCAGGAAATACATTATATGGAAATTCTTCAAATCAGAGAAACCTAGGAATGCTATCCTTGAGCTATTGTAAAAAACACTCCGTGAAAAAAAAAAAAAAAAAATAAATCCGTGAGTAAACGGAAAATGTACTGGCAGCAATGTTGTCGTCTATTCTCCGGGTTTCTTTTTTTCTTTTTTTCTTTCTTTCTTTCTTTTTCTTTTTCTTTTTTTTTTTCCAAAAATTCCGTTTTGGTATTTCCCCGTTTCAGGGGTAGTACTAGCCCAGGAAATATTTCAGGACATACTTTTTACGATATTTCAGGACACATTTGATTGAAAACCGAACCGAAAAAACCCTTAACTCCCTGTTCAATACATTTTATTATCAATAAATAGTACACTATCTACACAATTTTTTTGTTGTAAAAGTATACATTAAAAAAAAAGTAATTTTACCAGAACTCTTTGAAAAAGCTGCTAAAAAACTGCAATTTTTGCATTACTAAAAGACAAAAATCTCGATTTTTTTTCCTTCACTGATCGACAAAGACTTTTTTTTTTTATAACTGACTGATAAAAATTGTAATTTTTTGTGACTGACAGACGAAAATAGCAAACTTTTTTTAATGACTAATCAATAAAAAATATGATTTTTGGTAATTGATCACCAAAAATTGTGATTTTTTTTTTTTTTTTTTTTTTTTTTTTGCAAATTGACGAAAATCACTATTTTTAACGATAGACTGAAGAAAATTGTGACTTTTGTGATCGTTTTGCATCAGTAAAAAGGTACACCTACCCCCTATTTGATGATTTCAAATACCGATATATCACAAAACTTACAAAATTTCAGGAATATTAGGACAGACTACCATATTTCAGGACATTTCAGGACGTTTTTATTTTTTTTTCAGGAATATCAGGAATTTCAGGACAAGTACTACCCCTGCCGTTTTCAAGATGAAAATGTTCCGCTTTTCAAAACGGAAAATGTCTGTTTTTAGAAATAAAAGTGAGCAATTGAGCACTATTTAAAAGAAAAGTCGAAATAATAATTATATATACTGATACATATTTACACTGAACAGGTGTTGGATATTATCACACCCGATTTTCATCGCCTTGCCTTTTCCTGGAATCGAACCTAGGTACTCTGCATTAAATTGATGTTTGCTGTGACCCCACCCCCTACACTGGCCATATCCAACGACTTGGTTATAGGCCAAAATATTAATTACAAATATTTAACTGGAACTTTTCCGTTTTCTCTCAACTGAAAAGGAACATTTCCGTTTGTCTGTCTTGGAAGGAACATTTTCGTTTTTAACATTCAACGAGGAATGATAAAAAGGAAACTTTCCATTTATTCTGAGAAAGTGTACGATTTCTATTTAAAATAGAAATATTCCGTTAACAGAAATTTCACACAAAATCACCCGTATATATATATATATACATATATAATATTTCTTATAGTATAGGATATAAAAAAAATATTGTAAAGGAACAAGAACTTATAGTTATGTTATGGCTATTAACAATATCTTTGCATTCTGGATTCTGATTATTTATCATATTTGACCCCTAAAGCACATTTAGCCGACCCTAACATTTTAAGGGAGAATCCGGAACTATTGTAGTAGCGAAATTCTTGTAAGCAAATGTTCTCAAAGAAACCTTCCTTTAGCAAATTCTTCCCTCCTTGTGTATACGGTGTCAGAGAGGAACTCACCTTGATCTGAAACTTGGGGGCGTTTTTTTCTTTTTTTCGTTTTTTTTTTCACGGAACCACACGATTTCCATTACCTAGTCAGAGCTTGTTTTCGTAGGTGATAAAGAAATATTTTCTTATCGTCAATTTTTTTTCGACATTTTCGGTGAGCTGTAAAGTATTCCACCAGGCAATAACGAGCTTGCTAAACTGCCAGACTTTAGAAGACCTCTCCCCTCAAGAACTGTTCGTTTTAAAAAAAATTCCGTTTTTATTTTAGTTTTATAAACAATGCCAAAATGTAAAATTAAAGTAACTTACATAGATATAGCATGTTTTGTATTAATATTTTTTGTGGTCGTAGTTTTAAAGAAAATTAATTAAATAAAAATATCTCAGGCACATTGAAGTTGTTCAAGTTATTACTGCATTTAATTTTATATACATGAATTATTAAATTGAGCGCAGTTATTTTTGTCACCTTGATCTGAAACCATACAGGCATTATTTTTTTCATTTTTTTTTATTTACACGGAACCACACGATTTCCATTACCTATTCAGAGCTTGTTTTCGTAGGTGATAAAGAAGTATTTTCTTATCGTCAATTTTTTTCGACATTTTCGGTGAGCTGTAAAGTATTCTACCAGGCAATAACGAGCTTGCTAAACTGTCAAAGATTTAGAAGACCTCTCCCCTCAAGAACTGTTCATTTAAAAAAAAATCCGTTTTTATTTGAGTTACATAAACAATGTCAAGATGCAAAAATAACTTATATGGATTTAGTATGTTTTGTATTAATTTATAATTTTGTGACCCTATTTAAAAAATAATTAATTAAATAAAAGATTTTAGGTACATTTAAGTTGTTCAAGATCAACCATTATTTTGATATACATTCAACATGTAGATAAATATATTACTGCATTTAATTTTATATACATAAATCATTAAAATGTGTGCACAGTTATATTTGTCACCATTATCTGAAAAATTAGAGGCATTTTTTTTTTTTTTTTTTTTTTTTTTTTTTTTACACGGAACCACACGATTTCCATTACCTAGTCAGAGCTCCTTTATCAATTTTTTTCGACATTTTCGGTGAGCTGTAAAGTATTCCACAAGGCAATAACGAGCTTATTAAACTATCAAAGACCTCTCCCCTCAAGAACTTTAAAAACGTTTTAAAAAATTCCGTTTTTAATTTAGTTTCATAAACAATGCCAGGATCTAAAATTAACTTGATGTAGCATGTTTTGTATTAATATATATTTTCTAGTCTTATTTTTAAAGAAAATTAATTAAATAAAAATATATCAGATACATTTAAGTTGTTCATTACCAACTATTATTTTGATATGCATTCAACATATAAATGCAGATATTATTGCATTTAATTTTATATTATTTAAAAATGTGCACAATAATTTTTGTCAACATGATCTAAAAACTTGGAGGCGTTTATTTTTTATTATTTTATTTTTCTTATTTATTATTTATACGGAACCACACGATTTCCATTACCGATTCAGAATTTGTTTTCGTAGTTGAACGAAATATTTTTTATCGTCAATTTTTTTCGACATTTTCGTTGAGATGTTAAATATTCCACACCAAGCAGTAATGAGCTTATTAAACTGTCAAAGATTGAAAAATAAAGGTCTGCACGTGCCCAGGCCTATTTTTTTTCCCTTTCATTACACTCAGGCTGGGCCGTATCGGGTTGATAAATTTTCTTTTATAAGCTGCTTATGTTTAGCGGAATCTCTTAGAAATTTATTTTGATTTAATAATTGATAGTGAAATATTTTTTTTAATTAATTTTTTTTTTCCTGTATAGATCTTTAAATTTAAGATTTTTTCTAACAATCTTTTTTTTTTTTTCATTCTAAACTTTTCGTGAGCCTTTTTTTTTTTTATCGTTCACATTTAAGTTCTTCAAAAGCAATAATTATTTCAGTGTATGTTCAGCTAATGTAAATACGGATGTTGTTGTACATAAATTATTATTGTCCAACAATCTATGAAATTTTGCATTCATCATATTAAATACAAGGTGCGTCATAAAAATGTATACACACTTTGAATGAATATAACTCCAGTTTTTATTCACATATAATCAATATTTAAATTGAAAAATAATCTACATAAAATGTATCAATTTTCCTCTTACCGCAGATGCTCAAAATTCTTATCATTCTGGTCAATACACTGCTTATAACGGTGTGCTATTGATTCACAAACTTCAACAAACATTTCATTTGGTGTTGTGGCGCATTCTTGCTGAATTGCGGTTCCGGAACGTTGTCTACGAACATCCATTCGTTTCAAACTTATCTTTTATTACGATGAATTAACTGTAAGTCGCATAGGTGGATCTGCAACTCCCTGCGATATTGTTTTTGTACTTCTGCTACATTTTCATACTTACAATAGTATTTAAAGAAAAAAAAATCTTTTTATCAAAAGTTAATTTTGGTCCACTCATTATTTACAATTAATTACACTTTGAAACGAAAAAAAAAATTAGAAAGTTATGACCCTTTACACAGTATATGTATTACATTTTTCTGACGCACCCTGTATAAGAAAGATTTTCATTTTTGACTATTCATACCAATAAGAAATTTGAAAAAGGTAAAATAAATACGTACGCTAACAGTAAGAACGAAAATTTAATAAAGTTATATCTTATGCATAGTAATTTTTATCTTCCTTTTAATCTGTTGCGGTAAAATGATGAGTGTAACACGTGGTAAGTTACATAATTAAATTAGAATGCTTTTAAAGTACAAATCTAAAGTTCCTTATTAAAAAAAAAAAAATACTATCCAAATTAATAATATAATTTTGATTAACAAAATGTATGAAAAAAAAAAAACATGTTTTCCTGATCGAAAAAATTACTTCTTTACAAGCACAATTTTTCTCGATTAAATCATAGCGGAAAGAGTTAAAATACCCTCTAAAATACTCCTAATAACAATGATTACTTATTCCACAATGATTACTAATTCTCGTGATAAAAAAAAAAAAAAAAGTTATGAAACGTATGCCACTATATATAAAATCAAACATTGAAAATAACACAAAAGTACTTTTAATCTAGATTTATAAATTTATTTTTGAAATGCATATTCAAACACAAAGCGTATAAAAAGAATGCATTGTTTCATTTTTATAATATAAACGACTGCAAGTTAATAAAACCCGGGAAATGGAATTAGTACTGATGAAAATATCCGAGAAATGAAAATGAAAAAAAAAAAAAAGTTACAGTCGAGTAGTAAATTATATCATTCTCAACAGAGGGTTATTTTACCTTCACAAAAGAATAGTCAATATTTTCTTTCGCGCAACTTCTGGCAATGACAGATGGTTATTGACAAAAAATGATGAATAGACGCACTAATATTCCTACAAAATACAGAGAAACAAAGCATAGATAAATGATCAAACATAAATGTTTAATGCAAAGAATGAAAAAATATCCTGCACGGAAAATAAAAGACGTTATTGTTAAAGAATTCTCCTAAGCTGTTTAAAATTTCATAGCGTATCGGTTTCCAGGTACCTAAGATAGATAATTTCTACTTTCAAAATTCCGCGATTTGGTTCTCCTTTTTTTTTTTTTTTTTTAATGGCGAATTATAATGTTTAAGATCTAAAAATGGTGCTTCTTACGTTACATAATATTACAGTCAGAATCAATAATACTTTTGTTTTATTCTTGGCCACACACTAGAAGAAACGTTGAGGTAAAAAATACAATGTTTCTAATGTTTCTTTATTTTAGTGTTGTTTTTGTTTTTTTACTTGCATTAGAGATAATCAAGGCTGTTCTCAAAACATATTTTCCTTGCCCAACAACGCGACATATTCTGACGCATTCGCAAATTTAATGTTATGCGGAAATGCGTGAAATTTGCGGGCATTAATAGTGAAGTAATTTAGAATCGATTACCATTTTTTTTTTAATTACATCTTCAGTTATATTAGAATACTCATCCCCGGTCTGTCGTATCCTCAGAGGAATAATCTACATTGTAATAATACATTGAATAATCTATATTGTAAGGTCTATGGTCGTATCTCAAAATCAGTTCAAAATGCCAATTTCGACACCATTCTCTCCTTTGATAATAAGACTTTTTAACCTCTTGGGTTCATTTGACGACTGAGACTCGTCATCAGTATTGTCCACGGATTTTATTTTTTAATTCAAGAATTTCGAATTTACACCAGAAAATTCAAACAGTACTTCTCGCATCTTTTTAATCAGGGAATATCTGACAACAAATACAGAAAAAAACATTATTCCAAATTTCTGGTGAGTCTGTTCTGTATGTTTTTTTTTTGTTTTTTTTTTTCAAAATAAATCCGTAACCAAAGAGTTAACTGACTTAATATCTGAAAAAGACAGCAAATTGCATGCATTTAAGAAAAGCACGAGCAACCTTAAAGCTGTTCTCAAATTCAAAGTAGCTAATTTCTGGCACATTTTTTAATTCATTTTTGTTCGGAAACGCATGAAAATGATAGGTGTATGTACAATGGCAGAAACTATGTAATAGAATGGCGCTTTCCATTTATTGGTAACGGCAGAATATCTTTCAGAAAAAACTGCCAAATTTGGCGTTTTGAACCAAATTTCCGGACACGACAGCGTGGAAAAGGAGAAAAACCAGTCGTCACGTGACACTAAATGCTAACTCTATAAGTAATTCATTTATCAAAAAGATTAAAACACCAATTCGATTCCAAATCGCTTCAATGGTCAGGTCTGCAAGTGCCATGATATTTTTGCGTTTTAAAGTAAGTTCTCAAATGTGTCAGAAAGTTTCACGTTGTTGAGTGAGAAAATATGTTTTGAGAACAGCCTTAACTATGATTACATATGATCAAAACGCTTAAACACATTTTAAACGAAAAATGCATCTTCGTTCAAAAAAGAATAATATTATTTCTAAGAAACAAATAAATAAACATTTTACACATCATGACAAGCACATGTCATCACCCGAAAAAAAATCAAACAAAAATTCAGTCAATTTTACGCATAAGAAGATAAGGGGAGAAAACATCTTACAGCGAAAAAAGAAAAGATTCTCTAGACGTCTAGAGGCAAACAGTGAGAGCACAACATCCCTATCCAGTTGACCTTAATCCGACCCCATACAGTTCGAACACGCTTTATCTGTTAGATGCGAAGCTTTCTCTTGAAAGCTAATGCATTCGGTATTTCCGTCACTTCTTATGTAGATATTAAGTCTAAGAGATTTTGTTTCGGTAAAAATGTTATCCACGCTTAAATCGCCCAAATTTTTCCACGCTCCGTTAAGGTGCAGCGTAAATTTGTTTTTTTTTTTTCTTTCAAAAAAAAAAAAAAAAAAAAAAAAATTGCGATAACGTTAAAATCTAACGAGCTGTTTCTTAACTATTATTTAGTGTTATGAATTATTTTATTGTTACAAATTATTCATATCTGTGAACCAATGCTGTACGATTTGCAATAAGAGAGAATATACTGTCCGGAATATATTTTACAATTGACCAATGCTGTGCAAGATTTTTTTTTTCGACAATTCTATACATGTTCTTGAGCAAGGTTTATTTTGCAAAATGGTCAATGTATAATCCTGTAGTTTTTTACAGGATTCAATTTAATAAATATAAATTACTGTTAATTGGGGAACATTTTTTTAAATTCCCGCATATCTGAAATTGGTATTATTCATTTTGTTAAATTACTTGTTTTAGTTTAAAATACACACGAGAGAAATTTTTAGTTTGCTATTAAATTTATTGATTTAAAATACTGGATATATTAGGTTTGATACAATAGCCCGTTTTTTATTACTATTCACAGAATTTTTAACTTATTATCTTGTAAACTTCCTCAAATTCAGAAAAATCTTTACACAAAATATTTTTATTCTACAGCTTAATAAAAACAACATTCTGATAGACTGTATATAGTACAAGATATTATCCCTTTTTCCGGAATTTACAGAAAATCAATTCAAAGTATAAATCAGAAATTAATAAAATAATTTTATATGCATATAATGCACAATAAATTAACCATTAACTCTTATAAAATTATTTATAAAATTCAGAAAAATCTTGCTGAGTATTCTTATTACCCAACTTATTAAAAATAATTTTTAATGGTATGTATTAAAGTGTAAAAATTACTCCGTTTCTCTGGAAGATGAGGGATCCTCTGAAAATCGATTTAAGGGATAATTAGGAAATTGTCCTTTTTTATCGATTTATATTAATATAACTCATTTGTAAAATCCCTCATCAAATTCGGGAAAATCCTCATGTATTTTTTTAATGAAGAATCTTATTAAAAATAACATTTTGAGGGTCTACACAGAGTATTAAATCCTTCCCTGTAAATCATTCTACACACAGTTAGGAAAATTGGTATTGGTGAAATACCTCAATTTATCTGAAAATTATAGGTCTTATATTCTCGACGAATGTAGTACAAATAATAACATGGGTAGATTAAAGCCTGGAGGGGTTAGTGAGCTTGACATATGAGAGATTAACTCACTTATAACCCTTATTTAGTGATAATGGAAGTGGGCTTGAACAGAAAGATTTTATTACAAGCTCACGAATTTCCATTATGAAATATTACGTATAATAAATACATTTGGTTTTGAAAGATTTCTCCACAAAAATATTATTTTTCGTTGCTAATGATTTCTTTCTTAGTATCATTGATTGGTATTTGTGATGGATTATAAACGCGAACCTCACAAGAATATAAATTGATTAAATTGTGAAAGAATGAAAAATAATCAATCAAAAACGGGATTTTAAAATTTACAATATTTTTCCCATGAAATATTGCGTATAATAAATATGTGGCTACTCATTAATTAGAGCATTGAAGCATTCTAGTTGTGCCTTCCGATGGAAGGTTTTGAAGCATCTGGGGCTAACCACAAATGGAGTATAAAGACACTTTATTGGTGGCTTTGGTGGATAATTCTGTCCTCATCGGCATTTCGACACCATTTGCCTGATGTCGTCGGTTGCTTTCGATGCCGACTTTCATGTATGCTGGATCGCGACCTACGTTATACACGGCCGGTGCATGACGTTAAAAACGTCGATAATTTTTTTACATGGCGTTTGGTGCAAAGCGGCGCGCGCCCACCGTTTTGCAACAACGCCGTGTAAAAATGATCAACTCCATGTGACGTTATAAACATCACGCACCATCCGTGTATAACGTAGGTCGCGGCTGGATACCTGTGATTTTACGCAATGTAACATCTTGTTTTCGATGGATTATGGTGAATGGCAGCGGTTTCAAGCATTTACTAAGCGTATTTCAAGCGCAGAGGCTTGTTATGAACGTTGGAGCAGCAACTTTCAGAAAAACTGCATTTTGCAGTTAATGCTACCTACGTGAAGCTTAGAAAAATTTGATCAATTTTTTTTGTTTTATTTTAGTTCAATCTTATCAATCTTAGTATCTTAGTTGAATATATATATATATATATATATATATATATATATATATATATATATAATTTAATATATGCAATTTAGTAATGTTAACTCTTTGCTTATATCAACACTATGCACACAAGTAAAATATTCTAAAATATAGGTAATTTAGGGATAAAATCTTGACCATATTGCTTCCCCCGCCCCATATCTATCAATACTTTTAGTTTTAATATTTCTAAAACAATATTATTTATTGTTTCGCTGTTAATGATATTTTTCTTGGTATCATTTCATCGAATTATAAGTGAAGACTTTACAACAAGAATATATATATCGATTAAATTCTGTAAAATAAAAAATATTCAATCAAAAACAGGATTTCAAAATTTTCCTCGGAGTTAAACTGGCAGTTTTCCAACTTAGTATTTAATATTCTTCAGTCATGGGATATTTATAAAGAAAAAAGATAACGATAGTTGTGTTCTGTAAGGATCATGTTGAAAAAAAGTACAAGAGAGAAATAAAGGGGTAGTGAATAATAAAATATTGTAATTAGCTTGTCCGAGACAATCGAAGGCCACAAATAGCAATGTCACGGCTCCTGACATAAACAACTCTCTCTAAAGGGATTTGGATAGAATTTTTTTCTTACATACCAGAAATTTTAACGCAGTAACCGTCGTTTATATGATTCATTGTTTAATTGATTCAGTCGATTTTAGGAATTAAAACTAATGAAAACAAGGCAGAAGTCACAATGTCCGTTTGTTATTAAATATTGTGCTGAAAAGTTGTGTCAAGTTTTAAATATTGTATAGAACGTTTAAGGTATTATTGGGTAGAATATATCATTGTAATTTCGAAGTATGGTATAATAAATGTAATTATATGGCATAGAATCGATATTGAGATAATGCGAAATTTTATATATACGGGTTTCAGTTGAGTTAGTTATTCAGATGTTAACATTATTTTAATGCATGTAAAATGTAGTACGAATTGATATTTTTATATTACACTGTATTAATATTGGGTTTATTCAGTATATAATGGTATTATTAGTGTTTGTATTTACTTGAATCAATTGCAAATATTATTAGTTTTAGTCTCTCTCTCTCTCTCTCTCTCTCTCTCTCTCTCTCTATATATATATATATATATATATATATATATATATATATATATATATAGTGTAAATTACATGATATGGTAATATTATTGGTACAATTGTTGACTTATAACTGTATTGCATATTTAATATCGTCAGTGCAAACAGAAAAGAAATCAAATACCATTGTCAGCTACATCATGCAACAATGTTGACGTAATAATTACATAAGATGGACTACATTTTACGGTTAGTCATCGGGGATTTTCCCCCCTTCATTTTATAACCTAGTATATTCATCGTGATTTTTAGTTCAGATAGTTCTGATTTTTAGCTTATTTTTTTAAACAGATAATATATCCATTAAGTTTTTTCTTAATATTATTTATTCAACGATTCCTCTCAAATGCCATAAAATCAGCCGTTAATGTATTATATATATAATATATATGTGTGTGTGTGTGTGTGTGTGTGTGTGTGTAGTCATGTTTGTCAGTAATGTATTATATATATATATATATATATATATATATATATATATATAGTCATATTAGTCAGTAATTTATTATATATATATATTTTAATACTACATATCCTTATGGATTAAATCAATTAGTATACAAAAAATCACATCCTGTATTTTCAGATTTAACTAAATATGAAAATTATAAAAATCTTTATTCCGGTTTAAATTTTTCAAACTTAAAAAAAACATCTAGATCTGGTAGAGGTAAACATAATAACAAAAAATTCACTGATGATATTGTGATTCAACAAGAGCTTGATAATCTTGAGGCACAATTTTGTAATGATTATTGTTGGCTTGCTATAAGAAAACATGTTTTTAGTATAAAAAAGAAATATATAAACCAATATTTCAAGGTATTTAAAAAGAATCAATATTCTCCACATTTTTGTGATATCTTTTATGATATTCTACATTATAGAGCAAACCTATTAAATACAAGTCTTTCTAATAAACCTAAATATAAAACTAATAATACACAATTAATTATAAATTTTTCCAATCATGTATTTAATAATATAAATTTACACAATATAATAAACAACATTAATAATAATTTTCCAATAAAAAATTTTACCATTCACAAGACATATAAATATAATCGCACACTTGGACGTAAAATTTTTAATTACAATTCTTTTGCAAAAAATTTGGTCTCTTCAAAGAATTACCCATGTTATTGTAATGACCCAAAATATCAAAAGTATATAAATACAACACATGGTCATATCATTACTGGTGATCTTAATATTGTAGAACAACCTATTTTACAAAACTTAATGCATAATGGCACAAAATTTCGTCTTCCATATAAGTGTAATATCAAATCCATAATATTGCAGTTTATTCAAGATATTGATTTGTTTATATATAAAATTGCTGTTGATTACAATAAACCAATCGAATATTTCAGTGAATGGAGATTTTCTGTAATTGATAAATTAAAAAATGAAATTATAAAAAATTATCATCATATTACACATGCAGCTTTTAAAAACATAAATAAACATATATCAGAATTACAAAACAAATTTATAATTACTTATGTAGATAAATCTCCAAATAATTATGCTATCATTTGTAAAGAATACTATAAAGTGTTAATTCACAATGCAATCAACACAAGTAATATTTTTAATAAAACTAAATTAAATATTGAAATAAATAACAGAAAATTATTAAATTATCACAAATTACTAAAAATCAAATGTAATAATTTTAATTATCCTTATCTTGTTATAATTCCAAAATTTCATAAAAATCCTATTAAATTTCGCACTGTTACCATCGGTTGTAACACATATAATAAAAATGCAAGCAATTTACTACTTAATATTTTAAAGCAGATATATCATATAACGCTAAAACATAATAACCAACATTGCCTAAAAAATAGTTTTCAACTCATTAATAAAATACATAATATCAATCCGGTAAAATTCATAAAAACATTGGATTTTAATGATTTATTTAATAACATTGATATAAAAGACTTACATAAAACAATGTGTATATTATTTAAAGAATTTAAATCTCAATTAAAATTAAAAGAACATATTTCAGTAAATTTTTTTAAAACTTTACTAAATTTTACATTGCATAATAATTACATTATATATGACAATATTATCTATAAACAATGCCAGGGAATTCCGCAGGGTGGAACCGCATCTAGTATTCTCTCTGACCTTTACTTATATTATTATGAAAGAAATATAAGTCCGAACAATGATTATGTATTTTATCGCTATATTGATGACATTATCATATTTTATTTCAATGAAAAAAATTGCACATCACCACTCAATTTTTATCCTACTCAGCTTAAATTAAGCGAAAATGATTTAATTAATAATAATATAAACTTTCTTGACTTAAAAATTAATATTACTAATAATTATAAATTAATTTTTGATATTTATGATAAGAGATTTGATTTCCCATTTAAAGTAAATATTTTTACCAATTATGCTTCATGTTTACATAAATCTGTTTATAAAAATATAATTATCAATTATCTACATCGTATAAAATACTTATGCTCAGATATAAATAAAAACAAAAATATTAGATATATTCGAGATCAAGCAAAAATATATGGATATCCTATTTTTATGATAAATTCAATCATCAACTCTTTTAAATAACATTTATTATATAATTTAAATATAAACATGGTATGTAATAAATTATTGTTTTAGTGTGCGATAACATATAACAAAAGATATAGAAAATAATAATTATAACATACATTATTACAATTATAACATATTAGGAAATTTAATATTTAATATTTGTTTGAACATTATATACACTTTATGTAGAAAATTACAAATATAACATACATAATTACAATTATAACATATTAGGAAATTTAATATTTGATTGAACATTATTTATACTTTGTATAGTTGTGATTGTGCGTTGCCGATCACCTCTGTTTAAGGTATTATTGATGTGCAGTTTTCATACATTTATAAATTAACTTATACAATAACAAATTAAATTATACAATGATAACATTGGTGATTATAACTCATATATATATATATCTATTTGCAATATATATAAAAATAAATATATATAGTTTTTATTTTTGTCTATGAATAATTAAAATTAACAAGTATTTTAATTACTGCATTGCATTAATTTGATTGAAAAACAGTAGTAATACTATTAATTATCAACATTATAAATTTTGAGATATTTTGAATTGTTTATGAATTATTTAATTAGATATTTAAATTAATCTATAAATATAAAATATATTTACAATGTAGTATAAATTAAACATTAATTATTTAAAAACAAGTCTAATATATATTTAAGTAGTAGTAAAAATAAAACATTAATTATTTAATAAATGTCTATAATATCAGTGGATTAACACAGCTGGCAGCAAAAATAATTTGAATTAAAATAATATCTCTTTTACATAATATATTCTTGTTAAGAATATCTGAAATGCTGTGCAAGTTGAATTAATTCTGTGTAGATTTATTCATATAGTAGTATTATATTTTATTTGAATTTTGAGTAAAATTACAAGTTAGTATTGTTTTTTAAAGTTTATTTATATAAATAAATCTAATGAATAGTATGTAACTAATAAAGTGGATATTTAACTAAATATTAATTATGAACTATTATAATACCAATAGATGGCGACACTTTACCTTTCAGGTAGTTGTAGATAATATTGTTAATATTATATTTAATTTAACTATAGAGGGAGCTATTGATTGTATATTAATTTTACTTTCAGGAATTAAAATTGGATGGAGTAATATATATTCACGGATATAAATTTGTTATAAGTGTATTAAAACCAGAATTATTTTGAGTGTTTTTGAATCATTTTGTGATTGGGTGTCATTTATGGGGTTGTGTTTTAAAAAAAAAGTGTGCTATCAACTTGTCTTACAAATCATTTCTCTCAACTCGACTTAGTTAACATGTATGATGCATTGCCATGTGGATGTGAATATTATGTAGACGTTGTGACATTTTAAGGATTCTGTATAATTATTGTGAGTAAAATATTTTATCTACACTTTACGCGTTCATATTTCCAATTTTATTATTTCAAAACTGTTATCTCGTGGTAATTTAGTGAGGTGTTAATTACAGTTTTTTGGATAATCGATGTGAGTGAAATATATTGTATTTTCTTAATGGTTTTTTATTTCCTATTTAAATATTTCCAAATTTTAATATTTCCAATTGTTGTTTGGTAATAATTCAGTGTACCTGGATGATTCTACTGATCTTAGCATTATGCCAGTAGAATTATGAAACACTGAATTATTAATTAAAACACATGTGGGTGCATCCAGGCTGATGAGTACATGTGCATGTGTTTTTCCATGTCCAATTCATATTTAATTCTCATGTGGTCCAATTTTCCATTGTGTATGGTTCATATTTAATTTGTTAATCCATTTGTGTTTACTTAATTGCAACTCCAATTTATAATTTTTTTTTTTTTTCCCCTTTCTCTCTATTTCTTTTTTCAATATTATTTTGGTATGAGTAAAATTTGGCCAATTACCATTGAAGCATCAGCTATGGTAATATTATGTTTGCACATGTTAATTATTAGCTATGTGGTATTCTGTATACACAGTATCATTGATTATCTCTTTGGAGATTTAAGTAGAATAGAACTTGATATGTTTTTTGAAATTCATAGATATTATAATTATATATATATATATATATAGATAAAATTGCAAAAATAAGCAGCATAAATAAGTTTTAAAATGTAAAGCAGGGTAAAAATATAAAGTGAAACGAAGTGTCTGAATTATGTTTTTAAATCATATTATCACTTCCTATCTGCTCAATGCAACGACAGTTTCTTCCGTTTCAAACTTTTAAAATTTTTACCACGAAAGTGTGACGCAAATGTTGCATCATTACCTTTATCAAATCTAAATTGTCATAAATGTATTCCTAGCGCTTGTAAGCCTTCCCATTCATGTTCACTTTCTGTTCGTGTTAAACAGGAATATGTTGTTCAGTTTGAGTTATCATCCGTGACTGGATTTGATCGAATTGTTTTTTTAGTTTATTATCTTCTACATAAATCAATAAAGAAAGAATGTATTTAAAATTTACACTTGGTTATTTTAACTACATTTTACTACAAGTTTTAGATGTTTTATTTGTAAGTATATACAGACTGTCCCTAAGTCCGTTCATATTTTTTAAATATATATGTATATAAAATTGCGGCATCCAGGTGCGGTTTGCACCATAAGACTTGTCAAAGAGTCAGACTTTTTGTGCCAAAAGAACAAGTTAAAAAATCCACAAATAAGTCAAAATTTTAAAAATTCATGAAAAATGAAATTGTCATTACCGGAGTGCGGTTTGCACCATAAGACTTATCAAAAACTAGAAATTTTCGTAGCAAAAGAAAAAAAAATAAATAGTTCAATGTCCCATAAATTAGTTCACATATCAAAATTTCATAAAAATGTTACAAATTCTCGTATCAGAGTGCGGTTTGCACTATAAGACTTGATAAAAACTAGAATTTTTCGTGGCAAAAGAAAAATAGTTCAGTAAGTCTCAAAATTTCATAAAAATGTAACAAACTGCCGTATCGAAGTGCGGTTTGCACCATAAGGTTTATCAAAAAGTCACGTAAATCAGTTCACATATCGAAGTTTCATAAAAATGAAACAAATTGTCGTATCAGAGTTCGGTTTGCACCATAAAGCTTATCAAAAAGTCACATAAATCAGTTCACATATCGAAATTTCATAAAAATGAAACAAATTGTCGTATCAGAGTGCAGTTTGCCCCATAAGACATGTCAAATACTGGAATTTTTCGTGGTAAAAGAAAATGTAAATAATGCAGTAAGTCTCAAAAATCAGTCTCATAATTTCATAAAAATGTAACAAATTGTCGTATCGGAGTACGGTTAGCACCATAAGACTTGACAAATGTTCAGAATTTTTTAAGCAAAAAACAGTTCAAATATTTTTGAACTATTTCTTTATTTTGCAAAAAAATATCCCACACTTTGACAAGTCTTACAGTACAAACTACACTCCGATACGACATTTTTTGAATTTTTTTTATGATTTTTTTAAATATGAACAGATTTATGTAACACCCTGTATTAAAGCTAAGCCATTGTTTTAAAAATTCAACCGTTATTTAGTATACAAGATAACAACAATAATTGAAAGGACCTATCTTTAAATGTTCCTGAAATTCCCTTACCAGAGGGGGAAAAAATGAAAGAGGCAAAGGGATTAATTAATAAAAATAATGAATCAAATAAAGAATCCAAAAAACAAAACCCATTTATAAGGACGCATGATCAAACAGCTATCTCGCACAAAACTCATAAAAAAGAAAGAATTAATTTCTCTCCATTCTAGCCTTTTCCCTGAGCTAACGCTACCTCTGTCTTTCGACTTCATTCCAGTAGTTCGAGAAAAAAAAAAAAAAAAAAAAAAAAAGACAAGGCGTTGGTCACGTGAACATCTCCTTAAAATACTCGACACGTCTCACGTCGAATAATAATGAGCATTTTTACGATTTCTGCTCCAATATTTAATGGCTTTATGGAGAGACCACCAGGGAGAGTACAGCACGGTTGAGCTTTCAAATCCGAGCTCTTACCCTGTCTCCTGCATGCGTTCATTTCATGTATTTCCTCAATACAAACATCATCATTCCAAGTTATTACGTCTCAGTAGGAGCAAAAGCACAAAGATTTGTTTAATTCAGTTATGCCATTCACTAACGTGTTAACCATTCTCTGGTTATCTGGACGGAAGGTAGATTAGCTTCGGGCTTGATCTGTTACCAGCAACGCCAATTGTTATTTTTCTATTTTTAACAAATTTTAAATTAATAATTTTATTCCCTATCTTTTTTTTCTTGCTTTTTTCTTTAGATGCTCGGTACGGAATATATTTCAGCTATTAAAATTACTCCCGGGCTTTATCTGTTACCAGCAATTTCTATTGCTTTTATTTTAACAAATTTCAAATTAATAGTTTTATTCCTTCTATTTCTAATCTTGCTATGTACGAAATATACTTCAGCTGTTAAAATTAAAATTGATTTACAAGAGTGGACGGCCGTATTACGTGAAAGGAGTATAGGCACTTCTCTTTTTTGCTAAGGGGATTTACTATTTAATGTATAGAGTATTAAGGAATTTTTGTATGACTAAATGTTATTTCTAAGTAATTACGTACACTTGAAAAAAATATTGATTTTACAGAAAAACTGTTCGCCAGGATGCCTGTAAAAACCCGCTTATTTTACAGAAATGATCTCTATTAAGTTCGTAATAAATACAGATTATTTCCGTAATATGAAGTTTTTTACTGCCTGCCTGGCTGGCTTTATTTATTTATTTATTTATTTATTTATTTTGTAAAATCAACAGATTATGTTTTTTCCAGTGTATTAGCTTAGTTTCTAAAGGTGAATTTGGTTTCAATAATATCAAGGAAAGTAACTTACAACAGCGTAGAATCAAAGCTAAGATTTTTGGCGCATTGTCTTTTCAGAGTGTACTAACAAAACAAATGAAATCGACAACTGGAGGCTTTTTGGAAACTCAATACCCACGACCAACTTTTTGTGTAAAGGTGCAAAGTACAAGAATTATTTTCAGTCTTAATTTTTCTTGGATCTTGTTGGAGGCTTCTATTTGAGTGAGGGCCAAATGCGAGTCCGGGTACAAGACGTTTTGGACACTATTATTCTTTCGAACGTTTAAGTCTCCGTATAATCATAAAACCTGGGAATATAGACCCGCTGAACACCCCTACGGATGGCAAGCACAATGCGCAATTTTAGTCAAGCCGTTTACTTGTCTATTTGATTGCCGCGATTACTTCTTTGAGGAATTTAGCTCGTTTACAGTTTATCTTATTATAGAAAATCATTTACTAATAAAATTTATTTTTTTATACAATTAATTTTTTTTTAATTCATAAGAGTTTTTTTTTTTAATTTAACTAATCATATGAGAAAAAAATACCTTTAAAAAAAATGGTGAAAAGCATATTTCTTTCGTTTGCTGTATTTAAGAATAACTCATATTTTCTGCTTTTTTTAAATAAAACAAATATAGTTTATTTTAAAATTCATATTATCTTTGGCCTGAAATGGTACAGATTTTAATAAACACCAACATAAAAAAAATCGAAAATTCTTAAAAAAAAAAAAAAAAAGATGGTGAAAAGCTTATCTTCTTTGTTTGCTGTATTTAAGAATAACTCATATTTTCTGCTTTTTTTAAATAAAAAACAAATATAGTTTATTTTAAAATCCATATTATCTTTGGCCTGAAATGGTACAGATCTCAATAAACACAAACATAAAAAATAATCGAAATTCTTCCATTTACAGAAAATACAAATTTAATACATTTTATCTGCAAATTCAGCTATCTAAATTCCCCCGATTTACGATTTAGTAAATAAAACATGTAGTACATAAAATAGAAATTTAGTTGTGAGCTTTCGAAAAAACAAATCGGCTTTGAAATGATCACGATAATCGTATTGCGTGTCTAACGTTGACCTTTGGAACTGAATATCTTCCTTTTTTTAAACAAGAGATATTATAAAGCGACACACTCGCTGCACTCAAGCGGACGCTGCTGGCATGAAAATCAGAAAGGAAATGCAAACCTATATCTTGCTTTTCATCTCTCTACTCGGGCTTACACTTTTTTATCCTTCTGTAAGTGAATGACAAATTTTTATCAAGACGTTCCATTCGATGATTGGTAAACAACTACTAATATTTCATTAGTTGCAGACCAATGGTATTGTCGCTATCCTTTGAAGGCGGAGTTGACAGGCTACGCATCTGTAAAGTTTTCGTTTCATTTTTTATGAGGGAGTTGTTTGCAAACTTTCATTTAACATCTAGCGAAAGCATTGCGGAAAAAAAAAAGAAGTTGCGCAGAGTAAAAAAAAAAAAAAAAAAAAATGCGAAACTGTAATCTCTTTATCACAGATTCTGCCAGCCCTTTGGAAGAAACGCTAGAAGAGAAAGACTATAGTGTAGTATAAAGTATACCTGATATGAATGAAACTAGTTTTCTTCCCTAAGTGCAGTGTTTATTATTTTTTATCAGAAAGTTTTACTACTATTATAACATTGAAACTTTACTATCCAATTTTTTCAATTAAATTTTATATAAATGATAATAATATAATAATTATTATTATTAATATTATTAAAATAGCTGTTTGCAAGCTTTCATTTAACATCTAGCGAAAACATTGAAAACATAAATAAAATTTGTGTAGCGTTTGAAAAGAAGGTGAACTGTAATTTCTTTATCACAGATTCTGCCAGTCCTGTGGAAGAAACACGGGGGAGAAAAAATATAAAAAACTAGATAAAATAAATTGGACAAAATGAACCAGATACGAGAAGCTACTTTTCTCCCTAAGTTATATGGCTACACCTAAGTTATATTTTTTATACGTCACACATTTTTGACTAATATTATACAAAAGTTCCCGGAATGCATTTATATTACGCGGATGAAATAAACCTATTTTAAACCAGTGATTTTAATTAGTAGGTATAAAGTCTGATACACTGTTAAAAATTTGCAGCAAACTGTACATGTACTCATTTGATTGTTTTTATAGAAAATGGTTACATAACCGTAATTTAACTCTATTCTGACCATAATATTAGCAATAATATGGTCACAATAGAGTTAAATTACGATGATTATGTAACCGTTTTCTATAAAAACGGTCAAATGACTGGACAGTTTGCTGCAAATTTTTAACAGTGTATGTACTACAAATGAATAAAACACGTTATCAAATAGTTTCTGGTTTTAAAATTAGTTAATACGCATTTAACTTTTGGATCGCACCAAACTGTATTAAAAAAAAATGTTTTTATAGAAAAAAAAATTGTCAGCCAGGACACCAGTAAAACTGTTTATTTTACAGAAATAATCTGTATTTATTACGAAGTTAAGGGCAAAATTAGTTAAAATAACAGAACGTTCGTAGCAAATAGATTATTATTGTAAAATGAACAGTTTTTTTTACTGGCGTCCTGGCTGACAGTTTTTCTCTGTAAAACCAACAGATATATTTCTTTTTACAGTGACGTATTACTACACTGTTAAAAATTTGCAGCAAACTGTCCAGTCATTCGACCGTTTTATAGAAAATCATCAAATAACTGTAATTTAACTCTATTTTCACCATATTAGTATCCATATTATGGTCAGAATAGAGTTGAAACATGGTCATGTAACCGTTTTCTATAAAAATAATCAAATGACTGCACAGTTTGCTGCAAATTTTTAACAGTGTACTTTGTCGGTCTACAGCGTAAAAAAAAAAAAAAAAAAAAAAAAAAAAAAGTGATCATTTTTCTTTTGCGAAGTTTGTTGTTGCATATCCTGATATATTCCGACATCCAGCAACATAAAACACCCAAAGAAAATCTTGATCACAGATAGATAAAAGACCAATTAGGATAATAAATTTAAATAAAATTTTAAATATTATGATAAGTATTTAAACTAATATCCCGTGCCATATTCATAACTGCCAACATTGCATTAAAAAAATAATAATAAGTAAAAATGAACAAATAACCGCATTTTGAGCCCTAAATTTTATTTAATATATGAAATCAGATAAGAATCCCATAGAAACAAGATACATACTATTAAATAAATCTGCTGGCTCAAAATATGTCTATTTGACTTGGAAAAATAACTGAAGGTTGGCAGCTTTTCACTATTACATGGGCGAACGGAGGTACCAAGATAAGAAGGTGCACCACCTATATTAATTTTTTTACGTAACTGATCATTAATTTAAGATGGTAGGACGGCTCCGAAATCTCCATTCACCTGAAATTCCAGAGTTATTATCATCAGGATTTGCTAACATCTATCAGAAAACTTCACGTGAGTTACACAATACACTTTTTTTAGTAATACTATCTGTCTTCATATGTCTAATACTTATTAAAGATTCCTTTTAAAAACAAAATTGACGAAATCGGATTTAATCTGCAAAGAACCTAATACAATTCAGCTTTGAAAATCCGTTAAAGTAAAATTGTCTATAATGAACCTCTTTGTCGTTAAAAAGAAATTATAATGAGTCAGCGCAATATAAAGAAAAGATTGATCCGCAAATAAAGATAATTAAACGCTAGCGCTTAAAATTTTAAACAAACTGCCAGGCATAGCTTTGATCTTTGAGAGCAATTAAGCATGATAAAAGGATTTAAAACCTCACGCCAGCGATCGGTATCTCGAATCTTCATTTATTGCTGGTATTAGTGAAGAACATGACACAATTTACACACCAGTTTTACAGAAAAAATTAAATCGATCATATCGATATTTTAATCGATCATCGGAAGAAGTCGAATCTTTGGAGTCAGGAAACGATTTGTTATCGGGTTTAATGGTGGTTCGAACAAGTATTAGTTAACTCGTTAAAGTTCTCTCCCCCTCCCCCCTTTTACAGACTTCTAATCAGTTACCCCCCGAGTAAAGTAGAGGACAAATTAGTGCGTAATTTTATGTGCAAAAGAAAAGTTTTTTCTAAGGGATATATTAAAAGCGCTAACAAAGTTCTAAAACTTTTCACTCCTTTAGATGATTATTGCAATTATTCTCATAAAGTGAGTAAACTATTTGGCATAATTGGCGCTTTATGTTAAAGATTCTGCTACTTGTCTAAAAAAAGATAACTCGTAACAAAAATCTTCAAAATTTTACTGCATTCCTATAAATGGATATTTCGATGGGATATTAGGGTATTTAATTATGAAATTCTAAAAGCGAAAAAACTTAATAAACCGTACAAATTCTTCTGAAATATTTAAACGTAATTTAAGGTATGCGAATTTAAAGCTGGAAATACGAAATATTAATATTTAGATAAATATAAAAACGAAGTGAGCAGTGGCTTATTTCTTGTTAATAAAAATAACACTAAATGTACAAATTTTAAAACATTTGTTTAAATATATATATATATATATATATATATATTTTTTTTTAAACATTTGTTTAAATATATATATATATATATATATATATATATATATATTATTTATTATTATATATTTTAGACGCTTATTTATTTATGCAATTACTAGTCGTTATAATAGATATAGATATAATATAAAATTATGGAAAAAGCTAACGTTAGTAATAATATGCCTTAGTAAGTTTTTTAAACAGTTTAGATAATTTATCCTAATAAATCATCTAATCATATAATTAATAGTACAGGGCGAAAATCTCTTCATTACAAAACTCCATGAAAGTGCCACTTTCTTGCAACAAAACTATATTGGTGATAGTGGGTTCCAATATTGTGTCATTATTGTACTCATCGTAAATATTTGTTATAAAATGCCACATTACACAGATATTTGAATTATATCAAATATTTTATATGAAAAATCAATATTGCAGAAATATTGGCTTTATATTGAAAATATTGACAATGAAATGAAGAAATACTTCTTGTCAATATTAATAAATGTAAACACTCCAGTGAAATAGTAGCATTCTGAATTTTTAAAAACCCAAGCCCAATTAGAAAAACTAACTAGTATATCATATATTTTATTGGTAAATGAAAATGTATCATTAAATAAGGCGAATATTATTATTCTGAAATAATGGCAGCATTATGAAAAACCCGCCCAACTGACAATACTGAAACTTTTGATCAAAATGATATTGTGCCAATATAATTTGTATTGGCAATATCTTTACCAATATTGACATGAAATATTGCTTTATAACTGGCGTGTTTACATTTTGTTAATATTGACAAGAAATATTTCTTCATTTCATTCTCAAATTTCCAAATAGAAAGGCCAATAAATATTTCAACAATATCGATGTTTCATATAAAATGTGTGATATAACACGAATATATGTGTATTACATGAGTTGTAATATTCCAACTGGACGAAAAATGGGGTTTCGAACCTGGGATCTCTTGGCTGAAGCTGCCATGCTGTACCATCCTGGTCGAATCTGGAGCACCTAATTCATCCAGTTAACCTTATTGATCATAGCATTTGGTCTGATATCTGAATCAGTTCAACAGAATAAATCGCAGAAAATTTGGAACTCCAGTAAACGCCTGGACACGTGATTACACTTAGATTAATTTTGACACAATTATTCAAATTGGTAAAGAAATCATATCAAATCATATCAATGTGTCAAAAGGAATATAGTGTATGATTTCTTTACCAATTCGAATAACTGTGTCAAAATTAATCAAAATGTGTATTAGACAAACAGGAGACAACCAGAAAGATCCCTAAAAGAAAAATCTCTCAATTCACAACAGCCCCTGATTTTGTTTCGTTTTTAGGCTTTGTTTTGGTAAAAAATTAAAAATTCACGGAACAAGACACTCTTAAAAACAATAAACATTCTTTCTCCACTTGGAAGTGACATTATCGAAAGTATTTGCATTAGAGAAATTAGTATTCACGGCAGATACTGCTCATGTTGTCCTCAAGCTCATTTTCAAGTTGGCTTTTTCGTTAAAATATTCAAAATTTCAAAGGGAAAAGAGATTTTATGTTGAAGATTTGCAGAGAACTGTGGCGAATACTGAATATTCTTAAGAAAAATTTTTCGGTGGAGCGCAACAGATGTATTTTAAGCATAATTCATTCGTATAGGGCTACAAAATGTTTAAAACTTTTGTCAGTTAATCTGCGAGGGAGAATTATATGATTTTTCAAAGTAAATTATTTTGGTTAAATCAAAATTGTTAGAATATTAATTTTTGCAGAATAAAGAATTGTTCTGCAACGCGATAATGAGTGTTGATTTAAATTATTTGAATTAATTGTCTCCATTTTTTTTAATGAAATATGCATTGTGTTATGACAAAATTCTATCAAGGATATCTAGAATACGAATATTTTATCAATACATAAGAATATCCATTATAAGATAGAATTAAATAGCGGCATATTAAAAAAATATCTATGAAAAATGAGCTCGTATTAATTCAATTCAATGTTTTGGATAATCAATTATACAGCAGTAGTTATAATAGTTATTAAACTATTATGGCTCTGTTTATTTCAATAAGAGCTAAAAACAGATAGCTTTTAATTATCCCAAGAAAATGTAAGGCTTGAATAGCTTTCTGTTTACAGTATCAATCTGTGTCTACCAACTATCTTTTTAGATAGAAAAACTTGCCTTATAAAATGACAGAAACTTTGCGATAAAATAAGGCGAGGGTTACCTTTGCTAATGTGTGGTTGCAAACGACTTTCAGACAAAAGGGTTGAAGACCCCTAGTTAACAGCAGGACTGTATTTACAGTAAGGGTATTCAAGCTGTGGCTACCAACCTAACATCTTTTTAGATAGAAAAACTTGCCTTACAAAATGACAGAAACTTTGCGATTAAACAAGGCGAGGATTACCTTTGATAATTTGTGGTTGCAAACGACTTTCAGGCAAAAGGGTTGAAGACCCCAGTTTACAGCAGGGCTGCATTTACTTAATACTTTGAAAAACCATTCAATTTTTATATTCTAAAGACGAAAGACTCTTAACTGCTGTTAGCGGTTTCACAAACCCGTGTTTCTTTCTTCTATTTTCGCAGCTTAACTTGTAATTTTTAGTTTTACTACAGAAACTAATGAATTTTTGCTTCGTTTAGAGCCCTAGTACTATCTCGAGAGACTTCTGAATATGTGAATTTTAATTATAATAGCCTTCTATATAAAGCTTAGTACATAAATAATATCTTAATTATCTTAATATTATCTAAAGTAATCGAGCCTTTTATCCATCGTTCGATCAAGCAGTCACAGTATAGGTAAGCGACAATTTTTGTCACAGCAGTTAAGGGTTAAGTACAATCACATGAAAAAAAATTGCAGCAAAATAACCATCTTTAGCAAGATATGTACAGAATTTTTGAATTTATTACTTTTAATGTTTCCTCGCATTGCAATTGTTTCATTATTCGGTAAAATTAGTTTCAATGTACAATTAAATTTTTAAGTTATTTTACTACCACCTGAATAAATCAATCCATAAGCAATTCAGGTTATCGCGTTGCTTACCGTTTCGTAAAAGGCAGAAATGCACTTTATTCATAATTCTCTTCATTGTATAGGTATTGATGTGCTTCTATGAATGCCGTTGATGCAATATTCAGACTTTTGCTTTCGGATGTCCTCTCTAAGTGGACTTTCACATGTCTCCCAACAAATTGAACTTCTCTCAAGGGATATATCGATCATTTGTGTAGGTAGTTTCAGGGATCACAAGTGAATCCTATTGCAGCTGAATATTGTTAATTTGGAAAGTTATTAATGAGATTGCATTCGCTGCTGTTAATAAAGCATATAAGCATATAATGGTATGATTTTTTCCCCAACTATTAATTCTTTCAGGGGCAAAATCAGGGGCAAAAGTTCACTCTAGAAACAAAAAGGGAAGAGTGGTAGTCACTACTGAAGTTCACAACTAAAGCAGAAAAAAGGCAATAGTTCAGTAAAAAAAGACATTTCAAGGGGAAAAAATGATTTTGTGAAAGTAACGACTAAAAAAAAATAACATTTAATAATCTCCTATGTTTTTCCTAAAGAAATAAGAAAGGTCCATGATATTTGCAAGCTTTCGGGTACATTGATTTAGAAATACTCTGCTATTGGGGAAATTTTTTACAAGAAATCTCTAGATACAACTAAGAGTGCATTTCACTGTTTTAAAAAGGGCAGGGTACGTTTTGCAAATTTCAGAACAGGCAGAGTTCTGCGCCCTTAAATAATGACCTAGAGGGAACACTACAAAATACTTCTATTGCTAGAATGTTGAAATGATTAAACGACACCGGGATTTACAAATAAATCTATAATATATAAATAAATAAAAGTTTTTCTTTGCGTGCATAAAAAAACTTTTTTCCAAACTTCTGGTGCAAATGTAGCATTCAGGGATTTAATTTAAGTGAGATATGTAACATTCCACAATCCTTCAAGGGGCTAAAGTAATTTAATGAGTTAAAGCTTTGCTTTTGCAACCTGTGCGATATATAGAGTTTTAGTATACCAACGTACCACTGCAAATGTTTCTAATTTGGTTTCGAATATCTAAAGAAACTGTTTCTAATTTCGTGTTGTTTCATGAGAAAATATATCGCTGTCCAGCCATTTGGGACGGATCTGCTATATATCTCTGAAAGCAAGGGATTAAGTTCAGAAATAAAAAAAAATCTTTAATTTTTTCTTCTGTAATTTCTTCTGTTCTATAATTTATAAATCACATAAAATTATATACGCATCAAACATGATTCCCAAGTGTTTCTGTGTTTTTTTTAATTAATGCAAAAAATAAAATAAAATAAAACAAATCGAATAGATTACGATTTCAAGAAGTCATGTTTAAAAGTACACCTTCAATAATTTTGTCAAGCACATTCCAAGCTGGATGCCTATTAAAATCTAAATAACTCCTAGAACTCCATTTCTTTTAGTGCTTTTTTTCTCTCACTTGAGTGATTTTCTTTTTAGAAATACATCGAAATTCAGTTATAAAAGCAATTCCACAAGTCACATACTTAATGTCCTGAAAGCGTAATATATTGATTCGAGTACTTTTTTTTCTTCACTTTCACCTTCCTAAATGAATCAACAAGTGAAAAGAAAATCTCAGCATTTGAACAGGAGGAGAGAATATATTCACTAAACTATCAGTAATTGCCAATCCATGTAACTCAATAATTAGAAATAATGCTTTCAACAACCTAATTCACTTTTTGCGTAATCCCTCTGAAACTTTAAGGCCAACATTTTTCTCCGACATTAGTTACATGATATATCTATATTTAACAGGTGTTTCACCCTTACAAGTTAGCTTTTATCTTGAGCAAGCCCAATATCAGTGCTACTAACGCGGGACGCTGGACTTTTTTGTCTATAGGAGTAATTACCAGAGCTGAATACAACGTTTTTCGCTTTCACCGACATTTGTCTTGATTAAGACTTCTTGGTGTCCTTCGCATCCCCTATTCTACAACTAATCAGCCACTCCCACTTAGGGTGCCCCCAGTGGCTGAGTCAATTCGCTCCGTATTACTGAACAATTCCACAGTCTCAGTGATCGAGTAAAAACAGGAGACCAGGGGACAGTTACTAATACAACAAAAAAAAACTAAGATAGTCGAAAAGTTCCGGGAAGAATTACAGAAGTTTGATCAGAAGTAAAAGATTTTTTTTTTTTTTTTTTTTTTTTTTTTTTAATGCTTAGAAGTAAACGATCACTGGGAGAATTGTTTTCTATTTCGCTTAAGGCTTAACTTTGATCGAGATCGCAGATTACATCAGAAAATTTCTTTCCATAATAGATTATACAAGATTTTGTGTTCTTAATAAAATGTAAATAATTATTATTTTTACTGTTGCTGTAGTTTAAAAAAAAAAAAAAAAAAATCACGTTTTAATAAAAACATTATATTGAATAGGGCAAAAATATATAGAATTAAACTAATCAATAACGAATTCTAATGCTATTTCATCAACATTCCGTTTATTTTTATTTTTATTTTTATTTTTTTTAATCAAAGGTCTTTTACAGAGTAGGAAGGATAAAAGTAAAGGACAAAGTAAAGAACAAATTGTGTTGCTTAGAAGTAAATGATCACTGGAAGAATTGTTTTCTATTTCTTTTTAACTTTTTTTGAGAACACAAATTACATCAGAAAATTTCTTTCCAGCAAGATGTTTTGTTCTTAATAAAATATAAATAATTATAAATTTTATAGCTGGTATTGTTTTAAAATTAAAAATGAAGTTTAATAAATATTACATAAAATAGGCGCGAACAGAAGTACGTCTAAAAATGTATGAGATGAAACTAGTCATTTTATATACAGTGAAACCTCGTTAACACGGACACGCTTAACGTGAATTACTTTTAGCACGAACTGTTTCCGATTGCCTCGTCCAATTGTATGTAATGTATTTAAGTTCGGATAACACGAACTACTTTTAACATGAACAAAAAAAGTTTTCCCTTGAGTGTTCGCGTTAACGAGGTTCAACAAATTCTAAGGGTATTTCATCAACATTCCGTTTATTTATTTTATTTTATTTTAAATCAAAGGACGTTTACAGTGATACTTTAGGCGTTTACCTAAAGATTTATTTAGTTTGTAGTGTGATGGGGCAAAATCGTTTATAAAATTCTATTTAAACCATTAAATAAATATGGTATAATAAATTGTCAACATAGTATATTGAAAATAAATAGTTTAATATTATGCATAAATATTGTTTTTCTCATTTGCTTTCATAAAGGCGCTACAAAAAAAAAAAAAAAAAAAAAAAAAAAAAAACTATATAAAAGAAAAAAAGTGGAGGAAAAAAGGACCAAATTAAAAATATATAATCTAAGAAAATTGAAAATGTTTTATTTATTTATTTTTAATTATATTTTGTATTGAATGTCGTTAAAAACAGTGTGATTATCAATCAACATCATAGCTTTCAACATTTATGCTTTTCTAATACCGCTAAAAAGGTTTAATCGCTGATTTCATAAATCAAACTTTTAAACTGTTAAATTTTAGTGGTAAGAAACAAAGCGTAAAAATTGGCAGTTACGCAAAATCAAATTTTTACTTCATTTTATTTAAATACAAACAATTATATTTTGACTCAAATTTAATTGAAAATAACATAATTGCTATAAATATCATAACTACCCATATATCGATAAGAATATTGATTTAATAATGTTCAGGGGTGACTGTAGGTTCATGAAAAAATACCTGAAATTTTAGTGAGAAAAGTTTTCCATATGGAGAGAGGGGTGAGGGAACATATAATTTATTACAGGTAGGTCAAATTATGAAAAATATGAATTTTAATTATGTTTAGCAATCATATCAAATTGATGTTTTATGAATTTAACTGAACACAATCACCCCTGTGTACATAAAACATAATAGGGCGAACTGCTTGCCGTTATATATTATTTTACTACATTTCGATATTTCTCCGAAGAAAAAAAAAGCCCTTGAGCTTTTTTTTCCTTCTTTTTCATGAAAAATCAATACCTGGTTTTAAGGCTTTTTCTTGAGACATTAGTCATATGGTAAGAACCCAGGAATATTGAAGCAGACCGATACCCTAATTCATGTGTCACAACAGTCTAATATAAAACCAAGCCGAAGCTAGAGGGGATATTGCTTTGACATTTTTCTTGTCTCCCTCATAAATTTTACACTTTTTTTCTAAAAGGGGAAAAAAATCTCTTGACTCGGGGACTCCATTTGTGTCCAAGTTTATTTTTCGGGGTTGAGCTATGGATGAGTCGGGGACTGACTACAACGGAAAACGTGGTTTTCTCTTGGGATTTAGAACCGAAAATGTCCGAGGAAACCAATTTGCTATGAAAAGCACTCGATGGATTCTCTCGGGTCACATTCAGCGCAGTCGGCATGATGACCTTCCTGTGTTTCTGAAATGTCTCCGATCTTGCTTGTACATTAGCATAGAATAATAAAAATAAAGACATGTTTCTTATTTCTCCTAATTTTACGATTGTGCTTGTACACATGATGCAGAATAAAATTGTTTAACATTTTTCTAGTAGCTGTATTAGCGTAATATTAGTTTGAAAGGCGAAAAAAAAATACTATTCGGTTAATATCAGTTTGAGAAATATTATTATTCTATTAATATCAGTTTGATTAAAATTAACATTGATGCAATAATGGTTTGATAAAAATAAATATTGATGCAATATGGGTTTGATAAAAATTAATATTGATGCAATATGGGTTTGATAAAAATAAATATTGATGCAATATGGGTTTGATAAAAATAAATATTGATGCAATATTGGTTTGACAAAAATTAAAATTGTCCAAAATATTGGAACACTGTTTTAACTAAATGCCTTCAACGTAATATCAATATCGAAAAAGAAAAAAAAAACTGAAATTTTTGTATCAGTATGATGACCTACCTGTGTTTCTGAAATGTCTCCGATCTTGCTTGTACATTAGCATAGAATAATAAAAATAAAGACATGTTTCTTATTTCTCCTAATTTTACGATTGTGCTTGTACAGATGATGCAGAATAAAATTGTTTAACTTTTTTCTAGTAGCTGTATTAGCGTAATATTAGTTTGAAAGGCAAAAAAACCCCTAATATTCGGCTAATATCGGTTTGAGAAAAATTATTATTCTATTAAATCAGTTTGATAAATTGATGCAATATTGTTTTGATAAAAATTAATATTGATGCAATATGGGTTTGATAAAAAATTAATATTGATGCAATATTGGTTAGACAAAAATAAGATTCTTACAACAATATTTTAACTATTTGTTATTGGAAATATCTTAAACGTAATACCAATATCGAAAAAAATAACTGGAATTTTTATGAGTCATTTTTATCAATATTAGTGCATTCGAATGTGATATCAATCATATACTTATGCGAAATATTGATTGTATTTGAAATATCAATCTAATACGCATAATTCATAAAATGACAACACGCTAATACTAAAAATAATTGTAAACAAGGACGAAAAATAATGCGTCAAACACAGATTATGTAACACTTTCCAACACTTCCAAAGTAATTTTTAAAATATTACACACCGTAAATGATTTTTCCCCATAGAGCTTAATGTAATGGAATTATTTTGGGTGTCCCTGTAAAATAACTTTAAGTGCTACACACTTCATTTTCAATACGGAACATACCACAGTAAACCTCAATGACATATATCAATTGCACGGCAATCCGAAAATATTTACGCGAGTTAGAGCACAAACAGGCGGCAAACAGACAGACAAACCGAATTTATAAACACTTTTCAACTATGTTGGAAACTGTTAACAAACTCTGTTGGAAAGTGTGAAAAATTGGTTATATATCGCTGATTTGTCGATTCTGTTTCTATAATAACGAAGTTTGATCTTACAATAAAACAATCTAAGGGCAAATTTGGCTAATGTTTGTAGAATTTAAATTGGAATGTTAAAAAATGACAAGAGATATAATGTTTGTTAATGACACGTAATGATTTTTTTCAACCTATCACATAAATATGAATAGTGGAATAAATGTACTTTTATTTTCAATCAATTTCATCCAATGCAACAAAATTGGTAAGCGATCTCTTTCTCATATTTTACATTTATTTCTAACGGTGAGAAGAAAAGAACAAATTAAATTTATATGCACATTTTCCAGGAGATTTATGATTTCGTTGATTTCAAATTCGCATCATTATGTAGTAAAGTATATAAGATAGAATGAAAAGATGAGAAGTTCAAAAGCATAGTTAGTGATCTTTTCTTCTACAAATAATATAAAATACAGAAAATGAATGATTCAAGACTTAAATAACACATAGAACTCTTTTCCTCGTAAAATCATTTCAAAACAAATAGTGAATTCATTTGAATATTTTACATAGTAAAATTATCATATATTCATAATTTTTTAAATTATATTTAGTCCTCTGAAATCACCTTCTTTTAGTTGTAAAATTATTTTGCATATCCATGCTAATATAATTTTGTGAGTTTCCGTCATTATCATTTAAATCGCTTTCTTACTTGGGAAATTTCTTCCTCTAGGGATCTTAGAAAATTGCTTCAGCGACTGCATATATGAAAAACGTGAATGATAAAAGTCGTAACGGCAAGTACGCAAGACGACACCGAAAGCACTAATTTTATTGTAAGGGACTTCACTCTTTTCAAATAGTTTGCATAATATAATTTAACGAAAAAATACTTGATAACCCACTGGAAAAGATAAAAAGAGTATACTCTAATAACTCACACTCGTTACAGTAGAGTTTTTTGATTAAATAAGTAAATTCTGTTCCCAGTTGAAAGTTTTAGATTTCACAAATTGAATAATTAATTCCAATTATGCTTTGCGTAAACACGATGGTTAAATTGAAATTTGTGTTTTAATTTATTAGAATAAATTAAAGATACAAAGTAAAATATAAATTAGTTTAGAATAAATGCAAAATCGTTTTAATAAATTCTGAGTTACGTGCAAAGAAAAGTATCATTAAAAAATAAAATAAAAATTATTGGTATATTGTATGAATGGAAAATGGAAATATGTGGACTAATACTGTGCTGTTAACTAATGTGATATTTTTTGCCTAATATAACGTAAGGAATTTTTGAATAGTTGAAATAGGCGGATTTTTTTTTTTGTTGTTGTTGTTATAAGAGTAATATAATAATCTAAAACTACATAAATGAAATAAACAAAATTCTCTGTTAACAAATATATATTATATATACGCACAAGGTGCGTCAGAAAAATAAATACATACACTGTTTAACGGGTCATAACTTTCTAATTTTTCTTTCTTTTCAAAGTGTAACTAATTGGAAATAATGAGTGGACCAAGATTAACATTTGAAAAAAGTAAATTTACTTTAAAATAGTATTGTAAGTATGATAATGTAGCAGAAGTACAGAAATAATATCGCGGGCAGTTTCAGGCAGATCCACCTATGTGACTTACAACTCATCGGATAAAAGATAAGTTTGAAACGAATGGATGTTCATAGACAATGTTCCGGAACCGCAATTGAGCAAGAATGCACCACAACACCAAATGAAACAAATGTTCGTTGAAGTTTGTGAATCAATAGCCCACCGTTATCAGCAGTGTATTGACTAGAACAGTGATAATTTTGAATATCTGCAGTAGAAGGAAAATATAAATATGTAGATTATTTTATGTCAATTATTTTGTAATTTAAATGTTAATTATATATGAATAAAAACTGGAGTTATAATCATTCAAACTGTCTATACATTTTTCTGATGCACCCTGTATATATATTTAATTACAACTACATAACGTTAAATTTCAGTTAACAATATTAACATCATGTAAAATTTGGATTATCTATCAACAATAATCAAAACCATTTGTTAAAAAATGAAAGAGAAATGATAAATCTAATAACCACGTAAAAACATATTTCGCTTACATCCACATAGATAAACAAACATGGAGAAAAATCGCATAATTACTTTCCCAAACATGAAATAACACAGAATGATCATTAATAATTTCAACTCGGTAATATTTCACACTCTCTCTTCGGCTTTAAACATTTACAAATGAAAAGTACATTGGAATTTCATCGGAATGTCAAAATATTACACTAACACTAATTTGTAAAGTAATGTTTTCTCTGATATGTTTCGGAATCGAAGTTTAATACGTTCTGAACTAATTCATATCTTATTGTTATGCAGATTAAAATCCGGATTTAATGTAGTAAATTTGGAGATAAAACATATACAAAGCTAATGCAAATGCATAAACATGTTGTCACGTAACTTGTTTTTTTAATAAAAGTTCACATTGTATTCCAAGTCCTACTTATAACTCTCGTGATTGCATGGTATCCATTTAAATATGTAATATATTGAGTAAGGAATTCGGTATTATCAAACATTTTACCTAATTATATTACTTGAAAATATTATGTGAAATGTTTAAAAATGCTCATCTTTAATACGTTATTATCAAAATCAAGTTTATTAACAAAATCAATAGCACTCACACCTGTTGTCATTTTTTTTTTCTGTATTTTAACTTTTTAAATTGTGTTTTTTTCCAATTTACAGAGTGTTCATAACAATTGTTTGAAACTAATAAAAACTTTTTCTACGGTTCACGCTAGAGTTAAGTAGGAAAATTGGTCAGCAAAAATCGAGAAATAGTTTTTTCCTGTTGTACGCCCTTAAAATTTACTATCTATACGATGGATCCTTATATTTATTGTCCCTCTCGCCTCATTGTTTAAATGTGTTCAAAAACACACACTTAAAAAAAAAAAAAAAAAAAAAAAAATCTGTTGATTGTACCGAAAAAAATTGTCAGCCAGGGCGCCAGAAAAAAACTATCCATTTTACGGAAAAAATCTGCATTTATTACGAACTATCTTTTCTTTTAACAAATTTTGTCCGTAAGTTCGTATTGCAAATACAGATTATTTCCATAAAATAAACAGACGTCCTGACTGACAGTTTTTTTTTCCTGTAAAATCAAGAATTTTTTTTTTTTTTTTTTACAGTGAGATTTATTTAGACTATATTACTGTATAATTTAGCTATATAAAAAAAAATTTCGATATGAAGCGCTCATAACACCTTCTTAGTTTTATGTACATACATACGTTACAATTTTTTTACTTTATTTTTCACATACTATGTAAAAACAACTATGCTTTTATTATCGCTTACTATAAGAAAACAATCAGCTTCATATAATTGAAATACATTAAAATTTGAAAAATAAAGCTATGATTCTGATCTTGTATACCATTTAAACAATTTCCAATCATAAATCAATCTGAAAAGCAGTAAATATAGAACCTAAATTAATATTGAAAGAATCAAAACGTCATAGAAAAAAAGAAAGAAAATCTGACCCTACGGGGAAGCCTATAATCAGTGCACACATCTATCTACTAGAAATGAGTTACTACTCTTTTTTCGAGGCCCGAGCCCGAAATATTTTGTGTCATCAGAGCCCGAGCACGACCGAATCCGATACTGAAAGTAGCAGTAGAAATTATTAATAATATTTAAAATTGTTTCAAGATTAATTTTGGCAAAAATCTGAAGAGTACCAATTCGTATTCTTTTACAATATCATTGTACAACTATGGCAGAAAGATATGAGTTCTGTTTTCCACTAATTATGTAAAATGACTTCAAACAGAAAGCGAAGATCCCATGGCTCCTCAAATTTGACACTGACCGTGCGAAGGCTTCACATTCAGATAGAATATTTCTCTTTATATCCCATAAATAACAACACAATTACCTTTCAAACTGATTTTTAAAAGATTTTAAAACAGTTTAAGAAACTAGACTACATTCTTGTTTCTTTTTTTAAGTTTTAAAGTTTTTTTTTTTCTGATTTTCAATTTGTGAATAGATAAAAATTTTCACTTTGGTCCGAGCCCGATGACTGGTATAAAAATCGAGCCCGAACCCTGGCCCGAAAAGGGCTGAGCCCGTCTCATGTCTAATATCTACCCATCTCCTTTTGCTGATTTTTTTTTTTCATGTTTCACTTTGCGTGGTAGAAAGTTAGCCCTTTTCAAATTACTCTCAGGAAACAAGAGGTATATTTAGTATACAATTTCTCAAGTACTATAAACAAATTTAATAAATTAATGACATTATTTTATAAACACGTAAACTCGTGAATGATCAAGAATGTGCAAATATAGAAACAATTTTAAAGACCCTTTTTAAACACCCTTTCTACCTATTTCCTTTCCCTACTTTTCCCTGATTTTTCTTTGCGTATTTCACTTTGCGTATTTAATAGATGGTATAAAGTTAGCCCTTTACAAATTATTCTCTCTCACGAAATAATTTTAATATACAATTTCTCAAGTATTAAACAAATTTAATAAATTAATGACATTACTTTATAAACACGTAAACTCGTGAATGATCAAGAATGTGCAAATGTAGAAAAATTTTTAAAAACCATTTTTAAACACCCTTTCTACCCATTTCCTTTTTCTACTTTTACCTGATTTTTCGTTTCGTATTTCACTTTCCTTATTTAATAGGTAGTAGAAAGTTAGCCCTTTTCAAATTATTCTCTCTCACGAAATAACTTTAATATACAATTTCTCAAGTATTAAACAAATTTAATAAATTAATGACGTTACTTTATAAACACGTAAAAGTAATCAAGATAGAAATTTTTTTAAACACCCTGTATAGTATACAAAGCAGTTTTATTGGAGTTTAAAAGAGCTATATTTAATCTGCCTTTATTCTTCTAATGAAAAGCTTATTTGTTTAGTGACAGGAGAGAAAAACTAATTAAATAATTAATTAACTATCTCATTGAAAGAGGATGCCTTTAAAAACGTTGTTAAAATGTCGCGCATTAAATGACTTATAATGAAGTCAAGAAGCCTTAGTGTTTTAAGATGATAAAACGCTCAATATTTGTATGGTATTGGAAAAAAAAAACTACAGAGGAGAACAGTTTAGGCGTTTCACTAAGGATCACCTCTAAAAAAAAAAAAAATCTGCCACCAAAAAAAAAAAAAAAAAAAAAAAAAAAAAAAAAGTATAATTGAAAAATAACACTGATACACAATAAAAAATATTCTAATTAAAATCTAAAAATGTATTTTAATGATGTAAAGTATTTTTAATATATGCAATTAAAATAATTAAAAATGCATTTTTAAATAGTTTAGATAAGTGGCATAATATTCATTTTTTAACATAGTTTGTGTGTAGACGAGCAAACATACTAAATTATTGATTTTATGTCCAGGGTTAATATCGATTATATATTTTGCATGTAATATTAATGAGGAATTATTTGAGAAAAAATACATAAAAGTTACATAGAAAATATAACCTATAAATTGATTTCTTATCTTATTTAATTTACTGTGAATAAATTTTAAAATTCGAAATTGTCTATGGAGGTGAAGCGTATAGAAGAAATTTATATATATATAAATCAGAAAACACAATACATTGGGACCTCGAATACATATAAATACGACAGCAAAATCCTGTAAAACTGACAGAAAAACTCACTTCAACTGATAGTAAAAAATTATTTTACAGAAAAATTCTGTTTTTTAACAGTAAAAATACTATTTGAAAGTTAACACGTTCATTATGGAGGACGCATATGTGGCGTCGCTTGGTCACTCTTTTGAGACTGCATTTTTAATCCAAAATTACGAATTAATGCCGGAAATTTAGAAAGACTAATTTTTATTTTATGTAATCACGAAATGGCTGTCATTAAATAAGTCAAATTTTGCTATTAGTAATTTCTTGTATGAATTCGGAATTTCTGAATAAAATAAAATTTCGTTAATTTTAACCCGGTAGTGAAAAAAATATAAAATTTAAAAAAAACATTTTTTTTTATGTAATATAAACAGTTAAGCTGTTTAACAGGTTTTTCCATGTCAGTTTTACAGGATTATTTTATTTTTATTTTCCTTTTTATTTTAATTTACTTTTATTTTTTATCTTTATTTTTTTTAGTGTGGTGAAAAACGTGCAAATGAGAAAGTGTAAACCCTGTGTCAGTGCATATATGCGGATAAATGCTTAAAATTCACCGTTAAAAAGAAAAGAAAATCAGAGAAAGTACTAATGCCAAAATGGAGGTTAAATTTCTGAGATTTATTTTGCACAAAAAAATACAGCATGTTTTATTTATTCCTCTAGAACCAGATATGAGGGAAGTCATTCTTCGAGACCAAATCAAAGTCCGCTTCTCAAGTCTAAAAATGCCTTTTCAAGGGTCCCCAGGAATTCCATCTTCTGCTTGTTGCAGAGTCTCTCAAGCGGCTCCTGCTATTCGGGGCTGGATTTCTGCCAAATAATAAAAAATCAAGATTAGGCTCAAGCGAGGAAATTTACTGCTTTGTCTATATTTTCTATTAGTTTAAAAAAAGATATGCAAAGCATCTTTTAAGTGCAGTATAATTCAAATAAAAATTAATTTTTGTCATTTATCATTTGGCAGAACGTGTTTGCTTAAAGAGCTTTTGAATTGAAGGATTTTATTTTATACTAATTATTATTATTATTATTATTATTATTATTATATGGAGGTATTTTACGGACAAATGTAATTTTACAAAGAATTTATTTAAAGAAAATAAAATCCTTCGAATTCCTTTAGGGGTAAATTACTGCTCGAATTATGCTTATTAAAGGGCAAATTTAGCACTAGTCACTGACCACTAGCCCACTAAAAAATTGTATGTCAGCGGCCACCTTATGGCTACTTTCCGACAAAGAAAGAGTAAAACTTTTTTGCATTTCACCAATGATTTTCTTTTTGCTGGTTGAAATATGTTTATATTAACATATTTATTTGGGCTATTTATTTTTAAATTAATACTAATTGAAATTTTAACAAAAGTTTACTGTTGTAAATAAAAAAGCGGTCACTTATAAAACTGCTAGTATACTGGCCCCTAATGAAATTTCCCAGTTTTGCCCTTTTATGCTTATAATATTTGACATTGTACCCCATCTATCATAATGACATAATTAGGAACTAGAAAAAGAATACCTATGTTATATAATGTGGGTGGTAGGTACGCTCTTCAACCAAATTCGGTACATATGTTATAACATGGTGGTTTGCCATACTTAAAATTCAGACTTCAAATCCCGGATAAGGTGTAGTTAAAATATATTTAATGTCAAGTACTTATATAAACTCAAAACCCGCTATAGCGAAGGTAAGTTATAAGGAACTCCTGGATAAAACGAGCGAAATTCCTATCTCTTTCACTTTCCAACACATAATACTCTGGGTATAACAAACACGGTGATGTAGCAAAGCAAAAATTTAATCTATTGAAGTTGCGTTATATCGAGGTTCGACTGTATATACATTTTGAAAAATTACTTGCATACTAACAGTTTGAAAAGAACATAACAATAAAATCGAAAATAGCATCAAGTTATAATTTATCACGGATTACTTTTGTATACTAATTAATTCAAACTAAAGGTAAACTGATACATTGTATTAAAAAGAAATCGTAGAAAGGCACGTAATTAATTGCCTTTATTGTCACCCAGGTTCACTAATAGGAATTTTTCTGTTGAGAAATCAACAAGTTTTTATTACTTTCAACTGGGTCTTATCGTTAAGAATTCCTTCGATATTTTTTTTATAAATGGGGGGGGGGGGAGAGGATCGCAAAATGATAGCATATTTTATAACTTTTTTCTTTTATACTCAAAAATAAGTAAATATTTTTGTCTATTTTAAGCTAATCACAAAGCAGTACGTATTTTTAAATATTTTCCCATGTTAAATTTGTAAAGGAAACAGTAAATAATCACCTTTATTGTCACCCATGTTCACTCAAGGGTTTTTTTTTTTTTTTTCTGATAAATTAGCAGTTAACGTCGAGAAAATTCGTATTATTTTCAGTTTGATCTTATCGTTAACAAACCGTCCTACATTTTTTCATAAAAGGGGGACGGGATCGCAAAATAATATTCAAAAATACATATAGCATATTTTATCTTTTTTTTAATACTAAAAAATAATTAGATATTTTACTTAATTTAAACTAAAGTTAAATTGTAATAGCATTTATTGTCAACCATGTTCACCCATACAAATTTCCCTGGTGAGTAATCAGCAAATTTGGTCGCAAAGAATAACTACATATTTTTGTGCATTTTAAGCTTATATGATTACAAAGCAGTCTTATTTTTTATTATTTTGTCAAGTTAAATTTGTAAAGAAAACAGTAATGAAGTGCACTTATTGTCACTCAGGTTCACCCATACGAATTTTTCTGTTGAGAAATTACCAGTTAACGTCCATCAAATTCGTATTATTTTCATTTTGATCTTATCATTAATAAACCCCACGATATTTTTTCATAAATGCGGGGGAGGGGGGGGGGGAGGGGTAGCAAAATAATATTCGAAAATTCATATAGCATATCTTATAATTTTCTTCTTTTATACTGAAAATTAATTAGATATTTTACTTTTGGATGGTAATTATTTTAAACTGAAGGTAAATTAAAACATTTTACTAAAAAGAAATGCTAGAAAGGCACATAATTAATTGCGTTTATTGTTACTCCGGTTCATTCATTAGAATTTTTCTGGTTAGAAATCAGTAAATTCGTATTATTTTCAGTTTGAACTTATCGGTAAGAACCCCTCCGATGTTTTTTTTTTCATAAATAGAGGGGGGGGGAGGGTTCAGAAATGTTGCTGTTATTTTGGCTGGGGTTATATGAGTCTTTCTGTTGAAAAATTAGCAGTTAACGTCCAACAAATTTGTATTATTTTCATTTTGATCTTATCATTAGGAAACAAGATATTTTTTCATAAAATGAGAAGGGGGGGGGGAATCGCAAAATAATATTCGAAAAGGTATATTGCATGTTTTTTTACTTTTTTCTTTTATACTCAAAGCTAATTAGGTATTTTTGTGTTTTTAAGCTAATATGATCATAAAACAGTACTTATTTCTAATTATTTTGACATGTTAAATTTGTATAAGGCAACAGAACAAAATAACTTTAATTATATTCTACTTATTTTTAATAACTTATTATAATAAACAATTTGATAAATTCAATTTCAAAAGATACCATTATCTTATTAATAAAATCAATGCTTTCACATAAAGCTTAAAATGACAACATAAATGACATACGGCACGATGAAAAAATAAAAATTACACATTAATTTTTATTTTTTATAAATATTTCTAATAAAGTTAAGTCACAAAAACAAAAACTCTCAATGTGATCCAATTCTATTAAGCAACAAAGAAATCTTTTCGCCTTTTTGAGCATTGTCTTACAACACTACAAAATTCAACGACAAGAGCACATTGTAAAAGAGTAAAATCGATTGGCAAAGAAATAAAACGCCTGCAGTCTTCTACAAACACAAAAAAGTACTTTATGCAAAATTAATTTCAGAATTCTTTTGTAAACTTTCAAGAAAATGAAAGCAATAAATCTACAATAACGATTTCAACTAAACAATCGAAGAAACGTTTTATTTATTTATGTTTCATATTTTTGAAGTTTAAAGATGGTAAAGATAATAAAAAGACAAACATTTCATTAAATAGTGTTTGAAATCTATTTTAGTTCGCATTGAAAAGCAAATAATAGTGACGAATTTTTTTCCCCCATACATTTTCGAAACCTGGATGAATTCGGGAAAATAAATAATAAATAAATAAAAAGTTACAGAAACAATTTTATTATCGTATCAACTTAAATTCTAAGAAGATTTCATTTTGAAAATAAATTGTAAACATTATCCATTTAAATTAAAATATTATTTATTTTTTGTCTTCTTGCATTATAATTTTTTTTTTCCTGCTTCTTCCAACATCCCCTTCCCTTGACTTTCAGTCTAAGTATTGGTTTAACATAAGAGGAAAAGAGAAGACCTGCAAGCTACATATTTTTGTTGTTAAAACAATTGTTTCCAACATAGCTATGTAAAGCCTTTGTTTAAAGAAAAACAGCAGTTGCCATGACTACAGATATAAGGGGTCACTTTTATTATTAATATTGTTTCCACTTTCTTCACCACGGTGCTCTTCGCTATTGACTCAGCGTGTGACAAATTTTCTTGCATTAAAAAATTAGAAAAACTACTTTTCTTAGGAGCTTGAAAGGAAAAATGCAACATTTTCATTAAATATTTCACACATTTTTATTTATTCATCGGTGCTTGAACGAAAAGAAGAAATTGGAGACACAAATTATGGAATTAACCCAGATATTACTTTAGGAAATAAAAATTTATTCTTCCTCATATTATTATTTCTGACAGTTGTGGTAAGAAAAATGCCAGTTAAATCTTGGCTGAGATATGAATAGCTACAGAAAATGTTTGTTCTAAAGATATAGATTATTTGAAAATGAATGTTACAGTGCAGAAACAGATAAACTGTACAAAAAATGTTTGTACATGTTTGTATTAATAATTTAGTAATGAAATTTTAAAAATAAAAATTTATTCTTCCCCATATTATTATTTCTGTAAGAAAAATGCCAGTTAACTCTTGGCTGAGATATGAATAGCTACGGAAAATGTTTGTTCTAAAGATATAGATTATTTGAAAATAAATATTACTGTGCAGAAACAGATAAACTGTACAAAAAATGTTTGTACATGTTTGTTTGTATTAATAATTTAGTAATGAAATTTTAAAAATAAAAATTTATTCTTCCTGATAGTATTATTTCTGACAGCTGTGGGAAGAAAAATGCCAGTTAAATCTTGGCTGAGATATGAATAGCTACGGAAAATGTTTGTTCTAAAGATATAGATTATTTGAAAATGAATATTACTGTACAGAAACAGATAAACTGTACAAAAAACGTTTGTACATGTTTGTTTGTATTAATAATTTTGTAATGAAATTTTAAAAATAAAAATTTATTCTTCCTCCTATTATTATTTCTGACAGTTGTGGTAAGAAAAATGCCAGTTATATCTTGGCTGAGATATAAATAGCTACGGAAAATGTTTGCTCTAAAGATATAGATTATTTGAAAATTAATATTACTGTGCAGGAACAAATAAACTCTACGACGAATGTTTGTACATGTTTGTTTGTATTAATAATTTGGTAATGAAATTTTAAAAATAAAAATTTATTCTTCCTCATATTATTTCTGACAGTTGTGGTAAGAAAAATGCCAGTTATATCTTGGCTGAGATATGAATAGCTACGTTAAAATGTTTGTTCTAAAGATATGGATTTTTTGAAAATGAATACTACAGTGCAGGAACAGATAAACTCTACAACAAATGTTTGTATATGTTTGTTTTTATTAATAATTTAGTAATGAATTTTTAATTTTTAGATTGTATTTTCATCTTTAATTTTTCTGAATTATATACTGTAAAAATACAATTAAGTTTCGATAATTAAAGATTTTTATTAACTTATTTTATGCCATCTTAAAATGCATTTCAACCCCCTCCACCCCCACCCCGCCTTAAATTTGAATGTTAGTTTTTTTTCTTTTATAAACACCATCATAGTTGTAGAATCAAATTCTCTAAATAGTATAAATTACGAACAAAAACATTTTTTTTTTCATTTTTTAGATCAACAGAAGTCAACAACGCTTTGTAAATAACGCAAAAAATTTCCGAAATACTTTTAGCAAAATATGCACTCGAATTCTCATTGTCATTTTCTCTTGCGGTCATTCCCTCTTTTTCTCTCTCTGTTTATATATCATCTGTGTCATGTTTTATTTATTTTAAGATTTTATCCCTTACTATTATTATCTAATATGGTATTCAGTATCTGTCCAGAACTCTTTGTATTCTAAATGCAGTCCAAAACATTCAAAGAGAACTCTTTCTCCCATTCAAATTACAATTATTATTTCTCGTTAGGAAAAAAAAGTTAACATGTTTTGTTTTCTTACAGGTTGAATTTTATGATTTCGATCAGACCAATCTTAAGACATTTTTTAACCCTGTTTCTGACTGATTCCAAACAGTACCATAACACAAATGTGACCAAAATATGAAAGAAGCATGACACAAATGCAACTCGCATTGTCTGCTTCGTCATGTGACGTCAAAAATGAGTCGCATTCACGTCCCTGGGAAGACGATGTACCCCATTTTGTGACGAGGCGCAAAAGACTCAAAAAATTAGTCACAGTGAGTCACGAGGTGACGAAATATTGATGTGAACTTTTGGACACCGTTTTGATTGACCACATGATTATTCTGACGTCACGTTGGCTATTTGTACTATTAGAGATGGTACTGCCTCTGATGAAAGTAACAAGAAAACATTTGTGACCTATTTAGATGCGTGCAATGTTTGAACCTTTTAAATGACGATATACTCGGAAAACTGTTTCTACTGTGATGTTTCCCTTCATCGATGGGGTCATAAGATACCGATTGTCACAATCATACATCAAAATTTCTGGCTTCTGTGCAAACATCTTGTCTTGTTAGCAGACACAGCCAGTGAATGAAGAAGATACAGGATCCAAAATAAAGAGAGAATAAAAGAGGAATGTTTATATCGTGTGGAATGTACTCTATAAATTTGTCTTATCAGACGGCTTCTTAAGCTCTCTTCACCGTATAAAATCAAAACACCCAGGGTGGCAAAAGTCAGAAATGAGTCATGGCCCATTCGATTTGACCCCTCGAGGTTCATCCCCACCCCCGCAGATTCCCCTGGGTGGGGAACAACAATGCCATATGTCATGCAGGAAGTGCAAAAAAATAAAAATCGATTCCAAGGTCGGCGTTTTTTTGAGTGCTTACGCCTACTCTCTCAACCTTCTCAATTCATTAAAGTAAATCGATCCGGTTCGATCGAATTCCATTTCAAGGAGGACCCTCCCCCCATCAGAAGCATGTTAAAAAACGATTTGCCTCAAAAAAGAAACTACCTAATGATGCTGGAAGAAAAGCAGCAGTTATGGAATGGTGTGCTTGTACCCATCTAACCATGTTTGGAGGGAAAAAACATTTTTTTTTTTCATGCAATGGATACATATTTTAATTAACTTTAGTTTTAGAATGGTAGGAATGAGGGATGGGGGGGGGGGGGGGTGGCAAAAACGTTTGCTTTCACATTTGTGTTGAATACTACTCCATTGAACGTTATTTGTTGATGATCACTCTTGGAACAATTTACGAAATGTATTATAAATTACATAGCATTCAATAAAAAACACATGTCCAGTAAAATAGATTACAGTTAAGATAGGTCAAGCACAAATAACCCCACATTACTTCAGATACAATCACGAAATAATTTTCATCCATCCATCTATAGGTATTTGATGCATTTTTACTTTGATTCCAAATAAATGAGGTAACGTTTTACTTACTAACAAAAATGTGTTTTCAACTAAATGTCCCTGAAAATTAAATTCTTAATCAATAGTTGTATGCATCAAACATACGTAGAGAAATCTGAATAAGAACGTCTAAACGTGCGCAAGTACTGATGAAAAGGTTTTTGTCATAATAATGTAATAATCAAAATACACTAAAAATCGCGTAAGAATCATCCTTAACTCGTCTATATAATTGAGAGCACTTGCATTTTTCAATTGCATATTTTGGATAGATTCCTTAAAAAAAAAAAAAAAAAAAAAAAAAAAGTCATAATAATTGTTAATGGCAGAATTTTTACCAATTTCAAATCTCCTCATAAAGTATCAGTTAAAACTATACAAGAAATAATACAAAAGCTCCCAGTTTAACGGATAGCTTGATACTTTAAAATAGTGTTTCACAAACTTTATTCCAGTTTGGACCGCTTTTAAAGTCAGAATCAGAATGTTCCGAGGACCACCTTACTTTTATTCTCTTCGAACGAAATTTTATTTTGTTCTGTTTTTTCATTATTATTGTTTGTTGCTGTTGTTTGTTTTTGAATAGGAATACCGGTGAACTTATATTTTTAAAATATAATTAATTAAGATCAATTTTATTCATTTAAATTTATGTTTTATTAAATATTAAGTTAATACAAGAACATTCCTATTAAACATTAAAATTTATTAAATATTTTTTTTTATTATTTTCGAGTGCTGTATTATGTAATCGGAAAAAAATCACATGTGCAAAATGCAAAATAATAATAATAATAATAATAATGTGTTATGGAATTTTCAGGAGTTTCATAAACACAATTTCTTGTAAAAATATATTATTTCATTGAATATTGTCGGCATAAGGCCTAAAAATGACTGTACGCGTGCCTATTACAAATGCTGTTAGGCCGTGTGGTTGAATCTCGTGTAATATACAGCATGGTATGTGAGTAATTTTGTTTTCCATTTTTCATCTATTTTTTAACGTTTCATTTGACATGTGACATGTAATACCAAACTCATATGATTATACATAGTCACATGCCGATTTTCGAATTCCATTTTTAATGCCATTTGATATCTAAATTCCATTTTTAAATCAAATTTTTGATTGGGTTATATTTATTTTATTTATCTGGCATCTTTTATAATTGTATATATTTATTTTTTCTGCATTTTTCTCTAAATCTATATATGCCTTTTTCCTTTACGTCTTCCTTACTGTCGTGAAATTAAAAAACTTGAATGTATCATTAATAAACAAAATGTTTCTACTACACTGCTCATGTTCTTACAAAAAATTGCACAAAATTAATCAAAAATGAGACTTTGTATTTTTAAATTTTTTTTTAGGCATTAAAATATTTTACTGTTTCTTTAGAACTGCAGATTAATATTAATATTAATAATAGAACAAAAAACATCTGATTCTGATCGAACATATTTTTCATGTACCTAGATACACTAAGATGCCATTAGAGTTTAAAATATTTATAATTTTTTACACATTATCTCATTCTTCCTTTTTTTTTTTTTTAAATATTAGAAAACATATCGTAGAATTAATTTTATAAAAAAGATCTAATCCCTTTTAAGAATAATTCTTTACACAAAAACAATATTTTACCAAAAGAAAAAACGCACACTTCAATAATTTTTAAATGAAAAAAGCTTCATTAATAATAAAAAAAATGAGCATATTTTAATTCAACAAAAGAGAAAAAAAATAAAAATTCAATCTTTTCTTTCTTTTTTTTTTTTTTTTTAATCTAAAAAGATTTCTTTTACTTTTACATTCCAGTAGTCATTTTTTTTTTCCTACAACAAAAACTGAATTTTAAAAACTTCGTTCCATCTATACTCAAGAGGTTTCAAAGGAAACAGAAGAAAGATATTGTTTAATTAATTTATGCTGCAATTTATTAATTACAGGTTATGAATACATAACATAAGAATTATAAGCAAGGCATAATTAGACTGAATAACTACCATAAGCAATTAAAAAAAATATGTTTGAATTGGATGATTCACAAGAGACTATAAAGCGTTTCGTGCAATTCCATTTAATGCCATAATAAAACAAGGAATTATTCGAGAAAAAAGTTATGAAATTTTTGAAATGTATGAAATTATTAGCTAATGAACGAAAAGAAATGATCATTGCGACATTTAAGAAATAATTATATTTAATATATTGTCATAATAAATGAAGTTTGTGTGTGTTATCCGATTGTCTTGAGATGGACGCCTACAGGGATGACGTTTAGGGAGGAAATGATCTTAATTCTCATAGCAGTGAAAATCGTATAAATCAAATTCTGTTACAACGAATTCCGCGGGACCGTGAAAATTTATTTGCTGTAATGAAATTTCGTTATAAAGGATTTGAATTTCATGTATAAGTATATTGCCGGTAATGCTAAACTTTTCTTTATAATGAAATATTCGTTCTATCAGATTTCGCTCTAACGGAACTCGAGTATAGAGTGTATATGAACCCATGAATTTTTGCACCGATATTTTCATATTTGTGAAATGCTCGCTAATCACTAGAGTATAATTTTTTAAAATATTTGATGTATAGTGAGCTATTTCAAAGTATTTATTATTATTTTTTAAATTTTATGGAAAACAGCAACTGCTTAGAAAAAGTTATGTATAATCGCACCAGTGATTTTTACAAAATAATACTAATAATAATAATAATAATAATAATCAAAATGCACGAATAAAATTTTTATTCGCACTCATAATACGGACATCTTTATTTCCTATTGAACGGAAAGATGTCCACGAGAAACGCCCTTAGGACACAGTGACGTATCCAGACTTCGAAAGGTGTGTGTGTGTGGGGGGGGTGAATCAGCCACAACCTGCGAAGACGAAATCCCCCCCAAAAAAGGGAAAAAAATCCGTTTTGGACAAGGTTTGTCTTAGCAAGTATACCGTCTCTCATAATTATACAATACCACATCTGAAAACGAGATCTGTATATAACAAAATTTTTCATTTTTCCAAAACGATACAGTCATTCTTATTAACAATGAAAACATTTTAAAACGGAATTTTTTTCGGTCCCTTACGATTCCGTTTTAGCGGGTTTTACTGCATTGTATTATTTTAGACGGGACCATGAAAACAGTGGACGAAGATAGCTGAGAAAATTCTCTTTGCAGAGCAGAATCGATCAAGACAGGATTGCAAATTGGCGTTTTTAGTTTCAAATTGGATATCATTTGCTTGAAAGTCACGGTCACAAAATGAAATACTACCAAGGTCAAAGTAAAAGCAATCATTCTGGCAGAGTTCTTCGATATCCAATTATTGACCATCTCAAATTTATCCCTGAAGGACAAACTGTCAATACTAACGATACCTATCCGCCAGACTAAATCAGTGCGTTTCAATTCACAACTAACAGTCTCAGCTTCCGACCACATGTGTCTTTAGAATCTCCTATCTTTTTTTGATTCGAAGTACTGCATTTCATCCGCCGTACATACGTGACCTGTGACTTGCCATGTGAATGTAATTTGAATATATCTTGTTAGATTTCAGGGGCAATGATTTTTCGGCATAGGAATGAAAAACGCGTCAAAGTTTGTATACAGGTAAAATTGACTCTAAAACTATAGCTCAATGAATCATTTGACGAGTTGCAAAGCGAGTTTTCTTTAAAAAAAATGCATAAGTATAAAAAATTACAGACAGAAACTTTCGGTGGATAGATTAAAAGATGGATAGATGAGAGGGATAGATAAATGGAATGGGGATAGATTTAGATTATTAAGAAAACAAGCTTTGAAAGAAATTTTATAGCTGTTGCTCATGTTTCATTCTAAGTTATTTATCACATCTCGAGTGCTAAAAGTTACTCGCACTCGGCCTATTAGGGCCAGTCTGCGTTTTTCCCCCACTTTTTGAACTATCTCAACACAATTTAAATGTCCCATTGTATGTTCCTCAAATTATATTAATACAATACAGCATGTAATTTTAAATGGTGTTTGTGAGACCCACGGCGAGCGTTACAGGCTTAATTCTTAACTATAACCATTTTTCTTCTAATAATAATAAATTTAAAAGCGAAATTAATACTTGCACTGAAATAAATTTTATAGCTGTTGCTCAAGATTCATTCTAAGTTATTTATCACATTTCGAGTGCTAAAAGTTACTCGCACTCGGCCTATTAGAGCCAGTCTGCTTTTTTTCCCCCACTTTTTGAAATATCTCAACACAATTTAAATGTCTCATTGTATGTTCCTCACATTATATTAATACAATACAGCATGTAATTTTAAATGGTGTTTGTGAGACCCACGGCGAACGTTACAGAATTAATTCTTAACTATAATAACTATAATTCTTCTAATAATAATAAATTTAAAAAGCGAAATTAATACTTGCACCGATTAATATTTATTTTTCATAAATTATTGGAAGAACAATGCTAAAACACACACAAAAAAAATATTTACGGTTGTGACAATTTTTTTCAAAAGCATTAGAATTATATATATTTAGAGGAATTTCGAAACACATTTTTATTATCGGCAGCGTTATTTGATATTAGTCCTTCGACAATAATTTTACACTTTAAGATTATTAGTCGTGTGAGAAGGAAATAGTGCAGTTTTAAACTGTAAACAACTCTCACTTCGCTCGTTAAGGGCACGGATGAAAGATAGATTAAAAGGACATCTAGTGAAGTGAGAGTGAAATTTCTGCTTTTACGATTATGAATTCATGTACCGTTTAACATTTTACGTCGCCTTATGATACACAGTAATTTTTAGTAATATCCTTCAATAAATTTCGTATGTAGAGCATACTTGGTCACGAATAAACCTTTGATCGTGCATGTTACTCCTTATTTGTTTTAGTTATAGTTATAGAAGCAATTTTTATACTCAAAAGACTACACATCGGAGATTAATCGATAATTTTAATTATAAATAACTAACATCTGGGATTAAGTTTTATTGCATGTTTATAAACGTCACACATGATTCAAAAGTGGCAAATGGGAGTTCATAAAGATTTGTGGAAGTAGTAAGAGAACCAGTAAAGGGAAGGTAACAAATTTTGAAACCTCTTGCACTTTAAACTTAAGGCTGTTCTCAAATTCAAATTGACTAATTTATGACAATTTATTTTATTAATTTTGTGTGCAAATGTATCAAATTGGCAGGTGCTCTTATTCATAAATTTAGTAATCGAAACACTTTTCCATTTTTTGGTAAAAACAGAAGATCTTTCAGAAAAGGCTGTCAAAGTCAACGTTTTGAGCCGAAATCCGGACGCGGCAGCTCGATAAAAGCAAGAAACGTACCGTCACTTGGCACATATCGTTTATAAATCGATAACTAATTTATTTATCAAAAAATGGAAAACACATTTCGATTCCAAATCACTTCAAGAGCCAGGACTGACAATTTTATGCCTTTGCGTTTGAGTCTGAAATTGTGTCAGAAAGTTTCGCGTTGTTGAGCAGGTCACTTGAGAACCACCTTAATATATAATGATTGTTTTTTGTTTTTGTTTTAATCTAAACTAATATTGAAGAATATTATTCCCAAAATAAGTTAAAATAGTTCAGGTAATCAACTGCACACTGTTAAAAATTTGCAGCAAACTGTCCAGTCATTTGACCGTTTTTATAGAAAACGGTTACATAACCGTAATTTAAGTCTATTCTGACCATATATTATGGTCAGAATGGAGTTAAATTACGATTATGTAACCGTTTTCTAGAAAAACGTTCAAATGACTGGACAGTTTGTTGCAAATTTTTAACAGTGGCAGTTCAACATAAGATCCAATAGTTCAACCTATAAAATTATATACATTTAAAAATAATGATTAATATTTCTTTTATATAACTAATAAACAAATTAAATGCGTCGAAAAAGATATTTAACAAAGGATTTAAATATATTTTTTAATAGAAGATATTAATTTACACATTGAATTTTTTCATATATTTTCTTCATGCTTAATTGTTTGAAAATTGAGAAGGACAGGAATGTTTCAGGTTTACGCTGAATATGCTGTATGAAGATAAAAGTACTCCATAGAAATATAAGGTTGATCTTGATTTTTAAAAATTAGGTGCCTGTGAAGGAATATTCCAGCAGGTACATTGGTGTTTTTATTGTGAAGTTGAAAACGCAGAAACTAGTCACTCCCCTGACCCGAAGAATAGTCACTCCTGTATCTTTTCTAAACGAAAATACGTGAATATGATCTTGAATTTTAAAAATTTGGTGTTTGTGAATAAATGTTATAGAAAAGAACTGGAATTTCTGTAATGAAATTAATGTAATATCCATTTATTCCAAAATATTCATTAAATGATCTTACTTCAAACTAACGATATTAATGATAAATAAAAACATTTGAAACTTAGTTTGAAATGATCTGCGAATTTGACTCCTTGAAATGAAATGTTATTAATGTATTATGATAGAATTCAATCAAATATTAAAATAATTTGGTGTTTTGGTATAAATGTTATAAAATTAATTGGAATTTCTGTTAATGCAATACTTATTCATTCCAAAATGTTCATTAAATTAACTTATTTCAAACTGACAATATTAATAATAAATAAAAATATTTCAAACTTAGTTTGAAATGATCTGGGAATGATTCCTTGAAATGAAATGTTATTAATGTATTATGAGATAGAATTCAGTTACACATTCGACCAAAATAATCTAACCTGTAGGCAATCCATTCAGTTTTTTAGCACAAGAAATAAACATAAAATAGATTTGAAATTGCTCTTTCCAAAAGAATGTACGTAAGACTGATATCGATTTTTAAATATTCTGTACCAATGAGTGAATAAATACTCATATAGAAAGTAGAATTTCGGATTTTAAATTGAAAATACGGAAACCAATAATTCCTGTGACCCGCAAACAACTGCACCTATGCGTTCATTAAATGACCTTATTTCAAAATAGTAATAAAAAAATGAATAATACTAATATTTAATTACATGTGAACATTGCTATCTAAGCGTAATACCAACAGGGTGAAAAATGTCCAATCCGGGAGTCGAACCCAAACCCTTAAAATAACTACCATTGAGCTACGAGGAAGATAGGCAAGGCTCTTGGTTCGATTCCCGACTTAGATTTTTTCACTCTGTTGGTATTACGCTTAGACGGCAATGTTAAAATTCACATGTTTATTATTCAATAATTTCGGGCGAATTTCACTGCTGAAAATTAATTGAAAAATAAAAAATTACTTATATTTAATTAATTTGAAGATAATTATGATCCTTGTAATGAAATATGTATTTTGAGACAGAGTTAAAAATTCAATAAAAATAATCAAACCTCTTGGCAATTTCATTCACAGTATTTTTTTTTAGCCGAGGAATAAACAAATATGAGAACAGTTCTACTTTTTCTAATCGGATACCCAATACGCATTATTTGATAAAGGCGATCACTTGAATCTCTTGTTATCGGGATTTTTAATAACAACTTATTTTTTCTTATAGTGTCTGTCATCGTAATAAATGATAGCGTCAAAGATAAACCCTTCTTGCATCTTTTCGATTAAGGCAATACAAAGTTTTGATAAAAAGTTAAATATTTAAGTCGATGAACTAGCTATTGAAAAAATTGTGTACTTTTTGTAAAAGTAAGCTTTGATAATATTATTTTTAGCTACAAAAAGTACTGCTATTAAATATGTCGTCATGTTACTATCGCCTAATTCAGTATTTTTTTTTATATATATTATGAGCCATCTCAATTAATCTTTACTGTAAAATTTAAAAATAGATCCATAAATATAACAATCATTATTGAATTTCATTGTTAATTTCTGCGATATTATAATAAAGTATATTCAAACATACGAAAAATTGTAAATATTAGAAATGAAAAGATTTCTACTATAAAAAAAAAAAAAAAATTCTATATTTTTATTGATTATTTCTGTCAAGTTATTTTATTCTTAGATTGGAAGCATATTAATTAAATTTGGTTTTAAATAACTCTTCACCATGGAAAAAAAGAAATACCATTACATAAAAACTTACACAAATAACGAATACAACCTATAAATAGTACACTGAATTCCTATTAATAAATCATTACTTACTGAACTTATCCCCAGCTGAATTTTATGGAAAAGGAAATAACTTCTCTCAAAGTTGAAAGTTAGAGTTTACTTTACTTGAAGTTTTTCAAACTTCATCTTGGTAATTTATCAAGGACTGAAATCAACAACATATTTTGCAAATTTTGGGAGTTATATTAAAAGAGTCTGTCAAGTAATAACGCGACAGTCTCTATTAATTTAAGAGAACTGAGGTGTTGTTTAAGAGCTGAGCTTGTAAACGAATTTTTTCTACTTTACTAACAGGAATTTTATTTTGCATATGAGAATTATAGAAGATAAAATTATTAAAAAAAGTGTGTATTTGTGGAAGGGGAGGGAAGGGGTTAACAAAGTTTATTTCAAAGACAATGAACGTTATATTATTATTATTATTATTATTATTATTGTATCGAAAATTCAAAAATGTTTTCCGAAAAAAAAAATTAACAATCGATATTCTACAAAAAAAAAAAGAAAAAAAAATCAATTGATGTGACGTCACAATCAACAAGGTCAAAACTGTGACCAAAAGATCTTTATTTCATTGCACTATGAATCTCGGGTGGCCGCCACATCTTGAATCCGCCTCTCTGAAGTCACCACGACTGATTTTTGAGTTATTTGCATCTCGTCACAAAATGGTGGCATATCAACTTTACAGTGACGTGGCCCCGACTTATTTTCCACAACAATGTGGACAGTAAGAGTGACATTTGGGTAACAGTGCTTCTACATTTTGATCACATTCGAGTCATGCAGCTATTAGGAAGTTACAATTCTTTTGCGCAAGCATAAACAAAAAATATTAAATTGATAATGAAAGTTTTATTTGGCTTGTTGTCATTCAAGACTAACAGACCAGGAAGTTATTTGGGACTTGAACCTAATGCCTTTGAACTATAGGTATTCGTCTAATTATCAGTGTGCTATGTAAATAAAATGAAATAGATAACAACAGGTAGATGACATCTTCAACTTAGTGAAAAGGCAGGAAAATCTTGTTATATCATACGGCACCAATTTGGATTAATCTTAGTTGCAAGAAATAATTTTAATATATTATTCTTTTACAATTTATTCAAAATCAAAGCAATCCGAACCTTCGGATGAATGTTCTCATGTTTTTTTAAATATGTGTTTAAAAATGTTTAAGGTTGCGTTAAAGCAATTAGTCTAAATATTTATTTTTCACGTTTTTTTTTCTACTCATGGAAATCGCATTTTACCAATATAACATTAAAATGCTGTATCATATTATTTCTGTATTTTATTTACTACAAAATATACTTTTATTAAGGAAAAGTATTAACGGTTTCCTAAAAATTTTTATTGCTATTTCACGTCGGAATTTACCTAAAATAACCCCTATTTACTAATTTTATGTTTTATCTAAGCATTTCTCTGGGAATTTTGGCTCGATATTGTAAGAGTGTGCGTGCCAATTATCGACTTCGGGGGAGGCAGTAGAGAGTGCTTTGCCGTAGTTCCTTTTGAGAACCACGCCCAACCAAAAACGACCCCACGGATGAGGCACTCTGCTTAAATCGCGGCCTTCTTGTGCACGCAATCTACACCTACTCTGGAACCAATTCTATTACTTGGACTGAATGTCCGGTCATAAAGGATGAGTCGAAAGTCGGGTTTGCAGCTAACGAAAGCACCGAGTAAATCTTCGAATGGCTAGAAAATGAATGGCGTGAGGTACACAGTTTGGGTTGCTGATGACTGTTCTCTGACATACAGCTGAGATATAAGTAAAGATAACAGAAGAAACGTATTTAGAAAGTATGCGGAAAGATATATTGCGCTACGTGCATTTGGTAAGATCGTAATTCTACTTACTTATCTTTTGATAATGACAGGATAGAAGTGCAAAAAATAAAACTAAGCATCAAACGGTTCCATAATAAAAAATTTAATCAAAGCGGTTTTTAAATTAAAACTATACCGCAAAACATTTTTATACTTAACATGCTTTACAATACATTATAAGGAAAAAATATTACATTACGTTTCTATGGAGGAAAAGTAAGATCATTTATTTGTATTTGAACAGGTGAAACTGGAAAATTATATCCCGGATATGATTTAAAGGCCACTCGGATAATGTTTTTTTTTTACTAAGAGGTTTAAAATAATAAAATACTACGAAACATACATTTTATTATTATTATTGTTATTGTTATTGTTATTATTTACTAGGGGATCCAACCCATAATATAAATAATATAAATAATAATATAAATGAAAAGGGGCATAACATAAATGAAAACTATTTTTTTATTTTTTTATTTATCGAAAATTCTAGCATATTTTTTACATTATATATACTTTTTAGAGTGTTGACTAACAACCAAAAAGCATTGTTATATGAAAAATATCAATTATGTATTAACATAAAATTTTAAAATTTATTATAAATGATACTTTTATATTACCCAGAAGTTAACAGCCAAAGAAATCGACAAAGATTTCGCATTGGTCACGTGTCTGTTAACTTTGTGTTAATTTTTTATTAATTTTTATTTATTTATGGAAGAAGTTTTAATCTTGTTACGTAATATTAATAGGAAACAAATTCTGAACTATTTGCATTGCTTTAACTGCAAACGGATTCATCTTTCGTAATCGGGCTGCACACGACAGATACATTAAAAAAAAAAAATCCATGTTTGGAAATTATTTTAAAACCATAAAAACATCGGTAAATTGAGATAGAGATTACAAACAAATGGCATTTGAAAAAACATTTTTTTTTTTTCAAAAAAAAAAAAAAAATGTATTGATGTAAAAATTGAAATTGTGCGATGTTTAGAAGTTAAAAAAATGCAGTAAATGCGGTGTTGCCACCGTCAATATAACGTCAGCATTACTCCAGGGTATGTTTTTGTTTTATAATGTAGATTTGGCACTCAAAATAAATAAGAAGGTAAGCAAGTTACATTCAACTTTTCCGATGGTTCATACGTTCTCAAACATTAGAAGACATTGATGGAAGTCTCAAGAGTTAAGCTGATACAAAAGTTATAAAAAGTATTATAACACATGAAATTAATGAAGAAGCAAGGTAACTTGCATTAAATGTATTAGCTTAAATACTTAAAATATAGTCACCAAATATAAAAATTATTGTATAATTTCAAATTGTTTTAAGAAATTTCCCCAAACAGTTGGCAATGTAACAGCACAAAGTACAACATTTTCAGATACTGTCTCGGCATAAAAATATGCAATGCAGACCAATAATGCAGTACTGGGAATAACACAGAACGAATACGTAACTTGTTATACAGATTATATTTTATGATAAAAAAAAATAAGAATAATGAAGTCAAAATAAAACTTCTTGCTTTAATTTAAAAAGGGAACTGAATCAAAAGCAAACATGTCAGTTCAAAAGAATGATTAACAATTCTAAATATAAACGAAAAGAAAAAAATAATATTTTTTTCACTTTTTTAAAATTTGTTGATATTAGCATCACGTCAGAAGCAGTGTTAATTAAAAAGCAATTAAAAAGCAATAAAGCTTTTCATTATCTAGAAGTAACGTTCAAATCATTTTTGTGATGCGAGGAGAAACAGAGAAAAGTAATAAGTAGAAAATATTTTTGAGGCTCATATCAAAAATATAAATTATAAATATGTATTTCAGATGCACTCAGTCATACAAGATCTGACGGTATTTAAATTAAAATATTAATTTATACGCTTAATTGGTAATGAGAAAAATTAACGTTCAAATTAGGTAGTTTTTTATTATTTATCAAACTGGAAACAATTTTTTTAATAAAACAAATTATAATTTCATTACTCTAGACAATATCTGTCGAACATTTCGATTTTTTGAGTACCACTATTTCAGAAAAGAAATCTTCGCTTAGTTTTATGGCACATTAGTTTGTGACAAATAGTTTAACAAACTATCAAACTAATAACTATCCGTATGATATTTAAACTATCTTTCTTCCATAAAAAAAATTATGCATCCCCACCGCCTTTCAAAAAAAAAGAAGAAGAAGAAGAAAAAGACTAAAAAATGAACATCTTAAAAATTACATTAGTTAATGATTTAAACGAAACAGATTGTAAAGGCGAACAGGAACTTGTTAAATGAATGAAAGATAATGTAAAACTCATTAACACGTTAGCTTATCTGTAAAAAGTCTGCTGTACGCATTCAGAACGTTAATGAATCTTTTCTACGCAATTCACCTTTTGAAAGGTGATGAAAACGGCCTCTCCTTAGTTCAATACTAATCCAACGCCTATGTTCTTAAACGTGCTTTTATTGAACTTTCAGCCTTTTGTTTTAGAACAAACCACCGACGCCCACTGGTGTGAAGGTCACAAGCCAACTTTTATTGTATCTAGTTCCTTACAATACAACTACATATTACGGGCTATCCTTAGGTTAAGGCAGGCTTTGTCCACAGGCGTCGACCTATATTCTCTCAAGTGAAAATGGAATTTATCAATTAATTAAAAGAATTCAAAAAATGTAATCTTCCAAGCGAAATTCATTATGTTTTTTTATGGTATAACAAATTTTAATGCTCTTTTATCAAAGTTTGAAACCTCACAGTATAATATGTAGTTAATATCCAGTTCCTTAAAAGATAACTTACATATCATATCTTATCCTTAGTCTAAGTTAGGCTTTTGTATGTGTGTGACCACCGGCGTCAACATTTTTGTCAAGTGAAATGGAATCAATCTAATCCATAGGCATAGAGTTGTATGGGCTCGTGGGTCTCGAGCTCCATCAATAATTTCTAAAATGGACACTTTTTTTCCCTTTTAATATAAAATAAAAAAAAGTTTATTATTATTATTATTTTTTAATTTCTAGTATTTTATAAAAAATTTAAATATTCCATTTTTTTTTCTTTTGTTATAGGGATAAACGACATTAGGAAAACTTTTACTTTATGTTTTTTTTTTTTTTTTTTTTTTTTTTTTTTTGAATAAAATGTGCTCAACGTTTGAACTTTTTATATTAAAAAAAAAATGAAAATAGAAAAAAATCCATATTCCGAAAAAAAAAAAAAAAAACAAGACGTTATTTTTCAACTTTTATTGTGATTTTGTTATAAACGATTCGCGAATATCAGCGAGTATCATTTTATAAGTGGCTCAATACATTGGAATTTTTATATTGTCTTAATGTTTTATTTAACTTGTGATTTTTTTTTTTTTTTATCAGCATACGATTATGTTTAATTTCTTTAAAAGGGAGTTAAAAAAGCAACATTAAATTGATATTCTATCTTTTTTACACTCACATGCACATATATTTGTATAAAAAAGAGTTGAGCCCCACCAATAATTTTCAAAACTGTACGCCTATGATCTAATCTATTAAATTAATTTAAAAAATGCAATCATTCAAACGAAATTCATTATGATTTTCACGGTAGAATAATGCTTTTTGATCAAAATCTGAAATCTCATAATATAATATGCAGTTATATATCTAGTTTCTTACAAGAAAATTAAAAAAATCACATTCTATGCTTAGGTCCCATGGATGGAGACACACACAAAATCCAACACAGTGTGTGTGTGACCAAGTGACCACTCAAGTGACCAAGTTCTCATGTGAAATGGAATGTATCAATCTACTTTGAAAAATGCAATCATTCAAACGAAATTCATTATTAATGGTAGAGCAAATTCTTGTTTTATTTTTTTTTAAATTAAAATCTAACTGTGTAGTTTTATTTTTTTTAATTGCAACTCTTTTGTGGTTCATTTATAAAAATAAGAAAACTGAAATATTGCAAAATACGAGTTATCTGTATAATTGCATAAAATACTAACTGTGGATCACTTCATTATGCTTCCTGCGAACGCATTAATGAACATAAAGCATTTAGCTTTGTTTAATCAAAGTTACTTTGACGTCTGACAGAAAACCTTCGATTCTCACTCGTATGAAGGTCAGAAACCAACTTTTATTTTATCTAGTTCCTTATAATACAACCACATATCACGACCTAGATTCTTAGAAGTTCTCAAGTGACATGGAATTTGTCAATCAATTAAAAGAATTCAGAAAATGCAGTATTTCAAACAAATTCATTATATTTGTTTTTTGTTTTTTTTAATAGAAGAACAAAGTTTTTTTTTTTTTATCAAAATCTGAAATCTCTCAATTAATAGGCGAGAAACGAAATTAATTTTAACTCTAAAAAAATCTATGAAAATAGTTCTTTTGATTGTTCAGTCACAGGTATTGGGTCATAGTTACTTTTGTTTTGGTTTAATGTAATTCTCATTCGAGGAAATAAAAGTTGCTTTTTGAATTACCTACCTCTCAAAAAAGGTCATGAGAAATTTCTTGAATTACTTAATCAATATACAGGAAATGGATTCCTCTACTTTTCTCACAGAGACGTTGATAATGAATGAAGTAAAAGAGTTTAGGAATTGGGAAAATGTGTTTAGACATATATGTATACTGGGGTGGAGTGAAAAAAATAATGTTTGCAATTTCAAAATACAATAGTAATTAAAATTTGCCCTTTCACTTACTATTTAACAGAAAACAATTTCAGGTCAATCGATTAATGTCTTGAGCCCTCTACCTGACCCTGAAAATACGAAACAGCTAATTGTGACGTATCATGTAAAAATAAATTTCACAATTTCGAAAAGTGAAAAGCCAAATTTTAATTATTATTGTATTTCCAAATTGCAAACTTTATTTTTTTCACTCCATTTTAATGTATGCACGCAAATCATTTTTGGATCTGGATTCTTTTGTCATTTAACTTAATTCCAATTTTATTACAGTTATTTAGATTTTATATTGCAAAATTAGAAATTACTTACAAGACTCCTTTCTATCTTTCTTTACAGTAGTTAATTTACTTTTTCAGTTAGCCCTGCGTAAGTCGCAGGTGCATCTCTGTGATACAAGGCGAATTTTCTTCTTGTAAGTTTTGAACCAAGTAGATTCGGAACCTATGGCTTCCTCTACGTACTCCCACCGGTATCAATTTTTCATCCGCGGCAGTTGCTCTCGAACCGGGTAAGGCATTCAAAACTTACAGAAAGAGAAAAATGGCGGTTGTATCACAGAAATACACATGCGACTAACACAGGGTTAATTTTGCCACAACTTCAGTTTTAAACTAAAAATAATGCAAGCTTTCAAAGAACCACTTGCCAAACATCGATGGACATTCCGAGAGGATGAAGGGAAGCTACACATCATATCTACATTCATGGAATTTGGGGGGGGGGGGGGGGGGGAGAAGCGAAAACAATAAGGTCGCCCTAAGACTTAATGAATATGTTTAAAAAAACAGTAAAATATCTTATTACAGATAAAGCTTATTAATTATTTATTTATTAGATATCATTTAACCTTGTTGTAAGTAGACAATCGTTAATTGAATCTCGGATTTAGCTAACATTCTTTGTATAAATTGCCTTGGATACAACTGGTACCTTGGATACTTTAAATTCATTAGTTCATCAATCTATTTTAATATAGATTATTTTTGACAGCTTATTGATTCGATATTTGTTTTGCTATATGTCATGCAGTCCAAATATAAGGTGATAATTTAAGATCTTACGTGAAATTTGATATTTTATTTCAAATTCAAACAAAGATACCAAAAAGTATAAGCATTCCGGAAAATAAAGAAAATTTTGAACCTTTTTTTAACCCTTTCCGGCGCGGAGTAATTCTGTTTTTAAAATGATGAAATAATGGATTGACACCAGAATTTACAAAAGAATTTATTACAAAATAAAAACTTGCTAAATGTCCAATACTTTATAAAAGGAAAAAATTGATTAAATATTCTTGGTGCCGTTTGTCAGTTTTTGAATTAAAATTAGGTGTCCTTTTTTGTCACCACCGCCCGCTAAAGGGTAAATTTGTGCAACCCTAGTTCCAGGAACCGAAGAATCCTATATCTTTTATATATTTGATCTATTTTCAAACTATAATCTTGGCGGTAGATTCTTAATGCTCATGTTAAAGAAATCTATAATGAAGATTTTACTTTGGAAATAGTGGTAGCAAATAAGTAAGAGAGCTCCATCCCAGACAGTTTTAGGAGGGTACTGCACCCTGACTCCCCTTTGCTTTTAAAAATAGCACCCTTCTTGCCTATAATTAAAGAAAAAATAGCACCCTTCTTGCCCCTCAATCAAAAAGTTCTGACTTTGATGCTTATGTTAAAAAATTTGCTTGTATACTAAAAATCCCTGACGGCTCGGCCTACAGGCACAGGTAGATTTCGAAGACGCAGGCCGTGGGGCGGCTGTTTGTTGGGCATTGTGGAAGAAATTACCTTTTTGCCATGATGCGGAAGTTGGAAGCGCCCACTTCGAAACCAACTTGTTTGCAGGCGGAGCCGGCAGGGATTTGTTTTTGTTTTTATTTATTTTATTTCTTTTGCGATAAGGGTTGGTCCTATAAAAAACTTGTCAAAATAAATGTTTTAGATAATATTAAGGGGATTTATAATAAATCTAAGCGGATTTGATATCTTGTGAATTGACGAAGTTATGAATTTTTTTCTTGTAACCCCCCCCCCCCCTTGGGGCCATTTTTAATATAAAAAATCTGTCATGCATAAATTTTCGGTCCTTTTCCTAGAAGTAATAATAACTTTAAACGGATTCTATACGTATCATAATCAAGAAATTATGGGGTTTTTTTTCTGTTTTCACAACCCCCCCCATCCCCCCACCTTGGCTCGACTTTGCTCATTAATGAACTTGACCGAGATTTTATGCCTCTTGATTTTATGTATCAGTTTGGAAGAGATATGTGCAGAATTATTGCAGTTATTGTGTCCATAAAAAGTGACATAGATAGATAGATAAAGTTTTGAACTGTCATAATCGGCGTAGATCTGCAAAAAATTTTCAAACATTCCGACTTAGGGGAGAATGTAATAGGTAGTATTTCTTACGAAATCTTCCTAAAATTGATTCGCAATGTCTTGAAAAAGAGTGCCTTGAATTTTCTATATAAAAAGTGATAAAAAATGCCCTTAAGAATCTAAAATGTGTCCTTAAGAATCTAAACAGTGTCCTTTACCACCAGCACCCTGCCCTTTTTTCAAAAATGGGGAAAACTGTGATATAAAAAATATAGGACGCTGCGACCCCTGTAGTTGTAACCAATCAGCTCACTTTAGCTCGCGGTGGTTTTTAAAATAATCCATTTTAATACTAAGCTATAATATTGTCTATAAAAAGCTAAATATTTACAATTTATGTTTAATTTTATTGTTTTCGACGCTATACATATCGACCAAACTGTTATTCAAACTCAACTTTCTTTTACCAAAACTTTACTTAAATATATTTAATATCTACTTATTTTACATTATTAATATTTCATAAATGCCAAATATTGTAAACGCAATGATCAATAAGTCAGTAGCCCCCAGTTTAGCATTGTGCCGTAATGTTTAAATATTTACAAATCAAATAGAAATGAATACAATGACAAAATGTAATTGCTATTTCATATCGAGCCATGGAATTTCAGAATAGCCACAAGTATTATACTGTTTAGGTTAAGTTATATTAAATATGTAATGATACATTGAATATTATAGATGAAGTGTGGTGTATTGATTTGGTAAAGTTATGGGGTTTTTAAATCATGAATACCACATATAAAGAGGGTTTAATAAACCTTTTCGTGTTGGTAAGCATTAAAAGCTTATATCCAGAGATAGCTCAACAGACCATTAAAATTTCCTAATTGTGCCATAATTTTGAATCGTCCTGTATACAAGGGCAGCTCAGATTTATCGACTTTTAACAAGTAATTTCGATTTTTTTTTCTGCTCTGTTACTAAGTTTGATGCTACTTATAATCATTTATTTATTTATTTATTTTTTAGATTTTTGAATTTGACTAATTTTTACTATTTTATTTCACATTACATATACGAAATATATTTTTTTTAATATAAAAAAATTGTGTGAAAAAAATTGCCATAATTATCTTCACGTTTAATCAGGACAAGTCTTATTAATAATTGTTGAGTAAAACTAAATATTCCCGAGAAATTACAATCCAGATATACACAATTTATAATAGTAGATTGTACCGTCATCCTCTATATAGCACAGTTTGTAAAATGAAAACCAATAAAGTTTTAGTAACTTACTGATTTTTTTATTTTAGGTAGATTTCGTAAGAAATACTACCTATTACATTCTCACCGTTGGAAATTTTGAAAAATTTTTGCAGATCTGCGCCGATTATGACTCCCAGAACCCAAAAACACCCCCAGTTCAAAACTTTATATATATATATCTATCTAATCTATCTATCTATCTATGTCACTATGGGGGGGGAGGGGGTTTTAAAATAATAAAAAAATCATAACTTCGTCAATTCCCAAGATTTCAAATCCGCTTAAATTGATTATAAATCCTCTTAATATTATCTAAAACTTTTATATTGACAAGTTTTTTATAGGACCAACTCTTATAGCTAAAAAAAAAAAAAAAAAAAAAAAAAAATTCCTGCTGACTCCGCCTGCAAGCAAGTTAGATTTCGAAGTAGGCGGTTCCAACTGCCGCATCAACGCAATAAGGTCATTTCTTCCGCAATTCCCGACAAACAGGCGCCCCACGGTCTGCGTCTTCGAAATCTACCTGTGCCTGTAGGCCGAGCCGTCAGGGATTTTTTTTCTTTGTTGTGTCATTATAGTCTGTAATAGAATTTCTTATGAAAAATATTAATTTATTGTAGTAATTTAATGTGAATATGTGCATTAACGTGACGTTCCCTCAAGCCTATTATTTAAAGGCGCAAAGCCCTGCCTTTTTTAAAAAAATCAGCAAAATCCTACCCTTTTAAAAAATAGTGAAATGCCGCCTATTGTACCTAAAGATTTGTTAAATATTCCCCTTACCATAGTAATTTCTATATCTGTGTGCAGGAGTGTTTGCAAAAATTATAGAAATTCCCCATTGATTATTCATTTATGTTCGCAATGTTGTACAGTAATCTCTGTCTAATGTGGACTCTCTGTATGACAGTAAACCCTTTTAACGCGGAAAAGTCCCACTGAACGATTTTCAATACAATAACCTGTCTAAGACGGAAACTTTTCGTGGTCTCGATCGATTCTGCCTTAATAGAGTCCGGGACACGTTTTAAAATTTTTTTATTTATTGAATTAGAATTTTGAGTTTTTTTTTATGTTAACCATATAATTTATAAACAAAATCAAATCATAAAAAGTTCTCAGTTTTTTTAAATATTTAAAATATTAAAAAAGTGGACTAATTTAAAATCGTTATAACTCGAAACATTAGTCAACAAATTTCAAACTTTTTTCATTTAATTAAACAGAAATATATAAGTTTTAATTATGATTCAGAATTTTTTAAAAATATTAATAAAAAAAAAAACATTTAAAGTAAAATTTAAAAAAGAAAAAAAAAGATGTAACTTATTTTTAAGAAATCCTATTTTCAAAAGTAAATATTTTTTTTCAAATTTACTGAATCAAAAGTAAAATAAAATAATTGAAAAAGACATGCTCTAAGTTTGAACCATTTATCTTTAACGGGTCATGACTTATAGCAATTTAAAGACGGGAATTGTTGAAAAACACGTTATGCAGAAAAATGTAAAAACGTTTCCATGACAACTACTTGAAAGCTAGATTTTGAAAACAAAAAATTAATATATCCTGTTCTCATTAAGATAGAAACACGATTTAAACGTCATTTTAAGCAAAAAAAAATTGTAACACAAAAAAATAATTTCCAAAAATTTTAATTTTTTGTGTCCCGGATCCCCTTAAACAGACTTTATTGTATTTTTAATTTATAACTCATAAAATCATTTAAATAAATAAAATTTAAGTAAAATCATTTAAAATAAATGTTAATTCATTTATCATATACTAAATATTACACAATTTTTCTCTGTATTTTTTAATGTTACTATAACAATGATACATTTTCTCTTGAATTAATTCTACTATTTTCTACTGAACAAATGCCTTTTTTATGCTTCAATATTGGCCTCCAAAAAAAAAATATGTTGATTTTACAGAAAAAATAACTGTTGCAAGTAAAAAAACGGTTTATTTTACAGAAATATCTTTTTACCACGTACTTTCTGTTATTTTAACAGATTTTACTCGTAAGTTCGTAATAAATACAGATTATTTCCGTAAAATGAACCGTTTTTACTGGCGTCCTGACTAAGAGGTTTTTTTTCTGTAAAATCAACATTTTTTTTTTTTTTACAGAGTTGTCACTAAAGGAGGGCAATATTGATACATTACATAAAAAGGGCACTTGTTCAGTAGAAAATATAATTATTTCAAGAGAAAATGTAACATTCTGTATAGCAACATTAAAAAACACAGAGAAAATTGTGACATTATTTTTCCGTACTTTGGCCTTTTTTCTTTCTAGAATGAACACCATATATTTATTTTACAATTGTTTTTTATTTAGTATATTGTACTGATTCTGGATAGTTAAGAAAAATAAATAAAATATATGCAAACAATGGAAACAATCCCATAGCGAATTTATTGCAACCAAAAAACCAAACGAATATACGGATTAAACCCAACATCAAATGAATTAAACTATGTAGTAATTTGCTAAGTGCCAAATTATTATTTTTTCGTATCAAACAGAGCTTTTAATTTCTGGACCATACAAAGTTCTCCTGCACCACAATCGAGTTAATGAGCTATAATACGAAAACCAAAAGATAATAAAACGTTGTAAAAAAAGAAAAAAAAAATTTTTTTTTTTGTTAGTCACCTGTTATGGATGTAAATATGAAATGACAAAAGGTTCTTGTTCTCCAAATTTCGTCGTCAAGTTAAAGAGAAGAGAGAAAAAAGAGCATTTATATAGTCATTTCAAGATATAACTGCAAAATTGGTTTCATGGAAAACAAGAAGGTCATCAACTTCTGCGTAGCGAGAAATATTCGCACAATAATTTTGAACATGAAAAAAAAAATTCGCGAGAAAATATGAAAAAGTAAAAGAAAACACAGAAATGAATTAGGGAAAATGAAAATGCCATTTGTTCCGTCCAATGATTCTAAGTATGTCTTCTATCATTATCTTTAAATAATAATATATAAAGAACATCTCAATCTCCCGTCAGAGATATATATATATATATTTTTTTCTTTTCAACAAACTTTGTCACTCAAGTACATTTCGCTTTAAAGGAAACACGTTCTCCAAATGCATAAAATCCATCAGGCTGATAGATGTGTCTTAATATATACTATATATATATATATTCAGAGAATTAAAAATAAAACTTACCTGGAGTATCTCGATTTTTCTCACGACTGGTAAGATCTTGATCGAATACGTACTATCTTCATAACTTTGATGTTGAATCAGAAATATTTTGTTGACATCGTCGTTGAGAGTTAGCCACAAAAAAACTTCAATGCATCATAAATGTATCAAAGCGTCGCCATAAATAGTAAATAAATCCAAACATGAAGCATAAATCAAATGTAGACTTTAAAGATGTAAAATTCAAAATGTTAACTCTTCTTCGAAGCAGTACTTAAATCAAAATCATTTACATTCGATTAATTATTTTAAATACTTTTTAATAAAACATGCGTGCAATATTTGCTGAAAGGTTTTCAACATTGACATTATGCTTATATAAAGATAGGAATTTTTTAAACCGCTGTTTTTAAAGAGATGTCTAAAGAACATTGAAGATTTTTTTTTTTCTTTCTTTAAGGATGTTCGTCTGTGAACTTCCCGATTCCCCTCGCTGATGTTAAATCTATGGGTGTAGGATGCATTCGTATATTTAAAATATCTCCTCAGGAAATTAATATTTAACTTCTGTTTGTACTGTTCTTAAAGGGTGTTTCTTATTTTCTTAGCTATCAAAATATTTCTTAAAATATGTGCTTAATTTATAATTTTATGTGATAAAATCTTTGCAAAAATGAGTAAGATTTTAACATTTTACATAAAATTAAGTATATATTTTAGAAAAATTTGACCAAAAAAAAAAGACTATCCTTTAAAAAGTGTACACAGAAAACAGAAGAAAAATATTAATTTCCTGGGGAGATATTTCAAAATATACGAATGCATCCTACGCCCATACGTTTAACATTAACGAGGGAAATCGGGAAGTTCACTGACGAACAGCCTTAATATGTGGATCTTAAACAAGAAATTTTCTTGTAGTCATCCATAAAATATTCTATTTAATTAAAGGATTATTACTTCATCATGAAAGTTATTATTTTATAAATAAGGAAATTGCATTACCTTTTTCTTAAAAGTCTATTTCAACGGAACTGTCTTAAAAATATCTTGAAAACCGTTCTTTTCTTAACCAATAAGACGCCGTTTGAATGCTTTCCTTTATTGTTCAGGACAATGTGCCCAAACCTCAGAAAACAAATCATCAGATCAAACTCATTAACATATAGCAAAAATTGCACGTCATCTAGCTATCAATTGACTTCTCCCGTTTACAGTCAAGGACAAAGATATCTGACTTCTGATCAGAGAGAATGTTGAAAGAACTCTTACTCCATTTTCCCCCTTATTAATTGAATTCACTTACAGAAAAAAAGATGATTTGAGTTTCTTTTACTTCGTAGTTAACATATACATTTCTTTTAAGTGCTTTTTAATTTAACTTACCTTTAACACCGATTTCCATACAATACTACCCATGAAATAAATTTTATGCAGTAAGTGACAAAAAAGTTAGGAAATTACTGCTGAAAAAAAGCGTTAATAGAAGACCCTGTTCTCTAACTGCGAAAGAAATTCATTATACTGCATAGATTTCATCAGGCTCTCATTATGAGAGGGAAAATGTACTTACGTTAAGTATTAAGACTGGGGGAATTACAGTACAGATTTTTTATATATATATTTTTTTAGAGAACTTTTGTTAAGTGCTTTAGAGTGCTTGAATACATGAGTTACCGATATCAATTAGTAGAGGCTGCTTAAAATTAGAGTATGCTTAAATATAATTTTGAATTTTCATGGAAGTAGTATTTAGGTGATAGTCAAGACACATTTTAAATAATAGCACATTTAGATTGATAATAAAGGAGAGTTTTTCCATTCATTGAAATCAGCCGTTTAAATGGCTCAAATTCTGGATTTGCAAAGGCGATTGATATAAGCTAATGCTTAGTGTGCAGTAACTACCATTTAAAGGAATCATGATTATGAACCAAAATTTCATATAATAAAAAGATATTTCTAAACAAAGCAATAATAATATTGAGGTGTCTGTTTTTGATGAAAAATAAAAATCTCATTCGATTAATGAGTGATTCAAATAAGCAGCGACCACAATAGAGTGCTTATATATTTCAGTCCCCATAGATAATTGAAATTAAAATTGATTTTCGTTATTATATATAATTAAAATCAGCACTTTGATTTCAAGTTTTTACTTCAAAGTAATATTTTTTTTTTTTTTCCAAAAAATGAAAATTTTAATACAAACAGAATTACTTTTAAGTTAAGATGCAACGTTCTTTTCTAATCATTTGTTACAGATGTATTTTCATATAAACAAACATTAAATAATAAGGAATAACTGTCAGAGATAAAAGTTAAATAGTTAATACAGTCTTTTAAAATAAATAAATCAAACATTTTACGGACTGCATAAAAAAAAAACTAATTTTTTAGTACGATGGCCTCTGACATGCCCCAAGCTAATGATGTAGTTAGATACCCAGTATGTAATTACGAGCTTTTGACCTAGATGCGTGAAAGTTATGAGGTTTCAGTTACAGGTGATTGAGGACTAGAGAAAAAATATATTTTACCTCGTGTATTAATGTTTCGTTTCCAATTAATGACTCGTGACTTAAAGAAAATTAATAGAAATTAAAACTTACCTTGAATTCACGTCTGGCGAACACCCAGAGCCTTGAAACAAGGAACCATAGAACCTCAGACTTAACAGCCACCTTAGAGAAGAAAAACTTTATTAATTTTGCAATTCTTTGTACTTTTTCTTAAGATAAATGTCAAATAATTCTGAAAATATGCCGCAAAATATCGGACCAATGTGAAAAAATAAATGGATAGAACGTAACAAATACATGGTGTCCCAAAAGTAAATGTATAAACTGTTTAACGGGTCATATTTTTCTGTTTTTTTTTTTTTTTTCTTTTCAGGGTGTGATTAATTAGAAATAATGAGTGGACCAAAATTAACTTAAAAAAAAAAGAAAATGTATTTCAAAATACTATTGGAAGTATGAAAATGTAGCAGAAGTACAAAGACAATATCGCAGGGAGCTTAAGGCAGATCCATCTACGTGACTTATAATTAAAAGATAAAAGATAAGTTTATAACGACGGCACTGGAGGAATTAAAAGCTGCAATTGAGCAAGAATGCGCCACAACATCAAATGAAATGATTGTTGTAGTCAGTGAATCAAAGCCCAACCGTTATCAACAGTGTATTGACCGGAACGATAATAATTATGAACATCTGTGGTAGGAGGAAAAATTATACATTTTATGTAGATTCTTTTGCAATTTAAATATGAATAATATGTGAATAAGAATTGAAGTTATAACCAATCAAACTGTGTATACATTTTTTGGGACACCCTGTCGTTTCAATGACGATATTTGTAAACATTTGTCATTTCTAATTAATTACTTACCTGAGATAACGAAAAATTAATGGGAAGAGACTGGTTGTTTTTGCTTTATTCATTGACATGTGCACCTAATGTTATTCCGTGCAAGGCAATATACGACTACAATGTCGTTAATGGTAATATTTCATATGAAAGAATTTATAACATGTAAATCGAAATTTACAAGACAGCTTGAAATTAGATTATAATTGCTGTAGTTACATGTAAAATTAAATTATACTTGAATTTGAACAAAAAAAAAACTTAATTATTTATTGGAAAATTTATAATATTTATTAAAAAAATTATTAATATTGTCAAAGTTATTTTAAATCACCAATAAACAAATTAATAGCTATAATATTGTGCATTTAAGTCTGTGAGTGTTCAATATTAAAGATTAAAAACGGAAAGGAACACTAAATTTTAAAATCCTTAAATAAAAACCTGTAATGCAATTAAAATTAACTGAACGGAAGGAAATAAAAGACGAAAAATCTTTAATATCGATGGCATGTGAAAATATCTGTAACCGATATAGACAACGGAGACAACAATTTGAACACAAAATATTGAATAAATGATTAATTATTTCAAAAAGAAAAAATAAAGCATTTCCTTTAAAACATTGAATCACAGGATACTTCAATCATTAACAATTTTTGTATCGATTAACTAGCGATTTTGAAATGTGTCATTCAGACAGTTCAATGAAATATCGTTATTTTATTTACTTACTTATCCATTTCAAGTTTTAAGAAAGCTCATAACAAACCCAAGTGTCGCAGCGTTTTAAATGTATGCTTATGATTCAAGCAGATACGTTTTCTGTTCATTAATAGGATATGAGAAGGTTAAATCGTATCACTGATTAATATTTTAGAATCGGTGGTACATAATATCTGTGAGAAATGCAATCTCTCAAAAATATTGCAATCAACAAAGTAACAAGATTCATTTCCTTGATGTGCAAAAAAACAAGGTTACAGTTCGGTAATTTTTACGGTCCACTGGTGTACTTTGCCGGACGCGATAAATGAAGTCACTTGAAAGATTTCGCCGACATATGCTAATTGTGAAATAAATCTGGCTTCTGCAGTTAACGGAAATCTAATATTTCCCGTTGTCGTAATGCTGGATACCTACAGCGTCGATGAGAGTTCTCCACTTCAGTAGCGATTAACTTGCAGCACACAGAACCAAACTGGTTCGGAAGCCTTACCTATTACTTCGGGGCTGAAAATTAATGCCTTTTCCTCAATAGAACTTTTTTGCCCAGCGAAAAATGTAGGACACAATAGAAGCTATGTCTACAGTTATTCAGAAATAAAGATTAAAGCGCATTATTTCTAAGGTCACGAATTAGCTAACAATGCTCATCATCGTCGACAATGGTGGAGGGTGTGTAACTTACCTTTTGTAAACACATGATGTTCATCAAGAAAAATGAGAAAAATGACTGTTCTTGATATTTATAGAATTTCAATTCGGATTTTACTTACCTATCGGCACGTAGAAATGTATTTGGTAAAAATGGAGAGAGGAAAATCGGCTTTTCATTGAGCTTTATAATCCTGCTTAACAACCGATGTGCTAAAAGGGCAAAAAAGGAATTCTAAGGTTTCTCGTATCATCTGCTTCTAATAATGAATACTTGATTTTTCTTAAACGATACTCCTTTGAGCAAGCTGTTGTTTTCAGAGTAATGAAGGGTTGTATTTATATGAAAGGGTTTCAAAATGAAAACATAAAAAAATTCTACATTAATAATTTCTGCGATATAATTTCAATAAATTATTAATATTTATTCCATACAGCAAAAGAATATTTAACAGTACACTGAGGCCAGAAACGTTGTAAAATTAGATTTATATTACATTTAAATGTACACGTGAAAAAGGCGGACTTTATATTAATAATTTTTTACAATCTTAAACTCATCTTTGTAAATCTACCAAAAATGTTCAAGGAAGTTACTGGTTTATTTTTATGATTTTTAAAATATCTCAAGCCTCTGTTTTGTTCTTACAGCCAGGTCGAATAATATTCAATTCATATGATAGAAATATATAGCGATGACAGGGATGCAATATAACGTATCATTCAGCAAAAATTTCGAGAAGAGGTGCATAAAAAAAATTGCGATGGGTACTACAAGATGCATAATTTTTACACTGAAAGAATACAAAGAGGCATATTTTCTATTATATACATTGAATATTACTTTTTTTCTAAAAAAAAAAAAAGACGCAGTTTTTTGGAAGTGTCTGGGGTCTTAGGGACCCAAAGATTTCATAAGCCTAGCGACATCATTGAATATAATTAAACCATTATATGTTATAATGGAAACTTTTAGTTTTGTTATTTTAAACCGAATTAAATTTTTCAATTGATAAATGTAACTGTTGATTGAGAATTAAAGATTTTAAATTTCTAATTAATTTTTTAGAGTAGAATTCCTAGATTTTTTTTTGTTTGTTTTAAATGTTACAAACATGGCGATTTGTTGATATAAGGCTAAATTTGGGGACGAAATCGAAATAACATTCTTCATATTAAATATCATTATAAAGAACTTCTGTTATAACCATTTTAAAAATCTTTAAAAATTAATAATAATAATAATAATAATAATAATAATAATAATACAAGATGCTTAAGAAAAACTTATCCTTAAACTCAGTCTAATTTAAAGTCGAATATTTTACAATAGCTAGTAGAATATGAAGTACTTTTTCTTCCAGCTGTCGAGTGGAAACAGTATCGTAAATTTCAACGCTCCAATGAAGCGTTTAACAAACAGGAATCCATGGGAAATGTGCATTCGTACAAATGTTGAAAATGGACAAGCGTTAATTAAACCTTCCCACAAACTATTCAAAAGTATGAAGACTTACGTTAGCTGCATAACGATGTTCATAATGATTAAATATGTATCAAATAACAATAAAATTATTACGAAATAATTATAACGACTTGCTTATAGTGTAAAATTTATACATATTTCGTTGGATTTTTATTTAACTAATATCATATTTTATTAATTTGAAAAATGTAGAAGCATAAATATAATAACAAAAATTAGTAGAAATATTATGTAGAAACATAACTATAATAACAAAAATTAGTAGAAATATTCACTGAACTTGCCAAATACAGTTATATATGATTATATTTACAGATAGTCTAAACATTCAAAAAAAGTAATTAACATTCTCTAAAATAAATGTAACTTTTTCTTTCAGTAAAGCATGTAGTTTTATAATATTTTTAAGCTGTTGATGTTAATATTCAACATCCTTTTACATAACTTGTCACGAATGAATGCAACAATTCAGAACATGGAGATTAATGTTATAGTAAATAAAAAAAATATTAAGGAATATATTTTGCTCAATTATATAACTACGCCTTTTCGCATATCTCACATTGTTAAAGTCTGCATGCCTCTATTTAAAAAAAAAAACCCCAAAGAACAAAAAGGTAATCTGTTATTGAAGTCTGAATGCCTATATTTAAAAAAAAAATCAAAGAACAAAAGAGTGTCAAAAGACAATTTATATCATTACAGCTATGTAATCTCAAAAACAGTGTAAAAAAACAATTTATATCATTGCAGTTATGTAATCTCAAAGATTTTTGTGGCTTAAAAAACAAACAAATGCCTATCAAAACCTGTACTGACAAGAAAACCTTGAATACTCCATTCACTAAATATTTTAATAGGTCACAGGAAATACCTAGACAATTTTATTTTTACAAAGCTTCCACAAATTGCGAAAACGTTAAATTGAAATTTCTCGCAAAATTGAAAAACAAATGAGACATCAATCAAATTCTTTTTGTTTTGTTTTTAAAATTTTGAAATGAATCTTGAACGAGAACAGGGTAAAAAAAAAAGCTTTGTTTCCGGCACGCTTTTGATTATTTTTGAAATATCAGAAGAATTGGTATACGGTTGATTTCTCTTTCCGGCGAAATAAGGAATAGCTTTCATTTTTTCTGATAAATCCGAAGAAGGGCGATTTCCAGATATCCTTCAATAAAATAAAACTGGAAAGGCCCGCGAAAAAGAAAATAGAAACCAGAATTAAATCCTCAGAAAAGCAGATTTTCAAACCATTACGTCTTCTATTCCTGGATTGCATGGATTCGATTATCTGCTTGTCAGGGCGTTTCATTGTTTTCTTCCCCCTGATGCGCCCAGGCGGAAATGGCCCCCTGATAATAGCGCCCCTACCCTTGGGCTAGGATATCCCTAGGAACACATTTTCCTCCTTTTCAACAAGACCCAATTATCTGTGTCATAGAAGAATGAAAACCCAAACAACCTATTTGACTAACTTTTCGGATGAGTTAACTAATTCATGATGTATTGATATGAGTACCTAATAGGTACATTTTGAAGGTGATAAATCGGATGTTTGTTGTAGGAGGGACAATTATGTAAATCATCCAAGTACGTGATTTATTAATTGTTATACAGAAGGCTATAACCGATTCTCCAATATTTATATGATTTTTGATCGATGAATTAACAACTTGATCATATATTTTTTCGATTGTGTTAACTAATTCATGACGTATTTATATGAGTACCTAATAGCTGCATTTTGAAAGTAATAAGTAAGTTTTTTTAATATGAAAATGACAATTTTCTGAATCATCCAAATATGCGTACCTTTGTGCCAAACTGTGCAAATTCGTACATAGACTATTAATCTATTTTAAGTACATATCTATTATATATTGGATAATTCATCTGCAATTTAGAAATTTCCTCAAGTTAAAGTATACTAAAAATATCGTATTTCTTTTAAATTTTAAGTTAAGGTTTATAAAACCTTTAAATTTGTTGACTGGAATAAAAATACCATTGTTGGATATCGCCTTTTACATAGCATTCCATGATAAAAAGTAAAAGCGATGTTTTTAAATGGCACAATTTAAGTATTAAATATGATCATAAATATATGTAACGGTTTGGGGGGGAAATACTTCACTTATTTCTGTCACGTAAATCTTATTGCACTAATTTTTTTTTTCGTATTTTTTATTACACCAGAATTCTTTTAGTTTATCTTTACTAAAATATTGTTATATATATATATATATATATATATAATTCTTAAATGCACTTTTAAATTCGATTCAGAAATATATTTCAAGCAAACAAAAATCGTTGTAAAAGAAACGGATACAAAATACTATATATCCCAAAGGTTATTTTATTATGGAATAGACATTTTTTGGTATGAGGGAATTTAGATTTTTTTTTTTTTTAATGCTAATTGGATATAAACCAGATTCCCTTAAGAAGACCACGTATAAGTAAATTTCGCTGTGATAGAATTTCCATGAAAAAAAAAAATCGGTTTCGAAAATAAAAGTATCTTTGTAAAAAAAAAAAAAAAAAAAAAAAAAAAAAAAAAAAAATCTGCAAAGAAAATCGAAAAAGTAATCAACGGCGGAATACAGATTGATCTCTGCTATCCAATGAAAAAAAAAAAAAAAAAAAAAAAAACAGAATTTTTTAAAAATATTGAAATGCAAACGAGATATTAGAAAAATAATGCCCCATAGGATTAACATTAACGAGCGGGTGTTTTCACGTGAGGGGAGAGGAAACGATGACGCGTAGATGCACTATTTGTTAAATGTATTACTTACACTTATAAATAATTAAAAACAAAATGTTTTTTTGACTTTTATTGGAATAAACCGCTTAAACGAATCAAAGTCTGGGAACCAATGTTAGTTGTATAAACGGCGATTAATCGATACACAAAAAATAGTATTCCAAACGCTTATGTAAAATTCGCAAATCCCGCTTTTTTTATTTCTTCATTTACTTAAGGTATCAAAGGTGCAAAACAGTAATATTCGAATAACTAAAAGAAACTAACATACTCCTTTTTTTCATAACTCAAAACACAGATCGCATATCACTGTTAAATATATTCAAAATTTGCATCTCCATAACTAATTAAAATTCAGTATTGTTAAGAACTTAATATTCAGGTCGACAGAATATTCACAGGCGTTCTTTTTTTTTTCAACTTGTAATCGTTGTAATACTGAACGAAATTATTGAAAATAACTAATTACAAATCGAAATGGAATATTAAATTGCTCTTTCCAGATGAACTCTTTCATCCACTAAACAGCCAATCATCTACCTCATCCAGGGATTAAATTTGCATTTAAATTGGAACGAAATTTTCCATGCTTATGTGAATACATTAAAAGTACTCAGAAAACCAATTAGAACTAGCATCTCTTCCTAATATTTTATAAACATCACAGGTACCTTCGGCCAAAATAGCAAAGTTAGAAGAACAGAATTACCTTACCAAAATATGCGTGCGTAGAAATGTTTAAACAACTATTAATGTTATTAAACCATGCTAATAAAATATATTTATCTTGTTTCGGAGAAATATTACCCGCCAAAAAAAATCTGTCCTCCTAGATACAGACGCACAAGTTAGCAACAGCAGCAAACAGCGACTCGGAAAAATCAGAGATTCGGAGCGAAAATCATTTAATTGTGAAGTCATTTAGCCAAACTAACAACCAGCAAGGCGTATAATTGAATCATGTTTAATTGGGATGCTGTTGATATTTTCATCTCAGAGGCAATATTGGATATTTGGACAAAAAGTGCTTTTTGGTATCATTATTCAGTATGACTGACTTCTCTGTTGATGAAAAAAAAATGCTTCTTTCCGTATATACAGCCATATCATTATTAGATAGGGTTACATAATTTGCTCGTTATCCATAAAATGGAATAATATCCTCCAGGGCTAGGAAAATATGAATATCCAAAATGATATTTACAAGCTGAAACTCAATATTATCGTTCCGTTTTTAACTAGCTGATGCAATTTTTTTCCTTTTTCCAGCAGAACTGAAATGATAAGCGAAAAAGTTTCGTGTAACGTTACTTGTTTATTGTAAAATCGCTATTTTACTTTATATGACTGAGTAACACTCACATATATATATATATGTTACTTACATATGTCGGTTGATTTCAAAGAAATAAAAATACTTCGATTCATCATAGACTTAAATGAAATATGAAAATTGATCAACAAAAAGAGAAGACTATAACAATGGATTTTGTTAAACTAAGGAAATGTTGGCCATATTTCTGTAGGGGGCGCCGGCAGGATGCCGCCAGGGAGGTCTTTTGAAGAAAAGGTGACCCGAATTGTCTTTATCGTACAAGAAAAACCTTGAAATCCTTCCACAGACACCCAGACCAGACGGAGCTTGTAGCGAGCCTGCGAACTTTGGCCCAAGTTACTCATTTTGGGGGCAGCTAACAGGCTGATTAAATGACTAACACTCACACATATATATTACATACAGATATGTCGGTTGATTTGAAAGAAATATACTTGAGTACCTAATATTCCTATAATAGTACCTATGATTCATCATAGAGTTAAATGAAATATGAAAATTGATCAACACAATGAGAAGACTGTAAACAATGGATTTTGAAGACGATGCTTCAAACGATGCCGATACTTCAATGCTAAAGGATGATAAAAGCTAATCACTGGGCTGATTGAGCCCCTGTAGCTATAGAAATTGCACAATAACAATTAAGTAGCATATAAAAATTATTAAGTTATATGAATCCCGATCTGGAACATTCAATTGTAATAAAATTTGCGTCTTTCTCTTTGTTACCAGACAAATTTATTCAGAAAAATTTGTGGAAAGATTGATTAAATTCTTTTAGCTTTTCGTATCAAATGTTTTTAAGGGGGGGGGGGGGGGTCGTGAGGGAGGGGTGACTAACCACAAAATGTAAAATTTAAAAAGGCACAAAATCATGAGATTTGATAGGAGTCACTGAAAAGATATATAAAACTGATATTCAGTATTTTTGCTTTAAATCTGGATTATTGAAATTTCATTAAATTATTAATGTTATTACTACAGTGGTGTGTTCCTTATAGAATAATTGTGTGAAATGATTTTGAAAAAATATTCTTTTTTCACATCAAAAGAAATGTTTTTCAGTCATAACACACATGTTTCTTGAGAATTTGACCATATGTTGTTATGACTGTAAAGTCACTCGAACAATATTGAAATGTTGCATGGAAATTTAAATATTTTAAGTAAATTATGCCATTGATTTAAACAGTTATAAAAATGTGGAATCTTTGTATCTCAATAACAATTTAAAAATACAGAAAATAAGAAAGACAGCGTAGTTCCTTAAAATAAGACCAACATTTAATAATGAATACACATTCTTGAGAATTTGACCAGATATGTCGATATGACTGAAAAATCGCCCGAACAACTTTGAAATTTAAATATTTTAAGAAGTAAATTATGCCATTGATTTAAACAGTTATAAAAATGTGGAATCTTTGTATCTCAATAACAATTTAAAAATACAAAAAATAAGAAAGACAGCGTAGTTCCTTAAAATAAGACCAACATTTAATAATGAACACACATTCTTGAGAATTTGACCAATGTCGATATGACTGAAAGATCACCCGTACAACTTTGAAATTTAAATATTTTAAGAAGTAAATTATACCATTGATTTTAACAGTTAAAAATGTGGAATCTTCGTATCTCAATAACAATTTAAAAATACAAAAAATAAGAAAGACAGCGTAGCTGCTTGAAATAAGACCAACATTTAATAATGAACACACATTCTTGAGAATTTTACCACATGTCGATATGACTGAAAAGTCATCCGAACAACTTGCAAATTTTGCTTGGAAATTTAAATATTTTAGGATATACATATATATTATGTCATTGATTGATATAGTTTTAAAAATGTGGAACCTTTGTATATCAATAAGATTTTTAAAATATAAATAAAGACAGCGTAGTTCTTTAAAATAAGACCAACATTTAATAATGAACACACATTCTTGAGAATTTGATCATATGTCGATATGACGGTAAAGTCACCCGAACAACATTGAAATTTAAATATTTTAGGATATAAATTATGCATAGATTGAAACAGTTTAAAAAATGTAAAACCTATGTATATCAATAAAATTTTAAAAATATATGTAAGAAACACAGCGGAGTTCCTTAAAATAAGACCAACATTTAATAATGAATGAAAGATTTTTAATTATGAATTCGTTTATGTCTAAATAGAATTTCTATTCATTTCAGTTAAATATTGATTATCTAATAACTCAGTAAATGCTTTTTACTCAGGATGAGGAATCATTTAAATATTAATATTCCCTATTTATTCATCTGTGACTGAATATAACTGAATTCTCGGAAAATTTCTAGCTTTTTCCTGTTCTCCCAGTTTCCTCATATTTTAGTCACAGTCGAGCATATATAAAGAGATTCGATGCGTTAGAAGTCTCCGCTCTCGTCACACTACACTAACTTCTTTAACTTCAACTCCAATGGTTTTTATTTAAAAAATCTATTGCTTTTAACTGATTTTTAGAAGCTTAAAATGCAGATCAGATAAGATAATCAAAATGTGTATGTTTACTACTGTAGTCTTTAGGTTTAGCCTAGAGCGAATTGTAGTTAGTATGATGAAACATAATTTCAAATTCCTTAATTCTAAAAGTTTCGGCTGTTGCCGAATTACTTAATAAAACTCTAAATTTGATTCCGTTTGTTAAGATTTTGATAATTGAAAAAATATAAAAATAAATAAGGCACAACTTAAAATAGTGCATTGAAAGGAATACACCAACATTATACGTCGGGTTATACGTTAGATATATATACCACATTTCAAAGTACTTTTGTCATTCGAATAGTAGACATAATATACCATGCGCTTATACACAGTCCCTGGCCGCTACTTTTAAAGAGACACTACAAAATATTAAGTGCCTAATCTAGCCATGCAAAGACAATCGCAAGCTAATATTAAATTTATGGGAGCATTGTTTTTAATGTTCTCGTTTGCATTTCAATATTTTTAAATATAGATACGTCGATGTCATCGTTGAATTCATTGAAATGTGTCCAAAAAATCTTCGTTTTTTGCATTTAAGAGCCTACATTAGTCACGCGAAGAAAATACGCAAGCTAATGTTAAACCTATGGGAGCATTCCTTTCAAATTTCTCGTTTGCATTTTAATAGTTTTAAATGATTTTTTTCTGCATCGGATATCGGAGATTGATCTTTACCGGGCTAGTTTTTACTTCTTGGTTGCAGATTTTTTTATAAAGTTACTTTCGCTTTCGGAACTGGTTGCGAAAATGAAAGTAGCCTCATTAAAAAACTGCAATCAAAATCGAAAAAGTAAAAACTAACAACGTTAGAGACTAACTTCGGCAATCTTGTGCAAAAAAAAAAAAATTAATTTAAAAATTAAAATTAAAAAATTAAAATGTAAGCGAGAAATTTCAAAAGAAAGCTCCCATAGATTTAACATTAGCGTGCGAGTGTCTTCGCGTGACCAGTGTAGTCTCTTAAGACAATATGCAATAAAACCCTCTGACTTTAAAAGACTCAATTGATAAACATGGTTTCTGGGAAAAGATTAAATATATTATTAGAAATTTAAATACATCAACTCTTTTTTAAATAATCACATGAAGGCCAAACAATATAATAAGTGATATGATATGCCTGTTTAAATCGATTCTGAGGAAAATTGGTCGCCTAATAAGTTTAATTTATGAGCTATATCAAATGTAATGTCTCATTTATATACCAAGCCACACGAAGTTAAGGCCACTTTCCTAAATTAAAATAAGCATAAAAGTAAAAACTATCTCTATTTCCTTACACTTCTCCTGAGAATGTAGAGGTGTGAGAAGACGGTCGTGGTTGTCTAATGAGACACGCTCTTTTGAGGTGGTATGTAAATCGTGACATAGGTAAGAGGCTACTTTTAATAGACAATGGCGCTGCATATCTTAAGTAGAACGGACTTGAAATTATGTCGTGGCGTTTCTGTCACTTGCATGAGGTCCTAGAAAACTCGAAATGTGTATTTTATGCAGCACTTTCCATTGCTAATAGCATGTGCCACAATGCTGGAACAGGGAATAAAATCAAATCAGAAAACAATAATTCTCGGAAAGACCAGTGGAATAAACTCGTTATTTGGAAAAAACATGCTGGCGAGATGAAAAAACAAAAGCTGCTTCAGTTTTGTCAAATATAAAATCATGATAGGGAATTTCAAACATAGTAAAATACAAAAGAACAAACATGTAAGTAATTTTATACGTTATGCTCAAATCAATGGAAAAGTGTGAAAGTTTTGCTAAATGATCAAATTACGATTAAATTGAATACGTTCCTGCAGCTTTCTGCTATTATATTTTTCTCGTTTTGGTCACGTATCGCTACTGCCCATTGCCGCTCTTTTGCAGGGGCTTGAATTTATCGTTTTGAACACCTGACTAACCATCCCCTGGTCACTTCAATGTAAGGGTTTTTTAGGAGCATTCTAGTATTTTACGCCTATCTTTGTTCGTGCACTATGCGTTGAATACGTTTCATATTTTTTCTTTTTCTAAAACTCGCGCTTGATACTTTATGCTCCAATCAATGGAAAAGTGTGAAAGTTTTGCTAAATGATCAGATTACAATTAAATTGAATACGTTCCTGCAGCTTTCTGTATTATATTTTTCTCGTTTTGGTCACGTATCGCTACTGTCAATCCCCGCCCTTTTGCAGGGGCTTGAATTTATCGTTTTGAACACCTGACTAACCATCCCCTGGTCACTTCAATGTAAGGGTTTTGTAGGAGCATTCTAGTATTTTACGCCTATCTTTGTTCGTGCACTATGCGTTGAATACGTTTCATATTTTTCTTTTTCTAAAACTCGCGCTTGATACTTTATGCTCCAATCAATGGAAAAGTGTGAAAGTTTTGCTAAATGATCAGATTACGATTAAATTGAATACGTTCCTGCAGCTTTCTGCTATTATATTTTTCTCGTTTTGGTCACGTATCGCTACTGTCAATCCCCGCCCTTTTGCAGGGGCTTGAATTTATCGTTTTGAACACCTGACTAACCATTCCCTGGTCACTTCAATATAAGGATTTTTTATGAGCATTCCAGTATTTTACGCCTATCTTTGTTCGTGCACTATGCGTTGAATACGATTCATATCTTTCTTTTTCTTAAGCTCGCTTTTACCCTATATTCTGAAACTGCACCTTATATTCTGAAAATGCATATACCTTCGGGGCAACATGCAGGTGCGCGTGCGACTATCTGCTAACGTTTAGGTTTATTTTGCAGGATACTTTATCTGGCAAGTGTATTTATGCTCGAGAATTTGACAGTTCGAGAATTTGAAAAAAATAATAAGATTTTAGAGCATTTTATCGTACAATTATTTTTATAAAAACTTTTTAGAGCATGGAGAATGTTTTCTAAATATGAGGGAGTTAGTAAGTCCATATTTAGCAATTTGAGAAATGAAGGGTTTTGTGAAATTTGTCGTATTGCCGTTGCATTAAGTGGTCCAACTTGTTTTGCCCTCTAGCGGACTCCCTAAGTGAACTATGACTTATTTGACTGTCGCACTAAACAGAAATTAATATACGTTCAGTAAAAATATGATTATCTAGATTTTTCAAATTTTTGATTTATTCCACTGTTGTTCTAACCCCCTCGTATAACTTATATCACTGGAGGACCGTATAAAATGTTTAAATTCATAACTTTTACAAAAATAACTATTTTGATATAAATGGCTTTTAATACGATGGAGAAAATCATTTGAAATATTTGTTTGCAATTGGACGTATACCTATAACGCTAACTATTGGTCGGCGATAAGAGGAGACACCCTGTATATATATTCACACTTAACGTTTTAAACGCTGTCCCATAAGAAAAATTACTTATACAACAAAACATATTTTTCATGTTTCCAAGATGCATAACCATTTTATTAAGGCATTTATATCGTATTCACAAAAATGGTACTAACTCTAAAGGAAACAAAATTTTTAAACTGCGGGAAACCAGTTCAAAGTGATTTCAAATTTTTGCTTGAAACAACACCGACAGACAGTTTTATGGCTATACATAACTCATTGAGCAAATACGGACTAAAAACAGAGTTCCTCTGATTACGAAGTTCATGTATGCAGTTAGTGACTCACTCTTTTTACGCGAGTTCAAGTAAATGAAACGTAAGCAGTTTGAATAACAAATGGGGGGAAGTTCAGTTGCCAAGAGTTATTTTTCCTCGTAAAGGTATCGGGCGTAGAATTTTTCAGCTCATCTGTTTGCAGCAAATAAATTTATTTTGCCCAGAAACATGTTACTTTCGAAAGTAACGGATACATATCAAATAATTATGCTTGGCAGATTTTGTTTAGTTTCTGAAAATTAACGCCTTATGTCATCTCCGCCGAAAGTTCACTTGTGAAAATATATCGTAAAGCGTTTGAAACATTTGTTATGAAATGTTTTTCGTTATATATTGCGCAAACAAACAATAAATAATTATTTATTTGTGGATTGTGACATATTATGTTAGGGGTGGAGGAGGGGCATTCTTTGAGCGAGAGGGGTAATCCTTCCCTTCAAAATTTAAAGCCATGTGAAAAACTACCAGTCTTCACCAATAAGACAGATTTTTCACTTGATTAAAATACAAAATGAAGTAAAAAGAACCAGTGAAATAATTTTTCAAATATGTTTTTTCTTATTTTTTATGCTAGCTATTAATGAAATCATTTCGTTTTTTTTTTAAGCAGGAGGGTCACTTTGTGTACAAACGGGGAGAACAGGTCACCAACAGCTTAAAGTGGTTTTCTAACCACTAAAAAAAATGTCGTCGAAAGTCGAATACAGACTCTAACGGCTAAACCAGTGAACTAACAACAATATGGTGGATCCAGACAAATAGTTTTATTTCCCTTTAATTATAACATCATTATACATGTAAAATATTTATCATCATTATATTCATCATTGTTATCATTACTATAAATTTTGAGCTGCGTCTGAGACGAGTTCGGGGCATGCTAGTGGCGTGACTATTTTTTTTTCTTTTTTGAGTAGGGTGGGTTGCGTGTGACAATTCTATGATGTTTTATACGATGTCTTTCTATGATAGCTACTTACAGCAGTATGTTTGACTATAGTCGTTGTTTAATCTACCCTTTATACTCTTTTAACAATTTTTACTGATTTATAATTACATTTTTCCCTAATCACCGTTACCCAATCATGACCAAAATGTGATAGCATCGTCGCCCAAATGCAACTCTTATTGCCCGCATCATCGTCACGTGATGTAGAAAAAGAGTCATATCCACGTCACTGTGATGTCTATATGTCCCATTTTGTGACGAGTTGTAAATTACTCAAATTTCGGTAACGGTGACTTCTGAATGTGATCAGAAATGAGGTCAATGAAGTCAGAAAGTGTTAGTCACTTGAGAATCGTTATGTGGCGATATAAAATAGTAACCTTTTGACCAACATTGTGACTGTGACTATTTGTGGCCATTTTGACCTCCTAGTGACATCACTTCGACTAGCTGTGCCCCCGTGCCCCCTATTAGGTTTATTATATTCTGTTAAATCGTATTCAGATGTTTTAAATAGTACTATTACATGTGCAAACGAATATATACAATATATATGTTTAATTAAAGTATATTTTTTGGTATTAAGGATAATAAAAATTAAAACATAAACAGGAATGTGAAATACCTATATGCGTATGGTATAATATATATTATTATAATATTCAAACCAAAATAAAGAACATTTAGTATTTGTACGTTTGCTTCAATCTAATATTCGAATAAAACAGTAATTGTTTTTTGTTTTGTTTTCAAAGTATCTAAAATCTAAATTAACTTAATACATACAAATTAATATTTAAAAGAAATGGTATATATTTAATAGAAATAGGTGAAAGCAAACGTTAATCAGTCAATTAATATACACTTTTTCCGTATCATTTACATCTTTTAAATTTAAAAGTTTAGTTGAAATATTTAAACTGTTTAATTAGATCTCATGAGAATATGCCGGCATTTTTTCCGTCATTTTAAATAAAAACATTTAAAACGGTGCAGATTATATTAATTTTTATCGTTTATATAAGATTAATTAAAAGAAATTAAAACATGGATCAAAATTTGATTCAACAATTGTTGATCTACCTAAGTTATTCAAAAATTACGCAGATATTCCTGAAAATAAAATAAAAAAATAAAATAAAATAAAATAAAATAAAATAAAATAAAGAAAAAAAGAAAGACATAGTCAAGTGTATATTTCTTGCAGCAATCTGACATTTTTTAACCCAACTACATTTTACTTTCGAGATCTTTTACCGAAGTTTGTCAATTTTAATTTTATATTTGCATAGAAAATGCCTAAATAATTATATGCATATCATAAACGAATAAAACAACTGGTAAAATGTGTATGTTTTTTTATTCGAACTTTATAGTTTATTTGTGTTTTGGGAATAACACTGAATATATCTGCTTCAAAACCTACCAAGTTATATATATATGGGTATGTTTTACTTCTATATTTCTCTTTTTATTGTCAATACTTTATTAAATACGTTTTTGGGTATAATAATGTTCCCTATTCATTGATTTTTGCACATATCATGTTCAGTTATTCAATATTTGTCCATATTTATTCAATTTTCTTTAAATTTGACTTCATAATTGATCGGGCAATTTGAGTTAATAAAATTGGCTTAGACCTATTTACTCAAACAGAAATCTACATTTTTATATTAGTGGAATATTGCCCTTGATAAAGTGTTTCACTATATAAGTTTCCAATTACTTGTTGTGCCCCACCAGTGGCTGAGAGGTTCTGCTCTCAAAGCTGGTAGACGGGAGGTGCTGGGTTCAAACCCCTGTCGCGCTCGTCGACCTAACCGTTCGGAGTTTTCTTCGAACCTTTGCCGTAAATACGGGTTAGGATCCCTTAGAAAGACCCCCACGGAGGGCACTCTATCCTGTGATAGCCTGTGAGCTAAAAAATTAGTTCAGATAGTTATTAGTTCTAAATAAATTAGTTCAGATCACCAAGAAGGGCAAAAGAGTCATTTCAAGCTGAAATGGGGAGTATAATTGACATAGGAAAACATTGCAAGAGACAAATTGTAAAGTTAAAAATAATGGATAAAATCTATGTTAAATCGTTCACACAATGTAAGAAAATCATGCAAAATGTTGTCACTTTTAGTTCCAAATCCTATTTTATACCCAAATCGAACCGAAAGAGAGACTTTTGGTCTTAGAAGCTGAAATCTGCGTATTCATTTCTTTGAATTTAAATCTATTTCCATGTTCTAGGTAGCGTTTACACCAAATGTTATTGTGTTAAACCGCAACCAAAAAATTGGCCGGCACATGATCAAGATAAGCTGTTTTACACCAATTGCCGAACTGTCACGTGATTAAGGTAGGCTGAAAAGCAACCGAGATCGGCGGAGTGCCGCGGACTATCGTTGGCTGCGGTTTGGCCTAGTGGACTTTTTACCAGGGGTCGATGCAGGTTTTTTTTTCTTGGGCCCCATTTTGTGAAAAGTAAAGGACATTTTTGTGAAAAGTAAAGATTATTTTTGTGAAAAGTAAAGATTATTTTTGTGAAAAGTAAAGATTATTTTTGTGAAAGTAAAGGTTATTTTTTTTTAAAAATAACATTTTGTAACAAAAGTTGAAATTCAGTAACTCAAATTCGAACCAAGCATTTATTAACAAAAACTTTTTAAAATCCTTTTGATGAAGCTTTCCTTTCTGGTGAACTTGTTTGTTTACAAATTACGCATTTTAAAGTTACAAAATAATAAATTAATTAATAAATACAGTCAAACCTCGTTAACATGAACACGCTTAACGCGAATTACTTTTAGCACGAACTGTTTCCGATTGTCCCGTCCATTTGCACGTAATGTATTTAAGTTCGGATAACACAAACTACTTTTAACATGAACAAAAAAAGTTTCCCCTTGAGTGTTCGCGTTAACGAGGTTCGACTGTAGTAAGTTTTTATGTAATATAATTTTGTGAAAGGGACTATTTTATTAAAAGGAATTTTGTAAAGGGTATCCTATTTTATTATAAGAAATTTTGTGAGGGGAACCCATTTTAATAAATTTATTTTTATGAAGGGCCCCATTTTATTAAATTGATTTTTGTGAAGGGGTCCTAAATAGGCCCCAAATTTTGCCTGGATCTACCCTTGTTTACAATCGTGATCTAAACACCACAATTTTAATTATTGTCACCCTGTATTTTAACCAGGGAACAAATGCTTTCTATTTCACTAATCGAAACTTAATCGTCATAACATTATCTTAATTTACCTAAAAAAAGGTGCAATATACCTAAGTGATGCATCAAAATAAATGAGTTTTAATAAGGAGTTATTCCAGCTGTGGGCGGTTACTGAATATGACACCACGTTTTGACTAATGAGAGTATTGTAGCTGGCCCATATTCAAACAGAAAGTTTCGCTAAGCGAATGCAAAATAGTTAGGAAATGAAATGTAAATAGAAGAGACCTAAGCCATTATTTGTATTTCTTTTTTCATTCTAGGGATGTGAGTGACAGACATTCATTCGGTTGAGGGAACAGAATACACGTGGTAGTGAAGCAAAACACTTAAAGTGAGCAAACATTTAGGGTAGAACGGTAAGTGGTAATAATTTTCGAGTGTTAAGTTTTATATTGCAAGTCAAAAAAAGACAGTTTCAAAAAGAAAAACAAATAAAATCAAACAATCTTCTTTGTGTAGTTATTAGTGACCTCTCTCACTTGCACAACTCTTAAGACGCCGAAACAAAGGCGTACAACCGAGTCATACAACTTTGGGATCCAACCCGGGTTTCCCGGGTTAGAGAATTTAGGCGATTTTTTTTTTTTTTTTTTAAATTGAAAACTCTAGATTTTCTAGATTTAATATATATTTTAGATTGCCCACTAACAACAAGAAAAAAATGAAAAATAAATAAATAAAACAATCTTCTTTGTGTAGTTATTAGTGACCTCTCTCACTTGTACAATTCTTAAGACGCCGAAACCAATGCGTACAACCGAGAGTCATATAGAACTTTGGGATCCAAACTAGGCAGGTTAGAAAATTTAGGTGAAATTATTTTTTTTTAATTGAAAACTCTAGATTTTTTAGATTTAACATATATTTTAGATTGCCCACTAACAACAAGAAAAAAAGAAAAAGAAAAAAATCAAACAATCTTCTTTGTGTAGTTATTAGTGACCTCAAGGCGTACAACTGAGATTCATATACAACTTTGGGATCCAACTCGGGCTTCCCGGGTTAGAGATTTTAGGTGAAATAATTTTTTTTTATTGAAAATTCTAGATTTTTTAGATTTAATATATATTTTAGATTGCCCACTAACAACAAGAAAAAAAGAAAAAGAAAAAAATCAAACAATCTTCTTTGTATAGTTATTAGTGACCTCCCTCACTTGTACAACTCTTAAGACGCCGAAACAAAGGCGTACAACTGATAGTCATATACAACTTTGGGATCCAACTCGGGCTTCCCGGATTAGAGAATTGTGAAAATCATTTATTTTGATTGAAAATTCTATATTTTTTTTTTAGATTTAATATTTATTTTTATATTTAATATATTTTTTTAGATTGCCCACTAACAACGACAAATGTAAAAAATATCAATTATGTATTCAAATAAAGTTTTAAAACTTGTTAAAAGCAATATTTTCACATTACCAGAAGTTAATAGCAAAAGAAATCGACAATGATTTCGCTACTTACAGCAGTCTTTTTGATTCTGATAATTTCAGTTTTTTTAAGCGCGTAGTTCGATTACATGTCTGTTAAATTTGTAATTTATTTATACTATTTTATTTATTTAATGATGAAATTTTAATTTCGTTATAGATATTAGCCGTAAACAAATGCTGAACTACTTATTATATGTTTTAAGTGCAAAGGTTGATCTTTTGTAATCTGGCTGCACGCGAAAGAGATAGAAAAAATTCATGCTTGAAAGAAAAAAAAACCCATATAAAATTAGTAAATTTAAATACAGCTTTCCAACAATTCGCTTTTTTTTTTTTTTTTTTTTTTTTTTTTTGGAACATTGTTTTTGCCATTCGACAGTGTAAACATTGAAATTGCGAAATGTTTAGAAGTTAAAACAATTGCAGTAAACGCGAAATGTATCGGTCAGGAGTCAATATGACGTCAGCGTTCTCAGAGACGTGTTTTTGCTTTATAATTTAGATTTCATTTCATACATGAATTATTAACCATTGTATCTGATAAAAAGTTTTTTTTTTAAATATTTGTTACATGTTAAATGAAACTTATATTAAAAAAGTCATGAAATAAAGATATGAGGAATAGTGGCTTACCAGCTTTTATTTTTATTTCCCAAACTTATATTCAGTTTAGTGATTTATTTATTTATTTTTAGAAAATGCAATAATATCAGTTTGTTTTTCTACAGCAAAAGTAAAAGAATAAGAAAAAGCAACGACTAAATTACAAAATAAAGATAATTCAGTAAATTAATATCTACCAAAGTCGAGCAATCGAGATAATTTTATAAGTGAAATGTGTTTCCATTCAATTATAGAAAAAGAATAATTACAAGAAAAAGTAACGACTAAAGATTAAATTCCAAAATAAAGATAATTCAGCAAGTAAAAATCTACCAAAGTATTATATGTGTATTCCTTATATATACGACTGAATGCGCTCTCAGAATACTAAAAAAAAAACATGGTTTTGCTTTAAAAGGCTAAGAACATTTTAAGCGAAAAAAGCTAGTCTGAGAATTACGATTAATCATTATGTTAACCGATATTTCCGTGTCTTATTTGTCTTAGAAGTCCGTTAAGTTTGGTTTTCGGATTTTTGAAGCGAGATAAATAGCTTAAAAAGAAGAACTATGATAGATTAATTTTATGTTGCATTGAAAGTTTTTCTAGTTCCTAACATGTTTAAAATTAAAAATTGAAATCGGATTTTTTTTTTTCAAAAATGCAAATTTTTACAATTAGCTAAAATATTAAGAATGAAATTATAATCTTGGGAAATATCCAAGATTGGTGTTAGCGCGCGATTATCAAAATTAAAGATTGCTGAAAAATAATCCATAGAAAAGATAAAACATACAATGCTCTTCAATTACGCACTATTTATCAATTATCTACATACATTGTACAGAAGACACTAGCATGTGAGTAAGAACTGAATCGAACAGATTAGAATAAAACGATAAGATTAAAATAGAAAAAGCTGGTGGAAAAAATTCAAAATCATGAAATACGGAATACTTCTAAATCGTATTAACTTTTATGATGTATTATAGAATCTGTATTTAAATACGTGCACATATGTGTGATAGGCAGAAACAAAACTGACCTACAAGTAAAATTACAGAAAAAGAAATGATTAGGAAAAATTTTCCAACAAAATAACGTGTTTACCATAATACATCATTGAAAGCATCAGCTTACTCACGCGTAGAAAATTTTGTGATGCGCGCGCAACCGCATGTTTCAATAAAAAATATATTGAGTAAAAATAATTATAAAGATAATTCCAAGCGTATCATTTTAACAATGTCTCGCCATTTTTTAATGAAATCTTTTAACGAGAGAAAGAATTCAGATTTTTTTCTAACAGATATTAAGCATAATAACACACAGCATATAATATTATCAATTTAACAGCATATAATATTTTTATTACTAGCTAAAAATAACTGCTAAAGTATTAGTTAATATTTGCAACCCCTCTTATATGTTTATAATTGAAAATTACTTTCAGATATAATCTACACAACTGGGACAATTTTGAATCCAGTCACAATAAAACTGAATTTTTTTATATATATACATAATTATCCCTGTAAGTTTTGGGATAAAAAAAAAAAGAAAAATTTTGGAAACCTGAAACGTTTAATTCCTCGCCTGATAATAGAATTTAAATTTATTGCTGTTAATTTAACCAAACTGTTTTATTTATTTGGATAAGATTTAACTTTGTATCACTCCCCTTGACATATATCTCTGAATTCACCAAACGGCAACTCCTGTTCTTCTTTGATACAACAATGGAAATAATGAAACACGGATCCAATATATCAAGCGAAACTTTTAAAAAAGGGCTCCATAGAATAAGTTTTAGGGCACACCCAGTAGGCGGAAATTTAGTTAAGAGTTAATTTTCGAACTGGGTAAATTGGGCATAAAAATAACCAAGACTCTCGAAGCCGAAAGGCCTACAATTACAACAAATTTCAACTGCTGCTAAAAGGGACGTGTGTTCTCAGCAGCATGACTAACGATGCAGGTGGAGACTCTCAGATAGAAGAACGATTTGAGAAGACAAAGCATCTACCTATTCTGTACAAAACAGATATATTTCTTAAAAAACGTAATAAAGATACACCAAGAAGAAAAAATATTGTTTTTCTTAAGGCTATACTCAAATCCAAGCTCGATAGTGTATGACACACTTACAAAATCCTTTTCTAGAACCTAATTACCGCAAGGGAATGTGGGGAAATTACTCCGGGTCCCCACATTTAAGGGGTGCCTAAATCCACAAAAATCTAGTGTCAACCCTAGTCAAAAACCGAAAAGCTTTCTGGTATTTTTCCCCCCTTAAAACAAATGTAAATTGAGGTTGAAAAAATATCGTGAGAGCCCCAATATGAACATTTGAAAAGTCCCCCAACTGGATTTAGTCGGCGCTAGGTGTCATTCATACTCTCGTAAAATGTTCGAATATTGATTTTTATATGATTTTTTTTTTCGTTATCAAATAAAAGAAAAACATTTTTGAGCAAATATTGCGCAGCTGAAAATCACGAAAATATCGTTCTTAATCAACTACCAATCAATTACAATTAAATATGCATATTTGTAACAAAAATTTTAAATGTCGTTCGATTATTTGGTCTCTGGATGCGAAGTGGCAATTTATTGCTTATAGGTATGAAAATGATTGTTATTGTGACGTTAACATTTGCGCTTTCTTTCTTGTTGATTGGGGTAAAATAATAATAATAATAATAATAATAATAATAATAATAATAATAATAATAATAATAATAACAACAAATGTGTGAAATATTCAGTAGTGTAGGACTTTAAAATATCTTCAGATATTTTGAACACCTTATATTTTAATATTCATACCAATGGATATTAGAAATATTCACGTGAAATATCTTCTCTTTCGTTTGAATATATATATTGTTTTTAATTATGGAACAAGATATTTCAAATGCATTTCATAGAATTGAATGTGTACGAATGCGATTGTTTATTAATAAAATACCAGATCAGATTCAATAGCATTTGCCGGGGGGTGTTTCTGAATAGCCATATAATAGAGCCTGTTGTTATCATAATGGTGCAAGTCCATAATTTTGAAAATGGGCGCTAAATGCGTGGAGAAAATCTAGACGTATCAAACTCATCATAGAAAGAACAGTGCGCCATATTAAAATATGATTAAACAACGGGGTAAAAAGGCTTTGCCTTTGGCTATGATTTTATTAGCGCATAAAATAAACTAGTTCAGAATGCTAAAACTCATCTTAGTAATACAATATAAAATTACACAACCGATGTGATTCACTACCTAAAAGATGATTAAAATACTTTGAGATGTTAAAAATATTACATTAAAATCAAGTAATTTTGGCTATGTACCTAGCCATCTTCAGGATTCAGAATTTAAACTGGTATTTTACAAGTTCTCGATCCAGGTGAAGGCGTCTTTAAATTGTTTTGCCAGTTTAAATTGTAACACCAGTTAAAATCCTGAAACCTGAAGAAGGCTAGGTACATAGCCGAAAGTACTTGATTTTAATGTAATTTTTTTACCATCTTTTAAAATATTTCAATCATCTTTTAGGTACTGAATCACATCGTTTGTGTTTTTATATTGCTTATTAGCGCGTTTCAATTCTTTAAATATTTGTATGTCTATGTTGTTAATTTCTTTGAATTTGGTGGAGTTTTAAAAACTTCGAAACAGCTGTCTTCTGCAAACATTTAAAAGTAATTTGTGATTTTTACCTCCTTGGTTTATCATATTTTAATATATTGTAATATAGTTTTATTAATACATTATACATTATATTATATGTATAAGCACATACTCCTTCTAATTTAAGTATAAGTCACACTTTCACAAAACTGCCTGTAGATAGCACAAAAAGACATTCTACTCCATTAGAATACATTAAAACTTTTGAATAAATCCTTCTTTTTCAACATTTAAGAAAATGTGATTTTTACCTCTCGATATTTAACCGCCAGTTTTAACCCAATTGTCAAAACAATACTGTCGTTCACATAACTATTTTTTTTCTACATATAACAATTGGTCGACAACCACCCATTAATTTCATAGCCTAAGTGCAGGCGCAGGAACATCTTTTGCGGTCTAGAGATCATTGTAGCTAATTGTTCAAGTTAGTCCCCTGAAAGAGACTTCTAAATAAAGTTTCACAATCTATATCTACATATCGGGAAGATATTACAGATGACATACCATCCATAATATCAGTGTACTGATTCTTCCATTAGGGACCGGAAATATCTTAGTCATCATTAATTTCCCCTCAATTGCGGCATTTTATTTTCATCATACTCGAAGGCGAATGGGAGAAACTGAAACCAGGATCTAGCGAGTTTAGTCGCAGCAGTGCGACTGTCCTTTTTTCCAAGATCAGTTTGGAGTTGAGACGAGTAATTGTGACGCTCGTTAACTTTTGATCCCAAAAACTGTATATGCGGGGACTTCTTTGAAAATATTATGGAGCCGCAATCTCAAAGAAAAGTTTGAATTGTTTCAGTGATAGTGTATGGTTCGTTGGGCACATAATAATGCTTGAGTTGAAGTTTTTAGATCTACAGAAACATATAAATCTTAAAAAACTTGAAAGCGCACATACCAGCCTATTTGAATTGGTTTAAGAACCGTCTTCAAAATAATGGAGAAAATTTCACTCTGTTTCAATAAGCAATTATCTGAATCCAGAAATGCTAATTTTACTGTAATAAATATCTATTTATTATTTTTTAAGCATGTATAATATATTTTACTTGACACTCTGTTGGTTTATATGTTATTAAATATGGTATCTATCAAAATAGCTTAGTTGTAAAAATATTTTAGAAGCTAAAAATAATTAAATAAACCACTTGCTTTATTTGACTGTGTGAAGCACGGCCAAGAAAATAATTAATTTTTATTAGATTTCTAACTTAAAATTTTAAATGTTATTTTCGAATTTTTTTTAAATGTCCCGAAAATGTATTTTGAAAGAAAAATTCCAACAATTTATTCTGCAAAAAAGAAAAAAAAAAAAAAAAAGACAAATTACAGCTTTAATGGAATCGAATCCTAGAATTTCAGCACCATAGCCAAGGGTCGATCCAGACAAAATTTGGGACCTATTTTGGGGCCCTTCACAAAATTCTATTTAATAAAATGAGACCCTTCACAAAAATCAATTTAATAAAACAGGGCCTGCACAAAATTCTTTTTAATAAAATAGGCCCTTTCACAAAACTATATTCCATAAAAACTTACTATTTATTAACTATTTATTATTTTGTGACGTTTTAAAATGTGCAATTTGTAAACAAACAAGTTCACCAGAAAGGAAAACTTCAGCAAAAAGATTTTAAAAAGTTTTTGTTAATAAATGCTTGGTTCGAATTTGAGTAACTGGATTTCAACTTTCGTTACAAAATGTTATTTTTCGCAAAAATATAATATATTTCACAAAAATAATCTTTACTTTTCACAAAATGGGCCCCAAGAAAAAAAAAAACCTCATGCTCACGAAAAGAGCACAATATAGACTCTGTTGATTCGAACCCCTTATTTCATTTTGAATATCAATGCATATACCTATTAATATGATACTATATTAATGCATACACGAGAAAAAAGAAATAAAGTGAAAAGAAATAATCTTGGTGAAAATATCGTTAGAAATAAATCGACATTCATTATTAATGGAAACATAACAAAGAAGTCTTACCACACAATTTAGAAAAGTACTAATAAGTATAAATGTACTAATTAGTCTGAAAGTTATTAGGCTAAAAGGGTAATTATTTCCAAAGTACTAATTGATTTAAAAGCACTAATTAGTTAAAATACATCTTAAATAGCTTACTCTGGTTGGAGGGGCTTTTTGGGGGGCAAAATTTTCTGGCTTATAACAAAACCTATTAAGAAAGAGCGAGATCGACACTTAAAAAAAAAAAATAAAGGGGTGCGAAAGCATCTACCAAACATGCATCTCATTTCCTTATTACAGTAAACATATTAATTTTAAATATGCCTATACACAGAAAAACAAAGCTTATTCCACTATTTTTATCTCTAAGAAAATGGGGAGGGGTTCTTTTGAGATGTTTTCTGATGTACACAAATTCCCGAACATAGAAAATCGTGTATCTTTTCAGAATCACTGACTCACCACCCTTTTTCAGACTGAAGAGAAAAAAAGAACCAACTTCGTTCCCCTACCTGCTCTCAGAAAATAATGATGGATCACTAATGAGATGAGAAGTACATTTAGAATAGAGGGGTTTTAAACACCTAACAAAATTAAAGATGGAGAAAAGAAGAATTTTTTTTTCTTCTGGCAATATCGTTTAAAAATGTCACAACGTTAAAAATTGGAGTTTATTTTCCTTGGGATGGAAAATGCGAATATCTTTATATACACATATTTTCATATTTTTCATGCATTGTAATTCATTTTTCTGTAATTTTATTATTCCATATTATGATTTTAAAAAGCACTAACTATTTAAAATACATCTTAAATAGCTTAATCTGGTTGGACGGTTTTTTTTTTTTTTGGCAAAATTTTCTGGCTTATAACAAAACTTATTAAGAGAGCGAAATCGACCCTTAGAAAAAATAAAGGGGCGCAAAATCATTTTCCACACATATATCTCATTTCCTTATTAGAGTAAACATATTATTTTTAAATATGCCATATGCAGAGAAAAACAAAGCTTGTTCTACTATTTTTATCTCTAAGAAAGGGTGGGGTTCTTTTAAAATGTTTTTTGATGTACACAAATTCCCGAACATAGAAAATCGTGTATCTCTTCGGAATCACTGACTCACCACCCTTTTTAAGACTGAAGAAAAAAAAAAAAGAAACAAATTCGTTCCCCTACCTGCTCTCAGAAAATAATGATGGATCACTAATGAGATGAGAAGTACATTTAGAATAGAGGGGTTTTAAACACCTAACAAAATTAAAGATGGAGAAAAGAAGGAACTTTTTTTTTTTCTTCTGGTAATATCGTTTAAAGAATGTCACGTAACAAATGTGGTTTGTTTTCCTTGGGATTGCAAAATGCGAATATCTCTTTATATACACATATTTTGATGTTTTTCATGCATTCTAATTCCTTTTTCTTTAATTTTATCATTCCATATCGGTTGATGTTTATCTTATACTCGTATATGATGGCTTTATATATCTACAGTGGTGGTCAAAATTGTGGACACCCGAAATGTACCGTGATCTAAATGTGACCAAAACGTGGAAGCGCCATTACTAAAATGCAAATATTATTGCCAACATTTTCGTTACGTGACGTGGAAAACGAGTCGTAACCACGTCACTGTGATGTCGAAGTCGATGTGTCCCAATTTTTGACAAGGTTACTGAGATTAAAAAAGCTACATTATAACTGTCAGATACACAATAAATCGTGTACAGTTTCTGCGCCTGTGTAAACAAAATAATTTTTCAAGCATTTTCGTTGAAGTGATTAAGTTCTATTTTTTACTTCAAACTTTTTTTTTTTTTTTTTTTTTTTTTTTTTTTTTTACTGAATCATTTTTAATTTTTTGCCAGAAATTTTCACTCTGTAAAGCGGTTAATTTCAATAAAAGGCAAAAATAAGTTTAATTTCATTTTTCTTCTAAAAAATTGATCCATTAAAGCGGCTGATTCAATTAACTAGAGATTAGTATGAAGCCCCCAGTCCTGGCCCTGAATTAAAGGATTAATTGTATTAAAGGAAGCTATATTATAACTGTCAGGTACATAATAAATCATGGGCACTTTCTGCGCCTATAGAAAAAAAATATTTTTCATGCATTTTCGTTTAATTGATTAAATTTTATTCTGTATTTCAAACTTTTTTTAACGAATAATTTTATACCAAAAATTTTGACTCACAAAAGCAACTGATTTCAATAAACAACGAAAATAAGTTTCATTTCATTTTTCTTCTAAAAATTTGATCCAATAAAACGGCTGATGCAATTAACTAGCAATTAGTACGAAGCTTCCATTCCTGTCCCTATATTAAAGAATTAATGGTATTAAAAGAAGCTACATTATAACTGTCAGGTACATAATAAATCATGGGCAATTTCTGCGCCTATAGAAAAAAATGATTTTTCAAGCATTTTCGTTAAATTGATCAAATTCTATTCTGTGTTTCAAACTTTTTTTTTAACGAATTTTATACCGGATATTTTGACTCACTAAAGCAATTGATTTTTCAATAAACAGCGAAAATAAGTTTCATTTCATTTCATTTTTCTACTAAAAAATTGATCCATTAAAGCGGCTGATTCAACTAACTACCAACTGGTATGATCGATAATATTGAAACACACTACTTAAAAAAAAAAAAATGAAATCAAAAATAATTACAAAAGGAGCATGTGCAATCAATACTGCTATTAGAAAAAAAAAATATAGTAATAATGGTATTAAAGGAAGCTACATTAGAGCTATCAGATAGATAATAAATTGTGTGCAATTTCTGCGCCTGAAGAAAAAAAAGATTTTCCAAGCATTTTGGTTGAAGAGATTAAATTGTATTCATCATCTCAGACCGATTTTCTTTTAAGTATGAATGATGACGAAATCGAGAATGCCTGGTCATTTCAGAAAGGTTAATTGTAGTGCCCTATAATTGAAAAGCTCGTTAACTTCTCATATCTAAAGTTGTTTCATGGATCATGTGTGCGCGCAAAGCACTGATGAAAGGCAGGATGATTCAATTGTACATTCATAAAGCACTGAGAAACAGGTGCATAGCTGAGGTATTATGAAAGCGTTTTGGATGACACCAAAGTCACGAACTGCTAGATCCTTGATGTTAAGAAACAACAACTATAATGATACAAAGTAAAAATTAGAAATCGTATTTTTATCTCTTTGGTTGCAGTGATTTCGTTTAAGGGTCCTGTTTCTTCGCGCGAAAACACCCGCTCGTTAATGTTAATCCTATGACACAGTTATTTTACAATAACTCGTTTGCGTTTCAATATTTTTAAAGGATTTTTTTTTTTTTTTTGCATTGGATAGCTGATATCAATCTGTATACAACCGCAGTTTTTTACTTTTTTTTTATGGGGATATTTTTACTTACGGAACCGGTTTCGAAAGTGAAAGTATCCTCATAAAAATATTCCACAAACAAAATCGAAAAGTAAAAAATAAGTTGTAGTAGACATTGACCACAACTATCCAGTGCAAAAAAAAAAATCGTTTAAAAATATTGAAATGCAAACGAGATATTGTAAAATAACTGTCCCATAGGATTAACATTAGCGAGCGGGTATTTTCGCGTGAGAGGACAGGACCCTTAACTATCTGTATCTAAATTTTTAATCAGATTTCACTTCTGCGTATTCAGAATTTAATTATATTTAATAATTTTTCTTAAAAAAAAGAACATTTGAGAAAGTCATTATTTCTTTCAGTTTTGATAGAATTAATTACCTAACAGAGGTTATTAGGAAAAAAATTAAAAAATAATCCATACAAAAAATTAAAAATTACTGAAGTACAGTTACTACTAACACCAACACCTGATTTTTTATATCAATGTAATAATATGCAAAACTGGTCCTTAAAAAATACTATTATTATTATTGACTAACGACTTTGATTTTTTACTTTTATGAATGAAATAATTTATCAATATGCAAAACACGTTCTTAAAAAATACTTGAATTAATTTCTTAAAAACTCGTTTCTTATCTATTGTCCAGCAAAGACCGGTGCATACGTCTCGTGGACGTTTGAAGGTAACATGTAGAGGGATTTGATTTAATATAAGCAGCTAATTCCCATATACGATGAAAATAAAGCTATTTCTTTATGATTCCATGCGTAAAAGTGACCGATTCAACTAAGTAATAAAATAACCGCCGTTTAAATGAATCATTTTCATTTAATTCCAATACATGACGAAAATAACGATAGTTCTGCAATGATTCCACGCGTAAAAATGACAGATTCAACTAAGCAATAAAATAAGCGTCTTTTAAATGGATTATTTTTATTTAATTCCAATATACGGCAAAAATAACAACAATTCTGCAGGGATTCCATGCATAAAAATGACCTATTAAAGCAAGGAATAACAGAAACCGTCGTTTAAATGAATCAATTTTATTTAATTCGAATAATCGTTCCTATAGACTGCAAAAATAATGATGATCTCAAAGAGGTCAGTTCAACTAAACAATAAGACTGTCTGTCGTTTTAAGTTAAATTATTTGTATGTCTACAAACTTAACTCGTTCAAGCGGTTGATTACAATAGATGGCAAAAATGGAATTTTAATTTAATTTTTCTTCTCCAACATGTTACACGTTAAAAAGGCTGATTCTGTTTAGCAATTGGTATGATCGGAGGCTACAGTACAATTTAATGATCTGAAAGCTACACAGTAAATTGGAATGTGTATAAGTAATGTGCTTTGTAAATTCTAGGTGCTCAGAGAAAATAATTCGATTTATCTAAAATTCGAGTTGTAGAAAATAACCAAAACTGGTTTCTCCACAAAAAATGTAAATTGTTTTGAATAGTTGAGCATTCAACTAATGTATGTTCAACTATATTGTTGAAAAATAAAATATATAAAACTTTGCTAAAATTGAATTTAAAAAAAAAAAAAACATTTTTTCACAGGCCTTAATTTTTCTTAGTATGGAAAATATTTTGTATTTTTAAAAATACTTTAGTGTCACAATTTTTCTTAAACACTAAAAGTAGCAAATATACGAGATATTCCGATTTTTGTTTACAGGACAAAAGGAAGACTAAATCAATATTTCTAACAAATCATAAATAAAACATACAGTTAAAACCACATTCCAGTTGTTAAAAGAAATTCTTGCAATAAATGGGAATAACCATTACTATGAATTTTTAAACAAGAACAGCGATAAATGAAAAATGTGGTCACGGTAAACTGCCGTGGAGAAAATACATTTTCAAACACGTAATAAAACCATGTTTACATTTTGAAAAAATAACTACATATTAGAAAATAATCTATTCAGAACAAATTCTGACTTTTGTTAGAACAAGAGATATTTTCGTCACCTGATAAAATTATTTTAATGCCGGCATTAGTAAGGGCGTATGCAGACATATGTGATTGATTACATAGATTACAAGAGGCGAAATATTTGTTGATATCCCATAAATCCTTAATGTTCATACACGAACAAAAGCTGCATCAAACAAAATAATACATGACTTTAATACAAAAGAAAAGGCAGTCATCTAGATTAAGGGAAGGAAGCTTATGTGAAATATTAAGCCTATGTATAGGAAAAATTGGAGGAAATAGTTAATTTTGTAAATTTGGGTGGGACAAAATACGCAATAACATATAAGATATATTTAAAATTTTATGATATGTAATTAATATATGATAAATAATAAACCCCAGTATTTGTGAATGATAAATAAAAATATAAAATATAATGATAAATAAAAATAGAAAACAATGATAAATAAAAATAGAAAATAATATGATAAATGGTGACATCATTATTCATAAAAGATGAAAATCTCTGACCGCTAAAGATTTCAAAGAAAATGCACTCTTAGCTAATTGTATAAAATTAGATGAAAAAACGTACGCAACCTCATATAAGTTATATTTAAAATTTTATTATTTGTAATATCCGATAAATAATTAAATGAAGTAATTGTGAAAAATAAATAAAAATTAAAAATAATATGATGAAAAAGTGCCTTATATTTATCAGCTATCAGTTTCTGTCAATATTCCGGAAACAAAATTCTGGCCTTTAAATTTAAATCTTATGATATGTAATTATCTAATAAATAATTTAATCCAGTATTTGTGAAAGGTAAATAAAAATTGCAAGTAATATGATAAATAATGTCATAAATTTATCAGCTATATTCGGAATGAAAATAAACCCTGGTCATTAAAGATTGCTAAAACAATGCACTCTTAGCTAAATTCGTAATTTTTGCATATATTTTATCATATCACCTTATTCGCAATTAATCTTGGAATTCTCCAAGACCCTTATTCTTTTGCTTTAACGTAATTATAGCTTCCGCGTTCGCGTATCGAGAACTCATCTTATATAAGCTTAGAAAAGGACTTTCTATTAATATCGAACTGCCTTATTGTATAGAAATCTTTAATTAGTAATCATACAAACTATAGACTGTAAATTGATTGACTGTACATGAAATAATCTATCTTTCTAACTTTCACACCAAAATTAAAGTAAAATTAACTTGTTCTCTTTTTGAAAGAATTTTTTTTTTTTTTTTTAACATTACGATAATTCATTTTAATGCTACTTCTCTGCCAACAACAACAATGATGATGATGATGATGATAATGGTGATGATAATAATGATGATAACGAAAATAATAGAAAAAAATAACAATATATTTTTCGCTCATTACTTAAAAATTACTTTTCTCTCTGCACATATTTTTATCTCAACTATTCCCTAATTTACTCTAAATTATAATAAAAAAAAAAAAAGAAAACCACTTTGCCAAAAATAAGTAATAATTAACAATAAATATCAGAACTGCTCTAGAGCTAAAACCATTTACATAATACAAAACGACAGTTTTTAAAAATCCTTCATTCAACATTATACTACTGAAATTCTGAACGACAAGAAAAAAAAAAAAAAAAAAAAAACTGAAAAACAATTGTTTGAGATCATAGTTAAATATCTGTTACCTCGATAATAATATGAAATTTAACTACAAGCGCAAATGCATATATTTATAGCAATCGCTCAGTGAAATAAATTATATATCTTTGTTATTAAGTAAAGAGCAGTTTCTCTAATTGTATGAAAAATAATCAAACGGAAAAACATTAGTATTTTTAGCAAACCTCGCATTTAGAACCACGAAATTATGCTGAGGTTCTTCATCTGCGCCACAAACGGCAGTCAGTCGGATGATGAGTGGTGATTTTCTTACCGTCTCTAAATTACAGTTTAAGAACATATATTTACTGGATGTCGAAACAAGACGTAAGTTTTATGCTAACATTATAACTTTCTGTCAAAATTGTTTTAGAAGATGAAGACATAAGTGTTTGCGAGTCTAGCAGTAACTTTTAAATATTTTCGAAAAATGCTTAAAATATAAAATATTCTAAAGACAGAAAGTTGTGCGGTGTAACATGTCTTAAATTTTGTAATATTTTATTTGAATTTTAAGAGTCATTTTTTTTATTTTTACTTTTTTCGCTTTCTCATAACAAAACACACTACATAAATGTAACAAAATCTAAGATAGTTTGGTTGTAATTCCAATAGCTCATATTAAATATTTAGCATTCCATACTCATATATAAAGTATTAAATACTCGTTAAGTTATTAATAGTAAGAAAAGACTATATTAGCAAAAATTTTCTTTTTGAAAATGAGATTATTAATATTTTAACCGTTATTATTATTGAGTACATGTAATCTGTATGCAGTGCCTATAATACGTAATTGAATTGGATAAATCCTAGAGATTACTAACGGTACATTTGGTACACAACATTGAGCACCAAAGTTTTGTAAAAACTATCTGCAAAATACTAATCCAATAAAGTGAACAATATTGTATTTATTAGTAAAGCGGTTGCTAAATCATTATGTTAGAGGCCTTACACTTTCAGTAATAAATTGAAATGGTGTAATAATTTCCTGCTATACAAAAATTATTATTATTATTATTATTATTATTATTAATGACGTTTCTTTTGTTAAAACTAATTTATGAAAAGCTAAAACAACTTAATAAATTTATCATCAATCATCTCCAAATATGAAAAACAAATATTTTAAAAAAAGAGATCAATGATTGTTTTTAAGAGGTAAGTTAAATATTTGCAGAAAATATACTTTCATTTCTTTTTTTGCGAGATTTACGGGAATACAGTTGTTTTGAATTGCCCCATTCAATGATACGCTGGAAAAATCGAAGTTAAAGCCTCAGAGGCAAAATTTGAATCAGTGGCAAATGTGTTATGCAGAAAAGTTAAACGGTTTTTCTACCCATCTCTTTGAAAATGTCAAAGCATTTACACTTCAATTGAATTTGATTCTCATGAAATATAATAACAAAGTAGAGAAATAGGGTAAAAAGAAACGCTTTCAGTAAGGCTCAGGTTAAAGAAATCTAGTTATTTGCAAAGGAAATATAATCGCATTTGTTTGCTTGATAAAAATTTAAAAAACACTGAATCTACAACTTCGCGCTCAACAAATATTCGTTGGCATATTCTATATCAGTTGAATAGAAATGCGAGGAAATTAGAAAAAAAAATCAAGCAAGCAAGGATAGAATCAAAATCGCTTTAAGAAAAACATGGATAGCAAAAATCAGTTGAAATAACTCACTAAAAACTGAAATCGCATTTCGACTATCACAGTTATGTACGTGAAATGAGTACGCTTGTGTTCTTATTTATTTAGATAGATTGGATGAAATAGATAAAATTTGCGTAACATAATGTGCTTTTTTTACGTAATATTTACGCAATATATATTCTTCGTTTAAAAAAAAAAGATTAAGAAAATATTTGATGAGGAATTATGCAATTTATGTAGAAAAATAAGCAACGAGCAATTATATAAATAATTTCGTTTTTCTTACAGACACTTCTAGTACGAAAATAAACACAAAAATGCAATGAAGGAATTATAAACATTCATTAGTGTAAAAATTTGTTCAAACTAAATACGTTTGATTAATTTTTTTTTCTTTTAACATAATATTTACATTTATTATATAGGGTTTCTCCGCTTTAAAAATGATTTTAAAAATGTTTGAAGAGCAAATACTGTAATTTATTTACAGAAATAAGTAAAACGATATTGACAAATATATAAATAATTTAGTTTTTCTTGACAGTTATATTATGAGATTCGACACAAAAACTTAATCTAGGAGTTATGAACAATATGAAACGAAATGGAAGTCCGTGTAACACATGGATCTTTACGATAATACGAGCAGAATAGTACATCATCGAAGCCTATCCAAAACTATTAGAAATGTTAAAGGATGGAAGTACAAGGAGAAGGAAATGATTAATATTTATACATATAAAACCAAATGCAATTTAGTTTCTCTTTCTTTTATAAATTTTACTTCTCTAATGTGTTTTATTACTAGAACGTAGAACGACCATGAACGGTAATTTTGACCGGTACCAAATGAATATATTTCGATTCAAAAAAGAATTTTTTTTCATAAAATAAATTAAATATGTATCACACTGAAATAAGGTAAATAAATATGTTAACAAGTTTTAAATAAAAATTCTGGTGCGAAATACTTTTATAAAACTTGCGTAAAATATCCAGTCTTTCTAGTGTTAAATTCCCGAATTTCCAAATAAATGGTGAAAAAAGCCCGTGAATTTTGGGGAAAAGTTCTATTTAAGGAAAAATTTATGAGTTAGGAAAATTTATTACAATCAACCGATAATATTACCATACCTGAATACATTGTGTTTTTTTCTAAAAGAATGTTTAGAGGTATTATCAGTTTCACTCAAGAAAATCACCTTTTTAGTGATCTGTCTGTGAGATATTTCAGCTTTATGAAATGTAGACATATTTGTATTTATTTGCCTGCGCGTAAACGATCACAGATTGTACAAGAGATCCCAGAGACATGACCAATTCTCAAATACGTTTCATTAAAAAAAAAAAAAAAAAAAAATCTAAATACAAAAGTTTAAATACAAACATATTCCTTGTTAACAAACTATAGGTGCATAATATTGAATTAATAATTGCATAAATAATAATAGCTTTCAAACTGGTTTAGCAATTTTTTCTATCGTTAGATTCACAAAAAGTCTCTCAAGAAAGAAAAACGGGCTGCATAAAAAAATAGGCAGGTTAAAAAAAAAAAAAACATACATTCATAATTTGATTCGTATAAATATTTGCTGATATGTGACTTTTCGGCAGAACGAATCTCATACATTTTCTTTTAAAGGAAACGTTTTTCGTTCGATTTTTCTTGCGAATTTAGGTTCCTTACAAAAAGAAATAAATTGCCCGTTTTTCTAAACGAAAAGTAGTTAAGAAAATTATTCAAGCTTCTTAAATTCTTTCAAATTTCTTTTCAGAAAGTCATGTAGAACTTTTATTCTTTGATGAAATAAAATATATATTTCGTGAAATTACATGCACTTTTGATAAAATGTATAGCATGAACTGCAATTATTTTAACTAACTCTTTTTATCGTTAACACTTCAATGAATAATTCAATTCTCTATACGTGCTATTACACGTAAAACAATTCGCAACTAACGAATACGTGTGTGCAAGTGAATGTCAAAATTTACTCACGAATGTTGGCGTTGAGTAAATAATAAGTTGATTTCTATATCTTTAATTAAGATGTCGGTAGATTATAATTAGTTTGAGATTACAAACGTTTCACGCAAACTAAATATTGTGCATAATTTCTTTGCAAAACATACTCTAACGAAATCAAAAGCATCTTATATAAGTTCAAACAATCTTGAATAAACTATTTAGTTTTAATTAAAAATATTAATTAAAAATATTTTCATGTATTTAGTTTTAATTAAAACAAATATTAATTAACGGTATTAAGCTATCTAAACTCCAGAAAAGGTTACACATTAAGTTCTAAATACGTAAACACATTCGTAGAATTAGGATAGCACTCATTAAAACCTGTTGATCAACAAATGCTGCTAACAGGAATTGGAGTTAATTTTTTTTTCAGTCTAGGTTACATTAATCATTTTATAATTTTACCATAAACATAATACAATGAGAAGCGATTTCAAAAATCATTACGTAAACTTATGCAGATTGAGCTTTATTATTCTAACATTTGCAAAAATGCAGATTACCAAATCTAGTGGGAAACTTACGCGAATAAAAATGGGAATGTCGGTTTTATTTAATGTGATAATTAATTAATGCGTACAAGTAACATTATGATAAATAATACGTGGAAAAAATATTTTTTTTATTTAGATTACAGACAATTACATAAATTTAGAAATGTCAACGTTATTTAATATATAAAGATAATTACATAAATTTAGAAAAGTCAATGTTATTTAATATATAAAGATCATTGCATAAATTTAGAAAAGTCAACGTTATTTAATATATAAAGATCATAAAATCAATAAATATTCTCAAGAAAAGTTTTCTGATGGAATTAGAATGAATCTCGTAATATTACGTTATTAATAATTACGACTCAATATGGATAAACATTAATTTTTCCACATTAATGATCTTCATCTATACTTACGTAAAACAACACCCGCTCGCTAATGTCAATCCTATGGGGCATTATTTTTCTAATATCTCGTTTCATTTGAATATTTTTAAACGATTTTTTTTTTTTTTTTTTTTTTTTTTTTTTTGCATTGGATAGCAGAGATTATTCTCTATTTCCACCGTTGATTACTTTTTCGATTTTCTTTGCGGATTATTTTTAGGAAGATATTTTTACTTTCGAAACCGGTTCCGAAAGTGAAAGTATCTTCTTAAAAATAATCTGCAAAGAATATAAAAAAAGTAATCAACGTCGGAAATAGAGATTGATCTCTTCTATCCAATGCAAAAAAAAAAAAAAAAATCGTTTAAAAATATTGAAATGCAAACGAGATATTAGAAAAATAATGCCCCATAGGATTAACATTAGCGAGCTGGTGTTATCAAGTGCGTGAAGAGGACCCTTAATATACAAAAATGCAATAATATTTATTTCTAGTTTTGATAATTATTCCCATTTATTCCAGAGAAAAATCTCTAAAATCCCTTTTCAAAACGATTAAATGATATAACGAGTAAATCACATAAAAGTCTGCGAAGAATATAACCATTAAGAAAGATAAATACGTAAAAGTAGTTTTGTAGACTGTTTACGCACAAAGACAAAACATTCGAATGGAAAATATTTCTTTTAACTGTTATATTTTTCAATAAATGAAAGAAATTTAAAACATCATCATATGCGCAATTTGAAAATGAAATTTTTCATTAATTATTTGTGAAAAGCAACAAAAATGGGGAAATCTTCAAGAGAAAATTGTGATTCATCAGCTATGAGTAAGAATTCCCAGAATTCCATTTTTGTATTCTACGTAATTAATTGCGTATTTTATAACCACATTTAATTGTGAACTTTCGGCGATGCACGGTCGTGCTTTTCTCGTAAAATTGGCGAATTTTAAGTTTATTTTTAAAAACAGTAATTAGTTACATATTTTATAGCCATATATAGCTGTGAACTTTAGATATGCATGGGTGAGATTTTCAAGAAAATTATGAATTAAAAGTTTATTTTGAAAGAACGTCGTATTTTAGTTATCTGGTAATTTAAAAAACATACATATATTTCGCGTTTAACCATAGGAAACCAGTATTTAACCGCTTTATACTTTAGAATACTATTTAATTTTCCATTTTATACGTGATTGAATTTTTTTCAAAAAATGTGATCTACTATAAGTTTTTTTTTTATTTTTTTAAATTGCATTTTAGTTATCAGTTTTTTTCCCTTTTTTTGATCACACATCTAATTAAGATTTTGGTATAAGAAACCATCATTTAACATATCTATATTTTATAACAATTTTTACATAACACACATAGTTGAGATTATTTCAAGAAAATAAAATTATTTGTTCTTAAAACCTTCATATTCCAATTACTGGATATATATTTTTAAAACATACACCTAATGCATGTTTTACATTATAATATCATTCGAAAACCTTCATAATGAAAAATAAAATACTATAAATAAACATGATACAGAATTGAAAACTTTTTTTTAAAGAAAATGCCATGTAAGATTTTTTTTAACATTTATATTGCAATAGAATACATTTTTAAATGGATTGTCTATAAGAAAAAAGCATATATTTGGAAAATAACTTTAACACGCTAATCCATAATGGAAAACCAAATATTTAAATTATAATAAGTTTTAATAACATTAACCATTTCGATTTCACCTATATTCGCTTAACGTAACTTTGTTTAAAGTTCATTTAAAAATTAAGCATAAAAAATAACTACTTTTTAATACAGCTTTATGTAATTCAGTCTTTCTAAAGTTCAATTAAAGAAAATCCTACGTAGTATAATATCTCACGAATAACAATAAACACTTTTTTACGATTTTAAAATAACAAGTGTATAAAAAAAATATTTCAAAAATAATTTAGACACATTAATAATTAATGATAAACTGACTATAATAAAACTACAATATCTTATATTAATCTTTAAATATTAAATATGAAAAAATATACTATTTTAAATACAGTTTTTGTCGTTTCACAAACTAAAAACTCCATATATGAAATTGTTTCACATATATTACAATATAGAGAAGTTTACAAGTGTTTTAAATTGACATATATTTAAAAAAAATACCTACTATAAAATTTGAAACTGCATATAATAATAAAATTTTAATAATATTACTTTAATGATGTTAAGAACCATTTTTTCTAATGTACTTAAGATATTTTATAATGGAGATTTAATTAATGTAAGTACGAAAACTTCAATAATATTTAATACAGTTTTATGTCATTCAGTCCTTCATGAAAGTTATTCCCATTTCCCCTCATAAGATGCCATTACAGAGATTCAAAAGATAAGAAAGGCACATAAAAAAACTGAATGAGAACTATTTTTTATTTTATTCAGAAATTAATTTATTTTCGGAACATTTTTGGCTAAAACGTATAATTTTTTTAATTAACAATTTAATTGTATTAATAAGCAAATTAAGAATGTACATGTGACAAATACGTGACACTTTTATCATTAGAACGCAAAAATGTATCGAGGCACACTGAATTACTTATAAAATAATGGGAAAACGTAAGAATGGTTCTCCACTGTAAATAAAACATTAATACCCTGCAATAATTGTAAGTACAATTAAAATATTACAATTAATTAAACAGAAAATTGGTTGACGCACAATTTACACTTTAAAAAAGCATTGTTAATGTTCGATTTGGAACGATCAATATGATAAATTAACATACATTTTATTTAAAATTTAGTAAATAAAAATTTAGATAAAGAATGAATTTTGAACGTGAATTTTTTTAAGTAAAATGTAAAAATTTGACTAAACATTTCACAATTAGAAAAAAAAGGAATGAATTACGACATAGCCTCAAACACGTATGAATGAGAAAACGTATAAAGAAAACGTATAAAACTCTATTAGACATAAAACATTTACAACACAAATTGTTAAGAAATACAATTAAAATACAAAAAAAAAAACTGATTGTATTTAATGAATACCGAAATAAATTAGTTTTGCCAGCTCAATTAAAACTTCCAAGAGAAAAAATTTTAATCTTTGATTTAATAGGATCCTAACGATATTTTTTTTCCAATTTATTCTAAAAAATATATTAAAATAAATAAATACTGCTTTTACCATTTAAAACTTTGTGATGGATTTTTTAATGTTTTGAAAATTATCAGATGGTACACTATCACGCTGGGAATTCTAAATTGCTTTTTAAAATGACATTTAAAAAGTAAAAATCAATTTTTCTAAAGGGCAAAAATTATCTAATGATTTTTCTTTCCTTCCAAAAGTTTGCTTTTTTGACAAAATTAATTTATGACACTCCTTTTCACGGAAAAGAATAAATCGTAATTTACGAAACAAAAGACTATAAATAGTGATTTAAAGCCGTAATGTACCATTATAAATTAACTGCAAACAGAAAATTAACTATAAACAATATAAATTTCAACTCTAAATTAAAACTTATATACTTAACTATTTTTTAAATAATAGATTTAAATATTAATTCAAATATTAATTATGAAAAGAGGTAGATTATTGCAATAATAACTCTGATATATGTTGCGTGAACATATTCGTAACTTAAACATAAAGAAAGAAAAAAAAATACTTCAAACAAATGCACCTAAAAATGCACAAGTACTTAAAATAAGTTAATATAATTCGTAAATCTTACACTTGCCATAACAATAAATAAATAAAAATAACGTAAGAAATAGAATATATTGTTGAACGGCCGGCAACTTTTAGCAAAATCTAGTAAAAGTCCTTTACGCTATTTTTGTCCGCTTTCAGACTTTTCACAATTCTAAACATCTGCTAGGAAGAATCAATTTTGGGTGCCTTTTCTGGTCGTATAAACAAAATAAACAGTTCTTATTTTTTGGCTAAGAAAACATGAGTAAAATTTTAATATTTTAGAACAACATGTGCTAATTTATGAATATAAATCATATTTCAAGTAACTATTGCGCTCATATACATGAATACTATTACATGATAAAACTTTATTGTGTTTCTTAAAGCAGTTTTTGCCGAAATCATTAATCGATGGATAAGTAAACACGGGTAAAATTGCCATTGTTCAATAATATATGTAAATTTATCAATATAAAACATATTTTAAGTAACATTTCCCCGCACATATATGTATACTAAAAATAAAACTTTATTTATTTTTTAAAACAGTTTTTGCCGAAATAGTTAATCGATGGATAAGTAAACACGTGTAAAATTGCCATTGTTCAATAATATATGTAAATTTATCAATATAAAACATATTTTAAGTAACATTTCCCCGCACATATATGTATACTATTAAAAATAAAACTTTATTTGTTCTTTAAAACAGTTTTTACCGAAATGACAAATGTGCTGTTCTACAGATAGCAAAATTCGTAAATGTTTGCATAATAATTTTAAATATCAAAATTAAGAGTTGAATTACAGTTCCATTGTAACTCATTAAAAAGACAATTCAAGCAGAAAATACCAATTAGAAAGTTCCGCTAAAAACACATAAAAATATACTGACGAATAAGACCCTGGCTTCTATTACAGGACAAAAAGAAAAATAACAAAATACTCTAGCTTTAAGATAAATCGTTGGAAACAACGTTCAGAAATATCAAACATCAATTTCGTCAGGGAAAAATATAACTTTCAAAGCAGAAAAGAATGCAATACGAAAAATACAATAGAAAAGAAAATGGAACATTCAAACAGCATTAAATGAAAATTCCCAATACATATGGAACAAGCGATTGGCTGATAAACAAAAATCTAAGTTTCGATATATGACGTGAAAATAAGGATAGAGACATCGATGAAAGTCAATCATGAAATAATACCGTATTTACCACGTATTTTACGCATTCCGTACTTTTAAGAGAAAATTTAGGTACAAAGATTCGCGAAATTTTCTAAGTTTCGATACATGACGTGAAAGCAAGGACAGAATCATCGATGAAAGTTATTCATCTAACGTATTTACCACGCACTTTACGCTCTCCGTACTTTTAAATGAAAAATTAAGTACAAAGAATTATGCGCAAAGAAAAATCTTTGAAATACATCTAATCGCATATGAGAAATACACTTCATCGAAAAAGTTAAGGTGTTTTCATGCTTCAAAGTATAAAAGAGTTTTTTTTTCCGTATATTATATCAGAATACTCCAGAAAACTAAAAAAAAAAATCTTGTCCATGTTCAGAAATTATCTACGAACTTTTGAAATTGTTTTACATTTTGTTTAAACTTAATTATTCATTTATTAAATGTTAATTAACCTCATAGGAGGTTCTTTTTATTCCAAGTTTGTCTCCGAGAAAAATTAATAATATAAAAATAAAAACTCGCGTATTATTCTACATTTAGAACCGAAGAAATGGTGAAAAATTGCGCAAAATACGCAAATAAATGCAGTAGTGAAGAGTTTTTTAATATATGAAAGTTGACAAATATTCTTTGAAAGCATTTATTTCATAATAGTAATAATTGAAACTAACTGGAAGAAAATTAACCATATTTATAAGATATGTCACGTCATTATTAAGAAAGTTTTCTAAGAAAAATGTAAGAAAAAGAATATTTGTTATGGAAAATAACAATGTCTCTTTAAATATATAATAATGAATATAGAACCAATCCATTCACTTTCATAGGTAAAATAAAGAAAAATATTGATTATTTCCAAAAATACTTTACGACGAAAGTATTAAAGTTCCAAGTGGTATATTAAAATACTCTAAAAAGTCTTATGAACATATACTAAAATTTTCAGGGAAAAGTCAATTAAAATATGTAAGGCAAAAAAAAAAAAAAAGAAAGAAAGAAAGAAAGTAACTTACCGTTTTCCGGCCGCGGTAGATAGATCAAGTTCCAATTTATTTGAGGAATACGACAAAAAACTTCACAAACAAATGAAATCTGCAGGTAAACTGTCCACTCACGCGCACCGCCAAAATATCACTAACAAACCCGGTAAAAACCAAAACTCCACAGCGCGGACAAAGTGCCGCAGAAGTTATTCACGGGACAACTTTCTCAGCCAGTGAGAAACTAGACACTGTTACTCCTCTGCCACTCTTCGCAAGAAGTGTGGTTGAGTAATGTTGACCACGGTTGAAACGGGCGAGACGGGTTTGCGATAGCAACCTTAGCGCCATCTGTCGGAGTACGGTGAGACTGATCGCAGAGAAATTCATCTGCGAAGGAGTTATCGATGGAAGGATGGAACATTTAGAAGAGGAATATGGAAAATGTTACCTACTTTTAGAAAGGAGGTTATGTTCCGATATTCAGGACCGATCAAACCATAGAGAGGCTCACAGGCGTACAGTTTTGAAAATTATTGATGGGGCTGAATTCTTTTTTACACAAATATGTGCATGTAAGTGTAAAAAAAGATAGATTACCAATTTAATGTTGCTTTTTTAACTCCCTTTTACAGAAATTAAACGTAATCGTATACGGATAAAAAAAACTCAAGTGAAATAAAACATAAAGAAAATATAAAAATTCCAATGTATAGACCCGTTTATAAAATGATACTCGCTGTTATTCGCGAATCGTTTATAATAAAATTACAACGGAAGTTGACATTGAATAACGTATTTTTTTTTTTTTTTTTTTTTTTTCGGAATATGGATTTTCTTTCTATTTAAATTTTTTATATAAAAAGTTCAAACGTTGAGCATTTTATTCTAATAAAAAAAAAAAAAGTTTTCCTAATGTCGTTTATCCTTATAACTAAAGAAAAAATGGAACATTTAAAAATTCCATAAAATACTAGACAGTTAAAAAAAAATTCTAAACTTTTTTTTCTTTTTTTTTTATATTAAAAGGGGAAAAAGTGTCCATTTTAGAATTAATGATGTTCCTGGAGCCCCACGGCCCCACCAGTGGCTGAGAGGTTCTGCTCTCGAAGCTGGTAGACGGGAGGTGCTGGGTTTGATCCCAATCGCGCCCGTTGGCCTAATCGTTCGGAGTTTTCGTGGTTTTCTTCGAGCCGTGGATTTATCCATGCGTAAATACGGGTTAGGTTCCCTTAGAAAGACCCCCACGATGGGCACTCCCCCGGGCCTATATCCCAAGTGTAGATAATTGGCCGTCAATAATCAACCCAACCCAACCCTGGAGCCCCACGAGCCCATACAGCTCTAAGCCTATCGAGAGGCCCAGTGCCTAGTATTCATTCGGAACCTTCTTTCTTATATTGGCTTAGACATACATATATGAATATATAGATACATATTTTTATTTATATATAGATACATAATTTTATTTTCTGTTATTAACCTTATCTTACTCTAATAGCACTTTTTTTCTTTTTTACTATAATTATGACAAGGCCAAGATAGTCTTAAAATGTCAATTTTAAGAAAACGGCATATGGAACGGCATACCTGATTTGGGAGCCCTAAAAATAGTTACCCAGTTGGCCCCATCTTTTAATCAGGTTTAGTAGATATTGTCTAGATATTTATGCAATGTTGGAGCAATAGTGTTTAAAATTGCTTCGATTTTTCGGTGTTTATATAGATAATATTGCCATCTAATGGCTAAGCAATATTGGTGAATTGTTGCCATAACATCGCAAATATTTCCGAAGAAACCACAATATTTATAAAATAATAATTCAACTATATTAGGAATATTTTGAATAAAATGGAAAATATTTTCAGATTATTCTGTTAATATTGGTTTGTTTCTTACGGATATTCAAGTTATTTAACTTTCTTAACTCATCTTTTAAAACCCTCTACTCGCAAAACTAACAGTGAAAGTTTTATGGAAGAAGAGACAGTTCATGAAATGATAATTCGGATGTTTAGATATTGGTATTGGTATTGGTAAACTAAAACTTGTAAACCAATCAGAAACGAGTTTTATGTACCAAAATATACTCTGCTAATAAATGTGAATATATGTAAAATGAAATCGGAATGTTACAAATTAACGAACTGAATCATAAACAGAAAAAAATCTAGATGTAAAAACGATAAATTATTATTTATTTAAACATAACTTATTGGTTATTATAGTAATATCGTCATATTTCAATTCAGTTACGTTTAAACTCTGAATAGAAAAAAGTATTAAAATTATTTCAGCGTTAAAATAGTAAATTAATATTGCTGATTTTATACGGTAATATTTTAATTAGTTATTTCTAGTTACTCCTAGTGACTTTAATCTAATTAACTCTAGAGTTAATTAGTTTTAACTGACTTTCTCTCGAAATTTAGAACCTGGATTATTTATTAAACAGATGCTTTTAAGTACATACAATGAGTAACTGGATGCATTATCATATTTACCGGTTTTCGGCAATTTCCTCATATGTGCGAGAAGAAGCGGTACATTTAAAACAGATTACGAAATGCTTTTCTTAACATTGGTAATTTTCTCTTTAGTAATAAAATCTAATTCGGTTGTAATGAGGACGAAGGAACCACAACATTTGTTTATTATAAATAAATTTCTCGCTGTAACCAAGTTTGTTTATATAAAATTAAAAAAGAGAAAAAAGCAAGAGGTTAGTCATAATTTTCTTTGTTTAGTTACAGAACGATAGATGTAATTTTACATTTTAAATTAGCAGAATGAAATTAAATTACCAATGGTAGATTGACATTTATCTTAATTTTTTTAATTCTAAATTTATAAGTAGGAGGAAATTTTTTAAAAGCATTTGAAAAAAAAAACTGCTTATCGTTTACGTAATATAATCAATCAGTAGGAAGACAACCATTTTTTTCGCACCAAGTGCCAAATAGAGTTGCTGCGGCGCTGGATGTCACATCGGCTCAGTGCACTTGTGAATGAAAGCAATGCCTTTTAGTTACCATTTAAGATGTATTTAACAAAATGAACTAGCCGAAACAAATTGACTAAGCTTCATTCAGTGGATTATGTCTAACTATACTTCTTGTATAAAAAAAAGATATCGGCAGAAAATTATCTAACTTTTGATATGGTTCACTTTAGGCAAAACCTTTTTTCTCTTCAAGGCACCATAATAGTAACAAAACTGAATTATGGCTAAGTTAGTGATGTTGAACTGGGTACCAATAATCCGAAACAAAATGGATATACGTCAGCTCCTATTATAGGAGTCTTACCCAGGCCTATTAATCAAAGTGCTACGTCATGCTTTTCTTAGAGAACGCCTTTTTTTTCATTTTTCCAATTTTGTTGAAATTACTTACTATATTTTTTTTCCAAAGCTACATACTAATTTTACGATAATAGCAAAAATAATAACTAATTCATTGAAAAATGTTTTTGTCGCCTTCATATGCATTAACTTTTGTGAGAATGAAGCTGGAGAAAAATGAATTCTGTATTCAGATTTTTGTTTTATTTGTGATTTTGTATCTTCTTTACGGGAAAGCCATTTTTAAACCGTAATTTCAGTTCTTATCAAAAACAAAATGTAGCCTGAAATCAAAAGTTTTAATCCACAATTACTACTTTTCAAATCAGCTCCAGTGGTAGACATGTAAGACTGTAAAAGGGAGCAATTTTATTAAGCATTTTTGCCCTTATTGCTATTGGAAAAATACCTTTAGACAGAACATCTCAAGAAAAAGTTAATTTTATCCAAGAAAAACCCTGTAAACACAACACAGCAAGAGAACACTCGAACTTTGGATAAAATCTCTTCATACTATCTGCTAGAAACTGTTCGGAATGAAACTTTAGATCTATTCTGTATGATTTGATTTGATTGTCTAAGAGGGACTGCTCAGACAAGGAAACCAAGTCTGTAGAGCATATCCCCTTCCCGGTTCCTTTATTAAGGTCTTAAAAAAATACAGAGATCAATTCTGTTTGCGAGTCTGGCTCTTCTTTAATATTGGATGATTCTGATGAAAAGAGTTTGCGTTTAAGCGTAGAAACCAAAACTAAATTTCTCGGCGCTACAATCTATAAACGATGATGGCCTTGCTGTGACTAACCCAGCTTTCTTGACCACGGACTTTGAAATGTTATTTATAGGATATCATATGTTCCGGTCAAGTGATCGACCTGACGCAGAATCTCCAGGCTAAGGTCCCCAAGCATGCTTGATACAGATTTTATCGACCTCGAAGAGACACTACTTATCAGGCCCTTACCTGCAGTAAATGAGTGTCTAGCTTGACGAGTTAATACCTGGACGCGAGGCGAAATTCGCCTGCTCACTACATGGCTGTGATCCACCTGGTAAGAGGCTTGTTGGCATCGCTGCAGTACTCTTTAGGGATTTGTTAACAGTTTTCTTTGTTTGCCGGCTCATGGTTTCTATTTAACTTTGTTGAATTGGCTGATTAAAAAATATATATAAAAATAAAGAAGAGAAAGGGGAGGGGGGGTTGCTCTTCCACAAACCACCTGGATCAACCGTACCTCGAAGGGTTTAAGCATGATCTAGCAGAAAAATTCGCTTATGAAATTTACCATATTGCTTCAAAAACAATTGGATTAGAAATTAGATCTCGTTGCTTTCCCGCGGCGTAACATATAAAGGAAAGTCAAAATCTCGAAATATCAATATGTCTTTATGTTTCAAATTGCAGAGACATTCTTGAAGGCATATTTCACGTTTGAAACGGACGAATACCTTACAGGTTTTGACAAGCCCGATTGATAACTTCATTTGCATAAGAGCACGCTTTACGCGGCCGAAAAACATTTCATTTTTTGATCCAACTTGTTAAGTGGTCTCGAATTTATTTGAATTTAACAGACGAACAAAAGTATAGGACATGACCAGAAAATGATGTCTAAAGCCACACCTTTCAGAAGTTTAAAGATGTGCTGTTTAGTATTCTGATGCTTTCCCGCTGAGAAAACATATAAGGACTCGTCAAAATTTTGGATGTATTAATCAATGGTATTTCGTATCCGTGATACGTGCTTTTCTTTTTGAAGACGTCCCCCAGTAGTAAAAGAAAACTGATACTTACAAATTTTGTTACAAGACCTCTAGGCGGTTTTGACAGGGTAACGGTATATTAAACACTGATAGCTTAGTCTCCCTGGGGCATGAAAGGGAAAACACCCCGTTGTTCTTGGTTTTCCCCTATTGGATTCTATAATAGGTTGTGGAACATAGGCGGATAAAGCATACCTACGTCGTGATTAAATTTATATTCAAAATCGAAAAAAGAATAAGCATGTGCTATGAAAATTTTTTGCATCGTCATCAAGTCGTATATGATAAAGTGTAAAAGTGCGTGCTTTTTCTGTTTATTCTAAAATTCTAATAAAAATCGAGAATTTCCCATGACATAGTTTCCGGAAATAACATATTGGGAATCAAAATCGATCATTTAATGATGTAATTGCCCGATAACCAAACAGCATATAAATTGGGTTTATTTTATGTGTATTCAGTTTACCTGAAAGCTTGGTATTTATTAAAATAAGTCCTTCATCAGCATAAGTTATTTTAAATGTAGTAAACAAAATCAACATATAAATGCAGAAAAATATATTTTCCATGCATGTTTCTTATTTTTAAAATGATTACACCTTTATTTCGAACGTCTATTGTGTAAATATTTTATTTTTATTGTTATTATTATTATTATTATTATTATTATTATTATTATTATTATTATGTTAATCATAATACCTCATCAGGAAAATATAGAAAGCCTTTCTTCTGATTAAATTTTATACTATTTGGTCCATTGTTATTTATTAGGCAATAAAGCTAAAAAGTATATTAGAGATAACTTTATACGTATGTACGTTTAATGGGAAAAGTTTTATAAAATGATAACAATAAATGCCTTTAATAACTAAATAATTTAATTTTGGGAAAATGATCTTCAACAATTTTCCATATTTTCCCGTTTTTCAGCGTAGGTCGATTTAAAATTAAATTTATTGTTTTTTTATTTACGAATTACATAAAAAAAAGTGATTGGGCTTTTTATATATTTAAGAGTTTCTCTTCGTAAATCCAAAATTGAAAGAAGCCTGATTTATTGTATATGTTACTTTTTTTACGTTAATACACATAATTATTTAAGAATATATTTTACTAAATTTTTTAACCCACCATTGTGTGGTCGCGTCTTTTTTAAGGACGCCAACGCCACTGGACGCTTTTTAGCGTTTCTCTCCCATTGTACAAGCAGTGAACGTAATGAAAATTTGTCGTAAAATTTTTCTTTAGGTGAAATGCAATATAATTTACATATGAAGAAAAACAACGGAATTTGAAGGTCATTTTGAAATTAAATACACGCTTTTTAGGCCTAGTGTGAGAGAAACACTCATCCCAGCTCAACAACGCGAAACTTTTTGACACATTCATTGATTCATATTTAGATACAAAACATTAAATTTGCAGGCATGACTATTGAAGAGATTTGATATCAAATAATAATTTTCTCTTTAGATGCAGTTATAACTGATCGCATGAATATAGCGAAATTTCACCGACTGTTTCGTATCGAATATCAGCTTAACCGTCAACTTTGACGACATTTCCTGGAGGAATATTTGCTTTTACAGGAAAAAGAGGTACGCTATTCTATTTTTTAATATTCGAACAAGAATATCGATAAATCTCGTGCATTTAAGAATAAAAATAAATTTGGATATGGACAAAAAGTAATCGGTTTGGATTTGAGAACAGTCTTAAGAAATAACTTTGATCAATAACATGAAGCATGTGAAGTTCTGTTTTTTTTTTTTTTTTTTTTTTTTTTTTTTTTTTTTTTTGATAAATAAATAATTTTAAATATGTTCTAGATAATGAAGGAACTGGTTAGATAAATTCCTTAGAGATGTTCATGCTAATGAATCGATGAAATTAATTAGAATTACTGTCGGACCTTTTCCATAACTAATTATTTTATCAACTAATATACAAATAATGTATACCTAATCATTGAAGACAAAATATATGCGAAAGCATTTCTAACGTGACTATCAAATCTTAAAACAAAATTCTAACTGCGGTAAGTATACCGATAATGGTAACCAGGGAAAAAGTGACCGGAAAAAAAAGTGACAGGGAATTGATAAATATTGATAAGTATTGAACTTATTGATAAATAAGTGTTAAAAATAGCGAGGTAGCAAATGCCTGATTTATATCATTCCCGTAAGCGAATATTTCCTGTAGATATTTGTGAATCCTATTAGAAATAGTAAGTGGGAATATTCGCGTACGAGAATGCTACGGTATAAAATGGATTTATTTTCAATGCTAGTTATATCTGACATTCTTGATTACATCTCAGAAAATTATTATAAAATTCATCTGTTTTGTGGCTTTTTAAACAATTTAATCCTCTCTATTATCGGTGAATTATCGGTGATGAGGATTAAATTGTTTAAAAAGCTATAAAACAGGGGTATATTATAATAATGTTCTAAGAGGAATCGAGAATGTCGGAGATAACTAGCATTGAAAATAAATCCATTTTACACCGTTCAAAAGCATCTCAACTCAGTGGAGATTATTTTTAGTTGAATTATGTTCTCATGAACGAAAGGAAAACGACAAAGGTACATAATGTTTTTGCTGGATACCTTGTTTACAGGGGGATTTCTTCTTCTTTTGTACTCTTCCGTGCTAAACTAAAAAGATTATTATAATATTAATGATTTTAATATACTATCTGACTTTGATATAAAAATAGCATTTCAAAACCTCTAAAACTTTTAACGTTACTACCTTGGTCCGGATACGAACGCTGGTTTTCTTCGCTCGGAGAAGAAACTTCGACCACTGAGCTACCTAGCTCTTGAGCTGCAGATATCTGCTCTTCTTAATCTAGGTCGGTACTAATCTTAAATTTGTAACACTGGATAAAAAATAGTTTTCCGTTCTTTTTCTTTTAATTGCAGACATATTCGAAAGAAAATTCTGATCATTTAAAACCAAATATATGCGAAAGCTTTTCGGAAGTGGCTATCAAATCTCAAAAGATGTCTAAGTCGGCATCTAAACCTCAAAATACAATCTGCGGTAGGTATACCAACAACATGGAGGATTAAATTGTTCAAAAAGCCCGAAAACAGGTGAATTTTATAATACCTTTCTAAGCTGTCTTCGAGAATGCCGGAGTTAACCAGCATAGAAAATAAATCCATTTTACACCCTGTAAAAGCATCTCGACTCGGTGAGTTTATTTTTAGTTTAATTATGTTCTCATGAAGAAAAGAAAAACGACAAAGGTACATCATCTTCTTTTTGTTCCGTACCTTGTTTACAGGGGGATTTCTTCTCCTTTTGTATTCTTCCGTGCTAGACTAAAATAGAAAGTGAAAGCTTGGGGGGTGGTCGTCCTTGACCAGAAGCAAACTCTTCCCCTCACCTCTTTGAATGTCACTGGCAATCTTTCTCAAATCACCCGTTCTGCTCAAGATTCAATCAAGCTGCTCCTCAGATACGATGATTCGTTGAGTCAGGAACCGTTCTTCGAGATTTACCCCGTTTCCCCCCTTAAAAGGCGGCAACAGAGATTTTGAAGGATTCGGAGCATTTAGGATTTTTCGTTTTAGGGAGCTTTGTATTTCTTCTATATGTTTTCTGTGCAGAAATAAAGAGAGATTTTGGACATTCAATGTCCGTTTATATTTTACGCGTTTAAATTAATAATGCAGTTTAGAAAAAAATAAGATTTTAAAAGAAATAAAGGTGTCTCTAAAGTGGGTATTATTTCTTTCATCTAAAGTTTGAAGTGTTGAATAAAAAGTATTAATAATATTAAGAAGAAAGAAAGAAGGATTTGGAGCATTTAGGGTTTTTCGTTTTAGGGAGCTTTGTATTTTTGAATATGTTTTCTGTACAGAAATAAAAAAAAAAAATTTGGGCATGCGATGACCGCTTTTTTTTTTTTTTTTTTTTTTTGTTTTTTTACAGAGCTGATTACGCGTTTAAATTAATAATGCAGTTTAGAAAAAGTAATATATTTAAAGAAATAAAGGTGTCTCCATAAGTGGGTATTGTTTCTTATATCTAAAGTTCGACATGATGCTCGCGCTTAGTATTTTACATAAATGGTTACGTGGTTTTTATTCGTTATGTATTAAAGATAAATTAATAATGTAGGTATAGCAATAAGATTTTGAATTTGAAGAGGTTTTGGAATATTTAGGATTTTTAGTTGTAAGGAGCTTTGCATTTTCATATTGATTTTGTCCCGAAATCTAGATAAATTGCGTGCATGTGATGCTCGCGCTTAGTATTTTACAGAAATGGTTACGTGGTTTTTATTCATTCTGTATTATAGATAAATTAATAATGCAGGCAGCAACGAAGATTTTGAATGCTAGAGGCTATGGAGCATTTAGGATTTTTGGTTTTAAGGAGACTTTGTATTAGGCAAATTGTGAGCATGCGATGTTGGTTTAGTGTTTTATAGTGCTTGTTTATTTTGCTTTATTCGTTAAAAGTAATAGAGATAAATTAATAATGCAGTTTGGAAAATTCTTTTAAGCAAGATTAAAAGACTGATAGAAATAACCGGTGTCTCAAAACTGAGTTCTAATTTTGAGCTTTCGGGATTTTTCGTTTTTTTGGGAAGCTTCATATTTTTGTAATTTATTTTTGTACTGCAATAAAAATAAATTGTAGGCATGCGATGGTCACTTAGTGTTTTACGCAGTCTTTAATCATTAAGTGCTATATTAATTAACAGTGTAGTTTGAAAAATTATTTTTAAAAGACTACAAGACAGAATAAATAAATAAAGTTATCTCCTAAGTGAGTTCATTTCCTTAGATCTAAAGTTTGAAGTATTGATTCAATAAATACATAAATAAATAAATAACAGACAGAAACCTTAATCGAATCTATTCACAAAAAAGTTTAATTTGTTATATAGTGTAAAACCGTTATGTGCTATGATAATTAATAATACTATTTGGAAAATCAAAATCGTTTTAAGTAAGACTAAAAGAAAGAAAGAAAGTTGTCTCCAAAGTAAGTTCCTTTTCTTAGGTCTAAAGTTTGAAGCATTTATTCAATAAATAAATAAATAACAGACATAAACCTTAAATCGATCCTATTTCCCCAAAAAATTTAATTGTTATATAGCGTATAATCGTTATGTGCTATAATAATTAATAATGCTATTTAGAAAATCGTTTTAAGTAAAACTAAAATAAATAAAAAAAGTTGTCTCCAAGGTGAGTTATATTCCTTACATCTAAAATTTGAAGGATTGATTAAAAAGAGAGAGAGAGAGAGAGAGAAACCTTAATCGGGCCTATTTCCAAAAGAATATATTTATTTTTAGATTTTGCTTAATATGAAATTTTTAAACATAGGCATTCACACAAGAAATAAGTCCTTGGGTGAACGTCTAATGTAGAGGTTACAGGTCTTTCTGAGAATTGAATACATTTATGTTTTAAACGATAAAAATGGCGCGAATTTTTTTTTTTTTTTCTGGGAAATTTTAAGCTGACTTTGAAAATATCGGGAATGAAAAAAAAAAAAAAAAAAAATGTAAGGAGAAAATGCTATTCCATGAGAACAGGGAATTAATATTTTTACATGAATGATTATTTACATATAATTATGTATAACAATCTTAATTAAGAAATGAATGTATTTTCTTGTCATTAAGCTTATTTATACATTAAAAATTAGAGCATATAAAATTATCATTTGTAAACAATGTAAGCTCTTTTCCTTTTTCTAATTTTTTTTTTCTGTTATTTTTAACATTTTGAATAAAGTTTACAGGCAATTACATAAAAAAACAGTTATTTTATTTTATAATGGAAATTCGCACGTATTAGCGAAACAAAATGAAAAAAATATACAGTCGACCTCTATATAACGAAGTTGCTAAATCCAGCAAAAAGTTCGTTATATGGAAAATTCGTTAAATAGAGATTCACCCGTTAAAATGTTTAATCTACGTTTTCAATTAATAAACCCTAAATGTCATACGAAAAATAAATTAATTACGCTCTTTTGTAAATTATATCCATTAGTTTTAGTTATTTTGTTCTTAAAATAATAATAATAATAATAACAAGAAGACGACATTACTGTACTTTAGTTTAAAAAATAGTTTTACATTTAAAATTAATTAATTATTATGTTTTATTTTATTATCGTATGTGTAAAATTTGTGAAAAGAAAGATTAAGTTTGATATGTTCAGAAATATTTTGGGAAATAGGTAGAAAACAATGTAAGATCGAAAATAAAAGGTCGTTATATAAGAAAATACACGTCGCTATTTGGAAATTATTTTAGAAGGAAATTCGTGATATGTTTTTCATTACAAAGAAAAGTTCGTAAAATAGAGGAATTCGCAAAATAGAGGTTCGTTAAATAGGGGTCTGACTTATGTCTTTTTAGAATACCGCAAAATTATTTTCCTGCGGCATATTTAAATGCCGGTAACGGTGAGCGTTTTGATGTCTTAAGTTGATGAATCGTGTTGGTTGGATATATTGGTTCTCAAGCTGTCGCTCTTCTTGCCGACACTTCGTTTGGTTGCTCTCAACTTGCCTGTCAGATGGCATCAGCGATTGCGTCAACTTTTGAAAGAAACCTTATGCCAAAAGATTTTGTGACTCTATATTTAACTTCCTGCGATCTTGGGTAGATTCTTTTTTTTTTTTTTTTTTTTTTTCATTTAGTTCCTTGCAGGGACTAGGGATTTGGTACGTTTAACGTAACGAAGCGGTGCTAAGAAATAGCGGTGCAGTCATTTGTGAACGTGATTTAAAAGATCGAGGAGATTGTTTCGCCGATTTCGGTTGCAGTTATTAGATTCAATTTGTTTCTGGTCGTTTCGTTTTGAAATATGAGAAGGATCCGATTTGCTTCAATTTTCTAAATCCCGGAGCTTTTTTTTTTTTTTCTTTCCAGCGTTTTTCTTTTTTGTATATGATTTTTCCTCTTTTGATATGAAAGGCGGACAATTGTATCTAATTGAAAAAAAAAAAGGAAAAATTCGTTTAATGAAAGTTTGCGCGGAATATAAATTTGTTTGGATAATCTGGACACAAGTAAGCAATTTCTTTAAAATAGATTGCTGTTTACTTTTTAAATGTAGACAAGGAAAAATTTCAGAAACAATTATATTTTTAAGTAATTATTTAGGTTTACTTCGGAAAACATTTTATAATTCATTTTTAAAATGTTCAAATAAATAATATAGCTCCGAAAATTCTCATATACCCTTTGAATAACGTATCCTACGAATCTAACACATAATAAGAGCAATGGAGAGATATATACAGTTTATTTACAGTTAATTGAAATTTAAAACACAATTTCAAAGTGAGGAATATTTCTTAAATTAAGAAATAAGAAAAAGAAACACTTGCATAAAGTTTTAGAATGAAGTGACCACTTTTTATTTCTCTCTTTCTTTTCTTTTCTTTTTCTTTTTTCCTCCTGAATTTTAAACCGGACATTTAAAATAATTAAAACCGCAAGAAACATAGCTTTATTTTTTTTTTATAACTTTATAATTACTTTTTATGATACTTTGAATCTTGAAATTTCAACGTTTTCCGACACTGAAAATGCGTCTTGTCTAATAAATTTCAAAATCTTTTAAAATTTCGTTAATCTTTTAAAAATTATTAATTCTTTTAAAAATTCAAAAGCAAGGAATTTTTTATTAGTTGTGGTGTAGTTTCTCAAAGGACAAATGTGTAAGCCATACGCTATTTCTTATTAGATCTTTATTTCGTTTAAACATTTTAAATAGTACAATTTATTACATCAGTACTAATTAAATGAAGAATCATAACCTCATCAACAATAAGGGATTTCTTCTTATAATCTCCCTCTAGATGTCTTTCTCAAACGTTTGAACCGAATATGTTAAAAAGTTCTTGTGAAGTCTTTATTGAAGTATACTTATTGAAGATTTATTGCTCTTATTTTTTAAAAATGTAACATTATTAATTAATACAGAAAAAAAACATGTAGCTATAATTAAAATATAGAAATATATAAAAAATATAGAAATATATAAAAAATATATAATATATATAAATATATATAAATATATAAATAAAATATTATATATATATATGTGTGTGTATGTATATTACATTAATATATTATAATAATATAATATAAATAAAATGTATAAATATATAAATAAAATAGTATATATAAATATAATATTATATTGATATTTATATATATATATATATGTGTGTGTGTGTGTGTGTGTGTGTACATATATATCCGTTCATACATTATAATAATATAATATAAATAATATATATATATATATATATATAGAAAATATAGAAAAAAAGTGTTCATTTAGCCATACTGCACTCATTTTTTATTAACACTTTCCAATATAGTTGAAAAGTTTTATGACTTCGGTTTGTCTGTTATTCCAGGTGGCCGCACTCAAACTCTCGTAGATATACTCGGATTGCCATGTATGTTATTGAGATTTACTATAACATGTTCTCTATTGAAAATAGAGCGTGTAGCATTTATAGTTCGTGTACAGGGACACTAAAAAAAATCTCGTTACACTACTGTCTATGGGGGAAATCGTTTGAGGTGTATTTTAACGATGTTATACTACTTGAAACATATTGAAATTGATATATATTACTGAGGTGAAGTAAAACAGGCTTTCATTAGATTAGGAAGTGCAAAACTTTATCATTCATTAACAGGATCACGCGAAAAATTTGCCTACATTAGGGATGCACATTCTGTGGCCCGTCGTGTGTTAATTTGTAGCCCGCAGATAAGTCGCGGAAAACAATAACGAGTTGCGTCCACCTGACGCTGGAAAATCGAGAATTTTATCGATCTGGCACGGAAAAATTGAGAATTTCGTCGATCTGATGCGAGAAAATCGCGAATTTCATCGATCTAGTGAGAGAAAATCACGAATTTCTTCGATCTGCTGCGAGAAAATCGTGAATTTCGTCTACCTAGTGAAAAAATTCGTGAATTTCGTCGACCTGGCGCATAAAAATTACAAATTTCATCGATCTGATGCAAAAAATTGCAAATTTTGTCGATCTGGATAAGAGAAGTCGCAAATTTCGTCAATCGGGCGCGGAAAAATCGCATTTTTTTCAGTTTGTCGCCAAAAAAATCCCCGTGAATTTCGTCTACGTATATCAATTAAAAATCGCGAATTTCGTCAATTGGTCGTTGGACAAAAACTGCAAATTTTGTCAATCGATCGCAGAAAAATATCGCGACATATGTCAGTCGGTTGTTGATAACAATTGTAAATTTCGTCAATCAGTCGTTGCCAAAAATGGGAAATTTGTCAAATACTTATGGAAAAAACTCGAATTTCGTCCATCGATCGCAGCAAAATCATGAAATTTATCGATCTGGTGCAGAAAAAACGTGAATTTCGTGGATTTGTTACTGGAAAATGGCGAATTTCGTCAATCAATCTCGACAATAAATAAAATTTTAATAAACGCGAATCTTGTCATAATCGGCCGAGGGAAAAAATCTTATAATTAGTCAATCGGGCTTTGTTATTTTAAAAATCAGTTTCCATTTTTTTTAAATGAAATTATTCTTCATAAAATTTCGCAAATTACCAATAATGTTAAATTTTTTAGAAATATTACGTAATTATTTTTAACGAATAAGTCTCCATTTATGACGAAGGAACAGTTAGTTTTCATAAAGTGTTGTATGGTTATTTATATGTGTGTGTAAAAGCCCGGCATACAATTGTTTATTTATATTTATTTGGGGTTTTTTATAAACAAAAATCGCCATTCATCAAGAATGAATAGTTATTTTTCACAAAATTTTGTATAATATTAATAAATATTCAGATGTTTAAAAGAACTATGTACATTTTCACCATCAACAACAATCTATAATGTCAGGAAGAAAGGAACTTTTATTCCTTGTCATCTTTCAATGTTTATTAGAAACGTGTTATAATAACTTATATAAAAAAGTTTCTTATATAAAAAATTCCATTACGGTAGATTCTTCCATGTTATAAAATATTGTAAGGTGAGTGATATTTTAGAGCATATTATAAGATTTAGATATTATACAAGGAAAAAATATATTTATGATTAAAATTGGTCATTTTCTGTTGTTTAACTTTATATCCCCATTTTATGGTTGAAAATGTTAAAAAGTAAAATTTAGAATAATTAAGCTAGATTACCCCCCCCCCCCCCCCTTCCCCAAAACAAAATTTTGTTTACGAAACTGACGTTGGCCCTCGACAACCCAGATATTTTTGTGATTGGCCCTTCTCTTATAAAGGTTATGCACCTCTAGCCCACATAATGGTCGACGAAGAATTATTGTTCGCAACATATTTTAATGATGTTAGACTATTTCAAACATCATGAAAATACATTATTGAAATTTATATATACTATTGTTTTTCAATTGAGTTATTTATTTTTCAGCTGAACAAAATTTAACATGCTCAGAGAATCTTGCAGAATAGAAATAAATTGATATACAGGGCTACGAAAAGAAATAAATACATTGCCGTCTATGAATGATAATTTCTGATAGTACATTTTTAGTTGTGTTATACTTTTTATTTCACGAATTAAATTTTAGTGTAGTATGAGGCATGTATAAAAATAATATACAGGGCGGTACAAAATTGTTCGTGTATTTCCGTCAATTGGTGGAAATTTCTAAATGTGAATTTTCGACTATATTATGCGTGTTGTAACTAAGCTAGATTTAACACACTATGTTGTATATATACAGATCTTTAGATCATGTACTGTGATGCGCTAAAAATCTCGAGTACCTTTCCTGGAATGGACGGTAATTTTTAAAATCTTTCTTTAAAATGTGTTATCCGTTTCATAAGTCGTTAGATATACAGGGTGTCCCAAAAGTCCTTGACACATTTTAAAATTCAATAGAAGATCAAGCAATTGGCGTACAAAAGTGCGGTTTGGATGAAAATGTTTCTTATGATTGAAAATTTTGTTTAAGCAAATAAAAAAAATAGTTCCAAAATTTTCTCATAGCTGGCGCTGCTTCTGGAAAGTTATCGAACAGGCAGAATACCTTTATACATAACAATCACGAAAGACGCACAATGCACTCTTAGAAATGGATACTCAAATTCCACGAAATTTTCTTCGTTTTTAACGAAACGGTTGTCTGAGAAATGCTCCGAGTAAATATTTCTTCAAATCGAGTAAATTTGCATCCTCAAAATTACGAAGAAATTAGTTTCGTCAAATTGTTTCTTTGAAAGTTCCAAAAAAAAGTTTGGTGGTGCCATCTATCGGAGATTTTAGAAGTATTTTTAATTGACTAGGGGAAAATAAGAACACTTTTCAAAAGTCTTCAAGGTGATTCGAACGCGCGACTGAACGCTCTGACGTGGCAGCTGAACGCTCTGACCACTTAGCCAGCGGGAGTTCGGAATTATTTGATTTTAAATGTATTTACGGGATGTTGATGTGTGTTTATATTTTTAGAAAGCAGATTGTATTTTTATCGGTGCTGTTATAATTTCTGCATGTTTTAATTAATAAGGCTAGATTATTATTATGGTTTTTCTATGGTTAATAAATAATTAGAATATGGCTTGATTAATATAATTTATTAGAGAAATTTCCTTTGTTCAATGAATGATTAAAATATGGTCTAGTTAATTTGTTGATCAGAAATAATTAATTTTGAAGTGCATATTTTGGAGGCGAGTTCATCAATTTTAGCGGATAAGATTACTGTTTATAGAGGGGAAGGGGTCAGTTATACATATTTTAAATTTGATTGTTATATGAATACATTTCTTAAATAAAAAAAGAGCTCCTATTTTTTTTTTTTTTTTTTTTTTAAACCATTGGGAAAATGTTGTTGCTTTCGGTCGAAAATGGACCAAATGATGTTCGCATTTTACTATTTTAACCGTTTTTAACGAAATTCTGTAACTTTAGAAGAATTTTTTAAGCGTTGTTAACGAAATTCTGTAACTTTAGAAAAATTTATCTTTGAATAGGCAATAGAAATGCATAAAATCGTTACAAAAAGGATAGACGCAAATTATCAGATATGAAAAATAAAGTGAAAATTTGGTACTTTCGTGTTATAGCGGCCCGCAAGGATGAAATATTTTGTTTCTGTTTTCATTAATATATTGTAAATTTAGTACTTTCGTGTAATTTTTTTTTTTTTGAATGATTTTGTAACAACAAAAATAATCTGGCCGGGAATGGGGAAACATTTTTGTCAAATATTTGAGATTTTTCATTTCATTAAAAATCACCTAATTTTGAGACGACGAAATGATTTTCAAAAATGTTGAAATAGCTCAAGAATTGCGGAATCGTCAAAAGTGAGAGGTTTTTTTTTTTTTTTTTTTGACAGCGAGGAAACAGTTTCGTCAGATATTTGAGGATTCGCGTTTCGTCGAAAACCACGTGACTCTGTGACGAAATGATTGTCAAAAATAACGAAATGAGGCCTAAGGATTGCGGAATCGTCAAAATTGAGTGTTTTATTTCTGAGAGTGTGCGTGTCCGCATTCCATAAGTTAACAATATTCGTCTATCCATCCTCACTCGTCTAATCGAACTCAGGAGGGCGAGTATTGTTAAGTTCTGGAATGTGGGTTGCTATTGTTTGGACAAAAATTGTGCATACGCATTGTGCGTCTTGCCCCATTGCTATGTATAAAGGCATTCTACCTATTCGATAACTTTCCAGAAGCAGTGCCATGTATGAGAAATTTTTGGAACTAATTGTTTTCCTTGCTTAAACAAAATTTCTGATCATAAGAAGCATTTTCGTCCAAACCGCACTCTCGTACGCCAGTTGCTTGATCTTTATTGAATTTTAAAATGTGTCAAGGACTTTTGGGACAACCTGTATTCTTTCACCTTTTTAAATGGTGAAGTTCCGTTAAAGTATTTAGGAAGTGTTGGAAAGTGTTTCATAATCTATGCTTGACACATGATTTGTCCTTGTTTAAGAGATGGTAAAGGTATAAGGATTGACGATCTTTGATTAACCTAACAGAAATGTGTATTTTCTATTATTTATTTATCTATTTATTTTTTAAGAATTCAGACAGACAGCAGTAAAATTTTATTTAAAAAATAAAGATTTAATAAAGACTGCAAAATTGTGATTTTTTTTTTTTTTTTTTTTTTTTTACAAGATAATTTTCAAGAAAATTTCCCATATTTTAAGCGAGGTAAAAATCAGCAACGATTTCTATTCTTGTCTAATTGTTGACTGAGGGAAAATTTCGATATTATAAATGGAGTAAATGACCAGTGATTTCCTACTCTTGTCTAATTGTTAAATGAAACACCTACTTTTATTTCAGTGCATGGATAATCATGGATATATTTTTTTTCTGAATTTATTTTACAAGATAATTTTCAGAAAAATTTCTGTTATTTTTAACGAGGTAAATTAGGTAACGAGGTAATTCCTATTCTTGTCTAATTGTTCAATGAGGGAAAATTTCTATATTTTAAATGAGGTAAATCAGCATTGTTTCCTATTCTTGTCTAATTGTTGAATGAAACACCTACTTCTATGTCAGTGCATGGATAATCTGAAAATAAATAATTGGAAATGAAAAAAATAATATTCATAAAACTTCATTCACCTATGCAAACTATTGAGTGCGTTTATATTTTTTGACTGATCAATTGAAGTAAAATGATTATCGACATATCAGTCGAAAAGTGACGTTTGGAAACAATCATGACTTGTAGAATCCGATTCATAATCAGATGACAAAACATCAAATAGTTTCTATTTAGAAGTTAATCAAAGCGATATTAAGATGTCATGCACCAGTTGATTCTGATTTATGGCTTAACGTCAATGCTTAACAAGAAAGATAAAAACGCTTTCTCTATAGCTCTTACGCAACAACATTTATTAGTAAATGGACACGTGATAGATAATATGAAGCTAATAAGCGAATTCGCCTAAAAATGGATTTTACTTTATACATCATACTAATAATAATAACAAACGCTTCAATTAAATTCATTAGCAAAAACAAACGTGGGATAAAAAAAGAATGCCGGTTGTCAGCCGCCACTTGACGAATAAAACTATCTTACAAATACACAATCTCTACTTCACAATTACTTGATTAGTAAAATATAATAATAAATAAAAGAGGATCCGTAACTTTAAAAGTAAAGAAAAAAATTTAGTGGCGAATCATTTACGTATAAATTTATATAAATATGCTTATCTGTAAATACATATAAAAGTAAAATAGCGATCGAATACATATGAGGGGGTCGGGGCAAGAGAGTGCCAAGAAACATTTTTGAACTTCTGATATATTTCAATTTGAAAATTTGATCTAATACTCAAATCAAGATATATAACCTAAAGTTTTTTCGCCAATATCTTGGTAACATTTGAGATATTCTGGGTAACAATTTGGCATTACTTTAATGATATTACTATTATTATTATTTTTTTTTTTGTAAATTAGCTATCTTCATTGGGGGCATAAACATCTGGGACAAAAACGAAACATATGCTGCCACCAAGTGACATTAGAAACAAATTATATGTTGGATATTATAATTTACAATATTAAGCAACAGATTACAGTGTTAGATTTATTTCACTAAAAATGAGGCTTGGCACTTTCTTGCCCCGACCCCCTCATATCTGGTTCGTATGAAGAGTTCAAAGCATTTGGTCTAAATTAAATTTCAAATAGTAATAATAATAATCAATAAATTACCGCTAAAGTTGTTCTTGACGGTATTGTAACGTCTTTAATTTGCGTTATTTAATGTTTGTACAGTGTTTCTCTCATAACTGGAATCAAACATTGACTCTTGCTTATTAGTGCATTAATGAGAACATTTATTTGTTCGGGTTACTATTTTTAGAAAAATATTAGATAAGTAGCAAATTTTGGAATGTAAAAAATCTACATAATGATCACCACATCATATTAAATTATCTTTCCGTTTTCTTTTATAAAACGACTTTTATCACGATATAAGGCATTTAATTCTTCTCACTATATTTCTATATACCGCAAGGGGTCCCACTAGCGGCTGCGAGGCTCTGCTCTCAAAAAACTTGGTAGACGGGAGATGCTGGGTTCGACGGTCTAACCGTTAGGAGTTTTCCATGGTTTTCTTCTATCCATGATTAGCTTGGGTAAATACAGGTTAGATCCCCTTAACCCCGCCGACTATAGGTAATCGACTGTAACAAAAAACGCACCAATATACCGCAAGATTCTCTGCTTACCGAAAACTAGAGCATGATTATTATTTTTTTTTTTTTTTACTTAATAAATATACTTTTTGTGGTAAACTTAATTACAGGACAATGGCTAAAAACATACCACTGTTATAAAAATGGTATATTTAAAATATTTTTAAAAGTTAAGAAAGGAATAAAAAGACTGAAGGATAAAATAATATAAGAGCCTTAAATGATATGAAATAAATGATTCTCAATCTATATTTGGTTTAGAAATTCATAAAAAAAAGTACAAAAAAAAAAATATGCATCATTAAGTCTCTTCTCAAATTTGAACACACTACTTTCTGACACGTTAAGCAATCATTTTCATCCGTAAATGCATAAAATATGAAGTTATTGAAATTCAAAGGAATTGAATAAAATTTTCATTTTTCTATAAAAGAAACAAATATATTATCCTCACAAAGTTGTTGCTTTTATGCCGATTTTCTAGCATAATACTGACGAAGAGATCTTCAGTCAGGTAACAATGACGAGAAATCAAAGATGTATAACATTTATCAGGAAAAAAATACACCTGAATGAAAGTACCTAAAAATTTCAAGAACCCTCATGAAGTGCAATTGTAAATGTGTCAAACATTGGCATTGTCCGAGAAATAAATAACCATTTATATGACTTGAGAACACACTAAAAAAAAGGTCTAAAGAAACGAATATTTTTTTCGGCTATTGAGATATAATAAATTCGAAAAAGAATCCGTTTCAGTGAAAAAAAAAAAAAAAAAAAAAAAAACCGTCAAAGGAAAAAATGTCAACCCGATTCCTTCTAAAGACCTGTGGGCCTGCGCACGTGGCTATCTCTTTCCTGACTTCACGCAAAGATGCTTCTCTTGTTTCTATCTGGATGTCAAATATCTTCTATTTAAATTTATGGCCCCTTTCACATCTCCGAGCCGTTATTTAACAGCTGGGTGTCCTGAAGGACACACCCACAGTAGATTGAGGAGTCATAAAAAGTCCGCCCGGAAGCGAGATGGTGCCACTGGTATCCAGGGGGGCCTTTGCACACCCTGCTGAACTCCCCCACCCACTCACTTTATGGACAGATAGCAAAATTGCGATCCATCGCTGCTTCTCACATTCACTTGTGGGTGGTCAGAAATCCTTGTAATCTATAAATCGACTTGTTGACTAATAAGTAAGGACGATGAAACAGTTCAGATAAGGTTGAATGAGACTTTTTGAATTTAACGCACCACTGAAAAAAGATTAGTCTATTTATGATTTTTTTAATTATAATTTTATTGCCGAAAATTTATACAATGTGTCATTATCGGCATATTTTTAAGTATATATTGTTTGTTTTGTGCATGCACATTTGAAAAAAAAAATTATATGTATCATAAAAAAAAAATCTCTGAAATTGACAGAAAAAACTGTCAATTTAAGCGCCAGTGGAAAACCGTTAAATTGACAGAAAATAACTGTATATTTTCATTAAAACAATTTTTTTTCTGTAAAAATTACAAAATCCACATTTTTTTTTTTTTTTTTTACAGGAAAAAACTGTTTTTCTTTATTTATTTTTTATTTTATTTTTATTTTTTGCAAAAAGTACAATATTTTTCCGTCAAAATTGCAGATGTATACTATATATATATATGATTTTCGGAGATATAATATCATAAAAAAATTATATTAATTTAATATGCGTACACTTTTAAACAATTTTTTTTATCATTAAATTATTTTTAAAATGCAGTGCTTTTGAAATAGTCTTAGGTATTTAGCATGTGAATTTAATAAAACATGTGCCACCCCTCAGACTGACTTGTGTGCGGTCAGAAATTCTTGTAATCTATAGGTTCGATCCCAATCGCGCCCGTCGGCCTAATCGTTCGGAGTTTTCGTGGTTTTCTTCGAGCCGTGGATTTATCCATGCGTAAATACGGATTAGGTTCCCTTAGAAAGACCCCCACGAAGGGCACTCCCCCCGGGCCTATATCCCTAGTGTAGATAATTGGCCGTCAATAATCAACCCACTCTTGTAATCTATAGATCGACTTATTAACTAATAAGTAAGGACGATGAAACTGTCAAGATAAGGTAATAAATTGGACTTTTTGGATCTAAACGCACCAGAGAAAAATGAAAAAAAAAAAAGAAAAAAAAAGATTAGTCTATTTACGGATTTTTATAATTATATCGCCAAAAAGTTATGCAATATGTAATTATTGACATATTTTAAGTATATATTGTATATTATGTGCAAGCACATTTGAAAAAGTATATACACGTATAACAATAATAACCGAATCACTAAATGAAGATGTCATGTAATAATTTTATACACTAATTGTTATAGTAAAATAAATATTTATGTAAAACTTACTAGCAAATAGAACCCACAAGGATATCTCAATATATTCACAATCATAAACATTTTTATTTTATATATATATTATTTTTTCGGAGATATAATATAACAAAATTTCATAGTAATTTAACATGTTTGTGCACATCTGAACATTTTTTTTTAAAAATCGTTGAATCATTTTCATCCTTTTCAAATTACAATGCTTTTAAATACTCTTAAGTATTTAGCATGTGAATTTAATAAAACGTGCGTTGCTCTTCAGACTGACTTGTGAGTGGTCAGAATGAAGAATATTTATTCTTCTTTATTCTTCGGTCAGAAGTCCTTGTACCCTATAAGTGAACATGTTGACTAATAGGTAAGGCCATTGAAACAGCCAAGATAAAATAATAAATTGGAATTGAAGATTAGGCCACAGAAAAATGAAAAATCAGATTAATATATTTATGACATTTTATGATTTCATCGTCGACACACACACACACACACACACACACACACACACACACACACACACACACACACACACACACACACACACACACACACACACACACATATATATATATATATATAAATGAAAAATAAGATTAAAATTGTAATAATAAAAAATAACATTAAAATTGCATGCACAAAGTAAAATAAAATGTGTCTATATAATAATACCTCTTTAAAATTATTAAATTACTTTTTAAATATAATGTTCAAACACAATTGTGGATGGTGAGATATTCTTGTACACTAATGATCGATTTATTTGCTAATTAAAGAATGTAATAAAAATCGGATTTAAAAATTAGGGACAGAAAAGCGAAAAAGCTTCTTGCAGCATTTTATGACTTTTATTATTCTATCTCTGAAAAAATTAAGCGAAAAAACTTCGATCAGCATTTTATGACTTTTTATAATTCTATATCACTGAAAAAATTACAATATATAAATGAAAAATAACACTAAAAATGTACACACCTGGCAATATATTAATTTACAATAAAATATGCAGGGTCATAATCAAGTAATTATTATTCAATTAATTTTAATATGCAGCCAGTGTTGCCAATCAAGCTACTTAAAAAAAAAAAAAAAATCTGATTTTTTTATTGCTACCAATTTTTTGAAAACTCGACTTATTTTCGTCTTATTTAATCTGGAATAAAATTAGACGAATATTATTATTTCAAAAAAGTGGTTGAATTTTTAAAAAAGTAGCAAACTGGCAACACACATTGTATACAGTGCTAGGAAAATATATTTACTATTTAGCAAGCGAATTGTATAAAAAGTAGTGTTATTAGAAATTTTCTGTGTTTTTCGATATGCAATAATTTAGAAAAGATTTTAACTTGATAAAAATTACAATATCTGAAATTGTTGACAATAACGAATGGGATATTCAGGGAGAATCTTGAACAATTGTTATATAGGGAAATCGAAAATAAGTATAAAAGTAAAAATAAGTTTTTAAAATACACTCTTTTATAAGCGCTACATGTTTATGTTGAAAATCTCACCTAATTTCATGACTACAATTCCTAATTTAAAAAAAATTAATTAATTAAAATTAAAAATCCGTTACAAAATATCTAATAACCTAATAAAAATTACAATATCTGAATTTGTTGACAATAACTAATTTGAAATTCAGTGAGAATCTTGAATAATTCTTATAAAGGGAAATCGAAAATAAGTATAAAAATAAAATAAGTTTTTAAAATACACTTTTTTATAAAGCGCTCAGTATTTATCTTGAAAATCACGCCTAATTTCATGACTACCATTCATGATTCAAAAAAAAAAATCCGTTACAAAATACCTAATAACCTAATAAAAATTACAATATCTGAATTTGTTGACAATAACTAATGAGAAATTCAGTAATAATCTTGAACAATTGTTATAGAGGGAGATCGAAAATAAGTATATAAAAGTAAAAATAAGTTTTTAGAATACACTCTTTTATAAGCGCTCAATGTTTATCTTGAAAATCAGGCCTAACTCCATGACAGCAATTCATGATTTTTTAAAACAATTCCGTTACAATACATTATTTTGGCGTGGGCACGGAACCCGATTGTGGAAAAGTCGCCGCTTTTTTTTTACGCTCGGTAGAAAGCACGTACTGAACTTATTTTTTAAAAAAATATATAATTTTTTATCTGTTTATATTTTAAGATACCGCAATAGCAAAAGAAAAAAAATTCCTGTCGTCTCGGCCTACAGGCAAAGGTAGATTTCGAAGACGCAGACCGTGGGGCGCATGTTTATTGGGAATTGCAGAAGAAAGACCTATTTGCCCTGATGCGGCAGTTGGGATCGCCCACTTCGAAATTTATCTAAAAAACTCTTTCGAATTATATATATAATATAATATATATTAAATTATATAATATATATTAAATTATTCTATATTTTATATTAACCTATCATCGAAATTACGCCTGTAGGCGGAGTCAGCAGGGATTTTTTTTGTTTTATTTTTATTATTATTTTTCTTTTTGCTGTAGGAGTTGGTCCTGTAAAAAACTTGTCAATATAAAAGTTGTAGATAACATTAAGAAGATTTATAATAAATTTAAGTGGATTTGATACCTTGTGAATTGACGAAGTTAGGAATTTTTTTCTTCTTAAACCCCTATTCCCCCCCCCCCCCTTGGGGGCATTTTTAATGAAATCAAAAATCTGTCATACATAAATTTTTGGCCCTTTTCCTAGAAGTAATAATAACTTTAAACGGATCCGATATGTATCATAATTAAGAAGTTATGTTTTTTTTCTGTTTTCACAAAATGTCCCACCCCCTTGGTTCAATTTTGCCCATTAACGAACTTGACCGAGATTTTATACCCCTTGATTTTATGTATCAGTTTGGAAGAGATTTGTGCAGATTTATGAAGTTATCGTAAAAATGGTATAGATAGATAGATAGATAGACAGATAAAATTTTGAACTGGGGGTGGTTTTGGGTTCTAGGAGTCATGATCGGTTTAGATATGCAAAATGTTTTCAGAAATTCCAACTTAGGGGAGAATGTAATGGATAGTATTTCTTAAGAAATCTACCTAAAAGCTTTATTTAAATTATCTTTTTAGAATTTCTAAATTGATTTCTCAACGTATAATCATAATTTAATTAATATGAAACAATTAATTGATTAAAGAATATTTTTTAAAATATATACTATTACATTCTTTATTTTTTATTTATATTTTCCACTTTATAGTGTTTAAACTATTTCTTTGTTTTAGCTTCATAGCCAGTTGACCTTTTTGGCGAGCCTATTTTGGAGCATAACTAAATCCATTGTTATTATAACTCGTATACAAATAGTAACCATAAACAATATTTGGCGATTTACCACCTGTGGCGGGCTAACGGAAAAAATCTTAGAATTAAGTTATTAATTTATTATTAAGTTCTAAAAATATTACAATGTTGTAGTGCTATCAGAAATACACCTTTGTGCATAATTTTTATCATTCTTAGCATATCCGGAAGGGAGATAAAAATCGACTAGTTGATCCACCCGGCGCTGCCCGGGCCCGTGATAAAACCTTAAATGAACTCCAAATAAAAAATGCTCATAACTAGTGATGAAAGTGTTCGTAAGAAAACATAAAAAAAAAGCTTATTCTGTCCAAACTCTTTGAAATTTTTAATAGTTATAAATAATATAATAAGTTTTCAGCCCGTGAAAAAATTAATTCAGAAATGTTGTAATTTGGTTTTAAAATAAATATGTTTTTTTTCCACCAGAAAATAACTTTTTTTCAAATTTTATAGAAGGAGAGAACTCCCCCCCCCCGCCCCTCCCACTTCCCTTTCCATCTTTCAAAGAAGTGACAGAACACCCCTCCCTTTTCCTTTTGTTCACCCCTATCTCAAACAAAGCAGGTGGAAGAATGGATGCTCCCTCCAGGAAGAGGGGATAAAAATAGAACGAAGGCGAATTTAGAAGGAGTATTTCCTAGGGGCAGATTTGTGAACAGTGAAAACCAATAAGTGAACTATTTTTCCTCAACCCTCTTGATTATTCTTAATACTGTATTAATTAATACTCGGTTAATCTCTATTCATAATTCTCGATTAATCTCTATTCTTAATTCTCGATCAATCTCTATTTCCTGAGTAAAGTTGAGGCATGCGCAGTAAGGTTGAATTTGCACTGACAAATTAAGACTTTTGCTTCTCGTTTTAATATATTAGATTACAAAATTCCATCATTACATACAAAAACCAAGTTGAGTTAAATAAAAGACACCTTTGTGAACTGTGACTTGCAAACCATAGGCTAAAAACCAAAAAATACATATTATTGAGAGGAACTATGGGGTTACTTTGTTTTATCTTTGACCGTGAAGATATATTTTAAATTGAACCATCGTGTATAATTTGTTTCTTTCAAGAGAAGATTACGGAAGAAAGAATGGACACTTGGATGTACTAATAAAACTTGTAGTTTCAGCAATTCCCTTTTTAAAATGTTTAAAAATGTTATAAGTTTTCATTATTTGGCCTTTTCAACGAAAGAAATTAAGAAATAATTATGAGCTAAAATTTTGAGATTTGGCCTACAAACACAGATTTTTTACATTTTAATAGAGCATACAACTTACTGATATAATTTGACACATAATTTTAGAGATCAAGTAATTTTTAATTTCAGACGAAATATAACATAAGAAGTCTTAATTATTATGGTGCAGGTACGTGACATTTTTTGAGTGCGACGTCATATTTTCTTCACCTTGTCGATTTCCAACTGAGCAATATAATTTTCTATTCACCACTACGTGCCGTTTTTCAAGTACCCCACGCCATTTTTCGAATGCGCCGTTCTGTCATTTTTTTCGGTTCTTTTTTACTTAAACTATTCCTCAAAAAATAACTTTCTTTAGCCATTATAGCATTATATTATTTTCTATCAATTTTTGTTAGTTACGCTTTTTTTGGAAAATAATTAACAGGCCTCGTTAAATACTGAACTGTTAACTTCTCGTTAAATACTGAATAAATACACACGATAATTTAAACTTGTTTTGTTTTAAAAACAAAGTATTTCAGAGGTATTTTTTAAACGTACGTACTTCTAGTTCATCATGATTTTAACTAATTTAAATGACTTAAAATTAATGTGACACAAAATAAATGATAAACTATACAAAAAAAAACCTAATGTAAACAAAGTTAAATTTTAAATTTAAATCGTGCCATTTTATAAGATTAACGTTCGTTCATCATGTATTGCGTTTACAGTAAGAAAAAAAAAAAAAGAAAGAAAGACAAAAAGAAAAATTAACAAATGTAAAATAAATTATCTCTCTTCTTTTCGCCTTTAATTAGAAGGATTTTAACATCCAACTAAGATTGTTTCTTTAAGATGTCCACCAATTATTCACGAATGCACTTAAAAAAAATTCTCTGGGTGGCAATTGTTTTAAGCCACTTTTAACTTGTAATTGACAAACAATTATGCAATAAAATGAAAAACAATTTTATGCTAGCATCTGAATAAATAATGAATAAGAATATTTTGACAAAAAGAAAAAAAAAGGGGGGGGGGTATAAGTTTCAACTAATATTTTAAATAAAATATACGTAAAAATAGAATCTTTTCACATATTTTTCTATGATTATATTATTTTTTAAATAATATTATTTTCATCCGTTAGAAGTATTTTAACACCCAACTGAGATTGTTTCTTTAAGATGTCCAAAAATGATTCACGAATGCACTTTAAAAAATGCTCTGGGTGGCAATTGTTTTAAACCACTTTTAACTTATAATTGACAAACAATTATGCAATAAAATAAAAAAACAATTTTATGCATAGCATCTGAATAAATAATGAATAAGAATATTTTGACTAAAAAAAGGGGGGAGGGGGGGACAAGTAATTTTCAACTAATATTTTAAATAAAATATACGTAGAAATAAAATATTTTTACATACTTATCTACGATTATATTATTTTTTTAAATAATATTATTTTCATCCGTTAGAAGGATTTTAATATCCAACTAAGATTGTTTCCTTAAGATGTCCAACAATTATTAACGAATGCACTTAAAAAAATATCTAGGTGGCAATTGTTTTAAATTACTTTTAACTTGTAATGGACAAACAATTATGCAATAAAATGAAAAACAATTTTATGCATAGCATCTAAATAAATAATGAATTTTCAATTTATGGCAAGTAATTTTCAAATAATATTTTTAATAAAATATACGTAGAAATAGAATATTTTCATATGTATATATATGATGATTATATTATTATTTTTAAATAATATTATTTTCATTCGTACTCGATGAATAGTTTGTAATACTACTTACTGATAAAGTTGCAAGATAATTTCAGTCGAGAACCAAGAATAATGCCCTCCAAAATACCTTCCTCCTTTTGATATTTCCAGATAAGCACCGTTATTCTCGTTAACAAATAATTGTTTTATCGTTATTTTAATAGATTTAGCCGCAATATCACCCAATCTTAAAAATGCGCTTTTCCGTATCCATACAGTCTTCGAATACATTTATTTTTTCAAGCTAGAGCAAGGAAAATTTGTAATTCGAGTAAATGCAGCATAAGAAATCGAAAGAAAGAAATATGAACAGGGTTTCGTTCAGGGCTTGATTATCATCGGGGCATGTGCCCCTGGCCCACATTTTTAGGGGGCCCCAAAATGCATTTTGTACACTCTCTAAAGGTACAAATTAATGCTAATCTCCATGGTAACCGGAAAAAAAGTGACCGGAAAAAAGTAATCGGAAAAAAAGTAAGCAATGAGAAATCGAAAGAAAGAAAAATGAACAAGGTTTCGTTCAGAGCTTGATTATCACCGGGACACATGGGGGCATGTGCCCCTGGCCCATATTTTTAGGGGGCCCCAAAATGCATTTTGTCCATTCTCTAAAGATACAAGTTAATGCTAATCTTCATGATAACCGGAAAAAAATGACCAGAAAAAAACATAATCGGAAATAAGTGACCGGAAAAAAGTAACCGGAAACAAATAACCAGAAAAAAGTAACCGGAAAAAAGTGATAAGGAATTCATAAATATTGAACTTATTTAATTTCCATTTATAGTTCATAGAAAAAATGAATTTTTCCCATTCATGTATACTAAACTATCACAGCGTTTCTTACTAACGACAATGAAATGTAATGCAAACTTTGAAATTCCGAGAAGAACGGTTATTACATCAAATATATTTCATTCAAACCCTCGGTTTAGAGGTTTACACACTCTAAATAGCATACAGTGCAGAAGATTTTAAATTCCCATAATTTTTTTATGAATTTTTATAATGTATACGTAATATATTCTTTTTCATAAAGCTATGGTTTCAATTTTAAAACTGCACATAAAACTGTTTGTCATTTTATAATGTAATTTTCTTGAGAAAGAAGCTCGACGTCGACATGCCCTGTATGCCCCGGGTATTCTCCCACGAATCTAGGAAAAAAAAGTGACAGATAAAAAATGTGACAGAAAAAACAAGAGCGGAAAAAAGTAACCAAAAAAAGTAACCGGAAAAAAAGTGATAAAAAATTGACAAATATTGAACTTATTGATAAATATTGAACTCATTGATAAATAAGTGTTAAAAACTAACGAGGTAACAAATGTTTGATTTATATCTTTCCCGTAGGTGAATATTCGCGTACGAGAATGCTCGTATTCATCAATACTTGTTTGTAGACATTCGCGTACATCGACGAAAAATATTCGTATTCGCGTTCGCGAATGTCAAAAATCAAGTAGCGATTAAAACGAGTATTCTTGTATGCAAATATTCATTTACTTTTCGATATTCGCATTCATAAACATCGACGAGAAATATTCGTATTCGCTTTCGCGAATGTCAAAAATCAGGTAGTGATTAAAACGAGTATTCTCGTATGCGAATATTCACACCACTTTTCAATCTTCGCGTTTACGAATATAAAAAATCAAGTAGGGTTGAATACGTGCATTATCGTACGCGAATATTCCCACTTTTTTACACTATTGCTAATAGCATTCACAAATATTTACAGCAAATATTCGCCTACGGAAATGACATAAATCACATTTGTTTCCTCGTTAGTTTTTAACACTCATTTATCAATAAGTTCAATATTTGTCAATATTTATATCAATTCCTTGTCCCTTTTTTTTTTCCGGTTACTTCTTTTCAGGTCACTTTTTTTCCGCTCTTGTTTTTTTTTTTTTTTTTTGTCACTTTTTTCCTTTTTACCGGGTCCCATAGAGTTGACCAGGCCCTTCGTATTGAGGTTTCGTATATTTATTAAGTTAAATATGTGTATGATCTGACAAGAAATTTTATTATAGCAGTATTATAGAAAATCATAAACAGGGATCTTTAGTTATATATATATATATATATATATATTCTGCGACTTTTAGAATAGCAGTTATGACTTGCATTGGAATTTATTTTTCGTACTTTTCGTACTGTATAAAAATATCGTCACTTTTCAGCTTTTTAAAGACATCTAAAATTACCCTACCTTTAAAAAATAGAAAACATGCAACTGGTGTTTTTATATCGCTATAAAAGTACATATAAAAAGCCTCATATTAACCTACTGTAAGCCTAGTATTAACCTATCGTAAGTCTCATGTTATGCAGGGAAGCCTTTTAAAAGTTCTTCCCTAAAATCCGAAAGCATTCATTTCTAGCAAATCATATAGAATTAAGAGCGATGATATGGGCTTATTTTCAGTTCATTACCTATGATACTGTCTAATCCAATATCATTATTTTTCTTCCGATGTGTTTTGAAGTGCGTACTATAATAGTTGAAAATAGAAAAATTTACCCAGTATGTACGGTGTGGTTTAACCGTAGAGGAGGTTAAACAACAAGTTTCTGACGGGAGGGAAAAACCGCATGTATCCGGAACGTTTATTATGTTTTCTTGGGGTTTTTTCTCTTTTCTAAACAATAAACAAAAAAAAAAAAATAAGAATGTAACCAGAAAACCACGAAATGCAGATAAAAGGCGATATACATACTGTGTCAAAAATGGAATATCTGAAACTTTAAACAATTTTTAAACAATTAAGAGTTTTAAACAATTATCATCTACCTAATTATATAAGAAAATCACTCATTATCATTAAACTAAAGATATATATGCTTAAAGAGATAAAACAGAACATATAAAGACTTATAAAAACCTTTTAATATAAAAATCGACATGTTTCGAACGCACAAACGGCGACATTTTCAAGATCAAAAAAGGTAAATAAACTAGCAAAAACCACGAGATCATATGTATAATAAAAGCAGGTGCTTAAAAATGGTCAACTGTAAAAGATACCAAAATATTAATTTTCACGTTTGCAGTTGACCATTTATAATCACCTGCTTTTATTAAACATATGATCTCGTGGTTTCAAGATTAAAAAAAAAAGATAAATAAACTAGCATAAACAACGAGATCATATGTATAATAAAAGCAGGTGCTTAAAAATGGTCAACTGTAAGAAGATCCGAAAATATTAATTTTCAAGTTTGCAGTTGACCATTTTTAAGCACTTGCCTTTATTATTACATATGATCCCGTAGTTTATGTTTATCAAGTTTATTTTCAAAAAAATTTTGCGAGAATAGTTTATTTATCATTTTTTATCTTAAAAATGTCGTCGTTTATGCATACACTGTTAAAAATTTGCAACAAACTGTCCATTCATTTGATTGTTTTTATAGAAAACGGTTACATAACTGTAATTTAACTATTTTCTGATCATGTTATTGCCCATATTATGGTCAGAATAGAGTTAAATTACGTTTATGTAACCGTTTTCTATAAAAACGTTCGAATGGCTGGACAGTTTGCTGCACATTTTTAACAGTGTACGAAGTACGGCGATCTTTATATCAAAAGGTTTTTATAAGCCCTTATATGTTATTTTTATCACTTTAAGCATATACATCTTTAGTTTAACTATCATATAATTAAATTGGGATATGAAATCAACAATGAGTCAATGAGGCGTTAATAATGTACATTTTCCAACCACTCTAAGGAAAAAAAAAAGAAAAAAAAAACCAACAAAAACAAATTTATATATTTGAACAAAAGAAAAGGGTTAAATAAAAAGGGTTTTGTACTTAGTTCCTTCTGTTGGGGAGGAGGGGGGCAGAAAAAAAAAAGAAAAAAATTCCCAGAGATTAAAAATTTTTCGAGAAAAAAAAATAAGGGTTGAATATTGAAAATTATATTTCAGGGATTTGTAGAAAATTACTTTATATAAATAGTTTTATTGTTATAGTTTATATTAATATACCAATTTTTCGCCAGACATTATCACATAATGAGGAGAAAACAACATTTGTATATCAGCATTATTGTCACTTTAAAATATACTATTTTTCTTTTTCTAAAACCTTTAGTTCTATCTTTAAGAACATACATATCCGCACTCTTAAAAAAAGAAAAAAAAAACATATTTTAGTCACTTTTTAAAAAACATAGATTTAGTCTGAAGTCTAATAGACTACAATTACATACATATTAACTTTAATAACTGTTTAAATGTTAATATGTATGTAATTGTAGCCTATTTATTACATTCAGACTAAATCTATTTTTTTTTTTTTTTTTTTTTTTAAGAGTGTGGATAAATGTTTATTTTTAAAGACATAATTAAAGGTTTTAGAAAAAGAAAAATGGTATATTTTAAAGTGCAAATAATATGAACAGGTGCTGATATACAAATGTTGTTCTCTCCTCATTGTACGATAATGTATGGTGAAAAATTGGTATATTAATACAAACTTTAATTATAATACAGACATTAATAAAACAATTATTTTATTTATTGACTATCTAAAAAGAAAATATATATATATATTATTTTTAATTTTTTAAATGTTCTAACCTAATGACTACCCAGTACAAAGATCGCAAAATCTGCCTTGAAATGAAACGAATTACACTTTAACTCACAAAGCTCACCAGATACAATATAAGAGTTCTTCAAAATGTGATAATCAAAAGATAGGAGTGAAATAATATATTAAGATTTGAGAATCAAATCCGAGTATATAACCAAGATTTAACTACGAAAGAATGAACAATTTATTATCATTTTAATGAGAATTGAACAATTTATACATTCACAAGATGAAATTAAAATATTTATTTATAATGAAAGAAACGCCTTTTATTGTTCTGTTGGAAACGCATTCTAACAAACGAATTTCCTCCATTATTGAAATAAACAAATTATGTTTACGTACCTATCGCACCTCATGTATTTCTATAAGACAAGTATTTATTATTCATTCACAATATTTATACTCATTTATATTAAGGTTTTTAAATATGTGATGTGCTTTAAGAATTTTCGCTGGATTATTTGGTGATTTTGGAGAAGAGAATTTATTGATATGCATCGGGTAAACCTTTGTAAAAAAAAAAAAAAAATACACAATTATACATCCATCCAATTTGAGATATATAACTAATGTTTTGTAAAAACAAGTTCAGCAATACAGATCAATGTTTGAATCTGAAACTGATTTCGATGGCTCCATTGTGTTTTCACACAATCCTTTTCTCAGAATCTTTTTATCACTAAGAAATTGGTTTACTGAGAAAATTTCGGATGTTGTTTTCTCAAATAGCGAATATAGATAGCAGAAAATACAATTTTTCCCATGATAGTTCAAAATCCACCTCAAATTACATGCCTGTTCCAATTAGTCTTTTAACACGAAAGAGGGTTTGGAATGTCAGATAAGAAGTTGGGTTCTCTAATTGCTATGGTTACTTCACCTTTTGCTTCGGGGTTTTAAAAGGGGAAAGTGAGACGTATAACATTACAGCATAGATCATTCTTATAAGCCGCAATGACGGTACTTTCCCTTCTTCGCAGGGTGCCGTCATAAAATTTACAAAGGGAGCTGTAAAACCACTCCGCAGTCTTCAATTTCACTGACTGACCCCTATAGCTCATAGCTCTAGGCTAAGTAGCGAGGTTGCCCTGACGCAATTGGGGGTCGCAATTAGCAAGAGGTGGTTACGACGCCGTAGAGCGGTTTGTCCAAGCATCTTCCTGGAAGATGGTCGCCGTAAGCACCCCCACTGTGCGATGCATTGGGGACAAAGGAAGCTGCAAAGAATAAATTGTATGGGTGTTTTCTCGAACGAACACCTATTTTGTCCACATATAATAGAGGGCCTTGAGGGATTGGGTCTATGGTCTACCTACGGCCGTAACTAGGAACAATAAAGTAACTTGAAAAGGAGTTGACAGATTGTTGGTAATAATTTTCAGAATTATCTGTTAAATAAGGTCTCGCTCTAAATTACCCCTCCCTATTTTATTAATCTTGAATGAATACAAAGCCTGAATTTATGGGATATACTTTTTATATTTGTTTAGAAAACACTCTAGGGTACTTGGTTTTTTTATTAACCCTGCAGATGTCACGGTCAAATAAATATAAAACGCAGATGGGATAGTATTTGATTAGAAGTTGCATATTTTTTAGGCTGAAATAAAATAATAGGAAGCTTTAAAGAGATTCTAATAAGAATATTACTTCCTAACTCAACAACGCAACTTGTCTTGGACGCATTTTTAGATTCATTTTTATACACAAAAGTTTCAAATTTCCGGGCATCATTATTGAAGTGATTTAGAATTGAGTAGAGTTTGTCATTTTTTAATAAATGTGTTATACGTGTTGAGTCATAATCGATTGCTCCCTCAAGACTCCCTCCTTTTCCCGGCTATCGCAAAGCAAAAATCAGTTTAAAATGCCAACTTTGAGAGTATTTTCTGAAAGAGCCTTCGAAATATGGAAAACACTATTACATTTCTTAGTGTCTAAATAAGAACCTTTGCAAATTTCGTACATTTGCAAGAATAAAATCGATTTTGTGATTGTGTCAGAAAATATTCATCTTGGATTTGAAAACACGAATTCTAGAGACTAGAATGCAAAAAAAAGAACAAATAATTTTGAGATAAGTCAATACATAAAGACATTGACCATAGATTGTATTAGTTAATTATACAAGACATGTTTATATGCAAAAACAGAGACCTCTTAATAAATTCGGAAAGCCTAATTGATCTTTTTTTTTTTTTTGGGGGGGGGGGGGGTTATAAATGATCTTAAAGTAATTACACTATAACTACAATTACATTAATTTGCGATAATATAGAAAATATTTTTCAAATATTAAACATCCAATCCTAGAAATCTTTCCTAATGAAAGAAGAGTGTTTATTTAATATAATATAATTTTCTTTGTTTTATAAAGTTACCTGGATTATTCAAAGCTGAATATTTTCCCTTAAAGTTAAATTCCTAACAAATTTGTAGGGCTATATATACAGTTTGTGTCCTCTTTCTTCGCTATTTTATGAGGAATGGACTTTCATGATCACTTAGGTAAATATGGTATATTAGATTTGTTACATATGAACCTTATTAAGAATTTGGTGTGTAGTTATTTTAAAATGGAGTCTGTTGATGTTCATTTCAGGACAAAAGTAACGCGGACAAAAATCCCTCGGACAAAAGATCCAGTGGACAAGCCTCAATGAACAAAATCCCCGCTGACAAAAGTTTCAAGTATACTTACAGTAGCAATGTTTTAAATATAAGTTTATCGTTACTTGTTTGATATTTTATAAAATTTAAAAGTGAAATTTTGCGAATCTTATTTTAATAGTAGAATTTTTTAGACTTTGTTCATTAAGATTTGAAAGATGGTGTGGCCCAGAATATATAAACATTAAATACGGGGGATTACTTTTTAATTAGGTCCCCTTTTCACCCCAGAGAGGTTTCTAAAACTTACCTTGAATTTTTGCAAAATTGGGAATCTTGAACTCGAAATGTGAAGAAATGTTTTCAAAATCTGACCAGTTGTGAATACTCATTTATATGAAATTCTTTAGTACCATGTTTACTCGCTTAATAGTCGCACCCTCGTTTTGAAGCAGAAAAAATTGTCAAAATATTTGCGTATTTGACCTTCATCTAGAAAATAGAAAATTATCAGCTGTACTCTTCCCAGAACTCAGTATACTCATAATGGACATAAGTTTTAAGAAGACAGGTATCTCCAACGCTTTTGGTCTGAAGCGAAGATGACATTTTATGGAATAACAGAGATTCTTCAGACACCGATTCAAATTACAATAATGATACTGATACCTTCAGTGAAAGTGATTTATTATGAGAATTTTTTGTCAAAATTTTCACAAAGAGTATTTGTAAATTTTATGTCTATAAAAATATTACCATACAAAGAAAAATGGTATTTAATAAACAGCACATAATCTGGAAACATTTGGTAAGTTACTAATTTTATTATAATGTGTTTTTTTATACCAGTAATGTTTTAGCATTAGAGTGTACAATATTGTGTAGTAGATTTCCCCGCATAATAGTCGCAGCTGGACTTTCACAATGAAAAATTGGCAAAAAAAGTGCGACTATTACGCGAGTAAACACGGTACTACTTTATATATTCGCGTATTTCTGTGTTCTGTAAATTTAAGTAAGCCCAAGAGAAAACGCGCGAGTCCATACTTTAAATTACGTTTACACAATTCTAAATCAACTCGTCATTTCAGCATTTGGTCAAGATTTATGAAGTATACGAATTCCTCCATCATATAATTTCTAGACTTAGCAACGATAGATTTTTGAAAATAGGGCTGTTTAAAATCTTGCATGTCCATTAAGAATCCCGACTTCCTCCGTGCATTCAAAAGATGCCATTAGCATAGATTTACCTGGATTTGCTCCACGATTTTAGAAGCTGTATTCTCACTCACCCGCTTGCATAATGAAATTTCTGGTGCTTGAAAAATGACTCTTGCAATCCGTAATGGGTTTCCTGTCCATAAATAATGTGCTTTCATTGACATTCTTTCAGTAATCAGCTGTATGCAAGATTTGGGGGATTTGTATCCCTTATAAAAATTTGTTAAATCTCACCTACCAAATATTTAGTGAATCATTATAAACAAATTTGCCGGTTGGAATTGATTGATTTCTATTTCAACAAAGAGGACGGCGGACTTTAAAAAATTATTTTTCATTATTTATGTTATTTCAATAGTTTTTTTTATTCCAATTATTAATTTAAAGAAGTGTTCTATATAAGGAATTGAATAAAAAATTAGAGACTTACTTAAATTACGAAAATAAAAAAAATTAAAGCTTATTAGTTAATTTGTGTATTTCATGTTCCATGCGTTCTAATTTTCAAAATATTTTCTCCACTTTTTTTATTTTATTACTCAAACGGACATTATTAAAAAAAAAAAAATCTAGGGCCCGTAGAAGTCTGAAAATTTAGGTGAGGATAGTTCAAAACCTCTCCTGGGGCAACTGAGAATCAGAATTTTAATATTTTGAAAATTAGCCGAAATATTAATTAAAACGTATTAAACATCGTTTCCAAAATGCCATCTTTTTCTGAAAATGGTGCAAAAGAAATGTCAAAACCGCAAAATGTGGTGTGTTGGGAGGGTGAAGAAAGATTTTAGGTTTACACGAAAAAGGGTAGATACATTTAACTGTAAAGTTCAAACTCACCATCATTTTTGATTTGCACAAATAAAAAATAATGTATTACAATTAATTTTTTTTCAGTCTAACAAGTCGATGCCATACAGAAAAATTCAACTAGAAATGAAAAATCGTTTGTAAATTACAATACATATAAAAAATATCTGAAAAAAAAATCGTCTGCAACGACTTTTACGGTAATATCAGAATAAATAAAATTTTCTTTTTATCAATTTCGTTTCGCTTCCTTTACAGACAAATACCACGTTTGAAATAATTTCTTTTTCAAATTTAATGCATTTTTAAATATATTTATCACAATTTAAGTATTTAAAGAATATATAATATGCTAATTTATACATTCTTCCAATATTGTTAAAACAATTATTTAAAGGCGATTTTTAATGCGAAATTTGTTTAGAATATTTTTGCGATAGGTATAACACAATTAGTTCCATATTTAATAAACTAAAAATGTCGATGTCGGTGATGATAAATATTTTAGTATTTCAGCAGTTAACATATTTCAATATATTTAGAACAAATCAAATATTAAAAGGATATATTATTTTGTTAATTTTTTCTTAATCATTTAAATTTTTTTTAAATAGAAAATATAAATAAAAAAAATGTATTATTTCATAAATACAATAAATAAATAAGTAAATATACATAAATGTAAACAGTAATCATTTTAAAAAGACGAGATATCAAGACATAAATTAGTTTGGATTTCGTCAGCAGAAATATTCGAATAAAAATTGCGCAAAAACTATAAATTTTCACGCAATATTCGGAAATGTAAATGGAATTTATTAGGAAAATATCAAAAAGTTCAAAGATGCAGAATTCATAATTCTGCATACAGCTTATAACGCGACAAATATATAAAACTTGTTTAAAAAAAAGGTAAAAGTCACAGGAGAGGACAGAACACCCATCTGCGGTTCTCAAGTCGCGAACGATACCACGGTGACCATGTCCAGGATCGCGAAGTAATGGAATTTGAAATGCATGCTGAACTTTAACCCGAAATTCCTCGAAAACTAAAGCCCATTTGAAGGAAACCTTTGACCTGAATAGTTAGGGGTATGATCCCTACAACATACTTTAAAATCATCAAAATCATCAACATGTTTCTTATCTCTTGAATAAAGAAAGATACAAAACAAGTAATAAAATGTTGGAGTGTTGTTATTAGAGGATCTATAAAATTATTAAAAATCTTGGATTTTTTTATTGGAAAATTATGCATCCTTACTTAAAACAGGCTAAGAATTTATATTTTCTAAAAATCGAAAAAATCCACCAAGTTTTTATTCTATAAAAATCCTGATGACAATGGGTGTGATAATTAAAGAAACGCTTGCATCGGTGTTTTCTTGAACAAATTATTCTTTATATTTGCTGGTATGGGGAGGGGTGTGTTAGCGCCTTTTTACTTAATATGGCATTCATTGTACTTCACTGCGCGCTCCCTGGCGGCGGGTTTTTCATTAATTGAGAACTCTCTTTAATAAAAACAATTGTATTGCTCTGATTTAGACAAAACATTCCATTTAAGAAGTTTAACATTTTTATCTTCACCCGTAGCGTTTTATAAATGTTATATACAAAGAATACCGGAAATTTCAAATAACGATTTTCGTGAAAATTAATTTTATGTTCCTAAAAAAGTACACAACCCGTATTCACTTGATGCATACCAACAATCAAAGTAAGTGATTTGTTTTTGTGCACTTGATCAAGCGCCCCCCGGCGGGCAATTGTAGAAGGTATTTTCTCTAACTGTGCATTCTTATCTCGGGTTCTATGGGCCCAATTTCGACGGGAACTGGTTCATTCAACTCCCTTAATACAACGGGTACCCGTGTCGAATGTTCCTATAGAACAAATTGCGCTCCCTGGCGTTCGCGGTAGAACTAAAGGATTTTGCAGCGCGTGCGCAGCACGACTTCTATACGTTGCCTGAGGCAGGGGTTATAAGTGTAGGAGTTTGTTTGAAACAGAGTACGCCCTCTGGTAGCGGAAAGTGGAACTAAATGATTTTACAACACGTGCTCAGCCCCCCCCCCCTACCATACGGTGCCGCAGGCAGCGGGAACACGTGTCGGAGGCTCCAATAGATCAGAATGAGCCCCTTGGCGGCGGAAGGTGGAAATAAAGGATTTTCCGTCGCGTGCACAGCACTTTTAAATAAATAATTTCACACAAAATCGGGTTAAAGATATAAAATCATAGAAAATTTAGATTTGATTAATTTTATTATCACGGACCCAGACAACGCCGGGAGGGTTAGCTAGTGATAATAATAATAATCCGACATGAAACTGAATTTTCATTAAAAATTCACTTGTTAACAGACTTTATTACCAATTTAAGGACCTCAAAAAAAGCCAAAATTTCTAAACGGGTGAACAAGTTTGTTAAAATATGTATCTAGATTTTCCCTTACACATTTTGAGAATTTGTAACAAAAATTAAAACGCATGGCGCAATTTAAAGATGTATAGCTTGCAAAAAATGTACTTTGAGAAAAATGCATTTGAAATATATTATATGGTTATTTTCAGTACTTACTTTTAAGAAATAACAAAACACACATTCAAATGTTAGAGCAATAATAATGATTCATTATAACTGTGTTAAATATTTATGACACAAAAACAAAAATTTGTACTTTTGGTCGATATTTGCTCACTTAAAAGCCTTCGTCCTTTTAAAGCTATTCTCAAATCCAAATGGACTATTTTCTGACACATTTTTTAATACCCTTTTGTTTCCAAACGTATGAAATCGGCAGGTGCACTTATTATAAGTATTTACGTAATCAAACTGCTTTTTTCTGTTTTTCAGAAAATACTGCCAAAGGTAATGTCGAATTTCAAGAAGCGACAGCGCAGGAAAGGAAGAAGAATATCGTCCTGAGACAGCAATTGTTTATAACTGAAGATGTAATTAATTTAATTGAAAGTAAAATGCCTGCAACTATCATGCTTTTATGTTTTAAAAAAGAGCCAGAAAAATGTGTCAGAAAATTTCGAATGTTGAGTGGAGAAAATATTGATTTGAGAACCGCCTTAAATGTCTTTTTACACATTTGTTGTATCAATCTGTATATACCGGCTGTTTAAAAAATTTGGTACAAAAGTAAAACGCGATTTAAAAAAAAAAAAAAAAAAAAAAAAAAACTGACCTATTGGTCTGATAGACATGCGTATTCCAGATTAATATTCACCGTAATACAAGATTTTGTATGGTATAAAAAAGTTCAAAATTTTTACGATAAAGAGTTTGGTACATGTGTGACATATGATAGAAAAACGCACCGTGATTTCTGAGGGAGGCGAAAAAAAAGACTTTTCTGTGAATTGCGGTCTGCCAAACATACTAAAATAATAATTTAAAAAAAATCGCATTATTGAGAGTAATTCTGGTGTATATTAAACGCAAAGCACGTGTATCTCTACTAATAATATCGATAGCATTATATATATATCGTTATACAGTAATATCTCCAAAACAACAGACACACCCGAATAGCGAAAAAACTCCCCCCCCCCCAAAAAAAAAGCACCTGACGGCCAGGCCTACAGGCACAGGTAGATTTCGAAGATGCAGACCGTGGGGCGCCAGTTTATTGTGAATTGTAGAAGAAATGACCTTTTTGCCATGATGCGACAGTTCGGACCGCCCACTTCGCAATCTACATGTGTCTATAGGCGGCAGAGATGTTTTTGTTTCTAATTTTGTTTTTGCTGTAAGGGTTGGTCCTATAAAAAACTTGTCAGAATAAAAGTTGTAGATAATATTAAGAGGATTTATAATAAATTTATGCGGATTTGATATCTTGTGAATTGACAAAGTTATGAATTTTTTCTTCTGAAACCCGAATTCCCCCCCCCCCCCATTCGAGGCCATTTTTTAATGATATCAATAATCTGTCATACATAAATTTTCGGCCCTTTTCTTAGAAGTATTAATAACTTTAAACGATTTCAATACGTAACATAATTAAGAAGTTATGTTTTTTTTCTGTTTTCACAAAAAGTCTCCCCCCCCCTCCCCCCCTGGTTCGATTTTTCCCATTAACGAACTTGATCGAGATTTTATGCCCCTTGATTTTATGTATCAGTTTGGAAAAGATTTGGGCAGAACTATTGAAGTTATCGTATCCATAAAAAAGTGATACAGGTACATAAAGTTTTGAACTGGGGGTGGTTTTTGGGTTCAGGGTGTCATGAACGGCCGAGATCTGCAAAAATTTTCCAGAAATTCCAACATAGGGGAGAATGCAATAGGTAGTCTTTCTAACGAAATCTACCTAAGAAGGACAAACTTCATGGTTTTAGATGTGTCCAGTATTTAGAAATTTATCTGTAAAGTGTGCAAATAAATAGAAGTTGCGGATTGAAAAAGCGATCACTTAATATAAAAGAACAGCTAATATTTTTAATAAAACTTTCACCAAGAATGGCCTTTGAGAAAGTGTGTGTGTGTGGGGGGGGGGGTGAGGGGCAAAAAACTAAAAAAAATACATACAGACATTTTAAAGAGGATGAAATAATGACAAAAAAAGAGTGGAAAATTAAAAAAAGTAAAGATTTTTCATTATCTAGCATTTACAGAGAAAGAAGGGGAGAGCAGAAATAGGAGAGTGGAAGAATAGTATGAAATGCAACTTGAGGTTTTGCATAAGAACGCACATCTCTAACATTTTACTGCGAGAAATTTTAAGTACTATATATCATCAAGAGAGGTGATTTTCCTGAAGGGATAGGAGGCAATGTCTGGTTAAAAAGAAAATACAGTGTATAGATTATTTCAAGTCACTACATGGATAATGTATACAAGGTGCGACAATAGTTCGTTAAAACTTTAATAATTCATTAAAAAGAAAAAAATGATGCTAAAAAATTGCAATTTGCGGGAATGAGATTAGAGGGAGATCGGATTTTTTTAATACCAAAAAAAAGTTGTGGTTAAAAATTACCGATAGATGGCGCTGACATGCATAATATGATATATGAAGCAAATGAATGCAAATTAGGCTTATGGTAAAAGACCCATTTCAGTGAAGCGTCCGACAAGCTTCAGTATTCTAACACATGAAACAGGCCCTTTTCTCCGCTTCAGTCATTTTGCTGTTCAGAATTTTCGCGATACGGCAGTTGTCGATTCCCCGTTCTTGTAAAAGAATTTAACTATCTCCTAATGATAGTATACTTCTGGCATCGAATGAAGAATCAGTGTGCATTGAGGGCTTTTATTGACAGCCTGGTTTGCATAAATCTTTTTCATATCATGCATGCAGCGCCAACTATTGGTAATTTTTTAACCAAAATTTTTGTTATTAAAAACAAATCTCGATCTCCCTCTAATCCCTTTCCTGGAAACCACAATTTTTTAACATATGTTTCTCTTTTTAATGAATTTTTAAAGTTTTAACGAAATTTTGGCGCACACGGTACATATAATTTAATTGAAGATTTTCAGCCGAAAATCATCCTGAAATAAAATCTGTAATGTCACAATTATTACCTCTCATTTTTACTGCTTAGCAGATTGTCGAAATTTGTAACTTTTTTCATATCCTACCAAACTCGAGTACCACTGCAACTACTAATCCACAAACCATATACAGTTCTTTTACTTCTTCTTCTTCTTCTTCTTCTTCTTCATTTTTATTTGTAAATCGCAATGTACTTAATTTTTGAATACCCAGTTTATACACACACGCATGCATATAATACATGCGCGTGGGAGTGAGAATTATCACAGACTAATTCCAAAGATTTTTCACCCACAAAATCGTGACTATCTATTTGAAATTTCGCCAAAGCAATTGTTTACGAAATTCCTTCCCCCGTGGATTTAGCTCCACGTCATTCTGCTGTTATTTATTGAAAGTCGGAATTCGCATTAACGATTTAATTTCCGTTCAACAAATTTAAAACTATAAAATTACACAAATATTTTTCTTTTCTGTAGAAACAGAGAAGCTAAAACTAAGATTGTGGGAAAACAATCCACAAAGTGAATAAGAGATTTTTTTTTTATAAGGAATTGATCAAAGATTTTGTGTAATTAAAGAAATAACAACGTTAAACTTTCTATATGAATGTTTATCTGAACAACTAATTGATAACTTTTAGAAGTTGTATTTGTGTATTATTTTATGTTTTTATATCTGCTGATTATCATAGCTTTTGCGCTTAAGAAATACCTGTGAATTCACATATCTTTTAGAGGCAATATATATAATAATTATTGAGATGATACCTGGTGCAGAATGATAGAGATGTAAAAAAAAACCAACGTTAAAAACCTAAAATAATACATACATGATGCAATATCCGCAATTTCCTATTGGCTGCAACCCGTTATCTCCTATTTTCCTATTGGTCATTAAACCTTTCGGTTGAATTCGCATCTTTTCTTATATATATATATATATATATATATATATATGAGCAAATTTGCAGCATTCTTAATACTGAGGACGGTACGCTAAATGCTAATGAAACTTGTATGCTTACAGAGAATTAAATTTCTTGTTTTTAAACGTTGTTTCGTTTACATCTCTCTATATATAGTAATTGTAGTAACCATTGTTGTACCACCAATAATTGTAGTCATAGTATTTATAACACAAATGTTTAAAATGCTATGACTTAATTTTCTAAAATGGACATTGTTGAAAAGTTGTTAGTGAGCTATTTTTTTTCTGTTAATATTTGCGAATTATTTCAACATACAAGATTATTTTAGAAAAGGAAAAGATAATTCGAAGTTGGGTAATTTTAATAGGAGCTATTTTGGGCATTATCCACTTAGCTGCCCAAAATTTTCAAGAAATGTTTTTTTTCAAAATATCAGAAACTTTAATGGCGCTTCTGGAAGTTCGATTCATGTTCTGTTGTTGTCAGCTGTATGATTGATCATAATTTGATCAGGAATGTATAAGAATGGAAAAATAAAATTTTCCAGGTAACCAGCAGGCTACGCCCACTTCGCCAGTCGAATTTTCTAAACGAACCTCGAATGATGAGAACATCGTTTAGTTCCACATTTCACCGCCGGGGGACTCATTCTGTTCTAAACAAATCTCTTTCCGAACGAATATCCGGAACGGGTCCTCCCTGTCTACGGCACCGTATAGCAGTCGTGCTAGGCACTCACTGCAAAAATAAATTCGTTCCACCTACCTCCACCAATGGGAGCCAGATTTATATACCGTTAGCATTAAAGTGATATCAAAATTACTCCCCCTCCCCCCTCCTTCAAAATTTAACCAATGACAAAATTATCATTTAACATTAACAAATATCGTTAACTTTTGAAATAGAAACAAAATGGCACTTTTTTTGGTTTGACTTCGCACTTAATTTTCTTTCCTTTTCAGAAAGTGTCTAGTTTTTTGCAAAAATTAAGAAAAAATATCGGCCGATTTTTACAAAATTGGATTTGGGGATGCAAATTTTTTTTTTTTTTTACATTTGTGTGAGTTTTAAATCGATACTTCAAATACTTTTCTTAATATTCTTAAATTAGTGAAAACAAACCACTCGTTGCCATCCGTAAAAGAGACGTAACCGCTTTTTCGCCACCACGTTCCTTAGACTTTTATAGATATAGATGGTTTTTGGAAAGTCAGCATTACTACCCACCAGGAGCGTTCTGGGGATTACTTTACAGTATGAAAGGAGTACAGCCTGTGCCTAATTCCAGCCTCCTATAATTCCAGTTTTCTATTAAATTTCAAGGTAGCATATAGTAATACACATTGATAAAAACAATGGTAAGTCCCCTAAAATGTTCATGTACATGGTGATATTTATAGAAATAAATACATTTCTGAAATTAACAATGGTAAAATAATTTTAAATAGATGTAAATGGACACCAAGAAAGCTCCCAAAATTATTTTTAATACAAATATACATATTAATAAGCCTGTAATACTTTTTACTGGTAAATATTTACACAATAACTGATTTCGTTTTCATACGGCTACTTTCTTTAGGATTAACGATTTTTTTTAAACTGTTACGTTATTGAGAGGTTATGATGTTTTTGAGCAACGTAACATTACTGGCTTCAGTTATAGGAATCGTGAGTCACAGAGGAATATAACAGACTGCTTGCGGTTCTCTAGTAGCCAGGTGCAGAACATTTGAGAACTCAAATGCATTTTCTAATAAACAAGGCAGATGTTTACGGATTTAGATTTTCAGATTAAAGTAGAACCGTTCTGCGCATTTTGAACCATTGCATATATAGATATTATATGGCAATTTAAGATATATGAATTTTTTATAGATGTTTATAACATTATTCAATCGCTATATAACTACATAATCAGATACCACCGCAATCCTGCGAACTGTATCGTACATAATTTCTTTCATGTATGTGCTTTTATTGCATTAGAAAGTCACATTTAACTTTTTCTTAAAATATATTTTTTTCAACCATTTCAGAAACAAGTGTTACTGTAATGTTGAATTCACACCAGAATTTTCGAAAAAAATTATTTGAAAGTAAGGAAATGCCATTTTACATCTTTCATCAAAATTGTAAAAGCAAAATTTTGTTACAATATTCTTCTACAAATCTTAATTAAATTATAAGTGATATAAAAAATGTCCTACCACACTTTAAGGTGTTAAATGTCTTTTACGACACTGAATTTCTTTGTGATAAATTTTATATAGATGTGTATAAGAGCATTTAATTTCTATATAACTACATAATCAGATGAATCGAGGAAAAAAAGTAACCGGAAAAAAGTGACAAAGGCTTGATAAATATTGAACTTATTGATAAATAATTGATAAATAAGTGTTAAAAAATAACGAGGTAACAAATGTCTGATTTATATCATTCCCGTAGGCGAATATTTGCTGTAAATATTTGTGAATGCTATTAGCAATAGTGTGAAAAAATGATAATATTCGCGTACGAGAATGCTTGTATTAATCACTACTTGATTTTTGACATTCGCGAACGCGAATACGAATATTTCTCGTCGATGTCTACGAATGCGAATATGGAAAAGTGAGTGTGAATATTTGCATAAGAGAATATTCGTTAACATCGACGAAAAACATTCGTATTCGCGGTCGCGAATGTCAAAAATCAAGTGATGATTAAAACGAGTATTCTCGTATGTGAAAATTCACACCACTTTTCAATATTCGCATTCGTAGACATTGACGAAAAATATTCGTATTCGCGTTCGCGAATGTCAAAAATCAAGTAGTGATGAATACAAGCATTCACGTACGCGAATATTCTCACTTTTTTACACTATTACTAATAGCATATTTACAGCAAATATTCGCCTAAAGGAATGATATAAATCAGACCTTTGTTGCCTAGTTAGTTTTTAACACTTTTTTATCAATAAGTTATTTATCAATATTTATCAATTCCTTGTCGCTTTTTTTGCGGTTACTTTTAATCCGGTCACTTTTCTATCCGCTCTTGATTTTTCTGTCACTTTTTTCCGGTTACTTTTTTCCCGGTCACTTTTTTTTCCTGTTACCAATCAGATACCACCTCAATCTCGCGAAATGTATGATACACAATATCTCTACTGTTTGTTATTGCTTTGATTTGATAGTCACACACTCTTAGAAATGGATACTCAAATATCACGAAATTTGCTTCGTTTTTGTCGAAACTGTTTCCTGGGAAATGCTCCGAGTAAACATTTCGTCAAATTGAGTAAATTTCTTTCCTCAAAAAAACGGACGAAATTGATTTCGTCAAATTGCTTTTTCGAAAGAAATTGCAAAAAAGGATTGGTGTCGCCATCTATCGACAACTTTGGAAGCATCTGTAATTGACAGCGTTAACCCTTTAGCGGGCGGTGTCCACAAAAAAGGACACTTAATTTTAATTCCAAAACTGACAAACGGCACCAAGAATATTTAATTAAATTTTTCCTTTTATACAATACGGGAAAATAAGCAAGTTTTTAATCTCTAATGAATTCTTTTTTAAATTCTGGTGTCAGTCCATAATTTCATCATTTTAAAAACAGACTTACTCCACGCCGGAAAGGGTTAAAAAGGAAACTTCTCAAGTCTTCAACCGGTTTCGATTTCACTATTTTCTGTGTGGGAAACCGCTGCGCTGTGTCTTACGCCAGAAGGACTACGAATGAATTCGATTTAAAAATGTATCTATGGGATGTCGGTGTGTGTTTATATTTTGAGAAGTATTTTTATCGATGCTGTTATGATTTCTGCATGTTTTAATTAATAAGGCTAGATTATTATTATTATTATGGTTTTTCTATGGTTAATAAATAATTAGAGTACGACTTGATTAATATAATTTATTAGAGAAATTTCCTTTGTTCAATTAATTTGTTGGTCAGAAATAATAAATTTTAAAGTGTATATTGGAGAAGAGTTCATCAATTTTAGATAATATTTTAACACGTTACTGTTTATAGAGGGGAAAGAGATTTTTAAATTTGATTATTATATGAATATATTGCTTAAATAAAAAAGAGCTCCTAAAATTTAGATTTTTTTTTTAAACTATTGGGAAAATGGTTGTTGCTTTCGGTCGAAAATGGACCAAAGGATGTTCGCATTTTACTATTTTAACCATTTATAACGAAATTCTGTGACTTTAGAAGAGTTTTTTAAGCGTTTTTAATGAAATTCTGCAATTTTAGAAAAATTTATCTTTGAATAGGCAATAGAAATGCATAAAATCCCTACAAAAATGATAAAGTTACAAAAAGAATAGACGAGACTTATCAGATATGAAAAATAAAGTAGAAATTTAGTAATTTCATGTTATAGCGGCCTCCAAGGATGAAATATTTTTTTTCCTATTTTCATTAATATATTGTAAATTTGGTACTTTAATGTATTTTTTTTTATTTATTTTATTTTTATTATTTTATTTTTGAACGATTTTGAACAACAAAAATAATCTGGCCGGGGACGGGGAAAATTTTTTGTCAAATATTTGAGATTTTCCATTTTATTAAAAAGCACTTAATTTTGAGACGAAATGATTGCCAAAAATGACGAAATATAGCTCAAGAATTGCGGAATCGTCAAAAGTGAGAGTTTTATTTTTGACAGCGAGGAAGCAGTTTCGTCAAGATATTTGAGGATTCGCGTTTCGTCAAAAACCACGTGACTCTGTGACGTTGGGTTGGGTTGATTGTTGACGGCCAATTATCTACGCTAGGGATATAGGCCCGGGGGGAGTGCCCTTCGTGGGGGTCTTTCTAAGGGAACCTAACCCGTATTTACGCATGGATAAATCCACGGTTCGAAGAAAACCACGAAAACTCCGAACGATTAGGCCGACGGGCGCGATTGGGAGACTCTGTGACGAAATGATTGTCAAAAATAACGAAATGAGGCCTGAGGATTGCGGAATCGTCAAAATTGAGTGTTTTATTTCTGAGAGTGCACTTAACTTTTCTAAAAAAATGTTTTCTTTAAATGCATTTTACGATAATGAGTTTTGTAATAAATTTTTCATAGATGTGAATAACAACATTAAATCGCTAAGCAAGTACATAATCAGATACCATCTCAATCTGAGTTCATTTGTAACAAGCTAAATGAGACTGTTTCACTCAAGAGACGTTAATATAGACTTAAAAACTGCACAATTCATTCATTCTTCATTCACTTTCTTTCTATATATATTGCTCGCGCGCGCACAAACTCACACATATATACATATATAAACACGACGATAATCTATTCTAACATAAGCTTTTAACGTTTGTTTTAATGTCTTGCTTCGGGGATAAACGATTAAAACTAAATTTTTATTATTTGAGGGGATTAGATTGACAGTGGAGTAAGTCAAAAAATTGAAAAATCTAGATAACCGTATTTACACTGAACGTATATTAATTTCTGTTCAGTGTGACAGTCAAATAAGTCATAGTTCACTTAGGGAGTCGCTAGAAGGCAAAACAAGTTGGAACACTTCATGCAACGTCAATACGACAAGTTTCACAAAATCCTTCATTTATCAAATTACTAAATGTTGACTTACTCCACTGTCATTCTAACCCCCTCATTTTTCCTAGCACATGCGCGCTCACATATATAAACACATTCACATAAAGACACATATGTACACATATCGAATGTAATAAACTTTAGAATAAACATAATAGAATATTTTGGCATTTATTTTCAAATTTTAATCACTATGTAAAACTCTAGCAATTTTTACTTTCTTCTCACAAGAGAGTATATTGGATTCGTGAAAAATTTCGACTTCCGGTTTTCGACAGTTTTATACATTTTAGAAGGTTCTGAACACGATTTGACTGTTTTTAGAAAATGTCTGTACGTGGGTCTATGTATCTGTCTGTATCTGAAACAAATTTTGTAGGTGCTCTAACTCACAAACTAGTGCGTATAATAGAATGAAATTTCGCATGAGGTTCTAACCTTATGCGAACTGGTGCTGATTATATTTTGGGAAAAATCCCCTGAGAGGGGGTCCCGCAAATGGATGACTTGTTCGATTTATGTGATACTTATATCTCCAGTGTACACTCTAAAAACGACATTTTCAAAAATGAGCAAAAAATACTCCAATCTGAGTATATCGCTCAGTCAAAATGGCTCCGAATCAAAATTACTCAAGTTTGAAACAGGTATATATTTATTTTTGAAAATATGCACACACACTCAAGAATAAAACATCATGTTCTCATATTTGAGTATGTCCATGTTTCAAAAATGAAAATGAACTGACTTCTATGTGTGCCTTTTTGAGTATGTCCATGTTTCAAAAATGAGTTTGAACTGATCCTTAATCATTTTTGAGTATGTCCATGTTTCAAAAATGAGTATGAACTGACCTCTGTATGCTCAGTTTTGAGTATGTCCATGTTTCAATATTCTGAGTATTTCTGGTATTTCAGAATTGAAATCTTTTGGTCGTCATATTTGAAACAAAAAGTTTCATAACAAGATGAAAATATCGATTTACTCAGATATGAAAGTGTTATTTTTCTTGCCGAATTCAACGAAACATCAAATTTAGAATCCTCATGATAGGAATAGATTGTCATTCAATTTTGGTTGCTGTCATCTAAGAGGGGGTTTAAATGCACACAATTCAAAGAAACGTCACGCTTAATATCCTGAATATGTCGGAATATGTTGTGCAAATTACGTATTTGCTAAATCGATGTAATTCCTTGTACTATTTAACTCATTTCATTGATTTTATTTATATAGAAGAAAGTTTTGTGATGACCACTAGTTTTTAAATTGTACTAAGATTTAGAATACAGTCTGATTTCTTTTTTACGTTTTATTACAAATGTAATTATGATTAATCCACTAACCCAACTAATGACATAGGTGCCAATTTTCCGATTTTTTCAAGTGGAATAAACATATTTTGAACCAGAATTTTTAAAAAGTAAAATGTATCTTGTTCCTATGTAGAATTTTTTTAGTTTTATTTATTAAATAACATTTAAGGTTATATTGAAAAAACCGGAAGGTTGGCAGATATGCAATAATATTTTAATGAAAATAATCTGCTATTTCAAACTACTAACGCTATTTAAAGGATTTTGGGATGCACGATTAAAACTAAATCTTCATTATCTTTAGTACACATGCGTGCGCAGACTCATAGGCGTACAGTTGCATGGGCTCGTGGGCCTCGAGTCCCACCAAATTTTTTTTAAATGTACTCCCCCCCCCCCCCTCTAATATTAAAAACATTTTTTTAGTTTTTTGACTTTCTAATATTAATGTGCCCTTTTTTGCAGGTAATTACCCCCCCCCCCCGAATTTTGCCATTTTTCCCAATTTTTCATTTTTTACAGGGATAAAAAACATTAGGAAAACCTTCACCCTTAATGTTCTATTTTTTAATTAAAATAAAATGCTAAAAGTTTGAGCTTTTGATATAAAAAACGAAAACAGAAAAAATATCCATATTCCTAGACAAGAAAAGATGTTATTCCAAGTTTTGTTGTTTTTTTTATTATAAACAATTCGCGAATAACAGCAAGTATATATCATTTTATAAACGGTTCTGTACATTTAAATTTTTGCATTGTCTTAACGTCTTATTTAACGTATGATTTATTTATCAGTATACGATTCTATGATTCTATTCTTTTAAGGGAGCTGAAAAAGCAACATTAAATTGGTAATTGAGCTCTTTTACCCACATTGGTGCGGAAAAGAGTTGAGCCCCACCAATAATTTTGCCCTATTCGCACGCACATAAACATATGCCCATATACACAAATATGCATATCGAATGTAATAAACTTCAGAATACAGTGACATTTATTTCCGATTTTAAAGTTTTAATGCGAATGTAATAATCTCTTAAAATTGTACTAAGATTTCGAATACAGTCTTGCTAATTTTTTTGCGTTTTGTTACAAAGGTAACTTTTTACCGATAGCAAAGTTTTGATCGGAGTTTTGAAAGTTAAAATAGTATATTTAAAGTTTAGAGCATTTCTTTATAGCTAATGAGTTTTTAAAAGTAAAAAGGTAATTTTCTTCTCCTTGTTAACACTGAAAGTTTTCAACTTGTTACATGATTTATGCATCCTTGAAAAATCATGATGCTGAATTATTTAGAGCTTAAATTAAAGGCTCATTTTAACTTCAAGTTTCCAGCGATTATTACGCGAACTAAATTTTCAGAAAGAAAAGGCCAAACTCGGGTATAATTACAAACTTTACTGCAGATTGTCATAAATGAACTGACTATTCTAATTTAACAGCGAATATAATGAAGGATTTTCGTCTCAAACTCTTTCAGAAATTCAAGATGATCAGCTACAAAAGAAAATTACTGACGGAGGTCGATTGTTTAAATTTAGAAAAGGATATCCTCAAGTGTCCGTTATGTTGGGGAAGCAGAGAAAATTTTCTGTTTCAGAGAAACGGATAAATTCATAAATGAGTTAATTTTAATTTTTAGTTTAAAAGTAATAAAAGTATAGAAATGTGTATTTTGTATTGGATATAAAGTTTTTTAGGCAAGCATTTATGATTAAATATTAAATTATGAAAATTTAAAATATCTTATTACACTGTAAAAAAAAAAAAAGAAAAAAAAAAAAGAAAACCGTGAAAAAACGGAAAATGAACAAAGACAGCAAATTTGCTGTCTATTCTCCGTTTTGTATTACCCCGTTTACAAGATGGCAATTTTCCGCTATTCGAAACGGGAAATTTCTGTAATTTAGATGATAATTACATACACATGCATATTTACACGGAGAGGAACAGGTATTTGTATTGCATAATATCACACCCGTTTTTTATCGCCTTGCCTTCCCCAGGATTCGAGCCACACTACTCGCCATTAGAGGATGGATGCTCTGCCCATAGACCACCTGGCTGCATCCAGAAACTTGGTTATTGATCAAAACATTAATTACGAAAATTTAACTGGAATTTTCCCATTTTCTATCAATTTAAAAGGAACACTCCCGTTTGTCTGTCTTAGAAGGAATAATTCCCTTTTTTAACATTCAACAAGTAAGAATTAAAAGGAAATTTTCCGTTTATTCCGGGAAAATTTACCATTTCCATTCAAAATAGGAAGTTTACGTTAAAAGACAGAGATTCACATAAAAACATCCGTATATATGGGAAAATGTTTTGCACTGTAGTCGCAAAAATTATTGGTTATACTGATTATATTGGCAACTGATATTGCGAAGTACCTCAATTACAAAACCGATATTGTTTAAATATTTGTTTTTCACTGGAAATATTTGCAATGAAATATCACTATTACAGAAATACTGATTTTATATTGGAAATATTTGCGTTGAAACTTCGACATTGCAGAAATTTTGGCTCTACAATGGAAACATTGAGAACTAAATGACTGAATAAAATTTAAACACTATACGATCTTATGGCAATACTTCAAGCCAGTAGTGACAGTATTAACCAAGATATAACGAAAATGAGCATTATTGGTTCAATATTGTTTTACTATAGAGACAGCATAAAGAGACGCTAATAAAAATTACTTGAATAACAATAAAGCAATATAGAATTAACTGCAAATGTCCTGTAACCGCGCGGGTCAGAAAAGCTACTTTTTTATTGTAGGAAACTACAACTACAACTACTTTATTGAAAATGTAGTTAACTACAATTACAACTACTTGTTTTAAAAAGTAGCGACTACAAACTACATTTCAAAAGTAATCACTACTTCGCTACTTTCCGATTTTGCCAAAGGGTTCAATTTACACTAGGAGTTGAATACACGGATTAAATAATAAAACGATCCCTCGTTATATCGGGCGGATACAATTAAATAAATGCGATATAACCGGGGGCATTAAAAAATTAAGAAAGATAGCATACATTGAAATGTTTTGTGTTTGTCTTCAAAATATTAGTTTATACACACATTAGGAATTTCGGAGAAAAATTAAAAAGATATTATAAGCTAGAAAATTACAGAAAAACAACTCTAAATGCAAACAAGAAATAAATCTGTAAATAAATCATTTCCGAATGATAAGAAACCCATCGTTAAAACATGAGGACCTAATAACGAATAAATAGACAAGTGTTGCCACCAAGAATGTTAATTCGTTTGGTGGGTTAGTACTTTGATTTTGATTTTAGCAGCAAATGACAATCGGAAAAATCTATGACCTCATGCGATGCGTTGTTATATGCTGCAGCTGAGATTTGCCACTCAGATTCGCAAATTGTTGAGCAGAATATATTTTACACAAAAGAATGATTTGCAGAAGGGCACATATTTTCTCCTGAAGTAGCGTTAAAAGTAGTGTCGTTTTTCGCCACAAATTACTGATTTTTTGTATCCCGCTACTCACCACACTACATTGTCCAAAATGTATTGCGCTACACTACAAGCTACTGTAAAAAGTAGCGAGTACTGTAGTTTCGCTAGTTGTAGCGCGCTACTTCCGATCTCTGCCTGTAAGTATGCACTTCTTTTGGTTTCATCTATGTTATTTTAGAACGGAATTATTTAAAAATAAAATAATTTTTCTTTCGGTTTAGTTTTCTCGCAGGACTTCCTAACGTATAGTCCCAGGCGTTTTCTTAAAGTAAAGCATTTAGAAATTTTACTTTTTGCTCAATAACGAAATAATGATGAAAAACCATAATGTTATATCTCACTGTGTTATACTGTACCGCATTACGGATTACAGTATACTTTTCCAAATAGTTTTTTTTTAATGAAACAAAACAATACGGCCTGATGTATGTGTTATAAGTTGCATCATACGTGTTATATTATTGACATTGTTTAAGTTCCCTCAGAAAACTCTCGTTAAAATTCGTCAGTAAAGAATGACGAGTCTAAGAGGCAGTTAAAGAAAAAAAGTTATAAAGAGAGAGAGAGAGAGAGATTATCCGACTTCTAAAACAAATTATTCCGAATTTAAACTCATACCTCCTTCATATGGAATATCCTTTTTGGAACAATTCGTTCTACGTACAAAATCTCTCTGTGTTATATTTTGCATCACACGTGTTATACTATACAGGCGAGCACCAAAGTCTTGCCTTGATTATAAATATTTATTGTGCGAATACTAATACTATTATAATTAGACATATGGTTGTTTAGATACATTAGTATAAGTACTGTTATAATAGAAGTTTTTAATAGAACCACATACTTCATGAACTTTCAACGTGCGTCCTTTAGTAGCTCAGATAATGTCAACGCGGTATTCTAGTTCTCGCCACGTGTTCGCTTCAATCATGGATTATTTATCAGCAAGATGGAGCACCCCTTCACTGAGGTTTCATAGTTTGTGAGTTCCTAGACGAAAAATTTCCGGGCCGGGGGAATTGAAGGGATGGACCAACTCCATGGCCTCCACTTTCTCCTGACATTACTCCTCTTGATTTCTTCTTTTGGGATTATATCAAGGACAGAGTCTTTGCGACGCCAGTTTCTGACGTTGAATAACTGAGGCTAGGATTAAAGATGTTGTGTAGACTGTTACAGAAGACATGTTGGCGAACACTTGGCGAGAACTAGCGTTGACATTCTCCGAGCTACCAAGGGAGCGCACGTTGAAATTTCATGAAGTATGTGGTCTTATTCAAAACTTCATAATAGTACTTACAATGTTCCAAACAGCCATATGTCTAATTATAATAGTTTTCGCACAATAAATATTTATAATCCGGTAAAGACTTTGGAAATGTGTCACATTTGTATAACATTAGGATCTAAGTTTTTATTTATTATCATATTATTATTTATTTGAACACACAATATTTCTGTAAAGTGTTCGAAAAGTTGAGTGGAGTAACTCCAGATATTTTTTTTTTATTTTATAATTTGAAATTCATTGACCATCAATATGTGATATCGGGTGATGGCGGTGTGTGTGTGTGTGTGCGTGGGGGGGGGGGGGGCAGAGCCTGATTACGGCCTAAGCAAGCTCACATTACTATTTTCGAAAAATGAGTTTTGCCTTATTTAATCCTAAAATTCTACGATTAAATAAGGATTAATGCAGAAAAATACTTTTCGAAAAAAGTGGTGTAAATTTACATAGACGATAATCAGGTCCTAAGAAACACTAAATTTGATACTTAACTTTTTCTCTTTTTTGGAAAGAAAATGATTAGCAATTCTGCATTTGAGATTTGCCATATTTTCAAAATCTCAAAACCAATACGCACACAATTTCATTTGCCGCTCCCCTCATACCTCTGCAAATTTTGTCGCCGTGGACGCATGTGGAATATGCCTCAATCCGGCTCTTATTATTGTTTTGTAATCTGTATTGATAAATAAATAACTAAAACTATATAAATGTTCATAAAACATATATATTCATTATATGAAAACTTTACTGAAGGTGTTTAAAATATTATATTTTATATACACAACTGTATTTTCATATAAAACCGAGCGCTTTCGAGCAAACACTTGCTCATAATCAGGGTTACAAAGGAACACAAACACACAATGAAAAATCCAGTAAAATATCTCATTTAACTGATGGAGACTGGAACAAACCAGTCAAGCAAACAAACAAGGGAGGGGTGTGGGGGGAGAGATGTGATAATCCCCTTTCATAACATGATAAAAACATACTTACCTTTCTGTGAGTATGTTTTTTATCATATCTCAAGTATTTTGTAAAACATACATGTTTAGTTTTCAAAAAACAAAACAAAAGAAAACCTTCAAAATTTTTGTATTCTTGGTTTTTAGTTTGTAAAATGATCATAATTTTCTTCAACTTCTCAAACTATTGCTTTTTTTCCAAACCGAAAAATAACTAAATATCTATCTGTTACAACTTAAATACAGGTTTCGCAGCGGTGACGGTGACTTCTTTGGCTATCATTATGTCAGTTCCATCATGACAAATTTCTAAAACATTTTCAATAGAAATGTACCAGGAAGATTATTGTTTGGAAATAGTGGTAGCCAATAAAGTGACCAATGGGAACCCTGTAAATAAGTTTTGATTACTTTAAGATTTAAAAATATTCAACTGTCGTCTATGGCTAGAAAAAAACATCAGGCATGATGAAACGGTGTTGGAGAAATTACTCGAGGCTGCAGTATGGTACGAATTAAAATTGAAACTTCGCGAATAGAAGTAATTTATTTTAACTGTGTACATAAAAAGATATTTTAAATCGAAGTATTTGAGGTTAAAAACAAGGTAAAATATCATAGGAATATGCTGATTGTAACAGTTCTTATCCATCCATAATATCAAATTAATAAAAAAACAATAAACATAAAACAAAATGCAAATATTTTTACAAATCTTTATTTCGCTGTTTCTAATTTTGTGCCCTTAGAATTCATGCGCCTGGAGCAGTTTGCTCCAATTGCTCCAAGGTAGTTACCCCCCTGTATCAGGGACTTTTTTAAATTTTAAACAAGATTTGTCAACGTTTTGTTTAACTGTAAATAAAACATAAAAATAATAAACAGGCGGAAAAACGATTACTTCAATTATTTTCAATTGCTGCGTTAAAGGGTTACGTAAAAGAAGAAAATAAATACAGAAATGAGAATTTTTAAATGGTAATGATTATTTTTTACATAAGATAAAAGATTTTTTGTTATACAAAAAAATTGACAAAACTTGGTTCTGTCATAAAAGGTATGGACGAAAATTTTAAGCTTTCGTTCCGATGTGGTACGTGACGTGTATCAGATACTTAAAAAATGTAAAAAAAAGGTTTGTTAACGTTCGATTTAACAGAAAAAAAATAAACTAGCAGAATAAACGATCACTTTATAATTTTTAATTGCTGCGTTAATGGATTACGCAAAAGAAGAAAAAATACAGAAATGGGAATTTTTAAAGGTAATAATTTCGGTTAAATAAGATAAAAGTTGCTTCTTAAAATATATAAATATAAAAAATAAGACACAACTTATTTATATCATAATAGGGATAGCCGAAAAATCCAAGCTTTCGTTCCGCTGTGCTGTGTGTATCAGGGACTTAAAAAAAATTAAACAAGATTTGTTAATGTTCCGTTTTACAGAAAGTAAAATAATAATAATAATACTAATAATAAACTGACGGAAAAACGACCACTATATGATTTTTAATTGCTGCATTAAGGGGTTACGTAAAGGAAGAAAAAGAATACAGAAATGAGAATTTTTAAATGGTAATGATTTCTGTTACATAAGATGAAAGGTTTTTTTTTTTTTTTTTTTTTTTTTTTTTTATATGTACAAAAAATTGACAAATGTTAATTATGTTATAAAAGGTATGGCTGCAAAATTTAAGCTTTAGTTCCGCTGTGGTACATGTATCAGATATTTAAAAAAAAATTTAACGATATTTGTTAACGTTCGGTTTAACATAAAATAAAATATTAATAATAATAAAAATAACTGCGGAAAAACGACCACTTTATGATTTTTAATTTCTATACGTGTAGCGTAAAAGAAGAAAGAAAAATAAATGAGAATTTTTAAATGGTGATGATTTCAGTTAAATAAGATTAAAGTTGTTTTTTAAAAAATATTTGTAAAAAAAGGCACAATTTATTTATATCATAAAACGTATGACCGAAAAATCTGATCTTACGTTTCACTGTGCTACGAGTATCGGAGACTTAAAAAAAAAAAAAAAAAAAAAAAGAAAATGTTAAATAAGATTTGTTAACGATCGGTTTAACTGCAAATGAAAAATTAATGAAAAAAACTGGCGGGAAAACGATCATGTTTTGATTTTTAATTGCTGCGTTAAGGAGTTATACGTAAAAGAAGAAATAAAATACAGAAATGAGAATTTTCAAATGGTAATGATTTCAGTTAAATATGATAAAAGTTGTTTTAAAAATTATATATAAAAAATAAGACACAACTTTGTTATATCATAAAAAATATGGCCGAAAAATCTAAGATTTCATTCCTCTGTGTTACGTGTATGAGGTTTTTTTCTTTTTCTTTTCTTTTTTAGATATAAACAAGGTTTGTTTACGTTAGGTTCGGAAAACGATCACTTCATTATTTTTAATTTCTGCGTTAAGAGGTTACGTATAATAGAAGAAATAAAAATACAGAAATGAGAATTTTTAAATGTTAATAATCTCAGTTAAATAAGGCAGAAGCTGTATTTTAAGTATATTAAAAAAATAATAATAAGACACAGTTATATCCTAAATGATGCGGCCGAAGAATCTAAGCTTTCTTACCGCTGCGCCACGTATTTCAGAGGCTGTTCTTTTAAATTTTTAATCAAGATTTGTTAACGTTCGGATAACTGTAAATAAAAAATTAATAATAAAAAAAAAAAACTGTCGGAAAAACGACCGTTTTATGATTTTAATTGCTGCGTTAAGGGGTTACGTAAAAAAAAATTAAAAATAAAATACAGAAATGAGAATTTTTAAATGGTAATGGTATGTGTTATAAAAGATGTATTTTTTAAATTTATAAAATTAAGACACAACTTAGTTATATCATAAAAAATATGGCTGAAAAATATAAGCTTTCTCTGTGCTACGTGTGCCACAGACTTTTTTTTTTCAATTTTAAATAAGATTCGTTAACGTTCGGTTTAACAGAAAATCAAAAATCAAAAATAAGTTTGCGGAAAAACCATCATTTTAATGATTTTCATTTACTGCGTTAAGGGGTTACGTGAAAGAAGAAAATAAAATACTGAAATGAAATTTTTAAATGGCAATGATTTCTGTTAAATAAGGCAATTATATTGAACATGTGGAACTCAGAATAGTGTTAAAACATTAGCAATTATATAGGGTAAGAAGGATTTTTTTTTTAAAATATATATTCCATTTCAAAGCTATACTTGTTTTTCAATGTTCAATTTTTTCTTTTATTAATCTTGCTCTATAGTCGATCGGGCAGACATAGGCACACTTTTTAGCATAAAGACAGTGTCTCTATAGAAATCGACTATTGCTTATATTTCTAGATCCTCTTGTTTTTTCATTTGAATTTTAAATATTTCAATTCTTAGGACTACATAATTTAAGTTGTAATTTGACTCTTCTCTTTGGTATAGTGATTTCATAGTATTTGGTCAATATCTTATGTTTCAATGGTTTAATTGTACGGAAAGCTTATATATATATATATATATATATATATATATATATATATATATAATGATCAGATTTAAAACATATATAAATACAATTAAAACATATACCATTTATACATATTAGGACAATACTTAAGATGGTTGAACATTATTTACACTTTATATAGTTACTGTGATTGTGCGTTTAGTCGATCACTTTTATATTAAGTGATTCTAATGATCAGTTATAAAAATTCTATAAAATATGCATTGTATTAAAATAACTGTAAAATAACTTATACAAAAACACATAAAATTATACATGGATAACATTGTTGATAACATTGTTGATTATAAATCACAAACATAACTTATATATATATATATATATATATATATATATATATATATATATATATATATATATATATACAGTGAAACCTCCTTGAACGGTCACCTCTGAACAACGACAACCTCCGAATACCGGCCATATATGGATGGAACCAAACGCGTTCCACAGCATTAACATTAGTGCGAACCTCTAAATAAGGAATTCCGAACAACGGCCGCTCAAAAGTCACCAGAGCAAAAATTTAACAGCTTCCGGTACCATTTCATATTTATTTGCAAACCAAAATGTGAAGCAGATCAAACGAAATTTACTTGATCTGTCAACAAAAAGTCCCTTAATCACTTAATCCTTTTCCAAACACTAATATCTTAATCCTTCTGATAACAATTCAAAATGTCTTAAATTCCCAAAACTCAAGAGGGACCGGGAGAACAGGAAGACTTTCGTGCCACTGTGGGTATCTGGACAACCGTCAACAAAAAATCTGTCAACTCTTTGAATTCTGGACTGTGACAACATATCATTGAAAATACGGGCGGACACCGGAACGTGAAATATGCTGCTAGATAATTTCTTGCCCCCCCCCCCTTTTTTTAACTGTTACTTCACAGAACTGAATAAAGAAATGAAGAAACAAAAACGCAAAATCCTTCTTTTTATGGACAATTCGAAATCTCATCCTACTGAAAATGATTTCAGTAATCTGAAAGTAGAAGACCTTAATAATAATGACGAAAATTTAGATAATATTCTTAGAACGGCAGGCATAACAAACATGAAGGCCAGCGAGTTTGCATGTCTGGACAAAGATTTGGCTGTTACTGACACATTTGATTCCATACAGCAAATGGTGGAAGACAGGAGAGAGGAAGAGAAAAATGATGAGGAAGAGGAAATGGAAGAGATTATAGAATCAGCTAACATTTCCAGTATTAACACATATACGAAGTTTTGACGAATCTTCGTGAAATTCAAAATTTTGCTTAAAGTCATAAGGATGAGGAGTTATACACCAAAACAACTCATATTGTTATTTCTTTGAAGAAAAATAATTGCAGCAAAAAAACAAAGCAATTGCAAATCACTGATTTTTTTAATGTAGTATAACAATGTGGATAAATTAAAATGATATAGTTTCCATTTAAATTTGTATATTTTGATTTTTTTAAAATGAAACCTCTGAATAACAACCACCTCTGAAGAGCGGTCACTTTTCACTGGTCCCACGGGTGACCGTTATTCAGAGGTTACATACTGTATATATATATATATATTTTAAGTCTTTTATTTGAATGTTTAATTTTAATAAAGTCTTTTAAATACTGCATTGCATTAAAATGATTGAAACACATGAGTAATCTAATTATTATTAATTAAATTTTTTACATAATATTTACTCAATGTAAGAATCTTTGAAATACTATGTAAGATAAATATAATTGTGGTTAAATTTAATTCATATCATAGGATTTTGTACGATGTTAATGTAAAACTACAGTGATATTATTATTTTTTACTATTTACATATATTTTTTACTATTTATATATATTATTAAATCTAATATAATTAATTTGTAAATCAAGCTTAATTTTGAATAATTATTGTTCCAATAGAGGGCAGCACATTGCTTGTCAAATAATTGTTAATCATATTTTTAATTTACCTATAGAGGGCGCTTATCGCTTGTGTATTTAAATGTTACTTTTAAAGATTAAAATTAAATGGAAAATTTGTATATTCACAAATATAAATTTGTTTTTGAGTGTATTTATCACATAAATAAATTTGTGTGTTTTAAATCAATTTGTGTCATGGTGTAATAATTAAGGTGATTTCAAAATATGTTCTCTCAACTTAACCTTGAAATAATTTCTCTCAACTTGACTATATCATCAAGTATTTGATATTTTATGATGTGCGCCATGTGGTCATATTGGTATAAATTAGACCTTGTGTTGTTTAAGGATTTTGGATAATTATTGTGAGTAAAATATTTTATCTATTCTTTACAAGTTTTTTATTTCCAATTTTATTATTTCCAACTGTTATCTGGTAAAAATATTTTATCTATTCTTTACAAGTTTTTTATTTCCATTTTTATTATTTCCAATTGTCTTCTGGTAATAATTCAGTATACCTAGATTTTAGCATATATGCCAGTATAATTATGAAATACTGAATTATTTTTTAAAACACGTGTGGGTACATCCAGGTTGAAAATTATATCTACACGTGTTTTTTCATATCCAATTCTAATTTAAATCTCTTGTTATCCAATTTTCCATTATATTTAGTTCATGTTTCATTTCTTAATCCATTTGTATTCACTTGATATCAACTCCAAATTATTAACATTTTATGGTTTATTATATATATATATATATATATATATATATATATATATATAAAACTTTAAGTAAAATTTAACCATTGAAACATAAGAAACTTATATATATATATATATTATTTTTTATTTTTATTTATTTATTTATTTATTTTTTTTGTATAAAATTTTCTATCTCTCTCCTTTTAAATATTCTTAATATTTTCAGTATTTTTGGCTACAAGAACTTGATATGTTTTTTGAAATTCAAAGATATTATATATATATATATATATATATATATATATATATATATATATATATATATATATATATATATATATGTAGATATTTGTTATGGCCGGTTGTCTAAATGGGTATTAATAAGTCCAAGGCAGATTTTTGTTGAAATCTTACACTGTTTAATTTTCTGGATTATATCAAATATTTACAAATATGTACAAGTTAAAAAATAATTAGAACAATCATGAAAACTCGTAAGCTCCTAAAGGCCGTTTGCAGATACCATTTCTCAGCTCAGCTCGTAAAGGCTGGCCGTCGCCGGAGATTTAAGAGCATCTCCCGAGTCCGTCTTACTCAGTCTGCATCTCGACTCATTCTGTCTACTTCGTTCTCACGCTGTAAAAAATTACTGCACTCATCAAAATTTATATTGTTCGCGAGGCATCATTCAACTTCACAAGCCCCAATAAAGTATTTGCTTGTGTTTGCAGTCTAAAGTTCAGATGAGAACTCCCGCGACCACAACTCGGCCGTCCTGACTGTGCTGTGTCCTCACAGTCATTATCTACTAATTTCACTAGGTATAGAACCAGTCGACTGAAATATAAAGTTGTCAAATACACACAATATATATATATATACAAACAAAACAATAAACAATAGTAAATATTGAAACATACAGTGTTTCCTAAAATATAAAAAATGAAAATAACACAACAAAACTTGTTATAACGTTGAAAATTGCTTAAAGTTCAGAGTTCACTCATAATGTTCAATAAAAGTAAAAAGAATATTGTTTCAAAATATCAATCTGTCCAATTTGTCCATCGTTTCATAAAGTCGGCAGCACTCGATGTAATGTTTGGACCATCATGGTAGCCAATTTTCTTTACGTTGTATCGATCCTTTCCTTTCACTTTGGTGATTTCATAGGGACCGAGAAATTTAGGTCTCAACTTCATGCCTGTACCAAATTGTGTTTTTTGTATAGCTACTAAATCACCGAGTTTATAAGTGTATGCCGTTTTTCTTTTTTTATTAAAGGTTTTGCGATTATCTTGCTGTATTTTTAAAATGTTCTCTTTTGCAATTTCCCTATTGAAATTTCTCTCTGACATAATCGAATTTACATGTTCTTCGTCTAACAACTCTTTTATTTGCAAATCGTTTTTATGTCGCAATCTCACTCCGGTTAGAAGCTCAAATGGTGAAAATTTTGTGCTTCTAGATATAGTGCTGTTTATAATTCGCTGTACCGATGCTACATATTTGTACCATTTAGTGGGGTCATCTATGCTAAGTTTCGCTAATATTGGTATCAGGATTCTATGCATCCGTTCTATCTGGCCATTTCCTCTTGGAACACCTGTCGTTATTGGGACATGTTGTATTTTTTGTTCGTTACAATATGCTTCAAAATCGTCGGATGTAAACGCGGGTCCTTTGTCGGTTATTATTCGGGACGGGTTTCCGAAAATGTTGTGTTGTAATTTTAACTTATCTATAACTTCTACGGCAGCAGTAGTTTTAACTGGGTATAACCAGACAAATTTTGTGAAAGCATCTACGACGGTAAAAATATGATTATAATTTTTGTGAGTGGATGGCATCGGTCCTATATGATCAATGTGATAAGTTTCAAGGGGGATATTTTGTTTTGGAATCGGGTTCAATAAACCTTCTCCTTTTCCTTGCTTTTTATTACATAAAATGCACTCTACGCAATTCGCAATGACGTTTTCTATTTGTTTCCTTAACTGGGGTATAAAATAGTTTTCTTTTAGAATTGTTTCGGTTTTTGCTACCGCATAATGACCTCTATTATGAACATTTCGTATTATTTCTTTTTGCATATTTAAGGGAATCATCAACAGTTCTCTGTCGTTTTCGTATTTATACAGTATGTCATTTCGATTAAAATATTCCGAGCTTTCATTTTTTTCTATTAATTTTTTGATGGTTTGAATATGTTCATCTTCTTGTTGCGCTAATTTAATTTTTGCTGTTAATTCGTCATAAGAACGTGTTGCTACCAATACTGTATTTCTGCTTAATGCGTCGACATGCTTCATTTGATTTCCCGCTCGATGTACTATTTCATAATCAAATTCTTGTAAGAATATCGCCCATCTTGCTACTTTTGGCGTAATGTCTTTTTTGTCCATAGTCTTTTGAAACGCGGAACAATCTGTCACAATTTTAAATTTCGTGCCTAATAAGTAGTTTCGAAATTTTTTGACCGATTCTATTACCGCAAGGGTCTCTAATTCGTAACTCGAAAATTTTGCTTGAGTAGGTGTAGTTTTACGGCTCATGTAATGAATAGGATGTAAGTTTTTGTTCTCATCTTCTTGTAGTAGGACACTACCAAAACCTATGGCGCTTGCATCGGTGTGCAATTCTAGTCTAGCACCTCGTCGGAATACATGCAATACTGGGGGGTTAACTAATTTTTCTTTAAGAGTTTCAAAAGCTTGCTTTTCGGGTATTCCAAATTTAAATTTATTTCCCGCTTTTAATAAATCACTTAAAGGTCTCGCTATAGTTGCATAATGTGGGATGTATTTTCTGAAATAAGAAGTTAGACCCAGAAAACTGTGTAGTTGTTTAAGGGTTCGGGGTTCAGGAAATTTCTTTACTGCCAAAGTTTTGGCTTCCGAGGGTCTAGTAGTTCCGTTTTCGATAATATAGCCTAAAAATTCAATTTTCCGTTTAAGAAATTGACATTTTGCAAAATTAAATTCAAGTCCGTAATCCGATGCAACTTCTAGGACGCGTTTCAGTTTTACCAAGGCTTCTTCCTCAGTTTCCGCAAGTATTATGACATCGTCTAAGTAAATTATTATTACCTTTTCTTTAATTAACTGTTTAAAAACAGCTTGAATATATCTTTGAAACTGTTGTGGTCCAACCGATAATCCGAATGGGAGCTTTAAGTACTCGTACTGCAAGTTATGCGTGACAAATGCTGTATATTTCCTACTCTCCTCTGCTACGTCTATATGAAAAAAACCATTTTTTAAATCCAATGTTGTGAAAACCTTTGCACTTTCAATGTTATCTAAAACATCTTCTATTCTTGGCAAGGGAAAATTATCTCTAATTATTTTTTTATTTAGCAATCTATAGTCTACGCAAAGTCTCCAAGAATTATTTTTCTTTTTCGCTAACACTATAGGAGATGCATAATTAGAGTTACTCTCCGTTATAATTCCCGTTTCCAACCATTCCTGTACTTGTTTGTCCACAAACTCCTGCTCCGGATACGCTAATCTACGCGGTCGTTGCGCAATCGGAATATCATCAGTTAATATTATATTTACTTTTAACTCTGTGTCCTTAACCTTGTTTGGCTTATAATTAGTAATCAATTCCGTTAACTCTTTCTTAATAGCGTTGTTTGTAATATGATTCAGCTCAACTTCCTGAAAATTAATTGAATTGGCTGTTTCAGCTAAATAAATATCTGTGGTTTTCGCTAAGTCTGACTGTGGGATAGAACACTGTTCACTTTCTAATAAACAACTTTTTGCAGTACTTAATTGCATGTTTACTTTTTCACTAAAGTTAAAAGCTGTTTCATTTTGATTAGTTTGCTCCTTTCTCACTAATTCAGCTGTCGAAATCATTTTTCCTATCGTGGGATTGTTTTGTTTTTCTGACCGCAACATCGCATGAAATCTGGGTGTGACATAGCTGACGCGTTTGATTTTCGTCATGGCTGTTTCTTGTGGGAAAGCAGTGACGTAATTTATCCTAACTTCTTTTAACTTCCGTTTTCCCATAATTTGCAATCCTTTTTCTGAAATATTGAAATTTAACTGTCTCAAAAAGGTATTCCCTAAAATTATAGAATGATTCAAATTTTTTACGATGTATAAATCTGAATTTACTGTATAACCATCTATTTCAATGTTTACGGTCGTAAATCCTATGGGTGTTATTTGGTTTCCACCAATACCTGACAAAACCAAGTCATTTTCATGTAATTTAGGGCATCCCAGGGCAATATAAATATCGTTATTCCCCATATTTACGTCGCTACCTGTGTCTATCAAGGCATCTATATTTTTTCCTAAAATCCTCACGCTCTTTATTATTTTATCTGCTGGATTAGAGCTGTTGCTTACGGCGGCATTTGCATTTTTAGGAGAATTGTTTGTACACTGGTCAGACCTGTGGCCAGGAATTTTACACTTCCAGCACACTGGGCCTTCTTTTTTTCGGGGACAATCCCTCCAGCGGTGCGAAAATTCATTGCAATTAAAACAACGGATTTTTGTATTTAAATTCTTTTGGGGGGCATTTGCATAATTTTTTTCATATGGTACGCGGCTAACATCATTTCGATGGAACGCTCTATTATTTTCAAAACCTTGACGTTTTCGGAATTCCGTATTTGGGGACTTAATTTCAGCCTTCCGTAAGTTAATTCGGGCAGTTTCAAAATCATCCAACTTATTAGTCAAATCATCTATATTCGTAATTTTGGGTAATTCATCACAAAAGTGTTCCTTCATTTCTAGGGACAATTTTCTCCTGATTTGATCAATAATCAAAATATTTTTTAATTGTTCGTACGTCGATATTTGCAGGCCAGATAACCAATTATCCAAGAAATTTGAGAGTTCAAACGAGAAATCTTTCCACGAATCTGAATTTTGCTTTCTATGCAAGAAGAATTTTTGCCGAAATTGCTCCGGTGTAAGTCTAAAGCGTCTTAAAAGTATTTTTTTTACATAGTCGTAGTCGCTGGACTGTTCCTCACTTTCGCGATTTATTAAATTAACTATATCGAGAGGTAATAATGCGAGAAGATAGGTTACCCATTCATGTTTGTCTATCTCTAACCGCTTTGCCTGGCGTTCGAAAAGGGTTAAGTATATACTGATTTCCTCCTCGTTATTGTACCTATTTAACAATTTTAAAACATCGGAACCTTTTCCGGCGATTGTAGGTACAGAGTTATGTAATTGGGCTTTTTGTGTATTTTCCAATTGTAATCGTTTTAATTCAAACTCGCGATTCTCAGCTTCTTTTTGCTGTAATAATCTTTCGGCTTCTTCACGCTCACTTACAATTCCCTCTAACAAATTTTTCACTAAATCTTCATCATACCCTTTGGATTTTATAATTAAATCAGTTAATTGAGTTTTATTGGTCGATTCTGGTGGATTTAAACCTAATTCGACTGCCACAGTAATCAGATCGATCTTTTTTGACCTTATTAAATGTGCCATTTTTATCATAAACTAATTAACACATAAAAATAAAATATATCATTAAATAAATCAATAATATACGTATTTTCACCCGATAAATCAAATATATCAATACATATAATAATACGTAACAGTTATAAAAACACACTTACTTTCATATCTTCACCCGATAAATAAAATATATTTATACATATAATAATATTCAACAATTTTATAAACACTTTCTCTAAATATTCTAAATCGAATATATATTTTGTTTCCTTTCCCATAAAAATAACAAGATACAAAAAAAAAAAAATATATATATATATATATCTTTGTACTACTTAACTCTATTCTAGAAAAAAAACATTACTCAATCAAACATTATTCATGTGAGGAAGCAAAAAAAATAACACCTTCCTCTATCTATACGAAGAAAAAGAGAGAGAAAAAAAAACTTTTAATCGTTTCACTTTTCACTTTTCCCAGTCTGCAAAAAAAAATATGCACGGCAGACGTTTATATTTTATTTCATTCGAGCGCTCTGACTCTGGGTCGCTTATTTGCTGATAAACGAACAGCACATTTTCCTCTTGCGTACACTAAAAGCAGAAGAAAAAAAATATCACCAGAAAAAAAAGAAAATCGCTTTCCGCCACCGCGAAAACACGACACTTATCTTGCACAGACGGTCAGTGAGTCAAACTTTCTACACCGATACTCGAAACATTTCCCTCTTTCTTTACCGAAAGGACTTTATCTGTTAATCAGTGATTCATCACTGAACTTAACCGACAAACGATCGCACATCTCACAGATACGATGCACATATCACATAATAACCACTCACACACACTTGGATGTGTAGTAATACACAGATGAAAAAAAAAAATCGGAAGCACAAAACACTTTTACGTGAAGACACACGTGAACATCTCACAGGAACTTGATGCACAAATCTTTTTGCTTCTTTATTCGAAATTCACGTAGATCCCGATCATTCAGATCAATTACAAATCATGTAGATCCAGTTCGCATAGATTCCGTTGATCCAGGCCGTGCCTCCCATTTTGTAGATATTTGTTATGGCCGGTTGTCTAAATGGGTATTAATAAGTCCAAGGCAGATTTTTGTTGAAATCTTACACTGTTTAATTTTCTGGATTATATCAAATATTTACAAATATGTACAAGTTAAAAAATAATTAGAACAATCATGAAAACTCGTAAGCTCCTAAAGGCCGTTTGCAGATACCATTTCTCAGCTCAGCTCGTAAAGGCTGGCCGTCGCCGGAGATTTAAGAGCATCTCCCGAGTCCGTCTTACTCAGTCTGCATCTCGACTCATTCTGTCTACTTCGTTCTCACGCTGTAAAAAATTACTGCACTCATCAAAATTTATATTGTTCGCGAGGCATCATTCAACTTCACAAGCCCCAATAAAGTATTTGCTTGTGTTTGCAGTCTAAAGTTCAGATGAGAACTCCCGCGACCACATATATATAATATATATATATATATACCGTATAGTTACCGTATGCACATTGGTTTTTTTCTTCATATAACTTTACTTTTTTCTATTTATTTCTTTTTGAGAATCTCACATTTTTGGATATATTTCTTTGTATTTTATTATAATTATCGGTTCTTATATTATCGATTATTTATGTAATTTGATGGTTATTAGTCACAAAAGTTTTATTATATATATATATATATATATATATATATATATATATATTATATATATATATATATAGAGAGAGAGAGAGAGAGAGAGAGAGAGAGAGAGAAAGATTAAGACACAACTTAGTTATATCATAAAATGTTTGACCAAAAATTCTAGCTTTCGTTCCGCTTTGCTACGTGTATCAGAGACTTTTTAAAAATTTTTAAACAAGATTTGTCAACGTTCGGTTTAACTGTAAATAAAAATATAAAAATAAACTCTAGGAAAAACGATCACTTTAATGATTTTTAATTGCTGCGTTAAGCGGTTACGTAAAAGAAGAAAAAAAATTACAGAAATGAGAATCTTTAAATGGTAATGATTAAATAAGATAAAAGTTTTTTTTTTTTCTTTTTTTTAATATACCAAAAAATTGACGCAACTTAATTATGTCATAAAATGTATGGCCGAAAAATATAAGCTTTCGTTCCGCTGTGGCACGTGTATCAGACACTTAAAAAAAATTAAATGAGATTTGTTAACGTTCGGTTTAACAGAAAATAGAAAAAAAACTGGCTGAAAAAGATCACTTTATTTATTTTTTTTAATTGCTGTTTGTTACGTAAAAGCAGAAATAAAAAAAAATGAGAATATTTAAATGGTAATGATTTATGTTAAATAATACCAACTTTTTTTTAATATACAAAGATTAAGACATAACTTAGCTATATTATAAAAGGTATGGATGATAAATCTAAGATTTTCTTCCGCTGTGCTACCGGCATCTTTGTGAGACCTTTAATTTTTTTTTTAGGAAGATTTGTTAACTTTCGGTTTAACAGAAAAAAAATAATAAAAACTGGCTGAAAAACGACCACTTAATGATTTTTAATTGCTGCGTTAAGGGGTTCAGTAAAAGAAGAGAGAAAAAGAAATGAGAATTTTTAAATGGCTATGATCCTAGGAGTCATTCCATTAGGTCAATATCAGCATCTTCTACTTCGCTGTCGCAGCGACAAAGGCCTCTTAAGAGGTGGTTGGCTCCAAGAGCTGAATTCTGTATAAAATAGACGCTTCTTCAACTTCATCCTTGATGAAGAGAAGAGATTCTTTTCTCTCGGAAGGGCCATAGGGTATTTTTTTTTTTTTATCTTTTTGTGGCGTCCTCCAAAGTTTGTTTTATTTTATAGATTAATCACCTTTTTATCTGCACCTTTCCAACTTCCGAGAAATACTTTAGAATATATATATATAAAATAAAGATTATCGCGTATTGCTGGATTTTAGAAAAACACTAAGTCCTTTTTTTAAACAGACTTCAAACAAAGAAGGTTATATAGTATATCTTTTTTATGTACGTCTCCGCATAACTTTTGAACGGGTTCTCCGATTTGAATAATTCTTTTTTTGTTGCAAAGGGCTCATTTTGATGGTAGACCCGTATAAATTCCATCACGATCCAAACACGGAATATTTTGCTGCTGTCTGCTTTCTTTTTCGAAAAATTTCGTAAAAATTAGCCGAGCTCTAAGAAATTTTAAAATGTTAATTTAACACATACGCTTGCCAGATTTCTCTCTTAAAAACATCCAGAAGAATTTTTTTTATAGTAATTTGGGCCATTGATACTATTTTTTGAACCCATTACCCGTATCTGCCTCTTTACCAATGACTCTCATGACATAATCAAATCTTGTGTTCACGAAAAGAATTTCTGAGCCGTATTTGTGAATTCCAAATGCGTAAAAAGCATATCTGTAGTCATAAGAATAACAACCCAGTTGTAATTCAACTGCCAAACCAGAATTTATTTCTAACACCAGTTCTAGATCAATGTTGCAATTCTTACTCCAATGGGATGTAACAAAGTCTGATAATATCGAGAAATCCATTACAGTCATTTGCTTCCTATTCATCGTTCTCTAATTCAGCAGAATAATTTTCATTTAAATCGACCAGTTTATATTCACTAGTATAATTTTCTGGCTCTCTGTTGCTTGCGACAACGCAGAACTTCGATTTCGATGTGATGGAAGTGAATCAAAATTACTCCTCAAAATTACCTACCTTTACGTTTCTGGAACACCTTACTTGTAGATCTAGGCCTTTTTGAAGAAATAACACGAAATATAGAGGTTCCAGGTACGCTGAATGAAACATTTTTACAGGAAATCGAATCTATAGTGATCTAAGCCGAAACAAACGAAAAATATTGAAAAAAAATATATTTGCAATTGCAAAAAAAGCACGTTGTCACATGTAAGCATTAACCAAAAGCCTCTCATTACAGTTACAGTTAACTCAGGTTAACAGAGAAGGGAAAAAATAAATATTTGGTCCAAAGCATAGTTTGCAAAATACAATGCCACCAGCTGTGAAGTGGAAGAGGTTAGTGTACAGAAGTTTGGGTTTTCTGCTTTCTTTAAAATTAGATTTAAAGCACTTATAATAAGAATATATGTGATAATTACATTTCATTAAAAAGCTAATGAAACAGAAAATCCGATTACGTAAAAATCTGAAAATCAGTTTTTTTACGGTTGCAAGGATTCCGAGTTCCTTAAGTCCTGCAATACTAAAAATGCAATTTTAAGACATTATTGTTGCATCGGATAGATTACGTTATTATTTCATTAATGAGTGGTTTTAAGAAAAATCATAACTTGTAGCAAAACAATATTGGACCAACATTGTTTGTTTGTGCGATATCATTGCTATAGTTTGCCCAATATATACGATATATTTGGGAGGTAAAGTTTTGGGGAGAAGTAAAAATCCTGCATTATTGTATTAATGCAGGATTTTTACTTCTCCCCTAAACTTTACCCCCCAAATATATAGTATATATATTGGACAAACTACACCAATGATATCGCCCAAACAAACAATGTTGGTGAAAATGAGAAATTGCAAATTGCAAAATGCATTTCTACGATTTTACTAATAGCTTGTGTATATATTAAAATTAATGCATAAATTTGTCTACTTTTAGGTGTTGAACTTATGTTAGAGTAATCATTAGTTTAGAATCATTTAGCGATCGTAAAAGGCATTTTAAAGTATTTATTTTCTTTAAATAAGCCTTTTTTTGTCCAGACAATTTTATTTCAAAACATTCTACGTGCCCGTATAGGAAATGCTTTCTTTTCAGTTTAAAAAGCTCTTATCCGTTGCTTATAGAGCTTTTAAATGAAAAGGAAAAAATCTTAATTAGTCCACCATAGCCTTAAAAAATAGATTAAAGTATTTTTTCCATAAACAGTTTCATTTCTTATTTCACGGTAGAGTGTTAGATGTCATCCGTTCCGTTATAAAATATTAGCTCAATCTCCTTTTCCAACCCTCAACATTTAACAATCTTCCTCCCAAAATAAATCTTATTTGAAGCATTTTGAAAGTTTAATCCAAGGAAGAATATTAGTTTTCTGAATGCTAGGAAGTTGATTATATTCCTTAACTCTTCCGTATATCAGATACATGATGGGCAGAAGGTACGCGTGAAGATTTCGCAGGCATTTGCTAATGGAAACTTAACTCCTTGAGTTCCTTTAACGATGCCTGGGTATTTCCATCCCCTTCTCCTATTAATGATCTTTCTTCTGTGCGGCCAATTTTACAGGACCTTTATCTTGGATGACTGATTTTGATAGTTAAATACTTCAACTTCATTAGAGAACTTTTTAAAACACACTTTTGCAAATTGCTAAAAGCGTATTGGAAAATACGACCGGGTTTTGGGTAATTATGGGAAGCTGTATTTTTGGGTACATAACTCAGCGATAATTTCCTGGGACTGCTCTGCCGAGCGACCGAATTAAGTTTCTGAACAAGCAAATTTCGCTTGTTCTATCACCTTTAGAAACTGTCTTAAATGGTTATAATCCGAGATCAAAATTACCAACATCTTAATTTTGATAAAATTCGATGCAGGATTGATATATTTTTTTAAATGCAGTCGAATTCGTTTAATACGAGCACGTCTAAAACGAGAACACGGTTAAAACGAGCAATTTGTTCGATAAGAATTGTTCATCATTTGAGGGGGTTAGAATGACAGTGGAGTAAGTCAGTATTTATGCTTTTTGTTACCACTGAAATTTAGTAGAATTTTTCCCCTTGTTTAATCGCAGAATTTGGCGGTTAAACAAGGTAAAATTTACTGTTAAATTTTAGTGGTAAAAAAATGTGTAAATGTTGACAGCTACGGATATTCTTTATCTTGTCTTTCATTTAGACGAAAAAAAAAATAATAATTTATTCATTAACACTTTGAAAAGGAATAAAGGATTGTGTAATAGTTATTAAAAAACCAATTTTTCAAATATTTAAAAACAAAACAAAAATCTTATTTTTTTAAATAAATATTTTACATAAATAGTAGATATTTTCTAAATTAGATTTTGTCAGATATTCTTCACTTTGTTTTTCATTTAGCCAAGCAAAATGAAATGAAGTAATATCTACTTCAGTTTTCAATATCGAGGTACAAGTGAAGATAGGATAATTTCCAACTAGATTAGGCAATCAAATTCATTCATTAACTTGGCAACTTTTTTGTAATTTCTTAAAAACAAATGAAATATTCTATTCACAAACACTTTGGAAAGGAATAAAGGAGTGTGTAAAAAAAAAAAAAACAATTTTTCAAATATTTTAAAACAAAACTCAAATCTTATTTTTAAAAATAATTTTACATAAATAGCATATTTATATTAGATTTTTTACGATATTCTTGATTTTGCTTTTCATTTAGCCAAGCAAAACCAAATGAGGTAAACTTTACTTCAGTTTTCAACATCGAGGTACAACAAGTGCAGGAAGGATAATTTCCAACTAGATTAATCAAACTTATTCGTTAACGTGACAACGTTTTTGTAATTACTAAAAACAAATGATATATTCTATTCATAAACAATTAGAAAAGGGATAAAGGAAGGTGTAGTGATTTTTTAAAAAAGGAAATTTTTCAAATATTTAAAAACAAAGCAAAAATATTATTTTTCTAAAAATATTATTTTCCATAAATAGTAGATATTTTATATATTGTATTTTATCAGATATTCTTCATTTTGCTTTTAATTTAGCCAAGAAAAATCAAGTGCAGGGCATAACAAGTGCAGGGAGAATAATTTCCAACTAGATTAGGCAATCAAATTTATTCATTAACTTGGCAACTTTTTTGTAACTTAAAATCAATGAAATAATCTATTCATAAACATTTGAAAAAGGAATAAAGGAATGTGTAGTGATTAAAAAAAGCAATTTTTCAAATATTTAAACAAATCAAAAATCTTATTTTTCAGAAAAAAAAATATTTTACATAAATAATAGATATTTAACATATTAGATTTTATCAGATATTCCTCATTTTGTTTTTAATTTAGCCAAGCAAAATCAAATGAAGCAATCTCTACTCCAGTTTTCAATATCGCGGTACAACAAGTGCATGGAGGATAATTTCCAACTAGATTAGGCAATCAAATTCATTCATTAACTTTACTACTTTTTTTGTAATTACTGCTCTTACTTCGTAGAAAATATCGACTTAATTGAAGAATTAAATAAGTTAAGTGTTCCTCTTTTATGAAGTCCCAACAGTATGAGTAAACAATCTTTATGCGTAAATCTTACATGCCACGTATTTGATATGGAACATTGATTGAATTTCCCCAGGTGGTCCATAAGGGTTTTTGCTACAGCTACACGAGATGACGTGGCATGCTCGGATGAATATTTAATAGTTTATTATTAAAAAAGAGTGAAAACCTATTTGCGCTTGAATATTATGAAGTTAACCTGTCGTTAACACACGTCTAAAAAAGATTTTTCCTATTCCCTTTGGTGCTAAAGCATCATTTTCATAATAGCATTGCTCCTAAATTCAATAAATAGCTTTCCTTAATGACAGTTAGGTAAAAAGTTCATAAAGTAATGGAGTGATTGACCAACTAAGTGCACTAAATTTAATGAGTCATTTCGTAGGCTCAGTCCCTATGGGATCGAGGATTATATATAATTTTTGGCAAGCTCCAAGTGTGCGAAAAATATTTGCTATTTGTTCATACGCTGTGTTTGAAATTTGAAAATTGATATTTTGTTGTTGCGGTTAGTTAAATATTAATATATTGTTTAATAATTAGTGTAATGCAATATGTAGATATCTTACATATTATATTTTATCTGATATTCATAGCTTCAATTCACAGATTTCAACCTTTACACTTTTTGCTACCACTAAAATTTAATAGGAATTTTTAATCTTATAATTTAATCTTAAATTTTATTTTATTTAATGAGTCATTTCGTAGGTTCAGTCCCTATGGGATCGAGGGTTATATATAAATTTTGTCAAGCTCCAAGAGTGCGAAAAAATATTTTCTATTTGTTCATACGCTGTGTTTGAAATTTGAAAATTGGTCTTTCGTTGTTGCGGTTAATTAAATATTAATACTATATTATTTAATAATTGGTGTAATGCAATATGTAGGTATTTTACATATTATATTTTATCTGATATTCATAGCTTCGATTCATAGATTTCAATGTTTACGTTTTTTGCTACCACTAAAATTTGATAGAAATTTTTAATATTATAATTTAATCTTTAATTTAATATATTTAATGAGTCATTTCGTTGGTTCAGTCCTTATAGGATTGAGGTTTATATATAAATTTTGACAAGCTCCAAGTGTGCGAAAAAATATCTGCTATTTGTTCATACGTTGTGTTTGAAATTTGACAATTAATCTTTAGTTGTTGCGCTTAGTTAAACATTAATATATTATTTAATAATTGGTTTAATGCAATATGTAGATATTTTACATATTATATTTTATCTGATATTCATAGCTTCAATTAATAGATTTCAACGTTTACACTTTTTGCTATACCACTAAAATTTAATAGAAATTTTTAATCTTATAATTTAATCTTTAATTTAATGTGATTTAATGGGTCATTTCGTAGCCTCAGTTACTGTGGGATCGAGGGTTATATATAAGATTTGGCAAGCTCCAAGTGTGCGAAAAAATATTTGCTATTCGTTTATACGTTGTGTTTGAAATTTTAAGTTTGATATTTTGTTGCTGCGGTTAGTTAAACATCACTGTATTGTTTAATAATTGGTTTAATGCAATATGTAGATTTCTTACATATTATATTTTATCTGATATTCATAGCTTCAATTCATAGATTTCCAACGTTTACACTTTTTCCTACCACTAAAATTTAATACAATTTTTTAATCTTATAATTTAATCTTATTTAATGAGTCATTTCGTAGATTCAGTCCCTATATGGGAACGAGGATTCTACATAAATTTTGGCAAGCTCCAAGTGTGAGAAAAAATATTTGCTTTTCGCTTATACGCTGTGTTTGAAATTTAAAATTTGATCTTTTGTTGTTGCGGTTAGTTAAACATTAATACATTACTTTACAAGTGATTTAATGGAATAACCCTCCGTTATATCGCACTTCGTTATATCCATTATTCAGATACATAACTCGTTTTTCGTGTCTCCTCTCAAAAAATTAATAAAATTAAAATAAGTTCTTACTAACCGTGCTTTAAAATAACTTTATATACATCTCGAATACAAGTTTGTTTATACTCTTAATTGCAGTATAAAATCTGGGAAATCTGTCCACTATGGAATTCTGCCTTAAACGAAAAGTGTAGTAATATAAATTAATAGTATTTGTATATTAATTTAGATTCACACATTTTAAGTTAAAACACAAATGTTGCAAAATTATATTTATCTTCTACTTTTCATTTAACAGATCAAGAATTTATTTACAGAAAAATATTTTTTTTATTTAAAGGTAGAGAAAACATTAAATTTATTTAAATGATACTTAATTAAAAATAAGTCAGTAACAGACACGTTTGTAAAATTGTCAATTTGATGTAAATAAAAATATTCACAAAATACACTCTACATCAGATGGAGAATTCTCATCTTGTAGAGTGTATTTTGTGTAATTTTAAGTAAAGCTTAAGAAATGTACCAGAAACAAAGATTTTTTAAAAATTAGTACACAAAATTTTTAGGAACCATTAATACATATAGTAGTTCATAAAATAGTTTCATTATAGCTATATATCAAATGTTATTTGTATTAAAAAATTATTTATTCAAATACACACCACTTTCATTCGAAGACTATTATTTCTATAAGCTGACATTCTTTAAACTAAATCTCCTTCATAATCTGTAGGTGATTAAATGCACGGGAATATTTTAAATGTTTTTCTTCTGGTATTGCTTGTGTGGTTCTATATATATATCTTTTCCATTTGGAGAACTTTGTATAATTTAAAGCTTTTTATTCATTTTTTGTTTTATTTTTATTTTATTGTATTTTATTTTATTTTACACAGAATACCTTTTCTTAGCTGCATATTGTTTTATAGTGTAGATTTCTGTTTCTACAGCACCATTTACTAACCATTTAAATTTTCTTTTTAACTCCTTGAAAGGCGGTGGGATGTAATATATCCCACTTAATTTTAAATCCTAAACGCCACAATGACACCGGAATTTTGGAATCAAATTTAGCTTTTATAATATATTTGAAGAAAAGCTTTTACTTATTTTGGAATAAGTTCGTTGTTAAATCCCGCTGTGATTCAATGACTTCAACATTTTAGAAACATGAGTACTTTGCCCCTGAAAGGGTTTATACGCCAAAGGAATTACTATATAATCTGATTAAATAAATATCCCTTTGGAATAGAATTTTTTTTCATATAAAATATCACTGAATAATGAAAACATAATAAAATGTTCATAACCCTAATACAAAATACCGTTAAAAAACGGTAATACTGGTGATAAAATAAAAAGGCAAATCAAAATTTTCGTTTAATTAAATATATTATTTTTATATTTTCGTTGTAATTTTTTTTAAATTTAGATCTCTGTCATTTTCAAGTAAGATATTTTCAATCACATCCTGATATCAGACTCCTTGCAGATTCCATTATCTCGTCAGATAACACGTATATTTATAAGACGCAACAGAACAAAGTTGAGTATATTATCTTTCTCTCACATTTTTTGATAAGGATAATTTTAAATTATAACACCTCCTATGTGCAATACATATGCAGGGTATTTGTAAACTTGACAAAATAAGACGGGTAATAGAATTACTGACTGAAGTGCAGTATTTCCAGTATTTGAGGGATGTCTTCACATTTCACACAAAACATAGCCTGTTAAGAAAATCGTTGAGTTCTCTTCATTATTGTTAATATATATGAACGAAAATCCGTTTTCAGTTTAGACTGCACTGTAAGAATAAACGGCAGAAATTACAGTAAAATTTGCTGTAAATTTATGCACCCAAATTTCTAGCATATTTTACTGTAAATTGACAGCAAAATATGCCTTAAATTACATTATGTTTGGAATTTTACAGCAAAATGTGCTTCAGACATGCTAATTTTACTGCAAATACGACTATAATCATATATTAAATTTTACAGCAAAAAATGCTGGCAATTTGGGTGCATAAATTTACGGCAAATTATGCTGAAAGTTCTGCGTTTTTTCTTACAGTGTGAAACACTCCAAGTATTTTTGACTGAGAACTTGTGATTTCATAGTATTTTAATGAGACTAAGCTATCTATGGGTTCTGTATTCCAAGTGACGAATTTACAAATAGCTCCAAAAACAACTTAAGGCAAAATATAATAAATTTTATCTTTTTAAAAATTTACTTATTTTTAACATTATTCTTAATCAAGGATTAATGTCAAAGACACTTTTTTAAGTTTTTACTAATCTTCTTGAAAACAATAACTTTGATAATTTTGCTATTAGAGCCACGAATAACAAAAGGACAGTAAATAGTTTAAAGTTTAAATTTAGTAATGCGAAAGGTTTACTAATTTATAAATTTACCTACCACAATAGGATTTGTATCTTGGTATCTATGGATTCTGTATTCAAAGTGACGAATTTACAAAATAGCTTCAAAACAACTTAAAACAAAATAAAATAAATTTGGCCTTTTAAAAAATGTATTTATTTTTAACATTCACCTTAATCAAGGAATAATGTCAAAGTTACATTTGTAACTTTTTTACTAACCGTTTTAAAAACAAGAGCTTTAATAATTTTGTCAATAGAGCAACGAATAACAAAACGACAATAAGTAGATTCAAATTTAAATTTAGTAATGCGAAAGGTTTAATAACTTATAAATTTACCATTTGTATCTATGGGTTCAGTATTCAAAGTGACGAATTTACAAGATAGCTTCAAAAACAACTTAAAACAAAATAAAAGAAATTTGGACTTCTTAAAAATTTATTTATTTTTAACGTTCATTTTAATCAAGGAATAATGCCAAAGTTACGTTTTAAACTTTTTTACTACTCTTCTTAAAAACAAGAGGTTTAATAATTTTGTTAATGTAGCCACAAATAAGAAAACGATAGTAAATAGATTCAAGTTTAAATTTAGTAATGCGAAAGGTTCAATAACTTACAAATTTACTTATCACAATAGAATTATTTTTATATACCATCTTCAAATGGTTTCGAAGAATCTAATTCCAGATGAACATGAACAATAAGTGCATACTTCAGTTTTAAAAAAGCATCTTTATGTAAAATTAAATTAGGTTACAAAGCAAAAAATTCAAGAATTTCACTATCTTGTTCCCTCCTTGACTTTTGGCCCACGAAATAACAAGCAGTGCATAGATTAATTAGGGAAAAAAATTGGCTAATATTGTGTATTTGATGAAAAATCGATTTCTGTCACGCACTGCGTTTTGGAAAAAATCCTTCTTCCCGCAGTCACCCTGTTCAGAACCTGAGAAGTAACACAATTCTCTTTAAAAATCTCCTTATTGAGATTGTCATTGTTAAAGCTCTGAACATTCTCCAAGTATTTCACTTGAATCATAAAATTCCCAAACCTGCAGATTAAATAAAAGAAGCCAATGATAAGTCACGTTATTTTCAAAACTTCTTGTTCTTGCGAAAAGATGAAATAGCATTGCAGTATACATCGAATAAACTTCTGCTTTATTTCAAACATCTGCAAGTCATTCTTCATTATTTCTTTTCGAATTTCATAAATGTCGAGGTGGTGTTTTCCCGAGATAAAAGGGCTAAATAGGGAAAAAACAGCATTTTCATAAATTAATAGTGCTTAAAAATTCTCGGAAAACTCGCATCTGCTGTTCATTAGTACTCGTCCAGACTAACAGTTTTTAAGTAAAGCACCAAGAAAGTCGTTTAATGGTTTCCCTCCAAGAAATATTCTTGCTCTTGTAAAATGTTGCAGGCCAATATTCACTAAAACTTTCTTTTAACTTTTCTCTTTTTTTTCGCCTTTCCTTCAAATGTTCTTTTTCATTTTAAGAATTCAATTCTTAGTGCAATGAGCAAATCGTCTTAAAAAATAAAAGTAAAAAAAAGAAATTTTCGTTTCAAATGTAATCTGCATTTGTCTGAAGAGAATTTCTCTTTATCTGGTTGTATTTTAATTGTTGGTTTGCCTAATTTTAGAAAGTTTTAATCATTTTTTTTTCTCTTCCTCTAAGTGTTTTATCGTCTGAATTTTTATAAAGTATCAACTAAAAATAAAGTTTGTTTTTCTAAAATGTCGTTTATTTGTTTAGGAATTTAATACAAAATCTTTTTTTTTTCATTTACTTCTGAAGCATGGTTTTATTTAAACTCTTTCCATAAAAAAGGAAATATAGAAATTAAATGAAAGATAAGAAAAAGAATTCAGCTATGAAATCAGACTAAACCTGGCTAAGATACCAGATTTTTTAGTTTCTGCAAAATTAAGATTCTTCGCACGATGATTCAAGTAAGAAGAAAAAATCAGTAGAGTAAAGGCACTGATTTTTATGTAACTGTATAAGTTAGGTGAATAACTGAATGTATTTAGCTTTACAAATTTATTATATATTTAATAAAAATGTCCATCTTCTTCAAATTGATATACTTCAAACTTAACTGCATATTTTTAAACAAAAGCTTCATAACAACCCATAGAGGAAGTTTCAAATACAGAACTATATTTTAAAAAAAGACTTACAAACGCTTCTTAATCTAGAAAAATATAAAACCACGAATGGAAAGATATACAATAACTTCCTCTGAGATACCGACGATTACGAAAAGCGATCTTTATCTTTAGAATCCTCAAAAACCAATATATTTCTGAGATTTAAAGAAGCATTTATAAAAACAAAGTTTTTTTTTTTTTTTTTTTTTTTTTTTTACTGGCATTGACTTTCGGATACGTTTCCGAGTAGTTTTTATGGTGTATTAATAAGTTTTCTCAAACCGGAATAACTGATTTTAGGATGCTACCAATTTTCAAGTAAATACATGCAAGTAACCATTTTCATGCTCCACAAACATGTTTTACTGACAAACATGATAACAGTATTAACATTAACATTGTTATTTATGCATGTATAAATTCAGTTACACAGCTGAAAATAGCTGACAGTATTCTAAAAACCGATATCCTAGTTTGATAAAACTTATTAAGGCTCTATAAAATCTACTTGGAAACGTTTCTGACAGTCAGTGGCAAAATAAACTTTGTTTTTTTATATGCTTCTTTAAATCTCGAAAATATATTTGTGTCATGATAAGTGATTTTCTTATATAATTAATGATATTATGATTACCATGTTTCAACATTGGTGTGATTTAACAAAACAGGAACCGATTGGATTATATATTAATTCAAACAAGTGTGACGACTTGTATTAATGATTATTTGAATCACCACTGAAATATTTATAAATATATATATATATTTTGTAATAAACCACTAATCACCTGATTATTTTTAATAGTTTGGGGTGATTTGTATTCTCTATTGTTTACGTGTACAACTGAATTTTTATGTATTCAATAAAAAAGTGTTCAATTTTTGAATAAGATTTTTGTTTTCGCAGAAATCTCCACAAAATACCGGAATACTTTTCTAATTTTTAATAGAGAATACGCTCTCAATAATACGCTCTCAATAATACGCTCTCAATAATACGCTCTCTTAGAGATAATGAATAATTTTCTGTAGAAAATTTCACGAAAACTGAATTTCTTTTCATAGAATTGAATTAAAAAGTTTTAAAAGAATCCCATATAACATTTTTCAAAAATTAATTTTTCGTCAAAATTTTTCTAAAACTAATCGTTAATATTTAAATAATTATTTTTACATGTTAAATTCAATTACCTAATATGTTAATGATTTGAAAAATTTGATGCCTACAAATATTATGATTTTACAAAATAAGTATGGTGTTATTATTATTTTTTTATGTGCGTCGCTTTAATGATACTCTCAATAGCATGCGTAAATAACCTTTCGCATGCAGGATTAATAAACCGAGGCTTAAAGATAAAATTTACTGCGTAATTTAAATTTTAAAATTAATTATAAAAAAAAATACCCTTGTTTACAGTATATTTCGATTAAAGTTTTTAAACTCAAAATCCGCAATGATATTAGCATATCATCTGTGGTTATTATAAGATAAAAATTTGTTTTATATTTTATTTTTTCGATGGCATTTACGTGTAAAACTGATTTTTTATAAAAATAATAATAACATTGAACAAGATTTTTTTATATATATATAGAATTATAATAAATAATTTGCTCACTCAATTTAAGGAATCAGTAAATAATTTTCTGTACAAAATGTGACAAAAATCTAACATCTTTTGCACGGAAATTGAATTTAAAATGTTTTAAAAGAAGCCCATACGCATATTTCCAAAATTATTAATATTTCGCATTCAAGTTACTGAATAATTTTTAAAAGATAATATTATCATTATTTTTAAATATTAAATTCAATTACGTAATATGTTAATGATCTTTTAAAAATTGATGCTTGTAAATGTTTTTCAAAATAAGTATGGCGATATTATTATTATTATTATTATTATTATTATTATTATTATTATTATTATTATTATTATTATTATTATTATTATTGCATGGATATCGCTTTAATTATACAACAGTATAAAACAAACTTTCGAATTCAAGATTAACAGGACGATGCTTAAAGAAGAAATTTACTGCGTGATTTAAATTTAAAATTAATTTTGAAAAATCCCTTGTTTGCGCAGTATTTCGTCTAATTTTTTTAAACCGAAAACCCCAATGATGTTAGAACGTTATCTCTAACGGTTATAAAATAATAATTTGTTTATTTTTTTAATGGTGTTTACGTGGTGTAACTGAATTTTTACATATCTCATTAAAAATGTGATAAAAGATCGAACAAGAATTATTTTTCATGGAAATTTTCATCAAGATGACTGAATAAATTTAGTGAAATTTTAATAGGGATTATAATAAATAATTTACTCACTCAATTTAAGGATAATAAATAATTTTCTGTAGAAAATTTGAGGAAAATCTGAATTTCGTTGCACAAAAATGAATTAAAAAGTTTTAAAATAAGCCTATAAGCTCAAAATTGTTAATTTTTCGTAGAGATGTTTTTGAATAACCTTTTTAAGCTAACATTATCATTATGTTTAAAAAAAATTAATTCTGTTACGTAATAAATGTTATGATCCAAAAAAATTTATGCTTACAAATATTATGTTTTTACAGGCGTTAAAAAATGTTATTTTGCATGAATATCGCTTTAATTATAGTCATCAAGATTAAATAAATACTCGCATTCAAAATTAATAGGTTGAGGCTAACTTTACTGCGTAATTGAAATTTAAAATTAATTATTTAAATTCCCTTGGTTTCACGGTGTTTCATTTAATTCTTTAAATCGAAAACACCAATGATGTTAACGCAATATTTGTAACAATTAAAAATCTATAAAATTGCAAAAATTGCATAAAACACTCATGTATCTGAAAATTATTGTGCGTTTTGAAATCTTATTTTTGCGTTTTCGAAGACAATTCTCCAAACCATTCTCAAAACCAATGCAAAATGTTTCCATAACAGAAATCAATTTATGTTATATTTCATCGACCATAAAAAAAAATAGTTGCATTTATTTATTCCTACTTTTTTTCAAAAATTCTTGATATTTGATTTGAAAATCTTCAACAAACTTATTTTTTTTATATTTAGAAGAAATGAGGCCGAATTAGAAATCTACACGACTTGAAATTATTATACTTGTACCATACTAAAGATTTCTTGACCCGTCATAGACGTTCATAAAACCTAAAATTTTGACCCGGACTCAGCCCACCTTTTTTTCGCAGTGTACGGGGCATCCGGACCTGCGTAAAAATAAATGAACTCAGACCTGACCCGACCCTGCTCAATTCGATTTCTGCAAAAAACTGTTTATACTTTTTAATCAAATCTGCAATTTAAATTCATTTAAAAGAATATTGCGAGCATTTTTATGCTAAAAATTTTTTCGAGAACAACATGCTTTTTTTAACAAACTTTCTTTTACTGTACCAAACAATGAAGCTTCCTTAACAATATTTTAATAACGTTGAAAAGTGTTTCATATTCTAGAACTGACACATAATTTTTCTTTCTTCTTAACTATTTATATTTCCTTATAAATCATAACTAACCTCACAACTTCCCATTTAAAACGTTTTATTATGTAGTATTTTATTATTTTGGGACATTAGTGCAAATTATCAAATAAATTAGTTATGGAAAGATTATTATGCATAAACAGCTATTTTCCTTTCATTATTCATAACTTTTTATATATAATTAAATCCTTATCTGTATAAACCATTTTTCGAAATTAAAATTTTTGTAAAATATTAGCTTTTGCCATAAATCATCTCTACCGAAACGCTATTCATAAACATGCTGATAATAACAATTCGTTTGATTTGTTTCGAAACATGGCCAAAGCTTCTGTTTAATTGCGGCTCTCCATCGGTTCTTATGCCTCGAATAATGCGAAATCAACACTCAACAAAACAAGTGAAACTTTCCTGCGTGATTAAACTCACTATCGACCTCTTAACTGAGAGCTGTCACTCGACATGTAAATTATACTACAGAAAGCTAACATTATCTCTCGAATCGGAGTTGATAACACTCAGAAACTGCAAGCTGAAATTATATGGCACTTCTGACACTAAGGCAAACATCAGTCTAATACTATCGCGCAAGTGATTAACATAGATAAAATGATTCAATTATTAATCATTACGATATCACAGGCATGGTTAATGGTGAGAATAGGAAATAACAAACCTCTAGTTACGAATTTAATATTACAACATTTAGTTACGAAATAACGCTACCGGGAGAAAAGAATACGCGTGTCTGAGTAATTTATAACTAATATAGATTCGAATTTACGCCATTATCGAATCGTTATCATTCTAGAGAAAGTTATGCTCGGGCTTTAAAAGAATCCTGCTATCTATCATTGAGAAAGTTTGAATTCGTTAATTATAAAGAAATTACCGTTGTAAAGCAGTGACATTAGTTATGCTAATTAAGACAATGCTTATGTTCAGAGCAAAATTAAATTTCGATGACTTTGGCGATCTATAATCGTAAATTTCAGTTAAATGAACTGCATTAATCAAACATGTTTTCCTTTTAAATAATTGATTGTTCTCATTCCAAAATAACACATTTAAATCCCTGTATAGTTTGGGATAAAATTTTCTAAAAATGAAATAATGCAGATTAGATTATTTTAATATTTTTAATTGTATATAAATAATTATTAAATAATAACATACTGCAAATATTTTTCTAACAGTTAGAATAATGAATTTAATTTAACTTGAAGTTTTTAAAAGTAAGTAAAACCCGATACGCGGTTGTACTTTAAAAAACACTCTAAGCTCTAGAAAAAATAATGTCACATTTTATAAATATTAATTGATACTGCGTGTACCGGAATTTTATTTTCTTAGTCTAACTCTAAGAGTTAAAATATTATTTCATGCTAATTTAATTATTGCATATTAATTGAATTTAACAAAATAAAATTTACACAGTTAACCTTTCTGAAAATTATAAAACAAACATTTTAAAACATATGATGTCATGTCTTCAAAATCAGGAAGAAAAATAATACACTTTTTATAAGTTTTTAATATAAACCTACTCCCGCGTACTGTTGAAATATGCGTTCAAAATCAAACCATTTTGTATTCACTCTCATCTTCACCTAATTCGAAATTTATGGTATAGTCAGGGCATTAGGGGTTAAAAAAGGGCAAATAAAGGAAAGTTTTGGTGTAGTTTTGATATTTGGTTCCTTTATGTTTTTGGGGTCGCTGAAAGCGAATCTGAAGTTTTCCAGCACTTCAGGTAACAAATAAAATTAGGTGTAGTAGTTAAAAGAAAAATATTTTTTTTACCCTTGTAAATTAATAAAACAATTCAGCTTCAAATTTTACTTTTGTTTTTTCAAAACAGTTTTCCACCTTTAATTTCTTAGAGCATCATTCTTCCGAAGTTCAAAATGACTGTAATAATAAAAACTGTTGTTGCCACACACCCAGATGAATAATAAAACTTAAGTCCAAATATTATTTAAAATAAGGGTAGTGGTTTTAGGTACATAGATTAGAGATCTGCACGGGCCGGGCCAAGGCCCGAAGCCCGAAACCCGCGGTCCGGGCTCGGGCCTATTTTTGTTCACGGCACTCGGGCCGGGCCGGGCCCGGGCCATATTTTTTTCTGAATACTCGGGCCGGGCCGGGCTGAGTGATTACTCTTTACGGGCCGGGCCGGGCCTTACTTTTTTCTTGAAGTATAAGGCCGTGCCTTAAATTATTTTTTCCGTACAGAGCCGGGACTGGTTTCATTTTTCCTAGTCTTCACGCCTCAAAATTTTTAGTCCTGGTTTTGATCCGTATGAAAGTCATTATCTCGACGTGCCTGGTCCTTTCGAAGGTCAGTAAAATAAGATCTGGCATAAAAATCATTGCAAAACATGCATACATTTTTAAATCACCATTATTTTATAATTAAACATTAAAATTTATTCTTTTTAAAGAATAGTAGATTTATACACTTATTAAAATATGGCTAAATTAAAATATAGTAAAACGTGTGAAAAAGAACCTGCTTATGACGGAATCCTGTCTTAAATTGAAAAATGTGTTGATCCATTAAAAATGAATATACTAATACGCAAGAAAAGAATATATAATACATTTACACCTGATAAGAAGGCAAATTGTCTATAACTCATTTTTTTCTTCCCTATGCAATTCCATTTTAGAAGATTTTACTGCATAGCATTTTTCTGATTTTTAACACTTCAATAAATGGAATATGGATTAACAATATTGATGATAACTTAAACACATACATACAACAAATAGAGATTTATTAAAAAAATAAACATTCCAGCTTGCGGCACCTCGATAAAAATGAAGATTATAAACATGAAAAAAAAAAAGGCTGAGATAGAAATTTTTGGTTAGATCTCCTCCTACGAGGCAAATTTTTAACCAAATCGACGTAAAAATTATGTTTTGTAGAAATTTACTCGGGCCGAGATTTTAACTTTTTTTCGGGCCAGGCCGGGCTCGGGCCGAACTTTTAACTTTTAAATCGGGCCGGGCCGGGCCAATACTTTTTTTGTTCGGGCCGGGCCGGGCCAAATTTTTTTTGTATGGGTTGGGCCGGGCTCGGGCCTGGAAATTTCGGCCCGTGCAGACCTCTAACATAGATATCCTCAAAATGATCTACCAAAATAAAAACTCATTTTTTTGATAAAAATTAAACAAAAATATTAACTTCTTGAAGAGCGGTGGGATATATTTTACACCACTTAATTCTAATCAAGATTTCTTTCAGATTTTTTTAAAATAAAATTTTCCTTTTTATGACTTTAATGAAAAATACCTGTAAAATTGTATCTCCTTATTTTGAAATAAAAATTTTCTAAAATTCTGGAATGAATTCAGTATTGCAGAAACAAAATAACTTGTCTGTGAAAGTGTTAAAATAAATAATATAATTAAAACTAGAAAGGAAGAAATAATGATATTTTTTAAACATTTTTATTATAAACCTTCACGCATTGTTTAAAAATTCCTTCGAAATCAAATAATTTTTTTCCCAGTTCACTCTTTTACGCTTAATTTGAAATTTATTGGTACTCATGATACCCTTTTTCCCACTTTAACATGAAATATCTTCCCTTATCATCATTTGTTTTCCGTAACTACTCTTTCTTCAACATGAAAGATGGTGATTTAAAAATGTCTTTTATTATAAAGTGAAATTTTCGGTTATTAATTAATTCTATTCTTTAGTTAAATTGTCTAAAACAATAATTAGCAATTTTACAAATGCAATTTTATAATAAACCTTCATGTATTGTTCAAAAATTCTTTCGAAGTCAACTAATTTCGTTTTCAGTTCACTGTCTTTTGCTTAATTTGAAATTTATTGATACTCATGATACCTTTTCCTCACTTTAACATGAAACACCTTTACTTATCATCATTTTTTTTCCCGTAACACCCTTTCTTTAACATGAAAGACAGTGATTTAAAAATGTCTTTTATTATAAAGTGAAATTTTCTGTTATTAATTGATTCTATTCTTTAGTTAAATTGTCTAAAACAATAATTAGCAATTTTACAAATGTAATTTTATTATAAACCTTCATGTATTGTTCAAAATTTCTTTCGAAATCAAGTAATTTCTTTTCAGTTCAGTGTCTTTCGCTTAATTTGAAATTTATTGATACTCATGATACCCTTTTCTCACTTTAACATGAAACATCTTTCCTTATAATAATTTTATCCCCGTAACTACTCTTTCTTTAACATGAAAGACGGTGATTTAAAAATGTCTTTTATTATAAAGTGGAATTTTTTAATTCTCTTCTTTAGTTAAATTGGCTAAAACAATAATTAGCAATCTTACAACTGCAATTGTAAAAGTATAATTTACCAAAAGTTAATTAATTAATATTATAAAAAATAGAAATAAAAATATAAGATAGATAATTCAATTTAAAAAGAAAAAGAAAAAGGGTTTTCCCAAACATTTAGGATTTCTGGCACTTAATTACTATTTGCGTAAATATTCCTATATATTTTTAGTGTTACTGCAATTTAATTTATCAATTTTAGCGAACAGTAGCCTCTCGCTATATCACGCATATGATCATGTATTTTATAAGTTTTTAGCACTTTTAGGCACTAAAAACACTTTCCCCCAGTTTTAGTGACAGAAAACGCAAAAATTCATAAAATTCAAAGTATCATAACTCGGTAAGTTTTGGTCGTAGCAGAATGTAATTTTTATTGCCTTACTTGCACGGAGATTTTTTTTAAATACTTATATAAGACTAATAATATGAAAATATTATAGGACTAAGAGACCATGTAAAAATTTAAATTTCGTAACTTAAAAATAACTATTTTGACACAAATAGATTTTCTTATGACGAAGAATAACATTTCAAACAGTTTTTGAAACTGGAACTATACCTCTAACATTAATGGTTTAGGAATAAGATATTGGTCAAAGATAAGAAGGCATATCGATTACAATAAGTGTTTCTGTTGTTGATTTGCTAAAGAAAATATTACTATACGTATCAACTAACGTTTTTTTTTTTCAATGTCCGATCGGTCGCAAAATGAAAACCACAGTGAAAATCCGATGACGCTGTGCGCAGATGTTTTGCCCAGCGTCTCTAGTATGTCTTAAGACTCCTAATAAGGTCGATTGCGTTAGGTCGCAGTTGTAATTTCTGAGCTCGTAGTGAGCACGTAAACATGCCTCGAACAATAGAGGTTCCTGCTAAGTGTGAAGTGCGTGCTGTCATTTGATTTCTACATGCTGAGAGGTGGAATGGAGCCAAAATTAATCGACGAATGAGTACGGTACAACTTTCATGAGTGACAGCAAAGTGCGGCAATGGTGCAGGAACTTTGAAGAAGCTCCTGCAGGATTTTCGATGGGAAAGTGTTTGATCACCCTCCATACAACCTGGACTTCGCTCCATCCTATTTCCATTTCTTTGGTCACAACACTGGCTAGGAGTACAGAATTTTGGCAACGAGCTGCAGACCAACGTACAGAATTGGCTGAAAGCACAGGCTGCTGCCTTCTCTGACGAGGGTATAGCAAAGTTGGTACCACGCTACGACAAATGTCTCAGTTGGAGCAGCTACTATGTAGAGAAGTAGGTGAAAGGTGTATCTAAATGTTTCAAATAAGTCAGTTTTGATTTTCACTGTGGTTTTCATTTCACAACCGATCGGACCTTGAAAAAAATAGCCCTCGTATTTGAAGATTACTTTCACATTTTTTAGTAGTGCCATCGGTTATATCATCATTCGGCTATGGCGAGCTTTTTTGTTTTGTTTCTCCCCAGAGTGTGTGATGTAACGAGGGTACACTGTAATGTAATTGTAATTTTGCGATATTCAATAGGGCGCCGATTACCCGAACCTGTCGGGACAGTGCCCAGTTTGGAAGCGCAACAGTTCACATAACTGGACAAATAAAAGCACACTGGACACTGAGAGTAACGTAAAGACAAAGTCAATGCACCGTTGCTGTGAACTATTCAGGTTGCAACAGAAGTTTCAACCGTTCAAGCTGCCAATATTCCTTACGTTATAAACACCTCATGAGGCATAATTTGTCTTTATTTTCTAGCATAAGAAAGGGGTTCTTTTTATTTTTGATATTCATTCTGTTATTGAAGCTGTATTTCCAGTGGCCTTTTTCTTTAAACACTAATGTTCGTGAAACCAATTAGAAATTTTCGTCAACACTTGAAATATTATAAAAGATGTGGTTTTGAATGGCTTCTTCCTGTGGATGTGACCTGGCGGATAGGATTAATACTTTTTTATAGCACCTTTTGGAATATGCATTCCCCTACCCACTGGTTTTTCTCAAAACGTAATTTGGATTAACAGTTTAACGAATCTTGTTAATCACGATTAATAGTTTACGCACGAGAGTCTCCATTTTTACACATAATTTCCGTTGCGTTGTTATTATTATTATTATTATTATTAGGTTTTAATTTTACTTCTACATTTTTTTCTGTCATAAAAAAAATAATCTGTGTTCATGTCGTGGTATTTAAAAAAGGAGGTTTATAGAGGCTCGGCTAAACAGATGTTCGGATAATCAGCGGCTTACTGTATTTCAACAGAACAGGTCTGTTACTGCATTTATGAAAGCTAAACTAATATATATATCTCCAAATATAATATATGTTTAATTTATTGGGAAGATGTATGTGTGTGTGAAAGAGAGAGAGGGAGAAGCAGAGAGAGAGAGAGAGAGAGACAGAGAGGAAGACAGACTAAAATTGGAAATTAAATAAAATACTTTGCATAAGTTATTATCGGTAGAATAGCATACTTCATAAACTAATTTATGATATAAATCAAAAATATATTGATGAATCCATTTTCATCTTAGTTTAAATATTTTATATGAATAATTCAGAATTAATTCAACCAAAGTTACTAAAAGGTGTCTAATACGTTGTTAAATACATAACCTAAAATAAAATATAAAATTGTATCTAAAGATTACTAGTTTCAAGTACATTCGTACTCGCCATCAGGGTTAAAAACTTTTTATTCTATTATTATATCCAGTATACGATCAAAACTATAAACTAATTTATGATATAAATCAAAAATATATTGATGAATCCATTTTCACTTTAGCTGAAACATGTTATATTTTTTAACGGTGATGACGAGTACGAGTGTACTTGAAAGTATACTAGGTTTTAGATACAATCTTATCTTTTATTTTGTATTTTATTTTAGTTTACGTATTTAACACCGTTTTAAACACATTATAGTAAATTTTCCTGCATTGATTCTGATTCATTCATATAACATGTAGCGTACTTCATTAACATTTATGGTTATCTTTTTTTATTAAACATATTCGAAACATACAGGAGAATTTGATAAGATTAAAATATATCCTATTTAGAAAATATATCGAACATTATTATGAATGAATTTTTAAACAACCATCTTCGAAACCAATTTTTCATGCAACATCTCAAAACGTTCTTGTTCAATTTTAAATTTCCATATCTTCTGCACGAAAGGTCGCAAATTGAAGCTCAGATATAAAATATTATCTATCATAGAATACTTCTTCGCTATACTTTCAAAATTGGAAATGGAAACAAGAGCAAGAACTTTTTTAATTTTTCAAATGAATGAAAACAAAATTATTACTTTTTTATATATTTTTTTCATACACATGTAATAAATTTGAAATAAATAAATCTAAAATCTTTAAAATGCATAAAATCATCTAATTTTTTTAATATATAACTCAATTTCTATTATATTAAAATATTTATATTAAAATCTAACTTTCAATATTTGATAAAATAAGCTATAACTGATTAAGTGTAAAAGAGTTGGACTTTTCGAATCCAAAATTCTTCACCTGATAAGCTACGCTAAATGGCTAATTTTAATGAGAAGAGTATAAATGCATACAAATTGAAATTTCTTGGAAAATTATATCGGGTAATATTTCTGGCAATTAGTTCAATAGTTCTCTTAGACTTTTTATGTATAACTACGCATTTAAGACACGCTATTGCTGTATAAAGCAATAGCGCAATGTAATCTCTACGTTATGTACGTAATGTAATCTCTACGATATGTACGTAATGTAATCTCTACGTTATGAAACTCAAATAACGCATTCGCTGCCAACCACGAGTATACTCGTGGTTGTCAGGGTGTAAGGGATTGCCAACACGAGTCTACTCGTTTCGCATTGGCAATCCTCTTTTACCTACACACATATATATATATATATATATATATATATATATAGCAGTGTGAGAAGCTTGAAAATAATATTGTAGACAAAAATTTATTACAAAATTTCAACTTTTATTTAGAATTATTATTATGCTTTTACAGAAAGTTGAACTTACAAAATTACGAATAAACTTACAAAATTTGAGCTGGCAGTGAACGGGTTAGGACTATACTCAAATCGGGCACATTTTTTAATTCAACTTTATTATAAAAAGCAGGAAATTGATGGGTTCTCTTATTCAGAAACTATATAATCGAACAGTTTTCCCATTTTTTAGTAAAGTTAGAGAATCTTTCAGACAATGCTGTCAAAGTCGGCGTTTTGAAACGAATTTCTGAACCCGACAGCACTGGGAAGGAAAAAATCTACCATACTGAGACAACAGATATTTATAAATAAAGTTGTAATTTATTTATCGAAAAATGAAAAACAATTTGATTACAAATCACTTCAATAATCATGCCTGCAAGTATTATGTTTTACGTTTAAAAATAAGTCAGAAAGTTTCGAATTGTTGAGCGGAGATTTTTTTTTAGATATTGATTAGTGTCCGCGCTCATCACAATAAGGAGAGCATTGAGAAGTTTGGAGCTGAAGTTCGTAGGTTCGATTCTATCCGTTCTAAGGAAAATGGCTGTTTCGTATTCAAATTTTCCCCCGTATGACAATTATTCAAATGACTTTATATAAAAGATGTCCTAAGAAATTCCACCTTTTGTGAAATTCCAGTTACATAGGAATCACTGAAAAGACTACTATTTAAAGAATCATACACAGGCATAAAAATATAATAAAAAAAATCAATGTTTAAGTTAATGATGTTTTAATTCTTAAACGTCATTTTATTAAGAGCCTACACTAGTTACGCGAAAAAACTCGAACGCTGATGTTAAACTTATAGGAGAAATCATTACCAGATTTATATTTTAATATTTTTAAATGATTTTTTTGCATAGGTTACCCGAGGTCGATATCTAATGTTGTGCGTTTCTCAGATTAAAAAAAACTGTAACCAAAATTGAAAAAGTACAAACACATAACATTAAATATCGACCTATGGAAAAATAAATCATTTAAATATATTAAAATACAAGCGAGAAATTTGTAAAGATTTCTCCCATAGAGTTAAATATTAGCTTGCGCGTTTCTTCGCGTGACTAGTGTAGGCTTTTAATGAGAAGTTTAAAAAATATTAATATAAGGTTCGGGATCGTACATTTTATCCCAGACAGAAGCGGAATCGTTCATTTGCGATTCTGAAAAGATTGGTTTTTTGGTTACTCCCTTATTCATCGTTCAGGACCGGTGAACGATTTAACTAAATAGATTAACGCAGATTTAACTACTGGCGGCTACTTTTGGAAAAATTCACGAAATGACATTTATGATTTCAGACGCATGAAATTTGTAGGTGCTAATTCAGGGACTAAGAAAACGAATATTTTCATTTTTCAATTATCGCTCAGAAAATGCTGTCGAAGTTGGAGTTTTGAACAGATTTTCGGGACGCGACAGCCTGGGAATAATCATCAAAAGAGATTGCAATCGTTTATAATTCAAGGTGTAACGTATTTATCGAAAAATAAAAAAACTCTGCTGGAGTCCAACTCACTTGAATAATCAAGCTTGGAAATTTCATGTTTTTACGCATAAAAATAACTCTGATTTTTTTTCTTTGTCTCTATATCTTTCTTTGTCTCTATAATCTCTATATCTATGTAACGAGGGTTTATAATGCACTATGATAAATGTAATAATACCTTTTAGGAACATGCGTATTTTCGAAGTCTATTTTTATTTATTTATTTATTTTACTAATTTTGACTTTACTTAGGTCTGAAATGCATACTTTAAAGGTCATATTATTCACTAAATATTTGTTTGAGACAAGATTGAAAAAGCTACAACAACAACAGAAAACATATTTAAATACTAGATATAACAGAAATAAACATATTTTAACTTATGAAATATACATATGTGTATTTCAATAATAAATCCCATATACGTTCTAAAGAAAGTAGTAAAGTAGCATTCTTAGTTGTTAACTATAAGTTAACAACTAAAGACCTAACTATGTTAACATAATAAAGTTGTTATACTTTGAGGTTAAAGTATAACAACTTTGACTTGAACTAATCCAATTATAACAACTTTAGCACCATCTACTTTTTAAAAATGTATTCAGGTAATTAAGGGTTCAAGATTAATCCCTAAAGTTGATATTTCTACATTGGAATTGAGTCCATTGTGGGAATAAAATCGTTATGAAAGCATCTTTTCCCTAGAAATTATATAAAATGGGGAGGGGGTCTGTATAATAGGATATTTCTTTTTATACCATGATAATATTTGTTCGGGTAATTAATTTCCTATGTATTACAGTCATTAGGGATGAAATTATAGTAATATAATTTTATTTAAATTTTTATTAGAGTAATTATTACATTTTTTATAATTAATTTTCAGTCTCTTTTTCTATTCTAACAGGTATAGAAAAACAAAATGAGGAAGAAATATGCACATAGTCAAAGATAGCAGATTATTTTAAACTTATTATTTATATTGATATTAGATGATATTAGTTTGAACAAAATTTAGATTTTAAACGAAGTGTCCACCAGTATAGCAAGCATGGTGGAAGTGACGTCACTGTAACGTCACTTCCAGTCACGGTACATCTGTGACAAAAATGCCAACCCCTTCAGTGACGTAATCTTGTGACTAAAATGTGAACTTCTTCGAAAACTGTAAAAAAGACAAGAAAAAAACATGTTATTCATAGTGAAATTTATCTTTCTTAATTTTTTTTAATTTTTTTGTGACGTCACTGTGGCGTCATTGAAAGTCACGTATATCACATGAGGAATGTGACCAAAAAACCACCAATTTGTGAACTCCCATAGTGGAAAAAAAAACACCATATTGTGAAGTCTCATTGTGACCGAAATGTAAAAATTTAAAATCTTTAAAAATGAGAGGAAACATTTAAAAAATAATTCTACCTACACCCAAAAAGAAAAAAAAGAAAAAGACACCAACCGCACAATAAGGTCGGGATGGGTTTCTGATAAAATCTGGTCGCCCGACCCGATGCAGGATCTGAATCCCGCCCATCTTAAAAAAACAGCTGACACAATCAGGTCGGGATGGGTTTGGGTAAGATGTGATCCCCTGAACCAATGCAAAATTGTCACCAATGTCACAATTTTAACAAATTAGTCATACTGTGACTTCACAAAGTTGTCACAGTGTAAGGTTACAGAAGGGCTTTAAACGGCCATAACGACCTCACACCCATGTCACTGTGACTTCACATCTGCATCACGTGACGTCATATCGACGGTCACAAAGTCCCAATGTGACGTCACAGTGACGCTGCCGCGACGTCACAACGTTCTATGGGCAATGTTATAATTTGGACATTAATGTGCCTAATGTAATGCTTTAAAAGCTTGTGGCTACTCTTGCGCTCATTTTATGTACAGGCTATTTGAAAAGTTTAGGCACAGCAAGAAAATGCCGTTTATTAAACAACAATACAAAATTAAACAAAAATGTATTATTTACTTATTAGATTCTGTAAAATCATTCAAATAATATTTCTTCAAATTAAATAACGTTATTCTTGAATAACAATTCATAGAAAACTGTAACTATACAGTGGCTCAAAAGTATAGGCACAATGGGAAAAATAATCGGGCAAGTGCTCACAAAGGTATCCGTACAATATAAGAATTAATTACTAACTGCCATATTACAACTAGTCGGATGTGCCAATTCCAAAATTTTCTTTTATCTCACACAGGTTTTGTATACACTCAAAAGAATCAGCACCAAATTATATCAAGGTCTAACTGAATCTAAAGTTTTATTAAATTCCGTGTATTAGTTCTTGAGATATGATTATTGCTAAAATCGTGTAAATCCTGCAAAATGTAGCATAGCAGCGCCACCTGTTGGGAGATTTAGACCAAAACTTACAAAACAACACTTATGTCAACGTCTAACTGAATCCGTGCATTAGTTTTTGAGATATAGTTATCGAGATAATAACTAAAAAGTAGCATAGCAGCGCCACCTGTTGGGTAATTTACACCAAAACGTAAGCAGCATCTATTTATGTCAAAATGTAACAGAATCTGAAGTTTGATGAAGTTTGATGATTAGTTCTTGAGATATAGCTATCGTAAAAATCGAGAAAAAGTGGTATAGCAGCGCCACCTGTTGGGATTTCTACACTAAAACGCAATCAGCGTCTATTTATGTCAAGGTCTAGCTGAACCTGAAGTTTGATGAAAATGAGTGCATTAGTTCTTGAGATAGAGCTATTGCGGAAATCGCGAAAAATGCAGCATAGCAGCGCCACCTGTCGGTCGATTTTCACCAAAAACTAATCAGCACCAATTTATTTCAGGGACTAATTGAATATAAAGTTTTATTAAATTCCGTGCATTAGTTCTTGAGATAGAGCGCCCACAAAATTTTGTCACATACAGACAGACAGTGTCACAGATAGACATTTTCTAAAAATGGTCAAATCGTGTTCAGGACCTTCTAAAACTTATAAATCCGGAAGTCGAAAATTTTCATGACTCCAATACTTTCTTCTTGTAAAGATAGAAGAAAGTAAAAAATCGTTGGTAAAAGAATAATAAGACTTTGTAAAAAACCTGGAATTATTCTATGAAATATTTTCTCAATAACTGCCTTAATAACTGAATTCAATTGGAATGAAAAATGTTGACTATTTATCACTATTTATCACAGTAAAACCCTTTTGACCAGGGTATTATTGTCGGAGTGACAGCGACCATAGCTCCAAAGATTTCAAAATAAGGATGCTGCGCAGCTACATTACAGCATATTCCGTAATTACAGCAATCAGTAAAATTACAGCACATTCCTTAATTACAAAATCCGTAAAATTACAGCACATTTCATAGTAGTTTCTGCGTTATCTTAAAAAGCTACCCGCATTGCACATTGTTTTGCAACGGTTAAAAATGAACTTAACATTAGGAGTTCCAAAATTTAATCCTGTTATAATTCCTAAACTACTGGACCGAATGCTACCCATTTGGCATCATAAAATAAAATTTACTGAAGGACCCAGATATGATGAAAAAACTAGGTGTTACTATTGAAAATCTTAAAGTTGGAACGCTACGGAGGCCAACTTTAAGATTTTCCCTGCTCCAAAAACATTTAGCTAAATAAGGTCCCACTCAAATTGATTGGACGCTTGTTTTACAGTTTTCTAAAATCACGACGCGTTCCCGATATTCGATGCACGACGCGTTCCCGTGGGGGCTTTTTGTGGAACATGTATTACAACATGGTAATATATTCTACACTAAAATAATGTCAATGCTCTAAAAAATAAACTTAATGGACAGTATTCGTTTGACGTACAGTGGGAATCACCTGGTAAAAAAATAGTGACTAGCGTGTTTGTTTACCTTATTGCGTCATTTTAATAAGCATAAAAACAGGTAAATGCATGTGTGAAATATTGCAGAGTTATGTTATACGAATTATTTTTGAGAAATCCATATATACATATTAATTAAAATTAAATTTTTTTATTTTATAAAAAAAATGAAAAATATGTATGAAATTGCAGTAAAATAAGAGAAAAGAATTCATGTCTAGCCTATACCTGTCCCTGTAAAGGCTAAAACTCCATATAAAAATACAATTCTTTTCAATGGCGCGGTTATGAATGCAGACGATTTTTTCTGGCCTCGAACCCAAAGGACGAATATTGTCCATTGGGTTGCATTAAGTGCATATATGGGAAAAAAAGCCGCTATTTGGGTAGTTATGATAGAACATAAACTAAATTTTTATAGTTCAAATAATTAGGAGAGACTTTTAAAATCGAAAATAAAAGATGTAAAAAACTTAAATTAAATTTGTCATTAATCTTATACCATTAAACATTTTCTAAAGATCATTATACCATTAAAATAGACTGAGGTCGTTCTGTGTTTACTATTCGTATCACAAGGAAAATATAACTTAAGAAAGAATTGATTTTACAATTCACTTAAGCTTTTGATTTATCTTTTGAAAATTTTTAAGGTGGAATTGGTGTTTATTTAATAAATTTAATTGACTTTCATTTGCCTGTGGCGTAATTTACGAAACATTTAATCGTCACATGCAAGAGAAATTTTTAATATATGCTTCAAAAACTTACATGATTGATAATATATACTTTTACAATAAATATTATTCGCAAATTATTTATGCTGTCGTTATTTTTTTTATGAAAGAAAAGAAAATTCCAAAAATTAAATTGAGTTTAAATGATGCGAACTTTTTATTTATTAAGTTTAAAGTAATATACTGAATAACATAAAATAATAATATATAAAGTTTTAGGTCTAATAAAATGCTGAAAAAATCATGCAAAAAATTTGTACTGCAGTGAAGTGCAATATTGCATGCAATAGTAAACCTTGAGAATTTTTCGAGAATGCGAAAGTTTCAAATACCCAAAAGTATGACCATTATTTTAAGTTTTCAAATGCAAAAAACAATATTGTAATAAATTGATTTAAACATCATGATTATCGAAATAGTACGTGAAGCAAATGCGTCCTTTCAGAAATTTTGAAATGTCTTCTAAATTTTATAAAATTTAAGTCCTTCCAAATTGTACCTACTCACACACGTGCAATTTTGCTAAAAGTAATTTCATTTTCATAAAATCAAACTTAAAATATTATTTATATAAGTTTGCGTATTCCATCAATCACATTTTTAGAACTTTTGTTGAGTTAAAAATGTAAATAACTGTAGAACGAAAAATCATGCGTCAAGCATAGATTATGTAACACTTTCCAACGCTTCCAAAATAATTTTACAAATCATTACCGTTTAATAGGCTAAAAGATAACATCTAAGTAAACAATTTGGAAAACGCATAACATATTTAAAAACGTAATTTCAGGAATTTCCAAAATAAATTTCCAACATATACAATATTCGGAAAAATATCCGAATACTTTTATTCAGCCCTGTATATGATCTATAGATATGTATATGTATATATATATATACTACATAGGATGCTAAATTTTAATTTAGTTAGGAAACGCGCAGCACAGTTTAAAATTCTCCTTCTGGAGTTTCTGTCAATGAACGGAAATGTGTTCGCGAACTTTTGTGCTGCCCTGTATAGGATCTACAGAATTCATATACACCAAGTAATAGACAAAATGTGAGTTAAATTTAAAATCGCGTTCAGCAACTTAAAACGCAGTTCCAGGAATTATTGTTAACAGACAGTAGAGAATTCATTTGTGTGTCCCTGTAAATGAACGATTACTGCTACGCACATACTATTCTGTAGTAAGCCTCTTGTAATGCACCTTAGTGATATATATAAATTTCAATGCGTTTAAAATAGTGAAATATTATTTATTTAAACTGCAGACGATTTTTCTCCATAGACGTAATGTAAAGGAATTCTTTTGAGTGTCCCTGTAAAAAAACTATAAGCGCTACACACTTCAGTTGAAATAGGGAACATGCTATAGATAACGACAATAACATATAAAAATTGCAGGGCAATCCGAGCATATTTACGGGAGTTAGAGCACAGACAGACGGCAGACGGCCATACGGCAGACAAACCGAAGTCATAAACACTTTTCAACTAGGTTGGAAAGTGTTAAAAAGTGTGATTTGATTAATATACTTTTTAAACGTAATGTATATAGCAGATAATGTCTTATCATTATTGTTAAACTTTATCTATTAATTTAGTTGAAACAGAATATGTAGATGACATTTTTACCAGGTATAATTATTTCTGTATGTCTTATACCCTAACAGCATGGTGACCCAAATATGACCAAAATGTGAAAGCGGTGTAACCCAAATACAAATCTTACTGCCAGAATTGTCGCAATGTGTGGAAACTAAATCGTATCCACGTCACTGTGAAGTCGATCTGTCCCATTTTGTGAAGAATTGCAAATGGCAAAGAAAAGGAAAAACACATTGACTTATTCGCAGCATAGTCACAAATTGGAAGTCACCTGTGTGCAATAATGTGAAGATATAAAGAAATCCTTTCTTGATCTCTTTTGTGAATAACTCTGACCATTTGTGACGATTGTGACATCACAGAGACGCCACATTGACTGGCTGTGATTGTAGAATTGTAACATAGTTCCTGTTAGCTACTGCTTTATGAAGGTACTCTGTGATTGGATGAGTTTTGAGATTTTAGGTGCAATCGTGGGTGTCCTGGATTCTAACATTTGTGTGTGACTGATATTTCTATTCTATCATTTCTTTAAGTTTCGCAAAGTGTGTCTGAATATCCGGGAGTCGGATTTTTATGCTTAGTTCTTGCAGTGATATGATAATTAGGTATCTATGTGTAGTTTCTATATATATATATGTACACTGCTTTAGAAGTTAGATTCAATGGATTTTGACGCATCTCAACCTTAGTTGTAAATTAGTCTGGATTTGAACACCGTCGAGTACGCCACGTTTCATCAGCTAGCTAAGTTTGCCTATTAGCTGTTAACAAGAATCTACGGTTGAGAGTTCCTCAGTGGGGTAAGGAGTTTAGTCTCGTGTTCATGAATAAAATACTGTTGAAATCCACGGGGTTCCTTTTTATAGTGAAGTTAAAGTGCTTATAGTGGCATTCCTTTAGTAAAATTATAATGATCAAAGTTATATTTATAGTGAGTTGAAGTGACCTTTTACTTAGGTTCATGCACATCTCTCAGCAAGTCCATTTTGATTTGAGCAGTTTCAATTTAGTGAGTATTTTGTTAAAGCATTCTCTCTCTCAAGTTCAGTGATTTGAGCTCATTTAATTACGGTCGCCTTTAGTAAAATACTCCCGCTCCACTTCCAAATACCCTTATTATTTTTTTAACCCTTTCAGGGGAAAAGTACTTCTGTTTCTAAAATGTTCAAATAATTGAATAACACCAGAATTTATGAACAAATTTATTTGAAATGATTTAAAAGCTTCTTTTCATATATATATATATGATACCAAAATTTTATTAAAACATTCTGGGTGCAATCTGGCAGGTTAGAATTAAAATTAAGCGTTCGAGTCACGCAAACACCGCACTTGAAAGGGTTAAAATAAATTTATTGTTTGTTAAATTTTGTGTCATGACCTCTTTTCAAGTGCACTGCCCGAAACGGTACGTCACAACTTTAATTTTGATTATGTAGTGGTCTACCCGCACTGCATAAAATAATGTTACTTGAATAGAATTTTTTTAAATTTTCGGAAAGAAGATCGAACAAATGAAATTACTATTACTTTCACTTAAAAGGTGAATTAGGACCTGCTGTCACTAAATGTGATTGTTCACTATAAATAATCAAAGGCTATTTTCTTAATTTCAGCGAAAAATTTTAACTTTATTTGCCCAACTGATTTTTAATTTTATTCAAAATTAAATGTGAGTGTTTGTTATTATCTTTCAGTAGATTTAGATTTTAGAGTTATTAAAACTCCGGATTTATTTTTGGTAAGTCCTTTTCAGCTAACTTCCTTTTGTTTAAAATTTTCTTTTCCCTCTTACAACATGAAGCAAATAATAATAGCGATAACAATAATTATTATATTATTAACAAAGCAATCTCTATAGAAAAGTCTCACAAGCATGTAATTTTCACGAAATTGGAAGAAACTCAACGTAGCTTAAATTATATTTTATTCTAATGATGTAATCGGCTTAACAATAACAATAAAATTATTTTATTATTATTATTATTTTAGAAAATGGCAAAGAAAAAGAAAATTTAATAAAGCATTTTTGAGGAAAATGTATAAATAAAAATCAACACATCAATACAAATGCTGAAAGTTGTAGTAAATAAATAATTCGTAATTAAGTTTATCGAACTCAAAATATTTTAATAACTTTTGATCAACGTAGAATGAGGAGAAAAATAATCAAACTCAGACCATAACGCCAATTCTGAAAGACTGAGTATGAACCTACTTGCTCTGAGGGATTTTTTTAAATCAATTTCCGTATATTTCTAATTGATTTTTGCTGTGTTATAATCTTATATTATTATGCCAAATATGTGTTTGCTCAAATTTTGAGATTTCTAATTCTAATACAATCTTCATATTTTTTATTTTTCATTCTATATGCCATGTCTTATTTACCCTACATCTAAATTTGTACACCTCTGTCACTAAAAATGCGTTATTCATTATCTAAAATGTTTTGGGACGCAGTCAATATTCAGAAAGTTCTTTGAAAGTTAACTGAACATACACCAATAACTATTAAAATAAAATATACATTATTAAAAATTGTGTGCTGGGTTGAATCAACTTTTGGTGCTGTAGTAGCTGCAACCATAAAATGGTGAAACCTAGTTCCAACAATTGGAGCCCAAATTGGACCAAAGCCCCAAATGTTGGAACAAGATTTCACCATCTCATGGTTGAAGCTACAGCAGCACCAAAAGTTGGTTCAATCCAGCCCAAAATTTTTAACAGTGTATGACCAGTCGTTTATAAAGAAAGTAAAGTTAAATATCTGAAATCCAAAAATATTGCTGTTTGCTAATATTTAACACACCTGGAATGGTTAAAACGAATTTTCAATTTCAATCTAACATACGGTGGCACCTTAACGTTGCTAGTATTTTACTTACCCATCATACGTAGTATAGGGTAAGCCTTGTAATCGTTTTGAAAATCGAAATTTTTTTTGACGGATTTACACGTTTCAGACACTGGAGATTCCGAAAATTATATTTTTAGAAAAAAAAAAATTGCCGTCCATTTGTCTGTGTGTGTGTCTGTAAACGCTCTATCTCCCGAACAAATTGAGATAAGAGACTTAAAATTTGGTATGTACTTAGTATGTAATAATAGGAAGAAGCTTATTGAATTTCAGTAACCTCGATTATCCGGAACTATTTTTTTCGGATTCTCGAAATATTCGTTCTGATAAAAGGTATTTAAAATTTTTCGAAATTGTTTATTTTAAGGAGTGAAGATAAAATACAATAAAAAAACAAATTCTGCATAAAGAATGAAGTCGATCGAATAATTAGTTACCGAGATATTTGTAATTATATTTTCCACACTCATCGATTTTTCATGACCCTGTATGTCATTCAAATTTCAATTCAAAGATATATTTTAATTGGAAATGAGATGCTTAATCCGATGTAGTAAACCGTTAGTTAATATGATTATAAATGTTGGAGTTATAAGGATGTTTCATTACGCAATTCAGTAGTAGAATATTTAAAGTTTATGACGTCATCAAGTCACAATTTTATTCGAATTGCAATGTATTTTATAAATAGTTTACACATGTTTATTTTCATATTTTATATTATGCATATCCATGGTGGGTAAGTATTACGGTGGCCCCCAACGACTAGTTTACATATCTGCTCATGACATGCCATCTAAAATCAGAATTGAAAAATAATTTGTTTTTGATTGATTCTAGTGGTGACAAAAATGTATATGTTTGTATTTATGATTTTTAAAAGAATCACATTATTATTAATATTTCAAAACACGTTAATTCAAAAAATGCATATCCCTAATGTTTGGGTTTTTAGAAAGTATCTTATAACACAATGAAAATATTTGAAAAAATTATCATATAAAAAATTTTGTATCCTTTTTGAACAAAAAAAAATACTAATAAATGTATCCTCTTATTTAACATACACAAAAAAATATGGTACTGCGATTGAACTTTTAAAATTCGTGTTCAGTCGCTATGTGTAGATGTTCCCTTGGGACAAAATAAATCATGAACATTTATAAAGAACTTTTTTCAAATCAAAATCGTACTTTTTTTCTTGCACCAATTATAATTTAAATTGTGGCGTAATTTCCTGAATTCCTGAAAACTCGAATCGCTTTATGCTTTTCTGAATTTCTCTGAAAATACGCAATGAATCAGAATAGAAAATTGTATTGCTATATTGCTATGGATAAATATTTTATGAAACATGAGCTATATGGTGAAGGGAATTATACAGACCTTAATAAAATAGTCAAGTGAGCTCGTGCCTTTATTGATCGAAATATTTAAATAACGCAACTGCATTATTTTTAATACAAGCATTTAAAAGGAATTAGTAGTATTATTTTTGTAAAGCTAATATTACCAATTCTTTGACGTGTCCATTCTACGGTGAAATTTCAAACTTTTTTGAGAGAACTATATATTTAAATGTGAATAAACTCATTCTTTAACAACTTTTCTTCAAATTTTTACATACATACAATCAAAATCTACTGACATATCTACTTCCTGAATTACAGTCCATGTTGAAACACCGAATAAAAGAATTCTAAAAATGCAGAATTTTAGCCTGTGATTTTAAAACTGTAAGAAACAGTTAATTTTATAAATATTCAACATCAACAACGCAAGACCTAAAATAAACTATTATACATTTTCCCAACGCCATAAGGATTAGCTAAATAAACATTTATCTGTGCATTAATCTGTAATTATGCAAGCAAAGCTGCGAATGGAATGAATCCAACTTTTATTTTTGAGTTTTGGACAACATTTTGGGAAATTTCGTTCAAATATTTTCCCGAACTGTACATTTGTAACGTGGTGATTTTTAATCAATAGACTAAATTTTTAAGCAAATGTATACGTAGGCATACGCAAGCTTTTTGTTCGAAAGAGGAGGGGGAATAATGGCTAATTTCGACCGTGAAAAACTGTTAGAACTGGAAAACAATATGCAATAATACTTTTAAAAGTACTACTTAATTTTATCAAGTCTATAGGCACAATGGAGAGGGGTCGAGCTCTCTCTTCTCCCTTAAATAAGCGGAGAAGAATCTATTCATCTATTTTTATTTAAAATAAATACACTGTAGCTAAAAAACTATAAGTCCGCCCCTCCCCCCTAAAAAAACCTGGCACTGGGTTTGAATTTTATACCTTTTTTTATTGATTAATGTTATTAGCTTAGAATACTGAAAACATCCAATGGTTATGATAAATTGTTTTAGTGGATGATAAGGGACAAGCAAAAATAAAGTTACAGTGTGCACTTGTAATGAAATATAATTTAAAAAAAACTTTAAACGAAACTAACAGGCTATAAAATGGTAATCATGCAATAATCAGTTCAATTACAATCACAGACAGATTTTTACACTATCTCAATATATTTTTAAATCTTATATTTTTTCAAACTTTTTTTTTTTGGGGGGGGGGGGGGGTGGACTTCATTTTGCACCCCTCCCCCCGAGTACGTCCATGAATGCAGCATATTCTTTTCCTTAAAAAAAGACTAAAAAAAGAAAAATATATATTATGTAAGACTGCCGCATTTTTCTTTACCCTGAATGACTACGGTGCAGTTTATTTTTAATCGATTTTAATTAACTGTATTGTTAAATGCTAACACTAATTGCTGCCACCTGAAAGTACATTACTAATGAAAAAAGAATTCAATAATTATCTTCGCTTAAAAAATAATTAAAAGCAAAAAAATAATTAAAAACAATTTTCAGTCGTTTTGTTTATTGCTTCAGACACTAGCTGTCAAATGCAGTCTGTGTTATTTAAGGACTTAGATTGTACGACTCGTTTACGTTAGCGTTATTATTTAGCACAGCGTGAATTTCCACGAGAAGTAAAAGACGTTATTGAAAGATAATTTGTTTAAGCGAGAAAGTTTGAATGCAATTATCTCAATGATATAAAATTGTTCAAAATTTCCCTCTAGTGAAATAAATTCTATTCATAAAATTATCTATTCTTGTCGCGATCGAAATAAAGTTGCCGTAGGGAGATTTGAAAGATGAAAATGTAAGTAAAATAAAAATTTATGGATTACACTATCAATCATATTTTAGAAATTTCTACAAAGGATATTTTAACCTTTTACAGTCCGAATTCAGATTCAGGTATATTTTAAATGTCTTTCTTTTTCTTTTCTTTTTCTATTTTAACACTTTCCAATCTAGTTAAAAAGTGTTTATGGATTCATTCAGTCTGTCTGTCTGTCTGTCTGTGCTCTAACTCGCGTAAGTGTTCTCGGAGTGCCATGTGATTTATATATCTTATTGAGATTTATTATGGCATTTTCGGTATTGAAAATGAAATGTATAGATTTTATAGTGATTTTAGATTTTATAGTGAATATATTTCGAATGTAACACTAATATTGGCTAAACATTGTACTAAAAAAAAAAAAAAAAAAAGGCTGATTTTACGATGCGCGGCAGCGTATTACTGCTTATTTTACTGTTTATTACTGTTAATTTTACGTAAAATCAATATTTTTTTTGCAGTGTGGCTTTGCTTTTGAAAGATTTCCACTGTAAAGTAATTATTTGTACAATATTATTAAATATTGGAAATATTTCCAATGTAAAGACAATATTTTTGCAACACTGGCATAACGTTCAAATATTCCAATGAAACGCCCATATTGATTTTTACAGGTACACTTAAAAGAATGCCGTTACATTACGGTATATGAGGAAAAATCGTTTGCGGTGTATTTTAATAAAGTTGCCTTATCTCAAGCATATTGAAACTGATATGTATCACTGAGGTACACTACAAGAGGCTTACTATAGAGTACGGTGTGCATGGGATTCATTTGAAGGGACACACAAAAGAATTCGGTTACAGTCTATTAACAGGTCTATTAACAATAATTACTGGAAGTGCGTTTTAAGTTTGTGGTAGGCGTTTTTAAATAAAACTACATTTTTGCCTATTACTTGGTGTATATAAATTCTGTAGATGATATACAAGGCTGCACAAAAGAATTCGGATATTTGTCCAACTGTAGATGGTAATTGCTGAAATTGGCTTTTAAGATACGTTAAGCGTTTTCCAAATTGTTTACTTGGATATTTTGTGCGTGGATAGTTGACCTTAAACCGAAAGGTAGGCCTCCCGACCCCGTTCGACCTTGACCATGTTTACTCGGATATCATATTTCCCCTTATTTAAAGGTGAAGTTTCGTTGATGAGTTATTTCACTCATTCGAAAACACCTGCTCGCTAATGTTAATCCTATGGGATAAATATTTCACAATATCTTGTTTGCATTTCAATATTTTTAAATGATTTTTTGGCATTGGATAGCTGAGGTATATCTCTATGCAGGCCCTTTTTAACTTTTTTGATTTTGTTTGCAGATTTTTTTTTTATGAGGATACTTTCACTTTCGAAACCGGTTCCGAAAGTAAAAGTATCTTAATAAAAAAACTTGGTTTCAAAATCAAAAAAGTAAAAAAGGACCTGCATGTAGATCGACCTCAGTTATCCAATGTAAAAAAATCATTTAAAATATTGAAATGCAAACGAGATATTGTAAAAACTTTCTCCCATGGGATTAACATTAGCGAGTGGGTGTTTTCGCGTGAGTGAATTAGCCTCTTAAGTGTTGGAAAGTGTTTCATAATCTATGCTTAACGCATGATTTTTCGTTCTTATTTACCCTCTTTTATTTAATCGAAGATGGTGCATGCATGTAAAGATGGAATTTTGTAATCGATTTTTCACTCATTTCCGGATGTGCTAGACATATAAAAATTATGTACACAGGTGTGTTTTCTATGTGATTACAAATTTTTAATATTTTTAGAACTTAATTATAAATTAATAAGTTAATTTTAAAGCCCTTTTCTGTTACCTTTGCTCAGGTGATAAATCGCCCAAACCTTTTTCATGGTTACAACTGTGTACGAATTACAATGACAATGGAGTTAATTATGCGCCAAACCATGCTGACCAAAATATGCCAACTAGCTGTGAAACTACAACAATGAAATATTTTAAACACTAAAAAGTTGAACATGAAATATAAATAAAAAATAAAGAGTGTAATATATATTTTTTTCAAAATGCGTCTTTATCAATTAATAGTTTACTATTAATTAAATTACGATTATACGTTCAGAAAACAATTTAGAAACTCTGAACAAATAGTTTAAATAATGCTTTATTTTCTTTCCGGTTATCATAACTTTAAGAGACAGAACAGAAAACCATGATTTTTTTAAAAATAAATTCACTAGTTCGCAATGTCTACCATACGTAAATCAAACCAGTGAATTTTCCATAATCACCAATTTAACATATTGTAACAAATTTTTTTTTGGAACAACACGAATTGCAGGCATAAAATTAGACGTGATTTCCCAGATAAACATTGAAAGAGGTTTAAAAAAAATACACTTACTTCTGTTTCTTCCATCTTTTGTTTTTTTTAGATTAAATATGTCAGTCATTAAAATGTTGTTAAAATATCTATTATTACGCTAAACCCTATTTAAACGGAACTTACGTATAACGGAATTCTGACTTCAATCAGTGGCGATTCTGTTCCGGTATTTTGAATACTACTTCCAAATAGTAGTCTTCGCCTTATTTAATCGCAGGTTTTTGTTATTAAATAAGACAAATATGACTATTCGGAAATCGCAGTAACTGGAATATAATCAATTTGCTGATCTTGGCGTAATACAATAAATACAATTACAGTAAACACTTGTATCTGCTAAGACGAAAACCTGTCTAAAACAGAATCTTTTTCCTGTTCCTTACGATTCCCTCTTAGAAGGATTTGCTGTAAATTAATAATTTATTAATATATATTATATTAATATTTTATTAATGTTATTATATCTCTTTCAATAATGGGAATTATTTGAAGTCCGTCAATCGACTTTTAGAAGTATTGAATCATAGAAGTATTCAATCCTATAAAAAAAATGTTAAGTTGTGAACGTTGAAAAAAAGTTAAAAAGTGTTTAAGTTACGAAAAAAAGGTCGTTTTAATAATTTTCCAAACACAAAGCGGGCATTTTCAATTTTGGAACCAGTTGGAACCGGTTCTGAAAGTGAAAGTAGCCTTATATAAAATAACTGGAACCAAAATCGAAAAAGTAAAAACTAACAACGTTGGAGATTGACCTCAGCTATGCTATGCAAAAAAAAAAAAATGCATTTAAAAATATTAAAATGCGAGCGAGAAATCGCGCTATAACCTTCCCATAGATTTAAAATTAGCTTGAGCGTTTTTTCGCGTGACTGATATAGGCTCTTAAAACATCAAATCATCTTTCTATTTTAGCAGTCATTAAGAAATTTAATTTCTAAATGATTTTTCATTTCGATGTTGCCAATGAGAACATTTGCTTGTGAAAAGTTGATACAGATCTAGTAGCAAGCCAATATTGGATTTATCTTGGCCCAATACTGAACCAACATTACATTAACTGGAATGAAATATTGCCTCAATTTTGAGGTGTTGACAGTTTGGGAATGTTAGGGAAATGTTAGTGATTTATTGGAAATATTCCCAATGTAATACCAATATTGGATAAACATTGGCTTGACTTTCGAAAGATTTCCACTGTAAAGAAATTATTTGTACAATATTGGAAAATATTGGAAGTATTTCCATTAAAGCCAATATGTGTACAACATTGGCATTACTTTGAGATATTCTAATGAAACGCCAACATTATTCAAATATTATTCAAATATTAAATATTTCGAGTGAAATACCAATTTTGCGCCAATATTGATTTTGTTAATTTACATTGCCTAAATATATATTTCCTCAATATTGGCGCAACATTGGAAAAAATGTGAAAATTCTAATATTGGGGCAATAGTTCATAACAATGCAATATCGGGCCAAGATTAGTCGGTAATGGATAACTACTAATATAAGGTAATGACTCTCCTATTTAGGACATCAAAGAATCTCAAAATTAGAGAAATAAAACCAACATGTAAGTACAAGTAACATGACATTATAATAATTCAGTTGAAATAAGCAAATAAAATAAATATGTCTTTCGTGGAAACAAAATCTACACTTTTATTTTCATTCTAAGAATAAAGACAATAATACTATTAGCTGGAGGTTTTTCTTTCATCACTACCGAAGTTTCATGGGAAGAATTGGTCTTAGTGAAAGCGTTAAGGAGAAAATCTTTTAAAAGGTAACGCATCTACTCTTTTGAAATTTGAAAACATGTTTGGGATTTTCTAAAAACTCTTGTAAACCTTTCTTAAAATCTCAGAAATAGATGTATTGCATTTTATATTGCCATTTGATTTAAAAGTATTAGTTGTTAAAAGGTATAATTATAAAGGAAAAAAAACACATTCTGAAAATATATACGGAGCTTTAAAAATATACATATTATGATGTGAGCATGTAAAAAGAAAATATATAATTTCTTTTTACATTTACACACACACACGCAACATATACATATACAGAGTGTCCCAGGATTATTGGGACAAACTTTAAGGAAGGTAGGGGACATCACAAGGATTCAGATTTGCATAGCAACCCATGGTCGGAAACGTCATGGGAAAGTAGCATGACAGGTACAAGAAACGAAGAAACACAACACTGAGATCATCTGAAATAATTTATTGGTCAAAGATATTACATGTGCTGTGGTAGATAATAGGTGAAAATGTCACAAAAGATATTCAAAGTTTCCACCATTGCTAGCAATGCATGCATTACACCGTCGAACCCTGGATTGGCGGACTCGCTCAAATACACCTGGATTTTGTTGGATATCCGCAGCACCACAGGCGAGTCTTTCAACCAGATCCATATTGGAATCCACGGCGTTGCGTACACAGCACTTTTCAGTGCACCCCGAAGAAAGAAATCTATGCTGCTTAAATCAAGAGATCGTGGTGGCCAGGGAACCGGTCCACCACGGGCAATCCATCGGTGACCAAACATCTGATTCAAATGTTCACGAACACATCTGCCATAATGGGGAGATGGCCCATCATGTTGAAACCACGTATGGCGTCTGACATGTTGTGGCATAGTGTCAAGTAAACTTCGTAGCACCTCTTACAAAAAGATCCGATAATCTGCCGATGCTAATCCTCCAATGCTCTTGTGAACAACACCACCTAACGGCGAACGAAACAGTTTCCGACCATGGGTTCCTATGCAAATCTGAATCCTTGTGAAGTCCCCTACCTCCCCTTAAAGTTTGTCCCAATAATCCTGGGACGCCCTGTATATATACAGTGGGTGATCGGTTAATGAACTTGATCCGTGCCAATACAATGTTCGCTAACCGAATTGTTCGTTAACCTATCATAGATATAGTATAGCTTTGTATGGGAATTCAATTAATTTGTTCTTAAAAAGCTAAATAATATACAGTGTGATTCATAAATATCGAAACAATAGGCTATCTCCTTAAAAATTCTCCCACAGGCACATACTTCCAATTGCCAAGTTTCTTAAAAAAAAAAGGTGCAAAATTTGATAAAATAAGTTCTAACTCCATGGGGGGTATATTTGAGAAAATACCAAAATTAAATTTTTATACGGCCCCCGTAGGATAAAATTTCCAATTAGGAAATTTTTCCTTATCCATTCCTGATTTAAACAAAAAAAATTCCATTTTGATATCAGCAAAACTCAGAGAGATATGTCCGTTTTAATAATTCGTGAGGTTTTAAGGGATCAGACCCAAATTGAAATACGTGTAATTCAAGAAACAATGTTACTATAAGGTTCCCGGGAAACATTTATTTATTTATTTATTTATTTATTTATAGAGTTAGAATTTTGAATTTTTTTGTGATGGTTAACCACATGATTTATGATTTGTAAACAGAATCACATTAAGACTTCTTACAAAATTTAAAAAAAAAATATATTTTTATTTCAAAAAATTCAGAGTAATTTAAAATTGTTATAACTCAACTTCATACAACTGACAAATGTCGAATTGAATTTTTTTCTTTTGACTAAACAGAAATATATAAGTTTTAATTTTTATTCAGCATTTTAAAGAATATTAATTAAAGAAAATTAAAAAGATTTAAAAAAGCAATTAAAAAAAAGATGCAACTTATTTTAAACAAATCATATTTTCAAAAGTGAATATTTTTTTCAAATTTGCCGGATTGAAATTTAAGTAAACTATTTGAAAAAGATATTTTCGAAATTTGAACCATTTACCTTTAACAGTTATTGAATTATATTAATTTAAATATGGGAAATGCTGAAAAGAATCTATGATGCAGAAAAATGCATTTAAAGTTTTAAACAAAGATTGGCTCCTAACAGAACGTTTAAATGCTTTTTAAAAGCTTCCAGGTGAGTGAGTAACTTCTTCCTGTAGCTTCAATTTCTGATTTAGTTTAATTTTTGTCATTCTCCCCTTCTTTCTTTACTATTTAAATGTGTCAGTAGATTTAAACAAGACTTTTCTAACATGTCGATTTCGAGTTTTTTCATAGTTTTAGCTCAGACAATTTCATATTTCCCCCCCTTAAAAGTGCAATTACACGAGGCGTAAAGGTTGCATCTAATTACGGGCGACTCACTGTTAATCTATGGATAATCTATGGTATGTTAATCTATGTTAATCTATGGTTAATTGATTTAAAAAAAACATAACTCTTGAAGTTGTATAACAAAAAGTAGATTTTTGAATATATTTCTGTGTAATTTATTAAAATATATTTCCAATAATTTCGCTAGCAGAAGTTTCATTATCACTATTTACAAAACTTATTGCCTGCCCGACGTCTTAAGAACAATAAAGACACGGCCCCGCCAGCGGGCCGCGCTAGTTACAGGCTTGGCGCCAAGCTCGGGCTCATGCAGACCTCTAGCATATTTCTGAAGCAAGTTTAACACAAAAATCTATACGCTGTTATTTTATATCTAAAAGTTAAGGCATTGTTTTAGATCGACTTTTTATAATATGTAAATTTATGGTCGATCCATAACTTTCATTTCAAATGAATTGATATTGAGTCGATCAGAGGGATGCTTAAGTGGTGTAAGTCCCAAATTTTGGATTTTAATAGCTCTGTGAATTTCGTAGATATCAAGAAGGAATTTTTTTTGTTTAATTCAGGAATGGATAAGGAAAAATTTCCTAATTGGAAATTTTATCCTACGGGGACCGTATAAAAATTTAATTTTTGTATTTTCTGAAATAGACCCCCCCCCCCCCATGGAGTTAGAACTTATCTCATCAATTTTTTCACCTTTTTTATGAAACTTTGCAATTGGAAGTATGTGCCTAGGGGCAATATTTAAGGAGATAGCCTATTGTTTCGATATTTATGAATCACACTGTATAAATATTAATATAAATCCCCCCTACATTTATTTAAATGTAATAATAATAAAACATACATTACATACATACAGTCTTGTCCTTCCTTCAGTAATGCTTTTTTTGAGCTTGTGGGACATTAAATATTTTTTTCTTACTGGAGTTTTCAATCTTCCCATATTAATAAGGTTAATATACGTCCGTATTTGATATGGACAGATCGTAGTTTCATAGCTTTGTACGTGGCGTGCCGTACTTAAAAAAATAAATGACCTGCGCTTTGTAAAAAGTTTTAGGATCACATTCATTGACTACAGCATTAAATCATATCAGTTTATCACTTTGACCTATCAAAAACTCCATTAATTCTCTAAAAGATGGTGTTTAGTGCGGAGCACGCTAAAGCTCAAGTGGAGCCTAGAGCCTGTTAATAATTTAGGAACAAAATTTCAGTTAAAATAATTAACTTCCAATTAAAAATATTTCTTTAAAAAGGGACACAAATTATAAAAATTAATGTTTTTCTACTGTTCATTCTGTTTGAGGACCCTAAAATGTAGGGCCTGAAACCCCGGTAGCCCGTGAATTAATTAGGCCATAAGTATACAATTGTTAAAATGTTCTCCAAGTCGATAATAGTCGATACAATTAAATACAGCTCTGCAAATCTGAAACACAGCATTGCTTCTTCTTGGATTTGTTTTGTGAGGTGTTAGTTACCGAACATTTGTTCGTTATTCGAACATAAAAATCTTTCGCGAAAGTGTTCGTTAACCAATCTAGTACGTAAACCGAACAGGTCGTTAACCGACCACCCACTGTATATTAAATCTTTATAGTATGATTTTGGTTATGTTGCGGGTAATATTTTTGTTTTTCTTCATATCAACACAAATTTTTAAATTATTTATATTTTTCTGTGTATATTTAATGTTTTTAACATATTTTTTTCGTGTTTGTTCTGAGATTTTTATCAACAAGTCCAACTCATGGGCGCCAGTCTTCCATGTTTCACCATTAAAGATGATTATCTTTATTCATTTTTATGTTAAAAATGAATGCATTTGACGATGGTAATGTTACTTATCAATGTGTTTATATGCACAGTACACTGATTATTAATATACGAATATTAAGCATATTTTCTTGAAATGATTTAACGTCCTGATTACGTCCTGATTTAACGTCCTGATATACGAATATTAAGTATATTTTCTTAAAATGATTTAACGTTCATTATGATACAGTAACATCCGTGGGCAGAGTTATAGATATTCAAAATACGCACATTTGAGTGTCCGGTGCAAAATGTCCTGAGTATCGTACTTTTTTTTATACCGCTGACCAGGCCCCTACCTGCCATGCTTTTGCCTAGCTTAACAAGTTGATACCTGGCAACGGGGCGAAGATTCGCCTGCTCTCCGCTTAGCGAAGATGTGTTTGTTAAATCTATAAGCCAACGTGGTTTCAGTGCGTCTTGTTGCTTTAATTGCCTTTTTCTTAGTTGGCCGGTTGCTAATTGATTTTGGATGAGGCGGTTCAGCACTGCGCAGTGTAGCGAAGTCATGCCGGACGGATGTGAGATTGAGTATCATACTTCAATTTAAACAAAAAAAAAATACTGCTAGAAATATTGAGGGTCTTTTATTGATATTTTTAACATGCTAAAAAAGTTGTTTAATTGCCTTTTAAAATACCGAGAATTAAAAACACGGTACAAATAACTTTAATATTTAATAACATTAGCTTAAAATGGTTTCAAATAATCATAGCGGTGTAAGAAAAATAAAGATAATTCTGCGTAGTCTAGTTGCTGATTTTCAATTGGATAGCAAGAGAAGAGTGGTATAACCACTGAGCTCCATAATAGAACGGAGGGCTAACCACCGGTCCACTTTCTGCCGCAACCGCATCGCGCTTTCAATGCGCACAAACAACGAATTCTGCATTTTTTTAAAAATGTAACAGGTATGGTATCTGATGATAATATGGCCAATGCTGGTAATATGGCTAACCTTCAATAATGTTATTAATTTCAGTGGAATCCATGTTATTTTTCTTATTTAAACAAAGTTTTTGTATTTACTGTTATAATACAGGGTGTCCCAAAAGTCTCCGTACAACTTCAAACATTTATTACAAAAAAAAAAATAATAGGCCTACAGCAAAAATAATTACAACAGTGCATAGAGTAACTTAAAAAGTTTTTTCTACTGCCTTAGTAAATTGCAACATGAGATCATTTCGTAGCACGAAGAATATCAAGATGATATTCCAATTCAATCCACGAACGTTTTTCATGCTAACATCAACAGTAGCTACTGCTGTTTGGATCGTTTGTTTCAATTCCATGAGACTATTAACTTTTGTAACAGTTGTAACTACTGTTGATGTTAGCATGCTGAAACGCACGTGGATAGAATTGGAATATCGACTTGATATTCTTCGTGCAACGAAAGGATCTCTTGTACAAGTATACTAAGGTAGTAGAAAAAACTTTTTAAGTTACTCTATGCACTGTTGTAATTATTTTTGCTGTAGGCCTATTATTTTTTTCGTAATAAATTTGTGAAGTTGTACGGAGACTTTTGGGACACCCTATATTTTAGTTGGTTTAATGCTCTTTAATTTAAAATTTCATTTAATTTAAAATTTCTTAATTGACAAAATGATGGTCATTTGAGGAAAAAAAAAACCTATATTACAGTGTTTATTTTTAACCCTAGTACGCTATAAAAGTAGTTCATTATTAGGCTGTATCAAAAGTATTTTCGTTTTTTGAATGCTTTTATACCAAAACATGTAGATGTGTTCAAAATTTAATAATTTTTTAATGTATTAAAAAAAAATAATAATTTTTGAATGAAATTATTAATTGAATGAAATGGATGATATGAAATAATTTTTGAATGTGTAGTTAAATTAATTTTTAGCATCAAAATTGAATATGGGGAATTTATTCTCCTCCTTTTTTCTCTGGAACTGGTCAAAGTTCACAACTGATGGCCTGTGACTTCTGGATTTGATTTCAAGGCTGAGGTCCCATTTCCTTAAAACGTTTTGATTTGTTTTGAACTGTCCGGACAGTACTCTTATCATGGCCTCCAACTGCACGAGTTTTGAGGACAGCTTTATTGGTTTTAAGGACTAATTGCCGAAACGTCAGTTGAGGCTCACTGTGGAGACCCGAAAAGTTGTTGGTTTCCGTTTGTTTGTTTGTCTGTCTGTCTGTTCCGCGATAACTGCCGTAAAAAACATTCGATTAGGTTGAATTTTGGTGGGTACGTTGGCGAGGTACTCGGAATTAGCTGTATAGTATATTTAGTTACATTTGGTTCATTCGTTCGAAAAATATAGAGCATTTCTTTTTAGGTCATAATGTTTTCCTATGGCAATGCAGACAATTTTCAAATTTCATTTTTAACTGAAATGAAAATCGCATATTTGAATGATAGATTTAAACGTAAAATTACGGATACTAAATTTTCGATATGGAGGTCTTAAATATATGCAATAGCTTTGAAAATTTGCCGATACATCTATTAGAATTTAGAAATTAATTGTTTAAATTATTGGAAATTTTTATTGCAACTGTTCGGGAAATATAAAACATTTTATTTTCCTATTTTTTACAAATTTTAAAATGCATTTCTTTTTCTTTCCTCATTATTTTGTTAGTTGCTTAGCAACCATATTTCAAAGAATATCAAAATAAGAAATGCATTTTTTTATCTAAAAAATTACAAGAATAAGAGTTTCAGAATATCACTGCATAAACCATGATTAATTTAACGCTTCTAATTTCTGAAACCTCCGAAGTATTTTATATGCTTATAAATATGTATGCAATATAAAAAAATAAATAAATTGCGGATTGTAAGATGCTAAATAATATGAGAAGTGAGATTAAAAAACAATGACTTTAAGAGCTGACGTAGAGGCTCCTGATCTGAAGATTTACTAGTTTAAAATAATGCCTTAAGACGTATAATATCTCAACATTAGTATCACTCTTTATGTAATCTAAAAATGAGAGAAATAATCTTGTATGATTATAGTACATAGGGGGCATATATCCCCTTAAATAACATTTTATGTTCAATAATAAGGGTGCGAAAGTGCCAGCTACTGTCTTTGGTATAAAAGCATTCGAAAAACGAAAATACTTTAGATACAGCCTAATATTAAAATAGATACATATTACTGGTACAGCAAAAAGTACCCCTTTTCATTTAAAAGAAAAAATAAACATGACGATCGGTGAATAGTGCCGTAGAAAAGTGACCGCCCAGTTTGAATCACCTTGACATTAACTCCGTCATTTAAAGCAAAGTTTCAAATATTTTCGATTGAAAAAATTGATGGAGCTTGTCTAAACTTTAACTATAGCGCAAAACCCTGGGGTAGATAGCTTTTTACAAGTCCAAGAAAAAAAAATGGTTTTCTTTGGCCAAAAATAGTAAACCTCTCTTTAATTCCAAACTAAGTGAAAAAGTCGAATGAAATGCTTTAGTTAGATTTCATCCATTTATGATTGAGATAAAATTAATTTCATCATATTCCACGCAAAAATGAAACTTTGTCGAAGACTGACTGTTTCCTTTTTATGGAATTCTATATATAAATACATAATTATTACGTTAATCTATGTAATATCTAATCTAAAGTATTCTGTTTAGAGTTCAGATTTAGATTGAAATTTAAGTTTAGTTTTATATTTTTTGTTTTTATTAAAATGCTATTTAATGTAAATATTATAGATTTAAAAAAAAAAAAAACAGTTTTTTTTAAATCTTGTAAAAATTACATACAAAAGTGTATTACACACTTTTCGATGTTTCACATTTTGAAACGGACTAAATTTTGAACAAAACACATAAAATAACAGTTCCGTTTTTAAAAGTCTACACAATCTATGTATAAAAATTTACATAAATTCAAAATTCTTAGACTTTTAAAGTATTTTATTATGCGTACAACATTTTCTCACAAGATTAATGTTTTTACAAGAATAATTTTTGTTCTAACATATTCAAAAGTATTTTCAGATTTCCAACCCGTAACCATAAAATATGGGAGAAAAATCTGGTTGATAGATTACATGTAATGTAGCTGACAAAAGGCATTTCCTTGCTTCGCTGAAGAAGGTAGAAAAGGCTTGGATCGATAGCATCTACAGCTTTGTAAAGATTTTTCTCATAATCAACGGAAATAGGTACAAATTCCATCAAAATTAATTCGCTGTTTTTCATTATAATGAAAACCACAAACTCGCCCCAAGACCTTGTGTGGGTTTTTATCGAAATTCTTTCGTTGCTTTAATATAGCAAATAAAAAATTGACCTATTCATGTATTGTTCGACCTTAAAATTTTTTCCCACAATTAATTCTGCATTAGTTTGAGTAGTTCGGGAATTTTTAATACGCAGATATATGAGACAAAAGATGACGCTATTTTTAATAATAAGGTATATAGATGCCCCATTAAATCTGAATATTTAGAAAAGCGTACTGTATTTTGTTAAGAATAAAAGGCTTTTACTCTTTTAAAATGGTAGCAATTTAAATAACCACTATTTGATCTACTTAGTTTTGAATATCCTAGTATACAGGGTGTCACAAAAAGTTCTAAACACGTTTTTGTTTTTATATTTTCCAGATACGTAGGCATTCCCACAAATAATTCTGCGTTAGTTTGATTAGTTAGGGAATTTTCAATGTGCAAATATATGTGAGAAAGATGACGCTATTTTTAATAATAAGAAATATAGATTCTCCATTAAATCCGAATATTTCAAAAAGCGTACTGTATTTTGTCAAAATAAGAGGCTTTTATTCTTCTAAAATATCGTAGCAATTTAAATAACCACTATTTGATCTGGTTAGTTTTGAATATCCTAGTATACATGGTGTCACAAAAAGTTCTAAACACCTTTATGTTTTTATATTTTCCAAATACGTATGCATTATAAACGTAGGCATTCCCACAAATAAGTCTGCGTTAGTTTGATTAGGTAGGGAATTGTTAATTCGCAAATATATGTGACAAGGATGACGCGATTCTTAATAATAAGAAATATAGATGCCCCATTAAATCCGAATATTTAGAAAGCGTACTGTATTTTGTCAAAATAAAAGGCTTTTATTTTTCTAAAATGGTAGCAGTTTAAATAACCGCTATTTGATCCGGTTTGTTTTGAATATCCTAGTATACAAAGAGTCACAAAAAGTTCAAAATACGTTTATGTGTTACGTGTTCCAGATACTTAGGCCACAATGAATTGTGCATTAGTTTGAATAGTTTGGAAATTTTTAATGCGCAGATATATGAGACAAAGATGATGCTATTTTTAATAATAAGAAATATAGATGCCTCATTAAGGCTGCTCGTCAGTAAACTTTCCAATTCCTCTCGCTAATGTTAATCCTATGGGCGTAGGATGCACTCGTATTTTTAAAATATCTCCTCAGGAAATTAATATTTGTAACTTCTGTTTTCTTTGTACTATTCTTAAAGGATGTCTCTTTTTTCCTTTGTTAGCAAAATATTTCTAAAATATGTGCTTAATTTATAATTTTATGTGTTAATATCTTAGCGAAACTGAATAAGATTTTAACACTTCACATAAAATTAAGTATATAGTTTAGAAAATTTTTGACAACTAAAAAAAAAATAGATATCCTTTAAGAACAGTACAAAGAAAACGGAAGTTAAAAATATTAATTTCTTGAGAAGATATTTTAAAAATACGAATGCTTCCTACGCCCATAGGATTAACATTAGCGAGGGGAATCGGGAAGTTTACTGACGAGCAGCCTTAAATATAAATATTTAGAAAAGCGGACTGTATTTTGTTAAAAAAAAGAAAAAAAAAAAAAAAAAAAAAAAAAAAAAACAGGATTTTATTCTTCTAAAATGTTAAATAATTTAAATAACCATTTACAATAATTTAAATAGCAATTTAAATAACCACTATTTGATCTGCTTAGTTTTGAATATCCTAGTCACAAAAAGATTGAAACACGTTTATGTTTGTACATGTTCCAGATACGTAGGCATTGTAAATTGTAAAAGTGTTCAAAAGAAAGTAGGAACGCATATTCAAATATACTCACAGTAGTATATACACGAAATTTGACTTAGAACACCTTCACAAACTATGCAAATCGAAACTATAATGAAAAAGCAGTAATTAGTTTTAACAGAAAAATTAAAGATTCCACACACACGCAAATATACAAAAAAGTATATTCATGCTAATATACTCATAGCAAATCCACAAAATAATCAAATCGACATTATAAAGAAAATAAGTCATTTATATCCATTTATGTCACATAAAAATTCAAGGTCTCCCAAAATGATTGAATTTCTGTCATTAAATAAGGTAAATATTACTATTTTTAAATAGTGGTACTCAAGTTTAAAGACTGCGAGAGTGTTGAATATTTTATCAAAAATTATCGATGTGAGTATGTAAACAAAAACGAAAAATCATGCATCCGGCATAGATTATTAAACACATTCCAACATTAACAGAATATTATCAAAAAATTTAATTTTTTCATACAATGAAATGAGATGTCTAAATAAGCAATTTAAAAGATACATAATTCAATAAAAATCCATTTTCAGCAATTGCTGCCCATATTCGAAGTCTTTCTTGCAGCCCTGTATAGGATCTACAGAATTTGTAAACAACACGCAGTACACTATAAATTACGTAACATTGCATAGCACAGCGGAAAGAGCACTTCTAGCAATTACCGATCATAGTCAATCCTGAATTATCTTGTACGTCTCTGTACATGAACGATAAATCCTATGCACCGCATAATATATAGAAAATAAGTTTATGGGACCTTAGTGATTTTTTTAATTTCATTATATTTCAAGTATCATAATATGTTCAAAATGCACTGCAAACTATTTTTCCCCATCGATCATAATGTAAAGAAATCATTTTGTACGTCCCTGTAATTGAACTATAAATGCTACTCATTGTATACTCCGGTAAAAGCATGCTGTAGTCCACCTCACTAATGTACATTAATTTCATTATGTTTGAAATATCGTAGCATCGATAAAATGCGCCGCAAACGATTTTTCCCCATAGGCGATAATGTAATGGAATTATTTTGTGTGTTCATGTAAATGAACTTTTAATGCTAAGACCAACCGAATTCATAAACACTTTTCAACTATCTTGGAAAGTGTCAAAAATATGTTTGCTATATTTTGAATTTTTTTTATATTAATTTACTAGAAGGGGGTGCCCTCATCAAGTTTGAGCGATTAATTGCACAAATGTTGCAGTTTTAACCAAATTATTCTTTTATAAAAAAATTCACCTTTTTTATGCCAAAGTTAGCACATTTGCATGAAAATAAACATACAGGATGTCCCAAAGGATTAAAACATGCTTTAATCTGTTACCTGTCGGAGATACGTCGCCAATATATATCGCAAAAGTGGTCAAAATAAAGTAGGAACTTAGATTATGTTAATTAAATAGTTCTGTCATTAATTTTCAAAAAGTTGCACTTTTAAAATTTTGATATGGTCCTTGGGTTTTAGAGGTTACATTTAGAAACTTTTCCTCTATGCTCTAACAAGTACAAAAATAAAAATTCCATTCTTTTAAGATAAAACACACATTTATTATACTTTCGACTTGAAGTTTATATATGAAGTTTAGATATGAAGTTTTGGAGCTACAGACTATTTACAGTGCCAAAACGCTCCAAAATTAGTGAGTATCATAACTCAGTGAATTTGGTCATACAAGAATGGAATTTTTTACTGTTATAGTTGTTAGTGTATGGCGAAACATTTTCTAAATATAACTTATAGGACTCGGGAACCGTATAAAAATTTCAAAATTGATTGTAACTTTTTGAAAATTAAAATGGCATTACTATTTCATTCATATAATCCGAATTCCTATCTTATTTTGCAATTTACATTGTCTACGTATCTCCAACAGGTAAAAAAATTGAAAGCGCAATTCAATCTTTTTGGGTCACCCTGTATAGCTGCCATTCTTCCATTTTTCTTTCAAGTCAAATAAACATGTTTTGAAACAGAAAATTTATTATTAAAATATGCCTTATATCTACGTGGCACTTGTTTGATTTCATTAATATCAAGTTTGCAAATGAGAAAATGAGTATACATGCAAAATGTATTCTAATATGTGTTTGAAATAATCGTTACAACTTCCATTTTCGTCCTTGAAGTCGATTTCTATTATAGAATGAAAAGAATGAAACACAGTAAAAATTACCACTGAAATAAATCAATAATGATAATCTATTTTCACATTCGCGAAATATATCATTTATAGTTAATAAAAATTTGATGATGCACCATGCTATTTTTAATAATTTTATTAGTAGTAATATTTTTTTCGTGATATAAGTATTAGTACTATAATTTTGTTTTTACCAAGCGATAAAAAACTTCATGTAAAATAAATTACAGAGTGATGAAAATATTATTGCTGAAATGTACGACAAAGTTTAAGTTTAGTGAAATTTACTGGACGTTGTAATTGTTCGAGAATAAAATGACACATTATTTTAAATAGGATTTGTTTGATCTTTTCAAACTGTGAATATATACTTTTGTAATCATCATTGTACACTACATTGATAATTTTTATGAAATAATCTTCGAATGAAAAAAAAATTAAGGTATGTTTGAAATATTACATTAAAAAAATGTTAAATTAAACCCAACGGCAACCATAATATGATATCTTTAATTTGTCATTATAACTCTAAGGTGATCGTCACTGTGAAGTCACTCTGATCAATTTTTAAGTCTCGCATCACAATGCGACTACAAAACAACGCCATTTGCAACGTGTCATAAAATGGTACACATCGATGATACAGTGATGCCACATTGACTTATTCCCCACGCTACATGACGGCAATGTGCACAGTAAGAGTCACATTTGGGTCACGGTGCTGTTACATTTTCGTCACATACGGTTATGATTCTATTATGACAACGGTTCAACGACTAAAACTTATGGAACAATACAGATAGTGCAAGTACATTTATTAAATTAACGTTACTGAAAGACAAGCCGAATGAAAACAGAAATTCCGCAAATTTTTATGTATTTAATGCAACTGCCCTACAATTTCTCGTTAATAAAACGGCAATGTGTGTTACACATCATTTAGCTACTTTAAAAAAGTAACTAAAAAGCCACTCATTATATCGCTGATATCTTTCTGAATTTATGTTATATTGAACTAGAAATTTTATATAAGCTGATCCATATAATTGACAAATTATGAAAGAAAAAACTATGCTACCTTTCGTGCACGCTCACTTTTAAATAATTTCCTGTAAATGCTGATATCTCATTGGTTATTCGATATTCGATGGATTCATTCGAAATTTCAGTTGAATGTTTTTCTTGTACATTTTCAGTATGTTGAAAATTTTAAATGGTTAAAGCAAAAAACATACAAAATAATTGGAATTTTAAAAAAGATACGTGTTTACATATTCATTAATATACGTTCTATTTTTACAAAAAAAAAAAAAAAAAAAAAAAAAAAAAAAATGCACATAGCAAGTATAATCTTTTGTAAAAGTTGCAGATCATTTCCTGCTTTATATGATGGAGGGTGATCGCAAGCATCATAGCTGCCAACATCTATGCTTTTTTGTTGCCACTATATTTAAAAAATAATCCTGGCCTTATTAAAAAGCCAAAATTTTGCGATTAAATAAGGTAAAACTTTCTATTATAAATAGTTGTAAGAAAAAACATAAAAGTTGGCAGCTATGCAAATATGCTTTAATAATTTAGTTTGTTATTGTCTCCCTAAAGACACGCGTCACTGAATTTTCACTCGAAAGTATGTGTGTTCTTTTTATGGCCGAATTTGAAGAACAATTCGTTTTGTACCGGGTATCCTATAAATTTGTTAACATTTCAAAAATTCCTAAAAAGTGAAGGAATTGGTTTATTCGAATGCGCTTTGCAACAAACTTATTCACATGCAGGGGGATTTTTTTTTTTTTTTTTGGTAAAGAAAAAAATATAGTGAAAATTTTTGTCGATAGAGGGCGCTTCAGGCATCTCAGTTGCAGGATTAATTTTTGGCTATGTGGTTACGTTATGTTTCGAGTGTACCGCTGTGTTTCGTCGTTCTTTTCGTCGCGGAGCTAAAGCAGGCTATACGTCCCGAAATCTCCTGCATCCATACAAATATGGTCCATGCCTACCTCAGTTAGCGGTTTTCTAACTCGAGTGTAAAGTATAACTCCATGTGATGACAGACACGTAGAACATTTACTGCTATGAGCTTGCAAATATTTGCATGTAAATAAACTTATTTTTCCAGAAATTTTGTAATTTGGATGTTGAAGCGCCCTCTATTGAGGAAAATTTTCACTAATTTTTTTTTTTTATTACAAAAAAAAAAAAAAAAAAAGAAAAAAGAAAGAAAGAAAACCGTGCATGAGAATAAGTTTGTTGCAAACCGCATTCAAATGAGCCAATTTCTTCACTTTTTATGAATTTTTGAAATGTTAACAAATTTATGGGACACCCGGTATTTCCTTTTCTTCTTTATATTTTGGAAAAGATTACAAATAATTCAATATTTTTCACTGTATTAAATTTCTTGAGTGTATCTGAATAAAACATTAAATAAAAAAGTTTTCAAAATGACCTTTCATCTGAAAAATATATTTCTAAATTACCAAGAAGTAATCTGATGATTTTAAAGTGTGATAGATCATTGATAAACACACTGACAAGCAGACTATCATCTTTTTTTTTTTAATATTACATTAAACTATCTGAAAATGGCAGTATATTAGGAAAAAAAAGGATAAAAATCAAAACATCATTGCAGAATTTAAACATCGGCACTCAAACGAATTATTACAAATACAGAAAAAAAAGTTCCATTTAAAAGCATTCAGTTTTTTAGATTTTGATTTAAAATGAAAAAGAAAAAAACTATTAATTATATTTTTCAAACTTCATAATAAATACTTTTTGAATATTTTTTTTTTATATTTTTAATCATTTTTCTGGGGTTTTTGAATACTTTCTGTCTCATTAAGTACCCAAAGTTGTACCCTAGTTTACTTTTCATATGCAGATCTCTGCCACTGAAAACGAAAACACAAAATTGAGCTAGCCATTCGTTTATACTTAGTCTTCAAACAAGTCTATTAAAACACATATTTATAGACAAGTTTGTTAGATTAATAATTAATTTTTAAATAAAAAATAGAACAGGTTTTAGATAGGTTTATTGGCATATATTAAAATCATTAAAATTACATTGTACAACCGTATTGACTGATCGCCGATTGAAGATACACGAACTTGATGACATTGCAAACACCTCTATAGACCGTGAACACTACATTTAACACGATGTTTTGGGTATGAAAAAGCTTTCCGCTCGATGCATGCCGCGTTTGTTGAATGTCGACCAAAAACGCCAAAGAATGAACATTTCTCAAGAGTCTTCTGAAATGTATTGTGTTGCAAGTTCAAAAATAAAATGAAATAGTGTCAAAAATCTTGTATTTTCTTTGTCAGGCCGAGAACTTCTCGAACCACCCTCGTTCAGGGCTGCACTAAAGAATTCGCACAAAATAGTGTGTCTTAAAAGTATTAAGTTGCAAGGAGACTATATTGAAAAATAATATGAAATTATGTCAAAAATCTTGTGCTTTCGCTGTCACGCCGAGAACTTATCAAACCACCCTATGTACCAATGAATCTGCCCACTTTCAAAAGCAATGATTTGTTGAAAACGTTGATTTTCTTTGAATAAAATATAATTATAATACCAAAAACTGAATATTTTATTTTATTTATTTATTTATTTTATTACAATATTTCATTCTTCTTTAGAAAAGTTACAATAAAACAAAAAACATAAATTTAATTTTATTGAAAAAAATAAGAAAAAATATTCCGCTATATTTTGTATGCTTATAATTATATTTCTTAATTTACATAGTGACGTTTTTTATAGTTTTCCTGACGAAATTATAATTGTGCTTGTAAATATTATTATGCAATATAAAAAATAATTCTATTCAAAGTGCACTTGCTTCACTTTCAAAATCAACGCATCTGAAATATTGTTGACCCAATAAATTACTAGTAACAAATTTATACTGATATTAAATGATATTGATTGTAAATTGATCAAAAAGATAAATTTTATGCTAATTTGTAATGAGACTTAGCTTTTATAATTTTTTTCGCAAAATGGACTTGACCCACTTTCAAAATCAGCAGCTCAATTATCAGAATCAGATCATCCATTCTAAATCTATGTGCGGACCTGGACATGCATAAAAAAATATACAGGGTGATTAAAAAAAGTATACACAATTTGAATGATTATAACTTCAGTTTTTATTCACATATAATTAATATTTAAATTGCAAAAGAATCTACGTAAAATGTATGCATTTTTCCTCTTACGGCAGAACTTCTACTATGGTACACTGCTGATAACGGTGGGCTATTGAATCACAAACTTCAACAAACATTTCATTTGGTGTTGTGGCGCAATGTTGCTTAATTGCGGTTCCGGAACGTTGTCTATGAACATCAGTTCTTTTCAAACTTAACTTTTATCGTATTAATTGTAAGTCGCGTAGGGGATCTGCCTGAAATTCCTTGCGATATTGCCTTTGTACTTCGGCTAACTTTTCATACTTCCACACTCTAAAAACGACATTTTCAAAACTGAGAAGAAAAATACTCAAATCTGAGTATGTCACATAGTCAAAATGGCTCCGAATCAAAATTACTCAAGTTTGAAACATGTATATACTCATTTCTGAAAACATGCACACACTCAAGAATAAAACATCACGTGCTCCTATTTGAGTATGTCCATGTTTCAAAAATTAGTATGAACTGATTCTAATCATTTTTGAGTATGTCCATGTTTCAAAAATGAGTATGAACTGACTTCTATGTGCTCAGTTTTGAGTATGTCCGTGTTTCAATATTCTGAGTATTTCTGGTATTTCAGAATTGAAAACGTTGGGTCGTCCTATTTGAAACAAAAAGTTTCATAAACAAAATGAAAACATCGATTTACTCAGATTTGAAAGTGTCATTTTTCTCAGTGCAATTTTATTTTAAAATAGATTTTCTTTTGAAAGAGTTAAACTTTGTCCACTCATTATTTCCAACTAATCACACCCTGAAAAGAAAGAAAAATCAAAAGCTATGACCCGATAAACAGTGTTTGTATACACTTTTGGATCACCCTATATATAGAAACAAATATTGCAACTTTCTTTGTTTGAAGTCGGTTAAAAACAAAATGAAAAGAAACCCGGCCCTTAGAGGTAAATAAAATGTTCGTCCTTACCATTAATTTATAACGTACTTTTAATATTTAGGTACGTAAGCAGTCAATAAAATTTCATAGCGTATGCAACAAGTTTAATTATCTTTAACACGCTCGTATGAAAAGACTAATTAACAGTCAAGGTTTAGAATTACACCCTATTTCTAGATATAATGTCAATGATATCGTGTAACAAGAGATAAATAAAGTTTAAATAATTAATGGTTCGCTGAATCATTAAAATTTATGACACACAGCTGACATCACTTAACTATCCTATTGCTGATTTTGCATCTGTTTGGATGATAAATGATGTAAACGATATCAGTTTGACTGTTATTTGGAAAAGGAGGAAAAAAACAATTTTCCTAAATAAATACACAGGGTGGACATAAAATATTTTTTCCTGTTTGTAGGTATGTGTAATTAAAACTAATGAATGGCATTGGGATTTGAAACCAAATTTTATATTTTGACTTTTGAAGGCATGAAAAGATGAATTATGTGAAAACATATATATAGTACCATTTACTATGAAAATTGCCTTAAGGAAAATTTTTGGCATTGTCGAAGTCGAAAAATTCTGATATTTGCATTAAGCAATAGTAAAATGGATTACGCCAATTATTTTGTGCGTACTTGACATCATAGCTACTAACTTTCCTTAAAAAGGCATTGGAAACTTTCAAGCAAATAATTCGTTTGAATTGCTAACGATCAGTAATGTGTCTAGCCATGCTGTACTAACTTACAGAAAACTTTTAGTGCTTCATTTCGTGTATTGTTTTTACGTAGGATTTGTCTTCTCATTTCTGAATATGATAGGCGGTCTTATTCTGCCTATTAGTTTTAGATACAGATGTCTCCAAATAAGGAACGTATCTTTAAGGGTAGCCTGTGTTTAGAATGCCAGTTTAGATAAGGATTATAATGATTATAAGATAGCAAATTTACAAGTATTTAAAAATTTAATTCATTCCAAATGTTGTACGCTTTTTCTTCAAACAACCAGACACCGATAATATATTCAAAATGTTTAATAAAGTACGTTTCAAAATAACATTATTAATAATAACAATAATAATAATAAATACGGGCGGGCACTGAGAAAAATGACACTTTCAAATCTGAGTAAATCTAAGTTTTCATTTTGTTATGAAACTTTTTGTTTCAAATAAGACGACCCAATGCTTTCATTTCTGAAATACCAGAAATACTCAAAATATTGAAACATGGACCTACTCAAAACTGAGCACGTAGATGTCAGTTCACACTCATTTTTGAAACATGGACATACTCAAATATGAGCACATAATGTTTTATTCTTGAATGTGTGCATGTTTTCGAAAATGAGTATATGCATGTTTCAAACTTGAGTAATTTTCATTGGGAGTCAGCCATTTTGACTATGCGACATACTCAGATTTGAGTATTTTTGGCTCAGTTTTGAAAATGTCGTTTTTAGAGTGTGCAGCATACAAAAAGTTCACATTCCTTTCCTTATTCTAATCTTTTATTATTATTATTATTATTATTATTATTATTATTATTACTTTTAGAGAAATGCATTATATCATCCATTCTTATATAATAGAAAATAGCAAGTGAAAGAAGGGTTTTAAACTTCAAACATTTTCCATCAGATCCACTTAGTTGAACTATTTTATACAGTAAAATCTCGTTACAAAGAATTTCTGGACGCCATCGATTAAGCTTGTTACTCTGAAAAAAATTTTTTATGTGAAATATGGTGGATTTAAAAATTTAAATTTGGAATTAAATTGTTGAATTAAATTATGTATTATTATTAAAGTTACATTGAATTTCTGCAAACATGTTAATAAAGAATAAATATTTTTGTGAATCTATTAGTTATAAAATAATTATTAAATTCATTAAATTTCAAGATTTTAGCCCAACTATAATGAAATTATAATTTATCTTACATGCCTGACAGCTGAAAAATTTAGACTTATATATACCGTTAATGTACATTTTTATTTATTTATTGAAATATAATTTATTTACAAAAAAGTAAGAAATTTTCCGCAATTTCATTCTGTTTCTCGAAAAACAGCTTCAAGATATGCTGAAAATTCAAAGGTATTGGGGTAATGAAAATAATAATAATAAAAAAAAATTCCATAAAGATTGTTATTCTTGCGGGCTCAGCTCTCGTTAAACTGAAATGAGTGTTCTTTTCAAAACTTCAATAAATTCGTTAATGTGAAATTCGTTAAAGTGAATATATATTTATAACGGCAAGGTATGAGGTTTGTTTTTTCTAATCGAAATAATAATCGTTAAACTGCAAATTTCGTTAAAGTGATATTCGTTGTAACGAGATTCTACTGTACACAAATTATTTCATAGGAGATTTTTAGGCAGATAGATAATAATAATTAGCTTTAAAGACTTCTGTGAAAATAAATATATAAATGATGCTTTGTTATTTCTACAGTCTTCCTTACACTGTCAAAAAAATAGACTCTAAAAACGACATTTACAAAACTGAGCAAAAAATAACTCAAAGCTTAGTATGTCGCATAGTCAAAATGGCTCCGAATCAAAATTACTCAAGTTTGAAACATGTATATACTTATTTCTGAAAACATGCACACACTCAAGAATAAAACATCATGCGCTCATATTTGAGTATGTCCATGTTTCAAAAATGAGTATGAACAGACTTCTATGTGCTCATTTTTGAGTATGTCCATGTTTCAAAAATGAGTATGAACTGACCGTAACCATTTTTGAGTATGTTTATGTTTTAAAAATTAGTATGAACTGACTTCTATGTGCTCAGTTTTCAGTATGTCCATTTTTCAATATTCTGAGTATTTCTGGTATTTCAGAATTGAAAGCATTGGGTCGTCTTATTTGAAACAAAAAGTTTCATACCCAAATGAAAACATCGATTTACTCAGATTTGAAAGTGTCATTTTTCTCAGTGTAATCTGTACATTTGAGGGGCATACCTTTAAACTGGAATGATAGCTTCAAAAAGTTTATTTTACAGAAAATAGTTGTTCTCTTTTACAAATTTTCTGTTTCTAACTCTTTAATACTTTTTTACTATTAGAAATGAACATTTTTTGTTAAATAAATAATTTTTAATGGAATTTTGGCTCACACTATCAAATTTAATTAAATTTGTTTTACTTACCTAATGTGGAGTTTACTAATGTAAGCAGGGCCTCTGAATCTGGGGGAGGCAGAGTACCATTTTTGGGCCCCCTTTCACTTGTTGTAATTTTCCAATTGGACGAAAAATGTCCGGGCCAGGATTCGAACCTGGGATATCTTGGCTGAAACTGCCATGCTCTACCAACTGAGCCATCCCGTTCGAATCTGGAGGACCTAATTCATCCAGTTAACCTTTTTGATCATAGCACCTGGTCTGATATCTTAATCAGCTCAACAGAATAAATCGCAGGTATTTTGGAACTCCAGTAAACTCTGGAAAGGTGATTACAATAGATTAATTTTAACACAATTATTCAAATTGGCAAAGAAATCATATGAGTTGTAATTAAATTACAACTCATATGATTTCTTTACCAATTTGAATAATTGTGTTAAAATTAATCCCCTTTCACTTGTCAAAAGTTTTCTTAATTATTCATTTATAAAAACTCACCAGTGATACTTTGATACTAATATTATTCCCGGGAGTAGTTTAGCCGAGGTCACATACATTTCATTAAACAGCTTTTTTATGTTCCCTGTATATACTTCAGATATATTTGGTGCCTTGCCCAATTTCTCAGGTGATTTCTAACAGGCATATCAAGATGCTATATGATTAATTAATATCCTACTGATGACATTCACATATCCTTGTTAAATAAGTTTCGTGAAGTAGTGCGTGGATTTCCTCTTGGATTAAGCAAACTTCCTTTTCCAAAATACAATTAAAAATGCAATGAAAAAGAATGAAAATTGGAATTAGAGAACCCTCTTTACAGTCATTTTTAGGCCCCTTTTAAATTTTAGAGGGGAGAATGTGCTTCACGTGCCTTTGGATAATCAGGCCCTGAATGAGCGTATAAAATTTCTGACTAGCAGTGATCACGTACCAAGGAATAATGAAACAATTAAATCAGTTCTAATTCTTAACAAACCTTTTTCTAAATATAATTATTTTGCAGTAATTAATTTATATAAATTAAAATATAAAAAAGTAACATTTAATGATAGCGGACATTACGTTCTAACTCAAAGAATTCATATATTTAAGATATTAATCTGTAATTGAGTTATACGTTAATAATTTATCCACGAGTGGGTCGAAAATGACCATTCCTCTTTCGAGGATTAATTACTAATTGTCCTCATTTAGATTAAATCACTTTATAACGCGTCCTCTCTATTAATACATAACTATAAAGCAAATACCCAAATTAGCTTCCTCACTTTATATCTTAAATTAAGTTCTCCAGTGCAATATTATGTATCTGCAAAATTATATAGTTATGTAACACAATGCAATTAGTGAATCCAACGTATCTTATACGTAAGCGGGAAATTAGGAATTGTGGATATAAAATAGTAATCATTGTAGATTTGCACTGTTATGGAATGTTTTCCATATTTACAATTAAAAAGAAAAGCGAAAGATAACTGTAAATGGGGCCTTCATTTTTAAAGAAAAACCTAAAAATTATTTATCAGCGATATTTATTTGTTAAAAAAATAAACAAAAATTAAAGTTTTTTTTGACAGCCTCCATGACTTTTCCGCTAATTATTAATTACCATACTTAACCCATTTATGCAAGAAATAAAAGTAAATACTTTTAAAAGGAAAAATTTAAGAAAACGAAATGTAAAGCGAAAATATTTGTTTTTAATCTCACTCCATTTGTAAGCTGTATGTTGTTAAAAATATTAGGCAAATTGTAAATGGATAATATAAGAATAATAAATTATGTATACTCCTGTTATAGTACGAAAACATGTATCATCTAGAGAACTAATAAAAGAAAATTATAAGTAAATTGTGTGATGCACAAAAAAAGTATTTGTCAGTCTTTGGATGGCCATTTTTATTCCTTAAGAATTTAGATCATATTTTGATAGTATCTCTTCACCTCTATCTGTGACCAACTATATGAAAAATCCTTAACAATACCGTCACAGCGACCCATATGTAACCAAAATATGAAAGCACCGCCACCCAAATGCTACTCCTGCTGTCCACTTTTTTTTTCTTTTTTTTTTTTTAGACCGCTGACCAGGCCCCTACCTGCCAAGCTTTTATTAGCTTAAGGAGTACTGTCCACATTGTTATCATGTGACGTGGAAAAATGAGTCGTATCCTTGTCACTGTGAAGTCGGTATGTGCCATTTCTGGCTTGATGCAAATGACTCAGAAATCGATCATGGTAACTTCACAGCGGATTCACGAAGTGACGGTCACCAGTAACTAAATAAAGATACTATCTTTTGGTCACCTCTGTGATTCTGGCTGTGACCATTTTTTACTACCATGATGTCAAAGTGACGTTAAATTAACTGGTTTTGCTAGTAGGGAAATTAGACCATCTACCCCTAAACAGCAGTTGAATAAAACAAATCAAACCATGCTGACCATTAAGATATAAATATTATGTAAATCAGTAAGGTTCCAATAATGTAACATTGCACAGAAAAAAATAAAACCCAATTTGGGTCGAAAGATTCTTAGGTATGCGCCCAAATTGGGCCATGCCTGTTTTGGTTACCACTGTGTATCCATTTTGGGCACTGTAAAATACCCCTTTTCAAAATAAATAAATAAATAAAAAATTATGTTTTGGAACACATTGTAAATTTGGGCACATACCTAAGAATATTTCGACCCAAAATTTGGTTTTATTTTTTTCTGTGTGTGCATAAATAGGTTAACCACTTATCTGTATGAGATATGAGCAATTACAGAAACTGATTTGTCCGAAATTCCACGGACATTGCAGTAGATTAAAAAATATTAAGATTGCTATCGTACAAAAGTAGGTGCTATTTTCTATAATTAATTGTTTTTTATAGTCATAAACATATCTCGTGAAATGAAAAACAATTATAAAAACGCTTCGCATTTTCTGAGCAGAATTTAAAAACTAAAAACACCAGGCAAGTAGCAAGTGGTTAAAAGAAAAAAAAAATGAATTAAGATTTATTATCATAAACAATGTAAGTGCTCCTAATTATATATATGTATATTAACATTCACGTATATATAATTTACTATTATAATTATAAACATTAAAGCATTTTTTAAAGAAGATTATTTAAACCAAGTGCTTTCTCAAAATATGTTAAATAGAACAGAGCTGTTGTTCATTCTTTTAACAGTTTAACTTGCAGTTTCTTGATGAAACTATTTCCCTCTCCTAGCAGTGAAAAGAAAGCGGATGATAATATCTTCTCCGCCTAAAAAATGTGTTTCAAGAAAGAAGAATATAAAAGATTCATTTTACTGTTAACAACAACACCGAAAATTCTTCTATTAGAACGCCGTAATTAACATCGTACGGGATATATCATCTTTTCTTTATGTTTTCAAATCTGTTGAAAACATTTACACGTTAATCTTAGAAAGAGTATGTTAAATATTTAAAATTCCTTATAGTTTGCTTTATCCGCATACGTAAGATAATTGTGTAGTCACCTATTTTCTTATAGTTTATAGTTATTTCTTTAAAAAAAAACAAAAAAAAAACAAGCACGTGAATGAACTATTTTTTTTTTTTACTTAATAGATGTTAAAACATTAACTAAATGTATTTATAAAAAATTAAAGTGTTAACAAAGTATTAACATTATGTCTGGTAAATTTAAAAATAACGTATGGGCCCATTGTATAATTTTGAATAAACGTACGCTATGAAAATTTCTTTGGACCAAGAACGTAAATTAACTTCATCTTTAAAAACTTAATTAATGTAAAAAGCACTAACAAAATGTAATTAACCAGACCTAAAATTATATATAAAATATTAGTATCATGTCTAGTAAATGTAAAAAACACGTATGAAATTTTTATATAATTTAGAAAAAATAATACATACCTTGACAACTTTTTTGCACTAAACACGTAATGAAATTTCATCTTTTAAAACTTAAATGTTAGAAGCATTAACAAAATTTAATAGAATTGAAATATTAGACAAAATATCATTATAGTAGTCAATGGTTGGAGCATCATAATTGAGTTTATTCCAACAGAGCAAAAAATATTCGGGTCAGGACTCGAACTTGGGTACCCTGGCTTGCAGTGCCAATACTCGTCTAACTGAACTACCCAAACGATATCCTGGCTGGAATAAACATCAACTATGATACTCTATAATATAACCAACTATAATATGGTTTACTTCGTTGAAAAACTTTCCTCTCTTTATTATGACTTAATTACACTCTAAAAACGACATTTTCAAAACTGAGCAAAAAATACTCAAATCTGAGTATGTCGCATAGTCAAAATGGCTCCGAATTAAAATTACTCAAGTTTAAAACATGTATAATATACTCCTTTCTGAAAACATGCACACACTCAAGAATAAAACATCATGTGCTCATATTTGAGTATGCCCGTGTTTCAAAAATGAGTATGAACTGACTTTTATGTACTCATTTTTGAGTATTTCCATGTTTCCAAAATGAGCTTGAACTTATTTTAATCATTTTTGAGTATGTCCACATTTCAAAAATGAGTATGAAATGACCGACCTCTATGTGCTCAGTTTTGAGTATGTCCAGAGTTCAATGTTCTGAGTATTTCTGGAATTTCAGAATTGAAAGCATTGGGTCGTCCTATTTGAAACACAAAGTTTCATAACAAAATGAAAACATCGATTTACTCAGATTTGAAAGTGTCATTTTTTTCAATGTACATGGTATACAAGAGTTATAGTCCATGTTACATCACACTTTCATCATGTCAAAATGCTATAGTTATAGCGCGGATGAATGAAATTAGCGCTGCAGTTCGCAGCCATCTCCGCAACAAAAAATAGTGAATTCTGCCAGCTAATTTATTGTTCGGGTAGATAAGTAAGAAGAATATTTCAAATTTGAAATGCACTTAATCCAATTCAGATTTTACATAATTACTGAAACATTCAGAAAACCATAGAAAAACATTCCTTTAAACGTTCTGTAATATTGTAGTTATAGTCATAGCTTTAGAGAGTTTTAAAGAAACAAATTAGATATACAAATATGAAAAATTTTAATCCTCTCGCTTTAGTAGATTTTTATAAAAATCATATTTAATATATATAAAAAACATTCTGAAAAATAATTTACAAAAGGTTTACACACATATGCATGGCATTGACTATTCAGAAGTCCACGGCTCTATTTTGGGGTATTACATAGGGTGAAACAGTAAAAATGATATATTTTTCGAATTGTTTGAATATGTTTTTTTAAGCGCAAAATTTGAAATTAAAAATTTTGAAGCATATATGTCTTCTGGTATCTTTAAGCTGTATAGGGAAATTACTATAATTATTTTGAAATTATAATTTAAGAGGATAATTTTCATTTTACGTGGAAAGTATGTAATATATTTGTGACCATTAAACATCAATAACAAATCACTCATAAAAAATCTTTTCATAAAATCATTATTACAAAAATCAATGTTCCTTCCGACAAAACACACAGCGATAATGTTATCTGTTTCTTGTCTAAAATGACTGTCTTTCGTGCGTGAAAATAATTGGATAAAAGAAGGTTTTACGAGCAAAGAAAAGTTAAAGGAGTTTTCATCTTCACTTTCTAGTTACTTGTATCCTTTGGAAAACTATCTCTAATATCCAGTTAAAAAAGACACAAAAGTAAATGATCGTTCGATGTTAGTTTAGAACTTCTACTCAATTTGGCATTAAGTATCTTTTCATTATTTTTACGTTGAAAGAAAAAATGCTCTTGCTGGTATACTTTATATTTTGTACTATTAGCTTTGTTACCTGGAAAAGAAAAAAAAATATGAAACGCAAAACGACTTAATTTTTATAAAAAATTCTTCCGTAATTTCAAAATGAGTTCTATTTCGTAGAAAATTAACAACACAAAATTGTTATACCCCAATATTTTCTTAGAAAAATTGTTTTTGTGACATTTGTTCGTCTAATTTTGTCGGCAGAGTAGTGTTGACACATGTTTATTTCATTATACTATTTCATTTTACACACCTAATAGCATACTGATCCGAGTGGTATTAAAATGGATAAGCACTGTAACCAAAATGTGACCAAATATGAAAGCACCGTTACACAGAATTCTTAAATGTCCAGAATGTCGTTACGGGGAGTTGAAAATGAGCCGTATCCACGTCACTGTGAAGTTGACATGTCTTATTTTGTGATGAAGTGCAAATGACTCTAAAATCAATCACGGTGACTTGACTTCACAGTAGAGTCACGAAGTAATGGTTATCAGAAAGGCATAATGTGTTGAAATAAAGAATTAAACGAAATAAATGTTTGAACTTTTGGTCACTGTTGTGACTGTGACTGTGTGCTCTGATTCTGAAGTCACAATGGCGTCACATCAGCTGGCTGTGACTTTAAAAGAATACTGCTGATGCAAAGTATGAAATCCTTGTCCTGCAGTGTTTTACAGTTGTGTGTAAAAATAGGGTAAAAAAGGTTTTTCTTAAAGAAATCTCCAAACATTCCAATAACGATTGACTTATGTAGTAAAATACACGCCGAAAATTGAAAAAAAATTCCCCTTCACGTTCGGTACATAATGTAAAATATTTAATTGTAAAAATAAATAAATAAATAAATAAATAAAAAATAATATGAATTTTACTTTATTTTTTCCTGACACACCTAGACGAATTTTATATGGAAAGTGAATCCTTCATTTCCACATTACATAAAAAATTCCACAACTTTTCTATATATCTGTCCTTAATAATAATTGGAGAACATTTCCTAACATTATACATCTTTAATCTTTTTATATGATGACTATCGCTTAAATTTGACAAAAGCAGTAATAACTGATACTGTTAAGATTGCATTTTATTTGTTATTAAATCACTTAATTTTTCACCGTGACTAAAACTTCTATGGTCAGTACTTAACAATAAAATATACTTAAACGAAAATAGTTCATGCAAAATCTAGCTAAAATTCTAAATAATAATAAAAAATACCCCGATAAAACAATGCTCATATTGTATTTATTTTATATTGAAACATTGCAATAAAGCCTTTTTTTAAATATTCGGTATACTTATGCTTTATGTTTTACAAATGCTTTTTTCCTCTTCTTGTCAGAATTTGTAAAATGTTTGTAGATTCTTTTTATCTAAGTTCTTTACTTCATACCATAGTTATTAAATTCTCCATAGTTATTAAATATTAATATATTTCTCACGCTATTAGATGGAATTGTATATCTTCTTCAACGATAACTGAAGAATGGCTTTTGAAAGTCTCATATTTTGAGATTAAGATTGGTTTTCAAAAGAGACTAAACTGATAGAGATATATAACAACTTAGGAATTAGTTGCGTCCACTTTATAGAGAACAAACTTGAATTACAAGAGTTTTGCATCATGGGGAATTGGTCGCATTTAAAAAAGTTATACGCATATAATTTTGGAAAGAAGAATTATATTATATCGTTTATTTTACATATTTTAGCAAGTTTCTTAATTATTTTTTTATTATTCCATCAGAGAATTGTATTTTTCTGATGGGAAAACTAGTATTTTCCCCGTATAAGTGGTTTACTTAACTTTGAATCTAAACTCATTACTTTCTGGCACAATTATGAAATCCTATTTAATAAAATATTATAAATAATTCACTATGTTTAATGCATGGGGGATTCTGTTAATTTTATTTATTTCAAGCATGAGCTAATGTATTTTTCTGATGGAAAAACTAGTATTTCCCGGTGGAAGTGATTTACTTAACTTTGATTCTAAACTCATTACTTTCTGGCACAATTACGAAATCCTATTTAATGAATGATTATAAATAATTCATTATGTTTAATGCATGGTAGATTCTGTTAGTCTTATTTATTTCAATGAGCTAATTTTTTCCATTTTAAAAGAAGAACATTCTTCAGAGTATGTTGAAATATTCCATATTTTAAACTCCTTTTACGTAGTAATTACGGAAAGACTGTTATCAGGTAGTAATCAGACTACAATATATGTAATTTCTGATACCCCCATTCCTTTTTCCATGCACATATAAAACGTACAACGATAAATGAGGTATCATTAGAAAGCTTTTTGAACTGGCATGTCACATATTACACACATATTTCGTTAAAAGGCGTTGTTTAATAAAATTTGAGAGTTAATTAGAAATTAATAATGTTAAAACGTATCAGCAAATAATCTCAATTATTGTAGTTCGAAAGCCTCGCATGCATCCACTGGTCAACCATACAGGACTGACAATGGCTATCTCACACAACTTTCACAAAACAAATATCTTTCACATACACTTTGACAACATGTGCAAGAGAAATAAACTACAAAATGTATTTTTTTTAAATAGTGGTGCGTATAAAATATAAAAATAGTCGTCAGTGGTAGCCCTGACTATAATACTAACTATACTCGATTTCCATATCGACATATCGATTAACTATACGTAAAGTGAAGAAATAAATTTTGAAGTTTTATAAACAATAGAAACTTTTTATGGAATCAACTAGAGATAGCGGGGAGACATGGTAAGGGAAATTTTCTCTCGCTTAGTTGAAAATTAGTTGCTTAATGCTTTGGTCACATATGAACCGGCAATGCGGATCTCGGCAATCATTCTGGTAAGGAAATGCGGAATTATTTTGAACGAGTCAGCACACACAGGGAACATGATGTAATTAGGTTGTGAGGGGAAGAGACTTCGGACTTGAAAAGGTAGCTCAATGTCAATCATTTTCCCCGAACACGGTTCGATATCGACTTCCTTGAAGTCATTCCTCCCTTATTCGAACCCTGAGGAGAGTTGGAAGTACCATTTTTTTTATTTTAACCTTGCTCATTATTTCATCATTTTCCTATATTTTGAAAATTGCAAATATCTACAATATTCGTTTCATAGACGCATTAAGTCTGGTTAAAGTTATGCTGAGTATGAGATTCAGTGCAAATAATATTAAACGATATTATTTAATAAGATTAATTATGGCCAAAAACACTGACTTATACTCTCCCTTAGTAAAGTTGAAAATGCCATTTTTTTAAATTTTAACCTTGTTCATTATTTCATTAATTTTCTATTTCGAAAATTGTAAATATATCTAATATTTGTTTCTTAGACGCATTATGTCTGGTTAAAGTTATACTGAGTATGAGTTTTAATGCAAATAATATTAAATGATATTATGTAATAAGATTAAGTATACCTTTAAAACACTGACTTACTCGACCTTATTCGAAGCCTTAGGAGAGTTAGAAATGCCATTTTTTTTATTTTAACCTTGTTCATTATTTCATTAATTTTCTCTTTTGAAAATTGTAAATATATCTATTATTCGTTTCTTAGACGCATTATGTTTGGTTAAAGTTATGTTGAGTATGAGTTTTAATGCAAATAATATTAAACGATATTATTTAATAAGATTAAGTATACCTTTAAAACACTGACTTACTCTCCCTTATTCAAACCCTTAGGAGAGTTGGAAATATATATATATTTTTTTTATCTTGCTCATTATTTCATCATTTTTATATTTTGAAAATTGAAAATATCTATAATATTCGTTTCTTAGACGCATTATGTGTGGTTAAAGTTATGCCGGGTATGAGTTTTAGTGCAAATAATATTAAACGATATTATTTATCAAGATTAAGAATGCCTAAAAACATGGACTTACTAGAAGTCAGTCCTCCCTTATTCGAACGCTTAGGAGAGCTAGAAAAGCCGTTTCTCCTTTTCTCATTATTTCAAAGTTCATGACACAGATCGGATAAAAAAAAGTATTTAGAACAGTAAGCAGGGAATTATTAGCAGTGGAGTGAGTAGATTTAATTCAGACGATAAAAAATAATCTCAATTTAAGAAAGACTGAGAGGGGGGACATAAGTTTCCCAAAACTTGTTAAATTATAACTCACTTAATTTGGCTCCCAATGTTCTCACCTCACCGTTCGTTATACAAGAACCTAGGAGATCCCATTTAGAAGATAATAAACTATAAATGTAACACCGTGGATCCCGAAGCTTCTTTATTCGAAATAAAAAAACTCAACTTCTTACCAAATAGGCGAAAACTCGCTGGCTCTATCGAAAACTGCTAGCAGGGAGCTCAATTCGAAGTTAACACATGACATAAACCACACAATAGAACTAGATGACACGTAGGCGAGATCCGTTCAAACTATACTGAATCCATCTAGTACCGCAGTATATATAGCTACTACACAACCACAGTTAACTAATTAACATATCATTGCAAAAGCGCTGCGACAATACATACGCACTTTACGAAACTTAAAGAATGTCAGAACAGGTAGCACATTCACGCAAAAAATGTTAGTGATTCAGAATACCACGATCGCACGCACCGTCTCAAAACTCACTAGAGTACCATTATAAAAGAAACGCTAGGAACGCTGCCACATACGTACATATAACTGTATAGTCCTTAACCAAAAGTATTTTGAAATTTTGCATTTTTAACATAATGGAGCGCTGTCAAACTTTATGTATCATTTTTCAACAAAATTTCTGATATTATTTTGTTTATAAAAAAAATGAATTAATTAAAAATTCCGAAAAAGTATTGGTCAGACTCAGGAAATAATGTAAGCTTTCAATTTCATTTTTTTTAAGCAAGAAAATTGGTTTATTCGTTGTCGAAATACTTCTTGAATCGACCTAAAAAATATTGTTTCGAGAAAATCGCGATTAAACTAATCGCAAAATAACGATTTTTTAATAAGTACTGTTCGCTCGTGCACTGTGCTACAAGAATCACTGTATAGCTTCTTCTGTTTGTTTAAATTTTTAAAACGTCTTTCAGAGGACATTTATAAAATATCATGCATTCAAAAAATGCAAGAAAAAATGCATTTTTTAAAGGAAAGAGAACCTCCCATGCTTCCTTAAAGCTACTAATGATATAAAAAGAACACTTCTTCACTTTGAATATTTTTTAATTAAAATTACTTTATAGACTGAATTTTCATTGTTCAAAACACTGTAAAAACTTTTCTTCTAAACATTTTTTATTATCATATAAAAAAGAAGGAAAAAAGAATGTTCGAGTTCATAATAACATTGTCTGCTTTTTTTTCCCTTGTTTTAATTCCTACGCATGGTTTGAAGAATAAATTTCCTTTAATTTCTTTAATATTTTTTCTAACATATAAACCTTGAGACAATACTTTTACAATACATAAACACAGCTAAATTCTGTGATTTCCTATTAAAAGCAATTGTATTGGATAAAATATCGAATTCACAAACCTTTCTTGATTTGATTTGTATTATAGTTTTTTTTTTTCTGTTGTTGAATCCGAAAAATAAATTTCTGATGTATATTCTTATAAAGGCATCCATTCCCACGGAGAACATATCTTCTAGAGCAGTGGGATAAATAGGATAAACTGCTAGATCATACTTTCTGGCATTAAGCTCCAGATGTGCCAGAATAGTCTCTATCAGAAAACCCCATCTCTCTCACATTATACCACTTTTGGGTTTGCAAGACGTTTTGGTAAAAAAATCTAAGCCATTCTGTTCTATTCCAGAGGATTTGTATCAAGAATGAGCATATATCTACTTCATATATTGATAATACATATTAATATGTTCCAAGTACACAATATTTCATTTGATTTTCAGCTACTCTCTTCACGTAAAAAAACTACTGATTGAAAATGATTTATTTAACCTCTAATTTATTTTTAAAAAAAGTCTTCAACACTCCATGAAGATTGTGCTAAAGTCCTGCATCGGGTCGGGTTGACGTTATTAGGTTCACTGAGGGTTGGGTTCTTACTTTAAATATTTCGTGTTCGGGCCAGTTTCGTTTTTAGTTTGGATTCTTTCGTAGCGGGTTCGGATTGACACGATTTTTCAAAGAAAGGCCTGAATATTTCTCAATTGAAAGAAAATTAAAGAATATTAATGAATGTATATAGGTTCAGTTTTATACAAAAAATATAAAATTGATATTGGAAGCATAATTGTAAAGTAATTTTCCCTAATTGTATTAAAATAGATATATTTTCATCAACTTCGGGTTCGGGTCGGTGTAGGGACGAAGTGTGCCGGCTTTGGGTCCAGTTTAGGGTTGACAAAATTTTTTTGTTGGGTTTGGGTCGGCTTTCGGGTAATTAAATTTCACATAGATATATCTGTGCACATTACTACGAAAAATGCAATCTTGCAAGCACTACGAATCACTGTACTCGTAAATTTCAAAACATTATCATCCTTGAAGTTTGACCTTCTTTAAAGCTATATTTTAGCTTTAAAATATTACAATCCTTTACACTTATACAAACACAATTCAACCAAAAGGAACCAAAGGATTAGATAAACCACTATTCACAACGTTCAAACGGGGATAAACAGAATTTTCGAGTTCGGATCTGGATAACCCGACCTTTGTAAGACCCGATTATGTACTTTCTACTTAGGATTGCATTTCAAAAAATAATTTAGAGATAAAATTAATGCATCGACATGAAGATAATTTTACAGAAAATTACAAATAATTAAAAATTTAAAATATCAATATTAGATTAACTGCTCCGCATGAAAAAATGAAAGAATCTGGAATGTGATATAACCATCTATAGCACCTTATATATGAACAGAGTTTATCAAATACTGATGCAGTAGTGTTTCCTTCAATTTTGCTTTCCGATTATTTTAAAAAACAAAGCTCTCCAGTCGCCTGTAAACAATTGAATGCTTCGTAGAAATGTTGAATGTTGTATCTTGTCGTCGAATCTTGAATGTTGTATTATAATAATATTACGTGCTTATTTTTTAACACTTTCCAACCTAGTTGAAAAGTGTTTATGACTTCGGTTTGTCTGGCCATCTGGCCGTGCTCTAACTCCCGTAAATATGCTCGGATTGCCCTGCAATTGTTATATGTTATTGTCATTATCTATAGCATGTTCTCTATTTCAACTGAAGTGTGTAGCACTTATACTTTTTTTACAGGGACACTCAAAAGAATTCCATTACATTACGGTCTATGGAGAAAAATCGTTTGCGGTCTAATTAAATAATGTTTCACTATTTTAAACACATTGAAATTTATATATATCACTAAGGTGCATTACAAGAGGCTTACTACAGAATATTGTGCGTATAGCAGTCATCGTTTATTTACAGGGACACACAAAAGAATTCTCTACTGTCTGTTAACAATAATTCCTGGAAGTGCGCTTTAAGTTGCTTAACGCGATTTTAAATTTAACTCACTTTCTGTCTATTACTTGGTGTGTATAAATTTTGTAGCTCATATACAGGGCAGCACAAAATTTCGCGAACACATTTCCGTTTATTGACAGAAACTCCCAGAAGGAGAATTTTAAACTCTGCTACGCGTTTCCTAGCTAAACTAAAATTTAGCATCCTATGTAGTATATATACAAATCTATAGATCATATACGGGGCTGAATAAAAGTATTCGGATATTTTTACGAATATTGTATATGTTGGAAATTCCTGAAATTACGTTTTTAAATATGTTATGCGTTTTCCAAATTGTTTACTTAGATGTTATCTTTCAGCTTATTAAACGGTAATGATTTGTAAAATTATTATGGAAGCGTTGGAAAATGTTACATAATCTATGCTTGACGCATGATTTTTCGCTCTGGATTTTCTAATATTATGTGCTGAAAAGCAAATAATTTATTTTACGCCAATGAGAGTATACGCGCTCTTCAAGGAGACAGGCTCCGGATTTATTATTATTATTATTTTATAAATAATTTCAGATGGTAAAGTTTAACATTTCTTTCGATGTTTCATAAATTTAGGTTTCTTCTTTTTAAAAATTTGTTTCTTCATGATAGAAAGAAAAAGTTAGCTTTTTCTTAAATATCATTAACGACATACACATACACTACTGTCTAAAAGTTAAGCAACAGAGCGAAATAAGTGGATAACATAAAAACTATGTATTTGAAATTAGTGACAATAAATCAGATCATAGGATATTATAAAAGACACTAGTCTAGAAATACTACAAAGAAAATACTCACTAAATAATTAAATAATACAAGTAAATTCCAATTAATTTTTCAGGAGTGAAATTCACCCGGAACTAATGAGTAACAAACAAGTGTATTTTTCATTGCTAGAGCGTTAATCCAACAGAGTGAAAAATGTCCCAAGCCGCCAGTCAAACCCTGGACCCCAGAACAGCGCTCTGAGGCTCTACCACTGAGCTACAAGGAACGATATCCCAACTCGGCATCTCTCACTCTTATTTATGACGTCTAAAATTTGCTACAGAGTTTGTTTGCTGTGGATGTTAGTTTCCACCTTGTGCTGCGGTTGCAGCCTATCCGACAAATATAAGAGTGAGAGATGCCGACTTGGGATATCGTTCCTTGTAGCTCAATCGTAGAGCGTCAGAGCGCTATTTTGGGGTCCCGGTTCGATTCCAGGCCTGGGACATTTTTCACTCTGCCGGCTTAACTCTCAATTTAGCAATGAAAAATCCATTTTTTTTTCAAATTAAATAATATTGAGTAGTGCAAAAGTAGGATTTTTGACGCCAAGAAGTTCAATAGTGGAGGTTTGCAATACGGAATGTGATTACCACTGCTGATAACACATGCCGGAGAGCGTCAATTCATGTCAAGAATAAGATCATCTATGACAATCTGGGTTATATGCGCCGACTCACGGAGAGGACACATTCTTAGTTCTGAAAGGTTCCTAGGCAGTTTAGGAAGTGAATGTAAACACCTAGTATGCATGTCGCAATGAGATTCAAGTCGGGAGATCGTGATGGTCATTTTACGATGCCGTTTTCTGTGTCTGCAAGCCAGAAGCCATACATAAATGAAAACACACCAAGTTGCTTCCGACTTTGCAACATCAACAGGAAGAACTGTATTACAGCAAACTGTGTATCGATGGCTACATGCAGGTCAGCTGTATGTAAGGAGACCTGTTACTGGTGTTCCATTGTCGACCTTTCACAGGAGAATCAGCTTACGAGTCTACGAAGAGATAGTCACGAAAAAACACTCGTAGACTAATGTTAAATTATAATGACAGCGTTATTTTCCAATTTCTCATTTGCATTTCAATAGTTTAAATGATTTTTTTTTTTTTTTGCATAGTATATCTGACGTTGATCTCTAACTGGGCATTTTTTTTACTTTTTCAATTTTTGTTGCAGATTTTTATTATGAGGTCACTTTCTATTTCGGAACCAGTTCCGAAAGTGAAAGTATTATTATAAAAAGAACTGCATCCCAAGATCGAAAAAGTAAAACAGTACCCGATTACAGATCGACGTCAAATATATTATGCCAAAAAATCCTTTAAAAGTATTGAAATGCAAACGAAATATTGGAAAAGAATGTTGCAATTGGTTTAACATTAACTTGGCACATCGGGCTCTTGAACTATGCCCGAGATCGCCTCAGCAATAATAAGGTACCATGTTTTTACGGTTTAGCCTACACGCAGATTCTATTACTGCTCTGAAGACCCCTGGAACTCAGTATCAGGCCAGCAATATCCGCAAATTGCATGCCATACAGAAATTGTAGCCTAATAGTTTTTTTTTTTTTTTTTTTTTTTTTTTGCCTGGGCGGCTTTACTGATCTCTACAACTTCCCTCGTGATACTGTGACTGCAATGTGGTACAGAGATGACATCGATGCACAATATGTTCGCCCATATCTTGCATCCATGGGTCTTGATTCAGTTTTTATGTGCGATAATTCCAAAAATTATGCGGTTGCATTGTCAGCCAATACTTAAAATCTGGCTCAGCTGCTTGTCTAACGGTTAGAGCGCTGGCTACTATCCAAAAGGTGGCGGGACTAAATCCCGGCTCAGTCATGGATATCTGTAGTGAATCGTATTCCTCTTTAAATGGAAGTCTCACCCTCATGTGCAAAAGACCGTACCGCACCCAATATACCACAACCACTTAAAATCCGAAACACTGCTTCGTATGGAATGGCCATCACGATCACCCGGCTTGAATCCATTGAAGCTGCGTTTAGGAGCGATCCTGAGCAAGTCGAACTGAGGTGGGTATAAAACTGCGTTTAGTGCATGAACTTGCAAGTCAGGGAAATATACGAATCTCCCCATTCTTCTTGAATCAATTTGTCGTCAAGGACAAAAGAAAGGGAAGATTCGACAAAATAAATGGTGGTGTCAACTGTTCCCGTTTTGACCTGTGAACTTTAGACATCTTGAGGCATCCTGAGAAAGTCATATAACATCAAAGAGTCCGAAAGCCACAAGAGAGACCCACCCCGCACGTTAAGTCTTCGCACTCTTTGAGCCTTAAATCAAGTCCCTTCTCATTTATCTCGAATCATTTTGTGGTCATCGACAAAAGAAATGTTTCCAGAGCTGTCGACGGCTTGACCTCCGACCTTTAGACATGCTAAGAAAGTCATAAAGGTGAAAGGCAGCGCTTCGCCACATAAGAGACGCGCAAACTTAGACTGCAGTCTGATAAATCCTTGAAGAAGTCTGTGAATGTTAGGGAGACATTTATATTCACTCCCTGATCTTCCTTGGAACCTTTTAGAGCTATGAGCGCGTCCTTTGCGCGATGTACGTCCTACAGAAGCAACCATATCCCTTATTGACAAACCTCGACCATTGAATTTTTTTTATCTCCCATATCCTATTTTTGTGTTATCCTATATTATTTAATTATTTACTGAGCATTTTCTTTGTACACTTCCCTTTGTGGATTAATTTTTGGACACCGGTGTAATTGTTTTATACCTTATTAAGGCAGGCGTGTGTGCAAGAAGAATTTCGGGTGCTTAATCACTTTCAAAAGAAAAAAAAATATTTTAGTCGCATTATAAACTATATAAGTAGATCGTCTGGATGCAAAAGATTTGGAACCTTAATATTTTTTTTTACACAAAAAGATGATAAAAGTATATTTAGTCTCATCGAGATCCCAATAAGCACCGGACTCATGCGCATTGAAAACACCACATTTCATTTATAGCCATCTATAAGTTTAATTATTATGTTTAAGTACCCTAATGTATCCTTACAATTTTTGACGCGAAATGTTTTTAACCCCTTGAAGGGTGGTGGGATATATTTTAACCCACTTAATTTTAATCAAGATTTATACCAGAAAAATTTCAATAAAATGTTATTTTTATTAACTTTGGAGAAAAAAAATACTTTTCCTTTAATAAAAATTGCATTTCCTTATTTTCAAAGAAAATTTTCGAAAATTCTGGTACCAATTCAACATTACAGAAACACAATCACTTGCCCCTGAAAGCAGTGTTGCCAGTGATCTACTTTTTAAAATTCAGACTGCTTAATCGCCACCACTTTTTTGAAGTAGAAATATTCGATTTACTTAATGACAGATTAAACAATGTAGAAATAAGGGGAAATATACTATATTTTAAAAGTGATGGCAATCAAAAAACCTAAATTTTAAAAAAGTAGCCCACTGACAACATTGCCTAAAAGGGGTAAGCATCGTTTTGATCATAGCATCTAATAATAGAATATTATCTATAGTGAGTCTAATTGTGTCAAAATTAATCTCTTGTCTACAGCACTTAAAGCTTTACAATTATTAAACTTATATTTATTTTTTAAGTTACTGCTTTATAAACGAAAGCAAAGATAATCGAAGAACATTTAATATGTCTTTAGCCGAAATTAAAATTACATTTGAAGCTATTATTTTCTTTAAAAAAAGTTTGATAACCACTTCTTTACCACAAAACATTGCCACTTTAATTCGCACCAAACGCCCCTTTCTGTAATCCATTAACTACACCACCCCCCTTCTTAAGGGGCGGAAAGGGGCATAGCAACCCAAAAGCAGGAAATTGAAATGTCCCTACGTGCTTTGTGTATACATACGGCTGTATAAATGCAGATTTTCTGTATTCCCCCCGACCATAAGGAAATTAGGAAATTTATTATGGGTGCTATTAACCTAGCAACGTGATTCGTTAACAAGTGTCACGTGGCTTTCCGGTAATTACGTAATCGCATGCTGACGGCGAATTGTTATTAAATTTTACTGGGACTATAGAGTTTGGGTAATTCATTGGGACTTTATCGATAGCTCCTTCTGAGTGTAACGGAGTTTATTTTCGGCTAATATGATTTGCTATATATTAAGTGCTAATTTAGTTATAGTAAAAGTCTAAAGTTTGCATGCCGTAATTAGGAGCTTTGTAGATAAACTCTTGAACTATATTGTGATTTTTCCAATTATCTTGTTAAAATAAAAGTTTAGGTTGTAGACATGTAATTCAATTAAGTAATTATTTTCTTATTCAATTAAAGTGTATAGACTAAATACAATCCTCGTAAACATTATACCGATTTTTCACTTTTCTTTGTTTGAAAGATGTAATGATTCATCTTTCAAACATTTCTTTTTTAATTCGGTATCATGAAACACAAGACATATTTTGCGTTGTACTAGGGCAATACTTGTTTTTTTTTTCAATGTAATATGGAAAAGACATTTTAAAAAGGTTTCACTAATTTTAGTTCTCTTTTCTTGTATTTTACATTTATTTTATGTATATGTGTGCGTCTGTAAAAAATATTTTCTCGGTTAAAAATGCATTAAAAGAAAATTGTGACTATAATGTATTTTATTTAAAGATTTAACGTAACATTTTTAATCCATATTGAACAACTCATAAAAAATACAATTAACACCATTTAAAACTTTAAGGACATCAACAATAGTAACACATATAGATCAAAACTTTTGAAACCGTGTTTGGTAATTATTATTATTTTGCTTTTATTTTATATTAATCAAAAATACCTATAAAATATGATTTTTTTTTCTTGGATATTTTTATTTATACAAATCGCTCTGTGTTTGAGGGGAAAAGGTTTGATAATAAATAACGAGTAACAAAAAAAAAAAAAAAAAAAAAAAAAAAACTTGAATTAAAAAAAAAAAATTATATTACATTTGTAAGTCTATCTTTTCAATTGCATATTAAATTTAGGGCTATTTCAAAAGTGTTATGAAAAAGTTGATCTAAATTATTTTTGTTACTTTTTTTTAAAGATGTTTAATATAGTGTTGCTATTTATATGTCGACGGTCTTATATATGGGCTAAGGCAATGCGTTATTATTACTTTATAGTTAAAAATGTAATAGCACAAACAGGTCAAATTACGTCTTAACCTTAGCATTTTTTTTTTTAAAGTTCCAAATACAACTAAGCATTTGAGAGACAAACTGAACTCATAAACACTTTTTGAGAAAAATCTTTTAAAATTTTCACTGTCTTCAGTACACTACAGAGCAAGCATGCAAAATTTCAAATAAAACAGCTACTAAGTATTCTATTAAGTATGCTCTAATGCTCCAAACTAGATAATTTTATTAATTTTCGAAACAAAATGTGGTCGTAACTGAAGTGGTAACACCATTTTGACTCCCTGAATCGGGACTTTTTTTGGGAATTTTTTTCAAAGAAATACGAAATAGTTAAGAAAATCCAATTACATTAAATTATTACACATATTTAAAAGTAGAAAACAGTATTTTGTTTAATTTATATATTAAAACTGACACTTTGACAGCTGATAGGCGAGAGCACCTGAAAAAGAAATGGGTGGGAGGGGGGGGGGGGTAAAGGACTTATCGTAGACTTAACCTTAGACAAATTGACCAAAAAAAGTTTTTTTTTTACTCCAAAAGTTTGTAAAATACTTAGTCGCTTTAAAAAGTAAAATGCATTTATTGAATGCATTTTTAGTAAAATGGCACCAATTCAAAGTAAAATGGTAATTTTCAACCAAAAGTTTTCTTACTTAAACTCCGCCTACCAGACGGTTCCAATGGACCTTATAGGTACATGCAAAATGACTATTCGAACCAGAATTTATTTCATAAAATAAGTTAAATATAAACCACAGAGAATTACAGTATATAAATAAGTTAAATAGTTACAAATAAAAATTCTGGTGGGAAATGTTTTCATCAAGGTTGAGTAAAATTTCCGGTAGTTCTAGGGTTAAAGATACACAGAAACTCGAGATGTCAATATTTTGAAAAGCTCCTACATATTTCACAAGAAGAATATGTGACAATTAATTTTCAAAAGATCAAGTTGTATAATTGAAAATTGGCGGAGCAACAATGCCGGCTAAATTAAAAAAAAAAAAAAAAAAGAAAAAGAAAAGAAAAGAAAGAAGAAAAAATCTTCGATTAACACTGTACACAACACGAATTTTTCTTTCGGAAGTATTTTTTTTTTACATTAAGATTTAGCGTTAGATAAAAAAAAAATAATAAAGAGTAATTCTTCGCTTTATTTAATAGCAGTTTTTTTATTATAAAAGGCGAAATTTTTTATTTAAATACAGTGTTATCCTTAATTCCTGGTACAAACTTTAAGTATTAGGTAAAGGCAGGTGTCTGTATAGACTTTTCTCCCAGGGACCTGTTTTTGTGAAAAGCTTATTACATTTGGGAAAAATCTAATCATGGTTTTGTGAATTTGAAATGATCGTTAGATTAAAGTTCTTGCTTATACATTTTTAAGAAGATATATGTATGTAAAATGCACATATTTTCTTTATATATGTAAAAACTTTATATATGTATGTGTAATATAACACGACTTCGGGTTGGAGTGAGACTATTTTTGACTAAATAAATGGATTTCCGACCCTTGTTTCCTATATATTAAATGATTGTTACAGTGTCCTGTATACCAACCCTTAAATTTTGTACGGTGAATTCGGAATCACCCGTACAGGAATAGCCAGGAACTGAATTTATTTATTAAATATTAAATTTTAATTGATTTATATATGCATCACTGAGCACTGTGTTCAAGTTTTCGTTGTTGTACAATCACTGTGGCGCCCTCTAATTCCATAACTCCAAAATTGTCCTTTCACTTTCTATTAGATTAGAAAAAACCCGGTTTAAATCTGGGAATAAACCGTTTTTTGGGGGGAATAAACTTGTTTTTTTGGGAATAAACCAGGTCTTTTGGGAATAAACTTGGGAATAAACCAGCACTGTTAAAAAAAATCTGAAATTCACGGGTATTTTTTTCCTGAATTTCACAGAAAAAGTCCTTTCTTGCGACAAAAGGGTATTTTCCGTTAAAAAACAGAAAATTTCCTCATATTTTCTGAAAACAACGGAACGGACGGAGACGAAAGGGGATAACGGAGATATTCCGTTATCTTATCTGCTGCATATTTATTTTCAATGTTTAAAAAACTGACATGTTGTTGCACAGAAAAACTAAAAATTTAATAAATTAAAATTTCGAGTTTATTTACACAATAAACAACAACAACAACAACAAAATAGTACTTTCGAATTAAAAAAAGTAACAATTTTCCCATTCTTTTAAAATCATTTGCAATTTATTTTTTAAAGTTATAAGAAAATATTCGCACTTAAAATATATTCTAAACAAGCAGATTAATATATATATATATAATAGTTAAATTAAGTGAAAAAAAACTATTTTACTCAAAAAAGCAACATACAAAAATAATGCTTTCAAATAAAAAGAAAATAATATTTTTCTCATTCCTTTAAAATTATTCGCAATTTAGTTTTTAAAGTAATAAAAAGCACTCGCACTCAAAATATATTCTAAGCGAACACATTTAAAAAATATGTAATAGTTGGAGAAAAAAAAATCGCTTTTCTTAAACAAGCAAACATTTTTTATCGAATTTAATTCAAATATAATATTCATATTTCACATCTAACACTCAAGTTAAGAATATATATAATTCATGTTTTTATCCTGTATTAATATTACAATTTTAAAACATCAACATCATCTCATAACGAAATCTCCCCGCAATTAACTTCAAAATTACCAAGCTTCTAAACCCCAAATTATGTCTGGTCTAAGCCGCCATTTTGAGAATTTCCAAATGATCCTTTCAAACTGCTAATCTAGCAAGCGCCCACTGGTCAAACCGGCAAGACGCTGGACTCGAGGCACTATCACCCCTGGTTCAAAACCCAATGTCGACCGGAAGCTGTTCTTGACGTATATCAGATAGTAAATACTCCCACAACAGTCGACAGATGGCAGCACCAAGTGAGATGGCAAGGTTTTTTAAACCGAGTTTATCTAAAACGGAAAATGTCCTTTTCTGTCAGTTCTACGAGGAATATTTCCGTGATTTCTGAGAGCGTTAACGGAAAGTTACCGCTTCTGCAAACGGAGATTTTCCTTCTTTTATCTTTCAAAACGGAAAATCTACTAACGGAACGGAAAAAGTCCGGCAACTTCGCTGCCAGTAGTTTTACCGTGAATTAACGGATTTATTTTTAACAGTGGGGTCTATTGGAAATAAACCTGGGAATAAACCAGTTTTTTGCAACTCTACTTTCTATATCTATTTATAACTGTTAAAATATGATTTTAGTGTGTACAAAAAGTACTTTAACCCTTTCCGGCACAGTGGTCCCACTCCGGGCACACCTAATTTTAATTCCAAACTTGTGTTCAGCACCAAGAATATTTTAATGAAATTTTGTTTCTATAATGAAAGCTTAAAATAAAGAGTTCTTATTTTCTAAAAAAGTCGTTTGTAAATTCCTGTGTCAGTCAGTAATTTCTCATTTTACGAACAGAATTTGTCTGTGCCGGAAAGGGTTAAGTGACAAAAAAAAAATTCCAAAATTTTGAACTGCAGTCAAAGTAGCGTTACTCTTTAAATACACATTTTATAAAATCTCATAAATAAGGAGAAAGGAAGCTAAGCCACACCTCTTTTTCTAAAAAACACTAACCAGGAATAAACAACTTTAATCCAAGAACGAAATATGCGATTCCAATTTACAGATAAGAGATAATTAAATCATACATGTTTAACAGGTACGTGAACGAAAGAATGAAATGTTTTTATGGATTCGCCAGAATATTTAACACTGGCACACACACACACACAAAAGAAAATATCCATTCTATTTTATTTCTTTTGGACAAGAGCTTTTATTTGATAGACGTGTACAGTCCTTATGGCAGGGGTAACAATCAGGGGTTGGCACGCTTTTGTTTGAAGTCTCAAGGGTTTTGTAGTAAATTGGGTGGAGTCGTCAAATGAAGCAAGCGGGACATAAGGGCGCCTTTATAAAGGGGTGAAGTTAATTAGATCAATTTTGAAAACTACCACAAAAAAACTTTTATGAAGTGTGAGCCTTAGTTACAGGGAATTTCGCCTTTTAACTATGGGCTCATGGTTGAAAATTATACCTAAATTAAAAGAGATCTCGAGTTTGAATTATGATTAATTGTTTGAATTGCATGCTTTAGTTTTAAAAACATTTTGAACTTAATGCAATTATATTAATCGCAATTATTTCTAGAAAATATTTTTTAACTATAAAGTGTATTGATAAAAATGAAATATGAATTGATGTTTTTCTACAGTTAATTAGCACAGTGTAATTTTAATTACGTAAAGCTTTCTAAAGATTTTTTTTCTAGTAGAATTCAATGAGTATACAATATATCTCTCTGTATTATGTATACTGTAACAGTGAATGTACAGTGGATATAGTGATTTCTGGATATAAATTCCGGAACAAAATTTTTATTCCTATAAATTTGCTACACATATCCAATTCATTGGATGTAAGGAAGACAAGATGTAGAAAAACGAAATTTCAGTCCAATTAAAGTTCTTATAACAACCGCTCGACTGTATCTGTATATGTATGTTGTATTCCACACTCAAAAAAAAAGAAAAAAAAAATCAGTGAATTGAAGGGTTTTTTCTATTGCTATTATTTCGTTTAAACACGGACATTTCTGCTTTGATTTGTCCATTTTCCGCAAAAATACAAAAAAGTCACCAATCTAACGTAAAAATTACTTAAAATCCTTCAATCTAGAACTTCATTTTCATCAAATCACAGGAGTGTTCCGGAATTCTCCAGTCAAAAGATTGAAATTTCTTCAAATAAGAAAAAAAATCTCTTCTGATTACAGGGGTAATCCGGCAACTTGCTGCCTTTTTAAGTTTTTTGAGTTTTTTAAATTTTTAAGTTTTTTGACGAAAAATTTTTTGAGAGTGAACAAAGTCCAAAAGTGACAAAATTTAAGATAGGAAAGATACATTTCCAAAATTCAGAGTAATATTAAAATCTAATTCTTATTATTTTTTCAAATCTATGAACTTATATTTTACATTTAAGTTGCGCACTTGCCTTGTATTTGATGGTCAATTCTTTTCAAGAAACCTTTAACCCTTTCAAGAGCAAGTAATTATGTCGAAATCTCACCAGAATTTGCGAACGACTTGGATAATAAATAAATGTAATTAAAATACAGATCACGTAAATTACAAAATCAAAATTTTATTACAAATTGTGGTGCAACTTTTGGCTAAAATTAAGCGGCAATAAATACTATACTACCGCCCTTCAAAAAGGTAAATACTCTTTATGTGACTTTGTCATTTTTAGGACTTTCTGCTTTGTTTTCGATGGTTTCATTACTAGAAGTAGTTTACTTGATGGAATAATTATTCATTGAACGATTTCCAACCACATTCAATATATAACTGAAGACAGGAGTAGAAGAAGGTGTTAAGTAACAAAAAGTAAATTTCGATAGATTCATTAATTTGCAATTGAAGACACGAGTTGAAGAAGGTGCTATCAGGGTACGTACACTTTTACCAAAATATCTGAATAGAATTTTTCGGCCTATTTAATGGATGAAAAATGTTTCAAATTGTGCGACTAAACGAGGCGATTATGAATTCTACTATTTAAATATTAAATATGATTCATTAATTTGCAATTGAAGACACGAGTTGAAGAAGGTGCTATCAGGGTACGTACACTTTTACCAAAATATTTGAATAGAATTTTTCGGCCTATTTAATGGATAAAAAATGTTGCAAATTGTGCGACTAAACGAGGCGATTATGAATTCTACTATTTAAATATTAAATATGATTCATTAATTTGCAATTGAAGACACGAGTTGAAGAAGGTGCTATCAGGGTACGTACACTTTTACCAAAATATTTGAATAGAATTTTTCGGCCTATTTAATGGATGAAAAATGTTGCAAATTGTGCGACTAAACGAAGCGATTATGAATTCTACTATTTAAATATTAAATATGATTCATTAATTTGCAACTGAAGACACGAGTTGAAGAAGGTGCTATCAGGGTACGTACACTTTTACCAAAATATTTTAATAGAATTTTTCGGCCTATTTAATGGATGAAAAATGTTGCAAATTCTGCGACTAAACGAGGCGATTACGAATTCTGCTATTTAAATATTAAACAGATATTTTCTAATTTAAAAAAATTGTGTGAGGCTCCTTGAAAATTCAAGGAGTGTTATGCAACAAAGATTTTATCAAATAAAAATATACAGAAAAATCTATATAATACGAATGTCAAATTCACCCAATAAAATATTTATAAAGCACAATGTAAACACATTGATAAGTTGATCACTTATCAATGTGTTTACATTGTGCTTTATAAAAGATTTTATCTCTAGAAAACTGAAGAGAAATGTTTCAACTTTTAATTGCTTCAAAGATGTATAGCCAACAGAGCAGAAAAGCATCGAAGCCGGGACTCGAACCCGGGTCATCAGTATAGCGCACTGACGTTCTACCAACTGAACCACTAGGAACGATACCCAGCCTGACACTTCTTTACTACACTTCTACTATGTAGTGAAGAAGTGCCAGGCTGAGTATCGTTCCAAGTGGTTCAGTTCGTAGAAAATCAGTGCGCTACACTGATGACCCGGGTTCAAACCCCGGCTTGGATACTTTTTCACACTGTTGGCTATACGCCTTTTAAGCCATTAAAATTTGAAATATTATAAATGCAATGTGTGAGAAATTTTCTCTGGAAGAAATTTCCAAGTATTAAATATAGATTTGAAGAGAAATGCTTTTTGTTGTAAGTTTTTTTATTTGTTTCATCTTCATAACACTTGTTTAAAATATTGATGCTGTCATTAAAACATTTACACAATAATTGGAAGCATATCATCGTGTATTCCGGACATATCTCGCTGTTCGGCACGTGCACCTACGAGTTGAGAATGCATTTTTCTATTTTTAGGTATATTCGTCGTATTACCCGCACCCCTTTTATTGAAGAGAAAGTGTCATGAAATATGTAGCATGGGAACACAATAAAGAGCATCAAAAGCTATAATAACTACTACAAACCAAAAAATAAATAAAAATAAAAATAAGCAAATACAAAGTGAAGACATACGATACTCTAACAATCCCATCTGCTTGTATCCCCACAACATATTTAGAATCGTTCTCTTGTTCATTCAAATAATCAATCTCTTGAAAATAATTCTTCTCTTGTTCACTAGTATAAAAATCTCAATTCTTATGCGTAATTTTTAAACTTTCACTTTTATACTCGGTGTATAACGCGCACCTGTAAAAGTTAACCAATTTTCTTGTTTCAAAAGCGCGCGTTATACGGAATATACGGTAAATCTATTACTTGAATCATGTACATACAACACCCTTCACCCGTGTCTTCAATTAACTTTTAACAGAATCTTTTTTTACTCCTGTAGTTTTTCATAATAAACAATTATCTCTTGTTGCAACCAATTTCCTGTTACTGATAAGCTAAGGAATAAATTTTGATAATTTTCATACGACTCCTAGTACTCATAATTTTTTATATTGTGAATGTGTGGGGAGTCTCTAGGGAAAAGTGGGGGAAGACAACTTTCGGAATCGGAGCATCTTGAAATGCAAAATATTCGTTTCTCAGCGACAATGATGTGTGAAAAGAGTTGTTGGACATAGCAGGAAGAAAGCTTTCTATCGATTGAAACTTAGTGCAAGGTCGTAAAAGGGTTTGAGTTCCATCAGTGTAGGCTTAGTTGTTGCTCCCTCAAGGAAAGTTATGTTTCTATGCCAGATGAGAATAAGCAGAGCGTTGAGAAATATCGTTAAAGGGGAAACCAGCTTCTTGCCACTTGAATTAAAATGCGGATTTTCTTACTGACTGATTTCTCCCTGTCGCAATATTTGAAGTTTCTTAGTTTATTTATTATATTAGATGAAAATATTTAGAAATTATTTTTCTATCACAACATAATGTAAAAACTTCGTATTAATTGTTTTTTTTGTTTTTTTTAAATCGAGGTCATTACAATCCCTTGTAATTCATGACGTTTTTATTTCGTATTTGCACTTAGTACACTGAATCCTAGATCCATTTCCAAATCATTTCATATAGAGAAGATATAGAGAAAAGATACCTTTCATATAGAGTATCTTCTTCAACTGATTCACTAGACATGTGCGAATTTTTTTGTTTTTTTTCTTTGTCCATGATGTTTTAAAAATCCATAGCCTCTCTGGATCATAGTCAGAAAGGAGTGACGGCACAGGCAAATTTCCCATCACTTTTTCGAAATTGAATTTTTCGCGTTATTTAAGACAGAAATTCTGCTTTTTTAAATATAGCGACCATTGCTTTTCAGAAAAATAGTGTGAAGATTGTGTGTGCCCCCCCCCCCCTCTAACGCTACGTCGATGCTCTGGTGTGGGAAAACTGATATATTGCAGACACTGAAAGCAGGAATTTAAGAATTGAATAATAGATTGACTAAATCCAGAAGTCTTTAGTAAAGAATTAATTTGTCCATGACAGGTTACGTAAGCCCGCAAGCTTTTCTTCTTTGCCATATTATGAATGGAGAGAGATTTAGAGCATAGTGTAAAACTTCAAAAGTGCCAACCTGCCAAAGAAGGCAAATTTTGTTCCTTTTTATTAATTGCCTGTTCTTTTACTTTGTCTCCCATATTTCAAAAATTCATATCCTCTCTGAAGTGGGAAAACTGGTATTTGACAGACTTTGAAAGTAGGAATTTAAAGACTGAATAATTTAGCTAATACTAAAGTCTTCAAAAAAGTAGTTATTGGCACCTGCCAGGTTACACGAAACGCGACGTTTTTCCACGTTTGACATACATAAATAAGAAGTTTATGCATACTATACGGTATGATTAAAAATTTGGGCTAATTTGTCTTACATTCAATGGACAAATTTACAGTGAATCACCGGCGAATTCCATATAAATCTCTTATATATATATATATATATATATATATATATATATATATATATATATATATATATATATATATATATATATATATATATATATATATATATTTCAGGAAAACAGTCATGTGAAATAAGCCTCAAAATACAACACTTCTGCTAATTTATATAAAAAAAATATTTCAGATACTAGAACAAATATAATAAAGTAAAATATGTTTTTAGTATCTCGTAACATTAATCTTTGTTGTTATATTTTCTATCTTACCTGGAATTGTTTAGCATGAATATGAATGCAAACAACATCTAACTAGACTAAAAATGACTGCTTAATGATGAGAAGAGTCTACGATGCAGACAGAAACTTGGCTTAGAGGGAGTTTAGAACCTAGATTACTGAGAAAAACTAAAAACAACAAAGATATAATATGCATGTATAAAATCATGCTCCCCAGTAGTCTGGGAGGCATTAAATATCTAATTTCCCACTGCATGCTCATCGGATAAAAGCCGTTTATGTCATATTAAACGCAACAAATGTAAGTCATTTTATTGTAAGCATCAAATGCCTTCCATTACGTTCACAAACCTTCTGAATATAATTCAGATTCGCCCTTTTAAAGCTACAGTGAAATTTGAATTAAATTGTTTCATCATGAAGGTAACTGGTGAAGAAAACAGTAATTTTAGATAACATTAACAATGTGTCATTATAGCATCTTCTTTGTTCTCTTTAAATCACGAGAAAGAGATTATAGAAAATTTTCATGTAGCAACAGACTATTTAAACGGCTAACAAGTTTTTTAGGGCAATACTTTTTTGTATAACACTTCTCACCTGGAGCCTGAGGATCCATAAGGGAGCTGGCACCTTTATCGAGTTTTTTCTTTGCGTGACTCTGCAATTACGGATCAATTACATCTTCACAACGAGCTCTACATCCTTTAGGGGGATCACTGAATACTGCCTTATGCATTGTATTTTAATTGCATGTTATTTCAATTTCGTCTTATATTTTCAACACTTTCTAAAAAGCTTTAGCGTGTTTCCTTTCTTTATTTAAATTCGATCTTTCACTAATGTATCTTCACTACTCGATCTGGCAAAATTTTAGATAAAGATCTCCATAGCTTCAAACTTTTACGCTTTTTTGTTACCGCTAATTTTTAATGGAAATGTTTGCCTTATTTAATCGAAAATTTCTGTGAGATTAATTAAGACAAAAATGCCCATTAAATATTAGTCATAACAGAAAAGTGTAAAAGTTGGCAGCTATGGAACTCGATTATATTAAAACGAAAGCTAGCCTACCACGATTTAGATTTCATTTTTAACACTTTTTCTGTTAATTCCAAAAGTAACTTTTAAGATATATTTGGTCGCAGTGACGGCACCCTGTGAGTCATAATGCGACGAAATACATATTCCACCATTTGGTCATTCCTCTGACTCTGCGATTGTAGCATTTACAGCGATGTCAGACTGTCTAGTTGTGCTATTAGGGAAATCTCTTTGCTACCAAATTTTTAAAGTATATATTTTGTGTATTCATTTTTGTGTTTTCTTCTTAAATTTCTAAGACACTATTTACAATTTCGAGAACAAAATCGGTGTCATCTTTTCTAAAACATTGATTGGCAGACGGCCATACAGCAGACAAACCGAAGTCATAAACACTTTTCAACTAGGTTGGAAAGTGTTAAAAATGTAGGTCCCAGATTTACTGGCATAGAAGATGAAGGCATGGTGAAGAAACAATTTGTAACTATCAAATCCATTAGTATCTTTTATAGTTTTTTACGCATCTTTTGAAATGTTCTTGAGCTAAATAACAAAAATATAAAGAAATCACAATGTGTGTGTTGGTAGCCATTATTCTAAAGATAACAATTATAAAAACTTAGTTAAACTCTGTTGACAAACAGAGAAAATGCCAATTTAAATGAAACTGCACAGTGATAATAACGCCTACTCTCAGAAGTCTTCCATAAACAAATATTGAAAAGTAAAATATTGTAAATTGTAAGCTTATAGAGTAATCAGAAAGAAAATCATGCATTAGGGTACAGATTAAGAAATACTGAGTTGTTCGGAAAGTTCCTTCTGTTTGGGAAAACCAATTCATACCGGAAAATTTTGTCCTTCAATTATTAGACATTAGATATCGGAATTAAATGATAGAGTTTTCTGGTACGAACCAACTTTCTCAAACGAAAAGAACTTCTCGAAAAACCCAATACTTTCCAACACATTCAGAATATTTTAACGAAACTTCAACGCTTATATTAATGTAAAAGATGATATCTAAGTAAACAATTTGGAATAAATGCCTAACGCATTTGAAAACCCAATTTCAGCATTTATCATCTATAGTTGGAAAAAAATCTGAATTCTTTTATGTTGCTCTGTATATGATCTATAGATTTGTATATGTACTACATTGTATGCTATGAGTTAGTTCAGGTAAGAAACGCATAACACAGTTGAAAATTCCCTTTCAACAATTTCCGTGAATAAACGGGAATGGACTCAAATTCTTTTGTGCAAATGATCTATAGAATTTCATAATCGTATTCACCATCTACCTCAACAAAGGAAACATAGGTTGAACGCTCAAATGAAATTCACGATTAACCTGATTGGACCTAATTTCGGCCGAAGTCCAATCAGATGAATTATGACTACAATTATAGCGTTCGACCTAGATTTTCTAAGTTGAGGTAGATGGTGAATACGAGCGTAAGTAATATGAAAAAAGTTACTTGACTAACACATTGAAAACTCACTTCTAGCAGTTATCACTCATAGACAGTTCTGTAACCAAATTCATTTATGTGTTCCTGTAAATGAACGACAAATGCTATGCACACCATATTCTACAGTAAACATCATGAATGAACCTCAGTGATGTATATTAATTTCAATATGTTTTAGATAATGTGATATCATTAAAATACATTGCAAATGATTTTTGCTCATTGACCATAATGCAACGGTATTCTTTTGAGTATCCCTGTAACTTAAATATAAATGCTATACACTTTATTTTCGATAGCAAACATGTCATGCTAAAGCGCAATAACATGTATAAATTACTCGGAAATCCGAATATATTTTCGCGAGTTAGAGCACAGACAAGCAGACTCCCAGACAGACAGATAGATAGGCAGACTGCCAGTCAAACTGAAGTCATAAACACTTTTCAGTTTTGTTGGAAAGTGTTAAAAAGAAGAAAAATAATGTTAATTACCAGATCCATATTTCGAGGACGAACTTTGTCTACAACAGACCCACTCACTTAATTTTATTCGCAAATTTCATTAGGCATAACTTAATCGTAGACAGACATTCTCTCTTACATTTAAAATAGAACTATTAATCTAAATATCTTTTAAGTACATCTAGATTAAGCATTTAGATGCCTTTTGTCTATGGTAAGTATTTTGTTTTTTGTGACATAATAAAAGATATTATATAATTTTTTTGTTTTGATTAGCTGTTTTTAATAAACTATACCTTATTTAAAACACCCTCTTTTATGCCTTACTGTTCATGACTACGTGTCTTAAAAAGAAGTCGTCCATACTTTCAAACATATGTATATATTATCGAATTACGAATTACGATTTTGAAATTGGTGAGTTTCAATCCCAGATTTCGCGTTCCAGTATTTTCATTTTCTCTTTGAAATTTTCCTCTACTGCACATTTACGCGTAAAACCAAACAACTGAAAAATCGCAACAATACAATTCACCCGGTCACGAAGAACACTCTTACTCATCTTTAAAATCGATCGACACAGAGTGATTTTATTCTTTTTGACATTTGGCGTTTGAAAATGTTCAAAATAGTCTCGAAATACTCAAACAAACAATTGTAACGTGTTTCATATGGATATCAGTAATATAATATTGGGTACACTGTAAGAAAAACCACTGTAGATTTAACAGCACAATGTGCTGGCAATTCGGACGCCAGCAGTTTGTGCTGTTATTTTACGCATCGGCAGAGGCGGATCCAGCCCTTCATTTAGAGGGGGGTCATGTCTTTTTTAGGGAGGGAGGGGGGTCATATGTTTTCATTAGCAGTTTTCATGTCTTAGATCCAAATTGACTATTTTCTCACATATATCCGAACTCATTTTCTTTCATAAGTGCATGAAAATTGCAGGTATATTCGTACATATGTAAAATTTGAATGTTTTATCCAGATACCGAGAAATTAGAGTTTCCCATTTTCTTATAAATCCAAAGAATCTTACAGAAAGTTTTCTCAAAGTTCGGATTTTAAGCCGATTTTTGAGGCTCGACAATCATAGAAATTTCGTCTTGAGGAAGCAATCAAATACCATTTAAAATGTACCACATTTATAGGAAAATTAAAAACGGTGCTCAATTCTTTAGTGCTTAAACAATAATGCCTGCAATTTTCATGCATTTATATTTAAAACATGTATCAGAAATATACATTAAATTTTTAAGTAGTAGAAAAGAAAAAAAAATAACACCTTTAATACTTATTTAAATTTAAAAAAAATGTATTGTTTTATATGTTTAGAAATGTTTTCCAGTTGGAGGGGGGGGGGGGTCATGACCCCCCTGACCTACCCCTTGGATCCGCGCTTGCGCATCTGCTGTTATTTTTCAGCAGCACATTGTATTGTTAATTTGACAGTAGTTTGTGCAGTTAATTTTATGCAACTGATTTTTCAACAGCGCATTGTGTGGTTAAATTTACAGTAGTTTGTACTGTTAAGTTAACGCAACTGCTGTTATTTCTGCAACGCTGTTATGTTTAAAATAGGCTTATGGTACCCAATCTGCTAAATCTATAAAATTTTTTTTTGCTAGTTCAAGGGCAGAAAAAATAAAACATGTTATTAAAAGAAGAGAACAAACTTTTGAAGTACATACTGCATTTTACGTGTTTTTTAAAGTTTTACTTACTTTGCTAAAGACAGAAACAGAGTTAGTTGCACAGTAGTTTGTACTGTTAAGTTAACACAACGGCTGTTATTTCTGACACGCTGTTATGTTTAAAATAGGCTTACGGTACCCCCATCTACTAAATCTATAAAATTCGGTTTCCTAGTTCAAGGGCAGAAAAAATAAAACATGTTATTAAAAGAAGATAACAAACTTTTGAAGTACATACTACATTTTACGTGTTTTTTAAAGTTTTACTTACTTTTCTAAAGACAGAAACAGAGTTAGTTGCATATCACTTCAAACAAGCCACAGAGTTCAGAGGTAGAAACAAGCGGGAAGAAATGGCGGTTATGTGTTACAGTTAACTTCCTTTCTGCTAACCGAAGAAAGCTAACAGTACATTCAACTGCAATCGAATGTGCGTGCGAAATGAACAGCAGTTTGTGTTGTTGAAATGTCCTTTTTTTTTTTACAGTGTACTGGTTTAAAAAGATATTAATTAAGTTCTATTCCATTCGACTTACTCGACAATCAAAGTCGAATGCAATAAAAACAGATAAAATCTGTTTTCACAATTGAAAACATTTTAGGTCTTTCCTGAAAATTGAATTGTGTCATTTTAGGAGTGTTAATCGGAAAATTTAAAGAAGTAACGCATGCTGTAACATTGGATATGTCGTATTTTAAAAATTAGCTTCATACTATATACTTTTATTAAAATCTTATTAAGTGTTAGAATTTTATCACAGTTAACTATAGTTCTTATATTAGATTTATCCTCGGTCATTCGTCACTGTTTTATCCATGTTTTTCTTTATTAAAGATCGTATCTGATTTCGATGAGAACATAAAGCCAAGAAAGTGAAACTTAGCTGAAAGAAAAGTATGTGCCTCCATTCCTCTATTTGGCCGCTATGTACCTCTGGCTAGATTCTTTGAAGCCCCAGGAAAATTGCATTTAAGTTTCACGCAAAATCTGTAAGCAATTTAACTTAGCTCTTTGAGTATTTTCCCTAAGGTTTGTTAACAAGTAACGTCTAATCTAACTCAGGATCATTTCGATTACTGTTGTTGACCTTGTTAGATTACCCTGTCTCTGATTTTCAATCAAGCTTCATAGAAATTCTAATATCATCATGGTGCGAATGTGATCAAAATATGAAAGCCCCTTCACCAAATGCCACTCTTTCTGTCGAAATTGTCATCACGAAGTCGATATGTCCCTTTTGTGTGACGAAATGTAAATGATTAAGAATTCGGTAGCGGTGACTTTACATTGGAGTCACGAAGTGACGGCCACCTGAGAGTCATAATGTGACGAAATAAGAATACCATCATGTAGTCATTGTTCGAACTCTGAAGATTGTGGCTTTACAGTGATGTTACATCAACTAAATGTGATATTAGGAAAATTTCATTCTTATAGAAGTTTCAAAATATATTTTAATAGTCCTGCATTTTCTTATTTACAAAAAATATTTAACCACAGTCGATTTAAGTAAATAAAGAAGTTTTAGTTGAAATTTTAGTTTAATGTAAATTTTGTAAAATGTTACAGCCACGACATCGCCAAGATTTATATACGTACATCAATAAGACATACATTTTGTGTATTTATTTGAATTCTTATCAATATTTATTGACCGCAAATGTGCATGCATAAAAATTACACTTTTACGGCCACAATTATTATGTAGCAATTCATTCTTTTTTTCCTTTGCTGAAAATAAACAAATACCGTTTAGTAGTTTTTATTGATTAAAGAGAGAAAGTCGAGGAAGAACATCATTAAAGTTCCATTTGAAACATGAGAAATATTTCATTTCATTATAAATGCAACAAAGTGCATCGACAGAGATAAATGATTAAATAGTAAGCAATTTGTTTCTACTGCTACGGCTGGAAACGTGTTAAAAATATTCGGAAAATCTTTAATGGATTTTGAACTATCTGATAATATGTAATGTCTTTCAAAACATCTAATGACGAATGAAACATAACATTACAGAATTTTATTTTGTGTATTTTCGTTGCATGAGATGTATCAAGAATAAAAAATGAATTTTGACAAAAAATATAAATAAATAAAGGGAGAAAAATGTTAATGAATGGGATGTTTTTGAAGAACAGGAATTCTAAAACTGCATCATTGGATGAATGATTACAGAATTTCGAGTGCGTAAAATCATAAAGAGGATATTAAATGTTTAGAAATACAATAAAAACTCTTTCAAGCAAAAACAGTTCAAATGTGTAGTATTCTGAGTAAAAATAGTGTTTAATTTATCTCGTTCTCTAGTTGGTTGGTTCACTTTGTGTTATGACAGTTTCACGCACACGAAAAAAAAAATAGAGAGATTTCCAGCTTAAAATAAATTTTGCACAACTATAAACTGAATGATTCGAACCCGACAACTGTGGAATATTAATGACAATCCTAACCACACACATACGCACACATACATACATGTATATATATATATATATATATATATATATATATAACCATTAAATAACATCTCAGAAACATCATAAAACAATTGGTGGGGGCGGGATATTAAATATGAAAAATGAATACGTACCTGTTTGAATAATCCAGAAATATGTAGAGAAAAACTAAATAAATAGAATAATAAAAAAAAGAATATAATACAGATTGGAGAGGAAAATGAAAAGAAAATTAAAAACTTGAAAGATGAAACTCAAATCTGTTATGAAATGTATCCGTAAATTAACAAATAAAGAAAAAAGTGAAATTCTGAAATAGATGAAATATTTTGAAAATATTGTGGAACCATGGCAGAATTATCAAGTTCAAATTACCATAAATTTCACAAAAAAATGTATGATTTCACCTTTGTACGAACTATTAAGTTAAAATTGTAATATATATATATATATATATATATATATATATATATATATATATATATATATATAAACTTATTGCAAAAATTAACCATTGAAACAGAAATAACTGACCAAATGCAATGAAATTATTATCCCAAATAGCTATGCCAAATTACACATTATAAAACATAGTCCTAACAAATGAAGTATTTATTCAAAAAGTGAAACATAAGTAAAAAAAAAAAAAAAAAAAAAAAAAAAACACAAATGCAAGCTTATAATGTAATTTACTTTTTCAAGGGCTGGGAAACCACATTATAAGCAAAGAATGATTGTTTTCTGTAACTGTCACAAGCTTAAAGCCAAAATTTTGTGACAATTCCAAGCCCTAACAATCATTGGAAAGAAATTGGAAAAAAAAAAAAAAAAAGGATACCTTTGAAAATAGAACACTACAAATCAAACGGAAGAAAATAAATCCATTTATAAACAAATAAATACAGAGGAAGACAAAGAAAATCTATACATTACAACATAAATTTGTCCAGAATCCGAAGCCAAAAATGTTTTGTGCTAAGCACATGGTAAAGTGAATAAGTGAATTCAAACGTACAAGTTAAAATTACAGTTAATTTTCTAAAAGTAGCAGGTTATTAATTTAACCATTGTGATTTTAACTATTTCTAATTTAAAATATAAAAATACAAATAAATAATATAAAAACTATAAATTCGTTTACTAAAAATATTTTTTAACTTAAATAATTTTAATATATATATTATATTATTGGAATATTTAAAAATTTCACTTGTATTCCAAGTTTTCAGTTAAAAGAGAAAAAAAAATTGTGAAAATTTATATGGTGCTGCCATCTGGTTTTATAATAAACAATAACTAAAAAATAATACTAAAGAATAATAGTAATAGTTTTTTTAAAATCATTATATGGTGCTGCCATCTAGTTAAAGATTAAAACAATATCTAAATAACTATTAATTATTTTGATTAAGTAAATTTTCAGTATAAAATTATTTTATCTATTTATTTTTACATATGTCAACATTTAAATAATTTCAAAACATAAATAAACCCATAAAATCTAAAATATTATTGTAGAAGTCAAATTAAATTTTCATTTTATAAATAATTATATGCAAGCTTAAAAGATTTACCAATATGACTACATGCACTTATTGGAACTAACATCTTGCAAAATTTTATTAACCCTGAAAAATAAAATTAGATTTTCATTTTATAAATAACAATGCAAGTTTAAAAGAAATACCAAAATGGCTACACACACTTAATGGAACTAACATCTTGCTAAATATTATTTATTCTGAAAAATAAAATTAGATTTCACACACTGATAGCTAAAAATAACCAAACATTTCCAATATGTTAACCTCACGTATTTAATCTAATATCTTGCAAAAAATAAAAAATAAAAAAGCATTTAACTAAATTGTTAAATGTTCTCTACCTGGCAAGGGAAAAAAAAAAAAACATTAAATCTCCAATATGGCAACGCACTTATTGGAACAATATTATATTTAAAGTTCTCTCCCTAGAAAAGAAAAAAAAATTAGAATTTACTATTTAAATTTTTTATTTAAATTTTTTAATTAATAAAAGATATTTAACCAAAATATTCCCACTCAGCTCTCACATAAAGGAATTCATTCTTTAGCCAAATATATCAGTAATCAAAATGTAAGTGTTTTAACAGATAGAATGTGCAAACATATAAACCCCAATGAAAGCAAAATTTATATTCGTAAAATTGACTTAACTAAATAAAAGGGATAGCCATATTCTACTGCATGTTGAAGAATAAGTTTTAAATTTTGAGTTTTAAAATTATTAGAACAAAGATTGTTTATTCTATGTGCAAAATTTAGTAAAATATTTACAAATACTGATTTATGTATACAAGACTTATAATTAGTAAATAAGTTAACTTTAAATGTAAAATCATTTCTTTTGTCATAAATGTCAAACAAAATTTTATTATCTTTAAGAATTATCTTAAGATCAAGAAAATTAATTTCATTATTTACCATAAGGTTGAAACTATAATTTAAATTTTTATGATATTTTATTGGTAGTAAATAATTTGAATTATTATTAAAATAGAAGACAATTATATCATCTATATAACGGTACATTTTACAATTAGCAATATGTGAATTACGTTCATAATAATATAAATATAATTCTGCAAGAATTGAAGAAACAATACCCCCCTGTGGTAATCCACAGCATTGAATATATATATTCTCATTAAAAACAATATAATTATGATGTAGAATAAATCTAGTTTAAGTTTTAAAGTAATTTAAAGAAATGTTATTTTTTAATTTTATGGAATCCTTGTATTCTTTGTATAATAAATTGACAATCCTGAACATATACTTGATATCAATATTATTAAATAAGTCATTAAAGTCAAACGTCTTCATGTAAGTTATGTTATTTAAATTTTTTATATTATTGACAAGTTGAAAACTATTTTTTATGCTAAACAAATTATCTTTTAGTTTTGTAAGTTCAAACAATTTAGTGAGAATAGTTAATAGAAATTTACTTGCATTATTATTATACGTATTACAGCCTATAGTTACAGTTCTAAATTTTATAGGAGTTTTATGAAATTTAGGTATAACAACAATGTATGGATAATTAAAGTTGTAATTTTTAATTTTTAACAATTTATAATATTGAAATATATGTCGATTATTAATAATTGCATTAAGATTAGTTTTTTTAAAATTTAAACTTGTATTTATTGCATTAGATATTAGCTGTGAATAATATTTTTTGCAGATGAAAGCATAGTTGTTTGGTGATTTATCAACATAAGTAATAATAAATTTGTTTTGTAAATTCTTTATTTCACTATTTAGTTGTTTAACATTAAAATTAAAATTTTCCATATTTCTGAAAAGTTCAACATTTAAATTACTTAATACATTTAATTTCCATTCTTTAAAAAATTCAATGGGTTTATTATAATCTATTGAAATTTTATATATAAAAAGGTCAAGATCCAGATTAAATTGTTTTAATATAGAAAAAATATTATAACATGATGGTGTTCGAAATTTAGTCCCATTAGTCATAAAACTGCGCAGATAATCATTCTCGACAATATTAATATCCCCTGTAATAATGTGACCATGTACCTTATCTACATAATTACTAAAACTAGGATTATTACATAAGCACGGAGGTTTATCATTTGATGTAAGAAATTTTGCAAAATTATTGTAATTGAAAATTCTACGTCCAAGTGTAACATTGTATTTGTATGATTTATGTATTGTAAAATTTTTTATGGGGAATTTGTTATTGTTATTAATTACATTGTGTATATTAATTTTATTAAGTACTATATTGGAAAAAGTGATTATAAGTTGAGTATTGTTAGTTTTTTTATAAGTATTTTTTGAAATTTTTACATTAAGTTGATTAATTTTATATAATAGAAGATCAAAATATACATCACTAAAATGTGGTGATAAATTTAATGTTAAAAATACTTTATAATAATTATTAAGATTTTTCTTTTTGATCGAAAAAATATGTTTCCTTATATCAAACCAATTGAAAGTATTAGTGAATTCATTTTCCATATTAGATAATTGCTGTATAATATCATTACTAGAAATATACTGTGTATTAGTACCATATTTACCCCTTTTTGTACGTGTAGTTTTTGTATTTACTTTATGATTTAAATTAGCATAAGTGCTAGTATAATGTTCATGTTTATTAGTATTTGTATAAACAATGTTTGTGCGATTAAATAACTTAGAATTTAGACCATAAGGATATAAAGAGTTACGGGATTTGATATAAATGGATTCATAAAGTAGTCTATCACTGAAATTTTTGTGCATACTCAGGATTTTAATAGTAATATCTTTAAAGTCATGTTGTCTAAAGTGCATATGCTCAACATTTATAGAATTATTTTTTATAATATCCTGTCTATGTTGATTGATTCTGAAGTGCAGTGGATTACATGATTGACCAATATATTCCATCTTACACATATTGCAATTAATCGAATAAATAATATTGTATGCTTTACAAAAGAATACATATATATATATATGTGCGTGTAAAACCATTGTAAGACAACATAGAGACATTGTAAGACATCATACACAAATAGAAAATGAAAATCAAAAATAAAGTCACAAATGTTATGAAAAATATCCCCCCCCCCCCCTCAACCAAAAAAAAAAGAAAAATCCAGATCAGAAATAGAAAAATAGTGACATATTGAAAAATAAAGAAATTTGTGGAAAATAAAGCAGAATCATCAGTCTCAAATTACCTTAGATTATACAAAATATACACACACATATATATTACAAAATTTAAATTTTTTCCGCAATTATTCTATAAAATTTGTCCATTCAATAATATTCGGTACATAACCCAGCTTATTAAAATAATTCTCATTCTTAAAATAGCCTTTTACTATCCATATGTAAAGCCAATTATTCCTAATCCACTTAATAATATTTATTCGAATGTAGTTATTCTAAAAATGGCGATAGCTTTTTTAATTTATTCTTTAAATAGAACATCTTTATTTTAATCCATTATTAAAATTCATTAGTATTATTCCGTGTGGTCAAATTGCTATAACTTCTTTATTTAAATGCTAAAATATCGTATCTCTTAAAATATTCCGCTCAAAAAACCTTATTTCATAAAGTTATCCTATTATTAAATATCAAATGTCTATTAAAATATTTCCGAAAAACTTTAATTCTTTCTTTTTTTTTTTCCCTTTTATAAAGATTCATTTTCTTTTCTTCTTATTATTTTTATTACGTATTAAATTCGAAGTTTAGCTACAGCCTCAAAAACAGATAAGCTGGTTTGTTGATATGACAGGCATCTGGTACGAGATTATGGAATATTCTGGATGGGCGTAGAAAGTTTTTGCATTTTACAACAAAATAAATCCACCGGAAATATTGATAAAGTTCCAAAAGAGACCTTTTGATTCGATAGAGGTGGGTCACGTGACGTATTCTGTATTATTACGCAAGCTAGTTTAAAAACACGATCATCCTGATTCGGAGAGGATTTTTTCGACGCTGGTGTTTGCTAAAAGAATCGGGACGGATTCTAGAAAATAATGGAACGTTGTAGCGTTGGCTAATGAGCATTTTCCCTGAAGAGATGTCTTAAACTGGAAATAAAAGGTTCTTCGACAAAAATATGGACTGACATTTCTTGTTGTTGATGATACCACCCGGCCGCCTGATGCGAACTAAAAGGGAAACCAATAACATAGCTAACCCTATTTATCACGAGCACGACTGCCTTTTTCCCGGATTTGAACTTGGAAACACGACATATATATATGAACCAATAATTATAATACAATATAAACATGTATATCCAATAATATAAAATGCACAAATTGATAAAAAAGATAAAGAAAAGTATGAGGAAAAAAATTCACAAGCAGAATGTGAAAACATTACAAGAAGAAAATGTAAACTTATATTGCGAACCAGGTTATCGAGGGCAATTTTCCACAATACAAATAAATCTCAATTGATTTCTGTTTGAGTAAAATAAACCAAAAAACACAAATTACTTTACTCAAATTTCCCGATCAACACCGATACCACAAGTGAAAGAATTTGAATTAAGAATGAATAAATTCTGAAAATCAAAGATGCAATATCAATCACAAGGAAACATTAAAAACTCACATACCATTGTAATGAACAAATTTTAAACGAATAGAAAAATAATAGAGAAACTCCAATAACCATTGCAATGTCAACCTCATAACCGTTCTAACGTATATATATATTATCGCTGATACTAATCGCCTGACGAAGAGAGCTGCTAATTAATTGGTATTGAAACTACAGTGTTGTTTTCTTTTCACTATATGGAGAAAAAGAAATATATGTGTTGTCTATAGTTAATTTATCGTCCCTATTTGTACTATAATTAAGTTAATTATTTCAAATTGTTTTAAAAATTTCAAACATTTTAAAAGATTTGAAAGGTTTTTAGTAGATACCCTTCAACCAAGATCTATTATTGACACAAACTTCGAGCTAAGTGTTCTTATTATTTTTTTACGAATGTAGATGATTGTTAGTAGCTATTTTTCAAAAGAACAGGTTATCATGAATACTTTGCTAGCTTTCATTTTTAAAAACATCTTTAAAAGATACGTGCACACAATTTTTACCAGTATTAGCTTACTTTTTCTCTATGTTGCTCCTTATTTAAGCTTTGATTTTGGTAGATGCTTTACAACGTAAAATAGTAAATAATGTTTTCTTTAAAGAAAGAATACCAATATGTATTATACGTATTTTATTATTATTGCATGCTTAATTGATCACAGTTTCAGAAACACTTTTAAGATATGTTTCTATATAAAATATTTATTTTTGGATTTGTGCATTTTTGTATTTGGTTTTTTTAACATAAATATATTTTCAGTTCTAAGAATAGGGAATTCTTTTCCATTTTATACTCAGGTCAAAAATGAATTATTTATACTTTTCGTGAACATAATTGTTCTTAGGGATCTTTGTTTTTCTTTGAATTCGTGGCATTAATCCTTTAAGGCTCTTCTCAAATCCAAAGTAGTTACTTTCTGACACTTTTTTTAAATTCATTTTTGTTCGGAAAGGCATGGAATTGGCAGATGTTCTTACTCAGAAACTATGTAATCGAAACCCGTTTTCTTTGTTTAGGTAAAAACAGAAGATCTTTAAGAAAATACTGTCAAAGTCGATGTTTTGAACCGAATTTCCGCCACGGCGCCACGAACAAGGAGAAAAACGTGTTGTCACGTGATACGAATCGCTTATAACTCGATAAGTAATTTATTTATCAAAAAATGGAAAACTCATTTTGATTTCAAATCGCTTCAATAGTCAGGTTTGCCAATTTTATGCCTTTGCGTTTAAAAATGAGCCAGAAAATATGGCAGAAAGTTTTCCGTTGTTGAGCAGTTCATTTGAGAACCACCTTAATAATTTTCAAGTTTTTTCTAAATTTTGTATTTATATTTTGTTTTAAAATATTCCACATTCAATAATTTGTTAATACATAATTTTCTCATTTTCTTATTTTATGCTCATTGATATGGCATATCATTCATCAAAAGAAAAAGACAATCTCAAAGAGGAAAATAAATGTGCAAAATACCCTAATAGCACAGTTAGTTCTTGTGACGTGACTGCGACATCGCATTCATAACAGTCACAAATGTTACAAAAAGGGGACATATTTATTTCGTCATATCATACCTGCACCATAACTAATTTTTGAGTCGTTTGTACCTCGTAAAAAATGGGACATTTCGCCTTCACAAACACGTGGATATCATTTCTTACGTCAATTGATGACAATGCAATGCTAATGAAAAAGACAGGCTGCCACGCTGCGTTACACGTTCGTCTCTATTTGGACCGCTTGAGTCACGTGATGTTCTTTTTGCGATGCACGTGCAGGAAAAGCATCAATTCAGATGCACGAAATGAGTATCACCTGACTGTAGTGGTCCGAAAGGAAACGAACACAAAACTTACTGCGGCAGCCTGTCTTTTTCGTTAGACTCGGTGACAATAGTTCATTTTCAACTTACGTCACACCCTAGCAACCAGATGGGCGTTTTGTTTGCCCATCAAATTTAGTCAATGGTGATTGGTTGGCTCATAATACAGGCTACAAATTGACGATTATTATTGGTTGGATAAAAATTGATGAGCTGGTGATCACGTGGTTGAAACTGATCTATGTAACAATGGACAATTCCATTTAGGTTACGATGTTTTCATGTTTTGGACACATGAAATTGCAGTGCAACTCAAGTACTTACCATGATATCATGATATCATTCCATTTTAAATAAAGTGAAGTCATTAAGTTTGAATGTTTGATAAAATATATTTATTGTTGTTAAAATTATGAACGAAATTGTGTGCTTTACTTCTTTTCGAATTTCATCCCATCTTTTTGAAATACACTTAAAATCTATTTAATTTTTTCCTGACGTTCTCTGTCTTCCCCCCACCCCCACTGTCTCACCATGGCCGAATTCAATTCGAGTTCGTTTGTGTTCTCTCACACATAACATATTCAGGAATCGTCGCGGTCGCCTTTTTTAGCTACCACTACCACTGTTTTGAAATAATATTGTTCGTGTTTGATTTCTCTTGCAAATATTGTACAAATAGAAATCTATCATGAAGACTAGCGTTTGGAAATAATGTTAGACAAATAAATGACCTGTTATTCAGTATGCACGTACTCCTTATTCGCGATAAGGTTTCGTCGATTATTTTTTATGAAGAAAATTCCAACATGAATTTGATAGCTTTATATATCTGATATAAACGACAGAACACCATCATTTTGCATATTTGCTCTTAAAGTAATGATTAACAAGAACGAAAAATCATGCGTCAAGCATAGATTATGTAACGCTTTCCAACGCTTCCAAAATAATTTTACAAATCATACCGTTTAATAAGCTAAAAGATAACATCTAAGTAATCCGAATACTTTTATTCAGCCCTGTATAGGATCTATAGATTTGTATATATACTACATAGGATGTTAAATTTTAGTTCAGTTAGGAAACGCGTAGCACAGTTTAAAATTCTCCGTCTGGAGTTAAATAATACGGAAATGTGTTCGCGAACTTTTGTGCTTCCCTGTATAGGATATACAGAATTTATACACACCACATAATAGACAAAAAGCGAGTTAAAATTAAAATCGCGATCAGTAACTTAAAACGCACTTCCAGGAATTATTGTTAACTTACAGTAGAGAATTCTTTTGTGTGTCCCTGTAAATGAACGATGACTGCTGTACACACACTATTCTGTAGTAAGCCTCTTGAAATACACCTTAGTGATACATATAAATTTCAATGCGTTTAAAATAGGGAAACATTATTTAAATAAACCGCAGACGATTTTTCTCCATAGACGTAATGTAACAGAATTCTTTTGACTGTCCCTGTAAAGTAACTATAAGTGCTATGCACACCCTATTACATATTAAGCTTCTTCTAATGCACCTTAGTGATATATATAAATTTCAATGCGTTTAAAATAGTGAAACATTATTTAAATAAACCGTCAATGATTTTTCCCCATAGACCGCAATTTAACGGAATTCTTTTGAGTGTCCCTGTAAAAAAACTATAAGTGCTACACACTTCCGTTGAAATAGGGAACATGCTATAGATAACGACTATAACATATAAAAATTGCAGAGCAATCCGAGCATATTTACGGGAGTTAGAGCACGGACAGACGGCCAGGCGGCAGACGGCCAGACGGCAGACGGCCAGACGGCAGACGGCCATACGGCCAGACAAACCGAAGTCATAAACACTTTTCAACTAGGTTGGAAAGTGTTAAAAATGCAGCAACCCTATAGTTGTTAATGAGGCAACTGTACTTTTCATTTCAATCCCCTAGGACTTTTTTTTTTTTTTTTTTTTATAATGATGTTGTGATAACAGACACAAATATTAAAAGACGCGAAAGAATAAAATTACAAATAAAACTTATTTCAAATAAATCTATGAATAAATATTTTGTTATTTAAATTATTTTGAAATAAATTAGCTTGAAATGAATTCATATTTATTATTTGATCTATTGTATCGTGTAAAACTTTAAATGAAATCCTTTTAATTTTTAACGGCATCAATAAACAAAGATATTTTTTGTTGCATATTTAATTGTAATATGCATATAGTTATATTTTGTGTCAGAGTAATTGAAAGAAATACTTTTGTATATTTTTATGAATGGAAATATGTAAATTAGGTGTTAATTCTAAAAAATATTTGCGAAAAACGACAGTTTTAAAGCGACAGATTTTGCTATTTAATTGAAAAAAAAAAAGAAAAAAGAAAGAAAGAAAGAAAAGAAACAAACAAACAAAAATATATGGCTCATGGTGACAAAAAAATTAAATTTGAAAGATAATTATCATTTGGCATCACACCAACCCCTTTTCCTGTTTTTTATTTTATTTAAACTTGGAAAAAAGGCCTCTGCTATTAATTTTTTAAGTTAAATTAAATTTTCCTTGTCACAATTTTAATGAAAGAAATAATAAGTCGTATTTTAAGGAAAACTAAAGTTGCAGAATAAGATTGAAAATTATTTTGTTAAAAGATAATCCAAATTATATAAGAAAATTACACAATATCATTAAACTAAATATGTATATGCTTAAAGTGATAAAACACAATACATAAAGGTTTATAAAAACCTTTTAATATGAAGATCGACATGTTTCGAACACACAAACGGCGACATTTTCAAGAAAAAAATAGTAAATAAACTATTCTCGCAAAATGTTTTGTTAATAAACATGATAAACATAAACCACAAGATCATATACGTATAATAAAATAAGGTGCTCAAAAATGGTCAACTGTAATCGTGGCTAATAATCGTAATAATGGCTTTTTTTAATTTGTAAAGCATCTTGTGGCAAATTCTAGGTAATTTAAAAAAGGCTGATTCGTTGCATATGTTTTCTTTTGAATTACCTATAATTTAGCACGAGATGCTTTACAAATTAAATAAAACAATAAGAAAATATTAATTTTCACGTTTATACTTTGCTATTTTTAAGCTACTTCTTTTATTTTTCATATGATCTTTTGGTTTATGTTTATAATGTTTATTATGAAACATTTTTGCGAGACTAGTTTATTTATCATTTTGATCTTGAATATGTCGCATTTTAGGCTTTTGATACATGTCGATCTTTACATTAAAAGGTTTTTATAAGCCTTTATGAATTCTGTTTTATCACCTTAAACATATATATCTTTAGTTAAAAGATAATACTTCATACATATTTTTATTCTGAGAATGTTAAATGTTTTTGTTTGTCTTTAGTTAATAAGGCACCACTTAACGCCAATCGTAAATGCTAGCGCGAAATCAAAATAAATAAAGAAATTTTTGCAAGTTTATCTAAGCAAGTTTTATTGTCTGACTTATAACAAGAATGTTTTTAAAATGAAACTATGTTTACTTTACAATATTTTCACCATATTATATATATATTTCAAACATATATTTCAAACGTAAATGATAAAAAAAGGTTTTTTTTTTAAGTTTTTTTTTTCAAACCATCGCAATAGCTGGTATTTTATCTAGTTCATTATATATTTCTAGAAAATTTTTTTTATTTATAATATCTTTCAAATGATATTCCAAATCCGCACATTGTTTTTGAATCGTTTAAAAATAAATATACTTGTAATATTTCGGGGTTTATATAAAAATTCAAAACTGCTATGAACTTTTTATTTTTATTATTATTTTTTTCCTGGTTTGTAATGAAAAATGTATTTAAAGCTTTTGTTATTATTATTATTATTATTATTATTATTATTATTATTATTAAATTAAAATGTTATTTCTGAATCTCAGGAACGGGGTGAGGTGGAGGGTGGAGGGGGGGGGCGGGTCACCTAAAAATATCCTGCAGTTTTAATATTTTTTAGATGAAATATCGGTTTTAAAGTATCACAGCTTTTATATTACAAAAATTTCAGTTGTATACTCAATACCAGTATACTCTATTAAAAAAAAAAAAAAAAAAAAAAAAAAAAAAAAAAAACACCCTCTCAAATTGACAGGAAAAATCTGTCAATTTTGGCGCCAGTGGAAAATCGTATAAATTACAGAAAATATCTGTATATTTTCATTAAAACAGTTTTTTCTGTAAAAATTACATAATCCACATTTTTATAGGACAAAACTGTTTTTCTTTAAAACAGTTTTTTCTGTAAAAAAATATAATATTTTTCTGTCAAAATTACAGATATTTTTTAGTCTACTAGCTAAGCTGCTGCAAATGAAACTTTCTAAATTCGACCGCTACTCTGCTAATTTAATAATATAATAATAATAATAATAATATAATATAGGTAAAAAACATATTTTATAAATTAAATTCATGAATCTATTTTGTTAGTATACTTGAAGTACTTTAAAGCTATATGCATTTTGCGGTGTATTATATCCATATTTAAAATATATGGAAGTGTTTAAATAAATGAAATAATACATGAAGACTTTACATAAGCATAAAAGTTTTAACGTTGTATATCTAGAGAGACAAACGTTAATGCATTTGAAATTAAAATAAAACACACACACAGAGAGAGTGCGTGTGTGTAATTCCACATTTGTGTTACATTTACTTTAATCCAAAAAACAAAACAAAACAAAATATTTTAAATTTTTATTTCCCTTGCCTTTTAATTTTCCAGTAAAAACTTTAATAGGTGTAATTTTTAACTTATTATCAAAACGATAACTGTTTTAGTTTCAATTATCATTCTTAAGTCTGTTCTCAAATCCAAACAGGCTACTTTCTGACACATTTTTTAATTCATTTTTGGTCGTCAATTTTTGGCAGGTGTTCTTATTAAGAAACTATGTGATCGAAACACGTTTTCCACTTTTTGATAAACGCAGAAAATCTTTCAGAAAATTCTGCCAAAGTTAGCCCTTTGAAACGAATTCCAGACACGTTTGCCAGAAAAGCGCGAAAAACGCTTCGTCACGTGACCAGAATCACCTATAACTCGATAAGTATTCTACTTATCAAAGAATGGTTGGTTGGTTGGTTGATTTTACGACGGCCGATTATCAACACGAGGGACAACGTTGCGAAAAGGTGTGTCAAATAGTACCATTGACAGTATAGATTCCTCTTTCTTTTCCCCCGATATTTCCCTCCCCTCCCGTAAAGCTGACATCAAGCCATAGGCCCCGGGGGGGGGAGGGTGCCCTCCATGGGGGTATTTTTAAGGGATCCTATAAACCGTATTTATGGCAAGGTTCGAACAAAACTACGGAAAACTCCGAACGGCTAGGTCGACGAGCGCGACAGGGGGTTTGAACCCAGCACCTCCCGCATCAGAAAATGGAAAACTCATTTCGATTCCAATTCGCTTCCATTATCATGCTTGCCGGTCTCATTCCTTTGCCTTTAAAAATGAGTCAGAAAGTTTCGCGTTGATGAAGTCGATAGGATAATGAGTTGCCGAGATATTTGTATATATTATATTTTCCACACTCTTCAATTTTTCATGACCCTGTATTTCATTCAAATTTCAATTCAAAGATATATTTTAATTGGAAATGAGACGCTTAATCCGACTCAGTAAACTGTTAGTTAATATGATTATTATTTTTAGAATTATAAGGATGTTTTTCTGACGCAATTCAGTAATTGAGCATTTAAAATTTATGACGTCGTCAAGCCAGGATTTTATTCGAATTGCAATGCATTTTATAAATAGTTTACACATGTTTTACTTTCATATTTTATATTATGCATATCCATGATGGGTAAGTATTACAGTGCCCCCTAACTACTAGTTTTCTTAGCTTCTGGATTTAAAAACTTTCAGAAGGGAACACAACTTAAATCGAGTAGAAAAAAAGCACGAATACGAAATGTTGAGATTGGCTTGATATAGTAATCATTTTCTCGAGATACTGCCTTACAGCATGATATATTAAAATTCAGAATTTATATAAAAAAAAAAATCCGTAAGTTAATACAAGAGGGGTTGAACAATATATACTTAATTATACGTATTCGGCTAACCAAAATCAAAATGCACTATTACCAAATGTAATTGAAAAAATGCCAATATTATTACAGAGGGAATAACAATGTAGCGTTTTAGTTGATTTGATTCAACGGAGAAATGTGTGTTTCAAAATTTCAGTAAGAAAAAGAAATAGGCAATATAAAATCTTTTGCAGAAAAAAGTAGAAATGTAAATAAATTAAACACTTCTCAGTATAATCTCTCCCTCTCTTTCCTATGGTAGAGATACCATATATATTCGTTTCAAAAATTAAAGAAATCTATATTTTATGTATTTTATCAAATATACTTTCCCCTTTCTGCATTATCGTAATTCATATACATTCCCGGCTGTTAAAGCGCGCACCTTTTTATCTTTCTCTTTCAACGAAAGACTTTTAGTCAAAATCATGCATATTGTTTTTAAATTATCATTAACGTACTTATTCGGTCTCCCACATATCAAAGGAAATGAAATTATACAAGGCATAAAATGTTTCCTTTCTCATGGTCAGTTTTGACTTGCATATTGCATCCAGATGTCTATAGCATTTCTATGGCGCCTTTGCAGCATTCCTCGAAACCCTGTTCCCAAAACAATAATTAACGGTAAGATTCCTAATCACTCTCTTTTAGCCAAAGTGCAATCTTCGCCAAAAAAGTTTTCCCTAGGCTGACGTCAGTTATGAAGTTGATATGCTGTATATGTAACGGTTACAATTCCCACGCAAAAAATGCGATAATCTAGGTTCAAAATGTAACTCGCTTGGCGTGTTTTCCTTGCGCCCGCTTTCATATCGGATACGACACTTGGCCTCTGAACTTCATCTCCTAAACATCTAAAAATGTTTTGGCCCCTTTGATCACCCTTTGGTTTTATAAAGAAAAATCCCCTTGATGTTTTTAAAAACTTTTTGGATTACGTGATCATGATCGGACCTGTTCAACAGCATTTCTGAATTATTCTTTGGATTACTTTCGTGTGCTTCATCCCTGACTTTAAATTTAAAATGTCACCTCACTCATATTCATCAGATTCATTCAAAAATCTGAAACTTTGATTGATGAAAATCTCACTATTGAGGAAGACTGTGAATTGTGACATGTTTCTCCGATTAAAGACCATTAACTATAATGATGTGATTTTCGTCTTCTTTGCTTCATCATATATATAAAAAAAAAGGAAAACTACACTCCGGTTCAGTACTTCAGTACCCAGGAAACGCATTCTGAGGTTTGCCAAAACAACCAATTGCCACTATATCTTCTTGTTTTATCAAAATTGTTTTACTCCGTAAAAATTCTGCAGGTTTGTAATGGATTCTCCAACTTTGACAATATTTTCTCAATACTCAACCCCCTGAACTTACTTCCCGCAATAACTTTTTCATATTTCCTCTTTTTTAAATTTCAAAAAGACCACAATTAGACTGATTTCAATTTATAGTGTAAATAAAATCACAAAATTTTAATACTCCAATGGGTTCGCGCCCGTAAATTTTACAACAAAATGGATACTTCTTGAACAGTTATAAAATACGGCACTGACACCATCTGAAAGTATTCCTCAACTGAATTTTCCTCTTCGAATTAAACCCAATTTTCTTTGATTTCAAATGCATTTTCGCAGGTTTTAATAAATTTGTTTCAAGCGGCTGGTGTATGTAGCCAGTTGATATATCAATTAATTAATTCACGTTTTACACATTTATTTCTGCAATAATGTAATTTATATATTTTACGCGGAGTTATTTTTTATTTTACATAGTCAAACTAAATACTATATTTAATAGAGCTTTCGCGCATATGTGACGTATAGGATGCGTGCAGTGTAAATAGTAAATTTTGTCTTATTTATTCATAGAACTTTTGTGATTAAATCAAGCAAAAATTTCTATTTGGAATTACTGGTACTAAAACATAAATATTTGTGTACTGGACGCCGTTTGCGAAGGGATTAAGCAACTTTTAAACATATCAATTCATAGTAAATTTATCGACTGGTACCAGTATTAATTTTCTTTTTCTATACTTGGAACAGAATTTGCAGGGTTGTACATTTTTTTTTTTTTTTGCCAGGACTGTATATTTGTGCAACGTAACTACAATATTCATTGTATTTGCTGAAGACTTGTTTTCTTTATTCTTTCATTCGTTTCTTCCCTTTTTTTATTTGTTTTCTTATAATGCATTTTATAATTTTCGTCTTGCTATTTTGTAAACATTTACAAAGGAAATGGGATACTTTAAAAAACATATAAATGCCGATTATAATATTGGGGTTGCGGGTATTCACAGCAGGTACTCTGATGTCTGAAATCGGACATGCTACAAAAATTAATGACTGAAAAGTTTATCCCTTGAATAAGCCATTATAACTCATTCATTACATTATATATTGTTTCTTTTTAAATTAATAGAATCTGAGGTATCAAATATATATTTTTTAATTTAAAATAAAACACATATATGCATATTTTTAGAATTCGTGTTATTTACAATGAACAATATTGTTATATTAATTTTTATTATTAATATTATCACAGTCGTAACTGTACAAAATTATTTGGAGAATTATGTTAAGTATCGAAATTTGATATGACATATTGCTGGGAAGTTCTAGGCAAGTTACAGAAAACAACCAGGTTAATATACCTAAAATTGAACTATCCTAAACATAAACATGCCGTCTAAAGGGTAAAACCCCTTTATTACCAGGGTTTTGTCAACTGCAGGCATACATTAAATACTTAAAGAAAAAGTGGTGATCGTAAAATTTCCTAGTTAAGAGGAATAATTAGAATAATAAAATTTAAAAGGAAAAGAAAATTACTCTAATTATAAAAAGTCTCTCCGGCCTGTACCGGTAGGAAAAAGTAACTTTCATAGTCCATGTTTTTAAAAATTCAACTCATTTTACTCAAACACCCGAAGTTAAAATAATTAGAACCCGATTATAGAAGATTCAATCCCGGTTTTCGTTAATACTGAATTTGAATGCAAATTTCAGCATGAGAGTAACAGCATAACAAAAATCAGATTCTTTCAAAATCTCAGCCACCCTAGAATTTCAAACTGCCATATCTCAACCATTTCTTAAGATAAAGCCAAAACAAAAAATGTTCCGGTATCCTTGTATCACGGTCTATCATTTAACGAGAACAACTCTTTCAATTTATATATATTTTTTACATATTTTTGAATTTTTAAATTAAAAAAAAAAATTTATTTGCCGCCATTTGGAAAAAAGACGTCGCATGAAGCTGGCAACGAACTCAGTTGAGACCTTGGTATGTTCTGTACACATGATCACTCACATTCATATCAGTTCATAAATACGAGAGTTACAGCATAACAAATATCAGATTGTTTCAAAATCTCAGCCACCCTAGAAATTCAAACTACCATATCTCAGCCATTTGTTAAGATATAGCCAAAATAATAAATGTTCCAGAATCTTTGCATCACGTTCTAACACTTAACAGAAACATATTTTTCAATTTATATTTTTTTTGCACATCTCTTTGAATTTTTAAAAATTAAAAATTTTTTAACTGGCCGCCGTTTTGAGACAAGAAGAAGGCTTTTCGAATTATCTCAACTGTTTGGAAAAGACAGAAACTAGATTTTTGATAATTATTAAATATCTAGGAATTAAAATAAAATTCAGTCTAATGCCTGCAAAGACGAAGTAATACTAATTAAAAAATGTACCTTTAATATTCGACGCAAATCTCTATTAAATAAAATACATTACTAAAATAACACAGAGAGGGAATTAAAAAAAAATGTTTATTTACATAATTACACAAAATACAATTGAATGAAAAAGAATTAATAATAAGTAAAATAATAGGATACAATAAAGCTTTGAATACAATAATACATAAAATTAGGATACAGTAAGAACATAAAATTTGAAAAAAAAAGGAAAAGAAAACTTCTCTAATTATAAAAAATATATAAAGGGCATTGTCGTTGTGTTTGTTTTTAGAAGGCTCTTAACTTTTTGGAAAAGACTGAAACTACATTTTTGATAATTATTAAACATCTTAGGAATTAAAATAAAATTCAGTCTAATGCATGCAAAGACGAAGTAAAACTAATTGAAAAATATACCATTAATATTCGACGAAAATGTCTATTAAATAAAATACATTACTAAAATAACACAGAGAGGGAATTAAAAAAAATTAACAAACTGTTTATTTACATAATTACACAAAATACAATTGAATGAAAAAAAAATTATAATAGTAAGATAATAGGATACAACAAAGCTTTTATAAGCTTTCTAAGACAACATTTTTACATTTAAATTCAAAGGAAAATGGAATATTTGATTAAGATCTATCTTATTTTTAATTAAATTTACTGGAGTCTACTTCTGATAAGCAGGACTCTAACTTTAACAATAAATTCAAATGCACATCATAAAATATTTAATGATATACCTTCGTATCTTAGGAGTCAGAGCATATATCAACACTTTTGGGCATTCTTGAAATTTACCCTTATTAAAAGTTAGGCTGGGTGGTCCATTTTTCTGTATTTTCTCAGGCTATGGGAAATGTTCGCATAAATGTAGATTATAAGAAAAATAGTTTTTTCTTATTTTGTTTTGTTATAAAAAGAGAACGAATGTGGTGTTTCTCACCAACACATATCAACTAAAACTTATGCATTTAACAATCATTTTGCTGCAGGTCGGTAAGGTTAAATATAAGCCATTTATTATGAAAGAATATAACCCATGCTGAGCATACTTAAAATATACACAGAGAATTCTTAACCAATAATTTAAAAAAATACTAATTTAACTTTTGCATTTCTTTTTGCCTCAAAATTACATAAATTATCACTTATAAATTTTCTAATTAGGTATTTAACAACATCTCTTTATGTTAGTAAAAATGTTTTCTCGGAAACTAGTCTTTAATTCTGGCGACATTACAAACCTGAAGGAAGTAGAGAAGGCGGTTTTCCGAGTTATTACGTTAATGCTTCGCACTGCAAGTGGAAAATTAACAGTTGGACAAGCGCTGGACTTCATTTCCAAATTAAATGTAGTGGAAAATTTTAGTTAAGGGAATAACACGGAGTTCTCTTTCTCACGCATACTCTCGCATTAAATTAAGAACAGATTCTGGTGATAATTTGATAATTATACTCAGCAGGCGTTTCATCTTTTACGTAATGTATATCCTGGATAAAGTGTGTGGATAATTTTCAAATTTCAGAGTAATTCTGGATATCTTAAAACATGACGATTTTTTTTTTTTTTAAACTGTGGAAAGCTCTTATTTACAGGAACATAATATATTCTTTATATGTTTATAATTAAATTTTCACTTTTTCATTACAAGTTTTACTGCTAATTGGGTGCGAATTTAGAATCCAAGGGAAAATGTCAAAATGTCAAATCCGTTACTGAAAAAATTTAATTTTATATAAATTTAATTCTTTCTTATTTAATATTCATTTCATCATATCCTATACCAGAAGCTGTCCTGGAAAAGCTATAAAATATGAAGAGTGATTTAATATAATTTAAAATGTTGTATTTTTATTTTATTTTATTTTATTTTTTTTTTCACGTATGTTACCCATAAAAGAATTCATTCTCGTGCAATAACATAATTTATTGGAAACTTTTTCAGATGTTGCTATAGAAAGTTTATTTTAAGGATTTTTATATAAAATTTTATTTTTATTCCTTTTTTAAACATTCTTATCATAATATATATATTAGATAATTAATAGACATATGGTAGCGGATATGAGAACTGGTAAAGATTTTAACATTATTCAAGGTCCTCAAAGTTTATATTTTACCAGTATATTTTTATTTTATTTTTTTAACATTTAAAATATGTTTCATTGCCACAAAAATTATATGTTGCTGCATAATGAAGCAAAAACAATATTTCTAAAAAATTTGCAAGTTCATAAAAAGTACATTTTGTTTGAACTTTGTTTCTCTACTTTTTAAAAATCACACACCTGGGTATAGAAAAGTGATTGGACATTTGGATATAGCTGTTGTTTCCAAAACTGCAGTGAATACGATATTTTAAAACAATATTAATGTTAAAGAATGTAAAATTTTACTTTTGATTATATTACAGAGTTTTAATGATTGGAAATTACACTGAGAAAAATGACACTTTCAAATCTGAGTAAATCGATGTTTTCATTTTGTTATGAAACCTTTTATTTCAAATAGGACGAACCAAAGTTTTCAATTCTGAAATACCAGAAATACTCAGAATATTGAAACAGGGACATATACTCAAAACTGAGCACATAAAGGTCAGTTCATACTCATTTTTGAAACATGGACATATACTCAAAAATGATTAGAAACAGTTCATGCTCATTTTTGAAACATGGACATATTCAAAGAGGAACACATGATGCTTTATTCTTGAGTGTGTGCATGTTTTCAGAATTGAGTATATATATATATATGTTTCAAACTTGAGTAACTTTGATTCGGAGCCATTTTGACTACACAGTAAAAAAATTGCTGCAGTAAAATTACTGCAGCAGAGATTCCAGGCAGTGTCCGTAAGAAAACGGGTTTTGTCCCTAGATAAACGGGCTTTGTTCTTACATAAATGGGTTTTGCCCGTAAAAACAATTTACGGAAATTGACCATTTAACTTGAAAAAACGGCATTTTCCATAAAATTACTGCAGCAATACACGGAGAATGCCCGTGAATTTACAATCTTTTTTTACAGTGTATGTGACATACTCAGATTTGAGTATTTTTTGCTCAGTTTTGAAAATGTCGTTTTTAGAGTGTATGTTTCACATACAGAAAAAATTCCTTTAATTAAACATTTAACACCCACTTTAATTAAACATTTAAAACTCATAGAGGTGGAACTATTTCAATCCCTATGATATTTTATGGTAATTTATTACAATAGTTAAATATGTACAACAAAAAACCACATGAAGACACAATAATTACACGGAATCTATTCGTAAACATCAGCAGTATAAATTCCAAGTTTTACTGCATAAAAACAATACAGAAAATTTTCTCAAACCATTTTTAACAACACTCTTAAAATTTTTTAGCAAACGGTCCAGTCATTTGACCGTTTTGGTAGAAAACGGTTACAAAACCGTAATTTAACTCTATTCTGTTCACAATATTGGGAATAATATGGCCAGAAAAGCGCTAAATTACGGTTATGTAACCTTTTTTTTTATAAAAACGGTCAAATGACTTTTGACAGTTTGTTGCAAATTTTTAACAGGGAATTTACAACGTAATTGAAAAGTATTTATGACTTCGGTTTGTCTGTCCGTGATAAAACTGTTGTAAATATACTCAGATTGTCCTGTAATTTTTATATGTTATTGACGTTTACTATAGCACGTTCTCTATTGAAAATAAAGTGTGTAGAATTTATAGTTCGTTTACAAGGGCAGTCAAAAGTATTCCGTTACATTATGGTCAATGGAAAAAAATCTTTTCAAGTGCATTTTAATGATGTTACACCATTTCAAACATAATGAAATTGATATGCATTTATGAATTGCACTAAAACATGCATTCAGTAAGAATATGGGTTGCAAAGCATTTATTATATGTTTACAGGGCCACAAGGAAATAATTCCGTTACATAATGATCTACGCAAGGAAAAACTGCAGCACATTTTAACAGTTTTACACAATTTCGAAAATAATGAAATTTATATACATTACTCAGGTTTACTACAAGATACTTTCTGTAGAATATGACGTGCATAGCATTTATCGTTCATTTACAGGAACACACCAAACACAAAATATTTCGGATAACGGTACTCAGTCCGAATCCGAAGTACTAACGATAATTGTTGGAAGTGCGTTTTCAGTGATGGTATGTATTTTTAAGTTCAAATAAATTTTTGCATACTATACGTGGTGTATATAAATACCATAGATCATATACAGGGATACACAAAATAATTCGTAAGCATTACTGAGTATGAGCGTGAATTGCTTAAAGGTGGTTTTTAATTAATTATATAAAAGTCCATCAAGGGACGATCCAGGCAAAATTTGGGGACTATTTAGGGCCCTTAACAAAAATCTATTTAATAAAACAGGACCCTTCACAAAAATCAATTTAATAAAATGGGTCCCTCCACAAAAATCAATTTCATAGAATGGGACCCTTCACAAAATTTTTTATAATAAAACAGGCCCTTCACAAAATTTCTTTTAATAAAATAGGCCCTTATATATACCAATATATAGTTCATGTACAGTGCTGTACAAAATAATTGGGATACCTTTCCGGCTATGGACGGTAATAGCTGAAATTTAATTTTCAAATGTGTCATGCGTTTTCTAAAATGTTTACTTAGGTTTGGGTGAAGATAGTAGAGCTTTATCCCTTGGGTAGGCCTCCCCACTTACATGAACATGTACCTTAGTAAAAAGCAAAGCTTTGGTAAAATATTCTGGAAATGTTGGAAAGTGTTTCAAAATCTATTTTAGACGCATGATTTTTCTTTCATGTTTAAAAATCACACTAACAATGCATGCTAAATAAAACAGTTAGTAATCCATTAGTCAACCGATTATAGATATCAGTTTTTTTTTTTTTTTTTTTTTTTTTTTTTTTATGATTATAAACGGCTCTATCACATTCAAATCAAGTTACAGTTGACCTGGGAAGGGATTTCATTAGGCATCGACCATTTTTAGGCGTTGTTGTATGTCCTGGGGGGGAATGCATTCAGATCAGACATTTTTGAGAAAAAATGACACTTATTTTCATTTTTCACCAAAGAAAAACCTGAAAATATCAATAAATGTTATAATATTGGGTTACTATTGCTGTGTTACTAAACAAATTAGTACTAAATCTTTTGCGATTATAATATTTTTAGTGATTATAATATTTTTCTGCCATTTTTAGGCGTTGTTGTCTGTCTTGGGAAAAATGCGGTCAGGTGAGGTATTTTTCAGAAAAAAGTGACACTTATTTTCATTTTCCTCCCAAGAAAAACCTGAAAATCTTGATAAATGTTATAATATTGGGTTACTATTGTTTTGTTACTAAACAAATTAGTACTAAATCTGCTGCGATTATAATATTTTTAGTGGTGCAGCCAAGATCTTCATCTGGGAGGTATTTTGATTTATTATTACTCATAAATTCAAGAATTCCGTTGTTTTACATGTTTATAAAGTAGTTGTAAATGCGTGAGTGGAAAAATCGATCTCATGAAAAGCACAAACAACTAAAGTATATTTAGCATTCTGATGTACCAAGGCTCCATGAAAGAAATCCTGGCATCCTACCTATGTCGAAAAGGTAATACGTTCTTTAATCGTCATAACAAAATTAAAAAAAAGGAGTGAAAAATAACGCAACCAGCAGCACACGAATTTTGTTGCTATTTTCCTCATTCAATCTTTCACTGATTTGGAAATGAAGAAGGGATTCCTATTATGAAGTCTTGAAACAGTTGTAAGATAAAATGTTTTGGCTGTTTATGTTTTTAAAATAGGTGGATTTAACTTTGTGTCGTTACATAAAAAATAAATGAACAACGTAAAATAGCACAAATAAGAAAATATAAAATGGCAAACAGCTGTTTCGGAGCCTCGAAAGCTCCATCATCAGTGCCAAATTAAAAAGATTAAAACCTGATTCAAAAGTTTAAAAGTTAGGTTGTTTCCTAACTCCGCTGTTGTTTTTCAAAAACTCACCGCCATTCACTCTTGGGTGCGTGCGGCAGACTTAAGCATACTTACATGGCTTAAACTTTTTAATCGGGTTTTAATTTTTTTAATTTGGCACTGATGATGGAGCTTTAGGGGCTCTGAAACAGCAGTTTGCAATTTTATATATTTTTATTTGCGCTATTTTACGTTGTTCATTTATTTTTAATGCTTATGCTTTTCATTTCGTTAGTTTTTGTTAGACAATATTTTACCTAACGAGTATTAAGGCGTGAGAACGGTTAATTACCTCATTTATTTTATTGCTAAATACTTAATCACTTTTCTTCACAAACTTCTAATAGAAGTAAAAGGAATATTCTTACCATTAGGTAGCTTCATCAGTGGTATATCCGAGTAAATCCATTTTAACAACTTTGTTTGTTGTTGTGTGAATATTATTTTGTATGAAGTATCCGTTGGAAAATTATATTATTTCACTATAAAATGAACACTGCTGTAAAATTTGTATTCCATCGTATTGTAGTGGTGCACTAAGTAGAAAAATCATCTTCACACTTTTAAAGGAAAAAGAAAAGAATTTAATATATAAGATAAAAATTAAGAAAGAACATTTTGCATCCTCTCAGTCGGATGTTCAAGCGAGAAGTGAGCAGAACACATATATATGAAAATACACACGTGCTTTTCTCAACAAGTGTGTTACATTTAAAAGGTTATATGCGTGATAAACATCATTATCTAAAATTGGCCATTTTGTATCATTAAAAGTCAAATTTAAGTGTTTATAAAATAGAGAGTCAGTAAAAGTCTCGTTAAAAAGGGAGTTGAGCTTAAACTGTCTTTGAAAATGTCCCATGATACTTAACACAAATGTTCCGCAGATGGCTAGCGGATAAACTCTTTTCTAACAGGCAATAAATTCTCCTCGTTAGTATCGGCTAACCAGATGTCAGCGGCACAGAAAGATTGTCCACATGTAAGTTCTATTAGATGGAGTTGACTATTTCTTTATTTTGTTTTAGCACTTATCTTAATTAGGAGGCTTATTCCGTAACACGGGCAACAAAGCCCCCCTTAAGCCCCTAATGAAGATCACTTTGCAGTTTCAGTTTGTCCCTGTTTTCTAGAAATACAGGTTTGGGCTCCGGTTTGGTAAACACATCTGCAATCATAGATTTGCTTGGGCAGTAACACATTTCTATTGTTCCATTTTCCTTCATATGTTTGATTGAATGGTATTTCAAATCTATATGCTTTGTCTTATTTGTATATTTGTCCGATTCGATCATCTTAATGCATGAAATGTTGTCTTCATAGACAGTAATCGGAAGAGATTGGGTTAAATTTAAGTCTTCTAACAGTCTTAATAACCATGTAAGTTCTTGAACGGCTGTTGCAGCTGCTACAAATTCAGCTTCTGCTGATGATTGAGCAATACACGACTGGCGCTTTGTTATCCAATGTATTGGATTCTTCCCTAATAGGTATAAATTTCCAGTAGTAGATCTTCTGGTTTGCGTATCACCGGCCCAATCAGCATCGGTGTACACTTCTAACACTGGGGGATGTTCGTTGCTGATTACCAAATTTAGATCTTTACTGTGATTTAGGTAACGAATAAGCCTTTCCAATCTTCTTCGGACGGATTTTCAGATTTTCGACTCAAAATGTTCACTGCCAATAATATGTCTGGCCTTGTAATTGTCGCGATATATAATAACGCACCGATCGCTTGTCTAAATTTTGTGTTATTGGGCATTGGATTTTCTTCCTTTTCTGATCTTAGGAAATTCGTTTCCATTGGCGTCGCGTATGGCTTTGATTCTTCGAGATTAAATTTCTTAACAATTTCCGTTATTTTCGCTGTTTGATTTAATTTAAAGCCATTGTGCATTTTCTGAATTTTTATCCCAAGATAATTGCTGATTTCCCCTAAATCTTCGAGTGTGTATTGTGCTTTTAATTTATTTATGACATCTTCAATTAAATGGATGCTTCCTGCAACAAGGATGTCATCTACATATACAACTATATACACTGTATCTTCCCTTTGTCCTCTAGAAAATAGACAGGTGTCTGTTTTACTCTGTATAAAATTTAACTCTTTAAGCGATTCAGTAATTTTTGTATGCCAGGCCCGGGCTGCTTGCTTCAGCCCGTATATGGCCTTACGAAGTTTACAGACCTTTTCTGGTTCGTTTGCGTTCACATACCCTTCGGGTTGTGCCATGTACACTTCTTCATCAATTTTTCCATGCAAGAAAGCAGTTTTTATATCTATTTGCCTAACATTAAGATTTTTATAAGCTGCGACAGTTAAGAAACATCTTAAGGTGGTGTGTGATACTACGGGAGCATATGTCTCATCGTAGTCTATCCCGTATTTTTGCTTAAAGCCTTGAGCCACCAATCTGGCTTTATAACGCTTTATTTGTCCATTTTCATCATATTTAGCCTTGTAGGTCCATCTGGATCCAATTACTTTGGCTCCCTGTGGTGGTTTCACCAAAATCCAGGTTTCATTTTCCATAAGTGAATTTATTTCGTCTCGTGTCGCGTCAATCCAGTTATTTTTTTCTTGCGGATTCTCAATGTTTAGCATATCTTGCCAACCTTTTGGTTCATATACTGGATCGTGCCGGACTGCATATGCAAACCTGTCCGGTGGCACACCTCTATTGTGTCTTTCAGAACGTCTCGGTTGTTGTGTTTGTTGAGACGCGGATGGTGTATCTGGAGCAGTTTGGTTTGGTGTTAGATCAAATTCTACTATACTAATGTTATTTTGTTGTGCTTGTTTGTTTGTTTCTGACATCAGCTCAATTGTGTCAACATTTTTCTCAACATTTGAATTACACATGTTATTTTCATCGAATTTGACGGTTCTGGCTAAAATTACTCTTCCGTCTCCTGTAAATATTCTGTACGCTTTACACCGGTTGTCATATCCCACGAACTTGCCTTTCTCAGCTCTGTCGTCTAATTTGCCGCGTTTAGATTTATGAATATATGCGTATGCGGTACACCCAAATACTTTCAAATATTGTATATTTGGTTTTCTGTTTAACCATAATTCGTAGGGGGTAGAACTAATGGATTTCGATGGTAAGCGATTCTGCAAATGATTGGCTGTACATATGGCTTCTCCCCAGAGTCTATGTGGGAGGTTAGCCTCACTTAACATGCTTCTAGTCATGTCTAAAAGTGACCTATTTTTACGCTCAGCAATCCCGTTCTGGCTCGGGCAATATGGTACTGTGTGCTGATGCTCAATACCGTTATGCTTGAGGTATTCTTCTAATTCATCGCTAACATATTCTCCGCCATTATCGGATCTGATGGCAGTTGGAAATTTTCCAAATTTATTTTTCACGGTCGAAATGTATTCCCTTAACTTTTCATACGCTTCACTTTTTTTCGTCATTAGATAGATGACACAAAATCTGGAGTAATCATCTATGAAAGTGATGAAATAGCGTTTTCCCCCTATGGTAGGAGTATTTATCGGACCACACACATCAGTGTGCACTAACTCTAACCTTTTTGTGGCTCTATATGCGACCGATTTTGGAAATGGGGTATCGTTTGTTTTGAATTTAATGCATACCTCACAATAGGTGTTGTGTTTGCAGAAATTTAGGGTTATACCATTTACAAGTTGTTTTTGTACAATGGTTTTAATTGCATCGTAACTTCTATGTCCAAGTCGCCTATGCCATAAGTCTATACATCTTGTATTTGTACAATTGTGCGTAATGTTCGCGTAATTATTATCCCCTGGTTTATTATTATTTACATGCACTTCATATAAGTTATTCTTCAATCTACCTTGTAAAATTATTTCCCCATTATGTATGATGTCACACGTATCTTTATCGAAATTTACTTGACATCCGTTTTTAGTAGCCCTGCTAACTGATAGCAAGTTTGTTTCAATATCGGGTACATACAATACGTCACGAAGTGTAATTTGCCTGTCTTGTTTTCCAGTGTTTATTAATATTTCACCTGACCCGTATGAAATTAATTTATTACCATTTGCAACAGTCACATTTGTCTCATCGTTGCTGGTTATTTTCAAGAACATTTCTTTAGAATTAGCAATATGACTTGAACTTCCACTATCAATAATAAATATTTGTTTGTTTTCCGATTGTTCAGTCAATAACGCTACGTTTTTATTTTCAGTTTGTTTTGTATCACACCGTTCCGCGATTTTGTCGGGTACATTTTCTTCAAAACACAAAGAAGTAGAATGATTTTTATTTTTGAACGGTTTGTTATGCTGTACTGTATGATTATTTTTCCTTTTTTGAAACCAACATTCGCTATATGAATGATTTTTCATTTTACAATACGAACAAAATTTATTGTTTCTTCTTTGATCTGTGTAGCCTAATTTACCCTGTGTTTTATAGGCTTTAAACCCGTTGCCTGAATTTTCCGAATTCTCGACTCTTCGCGTATACTCATCTATAAGCTTTCTTTAATAAAATCAGGCGTTAAATCAATTTCATTTCTCGCTTCAATCGCGGTAATCAATGTATCGTATGACGGATATCTTCTCCTATTCCGGCCAATTTATCTACAAGTTCCAATAATTTGGTAATATGTGTTATTAAATTCCCTCCTTCATTTAGCTTTGTGCTATAAAGTTTTCGAAGGAGATGTAACTTGCTTGACAGATTCGAACGCTCATGTATATTTTTCAGAGTAGTCCAGGTTTCCTTAGCTTTGTTAAGATGCTTTATATTTATTATTTGGCTATCTTCGATACTAAGATTTATCAAGGCCCTTGCCTTGCGGTCTCGCTTCGTCCAGTCAGCGGTTATCGGATCTGGAGCTTCGTCCGTGACGACTTCAAAAAGCTCTTCACGTATCAATAGCATCTCAACTTTAAATCGCCAATTTGAATAGTTGTTCGCATTTAGTTTTTCAATGGCCGCACTGTCCTTTGCGTATGCCATTATTTCTCTTTTCTTTTCTTTTAAGTTCTTCAAGTTAATTGAATATATATATATTTTTCCTTTTATCGGATTACCGGATTTTACTTTATTATTTGAGGATCTATGTTTTATTTTATCTACCTAATGAGACCTCAGTCTCATAATCCAATTGTTAGACAATATTTTACCTAACGAGTATTAAGGCGTGAAAACGGTTAATTACCTCATTTATTTTATTGCTAAATACTTAATCACTTTTCTTCACAAACTTCTAATAGAAGTAAAAGGAATATTCTTACCATTAGGTAGCTTCATCAGTGGTATATCCGAGTAAATCCATTTTAACAACTTTGTTTGTTGTTGTGTGAATATTATTTTGTATGAAGTATCCGTTGGAAAATTATATTATTTCACTATAAAATGAACACTGCTGTAAAATTTGTATTCCATCGTATTGTAGTGGTGCACTAAGTAGAAAAATCATCTTCACACTTTTAAAGGAAAAAGAAAAGAATTTAATATATAAGATAAAAATTAAGAAAGAACATTTTGCATCCTCTCAGTCGGATGTTCAAGCGAGAAGTGAGCAGAAAACATATATATGAAAATACACACGTGCTTTTCTCAACAAGTGTGTTACATTTAAAAGGTTATATGCGTGATAAACATCATTATCTAAAATTGGCCATTTTGCATCATTAAAAGTCAAATTTAAGTGTTTATAAAATAGAGAGTCAGTAAAAGTCTCGTTAAAAAGGGAGTTGAGCTTAAACTGTCTTTGAAAATGTCCCATGATACTTAACACAAATGTTCCGCAGATGGCTAGCGGATAAAGTCTTTTCTAACAGGCAATAAATTCTCCTCGTTAGTATCGGCTAACCAGATGTCAGCGGCACAGAAAGATTGTCCACATGTAAGTACTATTAGATGGAGTTGACTATTTCTTTATTTTGTTTTAGCACTTATCTTAATTAGGAGGCTTATTCCGTAACACGGGCAACAGTTTTTACACATCACGAATTATTCTTAACACAGAAGGTTTGTACGCATGTTATCAGTGTTTACGTTTTCTTGGAGATATTTTGCACTCCCCCCCCCCCCCCCCCAACTTTGAAGCTTTGGAGGATATCTAATAATATTTTTTTTAATAAAATCTAAGCAAATTATAGTAATGGCACGATTCATAAAAAAAGTAAAAAGTGAACATTGAAACTAAAGTGAAATTCATTCAAGACTCTATGCGAAATATTTCATAAAAAACATTAAAAAAACATTAAAAGAAAATGAAATTTTTTCAAAAATTGAAAAATTAGTTAAAACTAGGATCATAATTTCATTTTTTTCAGCTTTTAATTAAAATAATTTTTAAATAAGAAACTTTCATGCTTAAATATGCATAGAAGGAATCAAAGCTTGTATTCTGAGATTCAAAGTATTTACCAATACTTATTTTAGAGTTATAATTTTATTAAAAATAAACTTATTATTTCCTTTAAAAAGTAGAAAAAAAAATTTCTATTTGATTTGTTTTTATTTTAAAAATGAATGCTGTAATGCAACAATACACTAAGCATTCAAATTGTAGTTTTGATAATAAAATGTAAATCTTCGACAATTCTTTTTTTTTTTTTTTTTTTTTTTTGAGTGGCGAATCATTTCTCTCTTGAGAAATGATAATACTATAAGTTAGTTTGTCCTTGTGTAGGCGCATTAATTTTTCTGTTGAAAATAAACTATTTCTGGCATTATTTTTTCTATGGAATTGAAAAAAAAATAATAATAATAAAATCGTTGGAAAGAATCTTTAGATTTAATTCTTGCAAAATAGTCTGGTTGAAAAGTTTGAACAAATTAATGCAACTTGGGATTTTTTTTCTTCTTATATACTATTGTTTACTGTGAATTAAAAGTATTTCTTAAGCATTTGATAGAAAGAAATAACAATTACCATTGGACCGTGCGAGGATTTCGCACTGCAGTCTAATATTTTTTAGCAATATCTAATTTTTAGCAACTAATTTTTAGATTCAAGTTTACACTTCTAAAGAACAATTCAGGAGAAAATGAACCACGACGACCAGCATTCAAACCTGGGATCTCTGGCAGCTTCAGCCAAGAGATCACAGGTTCGAATCCTGGCCCGGACATTTTTCGTCCAGTTGGAAAATTACAACTTATATGATTTCTTTACCAATTTGAATAGTTTTGTTAAAAATAATCTAATGTCTTATCCTTCGTTCTTCACATGCGTATTCATTTTTAAATATATATAGATATATATATATATAACTGAACATTTCTAGAACTGTGGCCACACCGCCACAGCGTATACCACTGTATACCCTCTACTTCGTATTAACCTCCACAGCCGTATTAAAAACTCTGAGATATTACAAGCAGACAAAATGCTCCGAGTTCATTTAGTTTAGTTTTAAATATTCTTATTTAGCATCGTATAAGTAGGCATTAATAACGAATCTGCTTGCAACAACCAAGGTATATAAGGAAAATAAAAAACAGGAGTTCAAATAAATATCCATGATCAATAAATCGAGTTGCAATAAATATCAATGGCATACGTTGTAGAAGAACATTGGGCGTGAAGGAATTTAACAATGAGAGTACCTTGCTGCTTTGCTTCCCTTTAACAGGTGTTGTTGACAAAGATGTTTTCTCCCTTTATTCTTTAAACCCTTCCCCATTTATTCTTTTAAACAACATAGACTTCATTCTTTGTGAACTTATTTAGCTTTTCTAAGTTATTCCCCTCCTAAAAGTGAGTGTAAAGCAACTTAGATTTCAGTTTCATCTCATTGAAATGATATCGACCAGAATAAAAGTAGTGTGGTTTTATCAAAAATATGAATGGGTTATAAAGATAAACTGGAATTTTTAACTGGAACGCAATAATGATATAAGACTGGCGCTTAAGCAAAGGTTAAACATTAGACAAAGCAGTAAAGCACCATTTTTAAAGTTATAATTATTTTTGCGTTTAATTATAGTTATAATAGCGTAGTTATAATTATTTTTGCATTCTGATACGATGTTAAGAGGCTACTTCACTCAGACGAAAACACCCGCTCGCTAATGTTAATCCTATGGGGGGAAATAATTTACGATATCTCGTTCGCATTTCAATATTTTTAAATGATTTTTTTTTTTTTTTTTTTTTTTTTTTTTTTTTTTTTTTTTTTTTGCGTTGGATAGTTGAAGTCGATCTCTATGCACTCTCCTGTGTACTTTTTTTAAATTTTTGTTGCAGTTTTTTTAAATTATTATTATTGAGGATACTTTCACTTTCGAGACCGGTTACGAAAGTGAAAGTATCTTAATAAAAATAACCTGTAATCAAAATCGAAAAAGTACAAAGGAGCGTGCATGGAGATCGACCTCAGCTATCCAATGAAAAAAAAAATTGAAATGCGAACGATATAGCGTAAATTATTTCTCCCATAGGATTAACATTAGCGAGTGGGTGTTTTCGCCTGAGTGAAGTAGCCTCTTAAATCAACACATCCTACAAGTAGGATGTGTTGCTTAAATCCTCTCTTTATAATTCACTCGCACAGCTTCGCCCACTTCGCTGGTCGGTTTCCCAAACGAACCTTATTCCGAGCGAAATTGGGGTAGGGCGCCCCATTAGCTTCGGCATGGTACATCCGAACACTGTGGCTGGGTTCTCGAATCGAACGAATCTTGAATTATAGTGATTTTTTTTTTTTTTTTTTTTTTTTTTTTTTTTTAATTTTAGATGAAAAAATTTTCAAACATAACGGATTCGTTTTACTAATGTGGAAAAAATCCCATAAAAATTATATTAAAGTATCTAATATAAAATTGGTCGAGTGCGGGTATAATTCGCTCTCAAAGGGTTCCGTACATTAAATTTATTAATTAACAAACACCTGCTACCTCTAATTTTTTCATAATTTTTGTTTCAGTAGATTCGAAAATAGGAGTGGAGGGACATATTTTTGCAGTACAATTCCAACGATATCTCGGAAAATATTATACCTAAAATTAAAATAAATATAGAACTTTTGAGATCTTTTGAATGATAACCCTACACGATATTATTTTTATTTACAAGTAACTTAATTAATATCGCGGCTAATTACCGACCTTTTTTCCGAAAATTATTATCAAATATCCTTGGATGATTATGAGTCCATAAGTAGTACCTTGAGCGCCACTCAACTCCCTCGCTAACCGCGCAAAATGTAAAGTTTGTGTGTAACGGAAAAATGCGGTTTTCTCAAAAACTACATGACCTATGAAAATTGCTATACTTTTCCTGCAAGATTTAAATAAACTTCTACTACCCCTAATTTTTCATATTTTTAGTTTCAATAGATTCGGTATTAGATTCTGAATTATGCAAGAGAAAATACTCATGTCTAAATGCGATCCTGTTATATTTTATTAATTTTTATTAATTAATTCAGAAGTTATGCAAAAAATTAGTCAAACAACAAAATATGATTAAAAACACTTTACAAATGAATCTCTAAGAGGTAACCAATATTCCTTATTTTTGGATCCAAATTTACATTCCTCGGAAGTACGTCTAATGAAATAATTGATGATTAATGTTTAATGATATTGATTAAATATTGGCTTTACATTTGAAACATTTTCTATAAAACTCCAATATTGCAGAAAAAATAGCCACTGGAAATTATTGCTAGCAAAATGGTAGAATGTTTCTTGCAAATTTTGGAGCAATATTGACCACATATCTAAACAATCAATGCTGAAGCAATATTTTATGCCACTATTAGCCAACATGTACCTAAAATATAGACTATATTTACAAATATATTGCCAATATAAAAACAATATTTTCCTAATATTGTTTTGTTAGTACGGGTGCACCTTGTTCAGTGCATCTTGATATATCGTGCGAGTTAAAAGAAAAAAAAACTTAGACTTTAGCATCATTACATCCAGCATTGGGCTACACTCTAAAAAAAATCCGTGAAAATACAATAGATTTTCCGTAACATTTTACGGAGAAGTTTCATTTTTCCAAAACAACAGTACAATTTCCGTAAATGACATTTGTTCCGTAAAGGAGATTTCAAAGTTTTCCGTAAATTTGATGGATTTTTTTCAAAACAGTACAATGTCCGTATTTCCCCATTTCCGGAAATAACGTTCATAGGTTTGTATACAGATATCGTCTTGTTTGAAATGCGAATTAAGATTATTGTATTTACTAGGGTCCAGGGTCTTCTAGGATGCAGGCTTGGACCGGTCCTACCCGTGGGCCTATTTTCTGTCATTAGACTCGGGCCAATCCTGGATCTCATTCTAACCGGCCCGTGTCTGGACGGTAATTTTTTGTGAAAATAATAATGATATTTTTAATTTTTTTTGTGAAAGCTTTAGAAATTTACTAATTTATATTATTTATATATTAAATTTATATAAATTACAGAATTTTTTTTGTTTTAAATCTACTTTTTTTTCTTTATAGTGCTTCAAATTATGAATTTTTTCACTGACATTTTAAAATTTTATTTAAATTTTATTAACGTGAGGCAATATTAGGTTATTAAAGGTTTCGTAAAATAATATCGTTGCAAATTATTGGTATTGAAGAAAACTGATTTGTCTTATAAATTAATTAACCTAAAATTTATTATTTTATAAATTATAATTTTAGAAAGTTTATATTTTTTTCTTTAAATTTATAAAAATAATTAATGATTTTTTCTTTACTTTTATAAAAATGAAGTTTATAATTTTATAAAGTTTATAATATATTTAGTTAGTTTATAATTTTATAAATTAAACTAAATTAATTTAGACTAAATTAATAAATCCAAATTTAAACATACCTATCCCAAGGTCATTAATTTCAAAATTTTCGCTAAAAATCTATTTTTTTTTTTTAAGGTTTCATAAAATAATATTTTTGAAAAATTATCGGTATGTAGGTGTTAAACTAAGCTGATTTGTCTTATAAATTTGTAAATTAAACTAAAATTTATTATTTTATAAATTATAATTTTACGAAATTCATATTTTTTTCTTTAAATTTATAAAAAATAATTAATAACTTTTTGTTTACTTTTATAAAAATGATATTTATTTATAATTTTATAAAGTTTATAATTTATTTCGTTAGTTTATAATTTTATAAATTAAACTAAATTAATTTAAACTAAATTATTAAGTCCAAATTTAAACTTACCTATCCTAAGGTCATTAATTTCAAAATTTTCTCTAAAAATCTATTTTTTTGTTTTGATTTTTTAAAATTATTCAGTTTAACAGAATCGTACACAAAAGCTCTCAGTAAAGATTAAATATAATAATTTAATTTATTATAAAATTGTTTATTCACACAAGTTTTTAAAGTAAGAGATAAAGAAAATTTACTTTAATAGCCTGTAATAAATACGTCTACTTAAGATAATTATTGTTTTTAGAATTGATAAATAGATCAACAGACAAATAATTTTAAAAAGTATATGTACTATTGCAAAAAGAAGCAATCATTAGTAATAATACAATGTTTTACGCATATAATACATAAAAAGTTAAAATTTATCTGCTATAAAGCGTCAAATAATAAAGCAAGATATTAATTATGAAAATAAAATATGGAAAAAAATCCATGTAACTATAAAAAACATTTAAGTTTTTGCATCATTAAAAGTATGTAAAATAAATAACAACATTTGAGGAAACGAAGTGTCCGGTCATAGCGTAATGGTACAGCCCGCCAGTCTACTAGACCGAAGTTCCCGCTTTCGAACCTTATCGTGGCAAGTGTTGGTTACTGTGAACTCGCACAGAAATGAAAGAAAAAAAATAAAAAGTGTCATAAGATGTTCCTTGAGAAATATATGTATTTTTTTTTGGTCCTATAAAATTTATTTTAACGATATAAAAATATCTAAAGAATACGGAAGATATCTGTTAAAAAACCTAAATTTCAGAAATCACGGAAAATTTCCTGGAATTTACGGAATTTTTTTTCCGTTAAAATACGGAAATAGTACTGGCGTCTCGATTGCCAGTAGAATTTCCGTTTTTTTTCAGGAAATTTTTTTTACAGTGTAAATTTAAACTGATTAAGGATTAAAACTGTGATATATTTCACTTCACGGTCATCCGCTTCTCGTGAAGATCAATGTATTTTTTATATTGTTGATTGATATGCTGCCACCACCGGTATAGATGCGTAACAGACACGATGTAAGTTCGCATATCAATTCACTAGGACACTTCAAATAAATATCAAATTAATATTTATTAACGACACACTTTAACATTTGCAGCAAAACACAATATTTACATTTAGCGGCAAGAATATAGCAGATCCTGCACTCTATTAAATTACACTTGGAATACTCTCAACGCATTTGGTTAAAACGCTATTAAAACACTGTCCTCGTCTCTTTTTCACGTACAGTACTATATTTATCCAATATCGCGACCACACAGGTCTCCAGAATAACCGTCTACTTATAATAACTTTATTTTACAAGGAACTTCTAGAAAACAAGACGCAGTCTATAGGTCTGCTCGCAGCTACACCACCCTTCACCCTCAACTGCTCTACATCGAACTGTAGTAAGATTATTGGTCTGCCCACAGCATCCACCGCACTCCTGTCTGAACTAATCGTCTTCTCCTTCCCATCTACGGGATTTCTCTTTCTCCTTCCTCGGAGAACCCACGTGTCTCTCTTGACTTTTCGTTACGTGATCATCCAGTCAGCCCGCTACCCGTGAATTCTCTCCTCTGTATTGTCAGCACATTCCATGGGATTATAACCCCTTTATGCAATTTCCTTTCAGATTACCTAGTTAAAACTCGTAAATAAGTGCATGCGTCTTTAACCCAACTGTGTAGGTATGACTATACAGATAAATACAATATATGGTAAAAATAAAGTTAATTAAATAGTATTTTACATAATATATACACCTCATTACGTCCTAACCATAGAAACCTGACAAAAACATAATGATTAAATTTTTAATCATGGGCTAATGATTAACGATTAAATTGGTTTTTCTCACAGTCTTGGTCAAATGATTAAGATTAGAGTAACATTCTTTGATTTACGATTAAATTAATTATTAATCATTTCCGTTATTCATCATTAATAATTAAAGATTACTAATAAAATTATGCGAAATTCTATTGGTATTCATTAAAAAAGGTAACAGATATTCTCTATACGCTTTCGTCTGTCTGACCACCTGTCATTCAATATAGTTTAGTTGAAGAAAGGATTAAAAATAATTATTGAAAATTTAGTTTTAGTTAATTTATTAATCATGGTTAAGCTTTAACGATCAGAAATCAAGAATAAATTAAACAGAGAGAAAACATTAAATCATTCACAATTAAAACTAAAATTAATCATTATTGAAACATTAAATGATTAAATTCATGATTAAGTTAATCATGATTAAATTAATTATGTTTTAAACATAAATAATTAAAAAACTTAATCAATTAATTGATTCAGAAAATAGTTGATTAAGCCTAACCCTGATTGTATCCAATAAATTATCTTTAAAACGTCTTGCAAAATGAAAGTATTTAAATTTTTAAATTCAAAACGCCTGAAAGTTACTTAAAAATAAAGAATGTTTTCAAGCGAGAGGAGACAGGTTGTAAATAATAAATACCCAAAACGTTTCGTACAACCTGTATCTTTAATCGTTTTTAAAACCAAATTTACAGTTTACGAAGTTTGAGAGCGAGAAGTTTGAAAATTCAATTTTTAAAAATGCTTAAAACGTACTTTGTTTAATTATCTGAATAAGCACTCTGCTAGAAGCACCTTAATCTAAAAAAGTATGTCATATTTACAGAATTTTGTAAGGAGTAATGCACTCCACTATTTTTAACTCGTAAACTTTATTTTGAGAATTATCGTAATTTCTAGCCATCGGGTTTTTTTAAGCTACAAGTACCTTCAGTCTGCATGCTGTTGAAAAAAAATTATGTTCTTTTTTTTTAAAGTTTTGGTATGGTTCCAATCTTATTTTGAAAATTTTCATGTAAAGCAGCTTTTATTCATATAATGAAAGAGAGAAATTTTAAACAGCTTTGGAATACATTGTTATATTATAACTGAGTTTTTAAAAATAACCAAAATGCACTTATTTTAAAGTATTTTCTCGGCTTATAGTAAGTTCCCAATATTTAAGACTAAATTATGAAAAACACACACATGTTTTATATGTTTATAATAAAAGATTTGCTATTAAATAACTTTGCTATTACACAGTGCTAAAAATTTGCAGCAAACTGTCCAGTCATTCGACCGTTATATAGCCGTAGTTATATATAACCGTAATTTAATTCTATTCTGACTATATTATTGCCTCTATTATGATCAGAATAAGTTAAATTACGGGTACATTTTTTTTTTTTTTTTTATAAAAACGGTCAAATAACTGGACAGTTTGCTGCAAATTTTTAACTCTGTATAACTTCACTTTTACAAATACGTCCTTCACAAATGACTGTGCCACAAAAAATGCGTAAATGAAACGTTACATGTTACATATATACACTCGGGGATTTAATACATCCGCTATGATACGTAGTTCGTGAAGTTTGAAGCGCGCAACTTTTATTCTTCACACGATTCAGACCCAATATTTCCGAATTGTGAATGAGCAATTTTTAAAGTTTGTAAAGTTTTTAAAGTTACTTATATTTGATCATGTCATGCATTTACTTATCCTAAAATTGAACGTAAAAAAAATGTTTAAGTCCTCATATTTGAGTAGATTTTTTTTCTTTAACATAGAGTTATTAAGTGTACTAGATTATACTTTATTTAATTTAGCGTATTAAACTGAAATATTAATAGAAGTTATATTAAAATTAAAGCTCTGATATCAATAAATCCATGAAAAAATTTCTGTATAATTTAAAAACCACGAACTTTAGAGAATTTTTTAGATATTTTAAACAGAATTAATATACTATATACTATAGTATAACAGAGTATTAAGCTGAAATATTAATAGAAGTTATACTAAAACTAAAGATCTGATAATAATACATCCATAAAACAATTTCTATATACTTAAAAAAAAATAACTTTAGAATATTTTATAGATATTTTTTTAACTCCTTGAAAAGGGTGGTGGGATATTATATGTCCCACTTAATTCTAATTCCGGAATGTCACAGTGGCACCAGAATTTTGAAATAACATTTTGATTTTATATTGTACGTGAACAAATGGGCGGAGCTACTTGAGCTTAAGCAGAAAAGTAGGCCTCCCCGCTCGATTTGACCTTGACCGTGTACGTGAAGAACATATTTTAATTATTTTCATATAAATTTGTTCTTAAATCCTGGTGTCAATCAATCATTTCAAAATTTTAGCAACAGAAGTGTACTTTGCCCTTGAAAAGGTTAACATAGTGTTAACTAGACTATACTGTAACAGAGTGAAGCTAAAATATTCATAGAAGATATATTAAAGTTAAAACTCAACTCTGACATCAATAAATCCTTGAAAAATTTATATATAATTTAAAAAAAAAATTATAGCATTTTTTTTAGGTATTTTGAACACTTTCCAACACAGTTGAAAAGTGTTTAGGAATTCGGTTTGTCTGTCTGTTCGTGCTCTAACTCTCGTAAATATACTCGGATTTTCATGAAATTTTTATACATTCTTGAATTTTACTATGAAATGTTTTGTATTGAAAATGAAGAGTGTAGCACTACTAGTTCATTTACAGGGACACACAAAAGTATTTCATCACATTATGGTCTATGCAAAAAAAAAAAAAAAATCGATTGTAGCGCATTTTATTGATGTTACGATTTTTAAAACTTAATGAAATTAATATGCATTACTGAGGTGGACTAAAGCATCCTTTAACCCTTTCCGGCACAGTGGTCCCACTCGGGGCACACCTAATTTTAATTCCAAACTTGCATTCGGCACCAAGAATATTTTAATAAAATTTTGCTTCTACAATAAAAGCTTAAAAGAAGGAATTCTTATTTTCAAAAAAAGTCATTTGTAAATTCCGGTGTCAGTCAGTAATTTCGCATTTTATGAACAGAATTTGTCTGTGCCGGAAAGGGTTAATCAAAGTATACAATTAATAGCATTTATAGTTCAATTACAGGGACGTACAAAATAATCCCTTTACATTATGACCTATGGAGAAAATCCTTTGCGGTGCATTTTGAACATGTTATGATGCTTGAAACATAATGCAATTTAAAAGGATCACTAATGTTTAATACAACTTATTTTCTATAGATTATGCAGTGCCTAGGATTTAACGTTCATGTACAGAGACATACAACAAAATTCGTTTAAAGGACTGACTATGATCTTTAATTGCTAGAAGTGCTCTTTCCGCTGTGATATGCAATTTTATGTCATTTTTAGTGTATTACGTGTTGTTTACAAATTCCGTAGATCCTATACAGGGCTGCACGAAGGACTTCGAATATGGGGAGCAATTGCTAAAGATGGATTTTTACTGAGTTATGTATTTTTTCAATTGCTTATTTAGATATATCATTAGATCGTATGTAAAAATTAAATTTTTTAATAAGAAAGTGTTGGAAAGTGTTTCATAATCTATGTCGGATGCATGATTTTTCATTCTCGTTTATTCTCTTAAGTGCCTTTTTAAATTTGTAATAAGTGATGTCGAGTATTTTAAAATGCGCCTTTCGAACTACATGCTCTTTGTCCATACTTCGACTTTCAAATATTTGTTTTGCTCTTTAAGCCAAATTTCCATTCTATCATTAATCATTTCAAATACTGTACTGACAGAAAATATCTATGAAGAACATTTTTTTTATACCTATGAAAAATATATATTTTTATTAAAATCCAAGTATAGAAAAAAATTAATAATTTTCATTAAATAATAATGTTATATTTTTACTATTCACAAAGCAGTGGCGAATAATTATAAGGACGTAACTGAATAATTCATAATACCTTTAAATATGATTCAATTTCTTTCTTTTTCTTTTTTTTAAATGGACAAGAATTTCGCGTGACTAGACTATATAGTATAACAGAGTATTAAGCTGGAGTATTAATAGAAGTTATATTAAAACTAAAGATCTGATAGCAATAAATCCCTATTTTTTATGTAATTAAAAAAGAATAACTTTAGAATATTTTTATAGATTTTTTTTAACAGAGTATTAAATGCAATAGTCTATACTGTAACAGAGTGAAGCGAAATATTCATAGAATATATATTAAAATTAAAATTCTGACATCAAGATATCCATTAAAAATTCATATAAAAGAAAAAAAAACTAAAAATATAACTTTATAGCATTTTTATAGATATTTTTTATTCACTGAAGTGCCTTTTTAAATTTGTAATAAGTGATGTCGCGTATTTTAAAATGCGCCTTTAGAACTACATGCTCTTTGTCCATACTTCGACTTTTAAATATTTGTTTTGCTCTTTAATCAAAATTTCCGTTCTATCATTAATCATTTGAAATAATTTACTGACAGAAAATATCTGTGAAAAACATTTTTATTATATCTATGAAAAATATCTGTTTTTATTAAAATCCAAGTATAGAAACAATTTAATAATTTTCATTAAATAATAATGTTAATTTTTTTTTTATTATTCACAAAGCAGTGGTGAATAATTAAAAGCACGTAACTGAATAATTCATAATACCTTTAAATATGATTCAATTTCTTTCTTTTTTCTTTTTTTTAATGGACAAGAATTTCGCGTTTACCTGTTTATTTAACAATAGTTTGCATTGTTTTTGCCAATTATCATTTTCAAAATTTTTAACAGTCACTGACGAATGTTAATTACTTACTAAACTTGTGTTTTCTTATTATGTTAAAGTTTTCTTTAAATAAGATTCATTAATTATTACTACAATTATTCCCAACGTATTTATAAACGTTCACATTTTACAATACAAATAAATTATATCCATAATCTTAATAAAAATGCTTTTAAAAGTTTAACAAACTATTCATTACTTTCGTGTAAACAACAAATTATAAAAATGTATTTAATAAATTAAAAATCTGAAAGCACGAGTATTTGAAATGTACGTCGTAAATGAATTTTGTTTTTAAATATATTATCATCTTAGAAAATGAATTTTTAGCTGATTTTGTTTCTTTTTAAATGTGTAAAGAAAAATTGTTTGCATTTAAAATTACAATTTAAATAAATAAAACTTTACTGTTCTTCATCATATTAAATTAATTCATACAATGTACATAAAAATCCAGATTTAATAAAATCTGAAACAGCATTTCATTTATTTATTTCAGTAACAAATTTAATAAAGCATTTGGCGTAATTTATTATTTATTAGATAATAACGTTTGAAATTTGCATAATAAATCATGCAGCATATTTCAAAGTATATTACTGTATTTTTTATTTTTTTTTTTTTCAAATTCAATTATGTTATTGAACTGTCAAAAAATATCAACCATTTTGCATGCAATGCAAATTAAGAGGTAGAATAAATGTGATCTACAGAACCTAACAGAACCTTCTTTCTCTGTTACATTTATTGCATTCAGTAAAGACAAAAAATATTGCAGTTTATTCAAATATATATATATATATATATTTATTGAGTTGTCAAAAAATATCGATCGATTTACATAGAACGCAAAAAGAAGTGGAATAAGTATAATATACAGAACCTAACATAACTTTATTTCTCTGTTCATTTTTATTTCATGTAGTAAAAACAAAGAATATTGATGTTTATTGATGTTATATTAATATTTTTTTATTGAACTGTCTAAAAATATCGATCGAGTTATATAGAATGCAAATTAAGAGGTAGTATAAATGCAATATACAGAACCTAAAATAACCTTCTTTAATTGTTCATTCTTATTTGATTAAAAAACCCAAAAAATATTACCGTGTATTCAACTGAAGTTTATTTATTGAATGGTGAAACAAATGTCAATCGTTTTACATAGAATGCAAATTAAGAGATAGAATGATTGCGAAATACAGAACCTAACATAACTTTCTTCCTTATTTCATTCAATAAAAAACAGAATATGGAGAGGTAGAATTAGGTAGTACAAATGTTATATATATAAATAACTTAACATAACATTCTTTTTTATGTGTTTATTCCTATTTCATTTAATAATAATAATAAAGCGGTGATAGAAAAGAAAGACCAGGCCACAAAAAAATACTTGCCTTCTTCAAAAGGCGTATTTTTTTTCTTATATTTTAAACCAATGCCTTTTAGAACCAATAAATTTTATTAAGTTGTTTTAAAAAATCAACCAATTTATAATGAATGAAAATGGGGGAGGTATAACAAATATTATATAAATATATAAACAACTTAACATAACCTTCTTTTTATGTGTTCATTCCTATTTCATTTAATAATAATAATAAAGCGGTGATAGAAAAGAAAGACCAGGCCACAAAAAATCACCTGCCTTCTTCAAAAGGCGTATTTTTTTCTTTTATTTGAAACCAATGCCTTTTGGAACCAATAAATTTTATTAAGTTGTTTAAAAAATCAATCAATTTATACTGAATGAAAATGGGGAGGTAGAACAAATGTTATATAAATATATAAACAAATTAACATAACCTTCTTTTTCTGTGCATTCCCATTTCATTTAATAATAATAAAGCGGTGATAGAGAAGAAAGACCAGGCCACAAAAAATCCCCTGCCTTCTTCAAAAGGCATATTTTTTCTTTTATTTAAAGCCAGTGCCTTTTAGAACCAATCAATTTTATTAAGTTGTCTAAACAATCAACCAATTTATAATGAATGAAAATGGGGTGGTAGAACAAAAGTTATATATATGTATAAACAACTTAAAATAACCTTCTTTTTCTGTTCATTCCCATTTCATTTAATACTAATAAAGCGGTAATAGAAAAGAAATACCATGCCACAAAAAATCACTTGCCTTCTTTTAAAGGCGTATTTTTTCTTTCATTCACAACCAATCTCGGTAGACCGCCATTCTTTTACTGGAACGCACCTTTTGAAAAGGTAGAGAATAAAAAGGTTAAAAAGACAACTTGAGTTTTTTTCACTTTCTTCAGATACACCTGGCAGAAAAATGAGATCTAAAACCTTTTGTACTTTTCTACTGTAGAAACACGCCTTGAGACTGTAGTTACCTCCCCCGAAGTTAGCAGAGTTTTAACCGCTCTGCAAAATTATACATTTTCGATTTGACAGGACCTTTTTTTAACTTTCGCAGACGAATGTGGTGATTTTTTCCTTTTTGTGCTCGATACAGAATTTTTTAATTGACAGCTCTGTAACTAAACGATCATGATATATCACTTGTATCTCTAACCTCTCCAACAGTAGCTTTTTAGAAAAGGAATAGGGTAAAGGGGTTATTTATATTCATTTACTTTTAGTTCTATGAATGGTTCAAAATGCAGGGAAACCAATAATTAACTGATAAAAAAGCCAAAATCTCCCTTCTCATTTTTTATGCTTTTGTGCTGAGACTTCTGGGATATTTTTAAGACTATTTTTTTTTCTCCACTTGAAGGTGTTACTCGTTGGCCAAAGGGGTGGAGAAAAACGAAAGTAAGAATAACCGGACAGGATGTATTCACTTTCAGGTTATGATAAATAGCTGGTAAAATAGTCCATTCGTATTCAAAGTGAAGTCACACCTATATTTGTTCAACTGGCAACTTATACATAAGATTAACAAAATATTTAGCCTTTCAAAAAAAAAAAAAAAAACATAAATGGAAATTGGACATACTCTCCCCTTGTACGCATATATATATATATATATATATATATATATATATATACATATATATTTAATTAACGAATATATATCCCAAGTTATCGTTCATAAAAAAGGTGTAAAAATTCTGTTTATTTTATTTATCTTTTTGATTACGGGCCAGATCTAGTGATTCTTTTTATATTCCATCGTACGACAATTTACCAAAACCATTCTTTGTGACAAATATGTCTTGAAAACAGGACCGAAACTATGTATTTTTTTTCTTACGGGGAAAGCATGAATTTGCCTTCCCCCCCCCCCCCACTTTCCTCCTTTACAAAATAAATAAATTTATATACAGACGTTTTCGATTTATTGCTTTTATTTTAAATCTGAAATACTTGCTAGAAAGCAGTATATTAATCTTAATATTTTTAGGTTTTCTTTACAAATCAACCTAGTGCAATTATTTCATTTATATACACTATTTAGTCACCCGGACAGTTTCAAATTTATACATTTTGTCGAATATTTAAAGATATATATGTCGGAAGGATTATAAAGAATATGTTTGACCTCATTTTCATCAACGTCGATTTGAACAGGAGGGCATTGAGGGAGCCAACAAAAAATCGAAGAAAAACAATAATATTTGGGATCACCCTGTAAAGTAAAATGCACGAAATGATCTATCGCTACAGCACATGAATGTGCGGATATTGTACAATATGTGTATATTTTTGTATAAGAATGGCATGTAATACTCTGATTCAACAATTTGTTAATATTATATATATTTTTTTATATGTGAACAGACGCAGGGAATTTCCAGTCAGATTATCTGACTTCCATATGCCACGCACATATCCAATGTTTTATGCTAAATCATAAACCTTTATACGAATTTAATAAATAATCAAAAAGAATCCCTCTCACTTTCCATGCATGGACGGTTCTCCAATAAATGGAAACCACTTAACTAGTTTAATGCATACATTTTAATTACTAACTGCTCCTAATAATAATTATAATTGATCAGTCGTAGATTTGAGAGAAAAACTAATTCTTCGTAAAATGGCATTTAGTTACAAATTTCGTTTTAAAAATTAGTTGAGTGCCTAACAGTTATTCTACGAAGTTACAAAATATACAATGTTTGGTTCAGGCTTGACTTTTATATCACACTGAAAATTTCTTCATTTAGCATTTTCTTATCAAATGATAAAACAGTTTAATATTTAAAATGGGAATAAGTTCGATATACATTTCTTCAAATTATTGTCATAATAATTATCTTATGCATGTTATTACAATGTATGCGTTTTTTTTTTTTTTTTTTTTTTTTTTTTTTTGTAACATTGGAGACAATCACTCGAAAAAACCATCAAAAAAGTCATTAACCATTGAAAAAAACTATCTAACAAAATTATATTAAATAGTGCAATAGTAAAATTCAGTCTTTGAGAAAATGTCGATCTTAATGGGTTAGTCCAATATATTTTTTTAAATATTAACGAGTGATTCTTTAAAACAAATTCATTAAGTTGAAAGCTTCTGTCATTCGTTAAGATAAGATCAACTCGTTAAATCAATAAAGAGTACATAATCCAGAAAGTCTAATAGTATTTTCAAATCACCATTTGAAACATAATGTAAAGTATGAGAGTGTTGTAAAATGATTACTATTCTGACCATGAAAGAAATGTAGCAGACACATCAATTAAAATTTTTGTGATTTAATAAGAAGAATTTCAGTCATCTACACTTCTGTAAGAACCTTTCCTTAAATACTAAACCCCCATGTTCCACTATATCTTATAATATAAGAAAGTAGCTATAAAATATGAAAAATCGAGTGAAATATAAGATTATATTCGTTAAGTGAAGTATAATAATAAGTATAGAAGTTTTTGTGCATGTATCTGTGTGTCTGCCTATCTGTGTGTCTGCCTATCTGTGTGCTGTGTTCTGAAGAGACCGCTGCACATAGAACTACAATATTTGGTAGGAAGGTACCTGTAAGTTATGCCCCTTGATGCCAGTTTTTGTATTTTTTTATCAGATTTTTAAATTTATTTATTTTATTTTATTTTATTTTTTGCAATTTTTAACGTTTTTTCCGAATTTTTCGGCGAGTTTAGCACATTACTGAAACGAATCCTGCATCAACCTTTTTGTCCAATATAGTAAATTTCCTTCACGTTTAAAAAAAAATGTATTCAGAATTTCTACAGCGATTTTCAATTTTTGTTGTGAATTTTTTAATGCGACTTTTAGAGTTTTTCATCGTTATGTGGCGATTTTCTGACATTTGTAAAACGGACTTGGTTTAAAACTTTTAGCCTAATATAGTAAATTTTACCCTTCGCAATTTTTGAATTTTTAGCGATTTTTAATGCGATTTTTAGCGTTTTGTGTGTGTGTCTGCCTGTCTGTGTGCTGCGTTCTAAAAAGCCCGCTGCACATAGAGCTAGAAGATTTGGTAGGAAGATACCTGCATATCTCAAGTTACGCACCTTGAAGCCAGGTTTTGGACCTTTTTTTTATCAGGGTTTTTAAATTTAAATTATTTTTTTTTTTTTGCAATTTTTATCACTTTTGTAGAATTTTTAGACAATTTTTCCACATTAGTGAAAGGAATCCGGTATCAACATTTTTTGCCCAATGTAGTAAATTTTGTTCACCTTTCAAAAAAGTTTTTTCGGAATTTGTACAGTGTTTTTCAATTTTTCTTGCGAATTTTTAATGCGATTTTTAGATTTTTTTATCGTTATGTGTCGATTTTTTTACATTAGTAAAAGTAACTTGGTTTAAAACTTTTAAGCCGAATATAGTAAATTTTGCCCTCCTCGACATTTGAATTTTTAACACTTTTTAAGGGTTTTTTTATGTGTCTACCTGTCTTTGTGCTGTGTTCTGAAGAGACCTCTGCACATAGAGCTACAAGATTTGGTAGGAAGGTACTTGTAAATATCAAATTATGTATCTTGAAGCCAGTTTTTGGATTTTTTATCTGATTTTTTTTCAAATTATATATATATATATATATATATATATATATATATTATATATATATATATATATATATATATATATATATAACCATAAATGAAACATTATCATAACACCAACTTAAACAATGAAATAATTAAGTATGAAATAATTAGTTGACAATGAAAGATTCCCCAACACACTTAATATGGAATCAAAAACATTGAAAGAATAAGAAATTAAATAAAAATTGAATAAATGGAATTAAATGAAATGAAATTTGTGGAATTTAGACAGAATTATCAAGTCCCAATTGCCTAAATACCACAAATAAAATGAAATGAGATGTTTCATCATCATATTAGCCATACATTGCTAAAAAGTATGATATTGGAACTACATCTCAACTACAATGATTCAAATCAGTGATAAAATAAAAAATAAAATACAATATTAAAAAGGAAAGAAGCCATACTTATAAATTACAGAGAGAACATTTAATAGAGACATTAAGTATAAAATCCATAAAGATGAAAAGAGATATAAATAAGATACCTTGCAGTTCATGAACCATCATGAAAACTCCAACATGACTGGGGAATGAATTGCATAAAAAATCATAACATGTTGCCAATTTTAGAAATATAAATTGCTTAGAAATATAAATTGCTTTGCAGTGATGCCAGAAATAATGTTAAAATATAATGGATTATAAAATAAACCGGAACATTAGTGCTGCCATCTATTAGTAAAAGTGAATATAATCTGAATCGAAGGAATTGGATGGAAATAAATGTTTCATAATTCAACCAAATTACTATCTTAATTGATACCAATTAGTTAAATAATAAATAAATGAAATTAATTAATATATAGAAAATCGAATCACATTAAAGGATGTATTAATGAATAATACTATGTTATAAATAAGTATTAAGATGGAAAAATTAATAATAAAAACAACTTAAAATAGTGCTGCCCTCTAGTGGTAAAAGTAAATAAAGGAATGGATGGAAATTAGTGTTTAATAATTAACCCAAATTACTATCTTAATGATAGCCATTAGTTAAATAATAAATAAATGAAATTAATTAATAAATAGAATGTTGAATAATATCTAAGTAATGGATGTATAAATTAATAATACTATGTCATAAATAAGTAGTAATATGGAAAAATTAATAATTAATGCAACATTAAAAATGTACCATTAAATGACAACAACGATTAAATAACTGTACTAAAAATGCAACATCAATTAAAATAAATTAAATTAAAATACTAAAGATTTGAATTAAGAATCAAAGAATTTAAAATTAATATTGATTAAATATTGAAATGAATTAGTCACAAATAATGTGGCTATATATATATATATATATGCAATTTTTAATTTTTCGGCGATTTTTCCACATTAGTGAAAGGAATCCGGTATCAACCTTTTTGCCCAGTGTAGTAAATTTCTTTCACCTTTCAGAAAAGTTTATTCTGAATTTGTACAGCGTTTTTTCAAATTTTTTTGTGAATTTTTAATGCGATTTTTAGAGTTTTTCATCGTTATGTGACGATTTTTTGACATTAGTGAAAGGAACTTGGTTTCAAACTATTATAGTAAATTTTACCCTCCTCAACATTTGAATTTTTAACGATTTTTAGCGTTTTTTTATGTATCTGCCTGTCTGTGTGCAGTGTTCTGAAGAGACCTCTGCACATAGAGCTTCAAGATTTGGTAGGAATGCACTTGTAAATAACAAATTATGTATCTTGAAGCTTTATGTATCTTTATGTATCTTATGTATCTTTGAAATTATGCATCTCAAGTAATAAGCCAGTTTTTGGATTATTTTTCCTTTTCTATTTCAATTTTTAACGTGTTGTCGAATTTTTCGGAGATTTTCACACATTAGTGAAAGGAATCTGGTCTCAACCATTTTGCCCAGCATAGTAAATTTCGTTCACTTTTCAAAAAAATTATTCGGAATTTGTACAGAAATTTAAAATTTTTCTTGTGAATTTTTTATTGCGATTGTTAGAGTTTGTTATCGTTATTTGGCGAACTTTAATATTCGTAAAAGGAACTTCGTTTAAAACTTTTAGCCTAATGTAGTAAATTTTACCCTCCGCCATTTTTGAATTTTTAGCAATTTTCAATGCAATTTTTAGCGTTTTTTCGCGTTTTATGGTGTGTTTTTTAAACATTTGTGAAAGAATTCCGGTTACAACTCCGGTTACTCACTATACTAGATTTTGTCCTCTGAGTTTTCAATTTTTAGCTGGTTTTGTCGATTTTTTCGCAATTTTTTACATTTGTGAAAGGAATCCTGCTTTAAACTTTTTAATTTTTCCCTCTGCTATTTTTTAAATTTTAGTGATTTTGTATGCGATTTTTAGCGTTTTCTCGCTGTGATTTTCCTACATTCGTAAAAGGAAGAGGGATTTAATCTTCTAGCCCAATATAGTAAATGTGTCCTCTTTTCAATAAAATTTATTCTTAATTCGTGCAAGCAATTTTTCGCGATTTATTCTATGCGAGTTTCAAAAATTTTTGAGTTAATGCGATTTTTGTATGAACCCGGTAACACCGGGCGAATCAGCTAGTAGATATAATCCAAGGAAGTCAAACGGGGTTTTTCTAATCATTATTACATACGTATTAAAAATATTGAAACTGTAGTAAAATAAGTTATATTCTCACCATAATTGAAGACATGATTTTTTTAATGTTTTATTAACGTAAATTTCAGTCATCTCCACTTCCGAAAAAAAATTGCACAAAATCAGTATGCACCACTATGATTATCTATGTAAACAAAAAGAAAATGATATTATAAAAATTTCGTGATACAAGAAAGTAGTTATAAAGTATTGAAAATAGAGTGAAAACTGTGATTGAACCTTAGAAAGTTGTAACTCAGTCAACTAAAGAGTACTTAATTCAGAGAAGAGCAATTTCAAATCATCATTTGTGACATAACAAAAATCATAAGAGTGTTTGCAATACCGATTATCACTATAAAAACTAGCAGGCACATCGATTACATTTTTATGTTTCAATATCGTAAGTTTCCTTCATCTACCCTTCTGCAGCATTTTGCTTTAGAAATACTGAATCACTATGATGCACTTTATTTTGGTAATATGGGAAAGCAGTTAAATGTATGAAAAATAGAACGAAAACTGAAGTGAATTTAAAAACAAGAACGAAAAATCATGCATCAAGCATTGATTATGAAGCACTTTCCAACACAGCCAGAAAACTGTAACGAAATTTCACCGTTAAATGAGATGAAAGAAGATATGTAAGTAAAACAGTATATAGGAAACATAACAGATTTAAAAGTATATTGTTTTAGCAATTACCTTCCACAAAAATATAGTCGAATTATTTTGTGCAGCCCTGTATATGATCTATAGATTTGGATATATACTACATAACATACAATTTAGTTCATTTAGGAAATTCACATTAAGCAATTATCGCCAATCGATGGAACTGCACTCGAAATCTTTTGTACAACGCTGTATATTATCTAAAGACTTTTGTACACACCCCATATTAAGCTAAAATTTAATTCATGTAAAACACGCGTAAGGCTACTTAAAACAAACTTCCAGCTATTACCAACCATAAACGACAATGTACCTTGTTCTTTGCGCAGCCCTGTATATAAATTTATTTATTTTCCACAAACTTCTATAAGTCTACTAATTATAGTCCAGCAGGAAAATGCGTAAGACAATTAAAAACTACCCTAGGCAATTCACTCCCACATACATCGTAATACTTACGAATTCGCTTGTGTAACCCTGTATATGATCAACCAAATTTATACACACTACAGAATATGCAAAAAATTAGTTAAACTTAAAAACGCAAACAAATGTTGAAAACAAACTTATCACGTATGGACTGTGATTATTTCACATATACTGTAACCGATATCTTTTGTGTGTCCCTGTAAATTCAATGCACACCATACTTTTAAGTGAGCAATTTATAGTGCACCTCAGTAATGCATATCAATTTCAGTATGTTTGAAATTGTGAAACTTCATTAAATTACACTGCAAACGATTTTTCTCCTTTTAACAATGTGCAAGGGAATTCTTTTGTTTGACCCTGTAAATGAATAATAAATGCTTTGCACTCCATATTCTACAAAAAGCATGTTTTAGTGCGCTTTACAATTGTATATCAATTTCATCATGTTTCAAATGGCGTAGCATCATCAAAATGCAATTGAAACGATTTTTTCACATTGACTGTAATATAACAGAATACTTTTGACTGTCCCTGTTAAAAATCTATAAGTGCTACATACTTCATTTTCAATAGGAACGACAATAACATACAAAAATTTCAGGGCAATTCGAGTATATTTACGCAAGTTAGAGCACGGACAGACGGCAGACGGATAGACAAACCGAAGTCATAAACACTTTTCAACTAGGTTGGAAAGTGTTAAGATGGATGTAATTAAATCAAATAAAGAATACATTGCTTAGAAAAGAAAACTTTAAAATCATCGTTTGCGAAATAATAAAATTATAAGAGTGTTGAAAAATAATCTTTATTCTCACTATAAAAAATTATTTTACGATTATATTATTATATTTTATATACATTAATATACGTAATATAATACACGTAATATATACACGTAATAACACGTAATATAATATATTATTATATTACGATATTTATTATTAATTATTATCGATTAATTTTTTATGTTTTAATAATGTAAATTTCCCCCATCTACCCTTCTGAAAGCAATTTGCATTAAATGTGAAAAATAGAGTGAAAAACTAATCTTGAAGAAAGTTGCAATTTAGTCAACTAAAGTGTACTTAATCCACAGAAGAGCACTTTTAAATCATCATTTGTGACATAACAAAAATCATAAGTGTATTTTTAAATAATTTGTATCATTATAAAAACGAGCATATACATCGATTATTATTTTATTTTTTTAGTAATGTAAGTTTCTTTCATCGATCCTTCTGAAAGCATTTTGCGCTAAATCATGAAAACGCCAACTATATCTTCGTAATATAGAAAAGTAGTTAAAGTGTTTGAAAAATAGAGCAAAAATTGAGATGAATCTTAAAGGAAGATGTAATTAAATTAAATAAAGATTACACTGACTTGAAAAGAGCACTTTCAAATGATCATTTGGGACATAATAAAACTTATAATGGTGTTGTAAAATAATTTTCCTTCTCACTCTAAAAAAAAAAAAAAACAGGTAGATGTAATTAAATAAAATAAAAATTATTTTTTTAGGTTTTAATAATGTAATTTTCCCGCATATAATACCATTCTGAAAACAATTTGTGTGAAATGCCGAATTCCTAATGCGCCACTGTATGTTCTTAATAAGGTAAATCTAGGAGAGTCTGCGCACAATTCAAAAGAATAACAATAAAAAATCTAAATATTAACTTTTTGCTAAACTATCCATGAATAATTTTTACTTCATTCGTTTTTTATGCATTTCCATGGCTATTTTGTTGTTATGTTGCAATTTAATAGAACAGTTGTAATAAAACCAAGAAAGTTATTTTGCGCAATCTCTCCTTACAGGGTTGGTGTGATTGCGCACATGGGTAGGAGAGATTGTTACTAATAATAACTACAATTGAATTGTTAACAAACAATAATAATTACACTTAACTGACATTCCTGTAAGGTTTTTGTGAACAAATTTTATTGTATTGGGAGTGAATATTTCAACCTAATGCTTAAAGAATCAGAAAAAGGAAATAATTTTAAAAACGATTAAAAAATTTTAATTAAAGGGAAAAAAATAAAGAATCAGAAAACGCTAGTCCAGATAAGAGTACAAAATAAAATTATGCAACTTAATAACACGTTTAACTTAAAATTAGTCCATTTTCATTTTTCATTTTTAATGCAAATTTACCAATAAGCTGCGTAATCTCTCCTAGAATGGAAACAATTGGAAACAATGCGCCATCTCTCCTAAGTAGCAGATGCGCAAACTCTCCAATTTCGGTAGGAGAGATTGCGCGGCCTTTTATTTAAACATGGACGCTACTGAAACGAACCGTTGATGTTCACATTGTTAGTCTAGATTAGGAGCTTATGAGAAATCGTTTAAGTTTAAAATATTTCGTACTATTGACATTGTATAGAAATTCTGATGAATAGCTATGAAAATTCAAGCTCTTACTTTTGAAAAACAAAACAAAATAGCAATACTTTATCTTAGACGCTCAAAGCAATCAATGTGCACTTTCAAGTAGACACTCCACTACTGCTGTTGTACAACTAACTGGAGTCGCTGCCCGCTCACTCTACTCCTTCCCCCCGAACCTCTATGTGCGAAATAGCTCCGACAGAGCCATCTCTCCTGGCTTTACCTTATAGGAAAATAGTTAAAACGTATGAAAAATACGGTGAAAAACTGAGATGAATCTTGAAAAAAGCTGTAGTTTAGTCAACGAAAGAGTACTTAATCCAGAGTTGAGCACTTTCAAATCATCATTTGGGACATAACAAAATCATAAGTGTATTTTTAAATAATTTCTATTATCATTATAAAAAATACTTGACACATCAATTAATTTTTTATTGTTTAGTAATGTAAATTTCTTTCATCTCTCCTTCTTAAAGCATTTTGCGCTAAATCCTGAATGCGCCACTATATTTTCGTAATAAAGGAAAGTAGTTAAAAAGCATGAAAAATAGAGTGAAAACTGTGATGAATCTTAAAGAAAGATGTAATTAAATTAAACAAAGATTACACTGACTAGAAAATAGCACTTTTAAATCATCGTTTGTGACTTAATAAAAATGATAAGAATGTTGTAAAATAATTGCCATTCTCACTATAAAAAAAAATAGCAGGCACATCGATTAATTTTTTGTGTTTTAATAGAGTAAATTACACTCATACACCCTTCTGAAAGCAATTTGCTTTAAATACTAAATCACTGTGCTCCACTATATCTCCATAACATGGGAAAGTAGTTTAAAAATATGATGTGAAATCTCAGTTGAATCTTAAAGAAAGACATAATTAAATCAAATAAATAATACACTGGCTAGAAAAGAGCACTTTTAAATCAACATTTGTGAAAAAATAAAAATGATAAGAGTGTTGAAAATAATCTCCATTCTCACTTTAAAAAATAGCAGGAACATCAATTATTTTTTTTATGTTCTATTAATGTAAATTTCCCTCATCTACCTTCTGAAATCAATTTGCGTTAAATACCAAATCACTGTGCGCCTGTATATATATACATTCATAATATACGAAAGTAGTAAAAAAGTATGACGTGAAAACTCAGATGAATCTTAAAGAAAGATGTAATTAAATCAAATGAAGAATACACTGACAAGAAAAGAGCACTTTCAAATCAACATTTGTGACATAATAAAAATGATAAGAATGTTGTAAAATAATTCCCACTATCACTGTAAAAAATAGCAGGTAGTACATCAATTAATTTTTTATATTTAATAATGTAAATTTCCCTCATCTACCCTTCTAAAAGAAATTTGCGTTAAATACCAAATCATTATGCGCCTGTATATATACAGATGGGTGACAAAATAATACGAACACCCATGAAAAAGAGTGAAAGGGCAATATCTAGAAAAATATATGAAGAATTATCCTGAAACTTCAGGCATGTAAACAGCACTGTTGGTGTCATATATTTCCGTGAACATTTTTTCCAAAAACCCCATTGGGGACTGTCGGATTCCACTTCTCCGTCCACACAACTTCGAAATAAATCCGGTCTTTTGATATGCTGCCACCACCGATATGAAAACGTGATATCGGGCACGATACTTGATGTATATTCAAGAAAAATCTAACTCTTTCAATTAAAGTTAAAGTAACAATTTATTAACACTATTTACATTTAAACTCGGATGTAAATTATCCGGTTTAACACTAAATCAAAACAATTACAGAAAACGCTCTACGGGTACCGCTAGACTACGTTCATTTATTCAGAACCGAGATTTCTATTAATCTCACACACTCCAATCCTGCGTTCGAACTCACTCCGGTCTCAGCACTCATTTCTCGAGCAACCTTCACCCTTCGCCACCACGCTAGAACTCAACACTCTCTCTCTTGTAAACTGCAGAGCACTCTCCCCTCTACGGGGTTTCTCCTCTGTTTCCAATGGTCCTTGGACAACCCCTCCTCCCTCTTGACGGATCTGTCTTCCTAAACAAAAGGGTGCAATAGTTTTTCTTATCTATGACAGACTACATTGCAATGGAAATACTTCCTTCATTCTGTTCCACTCGCCACCCTTCGGATTAAGATTTTCTAAAGGACGCCTTTAACGGTACACAATAGATACATATACAATACATACAATATGCTAATCCCTTAAGAATAGTTTTCAACTCTTGCAGCTGATTCTAAGAAACCTGACACCCCCCACCTTAGCGGAAAATATGCCTTTTAGGGGCTAATTTTCCTCAAACTATGTAATGTCTGAGAAGAGTTCAACAGTTCCTTGATAGGTTTCTTCATTACTACAATTACATGAATATTTCAAGGTGTCTAAAAATTTAACTACTGACATCTCTAATGAACCATATACTAATGTGATAACTACAGAAAAAAAATTACACAATATGCTAATACACTGTTATAAACACAAGATGCAAATACACTTATAAATACACAAAAAAATAAAGTTACACTAGTATTATGTCATTTCAATGTCAGTCCTTAGGCTGAGATTGGTCAGTCCTTAGGCTGAGATTGCTGGAGGCGGAACTTTTTCCTTCCAGTGCTTCCTCGTTAACTTAATTGGTACATCCCTTTCCGCAATGCACCCGCTTGAATGGCTAACTTCTGCCTCTGATGTCCCAATTAAATCGTCCTCTAACCAATCAGGCACTTGCCTGTCCAAGTCCTCTTTGTACGTAATAAAGACATTGTACAATTTCTGCCTTAACTTACCCCTCTCCGGTTTACGACCAATCCGATTTTTCTCCATTTCAACCAGTTCGATAGGACCCATAAATAATTCCTTATTTTTCCTTAAGATTGATTTTATGTCCCCAACTTGAATATTTGTTAACCCTTTTATCTCAAATCCCTTCCTGTCTTTATTTTCCGGTTGTTCTCTGTCTAACAACAGATTTTTCCTACAGTCTTCAAACTACCCGTCACTATCCAAGACAATATCGACTACTTTATTTTTAGCCATAAATGCTCTCATTTCATCTTGATACACCAGTTTCTTACTCCCGTCCCTTAACTCAACTATAACTGCAGGTCGACATATTTCCTCTTTCTCCTTATTACTCAAAATCATTTCCCTCGTTAATCGACATTCTACACATGATTCACAATATATTTTAGCTTCCTTCGCCATATTTTCCCAATAAAATGAATGCTTGATTCTTTCTAACATTTTCTTAACCGTCTGATGTTCTCCATATAAGGTGGTATGCGCTAGTTTTAGAATTTCCTCTCTTCTAACTTTAGGTAATACTAATTGAGCTACAGTTTCATCTACTAATTTCTCTTTATGATACAATAACCCATTAACTAGATAGTAAGACCCTCTATCATTTTCAGCCAATTCCCAAGCTTTCTCTAAATCTTTACAATTCATTTGGGATTTCTGAAATACATTTGAACTACTTTCCGTAACTTGATTAATCTTACTTTTCTCTATCTCGTCTTTTTCCTTCTCCTGACTTTGTAAATTTACCGATCTCGTTTCCACGACATAACGGTTATTCGTATCATTTCCAATGCTTTCCCTTTCCTTCACTTTATTCCTACTATCTTCCTTACATTCCATTTCTACCGATTCTCTTAATGATTTCTCGTTGTTTAACCCTGACAATTCATTAGCCACGTCAGGATATAAAATTACCTGTTCCTTACTATTATCGATTATCGCGCAAAGTACATCCTGGTGAATTACATTAGTTTCTCCGCGTTTTGGAATAGCTAAAGGTAACTGAATTAATGGCGATTTCACTGCCTTACCAAATATCCCTTGTAAATATATGCTACCAGCCCCTCTTAATTTTTCTGCTGGTACTAAATCTTTATGAACGACGCTAATTTGGCAACCAGAATCCACCAATCCTTTTGTTATCTTCCCATTTACACTAACTTCCACTTTCTCGAGATTATTTAACTTCTCTCCAATAACTTTAGCTCTCCAATTCCCTTTTGCTCCGATTCTTGCCATACTCGCTCCCCTTGGTAATTCTTTAATTCCTCGCACTGAGACATTATTGATACTAGCCCTTGGTTCTTGTCGGTTATTAATTTGATTACTTCCCTCATTATTTCCTTTTGTACAAAATCGCTGGACATGTCCTCGTTGACCACACTTGAAGCAGGTAGGCATCGCATCGTTAGGCTTCTTATATTCCGGTTTTCTACCCAAGAATGGACTAACCTCATTATTCCCACTTTGTCTCCAATTACTACTAAATCCCTCATCTTTTGCCCTTCTAGAATCTTCATTATTCACATACCTTTCTTTACCTTTATAACCCTTATAAGTTACCGCATAAGATTTTTGTTTAGCATCAAAGAAATTATCACATTCCTTGGCAATTTTAGAAACTTCTAACCAATTACTGTGCTGAGTTAATCCAACATGCGTCGCGGTTTCCTCATCTAGAGTAGTTAACAACTTATCCGTGACAATCAACTGATTAACCTTCTCATACGTATCTGCACCTCTAATCTTACAGTAATTTTCCCACGTTGCTATTAAACGTGACACAAATAATACATGAGTTTCATTTTGATTCCTTCTAGCCTTCTTGAAATTTTCCAAGCACGCCTTCGGTGTCGGCTCGTGTTCCCTTAGAACTAATTCCTTTAACTTCTCATAACTCTCAATTTGTTCCCTAGTCGTGTATATTAGCAAATTATCGGCCTTATCCCCTAGCATATTTAGTAAAATTTCGGCCTGCTGGGTTTCCGGTACATTTTTTGTTTGGAATGCTCGTTCTAAACTGCTAAAAAACAGATTCCATCCCTCAGTCCCTTCTGGAACTTTGATAGACAAAGTTTTAACACTTTTAATCAATTTCTCTAGGCTACTCTCATGATTAGATTCTCTAGTCCAATTAGCATTATTAGCCGAACTTTGAATCTTTATCCTTTCCAACTCTAACGCATGTTCCAATCTCAATTTTTCAGACCTTTCTTCTCTATCTAACTTTTCTCGTTGTAACTTTTCCTCCCTTTCTAACGTTTCTCGTTGTAACTTTTCCTCCCTTTCTACCTTTTCTAACCGCTCCGTAACAATAGTGTTAGATAATTCCATAACAGCCCCCTCTTCATATTCGTCGCTCTCCACTATCTTTTTCTTAAGCTTAAATCTGGTATCATCTTCCGAAACTTCAATCCCTAACTCTTCACATATCGCCTGAAGATCCACCCTTTTTATTTTTAGTAAGAAAGCCATACCTTCTACTGATAATTATTACCACCCTACAACAATACTTAATCACAATATCAAATTAATACTTCCTCAAATCCTACCCTCATAAGTTACCTCCACATATTATACTAGTATTTAACATATTTCAAATAAGTAATAATACAATAATAAATTTCCTTAAACAATGATACTCCACAATTTGCTTCCAATAACAAAGTAACAATAATCTCAATTTTACTATTATGCAATACAGATTTTAAATTTATACCATTAAATAATAAAATACAATTTACACAATAATACTGATACGTTGCAATTTGAATAAAACACTGATGCCAATCACTACATAAAAATATCCACCTAACAAAAATTTACATGAAATACACACAAATTCCTAAATTTAATCTCAATAAAATATTTCAATTTCAAAATTAGTTCTCACATTAAAAAGTAAATCACAGCAATTTTTTTTTTCTCTGGGCCTTCAGTTCTTCCTTGAAGGTTATTTCAGTTTAATTTAAATTCTACACAAATTTCCTTTCCTCAGTTACTATCAATATTTCAAACTTAAAGCAAACAATATCACTTAATTTAAATATTACTTTAATAATAATTTAAATTTAATAAATTTCAATCATTCCTTCCCACTATTAATTTTAATCATTAATCTTATCCGTTTAAAACAATTAGAAAATCACTTCTAGTAATTAATATAAGATCCTTTTCTTAAAACAATAGTGTAAAATGGTTGTTAATATCTCATTTGATTTAGACCAATTATTATATTGCACATAAATTAACATAAATTATACACAATAAAAAACAGTATGTTCGAGAATGTCAGTAGAGTAAAATGATCAAAACACCTTACCTCGTACTTCATTCGTTGGGGCAATTCTCTGCTTACTTTTCCACAGGGTAAATCTTGCACTCTCGGGCCACAATCACTGCACCTTGCTGCCCAATGCACAAAAAACACTACGCACAACACTACACTAACACCACCACTAATTCACTTCACTGTAATGACGATAGGCTAGCTGGCACTGGTTGTCTACGACAATAGGGCACAAACACTTCCGCTGGGCGATCCGGCACAAACTCTCTGTAACACGGCTATCTGGCACTAGTCTACAACGATAGGGCACGAACACTTCCGCTGGGCGATCCGGCACAAACTCTCTGTAACACGGTTAACTGGCACTGGTCTTCGGTGATTCAGGTCCCGTCGCTGCCACCATTGTCGGATTCCACTTCTCCGTCCACACAACTTCGAAATAAATCCGGTCTTTTGATATGCTGCCACCACCGATATGAAAACGTGATATCGGGCACGATACTTGATGTATATTCAAGAAAAATCTAACTCTTTCAATTAAAGTTAAAGTAACAATTTATTAACACTATTTACATTTAAACTCGGATGTAAATTATCCGGTTTAACACTAAATCAAAACAATTACAGAAAACGCTCTACGGGTACCGCTAGACTACGTTCATTTATTCAGAACCGAGATTTCTATTAATCTCACACACTCCAATCCTGCGTTCGAACTCACTCCGGTCTCAGCGCTCATTTCTCGAGCAACCTTCACCCTTCGCCACCACGCTAGAACTCAACACTCTCTCTCTTGTAAACTGCAGAGCACTCTCCCCTCTACGGGGTTTCTCCTCTGTTTCCAATGGTCCTTGGACAACCCCTCCTCCCTCTTGACGGATCTGTCTTCCTAAACAAAAGGGTGCAACAGTTTTTCTTATCTATGACAGACTACATTGCAATGGAAATACTTCCTTCATTCTGTTCCACTCGCCACCCTTCGGATTAAGATTTTCTAAAGGACGCCTTTAACGGTACACAATAGATACATATACAATACATACAATATGCTAATCCCTTAAGAATAGCTTTCAACTCTTGCAGCTGATTCTAAGAAACCTGACAGGGACCGTCAACAAATTGAAGAAAAACGAATATCTTTTGAATAACCCTGTAAAAAGTAATGTCCCTTAAGCATTGAAACTTTAGCACATGATTAAGAAGCTTATTGTAATAAACTGTGTTCATTTTTATGAGTACAACATATATACCCGTAGATAAATTAAAGTTTTTATAAAAACAATCCCGAACTTCACCTAGTGCTTTGCTTATAATTTGCAGAGTTCTTAATATAAAATAATGTTTTTTTCAGAAAATATGACTAACAACGTTGTACACAATACCCCGAAATCAGAAATAAACAAGAACGAAAAATCATGCGTCAAGCATAGATTATGTAACACTTTCCAACGCTTCAAAATAATTTTACAAATCATTACCGTTTAAAAAGCTGAAAGATAACATCTAAGTAAACAATTTGGAAAACGCATAACACATTTAAAAAAGTAATTTCAGGAATTTCCTACATATACAATATTCGGAAAAATATCCGAATACTTTTATTCAGCCCTGTATAGGATCTATAGATTTGTATATATACTACATAGGATGCTAAATTTTAGTTTAGTTAGGAAACACGTAGCACAGTTTAAAATTCTCCTTCTGGAGTTTCTGTCAATAAACGGTAATGTGTTCGCGAACTTTTGTGCTGCCCTGTATATGATCTACAGAATTTATATACACCAAATAATAGACAAAAAGTGAGTTAAATTTAAAATCGCGTTCAGCAACTTAAAACGCACTTCCATGAATTATTGTTAACAGACAGTAGAGAATTCTTTTGTGTGTCCCTGTAAATGAACGATGACTGCTATACACACAATATTCTGTAGTAAGCCTCTTTTAATGCACCTTAGTGATATATATAAATTTCAGTGCGTTTAAAATAGTGAAACATTATTTAATCAAACCGCAAACGATTTTTCTTCATAGACCGTAATGTAACGGAATTTTTTTAGTGTTCCTGTAAAAAAAACTATAAGTGCTACACACTTCAGTTGAAATAGGGAACATGCTGTAGATAATGACAATAACATATAAAAATTGCAGGGCAATCCGAGCATATTTACGGGAGTTAGAGCACGGCCAGACGTCCAGACAAACCGAAGTCATAAACAATTTTCAACTAGGTTGGAAAGTGTTAAAAATAATAAATATTGGATGAAAAAAGGGCAGGTATAAGAAATAATGTTTCACTGCGCATGCGCGAATGTTATCAAAATGTAATATACATAATATTTTACCCAAGTGTATAGGGCAACTTTTGTGAATGTCTCTAAAACATAGCTTGAAAATTCTGAAAATGGTCATCCATAGAATAAGCTCGAAATTCGTTGTTCCCAAAAAGAAGCAAAAAGATCAGGGGCTGTATCCAAATGATGACAAGTAGACAAGTATTTCTTAAGAAATACTTTTGTAATTGTAATACTTTGGATCCAACCCCTCATATTTTTGCTTCATTTTGGTAACAACGGATTTCGAACTTATTCTATAGACGATCACTTTCAGAATTTTGAAGTGTTGTTTTTGAGACTTTCGTAAAAGTTGCTCTATACATTTGGGTAAAATATTATGCACATTATATTTTGATAACAGTCGCGCATGCGCAGTGGAACATTATTTAATAAACTTGCTCGTTTTTCATCCAATATTTATTATTTTTTTTATTTCTGATTGCGGGGTATTGTGTACAATGTTCTTAGCCATATTTTCTGAAAAAGAAACATTCTTTTATATTAAGAACTCTGCAAATTATAAGCAAAACACTTGGTGAAATTCGGGATTGTTTTTATAAAAACCTTAATTTCTCTACGGGTATATATGTTGTACTCATGAAAATAAACACAGCTTATCACAATAAGCCTCTTAATCATGTGCTAAAGTTTCAAAGCTTAAGTGACATTACTTTTTACAGGGTTATCCAAAAGATATTCATTTTTCTACAATTTGTTAACGGTACCCAATGGGGTTTTTGGAAAAAAAAAATGTTCACAGAAATACATGACGTCAACTGTGCTGTTTACACACGTGAACTTTCAGGATCATTCTTCAAATATTTTACTAGATATTGCTCTTTTCACCCTTTTTCATGAGTGTTCGTATTATTTTGTCACCTATCTGTATATTCATAATATAGGAAAGTAGTAAAAAGTATGACGTGAAAACTCAGATGAATCTTAAAGAAAGATATAATTAAATCAAATTTAATTATGTCTTTATTAAATCAAATACAGAATACACTGACTAGAAAAGAGCACTTTCAAATCAACATTTGTGACATAATAAAAATGATAAGAGTGCTGTAAAATAATTTCCATTCTGACTGTAAAAAATAGCAGGCACATCGATTAATTTTTTTTATGTTTTAATAATGTAAATTTCCCTCATCTACCCTTCTGAAAGCAATTTGCGTTAAATACCAAATCACTTTTCGCCCACTATATCTTCATAATATAGGAAAGTAGTTAAAAAGTATGAAAAATAGAGTGAAAAACTGAGATGAATCTTAAAGAAAACTCTGTAGTGCAAGCGCCATTTCCCCGAAAGTCATAACAAAAAAGTGTGCATTCTATAGAAGAACGATGAAGTCGCCATCACACCTTTTGTGCTCCAAAAGAATCTTCTTTCGGATCCTCAGTTCAAGGGGGGATTAAACTCATTAAGCTCCACGCGTCCCCCTTTCTTCTATGAGCTGAGGTCATAAATATAAAAAAAAGTTTAAAAAAAAGGGAAAGTTTAAGGGAAAGAAAAACGCTCAATGACAAAAGCAGCAGTGAAAATGAGTTAGAGAAAAGGAAGAAACAAAAATATAAATTCAAACGACTACTATCTCGTAAGAGAAATTTAGCTGGCACTTTTACTTTGTATAGTGGATCACTTTACTGCAAGAACAAGGAGCACGTGATACTTAAAATGTTTTGTACAAACTTCTTATCCCCCTCTTAATGTATTTCTAGAGTTAAAGCTTCTACTAAAAAGGCTTTTTATATGTATTTTTTTTTTTTTTCGTTTTAAAAGATTCTGACGAATAAGTGAAGGATCTACACTGCTTGATGAAGAATGATTTTTTTTTTCTCTTCTTAAATTCCTTATCTACATTTAAGGTTTCTAGAATGAATAATTTCAGCTCCTTCAGACAGTCTGAAAAAAGTTAAGTTTTCTTTAATAACGGATGATTGCTTGGTTTGCTAGACCCAAATCGAAAATACAATTTTAAAAAGATAAAAAACGCTAGTTTTTAAAATTATAAAAATAAGAATTGTGTCAAATAACAACATTCATTGAAGAGAAGAATAACAGGAAAGAAGATCTACAAGTATTTTTCTGGTAGTTTTTTAAAGCTGGTATAAATGTGATAGAAACATGCTCTCATGTTATGTTATTTTTTTTTCTCTCTCAAGAAATAAAATTAAGTTTTATCATATATGTGAATTTTTAATATTGACTGTATTGAACTGATGTGGCACGCATAAAATACAGGGTGTCTGAAAAGCCTGTCACTGATTACAACATTTATTCATATCCGCTATACATAAGATAGACATGTGAAACTGGTACCAAAATCTTGGAAAACTAACAACGTTTTTTTTTTTTTTTTTTTTTTTTTGTTGTTGTTGCAGTTTCTGTAACGTGGCTGTAGTGTAGCTGTATCACTGTCCAGGAAACCGGAAATGTTCACAAATCAGGGAAAAGCTCAGTGTGTCCTCTGCATGAACCAGGGAGATATAAATAGATTATTCTATTACCATGGCATGAACATATAAATAGAAAAAGACTTCTAACGAAATAGTGTTAATGTCGTGTCGCGACTTTCGAACTTAATGACAGCTTCGCAGCTTTGCGCACGGTTCTGCGCAAGCCGGTGAGTATCCCTGATAAGGTAGCGTCATCTACAAATAACATACCGAAACTGTCACTAACAATGTTTCGTATTGCAATGTCGAGCAGACGATTTCAAGAAGCAGACGAACTGGTGACGTGTAGGCTAACTGTCCTACACAGGCTATTTGAAACATTTTTCGAGGAAAGGTTTTCTTCTTCGAAAGGCTATTTCGTTAGAAGTCCTTATCTATTTCTATGTTCATGGTCCTCTGCTATCCATAAGCGTAGCATTTTGAGAATTGGTGGGGCTCTTTTATATCGGTTTTTAAAAGTATTATAGAACCATTGTTTTTGGTTTTTGATCAAGCAAAATATAGTTTATTAAAAATGAAACAATGTTTTAAATGTTGAATAATGCATGAAAATAAACTGGCTAAAATAAGAAATTTGAAAACATTAGATAATGTCAAATCCGTTAACAGTGTTAATGTCAGTTACCATGTGTCTATTAATTATTTTTAAAGTATATTATGATCATAATATTGCAAAAATCAAGTCTTATATGAAAATACTTAATATAAACTTGCTAAAAACACATAAGAATTTTTTTTTGCAGTAAATGAAGTTAGTGCATGATAAAGAACACTTTTATGAGTATAGACCTGATAAAATTAAAAAGATGAAATATTTTAAATTAAATTTAGATCAATTTTCATATATTATAACTACCAAGAGGACAATCTTTGGTCGAAAATATGTTGAAATGAATTTTAAGTGAGGAAGAAAATCTTTCATATAAAATTGAATTTGTACAGTAACGGATTTGTCATTCAAAAATCAATAGTTAGATGCAATAACAGACATTTCGAAACGAAAGGACACAGATAAATGTTTAGACTAAAAAAAAATATATTTTAATAATCTAAATCTAAAATATATATATTTTAGATAGCTTTGAGCCACGTTTTCTGATTTAAACGTTCAAAGCTTATTTTAAACTTGAATAAAAAAAATATATTTTTTAATATTTTATGGCACTGAAGGAAAAACTAAGCATGCTGCCATAAATTCACATATTTAATTACTTAAACATGCTCCATATGTTTTAGTAAAATTTCATTAAGCGATATTTAATGAAGCAAAATATTATTGAGAAATCTAAAGGGAAGTCCAATCAAGTAATTTCGTGTAATTGTTCAACTCACAGGTCCTTATTATTAAAGGCACGATATCGCGCGAACGTATGATGGGTTTCCTGTATTTCAAATTATTCCTTTGATTCTTTTCCTTTGGTAAAACAATAGTGTGAGTTGAAAAAGGAAAAAAAAGACAGAATAATTACATTCTATTTTAGGCAGGCTTGAAAAATGCTGTCGCCTGGTCGCCGCTGGCGATCAAGTTTTCTAATCTGGCGACCAAATTATTTAGTCTGGTGTTTTTATTTATTTTTTATTTTTATTTTTATTTTATTTTTTATTTTTGTACAAAAATTCACCTAAGAAATAGGTACAAACTGCATTTTCTCTCTCTCCCCAATATTAAGAAATAAACATCTATATTAAGAACTATATTAAGAAATAAATCAAACAAAAAAAAAATAACTTAGAAACTATATTCAAACAAAAAAAAATTAACTTTTATTTTTAATTTTGTAAAAATAAGTTAATCAAATACAGCTTTTAAAATAAAAATATCAGAATTATTTTATTGTCATCGGGAGGAAACCAGGCAAAAAATTATTTTCCTGCTTCACAATTTCATCGAAGCTCCCCCCCCCCTCCCCCCTCATCAGATACAGATTTTGTCGCACTCAACTATCCGGGCATTTGAAGCATTCGGCAATCAGCATTTTCTGAACATGCCGGTTAGTTCAACCTTTACAGTATTTATTTTTTTTATTTTTAGAGAGATACAATTTTGATAGGTTTCAACTTAGTTAATATCAAAACTTAGTTAATATCATCTTTCTAAATTATGTAATATTCTAAACTATGATTGTTATTATTATTTTTCTCAACTAATTCATAAAAAAACTTTTGTGCTTTTTGAAAATAAATGACGTGGGAGGGGAGGGGGGTTAAATATTTTTTGCTGGTTACCAGATTTTATCCAAATTTGTAAAGCCCTGATCTTTAGGTATAATTTTTCTCTTGCTTTCTGGCCTGATTCTATTTTTGAGGAAGAAAAATAAATTTAATTTTAACATGAAGTGCATTTATTTAACGGGATTTTTTTTAAGTAAGGAATTCTTTTAAAAGTTATACATAACATTTTATAATATTCTTGGTTAGATAAAAAGTTTGGTTACATTAAATTTCAAAATTGATAACTTTTGATTAATAAAAGTATCAGGAGGCCAAAAAATAAGTATTCCATCAATAGACATGTTTAATTACGTAAACTTCAACCTTAGTTTTAGGAAGATTTTGTCAAGCGATATTTAATGAACGAATATTATTGAAAAATCTAGAAGAAAGTCCGATGAAAGAATTTTATACAATTATTAAACTGAGATTCTTAATAGTAATGACGCGATATCTCAACTAATTACACACATGAGGGGTTTCCTTTAGTTAAAAATATTCCTCTGATTATTTTCTTTTACGAATACCATTTCATGATTCTTAAATTTACAAAAAAAAAAAATATTATAATTTGATAAACGTTTAAAATTATCAATTTTTTATTAATAAAAGTATCACGAAACGAAAACTAAATTTACATTTACCAAATTCGTATTTTTAATTACTTAAACTCGGACCATAGTTTTAGGAAGATTTAGTCCAGCGATATTTAATGAACCAAAATTATTGAAATATGTAGAGGGAAGCCCAATGAAAGAATTTTGTATGATCATTCAGCTCAGTTTTTCAAAATTAATGACACGATATCTGAGCAAACTGCACACATGAGGGGTTTCCTTTAGTTTCAAATTATTCCCCTGATTATTTTCCTTTATGAATACAATTTTAGGATTTTTAACTTTATATAAAAAAAATTATGATTTGATAAACGTTTAAAATTCATAATTTTTGCTTAATAAAAGTATCACGAAACGGAAACGTAATTTACATTTCACAAATTCGCATTTTAATTACTTAAACTTGAACCATAGTTTTAGGAAGATTTTGTCAAGTGATATTTAATGAACCAATATTATTGAAAAATGTAGAGGAAAGTCCAATGAAAGAATTTTGTATAATTATTCAACTCAGTTTCTTATTGTTAATGACACGATATCTTAGCTGACTACACACATGATGGAGTTCCTTTAGACCTTATTTCAAATTATTCCCTGATAATTTTTCTTTACAAAAACAATTTTATGATTCTTAACTTTATAAAAAATTTAAATTTATGATTTGATAAACGTTTAAAATTTATATTTTTTGATTAATAAAAATATCATGAAACGAAAACGAGATTTACATTTCGCAAATTCGCATCTTTCATTACTTAAATATGAAACATGATTTTAGGAAAAATTCTTTAAGCGATATTTAATGAAGCAATATTATTGAAAAAATCTAAAAGGAAGACCAATGGAGGAATTTTGCGTATTTATTCAACTCAATGACTATCTTATTATTTATGACACTATATCTCAACTAATTTAACACATGAGGAGGTTTCTTTAGTTTAAATTATCCCTATAATTATTATTATTTGGGAAAGGGGGTAGTGGTAATATTGAGTTTTAACCTAAACTGAAGGACGAAATAAAAAAAAAGAATAATGTACTCTACCCAATCAGCTCATTTTTTAAATCACAATGTTATCTTTTAGTAGGTACAAGCTCCCCATACCGTGCGTACATGCGTGTGTATTTTGTTGTGGTATTCATATTTTTTGTATATTTTGAAGTGGCTTCGTTGTAAAAACAAAACATAATTTAAACTTAGTTTTTAACATGGAATACGTTTCATCTGACATCAAGTTTAGGATTATTCATAAAAATCGATATTGAAGAAATTTTTTAAAACATCAGAATAACACTTTATAACATTGTTGGTTTGATAAATATTTAAAATTTATAAATTTTAATTAATAAAGGTATCACGAAACAAGGCAAAGCTAAATTCGTAAATTTAATTACTTAAACATGAACCATAGTTTTAGGAAAATTTCCTCAAAGCGATATTTAATGAAGCAATGATATTGAAAAATCGAGAGAGAAAACCAATGAAGGAATTTCGTGTAATTATTCAACTCACTGTTCCTTATTATTAATGACACGATATCTCAGCTAACTAAACACATGAGGGGTTTCCTTTTAGTTCAAATTATTCTCCTGATTATTTTCCTTTGAGAAAACAATATTATGATTCTTAAGTTAAACTGAAGGAGAAAATGAAAAAAAAAGAGAATAATTACATTCTATCTAATCAGTTCTTTTACTTTCAATCACAATCTTATCTTTTAGTACGTACAAGCTCCCCGAACCGCACATAATTTCGAAATAATTTTATTATCCACGTCAAATAAAGACTGCCTTTCAATTTATCTGAGGTATTGATCGACTACGAGGTTCTAAGAACGAACACAGCGTAGCATTAAAAACGTATATCATCTTCTCTTTCGTATTTAAACGTCGGAATTAAATTATAAAAATAATGCCGACGTAGTCTTTTTTTAAATATTAACTTGGCTTTATTAATTCATTAGGTAGATATTAATTAGTTGAGGTTTAAAATGTCTTTATAACTCAGTTTATTTACACAACTTTGATCATCGCTTACAAACAGATGAAAAACTAAATTAAACTGAGAAATGGATTCTGAAATTGACGGTTTATTTCATTCCATATCTGTTTTTTTTATAATTATTATTAAATGCTTTATTTTTAACACAAAGTTGAAAAGTGTTTATGAATTCGGTTTGTCTGTCTGTTTGTCCGTGTTCTAACTCGCGTAAATATAGGTGGATTTCCTTGAAATTGATATATGTTATTGGAGTTTACTACGGCATGTTCGGTATTGAAAATGAAGTGCGTAGCATTTATAGTTCATTTACAGGGACACTCAAAAGAATTCCGTTACATTTCGGCATATGAAAAAAAATTTTTGCGGTGTATTTTAATGATAATATATTTCAAACATATTTAAATTGATTTATATCACTGAGGTGCTTTACAAGATGCTTACTAATTTTATAAAGTACTTAGCATTCATCGTTCATTTACAGGGACACACAAAAGAATTCGGTGCAGTACTGTCTATGAACAATAATTGCTAGAAGAGCGTTTTCAGTTGTGGCACTCATTTTTTAATTTAACAATGTTTTGCATATTGCTTTTTTGTGTATAAATTCTATAGATCATATACAGTGATGCACAAAAGATGTCGAGTACATTATCGTTTATTGACCAAAATTACTGAATGGAAATTTTCAATTGTGCTGTGCATTTTCTAACTGAACTAAATTTTAGCATCGTATGTGACATTTACACAAATCTATTGATCATATAGAGGGCTGTACAAAAAATTCGGATATTTTTCCGATTATTAATGATAATTACTGAAACTGGGTTTTCAAATATGTTATGTTTTTCCAAATTGTTTACTTAGATATCACCTTTCAACTTATTAATCTCTGAAGTTTTATTACAGTATATTCTTAATGTGTTGGAAAGTGTTTCATAATCTATACTTAAAGTATGATTGATCGTTAATGTTCTTTCTGATTCTTCTTAATTCTTCACAATTTTTAACACTTTCCAACATAGTTGAAAAGTGTTATGAATTCGGTTTGTCTGTCTGCCGCCCGTCTGTCCGGGCTCTAACTCGCGTAAATATACTTGGATCGTCATGCCATTGATATATGTTATTGAGGCTTACTGTGGCATGTTCGGTATTGAAAATGAAGTGTGTATCCCATATAGTTTTTTTACAGGAAATTATTTACAGGAAATTATTACAGGGAAATATTTTAATAATGCTTCACTATTTCAAACATTTTGAAATTGATATACATCAATAACGTCCATTACAAGAGGCTTACTATAGAATATTGTGTGTATAGCTTTCATCGTTCATTTACACACAAAATCACACACAAAATAATTCGGTTAAAGTACTGCTTATTAATAATAATTGCTGGGAATGCTTTTTCAGTTGCTGAACGCGTTTTTAAATTCAACTCATTTTTTGTCTATTACTTGGTGTGTATAAATTGTATAGATTGTATACAGGGTAGCGCAAAAGTTCTCGAGTACATTTCCGTTTATTGTCAGAAATGGCAGAAGAGAAATTTAAAACTGTGCTACGCGTTTCCTAACTGAACTAAAATTTAGCATTCTATTTAGTATATATACAAATATATGGATCATATACAGGGTTGCGCAAAAGAACTCGGATATTTTTCCGAATATTGTTGGTAATTCCTGAAATTGGATTTTTAAATATGTTATGTGTTTTCAAAATTGTTTAGTTAGATATCATCTTACACCTTGCGGTAAAGATTTGCAAAATTATTTTGGAAGTGTTGGAAAGTGTTACATAATCTATGCTTGACGCATGATTTTTCGTTCTTGTTTTTCAGAAACTCAAGAAATATGTTTTTAATTTAGTCCATAAACACTTTCACCCAGTAACATAGCCAGTGTCTACACCAGGGAGGGTTTTGAAATTATTACTCATAAAACAAAGAATTTCTTTGTTTTACGGATTTTTAAAGTATTTTTAGTAAAAAAATCAGTGAAAATACAAGAGATTTTCCGTAAAATTTTCCAGAGAAGTTTCATTTTCCCAAAATTTCAGTACAATTTCGATGAATGACATTAGTTCCGTTACAGGGATTTCAAATCCGTAAATATGCAGAAAGTTTTCCGAAAATTTAATGGATTTTTTTCCGTATTTCTTTCAAAACAGTACAATGTCCGTATTTCTTTCAAAACAGTACAATGTCCGTATTTCTTCCAAAACAGTGCAATTTCCGTAAATGACGTTTAAAGGTTGAGTACAGATATCGCTTTTTGGAAATGCGAATTAAGATTGTTGTATTTACTAGAGTTCTTCTAGGACGGACCCCGGCTCGACCAACTGGCCCATTCTAACCGAGACCATGTCAATTTATTGTGAAAAGAATAGTAATATTTATATTTTTTAATGAAATATTTAGAAATTTATTTTATTTTTATAAATTAAAAAAAAATATTTTTTTTAAAAATCTACTTATTTTTTTCTTGATAGTACTTCAAAATTAAGATTTTTTTTTTTTTTTTACTATTTTTTTTTTAATTTATCTTTTTTAATGTGAGGCAATATTGCGTTATTTAAAGGTTTCATGACATAATATCTCTGCAAATTATAGCTATGCAAATTGGTATTAAACTAAACTAATTTGGCTTATAAATTTATGAATTACGCTAAAATTTATTATTTTATAAATTATAACCTTACAGAGTTTACAATTTTTTCCTTAAATTTATAAAATTAGTTAATATCTTTTCTTTACTTTTATAACGTTTTTAATTTATTTCGTTAGTTCATATTTTTATAAATTAAACTAATTTAATTTAAATTAAATCAGTTATTCCATATTTAAACTTGCCAATCCCAAGGTCATTAATTTCAAATTTTTCTCTAATTATTATTATTATTTTAACTATTCAGTTTAACAGAACCGTACGCAAAAGTTCTCAGCATAGCGGAAATATAATAATTTAATTTATTATAAAATTGTTTATTTGCATAAGTGTTTTTAAATAAGAGATTTAAAAAAAAATATTTTAATAGCATGTAATAAACCCAGCATGTTTTGATTAAGATAATTGTTGTTTTTATTGGAATTGATAAATATATAATCAGGCAAATAATTTTAAAAAGTATATGTTCGAAAAAAGAAAATGTTGGTACCAGTATTGAATTCAGGGGGTGGCGAGGAGGGGACATTACCCCCCGGAACATTGAAATGTCCCCCCCCCCTCCCGGAAGATTTGAGATTTTATACTTTTAATGCACAATTTAATTATCTGTTATAATGCACCAAATAATACAGCAAATTATTGAAAATTATGAAAAGAAAATATTAAAAACATTGGAAAAATCCATCTACAGATGAAACCTCAAGTTTTTGCAACATGAAAAGCGATTCAAATAAGTAACAGCATTTGAACGAGTGCTACGGCCGGTCATAGCTTAGTGGTTTCGGTAATCAGTTCAGTACACGGGAGATTACGGGTTCGATTCCCCTCGCGGCAAGTGTTGGTTAGTTTCTATAAACTCACTCAGGAATGAAAAAAAGAAACAGAAATGTATCTGTCCCTTATAAGGTTGTCATCGCGAAGTAACTTTTTTGGTTCAATAAATTTTATTTTAACGGCATAAAAATTTCTGAAAAAAAAAAAAAAAAAAAACGAAAGATATCTGTTATAAAACCGAAAATTAAAAAACGGATATTTCAGAATTCACGGAAAATTTCCTGGAATCTACGGAATTTTTTTTTCCGTTAAAATATGGAAATAGTACTGGCGTCTCGATTGCCAGTACAATTTCCGTTTTTTTTTTTTCATAATTTTTTTTTTTTTTTTTTTTTTTTTTTTTTTTTTTTTTTACAGTGAACGTTTAAATACCAACCTAATGCAAAATCAGCAAAATCCAAAAAGCAGCCAAAATAAATTTAGCATTAAGCTTTTTCAGGGGTTTATAAAAGATGTCCATTCTTCAATCTTAAGAGCAGAGTAAAAGAGGATAAGTGAGAGTCAACGAAAACAGCAACACTCGTGCTGCTTCGTTTTTTGATGTTGCTTCTTAATCGTTCACTCATTTTGCAATGAACAGAATCTTGAAATAGTAGCCTTGAAATAGTTGTATACTAATTCTTTTTCTTCTTTCTCTTTTTTACATCATGTATACATCTTATCAGTTAGTACAGAGGGTGTTTACATATCTTTGTAACAATTCTGATTTTCTCTAATGATTTAAACTGAAATGAAAAAAAAAAAAATAAAACCTATAAAGCATCAATTTGGAATAGGGTTTAATTATCGTCTCCATCATTAAAAGTATTCTTTACTTTAAAATGTCGCTGGAAAATAAACAATGGATCGAAGACTATGGATTTGCGCCTTACGAAGATAATTACTTTTATTCGATTATTGATAAAAGGTGTGAAAAGCACGGTTTTATTATTTCTACACATAAAATAAATGACATATAAAATATTACAATATGTCTGCTTCAGCAGCGAAATTAATTTTACTGCTGCGTCCTGGTAGCTCAATGGTAGCCTTGGAACGTTTTTCCAAGGGTCCGGTTCGATTCCCGGGTTGGACATTTTTCACTCTGCCGGTTGTACGCTTTGTTAGCATGTGTAAATCCACGTATTCAATATTCAATAATTTCAGGCGTAATTCCGCTGCTGGAAATTAATTGAAAAATTAATTAAAATTATAAATTGCGACTGTTAAGTGACAAATCAGTGAAGGCTTCCTGAGCTAGCTGTTAGCATTTGATAAAGTTTTCCAAGACTTTTTACAATAAAAATTGCTTTTGAATTTAGGGTGTTAAGTAAGTAATTTTAGTTACTAAAGAATCGTATTCTTATTTTATTACTTTCGGTAGAGAGTTAAGTTCTGAATTTAATGAAATTATGAGTTTGATTTACGACTTTGGTTTACGCGTTATAATTTAATGGAAGTAGCAATTTGATTTATGAGTTATAATTTGGTCAAATCATCTTTTTAATTTATGAATTGTCGTTTTAGGAGTTTATTGTCTATCAGAACCATATACCTCACATTTTGACAATAGTTTAAATTTTAATAAAAAGTTGTTATAGAAAAAGTTAGAGCAGTATTATAAGAGCGTTCATTAGCTGTACTGATGACATGACATGTTCGACTGTGGAAATTGTGAAAATGAGTCTATTTTCACAAAATCTAAGTCGACACAAAAACATTAAAAAACTAGTCGTTGGGGGCCACCGTAATACTTACCCATCATGGATATGCATAATGTAAAATATTAAAATAAAAATGTGTAAACTACTTATAAAATGCATTGCAATTCCAATAAAATCGTGGCTTGATGACGTCATAAACTTTAAAGGCTCGATTACTGAATTGCTTGAAAGAAACCTCCTTATAACTCCAAAAATAATAATCCTATTAACTAGCGGTTTATCGCATCTGATTAAGCGTCAAATTTTCAATTAAAATATATCTTTGAAGTGAAATTTGGATGAAATACAGGGTCATGAAAAATCGAAGAGTGTGAAAAATAGGATTCCAAATATCTCGGCAACTCATTATCCGATCGACTTCATGCTTTATGCAAAATTTATGTTTTTTTATTGTCTTTTATATTCATTTCTTAAAATAAACAGTTTCGAAAATGTTTATATACCTTTCTTCAGAACGAATATTTCGGGAGTCCGAAAAAAACAGTTCCGGTTAATCGAGGTTATTGAAATTAAATAGGCTTCTTCTCATTATTACATACTAAGTACATACCAAATTGCAAGTCTCTATCTCAATTTTTTCGGGAGATAGAGCGTTTACAGACACACAGACACACAGACACACAGACGGACGGCAGAATTTTTTTTCTAAAAGTGTTTTTCGGAATCTCCAGTGTCTGAAACGTGTAAATCCGTCAAATTTTTTTTTTCGATTTTCAAAACGATTACAAGAGTTACCCTATACTACGTATGATGGGTAAGTAATACATACTTTTTTATTAGAATTGATGGATAAGGATCTTTTCTTTTATATGAATCATAGAGAATTTTTCTTAAAAAGATGAAAATGAAAGATTTAAAAATGAAAAGATTTAAAAATCTTTTCATTCAGAAAAGAAATTTTTCGTTAAAAATTTCAACGCCAGATTTCGGTTTTTTAACACTTCCAGAATAAATTATAAATGTCTATGAACTCGGTCTGTCCGTCTGTCAGTGCTCTACTCTTGAAAATATACTCTCTAAAATGATAAATTACGTTTTCATTTTAATTCATATATGAGACAAAATCAAATATAAACAAATATAATGCAGGAGTTTGATTTACGACTTTTGTTTACGCACTATAATTTAATGAAAGTAGCAATTGGATTTATGAGTTATATTTTGGGGAAATAATCAGTTTAATTTATGAATTATCGTCTTAGGAGTTTAGTGTCTTTCAGAACATATACCTCACATTTTGGCAATAGTTTAAATTTTAATAAAAAAGTTGTTATGTTTTAACCTAGTTTTTACGAGTCATTTAAGTGTCTTCGGAACATTCATATACGATGTCAGCAAACATTATGAAAATCATGTATCAATACCAATACTAATTATTAGTTATATAGTACAGGAAAAGTAGTGTTTTTCAGAGACAACTGATGACCATTCCCCAAAACTTGATAAGAACTTCGTTTTAGCCTTAGAAATAAAGATTGGTGAGTCCCCAAAAAATAAAGTTATTTTACCATGTTGTGATAAAACAACTGAAATTAAATTATTTAGTTGCATAGTTAATTTGCTGAAGTTAAGTTAAAGCCTCACTTTTAACTACAGTTTGACAAAAAATGTTATACGCAAAAACTATGCTAGACATATTTAGCACGTTACTTATCAACGTTACAATTTCTGAATCTATTGAGATCACTGTACCATTTTTAACTGAAAGTGTGTGAGAAAAACTAAACTTCTTTAAGTCAATCGAATGACGCCATCTGCAAGTCGATACAATTATTAGTTACAAAGTTAGGGCAGGTTTTATGAATAAAAAGTCGAAAATTATACTTTACTGCAGGTCAGGTAATATAGTGTTTTACAACAACAGCTGGTGACCATCTACAAAAATTTTTGAAGAACTTCGTTTTGGCACTAAATGCAGATCCAATGAGTTCCCAAAAAATAAAGTTGTTTTACTACAGTTTGCGGGGCAATAGGAGGCATTTTAACTGACAAGTAAAGATGCTATAGTCTGTGACGGCGAATTTTGATTGTTATAGCTCATTCGATTCGTCTCATCGAGCTAAGTAATTTGCTACTTCGCATGTCGGCTATTGAGTTTTGATATTGGTCAAAGTTTAAAATTTTATCGTTCATTGAAAACCAGTTGCCGCGTCAAAGAAATAATTAAGATTTAAATTTATTTACGTTTCTTACACTGACATGCATTGATGATATTAAATTTTTGACACATTGTTCATTCCGAAGAAGTGAGTAAAACAAAAATATTTCTCACAGTGCGCACAACGAGCAAAGGCTTCTTCAGCTGACTCGACGACGCATTCAAAACACCTCTGTTTTCATTCTGGAATTTCAAAACAGTAGGCTGTAAGGGTTTTCGTCTTTATCAATGTATCCTCCTTTGGTAAATCTACCATACTTGTACATAGGAACTTAGCTGATACAAACTGATAATGTGTCAAAGATTGGCACTGTAAAAACAATTAGTAAACTTAAATCAAACGTTTTTCACTGAATGTAATTTTGAAATTTTACTCGGCCATTATAAAAACTCAATAGCCGATATGCGAGGTATAAAATTACTAAGCTGGATGAGACGAATCGAATGAGCTAGTACCTTTACTTGTAAGGGGGAGAGGGGGTGCGGAACTCAACTTTTTCTAAACTTATTTTTCCGCCCGCAACTTCGATGACTTTGGAAAAGACTCAGATGACCTTGTTTTTCATTATTGCTGTTTTAAGGACATTTAATAAGTTGAGGATTATTCAATATGATATAAAGAACTTGTTTCGAATGTAAATAAAGTGTAATAAAGTTGTGCTCTCTCATAAAGTATAATTTTGGACTTTTTATTCATAAATCCTGTAGTAACTTTGTAACAAGTAATTGTATCGACTTGCGAATGGTGTCATTTGGTTTAGAATTAAAAAATACATGGTAAACAATCCCATTCGACCTTACTAAAAACATTTGAGTTCCTTCCTTGAGTTAAAATGCCCTCTTTTGTACCCAAAACTATAGTAAAACCATTTTATTTTGGGGGGAATCATCGGATCTTCATTTCTAGAGCCAAAACAAAGTTCTTCCCAAATTTTCGTGTATGGCCACTAGTTGTTGCTGTAAAACCCTATTTTACGTTTACTAAAGTATGATTCTGAACTTTTAATTCATAAAACCGGCCGTAACTTTGTAATAAATGATCGTATCGACTTGCGAATAGTGTCAGTCGGTTTAGAATTAAAAAATACATGGAAAACTATCCAATTCGACCTATTTAAAAACATTTGCGTTACTTCCCTGAGTTAAAATGCCCCCTTTTGTACCCCAAACCATAGTAAAACAACTTTATTTTGGGGGGACTCATCGGATCTTCATTTCTAGAGCCAAAACAAAGTTCTTCCCAAATTTTTGCGAATGACCGCTAGTTGTTGCATAAAAACCCTATCTTACTTGTATTAAACTATGATTCTCAACTTTTAATTCATAAAACTGGCCGTAACTTTCTAACAAATAATCGTATTGACTTGCGGATAGTGTCATTTAATTAAGAATTAAAAAATACGTAATAAACGATGACCCACTTGACCTCTTCAAAAAAGTTAAGTTCCTGCCCCCCCCCTGAGTAAAAATGTCCATCTTTTTTCCCCCTACCCCCCCCCACAAAAAAAATAACAAGCAAGGTAAAACAACTTTATATTTTAAAACTCATCGGATCTTCTTTTCTAGTGCCAAAACGAAGTTGTTCCCAAATTTTCTTGAATGGATACCAGTTTTCGTCTATTACGCCAATTTTTGGGCTATTTTACCTGTACTAAGAATTAGTAACATTTCAGAAACAGTCAATACGATAATTATGCATCAGTTTTACAAAATAACATATAAAACAAAAAGTAGTGAAATACCGAAATTATTATACACCTATCCTAAATGAAACTAAAATTTTCTTCAATATTATCTGGTTCAGTATTATAACTTATAGAAGGAGCGGGTCCCCCCCCCCCAACCCCCAACCCCCACTGCTTTAGTGCCTCCTCATACAGAATGCTATATTTACTATTTTATTTATTTAAAAATACTCAACTGACAAATGCCTATATTTAGCACGTTCCTTATCAACGTTCTAATTTCTGAATGCGCTGTGTCACTATTTAGATCACTGTAACATTTTTTATGTGCACCATGCATAGTACCAATAATGTGTTGCATGCCTTTTTCGTGTGCCAAGTGCTTTACCTAAGATAAACAAAGATATACGCTGAAAAAAAATATTTTCCCTTGTTCAACAACACTTACTGGCACAATTTAAAGCGTAAAAGCATGCCATTTGCTGGCATTATTATTCAAGTTATTTGTAATCGAATAGTTTTTATTTCTCTTTTTCGATAAATGAATTACAATATGATTTATAAGTCATTATTGTCTCAGGACGGCAATTTTCCTTTCCAGCGCTATCGCATCTGGAAATTCGGTTCAAAATGTCGATTTGACAGTATTTTCTGAAATAGCTTCTGGTTATACTAAAAAATGAAAAAAAAACATAAATTTTGACTTTATAAATTTGATAATAATAATAATAATAATAATAATAATAATAATAATAATAATTAATACATAATATTATATCTAATATATATAATCATTAATAATTAATAATAATAATAATAATAATAAAATTAGTAATTAATATATAATAATAATAGTAATATTAATAAAATTAAAAATTAATATATACTACTACTAATAATAATAAAATTAAAATAATAATAATAATAATAATAATAAAATTAATAATAATAATAATAATAATAATAATAATTTCTGTTTAATAGACACTGCTAATTTCGTGCGTTTGAGAACAAAAAGGAATTAAAAAATGTGTCAGACAGCTTGGATTTGACAGCAACACTGAAGGAAAATGAAATTAAAATTAACAGACTTCTAAAACGAACAGATTTTACAAATATAGTAAAGAACTCTTAATATTTATTTAACATGTCTATACGCGATTTCTCAATTCACATTGTAATTAGTAAAATGCAATAGCAGACATTTCGAAATTATTTAAATATTAGTTAATACTTTTAAATAAAGCTCTATATTTCAGATAGCTTTGAGCATTCAACGCTTCTGTAACTTTGAGAAGAAAATATCATTTTTTTTTTCTTTCACGACACAAAACGTATAAATCAACAATAATGAAACATGTTGTCATGTTTCGTGACATTTCTAAATTTGAAAGTATAAATAAAAAAGATTTCTGCATCTACTTTCATATTGATTAATCAGTTAGGTTACTAAATACACAGACATAATAAGCAAGTATTTAGGAAACAAATAAAAAAATATTGTCATGTTGTTAGCAATTTGTACGTTGAAATAAACTAGTTTCTAGTTAGCTGTTAAAGTATACATAAAATATCTTTTAGTGTAAACATTATTTGCAGCATTTAAATATTAAAGAAGAAGGTTAATTGCATCTAAACACGCACTAAAAGATTTATTTTTGCTCAAGTATTTTTAGTTAAAATTCAAGTTTTCAGCTGTGTTTAAACAGTAAAATTCGATTATCAACTAATCATAATTTCAAACGTTAGTTTTGCCTCTAAATATAAGTTTCAACATATGATATATTACTTTAAAAAATAATATTTTACGATAAATTTATCTTTAAACAGAATGTCCAATAGATCTGTTCACATTTAAAAAAAGACATAAAAATTAAGAAATTATCAGTTGGAGTTCTCTTTGCTTTAAAAGTAACGTTTAATGAAAATTATAGCCTAATAAAAAAAAAAAAAATATTTGTAACACGAAATAATTAAAAAAAAAATAATATTTTACCACTATGTGTTTTTTTTATATGTATACCTCATGAAAATTTCTAAATACGTGTGTGAGAAATACCGAATGATCCCAAAGTTTGTTAAAACTAAAAAATCATTAAAAACAAACGAATGATGCTAAAAAATTACGGTTTGCAGGAATGGGATTAGAGGGAGGTCGGATTTTTCTTAATAACAAAAAAAAAATTGTTAAAAAATTACCGACAGATGACGCTACTTGCATTATATGAAGCAGATTTATGCAAATCAGTAAAACCCCTCAATGCTCACAGATTCTTCATTCGATACGAGCAGTATGCAATCGTTATCAGTTCAAGCGCTGTTGGTTTAACTCTTTTACAAGAACGGAGAATCGGCAGCTGGCGCATTGAGAAAATTCTGCTCTGAAAACGGACTGAAGACAAGAAAAGGGCCTGTTTCATGTGCTGGGATAGTGAAGCTTGTTAGACTCTTCGATGAAATGGTTCTTTTATTATAAGCCTAATTTGCATACATATGCGTCATATTATGCATGCCAGCGCTATCTATCGGCATTTATTTAACCACAACTTTTTTTGTTATTAAAAAAAAAAATCCGATTTTCCTCTAATTCCATTCCTGCAAACCGCAATTTTCTAGCATCATTTGTTTCTTTTTAATGAATTTTTAAAGTTTTAACGAACTTTTGACGCACTCAATATGTTCAGAATAAATTCTGAAATTATTAAAGATTACGATTATCAACAGAAAATAAACAAAGCTTCGGTGTAACTTAAGTGTTCATAATATTGCCCTGAAATGCTTGCGAATTTTTTTTCACTTTGCAAGGAAAAGTAATGATAAACCGCCCTGTCGAAAACACGTAAATCTAATGCGTCATACTGTCAAATTTCACCTTGCTAGAGCATTTCAAAAGAATCACTTTCCAAGATACACATGTAAATAGACTGAAAGGTATATACATTGAATATATAAAGCATGATATACGAATGGTGAGAGAAAAATTCTTCAATGATAGAACTGAACTTTTCTCTCCATTGTTGAAGGAATCAATATCAATAACTTGCAATTTAATAACGTTTAATGAAAAGTTTTGTCTGATATAAAAAATATTTGTAACTTGAAATATTTAAAAAAAATTTATATTTTCCAACTTTTTTATATGTGTATGCCTCATGAAAATTTCTAAATACGTGAGTGAGAAATGTGTTCGGAATAAATTCTGAAATGATTAAAGATTACGAATAAAATAAATCATCTGAAAAGAAACAAAGCTTCGGTGTAACTTTCGTGTTCATAATAATGCCCTGAAATGCTTGCGAAATTTTTTCACTTTGCAAGAAAAAGTAATGATAAAGCCCCCTGTCGAAAACACGTAAATCTAATGCGTCATCCTGTCAAATTTCTCCTTGGTAGAGCATTTCAAAAGAATCACTTTCCAAGATAGACATGTAAATAGACTGAAAGGTATATACACTGAATATATAAAGCATGATATATGAATGGTGAGAGAAAAATTCTTCGATGATAGAACTGAACTTATCTGTCCATTGTTGAAGGAATCAATATCAATAACTTGCAACGTATTCTTGAGTAATGACTTAGAAAGCGACTGTTCTACAAAAACGACTCTGTTCATTTAGAGATAAAACCATTGTACGATGAATCATTCATAAATTTGACACGGTTCCTTTTCTGAAATCTAAATTAGGAAAAAAAAAAAGAATGAATAATTTAAAGAAATATTTTTATACATTTATTGATAAATACAGGCATGTTATAAATCATTTAGTAAGAAATATAAATAAACCAATAGTAGGCAGTAAACTGATTTAACAAAATAAGAGGGATAATACATATCAAGACGAACAATAAGAAGAAATCAGGGTCGCAATCCATTTATTGAATCAAAAATACAGGGTGCCCTACTATAAACCGCACTGTAAAAAAAAGACAAATGCTTCTTTAACTTTCTTAATGTTTACGAAAATATATACTATAACCTCTTCCGAGTTACCCGCCTTTCCGAAAAGCGTTCTTTTTAACTACAGAAACATCAGAAACCAACAGATCTCCAAGAGTTAAAGAGGCATTTATAAAACAAACGTTTCTTTTGCTGCCCGAAATTTTCGGAAACGCCTCCGAGCAGTTTTTACAGTGTATCAATCAGTTTTTTCAACCTGGAATATCCATTTTTCGAATGCTATCAATTCTCAAGTAAAAATGTTTATGTTCAACAAACATGTTAAATTAACAGAATTAACATAAACATTAAAAATAATAACATTAAAATTAATAGCATTAAATCAACATTAAAATTGACATTATTTTTTCATTCTTCTATGTATAAATCGTGTTTTGAGGCTGAAAATACTTACGTAACAATCGATAGCATTCGAAAAATCGATATTCCGAGTAGAGAAAACTGATTAATACACTGTAAAAACTACTCGGAAACGTTTCCGAAAATTACGGGCAGGAAAAGAAAATTTTGTTTCGTAAATGCTTCTTTAAACTTCTGAAATCTCTTGGTTTCAGAGGCTTCTGAAGACAAAGGAAAGCTTTTTAGGACTCGCTAGTATTCGCTATAACCTTTTTAGTTATATTGTATTTTCGTAAACCTTCCGAAGAAAAGAGGTAAATTACGAAATATTTGTCTTTTTTTTACAGAGCGAATCCAGATTTTTGCTCATATTTATAATGAAAAAATTTAGCAAAATTTTCCAGACTCACAATGCGGAAAGTACTAAAAAGTGTGTTATAATTCGGCTCATCAATAACACATATGACATACACTGTAAAAAAATTTGTAATTTTGACAGAAAATATTGTATTTTTGACAGAAGAAAACTGTTTTAAAGAAAAAACAGTTTTTTCCTGTAAAAAAATGCGGATTTTGTAAATTTTACAGAAAAAATCTATATTTTTTTACAGAAAAAAACTGTTTTAATGAAAATATACAGATATTTTCTGTAAATTAAACGGTTTTCCACTGGCGCCAAAATTGACAGTTTTTTTCTCTCAATTTTAGAAAATATTTTTTACAGTGTAGAATAAGATTGAAATGTATGCGTTAATAGATTTTTTATAACTATAGTGGTAAAAAAATATTACCGTAATTTCCGGCCTATAATCCGCGGATCAAACAATCATGTTTCGACCCAGAAATTTCATTTAGTAATTAAAATCAAATATTTACAATGATCCATTAAGTTACATTTTATTAAATAAAATTTCTGGTCGAAACTTGATTGTTTAATCCGCGGATTGAAGGCCGGAAATAACGGTAATAAAGAAGACTATACCTATAATGATAAACCTTTAAAGCTGTTATCCCTCTGATAAGGTAATTGTAATAGCAGAAAAGTATTTAATTAATGGTAGAAAACATTTTTCTATGATTTCTGTGAGTGTGTACTACGATAATATCATTTGTAGAATTCACTAATAACATTTATTTTTAATTTACCCTTTTTTACTAGTTTAAAAATTCTTATTTAACCACTTAACAGTTTTACCCGAACGCCGCTCGAGCAAGAAGAGTTTGCTTGCATCGTTAATAAAAGCTTTTGGATACCACTAATTTTTAACTGTAATCTTCGCTTTATTATTTGGCAGATAATTTTTGATTATATAAGGCTTATATTTTAGTACGGAAAAAGTGGTGTTTAGTCCCTATTTTTAATTTATTGTGTCAGAAAAATGAAACTGTTAAGGGGTGCTTTTTTGAAACTTTTATTCAATTGTATATTGTATTGTCCTCTAAAAAATACCCAAGAGAGAAATGTTTCCTATAAAAAAAAAAAAAAAAAAAAAAAAAAAAAACCACCCTTAGTACTTGATCAAATATTTCACTAAAGTCAATTTTTTTTGTTCTGTTTTTATGCACTATTTAGAATAATAGAAATAGTTAAACATACCCAAGGAGTTGTTATTTAGTTTTAAAATAATTTAAACTAACAATTGCAGAATTCTGGCAAAACATGAGCTTCTTTTTTACAATTTTTCTTATTATAATAGAATTTTAGAATAATCTACATAAATTGTTAATTGTTTTTATGTTAAAACATTAATATGTAATAAAACGCTTAATTTTCAGCTGCTTATGTCAGGTGTGGAATTTTTTTTTTTTTTTTTTTTTTTTTTTTTTCAGGTAACATGGGTTATTTTTTGGAAAAGTTTTTTTTTTTTTTTCAAATTCTCGCTTAATTGGCTGCCACTTTGTAATAAAGTGATAAAATGAAAAATGTTTAACATTAAAATCTTAGTCAGAACAAACTGTAAATATTTAGCCATGTTTTATTTTTTGTATTCTTTGTTAGACTTTATGTAGATAAATTTTTAAAAAATTGGTTTTTTTTTTTTAGAGGACAGCACAATATATCCTCAACTGTTCAAATCGTATAAAATATATATTAGTTTTAAAAACTGTGTGAGCATTATTCTATTTAAATCATGAAATAAGATTTGATATGAAAATACATAAATCAAGTGCTCGTTCACTTTAAACTTAGGAACGGATTTACCAACAGAAATTCATGAACTTGCAAGATCGTGTGAGCTCACGTGAACAACGCATCAAAAAGTCACGCAAGTGGGTTCTATAAAAGGCGACACTTATACAAAGGCTACAAACGCTCAAGCATTCATGTCATTCACAGACATTGTTAATAATTTATTATTTTATTATAGGTACTAAACCTACATTAAAGTAACCAGGGAATACTTTCTTTGTTAAACTTTACATTAAAATAACCAGGGAATTCTTTCTTTGTTAAACCTTGTATTAAACAAGCAATGTATCATGTATATTTTGGTGTTGTAAATTATTTTAATTTACACATGTCAACAGATATTTTCTCAAAGTAAACTGATGAAATTAAAATTAGAAATTACCGCCGTTGAAAATATTTGATTCTCTACACTGTCAAAACTTGCAGAATTGTTTCCGCATACAAAAGAGAGTAAAAATTACTATGACCTCATACATATCCACATACATATCCTCAAAGTTAAAATAAAGCTACAAAAGCTGAAACATTCATGTCATTCGCAAACACTGTTAATAATGTATTATTTTATCATAGATACTAAACCTACATTAAAGTAATCAGGGAATACTTTCCTTGTTAAACATTGCATTAGAAAATCAATGTATCAAGTATATTTTGGAGTTATTAATTTATTTTAATTTATACATGTCATCATATCTTTTCTAAAAGTAAACTGATGAAATTAAAATTAGAAATTACCGTCATTGAAAATATTTGATTTTCTACGCTGTAAAAAAGTGCAGAATTGTTTCCGGATATAACAGAGAGAAAAAATTACTATGACCTCATACATATCTACATACATAGCCTCATACATATCCTCATAGTTAAAATAAAGCTACAAACGCTCAAAAATTTGTCATTCATATACATTTTTAATAATTTATTCTTCTGTTATAGATACTAAATCTGTATTAAAGTACCAGGAAATATATTTTCTTTCTTAAATCTTGCATTAAAAAAGCAATGTATCAAGTATATTTTGGAGTTATTAGTTTATTTTAATTTACACATGTCACCATATATTTTCTGAAAGTAAACTGATGAAATTAAAATTAGGAATTATCGCAGTTGAAAATATTTGATTCTCTACACTGTCAAAACTTGCAGAATTGTTTCCGCATACAAAAGAGAGTAAAAATTACTATGACCTCATACATATCCACATACATATCCTCAAAGTTAAAATAAAGCTACAAAAGCTGAAACATTCATGTCATTCGCAAACACTGTTAATAATGTATTATTTTATCATAGATACTAAACCTACATTAAAGTAATCAGGGAATACTTTCCTTGTTAAACATTGCATTAGAAAATCAATGTATCAAGTATATTTTGGAGTTATTAATTTATTTTAATTTATACATGTCATCATATCTTTTCTAAAAGTAAACTGATGAAATTAAAATTAGAAATTACCGTCATTGAAAATATTTGATTTTCTACGCTGTAAAAAAGTGCAGAATTGTTTCCGGATATAACAGAGAGAAAAAATTACTATGACCTCATACATATCTACATACATAGCCTCATACATATCCTCATAGTTAAAATAAAGCTACAAACGCTCAAAAATTTGTCATTCATATACATTTTTAATAATTTATTCTTCTGTTATAGATACTAAACCTGTATTAAAGTACCAGGAAATATATTTTCTTTCTTAAATCTTGCATTAAAAAAGCAATGTATCAAGTATATTTTGGAGTTATTAGTTTATTTTAATTTACACATGTCACCATATATTTTCTGAAAGTAAACTGATGAAATTAAAATTAGGAATTATCGCAGTTGAAAATATTTGATTCTCTACACTGTCAAAACTTGCAGAATTGTTTCCGCATACGAAAGAGAGTAAAAATTACTATGACCTCATACATATCCACATACATATCCTCAAAGTTAAAATAAAGCTACAAAAGCTGAAACATTCATGTCATTCGCAAACACTGTTAATAATGTATTATTTTATCATAGATACTAAACCTACATTAAAGTAATCAGGGAATACTTTCCTTGTTAAACATTGCATTAGAAAATCAATGTATCAAGTATATTTTGGAGTTATTAATTTATTTTAATTTATACATGTCATCATATCTTTTCTAAAAGTAAATTGATGAAATTAAAATTAGAAATTACCGTCATTGAAAATATTTGATTTTCTACGCTGTAAAAAAGTGCAGAATTGTTTCCGGATATAACAGAGAGAAAAAATTACTATGACCTCATACATATCTACATACATAGCCTCATACATATCCTCATAGTTAAAATAAAGCTACAAACGCTCAAAAATTTGTCATTCATATACATTTTTAATAATTTATTCTTCTGTTATAGATACTAAATCTGTATTAAAGTACCAGGAAATATATTTTCTTTCTTAAATCTTGCATTAAAAAAGCAATGTATCAAGTATATTTTGGAGTTATTAGTTTATTTTAATTTACACATGTCACCATATCTTTTCTGAAAGTAAACTGATGAAATTAAAATTAGAAATTACAGTCATTCAAAATATTTGATTCTCTACAATGTAAAAAAAAATCAGAATTGCTTCCGAATTGTATAGAAGAGACAAAAAAGTAGTATGACTTCATACATTCTGAAACCATATGCTTTTCTCAACAATAATAAAAAAAATTTACTGGAACAACAAAAATGATTTAAACAAAAGTTTACTGTAATTTCATAGTTATCCACGATTCAGAAAAAAATTTCCTCTTCACAAGAAACTTTTAGGGGGAAAAAAAGCCAGATCCCTCAATCGCTATAGTTTTCCGAAATTAGTAAACACTCCTTTTCCGAAATTTATGGGCAGCAAATGTGTCTTTACGAATGTACGAATGTTTACGAATGTTTACGAAAATATATTCTGCAAATCTCAGAAATCTATTGTTTTCTGGAGCTTCTTATTGGTCCTTCTACAAATGGTTTCTAAACATCAGGAAAGGAAAATTTCATACTCACTGGACTCCTAACTCCTGGGTCAGAAGTAATGGACTAATTTGAGTTCACGAGTAATTGGCCACCGAGACACAAAACTGTAGCAAATAAATAATAATGCACGGGTATCTTAATTTTGGTTGGAAGAAAATGTATAGAACATCCAATGAAATAGATTGTTATGGGTTATAATTGCAAATAAAACTGTGATTGAATATTAAAATGATTTAATTAGAAAACTTTCCACAAATCTTAAAAAAAGTAGCTACCACTATTAGGAAAAAATCATGAGATGCCAGTTTTTGGTCCCCGTTGTGACTAAGGTTCTTAGTTGTGAACGTGAACGATAGTGACGTCATATCGACTGGCTGTACTTAGGGAAATTCACTGTCAAGTCATATTAAATGATTTAATACGTACTGCAGTAAATTTTCTAACAATTTTCTAACTCTCTAACACATCTCTAACACCCATAATTCTTGTATAACAATTTATAGCGCATTCTGAGTTTCGTAGAAAATTACTGTTGTACATCGTATCATTTGGATAATAAAACTAATCGTCAGAGAACATTTTATCTTTTTTTATTTAATTTTGTTATTATGTTACATATATCTTCGAAATGAGTCGAAAAAAAAAACCTATTGATACTCACCAATTCATAATTTGAATAGAAAATGCGATAAACACTATAGAGCATATTTCCTCACTTAGTCATTTAAATAATCTATATATTATGTAGGAAGTCACAAAAATAAACTTTTTATGAAGCTTTCTAAGAGACGTTTCAATATGTTGTAAGATAGTTAGAAACTTAATTTAGAAACTTAATTAGGTGTAATGATTTGCCATTAAAAAATAGCTGTAAATAACAACTATTCTGAAAATAAATAAAATTGCTCGTTTTAAACTTATGAAATGATTTTATTTACAAAAGCTCACAAACTTGCAGGATTGTTTCATATCTCGTAGACGACAAACAAAAACAAGCAAGTGTTTTCTATATAAAAAAATGTGATATTTTAACAAAAACTACAAATGATTAAACATTCATGTATCACACGGTTAATATATATATATATAACTTTGCATTAAAAAGGGTACATTAAAGTATATTTTGGTGTTGCAAAACATTTTAATTTACCTATGTCATCATATCTTTTCTGAAAGTAAATTGATGAAATTATAGTTAGAACTTACCATTTTTTAAAATATTTGATATATACATCGTAAAAAATTGCATAAATATTTTCGCATATAGAAGAAACAAAAATTTACTATAAACCTCATACATATCCACTATTCTGAAAACATATTCTTTTCTCATGAAACATTCGAGAAAAAGAAAATCAGATCACCACAAGTCACAATATGGAATGTATCGACTTCACAATGACGTGATACGACTCACGTTTGCCGTTTACTTGTCGACAATGTGTACAGTAAAAATCGTATTTGAGTAGCGCTGCTTTCACATTTTGGTCATATTGAGATCAAGTTGTTTATTAGAGGTGTTGTCGACATATATAATTTAAGTCCTGGGATGATTTCTGACATTAATATATCTACAACACGCTCACTGAGTAATAATATTTGAACTTTGATTTAAATTTTTTTTAATCCTTTGATCAATCGTTTATCTCGCATAATAAAACTGCAAAGTGTCTAGATTCGAAATCTACAAAGAAAAATCAAAAGTTGTTAAATTTAAAATCACATTATAATTTTTGGGCCACCAGATAATTATGTAAAAAGAATTGCAATTGCATTTCCATTTTCGCTAATGAGTATTTTCAACATGCTTTGTTTTCACCAGATATAGAGTACTGGTCTATGAATTCTCCATATATCTTTTTTAAAGTGCAATTTTTTTTAAATCAAAAAGTTTGATTTTAATACTCATTTGGAAATATTTTTTAAAAATAACACTAAAAGAAATTAAGTTTATTGAGTCACTAATTACTGTTGTAAATTCTATCATCAATATATTTTTTAAACGGAATTCAAATACGTCTCTTTCAAGCTTTTGTGCTGAAACATAAAATGTGACTCAGACATAAAACTCATTAATAATTTTGCCTTTCATAAGTTTCGGTAGCACTCATTAATATCCTTTCCTGTTAAAAAATGCCAATATACAGAGTGTTTCCTAACTAATATTTGAAAATTATTTTATAATAGTTTCCTTCGCGTATAAGAGACAATGCCTAACTCTTGTCCTGAAAATGGTGCCTGTCGAAACCACAAGTCTTTAATATGTCATCCTTTGATATTTTCCACTTTTAAAAAGACTATTTTTCAAACAAAGTCAAAATTTTCTTTTTATAGGTTTTCTGCTTTGCTAGATGACACTGACATCTATTGTTCATCTGGAACATCATTGAGTTAACTTTATTGCTTAAGGCTTATTATAGCGATATACTAACTATTTTCTATAACGGGTTGAAAAAAATCCTAACAAGTTAATATTACCTAAGGAAAGTTTATATCATAACAAAAATCTTTATCTGTATTATCAGAAGTATTAGAAAAGTTATGGCAGTTTAGTATTGAATCTGATGATCTGACTAAAAGTCGAATTGTTAGGAAAATTAATGAAATTTAAAAATATTTATTTTGTAAATCTTCTTTTGTAAAACTTCTTTTGTAAACTGATACTGGGTCAATATTGGCTAACTATTGGGTCCTTGACTAAATATTTGCATAAAATATTGCCCCAATATCGAGGTGTTTACTTTTGTGAATATTAATGGAGCCATATATTGGGGCAATATTTTATGCAATGAGTGTAATATTTGCCCGATATCCGGTCTATATTGGCTGTCTACTATGGTTGTTAAGATAAGAGTATCACTGAAATAGCTGAAGATAGGGTATAACGTGAATAGCCAAAACAGGAATTATCTGGAGAGAATTTTCATCTGTTTTACGTTATATCAGGAGCAAAACCAACGATCATATTATTACTATTTTTTAAACAAGACGTGTAATTTGTAACGCTGCCGTGCAAAGTGCCTCCTGGTGTTCGTATGTGGGCTTCAAAAGTTGATTATTCCTTTCAGAAGTTGGCAAAATCTAATCAAAATCAAATGAGATGTAGTGATTTCTTCGTTTTCAAAGTTAAAAAGGTTTAACATTAAAGGATAAACAGGGTCTGTTCTGAAATTAGTCGGACTGGTTTTTTCCTGAGCGAACGGGTAGACGAGAGGCGGTTTGCGCTCACGATCGGTGGAGGGGGATATTGGGAATGCTGGGAAAAATCAGCAGTCGGCTCTCGGCCGTTGAAGAGAGCAGGTCGCTTGTATTGTGAACCCCTGTCGAAACGCCTCGTCACGGATAATCATGGAGCGTTTTCTGGAGCAGCGATACGCGATCAAATTTTGTGTAAAGCTTGGTAAAACGGGCAGACTCACGACATGATTAACGAGGCCTACGGTGATGCAGCCATGGGTAGATCAAGTGTTTTTGAGTGGCACAAGCTGTTCCGAGAAGGTAGGGAAGGAGACGACTGCTCCGGACGCCCTTCGACCAGAAAGGCCAAATAAAGTGTCGCAAGTGAAAAATTTACTTGGAAGTCCTCACAAGACTGCGAAAACGCACTGTTCGTGTCCGCCCAGCCATCGCCAACAATTGGCAGCTGCACCATGACAAAGCGCCGAGCCACACAGCGGTTAGCGTAGTGGAGTATCTTGTCCAGCACAATGTGGCAACGCTGCCTCTTCCCCCTACAGCCCCGATTTGGCTCCGCCAGACATTTTTCTATTCCCGAGAATAAAATCGACGCTCAAGGGGAAGCATAACGGCTCGGTAGAGGCGGTTCAACAGTTTGTGACGAAGGAGCTAAACAGCATTCTGGTCCAGGCGTTCCAGGAGGCGTACAAAAACTGGAAAACTCATTGGCAGCAGTGTGTAGATGCAGAAGGGTGCTACTTTGAAAAATTCTAATCGTTTGTACTATTCTCATGAATAAAAAAAAATGAGTCCTACTAATTTCAGAACACACCCTGCATGCATATAAAATAAGGCCATATATTTTATAGGATCAACTTTTAGAACATTCAATAAAAGAACACATAGTAAACATAAAACATTATTATTTTCTTTAAATGCGTAATATCATGATATCAAAAGCACAGATAATTAAAAACTTGATAGACAGGAAGACAATCAAACCAGGAGGCTCCCCACAAATCTTTACTATAGAAAAGTAGGAACAAAAGTTCAAAACCCATGAAATATGTGCTGGAGCATATATTCAATTATAAATCTGGGAACGGCTCTACTTAAATGAACTCGCTCTATATAAGGCTAGAATGTGAGATTGTTTACAAAAGTTAAAATTTTTAGCGATTAAAGCAAGTGGAAAATAATTAAGAGCGGAAATTCTGGAATTTTAAACAAAAATACGAAGTGTACAAGAAAATATATAAAGTACTAATGAGCATTTACATTAAGAGTCAAAATTAAAATAAGAATTTCGTTATATGCAGACTTCAAACTCGTTATATACAGAATGTGTGTATGTAATGGAAAAATTACTTGTAATTTTTTGCAAAAGGATGTCATCTTATGACCAGAAATTCCTGACTATTTCGACCAGACTATTTCGATTTGACTTAACATAACGGGCTTGTTGATGAAAATGTGTATTAAGATAGAGTAAATTTATTACTAATAAAATTTATTGCATTGCTACACATAACTTTACGTTAAAGAAAATGACTCCAAAGACACCGATGTGAAAGCATTTATAATTCAGCCCAAATTCGTAAAAAGAAAATGAATTTTATATACTGGTTAACAGTATTTCAAATTTTAATTGCTTTAAAGGCGTCAAGCCAACATAGTGAAAAAGTATAACCAAGCCGGAACTCGAACCCGGTCATCAGTATAGCGCAATGACGTTCTACCTACTGAACCACTTGGAACGACACCCAGCCTGGCACACCTCACTATTACATGTTGGCAAGGCTACAGTCGCAGCACAAGATGATGCAATAAAAGGAAAACAATCGAATTCAGTCTTGTGCTGCGATTGTAGCCTTGCCAACATGTGATAGTGAGAGGTGCCAGGCTGGGTGTCGTTCCAAGTGGTTCAGTTGGTAGAACGTCATTGTGCTATACTGATGACCCGGGTTCGAGTCCTGGCTTGGATACTTTTTTTCACTATGTTGGCTGTACGCTTTTAAGCAATTAAAATTTGAAATATTATGAATGCAAGGCGTGAGAAATTTTCTATGAAAATATATAATATATATATTTCCAAGTATTAAAATAGATTTACTGATTAACAGTTTTAGAATATACTTTTCAAAATAGTTACAACAAGTATAAAACAAGGAAGACATTGCTTATAAATCTTAAAGTTTTCAAATATTCATAATATTAAGCGTGGCAAGTGTCAAAGGATTTAGAACTAAGTCATTATTCGGGAAAATAAACATTAAATACAAATTTTGTTACCCTGAAAGGCATAGGTGATCAGTCTTCTCACAATATGCTTTACGCCGACTTGCGTTTTTAAAAAGTAATTCTCACTTAAAAGAGATGATTGAGTGCGGAAGAACGTAAATTAACGGAGTGTGCCCTTTCTAAAGCTACGCTTAACGCAGCAATTAACGCAAACACTGGCAATGCAAAGCTGTTTTTAACCCCATTCTTTCAGTGTCTTATATCTTTTAAAGCATTAACAGGAACGATGTATTTTTATTTGACTTAGCAGATGCTGTAAAGACAAAAGAAATTTGCTTTTATTTTGTCAAGAGTGAAATGTCTTTTGAGGGTTAATTGAAAGTGTTTCCGTTTTTCACAGTTTTTGATTGTGGTTTTATGCTTTTGTTTTGCGGATGAAAACGCAAATGTATCTTTATGGGTGATTAATGAGGAGAATAAATGCGCAAATTAGGCGTATTTAAAGTTTGTTCTTTTTCACTGTACGTATTAATTTAGAAAGCGGAATAAATAGTGAGTTTTTTTTTTTAGCTTGCGTTTTTACATGATAATTATTAAGTACGGGCATTATTGGGTTTCTTTTAAAGTTGTTTTTTAAACTATTTTGGATGTAAAGAATAAAACGATGCATTAAAAATGCAAACACAGGTTGGAAATTGTACGTGAAACGTGACAAATGAGGTGCATTCTTACTATAACTAGTTTTATGCACATTCAGCTCTTGGTGCAATAGCTGTTGCACTCTTATGCAAAACTGCACGAATACAAAATTTATTTTATGTGCAAATTTTATGTGCGCGATGCCACGCCGAAACATCCCGATTTTTCGCGGTTTTTTTTTTTCGAAAATTTCTCGGATTTTATTTTTATAAATACTCTACATGCCCGAATATTTCGAAAATTTTGTAGATGATGTATATCTGGTCTACCGAGATGCTCTAAAATTATTTCTTCGCAATACGGACGTATAGTTACTTTTAGCATAGAAAAAAGAAGGTCTCCGTCCGTTACGAAGTGACCTGCTTTCGCAAATGTTTTCGTATTTTTCAAAACCAATTGCACCGTCGTCTTTAAGAGAAAATTTTGGGTTTGCGGTAACTCTAAAATTGCGTCCTGTAGGGTTGTTGCCATTAAGGGAAAAAAAAGTCCTTCGGGAAAACGACACTTTTTGAAATTTTTTTCAAAGGGTTAACAAAAATATTTTTTTCAAATTGATTGCATCATTTGCGATGTAAGTGTACGATATTTCTGAATATGTCTTCCAATTTTAACTGTACCGAACGATTTGGCGGATTTAGGTTAAAATAAAACTACGAAATAACACAAAAAATCGTGTGTTCGATTCTTCATTTCCTTCCTATGCATAAATCAGGTTCTGGACATGCGCTAGCACTTTTGTCGGCTCGGAAAGAAAAAATTGAATTTTTGAAATGTTTTCAATTAATATCTCGGCTAATTATCAAAAAATTAAAAATTTGAGCCTCAGATGCATCAGGACCTGTCTTGTATTATCATCACAGAAATTTATTTTCAGACTTCTAGGTGCGCTAGATTTCTCTAGCCATCGCTTACACACAGACCCACAGGCGAAACTTTCTTTTATTAGTATAGAGATCTAACGAGTTCCCAACATTAAGTGCTATTAGCATTTACACGTCGAGCAATGTTTTCGTTAAGGAAAGAATCCTTCATCACGAATATCTATTGCCAAATTGCATCTGTAGAAAGTGTTGGAAAATTGGAAAATGTACTTCCTCTCAAAGATAGCTTGTCTAGTTTGCCGATTCATTCAACGATCAGATATGTTCGAAAAGAGTTGAATGAGCAGAGAGCTTAAAAAAGGACTGGAATAATCTTTAAACTGGTCAAAATTAGCAATTTGTGGTCAAACATTATTTTGAAAAAAAAATAATAATAAAAAATAATAAAACTCCACCGATTAAAAGTACATGGGATAAGAAGTCAGCAATGTTCCTCACATACCAATCTATTTTTAAAATATCAGAAATGTGAACAAGTGTGTTAACAAAACTTGTTATGTCGCAAAACATAAAATGCAATGCTCAGCAATATCAATCAATGCATAACATTGATTGGATTTGTCCATTGACTATTTCAATCCAATACCGCTGGCTCTTTAAATCAACTGAAATGAACCCGGTTAAATTCTCGATTTCCACCTGTGTGTTTGCAGTGATCCGGAATCCACTTTGAAATAGAAGTTAGGATTAACTTAACTCTTCTTAGAAAAATATTAAAAATAAAATAAAAACTCTTAGATCCACAAATCAGAAACAACCTGCAGAATACCTCTACTTTGTCCACTTCTATTATTCAACTATTCAGTCAGTACTGGGTTCATTATAAGGAAGTAAAAGAAATCTTTTGGAATATCAATGCATTTAATGGATACTTTAAAATGAAAACAATCACACCCGATTGACACCCATATAAAGTTATCGATAGATAAGGCCAATCTTTTCAAAACTTTACATTAGAAAATATGATTTCATTCATTGATTTACATTGGATGTCGCATTCTACGAATATTCACTTTTACAACATCTTCGCCTAATTGCACCGTGACCCAATTGCAACCCTTACTGTAAACATTCCAGTCATGTCCTTTGAAAAATGAGTCTTATCCATGTGACTTTTCTGTCCCATTTTGTGACGAAGTGCAAATGACTCAAAAATTGATCTCAGTGACTTCACAGTGGAACCACTATCATCTGAGAGGCGTATTATGGCGTAATAAAGATGACAACTTTACGGTTACCATTGCATCTGTAACCATTTGTGACGATTGTGACGTCACAGTAGCTCGATCTGACATTAAGGTTAATATATGATCGAATTCTGGCTTTTAATCGCTATATGATGATGTTATTGCAAGGAGCTTCAGAAATTATTAAAATGTAAACCAACATTTATTTTTATTATATTAAAAAGATTTTTCGTACTAAAGTGATTTTTCAAAAGCTTTATAATTTTTTTTAAAATTGTTTTGAGTCAAAAAATATTTCGAAAAAAAAAATTACATTTAAAAATATTTAGTTTGAAATAATTATGGTTATAAATTTGTTTGAAAAAAATTCAAACGAGAAATGAAAGTTCATTTTGCATTATATGTATAAGTAACAGATGAATAAATCGTTTAAATGTTATGGTTTTCACGTTAAACACACATTTCTTGTACTTGCAACTTATTTCTAAATTATAAAGGAAAAAATTATTGCTTAATTTCTACAGACGAAAATCTGGAAATTTACGAAAAATGTTACCATTCTGTTACTTAAAAAAATCAGATAAAGGAAAAAAAATTACGGTAAAATATATTTTCTTTTTATGCTACACATTGTCATTGATTAACTTTTAGTAAGTGCCGTGATCTCACCTATTTAACTAATGCGAATACTAAGTTAATAGATTTAAAATATTAGTGATTTTCTTTTTCCATTTATCCCGAGAATTCTGAATTACTTTTAAATTAGTGATTTAATTTTTGCTTTATTTTATTTCGGTTTTCGATTTAATACAGAGGCTAAAGAGAATTAAGATTAATTGATAAGAGTACCATTAGAGGATTTCCTAGCGAATTAAAAACAACAAAATTCGCTCAAAATTAATCAGTTCCTAATAATCTTCCTCCATTTTATTATTTTTCAGTTTATCCTTTCTCGTTTTATCTATTTCGGACATTTTAAATTAATTTAACACCTTTTTTTACTCGAAATACTCTTAATGTATCTTTGAGTACCGCTTGACTTAGTTTTCAATTAATTCTATATTGCCTTGTTATTCTTATTTAATTACCAGAAGCATTTGTATTACCTTGCGAGTTACAGAAAAAGAAGATAAAATGAAGTGAAATAAATTATTTAATTATCATGCAAATCGGTAGTTAGCTTTTTTTGCTTCACATTCATAACTTTACAATGTTAAGAAAGTTAGTCTTCCATTTATACTACACGATGATTAATTAGACAAAATTCTTTAAGGAAAGAAGCTTAAAGTGGTCATGAGAAAATTATGATTTTTTACTTATAATTTCTTTAGATATGAAATTAAAATCCTATTAATCAAAAGTTGATCGAAGATTTATCGATTTGTTTGAAACTTTCAATTAAGAAAAAGTTTTCTAACCAAGAGTTTCAATTCCTCAATAGCTAAGTAATATTGATTTTTTACTTACGCAAGCGTATAGTTTCAGCGATTTTAAAATTAAACTGTATCCTTTTTTATTTGCTGTTCAAGAATTCGGATAATTGTTGCAAATAAAATATAAGTAAGGAGATTCGAGAAAATACAGATTTATTAAATATCATTTTCAGATAACTGGAGAAGATACTTAATTTGTGATGTATGTTTTATTTTATAATGTTGGCGCTTCTTCGTCGAGTATGTAAATCGGCATCGATTTTTATCACAGGAACTCTTATGTCGATATTTCCGAATGACAATCTTCCTTTTGTTTGATTGTAAATTTATGACATTAATTGAAGCGAATATGTCTATTCGGAAAAAGTGGTGCTAAAAATACTGTGCTTTATCAGTTATGTAACCCCTTACGCTGACAAATTTAGGAGTACATAAGGTTAAAAACAAGAACCAAATCAAACAATAAAACTCTGGAATGAAGCTCCTTTACACAACGTCCCCATATATGTATAACTATGTATAGACATGCAAATATCAATAAAAATTTCGTTTTACATATATAGTCACTTCTATTTGAAAGCTTTAGTCTACGTGTAATCTTCAATTAAGCACCGTAGTTTTCTCTCTTCAATAGAAACTTTCCCCGTTTTCCCCTTTGCCAAGCTAACTCCTTTGATCTATTTTGTGATGATCAGCATCTGTCATGCCACAATGAATTCATCTGGAGAATCAACTAATTGATTTGGCAGAACTCAATTGCAAAAGTTGACATTAACTCACCAGAGTCAACTAATATTACTTCATTAAAAGAGACCATTTTTTCCTGCTAATTATTTTTTTTATAGTTAGAAAAATAACACAGTGTAATTATTGTTATTGTTAGTTTTTTTTTTTTTTTCGAAAATTTCCGGAGGTAATTTTGCCTTTTACTTATAGATAGTGTTAATCAAGTACTGTTATAGTTATACAGGCACAGAATTATTTAAACCTTTACTACATGATGTATCATATCTGCTACATACCAAGAAGTACTACGTTATTCTACGGCAAAAGCAAAATTTAACGTTTTGAGTTTGTGTTAGTTAATTTCTGATAGAATAGGCTTGATAAGGATTGTTGATTTGTGATTTTTTATGAATAGAGGAATATGTCACAATGTAACTCCGTTAAATCTCACAAATCCTTTTCTCTATTAACATTTTCATATACTTTTTGAATGCGATAAATGTATTTTTTATACAGTAAAGTATTTTTTTTTCTTTGAAAATTCCTTAATATGTAAATTAAATTTTGTTGTGAAATAAATATTTATCATAAATTATGTTTTGAATTACTATCACAGACTTTTCTTGTATTCTTCGTCCAAAATACATTTCTGCACCATAATTTCAAAATAGGGCAGCATTATTTACCCAATAAAAACATTCAGAGGCAGGAAAGTGTTAATCAAATATTATTATTGTTGTACAGGCACAGAATTATTTAAACCTTTACTACATGATGTGTCATATCTGCTACATACCAAGGGGTACTACTTTATTCTACGACAAAAGCAAAACATAACGTTTTCAGTTTATGGTAGTTAATTTTTGATAGACTAGCTTTGATAAGGATTGTTGATTTATGATTTTTTATGAATAGAGGAATATGTCACAATGTGACTCCGTTATATGTCAAAAATCCTTTTCTCTATTAACATTTTCATTTATTTTTTAATGCGATAAATGTGTTTTTTATAAAGTAAAGTAATTTTTTTCCCTGAAAGTAAATTTTGTTATGAAAAAAATATTTATCATAAATTATGTTTTGAATTGCTGCCACAAGCTTTTCTTGTATATCCTCCGTCCAAAATACATTTCTGTGCCATAATTTCAAAATATGGCAGCAATACTTACCCAATAAAAACATTCGGAGACAGGAGGCAGCAATTTTTAATTTCAATTAACATTAAATGTGTGCGTATTGTTATTTTTCATTAATTTTGAAGAATTCTCACGGATTCTGAGCTTTAAGTGTTCTCCGTTCTTGATTTAAAAAGTAAGCATCTTTCATTTACAAAAATATGTTTTCAGTTCATATCTTCTTTCTCGATATATTTCGTTCAAATTTCATATCCTACTCTAAAAAAGCATTACATTATGCAACAAAACATTGTTGTATTTTGTATTTGCATCCATCGTAGATGAATTCTCCGTTACAATATAGAGTCATTCAAAATGAATAATCTGATTTCAAAATGCTATATTTTCATAAATAAACGACACAGAATAAGTAATAACATGACTACAAAGGAAAAATGTTAAGTTTTTGTTTTACAAGTGTTCGATATAACTTCTTTTAGTTACAAGTATAATGCCAAGACGGTATGTAAATTCCTGCCAAACACGTTGTAAAGTGTTTAGTTAAGTTTATTAGTAGAAATGTCCAGTTCAAGACTGGCGCAAACAGTCAATTTCTTTCGGCTTCGTAGAAAAGTGTCTCTCATTCTTACAACATTTTCCGCAGATATGCCTGGTCGCCCTGCACTTTTCCCTTTGCAGAGATATCCACTGTTCTCAAACTGATGTTACCATCTTCGAATACTGTTAGCCGTAGATGGATTAATTCGGTACTTTTGACAAAATGCACGCTGAACGGTGATTACAGATCCATATCGCGCAAACAACAGCACACAAAAAGCTTTCTGCTCCGCGGATTATCACTTCTGCTGCTGAAAAGCTTCTAAAACAGCTTTCGTGAAATAGCTTCACGAAGAACACACGATACCATATCCATTGTTCACAATATATAAGTTCCATATTTTTACTTTGTATTCATGTATTACTTATCATACAGTGTCGTTTATTTTTGAAAATATGGAATTTTGAAATCGGATGATTCAATTTGAATAACCCTGTATTATTAGGAAAATAAACCCTTACATCTTTAATAAAAAAATTAAGCATAAAATAACTATTTGACGCATAGGTGTAGAGTTCTGAAAACTATTGGTGGGCTCAACTCTAAAATAACTCTTTTACATACAAATACGAATGTGTCACTGTGTGTATGTATGTGTGACAGAGATCATTACAAATTTAATATTACTTTTTAAACTGAAATTGAAAAGAAGAGTATATATTTAAATTAACTACAATTTAATGTAATAAATATGAAATATTTAGACAATCTGAATTTGGAATATTTATATAATAAAGATACACTCGCTGTTATTCCTAAATCGTTTATAAAGAACTCACACCCAAAGTTCATTTGAAGTAATGCCGTCGGTCGTCCAGAATATAGATTTGTTTTCGTTTAGATATACTTATGTATATATATCAGCCTTTTAAAATCCAAAATTTAGCAGTTTATTTATGAAAATAGTACACAAAGGGAAAGTATTTTTTTATGTCGTTTTTCTCTGTGGAAAAAGAGAAAAAAAAAAATTAAATGGCAAAATTCGAGAAAAAAAATTGTCGAAGAGAGAAACGTTAAAAATTTTATAAAATATTATAAAGTCAAAATTTTGAAAGATTTTTTACATTAATTAGAGGGAAAAGAGTCCACCTTAGACATTTGGTGGGGCTCGAGTCCCATGAGACCATACAACTCTACACCTGTGATTTGACGGATATGTGTATTGATGTTGCATTGATAAATTTCATTTTGTGACACTTATGCCCTGAACTAAAATACTCAAAATTTCGATTTAAAAATTGAAGCACTTTACAAAACTTTCTTTTTATTTTTCATATTTTTACGCCACTCAAAACGTATTACGTGTACGTTTAACAATAGAAAAATAACGCTTTATAGTGTTAAATAAACTTAATTAGGGAGTATAAATTAAACATTCCCCATTAATATAGAAATACATTTACTTTTTTAAATTAGTAAAGAACTATATACTCGAGTAAAAAATAAATGTTTGCTGCAAGCTCTATACTCTCAAAAATATTTTCCTATAATGGTAACATTCTAACAAATATCACTAACTGGAAAGACATTTTTTCAAACATTACCATAAGAAATCTACATTTTTCGTATTGAAGTATTTCAGAAATCAAAATGATTCGCATTCAAGATCGGTTGGCTGCACTTGGATTTTGCATTTATTTGTTTTCCTCATGGTTATAGAATAAAGATAATATGAGATTGACGAGATATGAAATATCTCATTCAACTACAGCCGCTGGCACTAATCAGAAAAGTCAAAAGCATTTTCTTGTTTTATAAATTGGGATCAAGAGAATACAAAATTAACCAATCAACAAAGGTAAGATTAAGACAGGCTTCATGTTAAAGATTTTATTTGCAACTATATTTATTCGATTGAAGAATGCAAATGTCTCCATTTGGATTTGCACATTGTTAAAACCACTGTAATAAATAATGATGTCTTCAGATTAGTCAAAATTTATACGTAATTTTAGAAAGAACGATTTCAAAAAGTAGTATTTATTTAATGAAAAATGGAGTAAATATTTTTACCTATAAACAATGTCTCTTAGTATAACGTGTTATGCACTGAATAATGCCGTATATGGTCAAAAGATTTACCTCATCTTAAGAGCACATGTGACACGATGTCCTAATAGCACGATGTAACATCACTGTGAGAAATGTCACAAATCGTCACAGTCACAATGGTCACCAAAAGGTGGCATCCTATTTCGTCAAATTATGACTCTCAGCTGACATTCACTTCATGACTTTCTTCGTGCATGAGTTTTAAGACACTCGCACCTCGTCCCAAAATGGGACATATCTACTTCTCAAAGACGTGGATACGACTCATTTTCCACGTCACGCTACAACATTTTAGGCAGTAAAGAATTGCATTTGGGTCATGGTGCTTACATATTTTGGTCATATTCGGGTCACGGTGCTATAACGGTGCTTGCAGGATGTATCAAAAGAATTTTCGTTTTTTCAATGTTTTTATATCAAAGCATGTTGCTGGCACTTTTTCACCCCTATTGTTGAATATAAAATGTTATTTAAGAAGATATATGTTCTATAATCATACATAGACGTCTTTCTTTCATTTTTAGATCGCATAAAAATAGATATAAATGTTGAGATGTTTTACATCGGCAGTATTTTAAACTATGTCTTAAAACCAATAATGATGTCCACAAAATTCGTGCAGTTGGAGGCCAGGACAAATGTAGCGTCCAGACGGTTCAAAAGAAATCCAAACGTTTTAAGGAAGAGGACCTCCGTCTTGAAATCAAATCCAGAAGTGACAGGCCATCAGTTGAAATTTTTGACCAGTTGAAGAGGAAATTAGAGGAGAATCCACTCACTGACATCCGAAAACTGACGGAGAAACTGGGACACACATAACCCGCCATATGACAAGTTTTACAGAAGTTTAAACAAACTTGCAGGGAGTGATTAGTTTTAGCATACTTCGATTAAACATTTCAAGAGGAGAACGTTAAACATTGCAAAAAATACGGAATTCGCGAAAAGGACTAACGGAAACGAACGATTATGAAAGCATTAACATTGATATTTTTTAAAACTGACGGCGGTGTTGTAAAGAAAAATGTACGTACATATGCTACAATATCTTTGGTTTCTTCGTATTTTGATTTCTGAAGCCAATGCCGATTTTTAAACATGCCCCTGAAAAAAAAAGGAAATTCCGATGACTTTCGGAAACGCATTATTTTGTAAGAGTTAATAGTCATATTTTTAGAAACTAATTGCAGATTTTAAAATGGGAATGAACGTAGATATGGTCTGGTATATTTAGATTTTTCATAGCTTGATTGAAAACGCAGATTCGAATTTTGAAATATTGGAGGAATCGCGAAAGTGACTTAAGGAAAGGAGCGTTTTGAAAGGGTTAATATTTTTTTCAAACCGATGACTTCGCTTTAAACGAAAGTCTTTGGTTTCTTTGTATTTTAATTTACGAAGCCAATCCACAATTTTAAAAATCGCAGAAACAAATTCGCAACAGTGAGATTTTGCAACGTTTTTTTATTTTTCAAAGGGTTACTATTCGTATTTTTCGAAACGAATTGCAGGTTTTGAAAGGGGAAGGAACGTAGATATGGTCTAGTATTTTTTTTTTTCGTAGCTTGATCAGAGGTGCTGATACAGATTTTTAAATATTGCAGAGATCGCAAAACGGCGTAAGGTTGATATTAATACACTGGTGTGCAAAACTTAAGAGCAACAAACACAAAATGCTAATTTCTGAACACGTGAGTACTCAAAAGGAAATTCTATAAAGAGCAAGTGTAGAAAAGAGGTACTACCCTGACAGCACGGCCAGTCGATGTGAAGTCCCCTTGACGTCACACATGGTTAGAAGTGTCACAATCGCTACGGATAATCAAAATATAGGATATTTCACTGTCTCATTATTACTCTCAAATTATTGTTAACACTAAAAGTCACTGTGACTGTCGCTTTGTGATGGGTCACCAGATGACATTATAATGAAGTCACCTTGTGATTCTCAAGTCACTGTCAGTTGAAGACTGAACTTTGAAGTCATTGTGATCGTTGCATTGTGATGAGTCGCCAAATAATGTCACAATGAAGTCGCATGGTCACTTTCTGGTGATCGACACTCTATTGTGAAGTCATCATTGCATTCCTTTGTGACAAGTCACCAGATGATTTCATTTTCTGTCACTTGGGAACTCGTCACAGAACAGCTATCATGATGACTTTACAATGGAGTGTCAAAATGACAGTCATGAGAGTCTCAAGATGACTTCATTGTAAAGTCACCTGGTGACTCGTCAAAAAGCAGCAGTCATGGTGACTGTTCAGTGGAGTGACCAAATGAGAGTAAAAATGAGACGAATGAAAGATATCATATTTCTGTTCATTGTAGTGACTGTGACAATTGTGACCTTTTGTGATGTCAAGAAGACTTCACATCAACTGTCTGTGCTGTTAGGGTAGTACCTATTTTCTACACTTGCTGTTTATAGAATTTCCTTTTGAGTACTCAAGTGTTCAGAAATTACCATTTTGTGTTTATTGCTTAAGTTTTGCACACTAGTGTATCTTTCAAAACCAAAGGCGGCGTTCAAAATAGCGAAGTAAAGTTTTTAATTTAGGACACACCCAGAAAAAGGAATTGATTAAAACAACAAAACATGTTTTGTTGAGTACATTTTGGTTGTTTTAGTCAAATTTTTAGTTCAAGTAAAAAAATTGGTTTTGTTGCTTGGACAAAAAAATATTGTTAACACTCGTACAAAATTTTAACAAAATTTCACCAATTTTACTTGAACTAACAAAATTTGTTTCTTTTAATTTTACAATATTTTTGTAATTCCAGCAAAATTTTGTTATTTTTGAAAAATTTAAATTCTTGTGTAGTAGCCATATCTCTCTTACGTAACTTGATTTATTTGACTTATATAGCTATATAATTACATGATTAACATAATTTTGCGGTAATTAAAACTTTTTTTCACTGGGACGTACAAAGGTAGTTTTAAAAATCCCCCTGTCCCATTTATTACCGTCTTCTATCTTTGCAAGAAGAAAGAATTGGATTCATGAAAATTTTCGATTTCCGGTTGTCCTGAACGCGATTTCGCTGTTTTTATCTCAAGAACTAATGTACGGAATTTAATAAAACCTTTTATTCAGTTACTTTCTGATATAAATTGTTGCTGATTACTTTTTACTTTAAATCGCGCAACAGGTGGCGCTGCTATGTTGCATTTTTCGTGATTTCTGCAATAACTCTATCTCATTTTCAGCAGTCAAATACGCCTGTAATCTTTGAATAATAACAAGGAAATTTTTATCCTGCTTTTTACAGGCGTAATTCACTGCTGAAAATGAATAAAAAATTAACTATGTGTTGCCGTATGCTGTGCTTTGTACTGTCATCTCATGTTTGCCGCAGAAATTTGCGTGCTCCTTTTGACATTCCAGCAGCCGTTCCGACATATATAAGAGTGAGAAATGCCAGATATCGTTCCTGGTAGCGCAGTGGTAAAGCGTCAGGCTGCTGTTCGGAGGACCCGGGATCGACTCCCGGCATGGGCAGTTTTCATTCTCTCGGTTTGCGGCTTGAAAAAAAGCCGGATAAAATTCACTTGTTATTGTTCAAGGTTTACAAGCGTAATTGACTGTTGAAAATGAATTAAAAAATAGTTAAAATTGCACAAGTAGATTGGTTCATTTAACAAATGTTGTTGTAGTATAAACAAAACAAGTTCGTAATATAACATATTTTATTGATTAAACAAACAAAATATAGTTTGTTGAAAAACGAAAATATATTGTTAAAATAACACATAGCATATATCTATGTAACAAAAATAATTTTGTTAATTCCAGTAAAATTGAACCATTTTACTTGAATCAACAAAACATTTTTTTGCTGACGATACAAAATTTTTTTTTGGAATTGCAAGAAAAATCAACAATATTTTTTTTGTTGATTCAAACGAAATTTCCAGTGACCCATATTTAAACAAAAAGTTTCGTTGGGGCAAACAAATTTTTGTTGATTCAACAAAACTTTTTTCTGTGTGCAGTTGATTGTTCGTTATTTCTTTTAATTCAGCCGATGCAAAGTTCGTAATGTGTGTGTGTGGGGGGGGACATGAATTTGATGTTTCGTAATTACATTTTGAAAGGGCTTTAATAATTTTTCAAGCAAATTGCGGCGTTTAGAACCTAAAGATACAAAATTTAATAATATGTCATCCGTGTTTCAGTAATTTGTACGGTTCGGCGGTAGTGTGTTAAGAAACACGGCAAATTAAAAAAGTCGATCCCGCACTTTGCTTTTTCTATGATTGTTGGCTTCAGAAGGCTCTGAACTGAGCCCAGTTCGGCTCGTTTCAGCCTAGTTCAGCCTAGCCTCGTAGCCCCGCGCCTGCCGATTTTCAGGAAAAAGAATGCGTTTACGAAGAGTTGTTAATTAATATCTCGGCTAATTATCTTAAAATGAAAAAGCTGAGCCTCCAAATTCATCTTCACCTGCTTGGTACAATCCTCATAAAAATTTTAAGACCTCTGTGCACGGTACATTTTCCTAGCCATCGCCAATAGACACGCACACACACACATACAAACTCTCTTTTTTATTAGTATAGATTAACACAAGTTGCACGTCCGGATTAAAAATGAAACTTAACAATTTTATTTGAATCAGAAAAATACCATTTTCCTCAAAAGTTCATCAATTCTATTATTCACAAACAATAATTCGCACTGTCTGAGTAGATGTTAATAGAGGTTTAATGATGAGAGAGAATGCATTCTCATAATTAAGAAGGTTGGGCGGTGATGTTTTTCATACGGAAAAAACTGTAAGTTGAGTTGGGGTAATTATGAAATGGGGTAATTCAGAACAAGCGCCACTAAAGCTCCTGTAAAATTAGCTGATACTAAAGTGAAGTAGAAATCAAAGATTTACATCCCAGTTGACAAGATGAGAGCATTCCTGCTTCAACTTTTACACCATTGCTCACGGTTATAAAATTCCTTAACAGCTCAAAGTGATAAAGAGTTTTGCAGTGCCTGTAAATATTCTTCGTTTCTATCAGATAAAAATCAGGTAAGTATTTGTTCTTAATCAATAATTGTCAAATTATAATTTCTCTAAACAGAATATCAATAAGTTCTTGCTCGAACTCATTTTGAAGAACCTACAAAACCATGTTCATAACTACCCCACACTTTTTGTGATGTGGGGTAATTATAAACAAATTTTTTCCTAAGTGTTTTCTTCCATATTAGGACGTATTAAGCGTTATATTAAGTGAGTAGTAGCTTTAAGTCGCCTCTGAAACTTGTGTTCAATATTGAAAGTTTAATACATCTAAATATCAGAAATTATATCGGCAATCCCTATAACAGGGGCCCCTTAGTTCGTTCAGATAGATTTTCGTTTAAAAATATAAGGCAGTGAGGGTCCCTAACATAAGGTTTGTTTGGAAAGATTTCCGTTTAAACAAATAAATTCAAAGCAGATCAGATCATGCGTAGCACCTATTGTGTACGCGCGGCTAAAGGCAGTGGGGCCATAGCTCTAGGTTCGTTTGAATAGATTTTCATTTAAAAATATAAAATCATACAAATTCGAGGGTATATGCTGCCGATGGTGATGGGGCTCCCACCATTAGGTTCGTTTGGAAAGATTTTAAAAATATAAAATCATTCAACAACACTTGGTGGGTCAGCTAGTTGTAGAATATTGTGTTAATGAACCTGTTGTCAAACAAATGTTCAGTATGAACTTGATAATTTTTGTAGAATACCATCCCGACACAAAAATAGATGTTCACAATTACTTCGTAATCTTTGGGGGTAATTATGAACATCTAGGGTAATTGTGAACAAGTAATTTTAGGTACTTAATTATATCCCACAGTACAAATAACTAAATGTAATTCAAGTATAGAAGGGATACAATAGCTATATGGCGATTATCCAAGGTTTCGCAATTCACATAGATCATATGCTGTTTAAAGCTGTCAGTAGTTGTAACTATTAAAATTTGTTCACAATTACACTAATTGACTCTATGCTTTACATGTGTCTATTATGACACACTTCATGCGATATTTCATGTATAATCATATTTTATATTCATTTCACACAGAATCAGAAACACATACATATAACAATAATTAAAAAGAAAGACCGGATCTTGTACAAATTATTTTACTCTTCAATTGTAACATTCTTTTCCTCATACTTCTGAGCTTCGGCTATATATTCTGTCTTTCCAGTTTTGCAGTATTATTTCCTGATTCCATTCGTTCCATTTCCTGATTCCATTTGCCGAATAATCCTTTTAATCTTTTTTGTGAGAAGTTGGGTCGAAATTAAGCTAAAGAAACTTCCCATTTTCGTCTTACTTTATGGGAATCATCCCTTGACGACATTTCACATGCTGTAGCCAATATTGCTGTTTCTTTTTCACTTCTCCCTTTTTAAACAATTTCCAACAAAGTTGAAAAGTGTCTATGAATTAGGTTTGCCTGACCATCTGTCTGTCCATTTATCTGTTTGTGCTCTAACTCGCGTAAATATAGTCGGACTGCAATGTAATTGATATATGTTATTGAGCCTTACCATGGAATGTTCGGTATTAAAAATGATGTGTGTAGCATTTATAGTTCGTTTACAAGGGCACTCAAAAGAATGCCGTTACATTACGGTCTATAATGAAACATCGTTTGCAATGTATGTTAATGAATGTACACTATTTAAACAAATTGAAATTGATATACATCACTGAGGTGCATTACAAGATGCTTACTATAGAATAAGGTGTGCATAGCATTTGTCGTTTATTTACAGGAACACACAAATGAATTAAGTTACAGTCTGTGAGCCTGGAAATGCATTTACATTTGTGGTACGAGTTTTTAAATTCAACAATTTTTTTGAATTTTACCTGATGTGTATAAATTCTATAAATCATATACAGGGCTAAACAAAAGTTTTCGAATACATTTCCGTTCACTGGAAGAAATTGCTGAAAGGTAGTTTTCAACTGTGTTGTGCGTTTCCTAACTGAACTAAATTTTTTAATACTATGTATAGCACATATACAAATCTATAGATCATGTACAGGGCTGCACAAAATAATTCGAATATTTTTCTGACTATAGAAGGTAAGTTCTGAAATTGGGTATTTAAATGCGTTAAGCGCTTTCCAAAATGTTTACTTAGACATAATTTTGCACTTGGTAGTGGAGGCGACCGCCACGGTGAGGGCCCGGGTTCGAATCCTAGTATGGCATGGGTGTCGTTGTGTGTGTGTCTTCAGTGCTGTCTACTTCCTTGTGTCTATCCCGTCCTCAAGAAAAATTATGTAATTTGTCAAAGTCCTGTATGTATCTCTGTGAATAAAAAATATGGATCATTCGAGACAACAGCCTTGTAGTTGATAGGTCTCCAAGCAATCTCCTTCAAATGTCAAATGTCAAACCATCTTTCACCTTATTGAACGGTGAAGTTTTGTACAGTTTTCTGAAAGTGTTTCACAATCTATGCTTGACGTATAATTCTCTTTTCTTTCTTTTTTTTATTTTCTTTATATATATATATTGGAGAATATGATTATTTTACTTTTACAAAAGATTATATATATAACAACTACAATACTTTGATTCAAATGTATGATTCTCCTATCTTAAGGATTAAATTTCGGTTCTTCTGAATGACAAATATATCTAAGCGACTACTGCAATAATTCAAACTATAGCATCCTAAAAATCTGTTATCGAATTGAAACCCGAAATAACGGAGACACGAGGCTATTTTTGTGTCAACCTGATCATGTTCTGATGTATTTTTTAAAAAATCTATCAATTTATTTTATGGGAAAAAATTATTTTAAAAATTCGTTGACGTTGTTCAGCTGATAACCCAAAACTTTTTAATTAACAGTAACAATAAGTCTGTTCTGTTTTATTCTTCTTTTCGAAACAGTCCATGCGCATGAGTTGTGAAGAATAAATATACTTTTCAAAGTTGATGATGCACTAATGTATAATGCGTCTAATGCAAAAACAAAATGCAAATACTTAAAATTTCATTGTTAAGAGAATAGTAAATAAAAATTACTGGTATTGCTTTTACGTTAAAAATATTTTTCTAATACGTATATGTACAAAAAATTAGTTCCAAACATTTAACAATTTACGATTATCACTGCTAGTAATTTAGAAATATGTTTTATTTTCCAAACCACATTAAGAATTTTTCACAGGGATTAAATAAAGCTCTTTTTACAATTCTATATAAATCTGTTTATATAAGCATCTTAATTCGTCATTTAAAATGAGTTTTGAAACCAGACATTTAAAAAAATCGAAAATGTGTTACTATTAAAATTTTGTACCATTGTTAAAAATTAAATATTAACTAACAGAAAATTAATTTTATTTTTTATTACTCTATAAAGATAAATTAATAAATGTGGCATTGAACAATGCATTTTTTTTTTTGCAGTTGTGGTTGCTTCTGTAGTCTTTTAATTGATACATTAGTTGGTCGTGTTTTGTAAAATTGAAATATTTAAATTAAACAAGTATAGAAATTTTGCTGCCAACAAATAAATTTTTCCAACTGCAGTGCTTCGTACTAAATAAAAGACAATAAAATATTACTATTGAAAACAATTAAAAAATACATTTTAGAATGCATTTTAGTATAATTAAAAAATACATTTTAGAAAAATTATCCACCAGCACAACAGACTTTATGAAATAACACTCAAGAAATGCCTGAACATTCAGTTATATCCTAAAATTAGTAGTTGTGTATATTTCTTATCTAACGCATTTAGTAAAACAATGTAATCCAAAATATTAAATAAATATAACGTAATATATTTTCTTATTCAACTCGGTTTTTATATAAACGATCAAAAAACAGCTTATTAAAGAATTATAAATACATAAATATTCATATAACTTTAGCGCATTTTTTTTATTATTAAAGAACAAAAAATCTATTTCTCCTTAAGGATCAAATACATCTTGTTCTGCTCAAGGAAGAAAAGATTTATGAATGGAATTCCAAGATATGAATTTTAGGAGGAACAGCACTAAACCCTGGATTCCAATCCCCAAAAGGGTTTTCCTCAGCAATATAGTGTTCCTCCTAATTCTGTTAACAAACCATTAGATTTCGGGTTGAAGTCTGGTAGAAGTGCATTTCTTAGGCTGTAATTTCATTACTTTCTTCACCGGCATTTAATATCGAAAGCATTTAATGCAGTTCCTCCAACTTTCGGCCTATTGATAATTCACCGATAGGCAGAACATGGGAAAACGATTAAAGATAAGAAATTGAATAAGTAGTTTTCAAGACGGTTCTGTGATGTTAATAAAAATATGTCTAATAAAAATAGCTGACATCAAATCCAAATTTTATGTTTGCTTGTGATTTCTAAAATTAGTGAATTAATATCCTGAAGTATCCATTAATCTATATCAACTGGTGTCCAAAAGTATTGCATATTAAAAAAAAAGGCTTATAATACGAAAAGTACTAAATAAATTAATATAGATCGCTCAGAATAGACAAAAAATGGACTAAATAAACTATTTTCTATTAGTTTATTGCAAATAATAAATACCATAAATGTCTACAATGAAAACATAACAAGAAATGGGTATCATACCAAACTAACTTCCCGGCAATTTAATACCTTTAATGTTTAAGATGAAGTATGGTGACCTCTTACAGATATACACGACTCACAGCGACGTGTCATGCTATTTATAAGAGTGTTAATTAAGTTTTGAGGTAAGTTAATCCACTCTTGCTCAAGGGCTGCCTGGGGGTCGGAGAAAGTTCTGGGAATCTGTTGCAGACTTCCAATGCGTCTTCCTAAACCATCCCAAGCATGTTCGATTGGATTTAGGTCCGGCGAATAAAATGGCCATGGTGTACAGTTGATATCTTCACTTTCGAGGAACTGATCGATAAGGTTAGCCCTGAGAGGACGCGTATTATCGTGCATGAAAATGAATTCAGGACCAACTTCACCCCGAAAAAGTCTGGCAACGGGTTTCTGTAGCGATATGCAGTCACAGTCCCGCCAATGTACAGAGCAGACGCCCTGTACGTTTTGTACGCCCTGCAGAGGTCCATTGATCATAATGCCGCCCCATACATGCCATCTCCCCTGTGTTGCTGCAATTCATGTATAAATGTTGGGTTACATCGCAAACCAGGCTATATCCGTATGACAACACGTTGACTGCCACTCTGTAAATTAAACCTGAATTCGCCAGAGAACATTACGTTGCTCCACTGGTTTGCAGTCCCTACTATGTTATTTTTGCGCCATTGATACCAAATACACCTGTGACGAGGGGTAAGTGAGGCACATATTGTCAGACGGCTGGAAAGACCGTGCTGGAAAGACCGACAAATAAAGACCATGCTGACTAAGTCGCCTGTATACAGTTTGTTGCGAAACTAAACAGTTTGTTGCCAACCAGCGGCATTTAACGCTGCAGCTATCGCTCTTGCTGGCATTGTTCGGTTGCACTCGGCCATTAATACCACAAATCGGTGATCTGATAGCGTTGTAATATGCGGACGACCTTCTACAGGACTTCTACTAACATTTTTCATTAAAATGCAGAGTTGCCGCATTCTCGAAACCGTAGATTGGTCGATACCAACAGCTTCCGTAACATCGGCCTGACACCAGACAGACTCCATCATACCAATAACAGGACGTAAATTCATCCATTTGGTGCGTAAATAACTTATCATCAACAAAAATGATTGAAATCACCGCTAGAAACAACAAAAAATTAAAAGAGCCTTCCATTCTCACAAACAAATTAATTTGCAATTCACGCTTTTGTCGTCCAATCCTTTGAAATGGTTTATTTGATTTGTTAACAAAAAATCATAATTACCCCTGGTTTGCATACCGTTTTCTTATTATGTGTATGAATTTTCAACGTTTTCCAACAATCACGTTTTGAGAAACCAATGATTTATTGAAATATGCAGTACGTTTGGCCATCAGTATAAAAATAAAGTTTCGCTCTGTGCGTGTCTGTGTGTTTGTTGGCGATGGTTAGCGAAATGTACCGCACCTAGAGGTCTGAAAATTTGAATGAGGATAGTCTAAGGGCAAGGGGGCAAGTCCCGATGCACCCAAGGCTAAGCTTTTCAATATTTTGATAATGAGCTGATATATTAAATAAAAACTCATTAAACATGGCATCGAAAATGGGATTTTTTTATCTGAAAAAATGGCGAAAGAAAACAACACCTGCTTTGAATTGAAATCGCAGACGATAGAATTTTCTAATTTTCACTAATCTGCTAATTGTAAGAAACCATTGTAGGTATAGATTTGAAAGTCACAGTATATACGTATTTTATTTTTCTGATTACGAAAATCCATATTTTTGAAAATCGGCCAGTAAATTTTCTTAATATTTGCAAAAAACTGACCCGACGTATTCAGATTGACCCAGGCGGAAGAGGGAGTCGCATTAAATTTGCTTCTGCTTCGGATACGTCTCATCATTTACTTTCTGAAGCAAATTAAAGAAATTTCAAAGTCAAACCAAAGCCATTCTGTTCCAACCACGCCATTTTGTTTCTGTTTTAAAAAGTAACGATATTTGTTAATGTTAAAGGTCATTGGTTTAATTTTGATGGAGGGGGGGGGGGGGGGCGTTCAATCGTAATTTAAATATCGCGTGCTAAAATATTTAATGCTAAAATGCTTTTAATACTAAAATATTTTTCAGTACGTCCACAGCACACTTGCTATAATGTGCAGCAGGCAGCGAGGACACGTGTTGGAGGTTCGTTCAGAAGAGAATGCGCCACCCCCTGGCGGTGGAAGGGAAACTAAAATTTTTTCCGGCACGTGCTGGTATACGCTGCTGTAGGCAGAAGGGACCCGAACCAGAGATTCGTTTTTTTCGAGGTTTGTGTGAACTCGAGGCCCCGATGAAATTAGGGGCCCGCTAACGGGCGCAACCCAGCTAGTATATTTATAAAATAAAGTTTTGCTCTGTGTGTGTCTGCCTGACTGTCTGTGTTGACGATGGCTAGAGAAATCTACTGCACATAGAAGTCTGGAAATTTGGTGAGGGTAATTAAAAGCTGTTCCTGATGCATCTAAAGCTCCCATTTTTATTTTTTTGATAATTAGTCAAGATATTAATTAAAAACTCATCAAGAAAGTTATTGTTTTGCAAATATTGGCAGACGCGTCCGCGCATTCTCAGTCGCTGCTTTAGAGAGCGCATAGAAGGGAAGCACCAAATTCCGATTTTTTTTTTCTTGCCGTTTGTCTTAACGTTTATCGGCCGAAACTTTCGGGATACGGAAAAAAGAAAGACATATTCTTAAATTTTGCATTTTTACGTCTTAAACGCCGCAATCAGTTTGAAAAAATATTGTTGCTAACCGTTTGAAAAAAAATTCACAAAGATTCGTTTTCGCGACTGACTTTTCCTACTTTTTGGCGACGCTCCCAAAGGCCTCCATTTCAGAGATACCGTTTTACAAAATATATATTTAAAACTGGCGCTTTCTTCTCTTTAACAGTGCAATCTGTTTTGAAAAATAACGAATTGTAACCTTTTTAAAAAAATTTGTGACTGCAGGTCACTTCGCGCCTTCCAAAGACTTTTTTCTGCTCTAAAAGTAACTAAACGTCGGTATTTCACCAGAGTCATTTTAGATCATCTCAGCAGACCGGACTTACATCACCTTCAAAAATTTTGAAACGTTCGGACGAGTAGAAGTTTTTTCAAAAATAAAATTGAGAATTTTTTGAAGAAAACGCTAAAGCGCGGGTTGTTTCGGCGCGGCTTCTCTCGGCTTCGGCTCTTATTTTCACGACTAAACATTCATATTTCTTTTCACGAAATTATAAAGAGAGGTTGGATATATTTATATTTATAACCGATTAAATTTTCAGAGTGCGGCGATAAAATCGATTTTTGTTATCTTAAAGGACCCGACGCGAAAACAAAAAAACAAAAGAGAAGAAAACATACTTATTTTACAACTAGATATCAATATTTTTTCACGAAATTTTTACACGGGCTGCAAATCAGTTATATTTATAACCGATAAAAATTTCTAAGAGTTCGGATAACAAGAATTTTTTTTTTTTTTTTTTTTTTTTTTTTTTTTTTTTTTTTTAAACTATGAAACGTGAAAAACAATAAAATATCTTTTTACGAATGCTTTTACCACTAAATATCAACATTTTTTTCGCGAAATTTTTTATTTAAAAATATAAATTCATGCTAAATTGGGTTAAATATATAAAATCATAAAAAATGAGGTTTATGTAAGTTATTATCACGGGGCCGGGCAACGCCGGACAGTTTAGCTAGTCTTTAATAAAATTTCACTTTTAATTAAACGTGCAATTAATCATGTATATCAATTTTGCAAATTTCATGCATTTACATATAAAAATGACTCCGCAAGTTGGAGAAGAAGTTTCACGTTGTTGAGGGGAGGAAAATATTTTTCTGAAAACAGCCTTAATGGATTAAAAAAAAAAAAAAAGTTACAAATATACGTTTTAAAGAATACCTTCCATATATGATTTTATTTAGAAAATTCTAAACTTTAATTCATCGTTTTAACAGACATCCAACGGAGGATGTTAAACAATTCGTTTATATCTTTTTTCTCTCTCTGTATATTCACACATAACTTTTGAACGGATGATCCAATTTCCATACTTTTTACTTTCTTCTATCTGTACAAGAAGGAAGTATTGGACTCGTGAAAATTTTCGACTTCTGGTTTTCGACAGATTTATACGTTTTAGAAGGTTCTGAACACGATATGGCTGTTTTCAGAAAACGGCTGTCCGTGAGACTGAGTCTGTCTGTCTGTATGCATGTGACGCACATTTTGTGAGACGCTCTAACTCACGAACTACTGCATAGAATAGGATAAAATTTCATATGAGGTTCAAACCTTATATGAACTGGTGTTGATTAATTTTGGAGCAAATATTTGTTCCAGTTATGGGATGCTTATATCTGCAGTTTATGTACTTAGAATTCAACGGAAACAATCCTCATGATAGGAATATGTAGTCATTTAATTTTGTTTGCGGTCATTTAAGAGGGGGGTGCCGAAATTCGATGACTTCTTCGACCAGTTATATTACCAGTTATATCACCAGATTTGTATCACCAGTTTAAATGCACTGAATTCAACTAAATTCCACACTTAGCATCCTTAATATGGGAATACATTGCCTAAAAAAACTATTTGCTAAATCGATGAAATTTCTTGTTTTATTGAAATCATTTAATTGATCTGATTTTTATAGAAGAAAGTAATGCAATGGACGCAACATACATGTTTTTTTTTCTGGAAAGGTCTCTTTCTGCAGATGGTCCCGTTTCAATACCATTAGAATCTAAAAATGATATGTTTGTTTGCCCTTAAATCTTCATGTCTTTTCTTGACTGTATGAGTTTTAACATTCGAAAACATTTTATAGTGGTGTTAAGTTATACAGTACTACTTTTTACGCTTAGCCAGTCGTATCGTATATAGTGTTTTGTTACAGGAACACCACAAAATTGGTCATATATCATCGTCTACTGCGCGTCAAAATAAGCGGTATTGGTAACAATGAGATTTAAAATGAATGTGGATTACAGTTACTACATCTACAACCCTTGGCACAAAAATTCCGATCATTACACCAACACTACCATTTTTTGTAAGAAAGGATTATTTATTCTCACTGCATAAAAATTAAACGAGCATTAGCAATAATACATTTGTATTATATATAATGATCAACAATATGCAATAAGAAAAATCATTATACATCAATTTATAAACAGAAAAATGGGGATTGAAATTTAATCACCAATGAAAAAATTATCCAATCACGCTTTGATTTGGAAAAAAATAACCGATCACTGTAATCAATATATAGTAAATCCACCGTTAGCTCGGATGACAGCCAAAATTCTTCGTGGAATGGAGTCAATAAGCTTTTTACACTCATTGGGAGCAATTTCACACCAGCATTCCCTTATAGCTTTACTTAGTTCTATGGCATTTGTGATCCTTCGAAAATCGATTTTATTTTTAATATATTCCACAGATTTTCGATGGAATTAAGATCCGGACTATTCGGCGGCCAAATCATGGTTTTAATTGGATTATTACCTACATTTTGGAGAAATTTTTTCACTGATTTAGTGCGATGGGAAGCTGCGTTGTTATCTTGAAATAACAAGTCATATTGATCCCCAAACCATTGATCTATGCTGGGAATCGAAAAATTCTCTAAAATGTCAATGTAAACTTCAGAGTTTACTGTACGTAACACAATACACAATTTGCCGACGCCTTGTGATATCATACAACTCCAAACTGTAAATGCAGGTGAAAATTTAGTCCTCGTATTGACATACTTATCATTGAACTTTTCACCAATTCTCCTCCAAACAAATGTTCCACAGTTATCACCTGTTCCGAGAGATATGCGAGATTCATCGCTAAAAATAACTTTATTCCATTTATCAAGTGGCCAGTGTACATGTTTTTTACACCATTGCAAGCACTCTTTTCTATGCTTTTTGTCAAGTAAGGTTTCGTTTTAGCTTTACACAATTTAAATCCTGCTCCATTTAGACGATTGTGTACAGTGCGGTCACATATCTTTACGTTATACTTAGATCATTCGGCATTGAGTTGTTTTGAGGTTGCTCGCAGCTTTCTTTTCGCTATTTCCACAAGTTTTCTGTCCTCCATAAGCGTTGTCATTCGTGGACGTCCACTTCGAGGTAAATTTTCCACGCTGTTAGTCAACTCTATCTTTCTTCCAAATATCGCATACCGTACTTTGAGCACAATTAAATAAATCAGCCACTTTCCTTTGTGAATTTCCCTCTTTCAACAATTTAATCATGAGGATTTTTAAATCGCAAGACAGGTTTTTCACACGAGCCGTTGTCCAGCACTTCAGATTATTCCATTAAAATCAACACAGGCATGTCATGTACTACTATTTGCCGATTAATCTTCCAAGATGTATTAAACAATAATTAAATTATTAAAATAAACAACAAAAAACAAGTGGGTAAGTGTGATCGAATATCGCTCAAAGGGTTTCGTTTAATATTCCTTTCAAAACACTTTATCCTTTCTTTAATAAATTCAAACAAATTTCATTTAGCACCAAAAAAAAAAGTCATGTTTTTTATAAAATAAAAAAAATACTGGTCTATTTTTTGTTTTTTCGAATATCTAAACCAGCCGGATAGCGGGCCAAGCCCGCTATTATATTCTTTCATAATAATATCCGTCATACGGACTAAATGCAATATTTAAAAAAATAATTTCAAAATTAAACAAATTGTACACCTTCAAAATATTAAAATATGCGAATATTTCCATAATCGGATTTTTATCACGATTCAATATGTTTCTCAAACTCTTATATTTACTATTCTCTATTATTTATATTGATACTCGCTTTGTATTATTCTCAAACATTTGAAAAATTAGTTAAACTTCCCATATGACGTCAGATTTTCTTTTTAATTCTCTAATGACGTGATATTAATCTGCTTTGTGTACTTAAACATACTCATACTCCTTGTATTATTGAGAAATCTTAGACATTTTCCGTTTTATTACGACTATGACGTCAATCAATTTTATTTCATATTTATCTTTTTTTTCAATTGGTGAAACTTTTTATTTAATTTCCTTTTTCACGTGGAAATCGTCTGATAGAAAATGAATTATTGTAGAAAGAATTTCATTGTGGATTTTAAATCTTTGGCATCTGCTATAACGAAAAATGTTTAAATTGAATAGGAAAAGGTTGTTAGAATTTTGGTTTTTTATCTCTATTTATTGAAATAATACGAATTTTTCAAATTTTAATATTTTGAGCTCTTTACAGCTAGTATTCATCTATATACACGAAGTTTCAACTCTGTAAGTTGCATACTTTTTGAGAATGGCTCTGTGACGGACAGACAATGGAGCGGGAGTAATAGGGTTTCGTGAGATGAACGAAACCCTAAAAATTATATAATGAGGAGGATGAAGGGGGGAAAGCATCAGAAATAGTGTTCGTGTACAATTAGAGAATTAAATGTTTTTATTCTGAAAAATTAGGCTGTTATTCTCTGCTGAACTTTCGAAGCACTTTCGTATTTTTCAAAAAATAACTCGCATCTTTGTAAGGAATTGAATAATCCTCTGGTACATTTTCTTGAAATTGAAATCCCTGTCTAACTGTTTCAAACGCTTTGATCATGTCATCGTGTGAAGGTTTAAGAAGACTTTCTGAAGAATAGTCGTTGCGCGGCTTCGTGAAATAAAGATTTTACTTCGTTATATGGAAGTTATTTTTAACGTAATTTTTTTCAAAGTTCAATGTCCCGGAAATAAATTCATTAAATAGAGGAACTCTCTAAATAGAAGTTCGTTAAACAGAGGTTGTACTGTATTAAATTTTAAGTAAAAATTATTTGTAAAGATTGGAAAGTAATTTTCTTTTTTATATAGCATATATACTGCAGAACCTGCACTCTAAAAACGACATTTTCAAAACTGAGCAAAAAATACTCAAATCTGAGTATGTTGCATAGTCAAAATGGCTCCGAATCAAAATGACTCAAGTTTGAAGCATGTATACACTCATTTCTGAAAACATGCACACACTCAAGAATAAAACATCGTGTGCTCCTATTTGAGTATGTCCATGTTTCAAAAATGAGTATGAACTGACTTCTATGTGCACATTTTTGAGTATTTCCATGTTTTAAAAATGAGTTTGAACTGATTCTAATAATTTTTGAGTATGTCCATGTTTCAAAAATGAGTATGAACTGACCTTTATGTGTTCAGTTTTGTCCCTGTTTCAGTATTCTGAGTACTTCTTGTTTTTCAGAATTGAAAGCATTGGGTCGTTCTATTTGAAACAAAAAGTTTCATAACAAAATGAAAACATCGATTTACTCAGATTTGAAAGTGTCATTTTACTCAGTGTGAAATATCGGATATCACATTTTCTTACACATGCTAATTACTTATCTAATAAAACTAATTTCACTCGCCAATATGTATATTTTCATGACACTATGTATATGAATTGTGTTTAGGTTTTCTTTAAAACTTTAGAATGGAATGCAGTGGGAATTATAACTATTTTTATGAAATAGTCAATGTAAAGTTTTAGTATAGACATTTTGAACAAAAAATCATGTAATAAGTAATTACAAATAAAACGATCTAAAGTTTTTACACTTTCCTTTTCTAAAAGAAAAAAAATGAGCTATATACTTTATTACAAAACCTGCATGGGAAGCAAAAAAAAGGAGTAATAAGATATGAATTCCATTAGAATAGCACTAAAATCCAAAAAGTAGTCGAAAAAAAGAGCTGTTCTTCAGCAATATTGCGCTTTCTAATTTGGTTAAGAAACGATTAGTTGTGGGTGAAGAAGCTGTACTAATGCACTTTCCTGAATGTAATTTCATTACATTCTTGGATGGCATTTAATATCGGCGGATTTTAATGCTGCTGCCCCAGCATTCAGCCTGTTGATAATTCACCACAATGCACAGCTTGGGAAAACGATTTATGAAAGAATTAGAATTAATAGTTCGGAAGAAGAATCAGAAGGGGGAATTTAGCAGTTGCGCAGATAAAGCTAAATTAGTCTAGAGGATCTAGATAATTTATAAGATTTTAGATAAAATGAACTTAGGTTTGGAATCTTATTTATTTATCTTTATAAAAGTTAAAAAGAAAACCGAATCCAAGGAACTGAAGAGTGTTTAAGATTTTCCATTATCTATATGTGTCTATTCATCCAGTTTCAACGTTTGTAAATAAGATCAGTTCACGACTGTAATTAACTATGTCTCCATGACACTTTGCGACATTTTCTGTTTATAAAGGGTTCTTATAACATACATATTTCCTTTCCAAGTCCGAATAACTAGAATTTGAATATATATATATTTGCAGCGGATTGTGACTATTTAAAAGGATTTTAATGTTTGAACAATCTTAACTCTTTAGCATTTAGTAAAATTTTAATATGACATTAAAAATGTTCAAATAAATTTAGATCATCCATTAGTTTGCCGATCCATTCGTAATCTGTTTTTCTTAAAAATGCTCGGATCGCAGCTAAAAAATGGGATAAATAGTTACAGCACGTTCCTCTTGAAATTGGTCTATGTAACAAAAATATCTTATTTACAAATTAAAAGATCGATCGATCAGAGCGATGTAAAGGAATTTCAATACATTAGATCTATAGGACGCTAAGTTTTGCAAATCATTTTTTAATTTTGTAATACTTAAAACTCAACGAAATTAACTATGGTGTTTGAAGTATTTTATGATTTTAGTTTGTCTTTCTTTCTTTCTTTTCTTTTTTTTCTGTGTCTAAGTGTTTGTTTGTATCCCCTTCCCTACTTTAAAATAATTAGACTTGATAAAATTTAAATGCACTGTTGATGTAGAATACAACATGTTCTACACTAAAAAGTTTCAAAGATGTTAAAAATACATAAAGCACTTGCTAAAATGCTGGTCTTGTTTCTTCTTTTGAAAAGTAACGTAACGTGAACTTCAGCACAGAAGATGATGTTTCTTTTAAATGAAGTATACGTCTATTTCGTTTATTGTTATCTGCTTGCTGAGTTTTGTACGCACCGGAAACTGTTTGATTTATACATATTTGCAAAAAGTTTGTCACCATAAATGTGGAACGTCCGCTCATCTATTTAGAATTATTTTAAATAAAAATTGCATTTATTACTTTTTTTATAAAACACTTTTTTTAAATGTCTACATTCAATTTTTTTTCTCATATTTAAATATACTTTAAGCAGCAGCAAAAACATTTTGTATTTTGTGCAAGAAACACCACTACCATTACTGCTATCAGGGCTGACTTTAATTAAACTTTAGTATGTCGTTCATTTTTAGCATTTCTTTTCCTTTTCAGTCTGTCGATCACTCTCAAAATAGTCCGTGAATTGAAGATCTTTTTCTGTTCCATTTTTTTCGTTAAATTTCGTTAAATTTCCGCTTTGATTTTCAAAATTTCCCACAAGACATAGAAAATTCACCAATCTAACGTAAAATTTATCTGAAAACCTCCAACATAAAGTTGCATTTTTGTGAAATCACAGGGGAATTCCGGAGGCTGTGCTGGGTGTTACTTTTCCGTAATAGAAACTGAATTTTTACGTATGTCCTTTTTCTCCCAAAACACGAAAAATTCGTGAACCGAAGCTCAAAATTTTCTGAAGTTCTTCACTCAAAAGACGGAAATTTCTTCAAATAACAGAAAAATCCCTTCCAATCACAGGGGTGTTCCGGCAACTTGTTGCTTGTATTTTTTTATTTTTTTATTTTTATTTTTATTTATTTTTTTTGAGAGAGAGAGAAATTGAAAAATGTCTAATATTAATCAATGTTATATTATAATGTAAATTATATAATTTGTTAAGATTATGTAAAGCTACAAGTTTCATCATCCACATTTTTTTTTCTCGCTAGTGTAGGAAAATTTACTTTAATATTGTTTTTTTAGTAACTTTGTCATAAGAAAACTTCAAATCTTGAGCCCTGTGAAATTCTCAATAAGGAATGTTTAATGAATGATGTCATCCGAATTTGGTCACAGTCTAACATTACTTCAATTTGTTGCAGAAATTTCGGGTGTTTTTTTCAATCATTTTTTAAATACGGTTTTACAATAAGAACAGTAAAATGAATTTGATAATTGCATTCTTTAACAGACATTTTTCCTAAATGATGTTAAAATAAAGAGGCTCAAAATATATTGTCCCATTGCTACAGTCAGATTTTTTTTAATAAGAATTTCTAACTGAAATTCTGAATGATTTCCTCTTCCACACAAGAAAAACTTTGAAATTTGCATATGATAACCCCAACTAGTGTCATTTTCTCTATAAAGAAGACCAGGTTCAAGAAATCATATCTGCCAACCTTCCGAGATTTAAAAAATCAAATAAACCTCATTTGAACCAGAAATTTTAATTAATTCAATGTGTCATATTTCTTTGCGGAAGTCACTTTATTTCAAGTTAATTTTATTTAATGAACAAAATTTCTAGTTCAACAATGATTATTTGGCTTGAAAAATTCCGGATCTAAAAACCAGCTATGAGAAATGTTTTGTGGCATGGTTTTTTTTAAGTTTTTTCTTTTCATATGATAAAGATGCCACCATTTTTGGTCATCGTTGTGACTGCGACCATTTGTGACGAGTGTGACGTCACAGGGACGTCCCATTAGCCGACTGGCGACTGTGCTATTGGGGTAAAGAGACAGCACACAGACAAAAAGACTTAATTTTCATTTTGTCTCTGGTGCTGTCTTCTTACCAGAATAGCACAGTCAGTTAATGTGACATTCTTGTGATATCACACTTGTCACAAATGGTCACAGTCACAACGGTGGCAAAAGGTGGCATTTTTATTTCGTCACATTATGACTCTCACACAGGTGACCGTTATTTTGTCTCTCCACTGTGAAAAATCATGCCACGGACGGGGAATCCGCGTTGCAGAAGGCCAATTGTAATCACTTTTCCTAAATAGTTTTCTTCGACTAATTTAATCTCAGAAATTTTTTCATTTAATAAGTCAAATAATACTTTTCCGAAAAAAAAAAAGGTTGATTTGCCGTCCTTGTATTAGAGTATAAGTATGAAAGGCAATGTCGCATGGCAACGCGCAACCGAAACTTGATTTTTAAAGAAGAATTTTTACTTGTAATAAAATAGAAATTGTCATTAATTCACCATGCATGAAAAGTTACTATACAATTCAACATGATTTTCACGAATATACATCTAATGACATATTTAATTTGCTAATATAAAAGTATTTTTACATAACTTTAAAGAAACCAATAAAATATACTATATATTTTAAGAGACAAACTTTATTGATATAGTTAAACTATTGAAATTTTAAATTCACTTTATAAATACATTTCCTTTCCTTAAACATCTCATGTGAATTCAGATTCAATCAAAATAGTAAATTTAGATTCAATGTAGTGTTTTTTTTTTTCTATTTTCATACATCAGATAAAAACCAGATACGGATTTTATGAAAATTCCTCTGTGAAAAATAAACGTCCAAGCAAACAGTATTTCTTAAATTATGTCCGTAAAAGATTTCTTCTTTGAACCAAACGAGACTGTTTTTCAAGAGTATGTGAATGGGGAATTGAGAAAACGAAATATTTCGTAAATTGAATTGTAGGGAAACATATTTTTAATAATTTGGTTACAGAAACAATCTTTCTAATCCTTTAATGTGTACTTTCCCCTGCGTATTTTTACAGAATTCTTAAGCGACTTTTAATGCAGCAACTCTTGTTCTTCAGATTCTTTGGTGCACTTACGTAGAATGCATTTAAGGAAAAAAAAAACTGTCGAAGTATATCGAGTGAAGAGTTTAAAAAGTTAAAGGAAATAAAACGCATTAGATGGATACTGATATTTTAATCAGTACTTCTCAAGCATTCTGTAGCCAGAAGCCAATTTCTGGAAAAGAGAGTGGAAAGTGTATTTTCTTTTTTATTTTGTACGCTAACAAGTTCTAAATTGTTTAGTTAAAAATACGAAAATTTAGAAGTGCATTCACGAAAATGTTGTGTTTAGTTACTACATTTCAATATTAGATTTTCTTCGAAAGTATGCCTTGAAAAATATGAAATGAACTACAAAAATTTAATGTTTTAGCAATTTTTTTTTCTTAAAATCTATCGAATTAGGAGTAACAGGAAATGCTCGATATTTTTGAAAGATAATTTTTTTTTCAAATAAATAAACATAATACGCCTTAATCAAAATTTTAAAATTAAAAAGTCATTTAATAATTAAAAAAACACATTAATATCACATAATAAAATCAATTACAGTAGATGTTTCAAGATATATATCAGTTAAAATATCAATCGAAAATCAAATTGTTTACACATATTCCACGTTCAAAGATACGCATTTAAAATATTAAATCACCAGGGAGTATATATCACAGTAGGACCATATATTCTGGTGGAATCTTTCCTTAATCAAAATTTTAAAATTAAAAAGCCATTTAATAATTCTAAAAAACACATTAATATCACATAATAAAATCAATTACAATAGATGTTTCAAGATATGTATCAGTTAAAATATCAATCGAAAACCAAATTGTTTACACATATTCACGTTCAAAGATATGCATTTAAAATATTAAATCACCAGGGAGTATATATCACAGTAGCACCATATATTCTGGTGGAATCTTTCCTAGATTCTAACCACATCCCAGATTTCGAAAATATTAATATAATTAAATCTAACTGCAATAATTGTAAAAGTAGAAATTTTCTAGAAAGTTGGTGCTGGAAAACTTTCGGTCTGGGATAAATAGGCGGTTACTTAATATAATACTAACCTCAACATCATCGGCCAAAATAAGCATTTCTTGGATGATATGTTTAGTTAGCAAGAATAATAATATTCGCGATCGTATGGGAAAATTTTAAACGAACGATGTTTACACATATTCACGTTCAAAGATATGCATTTAAAATATTAAATCACCAAGGAGTATATATCACAGTAGCACCATATATTCTGGTGGAATCTTCGATTTCGAAAATATTAAAATTTTCGATCTAAGATTTCGAAAATATTAAAATAAATAAATCTAACTGCAATAATTGTAAAAGTAGAAATTTTCTAGAAGGTTGGTGCTGGAAAGATTTCGATCGCGGATAAATAGGCAGTTACTTAATACTAACCTCTCCATCATCGCGCATCTTCCAAAACAAGCATTTCTTGGGTGATATGTTTAGTTAGCAAGAATAACAATATTCGCGACCGTATAGGAAAATTTTAAATGAACGATGTTTACACATATTCACGTTCTAAGATATGCATTTAAAATATTAAATCACCAGGGAGTATATATCACAGTAGCACCATATATTCTGGTGGAATCTTTGATTTCGAAAATATTAAAATTTTCGATCTAAGATTTCGAAAATATTAAAATAATTAAATCTAACTGCAATAATTGTAAAAGTAGAAATTTTCTAGAAGGTTGGTGCTGGAAAGATTTCGGTCGCGGATAAATAAGCGGTTACTTAATACTAACCTCTCAACCATCGAGCATCGGCCAAAACAAGCATTTCTTGGGTGATATGTTTAGTTAGCAACAATAACAATATTCGCGATCGTATAGAAAAATTTTAAAAGATCGCTCTAATATAGGGATAACGATTTTATGTGGAATTTCTGTCTTTCCATTTTGAGGGGAAATCGTAAATTTTCCTGGGATAAATGAAAATTTCCTTTTTATCCTTACTTGTTGAAGTTTAAAAACAGAAATGTTCCTCCCAAAACAAACAAACTTAAATGTTTCCTTTCAATGGCGAGAAAAGGGAAACATTTAAATTAAATTTTCGTAATTGATATTTAAGCCTAATAACACAGTAACACTCTCTGTCCAGTACAATAAATTTTTCAAGTGTCTATGGCTAACTTTCCTCTAATTCAGTTTTTTCACTACCCCCCCTTTTTTCTCATCTCTGTTTAATCTCGCCCAAACTGGCGGAGCTCTTCTTATTGGACTCTTCCGACACATGGGACTCCTGACTCCGCTGTTTTTCAATACTCATCGCCATTCCAACTTGGCCGCGAGCGAAAGCTCTAGCTTATTGACATGGTCTAAACATTTACATCTGTTTTTAACCTTTTTAATCTTGGCACTGATGGTGGAGCTTTAGAGACTCCGAAACAGCTGTATGCCATTTTCATATGTATTTTATTTGTGTTTTTTTTTATGTTGCTCATTTATTTTTAATATAACGGCACAAAGATCAATCCCATTTTAACCATAATCAAGTATTTGGATGGGGCCAATTGGTGTAGTGGACAGAACATTCATCCTCTAATGGCGAGTACATCCTCTAATGGCGAGTACATCCTCTAATGGCGAGTACATCCTCTAATGGCGAGTAAATGGCGAATTCGAAGGAAAGAAAAGCGATAAAAAACGGATATGATAATATTCAATGCAAATACCTATTCAGTGTAAATATGCATCAGTATATATAAATATTATTCAGATTTATATATTGGGGGGATCTGTTTTGTTGTCAATTAGTTATTTTACTTTAATTTATAATTTCACAGTTTTTGTTTGGTGGTTGTAACGTTCATTTAATGGTTATATATATATAGGAATACTATCGTTGTCAATTAATTATTACATACTAAATCACAATTTCATAGTTTATGTTGGTGTTACGGTAATGTTTCATTAATGGTTATATATATACATATACACATATATATATATATATATATATTGAGCTATTGCTCACAGAAATTTCTAAAAACAGAAATTTTCCGCCTTGAATAGAGCAAAATTTCCATTTTGAAAACGAGTGATACATAAACGGCAGTTCTGTGAAAAAACGGAAACATTGCTGCAAGTACATTTTCCGTTTTTCCACGGAAACTTTTTTTTTTTTTTTACAGTGTACTAGTAATAGACATTCCCGTGTTTCAGAAACATGCAGCTGAAAATGTCTGCGAAGAACAATCGTATAGAGAACAGCAAACGAAGACCATTGTTATATGGTTCTGTACAAAGACGATATTGTAACTGTATTATACACTTTCTAGACATTAATTCTCATATCAACTTGATTTGCGTGACATGATGGGTGGGGGGAGAAAATTAACTTATTTTAGTCTGCCAAAAATGGGATGCAGGAAGACTGTAAATGCGTTATAAATATACTGCTTTCATCCATAAGATATTTCGGAGAAAATATTTTGCGCGTATCAAGAAAGACTTTTGTTTAAGACAGTTCTGAAAAAAAGAAAACAAAACAACGGGAAACTTTCTGACACATTTTCAGACTCACTTTGAAACGTAAAAGTCTGACACTTACAGTCATTATTAAAGTGATTTGTAATCAAATATATATTGTTTTTTTCAGTTTTCAGTAAATTAATTACAACTCGATTTATAAGGGACTGTTGTCCCAGGATAGCAGATTTTTTTCTTTCCAGCGCTGTCGCGTCCAGAAATTCAGTTCAAAACGCCGACTTGGACAGTATTTTCTGAAACATCTTCTGCCTTAACTAAAAGATGGGGAAAACTGTTCGATTACATGGTTCTGAATAAAAGAACCTGTCAATTCCATGCGTTTGAGAAAAAAATTAATTAAAACATGTGTCAGAAATATTTTTCGTTGTTCCATATAATCTGGCTATTACTCTAAGAAAAACATGAAACCCAAAACAAAAATGTAAGCACACAATTCCGAGTAGTTTTTAGAATAATGAGACAAGAAAAATTATTAATTTTTACTTATAGTTATTTTGAGTTCTTTGGTCTTGGTTACACATAATTCGTTAAAAATAATTATCACGATCTCATGACTTCAGATCATATATTTTCTGCTACTTTTGTTCTTTTTCAATACTCTTAATTACACCTATACGAATAAATGATGAATTTGCGATTTTTTAAATATATATATTTTTTAAATGCCTGTTATGTTAATTATTTATACAAACATACCTAAGAGTTGACTCGGGATAATCATTTATTTTTCAAAATGTGAAAAATGAATGAATTTTTTTCTATATAGAAATTGATAAAATATTTTCCTCTGTGTTACGCTTATTAAAAATACATAATAGAAATAGTATAAATACTGTTAATTATTTATACAAACATACCTACGAGTGAACTCGGGATAATTATTTATTTTTCATTTTCTGAAAAATAAATGAAAATTTTCTTCTATAGAAATCGATAGAATTTTTCCCTCTGTGTTACTCTTATTAAAAATACATAACAGAATACATGTATTAATTCAAGAAGTAAACTAATTGCTAACGCTTTAGTTAACAGGTTAAAGAATAAAATTAACTTTTTATACAGAATTTACCCCTCTGTATAACATGTATATAAATTTTTACAATTTATAATGACATGGACAGAAGAATATTTTAAAAGCATTTATTATCTCTGTGTTAGGTGATAAATTATTTTATATGATGCATAAAGTTCTTCATAGTTTGCATATAGAATATAGTATAAAGACCTGATAATATCAAATAACTAATATTTCATTATATGAGAATAATATTCTAGACAGCAGATAGCAGAAAGCAACATTTCATACGAAGAACGATTGCTACGAGAATAATTCTTATTTTCATTACCCAACTTTATGAGTTCAATAAAGATTTTCATTTATAACTTAATGAAATGATTTGATCAGACTGTGCAAATTTTATCTATAAATTTATCTCTTATGACAATTAAATTGTAATTTTCTAGTTTAGTAAATCTTTATTTAAGGTTATAAATTACTATCTACGCCAGACTAATATAGATTTAATATTAATTTAATAGTTTTTGTATTAGCAGTTTTGTTTAATATTGCAGTTACGTAACACTTTAATAATGTCAAACGATTAAATCGAAAAATGAAGCGCCAAAAAGTCGTAAATGCACTGCAAATTCCCAGCACACAATGGGAACACATTTGGAACACATTGAATCAAAAAAGTGTTCCTTAATGTGTACTGAAATGTGTTCCTAATATGCTCCGCTGTAACAGAAAATGTTCCGAAAGTGTACGGAAAGTGTTCTGCTCAGGATATTTGTTGAATCGAAACTTGGGAACACATTTGAGAACAGATTGGGAGCACATTTGGACACACACGTGAAATAATCGCTTTCAAAAAGTGCTCTAGAAAGTGTACTGAACAAAAAAGGTGTTCTCAGAAGTATTCTAAAAACTCTTCCAAAAAGTGAGCTTCAAAGTGTATTAAAAAAGTGACAAATAAGTGTTCTAAAAAGTATTCTGAGAAGTGTATAAAGATTTGCAGTGTTTTGTTAAGACTTTCGATCTTATGCATAGAAAAAATTTAAAGAAATAATATAACTTGTATTAACACACTTTGCATCGCTTGATCTCAACATTGTATAAATAATGACAATAATAATAGCACTCATGGGTATTATTCTTGAATGCAAATTACCCAATAAACTGATTTTCTTATTCATGTTTGTATATTGAAGGTAATATATGTTATGTATATGTTCATTTGCGCAATAAACGGCCTATAGAGATTAAAGTTATAAACAAAAATATTACGTATATATTTTTGAAATAATTTAACATTCATTATACTATAACAGTTATAACTATAACTATAACTATTTCGTTTACCCATAGGCGGCGTTATAGATATCTAAAAGACGTACTTTTACGGAACCGTAAACAAAATATGTTAGAATGATACGAATCTGTAAAAGAAACCGTGACAATATTTTAGATTTTAAAATATTGTGCAGAGGAAAAATATCCATGTAACTGCTTAACTATTTTACTCATTTACGCTTCCAAAAACATTATTAAGAGGCTATTTCACTCAGATGAAAACACCCGCTCGCTAATGTTAATCCTATGGAGGAAATATTTTAAGATATCTCGTTCGCATTTCAATATTTTTAAATGATTTTTTTTTTTTTTTTTTTTTGCATTAGATAGCTGAGGTCAATCTCTATGCACGCTCCTTTGTACTTTTTCGATTTTGATTACAAGTTTTTTTTTTATTAAGATACTTTCACTTTCGGAACCGGTTTTGAAAGGGAAAGTATCCTCAATAAAAAAAAAAAAAAAAAAAAAAATGCAACAAAAATCAAAAAAGTACAAAGGTGCGTGCATAGAGATTGACCTCAGCTATCCAATGCAAAAAAATCATTTAAAAATATTGAAATGCGAACGAGATATTTTAAAATATTTCCTCCATAGGATTAACATTAGTGAGCGGGTGTTTTCGTCTGAGTGAAGTAGCCTCTTAAGGGATTACTCGTGCTATTAGGTCAGGTATTTTCTATTATTTTCTATAAAATAGTTTATTTAAATTTTGCAATATAATTAAATAAGGAATTTATCAGTTTTTAAAATGTATAATTTGTTATTTATTGTGTTCAGCATTAAGAACATACCAACGAGTTAACTAGAAATAATACTCACCATTCATTTTTCTTTAAACTAAATACATAAATAATACAAAAATTACAAAATATATTATAAAATCTATCATGTCTTCTTAAGCTATTTTTCAGAAAATTCTGTCAAAGTCGACATTTTGAACGATTAACCGTTCGCAGCAGTAGTAGAAAGGAAAAAGTCTGCCGTCCTGAGATAACAATCACCTTAAAAATAAAGTTGTACTTCATTTATTGAAAAATGAAAAACTATTCGATTATAAATCACTTCAATAATCATGCCTGAAATTGTCATACTTTTACAGTTAAAAATGAGTTAGAAAATGGGGCAGAAAGTTCCGCGTTGTTCAGCAGGGAAATTTCTTTTTTCAGAACCGTCTTAAATCGACCAATCTTGAAGACTAATTTAAGCGGTCGCTTCTCGATATCAACATATCGCCAAAATTCGTTTTCAATAAGCTGATAGTTGGGGTCACTGTATGGCATATAGCACCATCCTGATGCATGAAATCATTTTCAAATGATTATCCCATGCATTGATCTTTCCATTATAAGAATACTTTGATTATAATTTAATTAAAGTGTAATTATTACTTAAAGTGATAAAAAACGTAACACAAAAGGTTTTAAAATACATTTTAATATAGATGACATATCTTTCCTTCGCTCAAACGGCGACATTTTCAGATCAAATTGATAAATAAAATATTCTTCCGAAGTTTTTGAAAATGATAAACATAAATCACGAGATCACATGTCCAATGTAAGCAGGTGTTTAAATTGGTCAAACTGGAAAACGTGAAAATTATTATTTTATTTTATTTTTATTGCTTTTTTAATTTGTAAAGCATCGCGTGCCAAATTTTAAGTAATTCAAAAGAAGCTGATTCGTTGCAAATGTTATCGTTTTGCAAATATATGTCTAATGATCCACGGATAATGGATGGGAAATAAACTCTTGATGGAAAAATTATTTTATTATTCTTGAAATCAATCTGCAACGGCTCTATTCTATGTAGTCTAGCTAAGGCAGTATCTATATTCATCTATATTAAAAGGTATTTTTAAACCTTTTGTGCTATGTCTTTTTATCACTTTAAGCCATAATTACACTTTAATTTAAAGTTAACAAGTGGTTTTATTATATTATTTATAATTTAATTTGTTTGTCATTTTTTTTTTTACAATTTTTTGTTTAACTGTGCTTAAAAAGAATCATCTTTTACACATGTGAATAGTAATAAGGGATGATAATAAGGATGGCATACGATGACAATTTATTTCTTGCACGAACTTCTTGACCCTGTAGCGCGAATCAAGTATGAAGAACTGATAATCCCTCAAATGAATAATATTTCATTTTATAAGATACTCTTCCAGACACTAGAAAGCAATATTTCATGTGAAGAATCTATGCTACGAGAATAATTCTTATTTTCATTATCATATTTTATACGAGTTCAATAAAGATTTTCACTTATATAATTTCATCATATTACTCAGTCAAACCGTGCAAATTTCATCTCTAACAATGTCAATTAAATTATTACTTTCTAGTTTAGCGAATCTTTATTCAAGGTTGTAATTATTAACTACGCCACACTAATATATTCTTGATATCCATTTTTATAGTTTCTGCATTAGCATTTAACTTCAGCAACGAAGTTACATAAATCTTTAATAATGTCAAATGATGCTGTCAAGCATAACAATAATCGTAAATTTAGACTTTTGTTAAAGGAGTTTTTGTTTTTATCGATAGAAAAAAGTAAAAGCTAAAATAATTTTTGACAATTAAATTTTTTTCAATGTCAAAGATAAACATTTCTTCTTCTGAGTTAGCATATTTTTTGTAATTGAGCTGGTTAAGTCGTGTAAGTCATATTTTTTTTTTTTAATGTTTCAAACAAAAGAACGAAAATAGAAATGTTATAATGTTTTCGAATGCGATAGAATATGTCCTGGTTTTAGCTGCACGTTTTGTAGAACTATGACTTATACCGGTTTGCCTATATTAATAATTTGATATGTCTAGATACATTCCCCACATTTAAGAACCTACACTAGTCATGCGAAGACACTCGCAAGCTAATGTTAAATCTATGGCAGAAATATTTCATATTTCTTGTTTGCATTTTAATATTTTTAATTGAATTGAATTTATTTTTTGCATAGGATAACTGAGGTTGAAAGCTCAGGGTGAGGAGCCGAGTTGCATAGGATAGCTGATGTTGAGAGCTCAGTTTCTGAGCATAAGATAAGCTCGATGTCTAATAGGGTGTTTCTTTTACTTTTTCGATTTTGGTTGCCGATTATGTTTCATGGGGTCACTTTCTGATTTGGAACCGTTTCCGAAAATGAAAGAATACTCATAAAAATAGTGCAACCAAAATCGAAAAAGTAAAAAAATACCCATTTAGAGAACGACTTCAGATATCCCAAACAACATTTAAAAATATCGAAATGTAAACGAGAAATTTGAAAAAAAAACAGTGCAAATGGTTTAACGTTAGCTTGTGAGTGCCTTCGCGTGACTAAGTGTAGGCTTTTAATGCTCTAAATTTCAAAGTTAGTGATTTACACCTCTATGATATTAACATGCTAAATTAGCCTAAATAAATAATAATGATGATAATAAAAAGCATTAAGCAATATGTGATTTACTTTTCAAATATTCTATACCTTTTCCTCCAAAACTGTGTAAATTCAACTGAACATGTTCATTGCAAGAGACAAGTCAACTAATCCAGAGCAATGTACACAATTGATATTTTCTATCCATTTTAAAAGCTCACTTTTTTCTTTTCGTCCAAAAAAATGTAATATGATCATATAAGGTACCAGTGTTTTGCAGCATGTTACTTCCTGGGTTCCTAAACTAGGCATTTACACTTTTGCCAAATGTTTCTTCAAGTCTTTCTTATTTTGTTGATTATCATTTTATAGCTTCATAATAGTATATGATATATATATTTTTTAATGTATTCATTATTTTATACTTTTGAATGAATAATAATTTTCAGCATAATACATTTTTTTTTCTTCCTTGAATCTAAAATATCTCAGTCACAAAAAAAAAAAAAAAAAAGAAAAAAAATTATTTTGATCTTGTTTTTTCCTCTACGTTTTTCTAACAGTATAAAAGACACAATAACGATGATAGAAATATGGCTTTAATATGATATATCAAATTATTCACTACAAAACCAATTCATATATAGAAGTGATCGAAATTATGAACTGTTTATGGAAGTTCTTTTTAAGATTAACTTTCCTCATTTTAACGTTTTTAGAATTTTGATTACTTTTCTCTCTGAATTCTGCATTAAATTTACTTTAAAATAATAAATGTTTGCAATATATGAAACATTTCATTTTATATAAGCACGAGAATTTGAAAAATATGAAAATTTAAATGCACATTTTTCCCCACTATTGTATATTCAGTAATATCATTTGACATCAAAAATAAATCATAAAATTGTTTTCTTTAACCAAAGCCTTAAATTTTATTTGAAAACGAATTAGGTATCGAATACTTTGTCTATTAGTCTATTTCTTTGCTTACAGGAAATGTTAAACCTCACTTTAAAAAAAATAGTATCAAAATAAAAATATATATTGGGTCATCCGGAAAGTTCTGCGGTTTTTGCGGTTTCCTCTAGTTATTTTGCTACTGCTGATAATGACCCAGATATGTACATTCGGTCTTTTCTGCTTGCGCTGCATAATTCTCGCTTGTGTTGTGGCATTATTTTTGGTTCTCCATTCTTAACACTGCACTAAAAAAAAATGATGCCACAACACAAGCGAGAATGAAGCAGCGCAAGCGGTAAAGACTGGATAATATACATATTTGGCTCATTCAAGGTAATTCCTTATCAGCAGTATCAAAATGTTTATACGATACGGGCGACTAGGTATAGCGATTCCTTCGTTAAACAGCGCATGCGTCACAGCTTGGCGATAATCTCACCTCTGTGAAGTCGACTAGTTTGGCAATTTATCTGTTTTGGTGAATAAACATTTACTTTCTAATCAAAAAATTATCAAAAAACCCAAAACAATATAATATATGATACGACTCAATTAGTTAAATTATGAAAAAATAATGAGATTGCTGTCACAAGATGCATAAAATTTTCTAATTGTTTTCACAGATGTATACTATAAATGCTAAGTTTCTAACAGCGTAACTGAAAATAAGTTTTTGAGGTTTTTATATGAAAATAGTTTTCTATATCAGTTTAAGAGAGTCTATTATTGCATTTAAATGGATATTTTATTTTAATTATTTAACAATATCTCATATGTTGTACTGAATATTAAAATTTCATTAAAAATATTTGATTTAAAAAAATTGCAAGACAACTGATAACAAATTAATAACTAACGATAGAAACAAAAAGCTCCATAATAATAATAATAGAAATAAATAATCAAAGATAACTTTAAAAGATGAAAACTTTAATAAATTGATTCGGCAAATTTTATATTTATCTGTTACTAAACTTCTACCATAAAAATATTTTAAACGTAAGCTTAGGAGATTTATTATTGCATTTTAATAAACGTTTATTTTAATTATCAAAAAACAGCTTAAATTAATTTTAAAATTTAATTACTGAAATTTATTTAAAATTAAATTCTATTTAATTTAATAAAAATTAAATTTAAATTTAATAAAAAATAAATTAAAACTTTTTAAACGTAATTATACTTGAAATTTAATGTAAATTTCTAATTGACAATAAAAGAAATAAAGATCGACTGATCTTTATTAACTGACTTAATAAAAGTCAAAACAAAACACTAAAAGAGTCAGCGAGTACAGAACGTGAAACATTTACGATTACAACTCTAAAGCCTTAGCCATCCTGGATTTAACCACTAAGCCAGATCGTCCACAAACAGATTCTATCAACAAAGCACGTGCCTGCTATACACTATGCTTTCCCAAAATGCTTGGCATTTCATCGCCAAGTCATCTGTAAAAAACATTAAAAATGCAGATAAACGTCGAATTAAAAATCACTTGATGACATAACAAACACGGGAACTTCGGGTATTATGGAATACCATTTACGTTTGAGGCAATATTACAGCTCGATATTGTTTAAAACACGAAAACCGAATATACAATCACAAACTTCAACTATCTGTGATTAGTTATTTGTAGACAAAAATCATTTTACGACTATTCATCACAAATAATAATATGCAAACAAATAATAATAATGAAAATCATGTTTTGGAGGGTATATATGAGATAGTCGGGAAATATGGAATAGGAGTTTAAAAATGAAGAAAACGAACAGAGTTTGGCAAAGACATGATGGCAAAAACATGATGAAAATATAATGTCTAGGTAGTCAGCCAATATACTTCAGTTCATACTTCAGATTTGCACAAATCACAAATATAAGGATCTGTCTTTGCACTGCAAATTAGAGGCGTCTTAAATTCAGACACATATATGTCTGAAAAAGTAATTCAGACACATAAGTGTCTGAATCCGAAATTTCAGACATCATAGATGTCTGAATTTAAGACGCATATGTGCCTTACTACGATCATGTTATAAACAAACTGAGAAAAATGTCTGAATATTAAGAATATGTCTGACATTTATAAATTCAGACACTTAAGTGTCTGGATGTGATATCATACAGTGGTGGACATAATTATAAGACTCTTACCTAATTTGGCATACAGTGAAAGAAAAGATTCAGAGCTTAAAAATGCTTTATCAAATACGACAAAAACATAAATTTATTCTGTTATCACACGTAATTGTTTTACAGAAATGATATTTTTATAGAGTCTAATAAAAAAAAATTTAAATACCATGGACAAAATTATAAGACACCCTAACAATTTAATTAAAACACCTGTTTTTTTTTCGAAATATGCAAATTTTCTACACGCTGTTATGACGTCAGCAGTTAACTAAAGCAGACGATAACCGACTTCACGCATTTAGAAACATGCCACGAGGTACAGAATTAAAATAAAGTGAAATTCGCGAAATTTGGAGATTAAATGGAAATGGTGCTTCAGTTAATAGTATTTCAAAAGTTATTAAACGCTCTAGATGTGAAATTTCAAATGTTTTGAAAAGAGGAAGTAATGGATCGGTGATTAAAAGATCTGGACGTACTCCTTGTTTGTCCTCCAGAGACAGACGCCATGTGCTTTCGCTCGCTACACAGAATTAGATGACCACTACAGGCATTAAAATGCTTTGAAACTGAATTGTTCAAGGAGAACCATTCGCAGGGTGTTGCATATGCCTTCCTATGTGAAATTAAAAAAAAATTAAGAAAAAACCACCGCTTCTAAGGCGGCACAAAATGGACCGTTTAAACTTCGCTAAACAAACTATGGCCTGGACCTCCAAATAATACTCTGTGTTATTTTCTGATGAAAAAAGTTTAACCTGGATGGTCCTTGTGGATTCACTATTATTGGCATGATTTCCGGAAGTTTCCTGATGTACAAATGAGTCACCAAATGGGTGGAGGCTCAGTAATAGTTTGGGCTGGTTTTTCGGGTCAAGGGAAAACCGATATCGTTTTTGTGCATTCAAGAATGAATTCCGAAAAGTATAAGAATCTTCTTAAAGATCAACTAGCCATATGTGGGGAACTTTTTTGTGGCGAAAACTACATTTTCCAGCAGGATAACGTGTCGATTCATACATGACACGTAACAAAAAAGTGGCTTTCAGAGCAAAATATAAATGTTCTTCCGTGGCCTTCTCGCTCCCCAGATTTAAATCCCATCGAAAACTTGTGGGGATCTTAGCACGTGAGATTTGCCGAAATGGGAGGCAGTTTACATGTGCCCAAGACCTAAATACTGCTATAAAATGTGCTGGGGCATTCTGTACCGCGTGGCATGTTTTTAAATGCGTGAAGTCGGTTATCGTCTGCTTTAGTTAACTGCTGACGTCATAACAGCGTGCAGAAAATTTGCATATTTCGAAAAAAATCAGGTGTTTTAATTAAAATGTTAGGGTGTCTTATAATTTTGTCCATGGTATTTTTAATTCTTTTTATTAAACTCTATAAAAATATCATTTCTGTAAAACAATTACGTGTGATAACAGAAAAAATTTATGTTTTTGTCGTATTTGATAAAGCATTTTTAAGCTCTGAATCTTTTCTTTCACTGTATGTCAAATTAGGTAGGTGTCTTATAATTATGTCCACCACTGTATATGTGATGACTGTTATGTGTCACTTATTTTTTAATAATAGAGGAACTTCGGGTATTATGGAATACTATTTAAACATTTTGGGCAATACAATATCTCGATATCGTTTAAAACCCGAAAACCGAATACAGTCACAAACTTCAACTATCTACGAAAAGTTTTTATAGACAAAAATTATTTTATGAAATCTCACCACTTGCAAACAAATAATAATAGTAATGAACGTATTTTGAAGGTAGTGTGAGATAGACGAGAAATATAGGGTGTTAAAAATGAAAAAAACGAACAGAGTTTGGCAAAAAACAGATATAATGGTATCAAGAGATCATGATCAGAGTATAGTGTCTAGGTAGTCAGCCAAAATAATTTCAGTTCATACTTCAGATACATTATAAGAATCTGTCCTTGCGTCACCATAATCATGGTGTATTATGAGATATTGGTGTTCCATATAACCCGACACTGCCGGTTTGGGAAAAAAAATCACTCTATATTTATTGGTGTGAATAGCGAACTAAAAAACGAGTATTACATCATAAAGTGTTAGGATTTCGGTGTACATTATGCTTAATTTCAATATAAAAATATTACTTCTAATAATGAATAAAAATTTTGGAAAAATTATCTCCTCAAAATTTCCAAAGACGAAAAACAAATATTTATTCACACAACTTGCCCTAACGCACGACCGACGAACTGCGCGTTCTGGGGGGAATTCTGGAAACGTTCTTAAGCAGTTTGTGATATTACCGCTTGGTGGCAGCACTTTACCAAACATAAACTTTTGTTTTTCATATTACAGGACTATTCCATAATACCCAAGTTCCTCTACCTGACGTCTAGTAAATGTGACGCCAAGATCTTGCATTTTTGGCGTTTAATCCTATAGTTTGAAATTGAAGATAGAATTTTTTTTTTATGAAAGTGTTCGACGGTATACTGGAAATTCATCAGTTATTTGCCACGATGCCAATTATGTATTAAATTAGGAATACGACAAATGTGAAAGTTCAATTTCTATTGCAATTCTTTTAATACTTTCTTCCGTGTTTTCGTGTTTTCTTTTTTTCAAAATTTTTTAATTTTTAATATAATTTAATAAAAAAAGACTTAAGTAATGCAGAAAAATTTTTCAATGCCTCAAGCATTCTACTTTTTATTCCATGTTTTTAATTCTTAAACTTTGATGATTACACACATTTTTGGCTCAAGGGGGGAAAAATCATCTATCAAATACTACGATTAAAGATATGTATTATTCCAAGGAAACGACAAATCCCAAAGTTCTATTTCTTGAGGAATTCTTTTTAATATTTCTTTCAAGATTTTTCTTCTTCTTCTTTTTTTTTTTTTAACATACAAAAATGGATCAGTAGAATAACTAAAAGGAAAAACCGTAGCTGGAATGTTTTAAGTTTGATTCTGTAGAAAGAATGCCCAATCAAAATTCATAAAACTCCCATTTTTTATTCCACAGAAATTTGGAATGCAGATAAGTTAAGAAGAATCGCTTAAGAGAAAGCAAGAGATTTTCCAATTGACCGGGTTTCCCCCTTTGCTGAACCACTGCTTCTTTCCGCTTTTATCAAATAAACAGCGAAGAATAATATTAAATACGATTTTCTTATTAGCCATGAAAATATCCATTTTTTTTTTCGAGGACTTGTGGACTGCATATGCGGGTGCACAAAAACTAAAAACGTTGAGAAATTGGTTTTGAAAAACGATTGGTGAAAGGCCATAGGGGCACGGGTGAAATAATTCAATATATTTTCGTAGCTTTTATTCAAGAAAGAAGAGAATTTAAATTAGAAAATTAAAGAGATTAAATTTATTTATTTTTATTTGATTTGTTGTTCTGAAAATAAATTTTCAATAAAAACTATTCTTTTCTTTTGAAGCCAAATTTAATATTTTAGCAAATTAAATGTATTGGTTTCGGAAAAGATCGCTGTTACTCGCGAAGGATCATATTAGAGGCATCACTTTTTTCTTTTTTCTTTCTTCTTCATAATTTGAATATTGAAATAAATTTTCTCGTAGCTATAGATTTCTTTCTTCGATTTAAAGAAAAAATTAAACGGATTATTTTTATATTCTTTTCAGTTTTATCTAAACATGTGGATGAATTATATAAAATAAAGTGATTATTTGCATATATATATTTTTTAACAGTTAATATTCACTTTAGGAAAATCTATAATCTGTACCATATAAAATTACTGGCAATATAATTGGATGCATTTGCTGGACTCAGCTTTGCAGTTCACTGAAAATTCGTTTAAAAGTTCCTTATTTCAAACGTTTTTACTTTCTGCTATCTGTAATAGAAGAAAGTATTTAAACGAAATATTTTTCGGCTTCCGATTTTCGACAGATTTACACGTTTTAAGGGTCAGAGATTCCAAAAAACATGTTTATACAAAACGTCTGTCTGTGTGTCTGTCCGCCCTCATTGTATCATTGAAAAGTGTATGTTTTTTTTAATTTTTTTAATTTTAATTAAATTTTTTTTAAGCTTGTGACTGTGGTCAGCAGGTCCTTCTTGAATTTGAAGATTTTCCGCCGGGAGGGGGCGCTGCAATAGCGATTTTTGTGCCATTTTCATTATTGTGCCATCGAAAAGTGTATGAAGTTATCCGTAGAATTGAACCAATTTTTTTTTATAGGTTTGCGATTATGGCCAGTAGGTACTACTTGAATTTGAAGACATGAAGCTATTACATTACAGCGCTGGAAGAGAGCGCTGTAATAGCAATTTTTGGGTCATTTTCATTGGCGCTGGGACAGAGAATGTTGAAGTGTTAGCATGTATGAAATAGAAGAAAGTTTTGGGGTTGGCATCCGACTAGTTTGAAATTATAATTACGATAAATTTACACATTTTCATTCCTCGACTGAAAAATCAATCGCTTTATTCAATCAATTAAATTAATTGCATCATAGGGATGCATTCAATGTATTTATATAAAATAAAGTGATTTTTTTCGTGAGGATACTTAACATTATTCACTTCATAAAAATCTCTTACATCCGTATAGTAATTAAATTAATAGATGCATTTGTTGAGCTCATTGAACATCCGTTTAATGTTTCATTTTTAAACGTTTTTGAAATTACAGTGCTGGAAAAAATTATGGATGTTTTTTTTTGTTTTTGTTTTTTTTCTTTTTGAGATTACATTTAAGGCTGTTCTCCAATCCAAAAGAACTACTTTCTGACACAATATTGAATTCATTTTTGTTCGGAAACGGATGAAATTGGCAGGTGTTATTATTCAAAAACTATGTCATTGAAATGAGTTTTACACTTTTTAGTAAAGTCAGAAGATCTTTCAGAAAATACTGTCAAAGTCGGCGTTTGGAACAAAATTCCTGAGGCAGCAAAGCGAGAATGGGGAAAATCATGGCGTCACGTGACACGAATCGATTATAACTCGATAAGTAATTTATTTATCAAAAAATGGAAAACTCATTTCAATTTCAAATCGCTTCAATAGTCAGGTCTGCCCATTTTATGCTTTTGCGTTTAAAACTGAGTCAGAAAGTTTCGCGTTGTTGAGCAGATCATTTGAGAACCACCTAAAGGTAAAATTTTTCGTATTAAAGGTATTTAAATTAGGCTTTGCTCTTTCAATTCAGCATTATTTTTTTTCGAAATGATAAAAATTTGCATTTCACGAAACAATTCATTTTTTATAAACAAACAAATTTCACAAAAACATGCACATTTTAAAAAGCAACCTCTGTAGGCCGCCACTGCATGTTCCAAATTCCTTTTTGTGTATGTTAATGATATAATGCATCGTTCATACGACAGAGTAAGAGTTCTTTATTTTATTTATACTGCTTTCTCTAACCGAGCATTTTACGACTAAATAAAGCCAGAAATTTTGCTGTTGCTTTACATCTTTAAATGCATTTCTAACTTTTTCTTAATAGTTCCTTTTCATTTTTATATACAAGATTATCTATTTGATTAATAGACATAATGATGTGCTTAATCGCGATATATTCAATAAAAATATGTCTAATTACACATGTTGAATAAAATTTTTGATAAAAAATGAAATATATATATATATATTTTCATATTATTCACAATTTTGATATTCATACATAATATACCAGAAAATACATGAAAAAATATATACCCTTCACAAGTAAAAAAATATATACGTAACTCCATTTAATTCTATTAGAAATGTATTATTATATGTAGATTCTATATTAGTGTGTTGAAATTCTACCTTAAAAACATATTTTAATATATAAATAAGTATATAATGTAAGAACTTGAGACTCACAGATTTATTAGCTGATACATTTTTTTTTTTTCTTGCTCCTCATATATTTATGAAATTTCAACATGTGCATTTTTCATTGTAATAAGACCATTTAGTTGGTGTTCAATTCATTCCACATGCATTTCGAAATTGCGTCCATATGCATATCATGGAATTGTTGTGACGGTTTTACTTGACCATGTTATGATGCGTGGTCAAGAAGTATAGCTATGCGTGTTTTTAATTCGCCAAGATTTTGAAACTTGGAAAAATAAACTGCAAATTCCTGATTTAAAACAATTTATTCCTTATTTTTATTTTTTGAGCTGACGGATTTGATGAGATGGCCAATCCTTTGGCCTCCAAGATCTCCAAGTATTGCACCTCTTATTTTTTTTCTTCGGTATTATTTCAAAGAAAAAAATTATTCATCAATGGTACACAGTTTTGAATAACTAAAAATGCAAAAAAAAAAAAAAAAAAAAAAAAAAAAAAAAGAAGAAGAAAAAAAACGGTTGTCTTTGCATGTGTTGCAGAATATACTCCCAATGTCTTCTAGAGGGACTGATTCAAGGAAACGTATACAACCGTGCTCCATCATATTTCATCTTTTGTAAATTTCTAATGCACCTAAAGGTTTCCTCTTCTATTCGAAAAATAATGAATTACGTGAATGCTGTCCTCTTGACCAATAATCATACGGAAATATACCCCTAATGTCTTCTAGGAGGAATGACCGAGAAATTGGCGTTCTTATTGAAACTCAAGGTCACTCACTAGGTAGTTTTTGATTAATCTTTCTAAAAACTCGAGAATAAGCATAGTTTAGATTCATTTTATACGCATAAAAACGCATTAAATATTGCTATAATGGGCGACAAACACATTGCATTATGGTCTTTTATTAAAGATGGATTGCTTGAATAAAAATACATCTGCTTTTCCAGACCACAGGAAGACAGCCCATAGAGACCCACGAAAAGCAGAATTGCTCAAGTGGCCCTTCAATTCCCAAAGTCACTCCCATATACCAGATTTGGAGGTTTTTTCCGCAAAAATTCTTTTATTGTTATTGTATTCCTTTTTCCTCCGAGAGGTTAAGTGGCCATCTATGAATTGAACGTCCTCCTGCTCTATCTGTTCTGATTTTTATCGCATACTATTGAGCCTTCTCTACCTGCATGGGCCCTCCACATCAAACAACTTTCATAGGGGTCAGGGTTCCATTGTCCCGAAAGAAGAGGATGAGTAGAATTGTGGTTTGCTTTGGGTTCTCCATATTTGGCTACAAATCTCGTCTATGATTTGCGATGAATGTGTCAATAAAATATCGCATATTTCACGCTAGCTTTTAAATCAAAGAAATGTCAAAGCTTATTCAAGACTTTCCTTGCATGTGCAAATATAAACCCGGAGACTTACTGAGTTGTAGCTCTTGGAAATTTCTCGATTTCTCAACATTATGACACTTCTAAAAGTAACTTTACAAAAATAAACCTGAATTTTAGTTTAATATTCATAGTAATATTTCGCTGAAACCCGAGAGTTAAAATCAGTCCCGTAAACAGATGGGTGCAGTGGAGAAGAGGCCGGGTGTCTGAGACTCTTGCAACCTTTCGAGCCCCCTTTAACCCTCATAATATTTTAATAATTTAATAATAAAATTTTAAATATTTTGATTCCAAACACACTTTAAAATTGTTAATATACAGAAATACATAAAAAAAAAATTAAGATAAATCATTTTAAATGCAGTGTTTCATCATAAAAAGTGGTTAAAGCATTCGGGATTGACTCCACCAAAAATTTTCAGAGCCACCTTTGACTTCTTTGGCTGGTTCAATTTTCAGTAGCATCAGAAAACATATGTTGCATCCGCAATTTATAGGTTTTCTTTTCTTTTCTTTTCTTTTTTTAACATTATTTATACTATTTTCTTATATAATATTCAACATATATAATAGAATCTAAAAATGAATATTTCATCCTTATTATTTTTAAAACCGAATTCAATTATCTGAGATAGAGGAATGCTTTATTATTAGCAATGTAAAAACATATTTATTTAATATCACAAAATACAAATAATAACATTAAAGAAAAAAAAAAGAATAGACCATAATTACAATAGTAAAAGCAAAATGCAGATACGGGTATATTTTACACAAATCTCTATAAATAAATACTTTAATAGAAAGCAGAATAATTCTCAAATATTCCCTAATCCTTAGAGTTTCTAGGATTATTGTATCGTTTATATTCTCTCAAATATTCTTTTTGCATTCCTTTAAAATGCCTCTTTCAAAAGTATTTGCATTTAAAGGAATAATTTAAAATGATTTTAATTTCATATTTTACTAGAGCTTTTATATAGAATGATACTTATGATGCAGATAAATCGTTTGCATGAAAAACGTTTCGGCTGCAATAAAAATATATTTATTTATTATATAAAGATTAGTTGTTTGCAAGTAAAAATAGAACGTCTTATTAACCATATTTTAAAAATATTTACCGCTGTTTCACACAATGCTTTTTTAGATATAAAGTTTTTATCATTATTAAAAAAATTACTCAAAAACAATGTGGATTTCGATCAAGTTAAACTATTTGTATCACATATTTTACATTATTTTTGTTATTATCACCCCATATTTCCAATTAATAGGTTTCTCATGTTACAGTTACTAAATAATGGAAAATGTATTTTCAATGAAGTTAATGTAGATAATTTTATAATAATGTCTTATATAAAATAAGCAAAAAATCCACGCGGAGACATAAAGCAAAAGAAAAAAATTACTTATCCGTTAAGAAATCGAATATATAGGTAGCCAAATCTGTCGATAGATTTCGAAAAAAAAATTTAGAAATAATTTTCGACAAATCTGTATTAAAGGTATTTTAATTCCATTTTTCTTTTTTTTAATTAAGTTTCCTCGAAAACAATGTGGATTTCGATCAAGTTAAACTATGTGTATTACATATTTTACATTATTTTTGTTATCATCACCACATAATATTTCCAATTGATAGGTTTCAAAATGTCACAGTTACTAAATAATGGAAAATGTATTTTCAATGAAGTTAATGTAGATAATTTTATAATCATGTCTTACATAAAATAAGCATAAAATCCACGCGGAGACAAAAAGCAAAAGAAAAAAAAATACTTATCCGTTAAGAAATCGAATATATTGGTGGCCAAAACTGTAGATAGATTTCGAAAAAAAAATTTCGACAAATCTGTATTAAAGGTATTTTAATTCCATTTTTCTTCTTTTAATTAAGCATTAAATTTTCTTTTAAATTTTAAATATTTGCACTGTATGAAACATTTCATTTTTTATAAGTTTCAAATTATAAAATCATGAAAATATTTTTAAAAGTACGCACAAGTATCACAAAATAAAGCAAGAAGAATGAAAACTAACTAGAAAACTATTTCAAACGCTTCATTTTTAATTATACACATAAATAAAAATATAATTTTTCATTAACTTTTAAATATATACACTATCTCACATAATTAACTATAAATGTATTCATTTAAAAATATACAAATAAATCTTGCTGCCATTATGTGAATATAATGGAACGCCATCTGCATTTAACAATTCTTTAATACTTAGATTAGTTACTAGTTTATACGTAACACAGTTCCTCTTTTTAATGGAACCAACGTAAAAAGTAAAAATAAAACCGCAAGGTTGCTTCTCTAAAAAATTCGCCTTTCCCATCGAATCTATTGTAAAAGGCGAGTGAAAAAACAAAGTTTTTGTATCCCTACAACCCTAGAAAACTACGGGTCTTTAGTTCATTGAGATTTCTAGCACCATTGACACAAGGTTCGGTTGTGCTGTCTGTTCTGAGTATTATAAAAAATATCGAGGATGTTTTTCATGGAACATCTTGCTATTTTATTATCATCCAGTGTCTCTTTTCCCATTTCTTCTTCTTTTTTCTGGTTTAAACTCTATTCAGCTACATGCCAGTCTTCGTATTATCCACTCTAAACATACTTAGGGCAATTTTTCGAATATTGAGAGTGTAGACATACTTTTCCTTTTGCACTATTTTGGCCCGACTGATTTTTTTTCTTTTTTTTTGCAAAATGCGGCTGCAGCAACAGGGATATACACAATAGATTTTCTATGCCCTGTTCGCCTGGAGGCTTTTAGGGTTTTATATTACAGTTAACCTGTCGTGGTCTAGTGGTTTAAAAAAGCAGAAACATAAAAGTGAATAAAAAAATTGACGCATGAAATCGCTAAAAATTGATGAAATCTGTCAAGAAACATTTAGACAGATTAGCGCTTTTATACTTTTCGTGCGTGAAGCTAAGAATGAAACACAACGGCATACCGTCGGAATTTCGTAAAGAATTTGACGGCAGGTAAGCATGTTACATATGCGGGTGCAAATCAAAGGCCATTGTGAAAGGCACAGATATTTTCAATATTTGTTGTAACTTTATTGTCTCAGTAAATGTTTAACATTTTAATATTTATGTTCATTGGTGACTGTACATGACTTTGTAATTAAAAATTCTGCTAAATACCTGCCATTTCTACATTTATAGAAGTTTATAAAAAAATAAATTATTGTTAACAATCTATTAAATTTCATTCTCATATTGTATATACATTTTGGATTATGTTCTTCATATTTTTTTCGCTTGGAACAGTTATATATTCAATAGCAAATTTGATTTAAAAAATATATATATATGGATAGAAATATGGCCGCACGAAAGATTCATTTAAAGTCTCGGGGTCGGCCACACAATGTGCTGCGGAACCCGAATGTATATTGGTCCCAAAACATTTTCTAACCTGTCCCGCACTAATTACAGGGACTTGAACAAAAGCCCCAAAAGGACGAAACCCCCCGCTCTACTACACAAACGATCCATTTGTGCAAGATTTGTTTACAGAAGGAATCTTAAATATTTCAAACATCTTTTAAATTTAATTCAGGCTTAGCTAATATGATTTTTATTTTAAAGTCTTAGGCGCTACCCCCTACCTTCCTTACAAAATCTGAAAGTCAGCAATTATGACTTATATATGATAAGTATTTTTTATTTGCTATCTTTTCTATCAGTATTAGTTAATTCACGAACACATGAATTTGATAGGTTTTTCGAGATTCTAGCTCCCTTCTCCAGATAATAAGGGGATTTTGAGGAAGGTGGGAGATGCATCTCAAAACCTATCACGGCTTTAGAGATAAAATTTTGCAAGATGCTGAGTCTCAGTATATAAACATCAGGCACGGATGAATTTTTAAAAATTCGGCTGGCTCCATTTGCGGAGCAGTAGAGGCAGAATTTTGGAAAATACCTCAATGTTCTATAATCATACTATTAATACATATAGAAGACAAATAGAAAATATGTATCACATGTCTTAACTGCCAACTTTTCTGATTTTCAAAGAGAGGAAGTCTGGGGTGTCTTGCGCTCAATAATTTTAAGATAAAAATCATATTAGAAATTAAAATAAATTTGAAGAATGTTGCATCAGGCAGTTGGAAATTCCTTGCCTACCGGGTGCACTAATGGGACTTGTAGAGTATAGCACAAATTATATATTTATATAGGTACGAAGGAAATAACGATTTTTTTTATATATAAAAAACGCAATTAATATTAGATTTGCCAAATTCTTCACTTGAACAATTTTTTAATTTAGTAAAATAGCAAGCATGCAACAGTAAATTTATATTTGAAATATTATTACGAATATATGCACGCACCATTTCTGTCCGTGGGGGTGTTGTATGTGAGACTTTTTTCCCGTACCTCTAATTATTGCAACATAACAATTGGCGTTTTTACACTCTTATAGCTGCTTATGCCAATATTGACACCATAGATCAGAATATTGCTTTTGACAGATAGATGTGATGAAGTATAAATTCGTATTTTCTTATGTTAAGTGATATCTCATATATATTTAAAAATTACAACAAACGCCATTATAGTGGAAAAAATTATTTGCATGAAAAATTGTCTTTAAGGCATATATTTCAAGATACATGTTCCAAAATGCAATACTTTATTTAAGGACAAAACCTTAATATCTAGTATACAGATAAATATATTATATTTTCAACATTTGGAGCTTGAATAAAAATAGCAAAGCGTATTAAGAGAAACAAGAAACCTCATTAGCTTATGAAGGGGATAAAAAAAAACTTCCTGCTCATATTTTTGTTCCCAACGAGTCCCTTAATGGTTTGTCTTATGCATCAAATATTCCGTATTCAGAGAATTTTCTTGCTTTGTGTCTGGAATCATATTTATAGGGTGTTCATTCTAAGAAAAATATTTTGAATTTACAGGGGGAAAAGTCTGTCAGGTAAGACGCTAGTAAAAATCCATCTAAATTTCGGAATTTTTGTTTTTTATATACAAGCTTTCTATTTATGTACAGTCAAATACAGGACAATTCCTGCAAAATTAAACAAAAAAATCATAATAAAATAAGTAATGATTGGAAAAAAATTAGGTTTGCGCGAATACGATCAGAGGGGCATTTGAATTTTTTTCTATGTAGAAAAAAATGATTCCAAATGTAAACGAAAGAGGGCGCTCGTACGTTATACTGAGACGTTTTATGCAAATCAGGCCAACACTTTTTGGACGATTCTCCAAACTGCCTGTTTTCTCAAAACGTCGTACTAAATTCAGTATCCCATTCAATTAAATAGGGTTTTTTTTTGCGCCTTCGGGCCTTTTTCCGTGCGAAACTTAGGCAATGCAATAGTTGTGGATTCACCATTAGTGTAGAAATTTTTAATCACCAGCATTCTACCGAGATCGAATGACGAATCCATTTCCATCCAGATGTTTTATTGCTAGCCTGATTTGCATAAAACGTCTCAGTATGACGTGTGAGCGCCCTTTTTTGGTTACTTTTGGAATACTTTTTTTTAATACATGAAAAAAAATTCCAATGTTCCTCTGATCATATTCGCGCAAACCGAAATTTTTTCCGAGCATTATTTCTTTTATTATGATTATTTTAATTTTGCATGAATTTATGACGCATCCTGTATTTTATTTGCTTGATAAAAACAGTTTGTTTCATAAAATAAACGGTTTTTTGACGGCTTTCTAATTAACAGACTTTTATCCAAACGCTGCATAATTCTTGGGAACGATACTTTAAGAAAGACCTGCATTTTGCAGGAGAGCTCAATAGAATCGGGATAGAAGTAGCTATATTTTAGCAAAATATTTCCTTTCTTTTTTTTTTCAATATCATGACTCTTGATAAAAACAATTTTTTTCCATAAAGTAAACGGTTTTTTGACGGTTTTCTAATTAACAGACTGTTACCCAACACGCTGCATAATTCTTAGGAACAATACTTTAAGAAAGACCTGCATTTTGTAAGAGAGAACAATAGAATCGGGATAGAATTAGCGGTATTTTAGCAAAATATTACCATTTTGTTCAATATCATGACTCTTGATTAAAAAAAAAAAAAAAAAAAAAAAAAAAATCATAAAATAAACGGTTTTTTGACGGCTTTCTAACTAACAGACTTTTACCCAACACGCTGCATAATTCTTAGGAACGATAGCAATAAAAGCAATAAAAGTTTTCAGATGAAATTTCACTTAACCGAAAAAAAGGATAAGAATCTGTTCCTTATCACATCTATGCAACAAAGAAAACATTCAAATGCTTGTTAAAACAGATTGATAAAAATTATAAGCATTGGAAATTTATCACACTGAAACAAAAATTTATGACAAACGTAAAATGTGTTGACTCTAATCGGAATAAATTAACCTATTACATTCACAGGAACAGCATAAATATATTTTTACACTCCTTCTCATATTAAACACTTTTATTTCTCTCTGTAAAGTATTTAATTTTTAAGAAATAAATATTGTCCTTATACATGCTAAGATTTAAAACGTGTGAAAAATATTTAATAATTTTAACAAAGAGTTTCTTTCTCTAAACGAAAATTTCATTTTTAAAGACTGCGCAGAGTGATTTAATTTGTAAAACAGAATTATTTAATTTTTAGAGTCCTATAAAAAAAACGGAACACTTCTGAAAAATACAATAAACCTTTATGTAAGAAAAATATAACCATCGATTTAGTTTGCAAGGTATTTTTTTCCTTTTCCTAGAAGACTTGATTTAAAAGAGGAACATCTGCTTCGCATTTATTTTTCAAAATTATCATCCTTAACTAAAGCGGAAAAAAGACAGCAATATTTTAAGTTAATATATTAATCGATCGTGAGAAAGAGATTGCATTTAGCATTTGGAAAGAATTCCTTATTCTGGAATCTTAAAATGTGTTTATAGGTTTCTTTATGCGATAGTGGAAGTTGCCTGATATTATACAACTGAGTGGTTTTCAAATTTCAGGGTAATTCTGGATATTTTTAAATATAAAAGAATATTTTTTTTAAACCTGTACTCTGTAAAAAAAAAAAAAAATATATAATAAAAATAAAAAAAAATAAAAAAAAATCTGTTAACTTTACAGAAAAAACTGTCAGACGATTTTACGGAAATAATCTGTATTTATTACAAACTTTCTGTTATTCTAACAAATTTTGAACGTAAGTCCGTAATAAATATAGATTATTTCCGCAAAATAAACAGTTTTTAACTGGCGTCCTAGCTGACAGATTTTTCTGCAAAATTAAAAGATTTTTTTTTTTTTTTTTACTGTGTATAAAATTCGTATTTCTATGAATATGTATTGTGCTGTCCTCTAAAAAAAACCCAGAGTGAAATGTTTCCTTAAAAACCCCACCCTGATACTTCATCAAATATTTCACTAAAGTCATTTTTTTTTTGTTTTGTTCTGTTTTTATGCATCATTTAGAATAATAAAAATAGTTAAAAAATACCTAAGGAGTGCTTATTTAGTTTTAAAATAATTTAAACTAACAATTGCAGAACTCTGACAAAACAGGAGCTTCATTTTTACAGATTTTAGAATAATCTATATAAATTTTTAATTGTTTTTATGCTAAATCATTAATATGTAATAAAACGCTTCCTTTTCGGATGATTATGTCAGTTTTTTTTTTTTTTTTTTTTTTTTTTCAGATAAAATGGGTTATTTTTTTGAAAAAGTGGGTTTTTTTTTGTTTTTTTTTTCAAATTCTCGCTTAATTGGCTGCCACTTTGTAATAAAGTGATAAAATTAAAAATGCTCAACATTAAAATCTTAGTCAGAACAAGCTGTAAAAATTTAGGAATGTTTGATTTTTTTTGTATTCTTTATTAGATTTTATATAGAGAAAATTTCAAAAAATGGGTTTTTTTTAAAGGACATAGCACAATAAATGTTATAAAATTATTTCACCAACATCTCCTGTAGATACTATTAAACTTGTACATTTTCATTACAAGTTTTACTGCTAATTGAATTTTAACCTAGAATCCAAAGAAAAATGTCAAATCCATCACCGGGCAAATTTAATTTTATATAAATATTTCACCGCATTTAAAATTCATTTCATAATATTTTGGACCAAAAGATTCATCCATCAGCTATAAAAAAAGCTTCAAATCCATTAGCTATAAAAAATGAAAATTGGTTTAAATGTTTTTTCACATATTTTATTATTCTTTATATTTTGCCAGCTCTGTTACCCATAAAAGAATTTATTATCATGTACTAACTTCATTTAATGTAAACTTTTTTCTAATGTAGATCTGTAAGCAAGTTTGTTTTAAGGATTTTTATATAAGATTTGATTTTTGTTACTTTTTGCAATATTCTTGTCTTAATTTTTTTTTTTTTTTTTTTTTTTTTTTTTTTGTAATTTATCGAAATATGATAACGTACATGACAACTGATAATGGATTTGGCATTATCTAATGATTTCAAAGTTTTTATTTTAGGAATTGTTTTCATGCATTATTAAACATTTAAAATACGTTTCATTGTTACTAAAACTATATGTTACTTGATAGAAAAGCAAAATAATGCTTATAAAAAACGTTACAAACTGATAAACATTATCTTTCCTTGGGGCACGAAATATGCTACTTTTCAAAAATCGATCAATGTACAAAACTTACAGCTTTGCAGGTGGAATAATATATTATTCTTGAGGACAATATAATTTTTAAATAAACTGATAGGAAATATTTCTCATTCTTTCGTACCGATAATTTTTATTTTATTTTCTTTATGGAGGTTGCATATACTTTTAAGCATAAAATTAATATTTTTATGCATTAATTATTGCAAATAATTTTTAACCATTCCATTGAACTGATGTAAAATATTTCTCAATCGTACATTCCGATATTTTTTCTTTTCTTGTCTTAATATATTTATGCCTTTATTACTGCAAAATGTTTTTAACCATTCCATTTACGGTGTGATTTTTTTTACATATTTTCTTTTAACTTACAGTAATGTGGCAGTCAAATCTTGTTACTCATTTTTTACCGACTTCCTGTTGAAATAAAGCTATGAAATGTGGAGTATATATCTATTTCTGAAGGCAATACATGAATTGGACGTTTCTTTTTTAAAATTCGATCCCTAAGGGAGGAGGGGGGGGGGGATGGCAACGTCGGCCCAAAACATGCATTTTTCCCGTAAAAATGATGTTTAATATTTATTGAAAAAATAACTCCATTGTTGCAACATCTATTCATTTTAACCACATTGGTGCCCGCATCATTATGACGTCAGAATTGAGCAACGCACACATTTGTGCTTTATAATATAAGGTGACTTTTTGTAAATTTTAATAAAAGCACATTTTTTTTAATATATTTTTTTACATTTAATTTATTATTTCTATTTCAGTCACATCGCCTAAAAAAAAAAAAAAAAAAAAAAAAAAAGAAAAAGAAAAAGAAAGAAAGATGCATAGCAAACCTCCCAACACCAAATCTTTTCTGTTCTACTGTTTAGTAAAAATGTCAAAATCATCAACCTTAAAAAAAAAGCGGAATTTTTTAAACTTAATATATTAATAGATTTTGAATAGATCCCACGTATATTTGGAAAAAATTCCTTAATATGTATTTTAAAAGATACTAAATGGTTTGCTTATGTGATAGTGGAATTTGCATGAAATTAACACACATCTTAAAGCTTTTCAAGTAGAATAACATATTATACTTGAAGTTAAAACTTTTAAAATTAATTGTTATGAAAAAAATTCTCAATTTTAGATTTTGATAGATTTATTATTATTATTATTTTTTTATTTGGGTCGTATATATTTTGTAGTGTAAAATTCTCGATGAAAGAATTTTTTATACATTCATTATGGGAAAATAATTTAACTTTTCCCTTTATGGATTATTCTTCTTTCTAGTTAAATGACATCGTTAAAAATTTAAGCATATCAACACCCCCCCCCCCCCCTAACGAAACCCTAGCCTGTTTTATTGTATATTTGAAATACCAAAATGATCAACCTTTGTTAAGGCGAAAAAAAAAGAAAAACAATACTTTAACTTAATATTATAATCGATCGTGAGTAAGAAATTCCATTTAACATTTAGAAAGAATTCTTTAATCTAGAATCTTAAAACATGTTTATAGGTTTGCTTATGTGATAGTGGAATTTGCCTGAACTTACACAAAATCTTGTAAAAATATTTCAGGTGGAATAATATATTGAACTTGAGGACAAAACGTCTTAAACGAACTATTATGAAACATTTTTCCTTCTTACCTTCCGATAGTTTTTTTTCCTTTTCTTTATGGAAGTCGCATATACTTGTTTAGCGTAAACATTCCAATGAAAGAATATATTTATGCGTTAATTAAACTAAAATATTTTTAACTTTTCTCTTTACGGTTTATTCTTCCTCCTATTTAAGAGGAAAAACAGAAATATTTTAACGTCGAAGGGTAACAAATTGCATATAACATTTGGAAATATTTTTTTTTTTAATTCTAGAATATTTACAAATTTACGTTATGTGGTAGTGGAAGTTGCCTGAAATTACACGACAACAAATCTTATAGCTTTTCAGGGGAAGAAATTGCATATAACATTTGGAAAGATTTTCTTTAATTCTAGAGTATTTACAAATTTACGTTATGTGATAGTGGAAGTTGCCTGAAATTACACAACAAGAAATCTTATAGCTTTGCAGGGGAAGAAATAGCATGTAACATTTGGAAAGATTTTTTTTTTAAATTCCAGAATATTTACAAATTTATGTTATGTTATAGTGGAAGTTGCCTGAAATTACACAACAACAAATCTTATAGCTTTGCAGGGGAAGAAATAGCATATAACATTTGGAAAGATTTTTTTTTTTTTAAATTTTAGAATATTTACAAATTTGCTATATGTGATAGTGGAAGTTGCCTGAACTTACACAACAACATATCTTATACCTTTGCAGGGGAAAAAATTGCATATAACATTTGAAAATATTTTTTTACTCTAGAATATTTACAAGTTAGCGTATGTGATATTGAAAGTTGCCGGAAATTCCACAAAATCAAATCTTATAGCTTTGCAGGGGAAATAATACATTATACTCAAGGACAAACATTTTTAATGAAGTAAATTTCCCACTCTTACATTCCTTTTCTTTTAATGGATTGTCGCAAAAATTTTAGAGCATAAAATTATTTATGAAAAAATATTTTTTTGTGTATTATTTACGGCAAAATATTTTCCCTTGACTCTTCCTTTTACAGCTTGATCCACCTTCTATTTAAATTGCATTATTATAAAATAATACATATTGAGAAAAACAGAAAACAAAACCAACATAAATTTAAAAAATAAAGTTTTCTTCTTAAGATGTCGGACCTCTATACTTATTTTTATGTTTTAATATGTATGGAGGAAATTTAGTATTTTATTTTTATCTAGAAAATAATTCATATTCATATTTTAATACATTAATCAATTCTTAGTAAGATAATTTATTTCACATTTGGAAAGAAATGCTTATTAGTGAGGATATTTATAGTTAGCTTATGTGACAGCGGAAATTGCCTGAAATTACAGGGATTAAAATCTTACATCTTTTCAAATTGAATAATATATTATACTTGAGGACAAAACTTCTTAAGTGAACTGTCATGAAAAATTTCGCATTTTTTATATTTTCTTACACTGTAACAAAAAAAAAAAAACTCTTAAATGGACAGGAAAAAAACTGTCAATTTTGGCGCCAGTCGAAAATCGTTTAATTTACAGAAAATACATGTATATTTTCATTAAAACGGTTTTTCTGTAAAAATATAGATTTTTTCTGAAAAAATTACAACATCCACTTATTTTTACAGGAAAAAACTTTTTTTTTCTTGAAAATAGTTTTTTTCTGTAAAAGATACAATATTTTTCTGTCAAAATTATAGATTTTTTTTACAGTGTATATTTTCCGTTACATTTATTTAGAGGCGTCGCATATACTTTGTATGTTCGTCATATAAGAGAGTCGACATGACCCAAATTTACGTTAAAGCGAACAAGAAACAAGAAGTAGTCTGGGATGGCAGTAGTGCGGGGGAACCCAATTATGCTGATCAAATTTAGATTCAATCTAACTTCAACAAACTCTCAATTTAATTTAAATTCAAAACTACTAAAGGAAATTTAACTTACGCATTGGAAAATGACTTTCCATGATCGTTCCCAGGACGACCTCGCTTGTCAAAGAAGTTATATATCTGAAAATACTAAATGTCATTCTTAACCAGAAACCCGTGGTTTCCGAAAAATCACTTTATTCAAATACGATAAAGTAAATTCTTACCAAATGGCAAGCTCTTCCGCTAAAACAATACAGCAAGCCCTGATCACGTGGCAGCAAAGCAACTTATCAATGTTCCAAAGCGAGAACTCCAAGTCTAAAGCGCCTCTCTGAGGCAGAAATCGACTCAAATCCGCTCATTCAACCTTTCACTTCCATATTTATACGTTACCAGCTGACCACTGCGACCTAATTAACCTAAAACTGCATGAAATAACCGTGAAACAAATATTCGAAGAGGAACAAATATTTTACATGTTAGACCATCGGAAAAAACACTCACACTCAAATTTGACTCCGTTTATCTGCGAGTAACTAGCTCCTGCCATAACTTTTGAGCATAAATTTTTCGATAAAAATATGTTTGTATGTATTAATTATGGCAATATTTTTAAGTTCTCCCTTTACGGCTTATTCTTCCTTTTGAGTAAGTCGGACCGTTAAAAATTATGCATATCAAGAAAAACATAAAAACATAAAGCGACATAAATTTGAAAAATAAAGTCATCTCCTTCAGTTTTTTAAACCACGGTACTTCTCTTTAACTTTTAGTTTATAAGAAAGGTCTTTGGTATATTATTTTTATCCAGAAAATAACGCTTATCAAGATGAGTATAAAAAACCATAAGCGACATAAATTTGAAAAATAAAGACATCTCCTTTTTTATTAACACTGTATTTCTCTTTAAGTTATTACGACATTAAGTATTTAATTTTTATGCAGAAAATAATGCATGCCAAGAAAAGTAGAAGAAAACACAAGCAGCATATATTTGAAAAAATATAGCCAATTTTGTAATTTTTTTAATAGCATATAATTCATCTGAAGTTCAAATTTTCGGAATCTTTAGAATACCATTTTTATCCAAATATCGAAATACACAATATAAAGCATAACTTTTACTCTTCCAATTGATTCATAATTTATTAAGTATAAAGATAAAATATCTTTGTTTAATAAAATATGTTATTTTACGACCTGAAAATTATTTTCGAATAACTGCAGAGTTGAGAAATATTCTTTTTTTCTTTAAAGATAAAATAGAAAATATTTCAAAAATCACCCTTTTTTAAGTCTAATAACAATAACACAGCAGGGATTTAGCTTTGGGAGGCAATATTTTAAATTTACTTATGCATTAATACTAAGAAGAAGAAAAATCAAAGTTCCCATGTTTAAAATGACATTTTTTTTTATGAAATTGGGGTTTCACACAATTTATAGGGGAATTTACAACCATATATTAGAAAGAAGTATTTTTAAATTTATTTTCACGTATTATTATTTTTTTTTAAGTTTGGGGAGAAATAGCCATGCTCATTTTTAACAACGTAATATGTTATTTATGAGTTGTTAATTATTAGCTTTAAAGGGTACAGATGACTTGTATATAGAAAGTATATATTCTTTTCTTCCAGATTGATCTTTTTCTATATATTTTGTATGTATTTTTATGCGACATATACCAATCGCATCAACTGTCCTGCTTTCTGTGCCCCCCTTCCAACGTCATTCATCGAAAGTAAAATAATATTTTTATTTGAAAATGAAGAAAACTATAGCTATAGTGAGGACGATATATTGTGTATACAACACAGATGTACAGTGCATGCGAATTTTTTTATCCTCATCAATAGATCCCTGTTTATCATTTTTTGTAATAATACTAAAATGTGGGGCATACTAAAACACATGTTTGTCCTTTTTAGTAACATACATAACGTGGTTTTCAAATTACGATTTAGTAATAGCATGTTCAGCACACAACAGGTTTTCAATTAGAGATGTAATTGCCTCCAAAGTAACAAATTTTAAAAGTGATTTCAAAGTCGATCTTATTAGCTTTTTTTTTCATTCTCTGCTTTTATTCATTTTTCTTTTTTAATTTTCTCTATACAATAAATGTTCATAATGCATATGATGGAAACTATTTCTTTGTTATCTGTGCGTAACGTTGCATTATTACCCTATTAGCTCCGTGGCCTAAATGCGAGTAAAATGAGAAAGCACCGTGACCCAAGTGGAACTCTTACTGTCCACATTGTCGCCACGTGATGTAGAAAATGAGTCGCCGTGAAGTCTTTATGCCTGATTTTGTGACGATCTGCAAATGACTCTAAAATAGATTATGCGGTGACTTCACAGTGAAGTCACGGTCGCTTGAATGTTAAGATGTGAAGAAATAAAAATTCCACATATCAGTCACTGTTGTGATTGTGACTATTTGTGACGAGTGTGAAGTCACATTTACAGGTTGTGAATTTAGAGCAAACTACTGCATTAGATTTTTTTCCGCTGAAATAATCATGTTCAACTAAAATCTTTTGGGGAAAAAGAAAGCGTTTAGCACCTTTAATAAAATTATTTTACTAAACATCTCAGTTTAAAAGACATGTTTCGTGTCGTTTACAGTTAGAATATCCTTTTAATAAATACAGTATTTTCGATGATTAAAGTTCTTTTTTCTTTCATCTGGCTGAGTTTATTTTGTTCAGTTAACACTTCCTTCTTTTTTTACGACCTTTTTTAGTGCGTTATAACAACGTTAGTCCATTATAACATGTTCATCACCATTAAATGTGACGAAAAAAGGACTGTAAAAAAGTGTATATTCTTTTAAAAATAACACAAAGCACGCATAATTTAATTAATTTTGTACGAAAGTGATAGTTATGTATCATCAGGGAGAAATTAGCAACAGTTTCGTGAGCAGAGTAAAGAAAAAAAGAAATGTTTCATAAATGTTTATTTCATCTTCATTGTTTTATTTTTTCATGCAATTAACAAGTAATTATATGATTAGATAAGAGTGGAATGACATAATTAAGTAAAATTTGTTTCTATGCTCAAATGCGTTATTCATTATTTCCGTTACGTCGTTCAAAAATAATCTTTCTTAATTAAATTTACTTTTATGCGTTGTTTAATGATAATTTTAGTGTCTTTGTGCCAACGAGTTCTTTGTGGATACCAAAAGTATCATTTGAAAATGAATTCAATACTCTCAGTTATATTGATTAGTTATATGTTCTCCATAACGTGCATTTGCATATTATCTTGTAAAAGAATTTGTAATTTGCGAGATGCAGTTTCTGATACATATTTCTAATAATAAAATATTTTCTTGATTTTGAATTTTACCTTAATGTTTCGATTTTTCTTCGATTGTTGCTAAATTGTTATAGCGTTTTATTTTTTGTTTTTTAATTAAATTGAAACAGATTTTAATCCGCATAGTTTTATATTGCTGACTAAGATGGTCCAGGGTTTGGGACGACAAAAAATGTATTGTTTTTATTTATCCGTATATTTTACCCACTTCTTTCTTGATATGTCTTTCTCTCTCCTTCTCTCTCTCTCTATATATATAGTCATTATATATATATATATATATATATATATATATATATATATATTATTTTAAACAATTTATTTTCAAAATTTGATATACTTTTGAAGAATAACTCTTATTCCATACTTTTTATTTTGGAGTACAGAAAAGAACAAATATCGATTTGTTTTTAGAATTTACAAAAATATTTACTTTGAGAAATTTAATACTTTTTTAAGTATTTTTAAGAGTATTTTAATATGACTTTTATATTTTCAAAACTTTCTCTCTCTCAAAGAAAATAACAAAAGAGAAAAAAAAATCTATATTATAAAGCAAAGGTATGTCCGTGAGTAATGTTGATGTCATATTTACTGCGGCAACATCTGACCAATAAATTTCGCTTTTGCTGTAATTTATAAACTTCTAAATATCGCTCAATTTCAATTTTTACACCATCGAATGGAAAAAAAATGATCTTTCAAATGCGATTTGTTTATAAACTATCTATCTAAATTTATTGATTTTTATGGTTTTTAAAATAATTTTCAGGCATGCATTTTTTGAAAAAAATTATCTCTATCGCGTGCAGCCCGATTACGAAAGATTAAAACATTTACATTTAAACCAATATAAATAGTTCTGCACTTGTTTCCGCCTAATATTCCATAAAGAAATTAAAAAGTCATCTATAAATAATATAATATAATATAATATACATAAAACACAAAATTATCAGGCATGTAATCGAACTACTCTGCAATTATTAGAGTCAGAAGGGCTGGTATAAGTTGCGAAATGTTTGGCGATTTCTTCGGCTATTACTTCTGGCATGCGGTTTAATCTAAAAATTTTCAAAACTTTATTTGAAAATGTATTGATATTTTTTTTATAAAAATGTTGCTTGGTGTTGTTAGTGGAAAATCTAAATATATATATTAAATGTAACAATATCTATTAGAGTTTTTTTTTTTTTTTAAAGGTGGCTTTCACTTATGTTCTGTAACTCTGGAAGCCCGGATTTGATTACACAGAAAAAATAAAACCCAATTTGGGTTGAAAGATTCTTAGGCATGAGCCCAAATTGGACCATGCCTGTTTTGGATGCACAGTGACAGAGGTGCCAAGCTCCCACTAATCTTCCGTCATATTGGAGTTAATTGATCCAGGTTTAATACGTTTCGCACCAGAATTTCTTTTTAAGAAATGAAGTTAAATAAAATCCACATAGAAACCTGAAATTAAATAAATAAGGATTTATCAAATAAATTTTCTGATTAAAAATGTTGTTAAACTGAGTCAAATCAATCCACATATTACGGAAAATTATTGGGAGCTTGGCACGTCTGACATGGGTAATCAAAACAGGCATTGCCCAATTTGGGCTCGTATCTAAGAATCTTTCAACTCAAATTAGGTTTTTATTTTTTCTGTGCATCTAATACAATTTAAAGAACAATATTTTTACAACTCTAGAATATTTTTTAAGCCGAAAAAAGATTTTGTGTCTGGGACCATATTAAGATGTTACTAAAATTCGCTATGAAAAAAAACTATTAAAAAAAAAGTTAATTAAAAAAATCAAAATAAATTATGGCAGGAAGGATTTTTAGAGTATTTAAAGAAGATAACTGTAAAAAAGTAAATAAATAAATTTAAAAAAAAGTACAATTTTCACAAATTTATCTTTCTTAGAAAATTAGATGTACGATTTAAATATGACGAATCTTGAAAAAAAGTACATCCTGAGTTAAATGCATTTAAATCCCGGAGGAAGATTCGGCAATCGCAGACAGTGTAACATGAATAGCGTTATACTTCATGATTTAATAATCGTATTTATATGCGATGTCATTTTCTTCTCAAAAATCTGGAATATTTTTTAAGCCAAAAAAGTTTCTTTTTCGAGATTTTGTGTGTGGAAACGTATTAAGATGTTACTAAAAATTCGTTATGAAAAAGACTATTGTATGAAAAAAAAGTAAAGATAATTAAAAAAAAATCAAAATAAATTATGGCAGGAAGGATTTTTAATATATTTTTTAACAATATCAGTAGATGCCAATTAACACTTAATAATTGGAAAGTGGAGATAAAAATGTTATAAATAAAATGGACACAGAAAAAAAATAACACCTGAAACAAGTAAAAAAAACCCGATTCGGGTTTGAAAGATTCTTAGGTATGAAGTTACACAATTTGGGTTCATGTCATGACCCATGCCTGTTTTGGTTACCACTGTGTCCACTATCTTAAGACCCATTCTGAACACCACCCAAAATGGGTATTTAACAGTGCCCAAAATGGATACACAGTGGCACGAAAACAGGTATGGGTCATGACATGAACCCAAATTGAGCAACCTCATACCTAAGAATCATTCGTAAAGAAAACCCAAATCGGGTTTTCTTTACCCGTTTTAAGTGTTATTTTTTTCTGCTAATGAAGTGCTTAATATATCATCGTAGTTTTGTTATATGTGACTGTTAATATGTGAAAAATAAGGTAAAATCATGTGTAAAACTAAGATGGTGTTATGAGCACTCCTTGTTGAAAAAAAAGAAACAAAACTCATGCATCAGGCATAGATTATGAAACAGCTTCCAACACTAAAAGAATATTATTAAAAAAAAACTTCATTTTTTTAATATGTGAAAAATAAGGTAAAATCATGTGTAGAAACTACGATGGTGTTATGAGCGCTCCTTGTTGAAAAAAAAAAAGAAAGAAAACTCATGCATCAGGCATAGATTATGAAACAGCCTTCCAACACTAAAAGAATATTATTAAAAAAACGTCATTTTTTTTTCATATAATGAATTCGATAATACTTCGTCCAGTAACCGAATTCTTTAATGCACCTCTATAAATAAACTAATTTCTACACACTCCATAATCTATCGAAACCATGTTGTACTGCACATCCGTGATTGATTTTAATTTCATTATGTTGAAAGAATCATAACATCATTAGAATGCATTGCAAACGATTTGCCCCATAGATCATAATGTAATGGAATATTTTGTGCGTCCCTGTATACGAGCTAAAAATGCTACTTATTCTATACTCTTGAGAAAGCATGTTTTAGTCCGCCTGTGTGATGCATAGCAATTTCATTATGTTTGAAGTATTTTAACATTATTAAAATGCATCGGAGACGATTGTTCTCTATTGAATATAATGTAATGGAATTCTTTTGTGTGTCTCTGTGCACGAACTATAAGTGCTACACACTTCATTTTCAATATAAAAAATTTTATAGTAAACATCAATAACACATAAAAATTACATGGCAATCTCATAGTATAATTACAAGAGTTAGAGAACGGCCATAGAGCCAAATGGCCAAACAGCCAGACAAACTGAATTCATAAACACTTTTCATCTGCATTGGAAAATGATAAAAGTAATCGAATATATTTAAGTTTGATTAAAAAAAAACCCTACTTATCTGATCTTGCATGACGCATTTATATAAACTTCAAAGAAAAATCAGATAGGCGGTAAATACAGATCCTAAACTATATTAAAACAATCAAAACATCTAAGGAAAAAAAACTTTTTGATCGTAACAGGAGAGGGGGGAGGTTGAGGGGGGAGGACCAAATGCCTATTTACTTATTTCCTTTTCCAATTTAAGGCAGGATCGCAGGATTCCATGGTATACAGGTTCCGTTTTGATAGGCTTTAATTTATAAACATTATATGATTTTTACAAAACATTAACTTTATTTTCTTGGATCAAATGCTACATCTTGGATGACCGATTTATAAAAATACATATCTTCTTGGAGGCAAATGCAATTTGTTCCATTATTTGGATTATGTTCTTTTCTAAAACTAGTAGCATTCCTATCATCTTATTCATGTTTTTCGTGACCCAAATATATTCCTCAGAGCTGGCCAAGCGTTTATCTTTAAGACATAAATATGCCTATGGAGCAGCCTTTCATGGCTCAGCGGATATTAGCCTGACCCCCCGCACCCATGAGGTCCAGCGTTCTCTCTCTTCAATAGATCCGCAGATGCGGGGAAGAGATGAATTCGAGAAAAAAAGAGAGAAAAAATCCAAATGGGATGACAGGATTTCTCGATATTTGTTGATTGAGTGTGCAGTAATATTTTGAGTGACTTATTTGATGATAGAGTGGATTAACAAAATATTGTGCTATTTCATTGTATGATATACTGAATTCTGCTCTGACTTTTTTATCTTTGACTATAGACTTTTGTCTTTTAGATTTATGTTAGAGTAGCCGGACAAATGTCATCCGCTCGTGTGCAAGAAAATAATTGTATAGTGTATTAAAAAATAGTGTAGTGATTAATTTTAGGGTAAAACTGATTTATGTTTCGACTTTTCTGCCCTCAAATTCAGATTAATTCAGTTTTATTCAGATGTGGGGAAGAGATGAATCTGAGAAAAAAATAGTGAAAAAATCCAAATGGGATAACAGGATTTCTCGATATTTGTTGATTCAGTGTGCAGTAATATTTTGATTGACTTATTTGATGATAAAGTGGATTAACAAAAAATTGTGCTATGATATACTGAATTCTGTTCTGACTTTTTTCTCTTTGACAATAGACTTTTATCTGTTAGATTTATGTCAGAATAGCCGGACAAATGTCATCCGCTCGTGTGCAAGAAAATAATTGTATAGTGGATTAACAAAATAGTGTAGTGTTTAATTTTATGAGTTTTGATTTTATAAAATTGATTTATGTTTCGACTTTTCGGCCCTTAAATTTAGAATAATTCAGATTTATTCAGATGCACGGAGGAGATGAATTCGTGAAAAAAATCCAAAAGGGATGACAGGATTTCACGATACTTGTTGATTGAGTGTGCAGTAATATTTTGAGTGACATATTTGATGATAGAGTGAATTAACAAAATATTGTGCTATTTCATTGTATGATATAATGAATTCTGCTTTGATTTTTTTTCCCTTTGACTATAGACTTTTGTATTTTAGATTTACGTTAGAGCAGCCGGACAAATTCCATCCGCTCGTGTGCAAGAAAATAATTGTATAGTGGATTAACAAATTAGTGTAGTGTTTAATTTGATGATAAAATTGATTTATGTTTCGACTTTTCTGCCCTCAAACTCAGATTAATTGAGAAAATATTACCCGCTCTTACACAGGAAAATTGTAGCACGGTGATTTAACAAAATAATATGTTATTCTATTCTACTATGTGTCTATGTGAGAATGTAGAGGAACTTCGAGTAATATGGAATAGACGGGTAATATGGAATATCAAGGTTTTTGTTTGGTAAAGTGCAGCCACCAAACGGCAATATCATGAACTACTTGAGAACGTTTCCGCAGTGCCCCCAGAATGCGCAGTTCGTCGGTTGGCGTCAGGACGCGTTGTGTGAATAAATATTTGTTTTTTGTCTTTGAAAAGTTACAGCAGATAATTTTTCAATATTTTTTATTCATTAGAAGTGATATTTTTACGTAGAAATTAAGTGTAATGTATACCGAAATACTAAGAAGTTATGATGTAATACTCGTTGTTTAGCTCACGATTCACATCAATAAACATAGATAATTTTTTTCCCGGTGTCGGGTTCACTGCAAAAAATAATTGTTGATTTTACAGTATAAAACTGGCACCCCAGCTGCCAGTATTATACCGTAAAATTAACAGTATTAAACCGTAAAATAAGCAGTAATACGCTGCCGCGCAAGCAGTAATACGCTACCGCGCATGCGCGGTAGCGTATTACTGCTTGCGCGGCAGCGTATTACTGCTTATTTTACTGTTTAATACTGTTAATTTTACGGTATAATACTGGCAGCTGGGGTGCCAGTTTTATACTGTAAAATCAACAATTATTTTTTGCAGTGTTATATGAAATACCAATAACTCATAATACTCCATGATTATTGTATGGTGCAAAGACTGATCCGTATATTTGTGATTTGTGCAAATCTGAACTATTTTTAATAGACACTATATTTTGATCATGTTCTCTTGATACCATTACATCTGTTTTTTACAAAAGTTTGTTCGTTTTCTTCATTTTTAACCCCCCTCCCCCTTAATTCCATATTTCCCGATTATCTTACAATAACCCCTCAAAATACGTTTATTATTATTATTAGTTGTTCGCAAGTGATGAAATTTTGTAAAATATTTTTTGTCTATAAAAACTATTCGCAGATAGTTGAAGTTTGTAATTTATTTCGTTTTCATGTTTTAAACAATATCGGGATTGCCCCAAATGTAAATTGTATTGCATAATACCTCTATACATTCGACTTTTCTCTCTGATATATATATTTTTATAGAGTATATTTTGAACTAGCCAAAAAATGTCATTCGGACATGATGTAGGGGGAAAAAAAGCATAGTGGATTAATAATATATTGCGATAAACATTTTTAAATTTATGTTAAACTAGCTGAACAAATGTCATTCGTTCTTACTCAGGATAACAATAGATTAGTGGATTAACAAAGTATTGCGCTATTTCAATCTCTGATATACCATATGCGAAATGCTATTTCAGTATGTGACTTATTGAATTCTGCTTTGACTTTTCTCGCTGATATACACTTTTATCTTTTGGGTTTCTGTTTAGACCAGCAGAATAGATGTCATTCACTTTTGCACAAGAAAATAGTGGATTAACAAAATATTGCGTTACATAACTTTATGATAACAATTATTCTGTTTCGACTTTTCTGTCCTGCAAACTTCTTTGAATTTATGTTTCACTGAATGAACAAATCCCCTTACGCTATCTTACACGTGAGGATAGTTGCACAGTAAATTAACTAAATAACGTGATACTCAATTAATGCGTGCTTAATTTTAATTCGACTTTTACATATGACATTATATGTTTGATTTTTTTTATGTTGTTGTTGTTAGACTAGCTGAGAAATTTCGTCGTTTCTTCCACAGAAAACTGGTATACATGAGTATACTGTTATATATGGACTTTTGAACAGACCAACCCAACTTTTAATTACTTTCGTATTTAAATATTTTGAACAGTACCTAATAGCATAATCAGTCGATGTGACATTACTGTGACGTCATAATCGTCACAAATAGTTAGAGCCATAACGGTGACCTATAAATGGCATCTTCATTCCGTCACATTATGACTCTCATGTGACCGTCACTTCGTGGCTTCACTATGAACTCCCTTTCACCGAGTTTTGTGTTATTTGGAACTCGATACGAAATGCTACATATCGACTTCACAGTGACATGGACACGACTCATTTTTGACGTTACGTGACGATAATGTGGTCACTAAGAGTAGCACTTGGGTGATGGTGCTTAGGATTATGCAGAAAATCAAATAAAAATTACACTGTAATTGAATTATAATAAACTAGCTAAGACTATATGCAGGCAATGCGCAGGATAAATTAGAGTTTCTCAAACTGATAAAATCTACTCGTCGAATGCTGTTACTTTTAAGGTACCACAGGCCTATTTTTAAATATACGCACTTACCTAAACGTGCGCCTGTGTATATTCTTTATGCTAAACCTTAGAGTTAGAAAAAAAGTTTTTTTTTTTTTTTTTTTTTTTTTTTTTTTTTTTTTTTTACGTGAGCACAAAATCTGAATCTTTAAAATAAGAATAAATAAAAGTCGAAATGCAAAACATTTCATCGATTAAAAAAAAAGTTTTTTTTTGTTTTGTTTTGTGTTATTTGTTTAAGTATGCAGAATATGAATACATGCAGCAACATACGTTTATATTTATATAATATATATATAGTGTTAACTTGTTAAATATAAAATTAACAACTCCATATATTTAATATATGAATAATCTGCGCATATTCATATATTTAATTCATATATTTAATTATGAATAAAATCTGCGCAACACTCATTTCCTCACAGCTTAAAGAATTATTGAAATTAATGTAAAAACTGTAAGTCAAAATACATAAAATGATCATTAAAATCATTTACAATATTAATTAATAAACGAAACAGCAGTAAACCGGCAGAATATTTTGTTAATGGGGTGTTTAAAAATAACTCTTGCGGGGGCACAATGACCCTTGAGAGGGAACGTTGGACAAAAAGATCATTGTATTTTTAACTGCTGAAAACCGTAAGGATAGCATATACTCTCTAACTTGTAGAATATGAAGATATAAGTGAGAAATGCAAATCATCTCTTAAGTAATTATAATTTCAATGATTAATGGGAAAATAGGCAAAGTTTTATTTCTCACTTTTTATTTATTCAAACACACACTTTTTTATTTTATCTTCCAGTTTTAAAATATATACTTGCACATGTTGGAGCAGATGGAACTAAAAGGCCAGGGCAAGACCGGCCAACGATACTGGTTTATGTGTTTCCTCCTAAAATCTTAGACACTCGCTGTTGGATATGATAAACAAACACACCTGGCATTCAAACATTTTTCTCTAAAGGATGAACATCCTGTTGTCTGCAAACGGTATCGTTCCAAGGCCCTAGGGCATAAAGGCAGATGTTTCGACTAGTTTTCGTAACCTAGAAAGGTAATTTTTTGTAATACATCTTAATAGACAAGCGTTTATGAGACTGGGAAAGAAAAAGTGAATAATAAACACAATAAAGAAATGGACACCAAGAAAATTATGTTCGTGAACTATGATAGAAAGGAACAACATGTTAGTAGTTTTTCCTTGTAAAACTTTTCAAGGATATTAACTAAAAATAGGCACAGATGTTTTGGGGTAGATCACGATTTTCTTTAAGGTGTCAAATACCGTATTTATTACTATAAAAGATGCACCTTTTACTGATTAAAAAAAAAAGGAAGAAGTGCGTTAGAACCGTTGCGCGTTCGACAATTGATAGTAACATGATTTTATTGGTCTTGTTAAATTTAAGGTGATTACGAACAAATTTTAAAATAGGTATATTCTAAGAGTTACTCTTCTGTTTTTTTTTTTTTTTTTTTTTTTTTTTTTAAATATAAGATTTAGGGAATGTATCGAGATAAATGCGGTACTTCATTGTACTCTTAATTATCTTCAACGCATACTAAAAAATGTATTTTTAAAATAAAAATCTTCAAAATATTTGAATGGTTGATTGGTAGAAATATCCGGGATTGATTGTGTTTAAAATAAATTTCTATCCATAACAGATTGCTTTAAAATAAATTATGCAATTTTTGCGCAGGCACAATAAAAGAAAAATCATTTGTGAAAGCTTCAAAAAATTTTAAAAAGATAATGCCCTTCTAGAATTGATTTAATGCGTATTTCTCTGTTTCTCCAAATTACAACGTATTTCAGGGTATAAGAGAGGTAGAGTATGACTTTTGACCGTCTCTGTATATTGTCAAAATTTGAGCACAATATTGATGCAATATTGTGAAAATTTATCCAGCACTGCACTATGATTAATTTATCTAAGGACAGCTTGTAAACAAAAATTGTATTTTTAATGTAAAATCCTGAAATTTCAAATTACAAAATAGAGCAAGTAAGAAAAACGGATCGCGCGTTCAAAAGCTCCCGATAAAGCAGCAAAAATTTCCAGGAAGATTTCAAATTAAAATTCTCGCAATCCCGAAACCAAAGCATAGAAAAGAGACCTAACCTTCAAAGTTGCTCATTTAAAAAATCCTATAGCTCAAATTCAAAATATCATAATCGAGCAACTAAAATATCACGATAAAATAAGTCATAACACACACACACACACACACACACACACACACATATGTATCAAATTCAAAATTTCATAATTCAACTCCCATAATACAAAAAAATCCAGTTAAAAATCTCAGGATATAACAGGGCTGAGACATACTTATCCTTTCAAACTTACAATAGTAATTTGAAATAAATTTTCTTTTTTCAAAAGTTAATCTTCGTCCACTGATTATTTCCAATTAATCTTCACTTTGAAAAGTAAGAAAAATTCGAAAGTTATGACCCATTAAACAGAGTATTTTCTGACGCACCCTGTATGAATTTTGTTTTATTGTTTATTTTCTATTATTATTTTTTTTTTTTTTAACATTCGCTAAATCAAATAAAAAGAAGTAATTTATTATAATAACTTTTATTCTATTTTTTTTTATAACGCTATGAATTTATGCAAATTTTTTATAATACAAATAAGAATGCACTACACTGATAAACGGAAGCTAATTAGAAAGTCCTCTATGCACAAAACGTTTATCTTTAGTTATGAAAATAACATGTTTGATATTGATGTCAAGTATAATCACGAAACAACAGGTAAAAAATCGGTGAAATTAATTTAATTTATTTTTCAATCTCGGTAATATACATTACAAAATTCAAATATTACTATTTTTCTTGGATTATTGATCCTATTTTATAATCATTTTATTTTCTTCTTGCAGATAAGAATTCTGAATAGATCTGTTCAATTTTTTCCATCAAATTTATAAAGTCCAGTAATTGCATAAAATATTTTGTAGCACATATTTATTTTCAACATGTATGTTATTCAAGATAATGATATTTAGATTTGAATATGTTTTGCGGAGAAAAAAAAAAAAGAGGTGGAAATTTAATATGGTTCCTACTAAACCTGCTTTCTTTTTTTAACTTAATGGATTTATTTCTTTACAAACTGAACTTTGTAGTATTTTTGTTTGTATTAGTTGACTTTCTAGTAACACGACTTACAAGAGAAGATCTCCAACGTAAAAATTCAAAATAGTTATGAAACTTTGAGGCTATAAGGACCCTATTGATGTGCAATATGGATTTTTCATTATTTGTTGAACGAATTAACTTTGTGTAATTTTACCCGAGGTATATTTTTTTTTATTCTTATTCTCTTCATTTTATAATTCATCAATGGTCAGAAATGAAGAAAAGTTTTTAAAATAAAATTTACTGAAATATATAGAAAAATATTCTAAAATTGGAACAAGATTCACCTTTGTGTATCAATTAAAATATGAAACCATTAAAATGGATCACAATTTGTGTAATTACCAAAATAGGTGAAAAAAATAAAAAGGTTCTAAAACATTAAAACCATTAAAATTCTATGTAATTCTATGTTATTATGAATTTTTTCTCATTTTTCACCCTTTGACAATGGCCAGGTTCTGGTCGAAAGCGCTCGGGACTCCGATGAATGTTTTTAACATCTTAACATGGCTTTAATGTTTTCGAACCTTTTTATTTTTTACACCTATTTTAGTAATTACACAAATTGTGATCCATTTTAATGGTTTCATATTTTAATTAAAATTTACTTATTTCTATTAGTTAATTAAATGCTAACAAAATATCAATTATTAATTATATCTGAAAATTTTAAAAATAATTAAATCTTAAAAACTAAATCTTAAATCTATATCTAATTTATTATATTATTAAATTAACACTCATTCCCACCCCCGACGAACATAGAGATCGAAGCCGAGGGTTCGTCGATAGCTTCAAAGCACCGGGTCCAACCCTTCTCGCATTTCGAGGTGTTTAATTTGTTAATTTTTAACACTTTCCAAACTAGTTGAACAGTGTTTAGGACTTCGGTTTGTCTGGCCGTGCTCTAATTCGCGTAAATCTACTCAGATTGTCCTGAAATTTTTGTTGTTATTGTCATGTTCCTTTTTCAACTGAAGTGTGTAGCACTTATAGTTTTTTTTTTACAGGGACTGTCAAAAGTATTCCGCTGCATCACAGTCAATGGGAAATAATCGTTTCAAGTGCATTTTGATGACTCTACGTCATTTAAAACATAATGAAATTGATATATAATTATGAAGCGCATTAAAACATGCTTTTTGTAGAATATGGGTTGCATAACATTTATTATTCATTTACAGGGTCAAACACAAGGATTCTGTTACATATCGTTCTGTGGGGAAAAATCGCTTGCAGTGTAATTGAGTGATATTTCACTATTTCAGACATAATGAAAATTATATGCATTACTGAGGTGCACTATAAATTGTTCTCTTGTGTGCATTGCGTTTATTTACAGGGACGCACAAAATATATTGGTTACAGAGTACGTGTGCGATATTTGCAGTCTGTGTGATAAGTGCGTTTTAAACTTTGGTTTGCGTTAAATTTTGTCATAGTACGTGTGTGTTTATAAACTCGGTTGTTGATATATGGGAGTGAATTGCTTAAGGATAGTTTTTAATTATGTTACGCATTTTCCTGCTGAACTATATTTAGTAGACTAATAGAAATTTGAGGAATATAAATAAATTCATATACAGGGCTGCGCAAAGAAAAAGATAAATTGTCGTTTACGGTTGGTAATTGCTGCGAATGAGTTTTAAGTTGCCTTTTAGCTTAATAGGTGGTGTGCACAAAAGTCTTCAGATAATATACAGGCCTGTACAAATGATTTCGAGTGCAATTCCATTGAATGGCGAAAATTGCTAAATGTGAATATTCTAACTGAACTAAATTTTATCATGCTATATATCCACAGCTATTGATCATATATAGGGCTGCACAAAATAATTCGACTACTTTTTTGACACTGGAAGGTAATTTCGAAAACTGTATTTTTCAATGTGTTATGTGTTTTCTAAACTTTTTACTTACATATCTTCTTTCACCTTATATAACGGTGAATTTTCGTTGCAGTTTTCTGGCTGTGTTGGAAAGTGTTTCATAATCTATGCTTGACGTATGATTTTTCGTTCTTGTTCTTTTTAAATTTGTCCGGTTTCAATTTTCAGATTTTTTTCCCCCTTTCTACCTGGCTTCCGCAAGTGTCTCGGTATATAAGGGACGTAGCAAAAGACCATCACGCGAAACGCCGTGCACCGCGAATTCTGCGGCGGTAATTTATTATTATATAATGTATTATTAAAATAATATATTATTAAATTTATTATATCTATATCTATATCTAACCTTAAATCTTTAAATCTAATTTTTAATAAATTAAAAGTTAAAGAACTCGTGCAAGATATTGGGTATGTAATATACCTTTTAAGACGTTAGACTGTATGTATATGTGTTTTTAAAAGAAGTAACTAAATATCTTTTTAATGATTACTGATGATGATGGTTTTTTTTACTGACAATGTAAAAGAATTTTTAAGAGGAAAAAATGCGTTTTTTAAAGATAAAAGTTATATGAAAAGATAAATATGTACTAGTATTGCTCTCCAGAATTAATACTAATACCTGATGTCTGGTATACTAATATAAGATATAAATTTAAATTTAAATAAATGTTGCAAGAATATCGCCATAATCTTATTTTATCGTTAGTAAAAGTATGAATTTTGTGTTATCGTTCATTTTCAATTGTTATTTTTTTAGCATTCGCTAAATCAACTAAAAAGAAGTAACTTTTTTTTTTTTTTTCCCTCTATACCTTACCATTAATGAGTTTAAAATCGAAAAACATGCCAAGGGTAAATTTTACACTTTATTAGGCAACAACAACAATATAAATAATGCCTATTACATACATAGCCCTAAATATCCTCGAAGTTATGCAAATGTTTTGAATTTCCGGTTTGGAGATCTTCCATTGGCAGTTTAAAACCAGAAATTTGAGTACCGTATATACTCGCGTATAAGCCGACCCCAAATTCGAGATGAAAACAGGTTTAATACAAGTAATTCAGAATGGATTTCTACGCACTATATAATTTAGAATTAAATGAGATTAAATAAGGCGTAGAAAACTATTCTGAATTACTGATATTAAACCTGTTTTCATCTCGAATTTAGGGGTCGGCTTACGCGCGAGTATATACGGTAATTAAAGAAAGAACCCTGCTCTAAAATAGATATTAAAAAATCTTTATCTGCCTGATATAAATAACAACTATTTAGTAAGAGCATCATATTTTCAGACGTTCTTAGGATGTTCAAGACGTTTGCAGACGCTCCAAATTACTTAATTCATTTTAATTATTTTTCCACTTAACTTCATTATTCTCAAAGTTATTACAGAAAATGAACAATTTCATTATCTCTAACCATTTCCACTTTATTTCAATATTCCGTCCAACATGGGGCATATTTTAATTAAGTATCGATTTCTTGCTACAGTTGTTTGAATCATTATTTTTTAAGCTTGGAGATTGCTCCGTTAAAAGCTAATACGTTTTCACAAAGAAAGTTTTAATAATTATGCTTAATGAGAAAAAATGCAATTTAGTCAAATCAATTATACTTTTCAGGATTTCCAATACCTTCTTTTAGATAAAGGAAGCTAATATAAGTAGATCAAACCTGAACGTTAGATAATGCAGTTCACAAGCAAAATACATTTTTTTCCCCTTAATGCGATTCTGAAATATATACATATCTTGAGCAAAATTCAAAATTCTTATTACGAAATTAATTTATTCTGTTTCCAAATGCGGATAAACAAAATTGGCAACTTGCAGATAACGGTAATACGACACATTCCAAAATCACACTTTATTAAAATGATTAAAAATTGTAATTAATTATTCATATTTTTATTACACTTGGTATTTTTTTTTATTTATCTTCTTTATACTAGTCCTCACAGTTTATAATCTCTTTTGAAAATTATTTCCCGGGCAGTGGATTTAACGACGTTTTATTTTCTTTTACAAATTTAACTTTTGGGTTCTTTATACGGTGATAAACAAATATATGACTTTAAATATGCTTATAAACCTTGTTTTTTTTTTTTTTTTTTTTTTTTTTTTTGTATTTTCTGTATTACTAGTCATCGCAGTTTATGATCTTTCTTGAACATTATTTTCTGGGCATTGGACGGAATACTTTTTTATTTTCATTTACAAATTTAAGTTTCCTGTTCTTTATACACTGTTAATCAAAGATGTGACTTTAAATATATTCCTTAGAACTTTGATTTTTTTTTCTGCATGCTAGTCCCCGCAGTTTATAATCTCTTTTGAACATTATTTTCTGAACAATGGGCGGAACAGCGTTTTATTTTCTTTTACAAATTTAAGATTGCTGTTCTTTATATGTTTATAATCAAAGATTAAAATATTTATCTAGAACTTTGGCATTTAAGGAAATATATATCTTCTGTATGCTAGTCTTCGCAGCTTATAATCTCTTTCAAACACAATTTCATGAGCATTGAACAGAGCAACGCTTTATTATTATTTTTTATACAAATTTGAATTTGCTGTTTTTGACATGCATCAAAAATATGACTTTAATTTTTTTTTTTTTTTTTTTTAAACCTTGGTATTTTTTCATTTATCTTCTGTATACTAGTCCCCGGAGCTTATAATCTTTTTTGAACATTATATTCTGGGCATTAAGCGGAACACTTTTCTATTTTCTTTTACAAATTTAAATTTCTTGTTTTTTATATACTAATAATGAAAGTTGTGACTTTAAATATATTTCTAAAACTTTGTTTTTTTTAATTTTGTGTATTAGTCCTCGCAGTTTATGATAGCTTTTAAACATTATTTCCTGAGCATCGGACGGAACAACGCTTTAGTTTTTTGTAATGCAAATTTGAGTTCCCTGTTCTTTACCTGCTGATAATCAAAGATATTACTTTAAATGTGTTTCTTGAACCTTGGTAATTTTTTTATTTTTATTTATCTACTGTATACTAGTCCTCGCAGTTTATAATTTCTTTTCAGCATTATTTCCTGAGCATTTACAGAATAGCGTTTTATTTTCTTTTACAGACTTTAGTTTGCTGTTCTTGCTATGTTCATAATCAAAGATGTGACTTCAAATATATTCCTAGAATATTGGCATATTTTATTTCATTTCTGTATACTAATTCTCTCAGTTTATAATCTATTTTAAACACCATTTCCGGAGCACTGGACAGCGCAGTGTTTTGTTTCCTTTTACATATATGAGTTTGCTGTTCTTTTGCTGATAATCAAAGGAATAACTTTAAATGTAATTTATAGAAACTTGGTATTTTTTAATTTATCTTCTGTATACTAGTCCTCGCAGTTTATAATTTCTTTTCACATTATTTCCTGGACATTAGACTTTTTATTTTACGAATTTAACTTTGCTGTTCTTTACATGCAAAGATGTGACTTCCTAGAATCTTGGTATTTTTCATTTATTTTAGGTATACTTGTCCGCGCAGTATTGTGCCTGTCGAACATTACTTTCTAGGCATTGGACAGAACATAATTTTATTTTATTTTTACAAATTTGACTTTGCAGTCGTTTAATCATATATGCTGATATTCAATTATGTGACGTTAAATACATTTCTAGAATATGAATCTTAATTAGCAAACATGAAGATCAGCTTCAAGGTAGAGAACAAGCAAGTTCAAGCAGAAGGTACGCTTCAAATCGTCAAAAAGACGAAAATATCGATATATTTTATTTTTTGTTAGAAATAAACTTTGGCACTTCTTGTATATTTGAGAAAACAATATTTATTATTTTGCAAACCCTTAAAATGCCTGGAAATATTTTTTGCCACGCCCTCTACAATAAAATTACAATAAAATATTCAGCAATACAACTTTAACGTCTATATATAAGCAACAAATATATTCAGTTAGTATTAAGAAAAATCGAAAAGTTTTTAATAATTTTTCTAAGCATAAAATCTAACACTCTCATTTTTTAATTTTCCACATAACAGCCAAACTAATCACGCGAATTAAATAATACTTGGTTTTCCATCTAATTAAACCCTTTTCTATCCCCTTTCATAATTATTTTATTTTTAACATTTTTTTTAAATTTTTCCCATTTTTGCCGTTTTTCAAAGTTCTTTTAATTTCACGGCTTTCCATCATCAGACTTCCCCACAAACTGGTTCCCCAACCCTAATCATTTATTTCTATCATCTCCCAAATTATAATTTTTTTTTCCATTATTATTTTCGGTTTTTAATCACTTTTAAATTTTCAATGTTTATGTTACCCATTCAAATTTTTAAAATTTTCGTCTTTCACTCCCCTTGCTTCAGTCCTGTCACGGAGACCCTCAATTAGCCCAGACACTTGCAATAACATTTTGCTTTCCTCTGCCCACATCAGCCATTTAGTCCAATTAGCTAATGAAGGGACTCTAACTTTTTCAGCAAAATTCCATTTTATTCATTATTTTAACTTTTACCTTCGCGTTCTAACTTTGCTAATTTGTAGTTCGGTTTTAAACTGTTTCTTCCTTTTTAAATAGTTTTTATTAACTTTTTTATTCATTTCTAAGGTATTTTTATGATGGCACACAAGCCTTTTTTTTTAAATTTTGCTCATTTTTTTTTTTTTTTTTTTTTTTTTTTTTTTAGTTTTTGTAAATTTTCTGTCTAAGTTCTACTTCTCTTGTTATTTCGTCTAAGTTTTCTCCATGCCAAATTTCTTCAGTTGCCGTCATTTACCTGCATTTTGACATCCCTTCATAGCTAGCCAGCATCATTGACTTGTCACCCCCTTTTGCCTGGACAGGCGGCCCGCAGGTGCCGGCAGTCGGCCGGCTTGTGCAGGCCCCCGTCCCTGCTCTCCCTCATCTCACCTCTTACAATCTTGCTTTAGCTACACACAAATCTCACTACTATTAGCTGTTGTAAACATCAAAACAATTTGCATCCCACTAATATATTCTCAAGCTCATGCCATTCAGCCCTGCCTAACAGGACGCTGGGGTTTCTCTTTTTCTTACTGCACACCTAATATGCTTCTCCCCTCTTGCTGCAGACAGAAAGCCTTTTTCCCCACTTTTCAAATTTAGAAGTGTGCCACAAATCCTGTTGCACTATTCATGGATTCACTTGGTCATAAGGCGCGAGTGCCCAATGACCAGTTATCAATTGTTAATTCATTTTCCATTTTTCTACAGTTCCTAAAGAACATCCTAACCTTATTTCTTCAGCACATTCATTAAGACCGAGATGTCACAAAAAGACACGCTGACTTTAGGACATGCCTCTCAACCAGTCCTGATCTCATCAGCATCCAACCCGCCAAAGACCAGCCCAGAAAAAAGACTCACCCGCTCCATGAGCATGAACTCGATCGCATCAGCCAATGAGCAAGACTACTCGGGCATACAGGCCCAAGTGATGGCAGACCTGATTGCAAGGGCGAGTCTGTATCTTAGCCAGATCAGACAAGAAAACAAACAAGGTTTTGCCACCAAGGACATCGAATTCATCAAGCTCGAGAACCTCATTAAGCAAATCAAAGCGAGAGACATTGCAACACAACAACTTATCGCGGCTAAGGATGAGTCACTAGCTCGGTTGGAGGAGAGAGCTTTGAGCCTTGACCATCAACTGAACGACGCCAAAGCGATGCTCCACTCACGCCTATCAAGCATCCCAACACTCGAGACCATCACGGAGGCAGTCCAGACTGCACTGACCAACCAAGCTACAAAAGAAACGCATTTGGCATTAGCGGACCCACCTCCTGAACACCCACCAAAGTCTCTCCCCTATAGCCAAGTCTTGACCAGAGAACCGGTGAAAGACACCTTATCCAAACGGACTCTGGTGGTGAGAGGCAGAGACCCCACCCCAGGGAGACATGTGGAATCCCTACTGGCTCGGGAAAGAGTCTCAGTCCCGGTCAAAATTAACAGCATTGAACCCAGGAAGAACCACGTTGAGATCACCTGCAACTCCGAGGCTGATATGAGGCAGCTACAGGCGGAGCTGCAGTCCAACCGGAACATCAACACGAAGCTCAACTTCCTACAAAAAGCTCCCCAACAAAATAAAATGATTCTCCTGGGCGTTCCGGCATCCTTAGGAACACAGGACCTCACGAAGATCATCGCAGACACATACCACCTGCCAGCCACTGACATCTTCATCATCCGGGACCTCCCGCACAGAACCAATAATGACCAGAAGGACGTCCTACTGGTCATCCCAAGCTCCCTGGGCAGAGCTATCATCGAAGATGGAGGGATTGTCCTGGGTCTCAAGACCTGCCGCCTCCGCCCGCACACCACTATAGTCAGGTGCAGGAATTGCCAGAAGTTTGGACATTCAATGAAGGCCTGCCATGCTACTACACCAACTTGTGCACGCTGTGGTGGCTCCCATGCGGGGGAGAACTGCTCGGCCCCAGCAAAGTGCATTAACTGCACAAGACATAACCATCAATATGAAACAAACTTTCATATTAGGCACCAGGCGTCTGATGCGGGCTGTAGAACCTACAGGGAGGCCTACAGCAGGGAGAGAGAAAGGCTCGACCATTTCTTCAACCTTCGCCAGCGTGGCCCCCTTCTCCGAGACCCTCCACCACCACATCAACTCCAATTCCATCCGGAACCCCCACCACAGTTCCTCCACCCGCACGAGGGCTGGCTCGACCGGCAACGTAATCCACCCTTCCAAGAGAGGTACACACGAGACCTACTGGACCGCGAGGGCATTTAAACTTAACAGTCCTCTAATAGTTACCCTAGTTCATCTAATTTATGGCCCAAAACGTAAATAAATCTGATAATAACCAAAACTCACACAACCCCCCAACCATTGGTACTTTAAACTTTCTACAGATCAATCTCAATCATTGCAAGGTAGCAAATCCTGCAGCTAAAAAGCATATGGAAGACAACTCCATAGATATTGCACTTCTACAGGACGCTCACTGCAATGAAAAAGGAACCCTATCGGGCTTCCCAAAGGACTGGAAGATTTTCACGTCTCGTAAACATTCTGCGCACTTGCTCGTCAGGAATACGAGTCTCATAATCAATCACCTATACACAGGGGACCACTGCATCTTCATAACCCTCACTGCGGCGGAAGGGGAATTAATCATTGGCTCCACTTATTTAGCGCCTTCCATTAAAAACTTTGATCAAACTCTTGAAGATTGGCAACACTTAATTACACAACGAAGACCTTTCATCTGCGGAGGGGACTTCAATGCGAACTCTCCGCTCTGGGGAAGTCCTAGAGAGGACCTCAGAGGGGGGGATCTCATTGAATTTCTTGTCGTAAACAAACTTTCAATCATCAATGCCGATAATCGGAAACACACCTTTGTCAAAAAAACCAAAACAGGACAAACAATAGCAAAAGGCTTTCCAGATCATACATTAGTCAATCCACTTGCTAATCCAAACGTTCGCAACTGGCAAGTACTTGATACACATAATTTCTCAGACCACAAATACATCGAATTTAACTACAACACAACACCACTCTTTGCAGCACAACGAAGATTTAACACAAAACACGGAAACTATAAGAAATTCACCATGCAGCTTAAAGCCAGTAAACACTTCCTTAGAGACGCCCTTAACACAATCACAAACATTGAACAGCTTAATTCCTTCACAGAAAAACTTATAGCCACAATTCAATCAGCAGCGCGTTCCTCCTTCCGTCTCAAAACCCTTAGAAAATCTCCAACATACACATTCTGGACACCACAATTAAGAGCCAAACGCAACCAGCTAACAGCTCTTAGGAGAAAACTTAGATTGCTTAAGAACAACTGCAGTCCGCCTGAAACAATTAAACCACTGCAAATAAACTACAATAAACTCGCCGCGCAGTACAAACGTTGTATTCTTGACGCCAAGAGCACAGCCTGGAAATCTTTCTGCTCCAACCAAAAAGATCCCTTTGGTACTGCACATAAATTCTTCACGGGAAAATATTTCACGCCAGATGAAATTCTCCTTGAATTGCCCTCAGGCCAATCATCCAGACAGAGAAACCTAGAATTCCTTACAGAACAACTATTTGGCGAAACCGCCTACCCACAACATGACAATACAGATATCACCTTCTCTGCCCAAAACGACAAACCATTCACCAAAGCTGAGCTTCGGGACACCCTTAGCAAATTCAATGACAATAAAGCCCCGGGCCCGGACTCCATTGACTTTCGTCTACTTAAGCGCACTTTTAAAACACTCCCAGAGATCTTTATCCGTTGGGCAAATCTCTGTCTCCACCACCAATATTTTCCCCTTACACTGAGGCAAGGAGAGGTAGTCTATTTTCTGAAGCAAGGGAAGACACCCTCTGAACCCACCTCATATCGCCCAATCTGCCTACTTCCAACCCTAGGTAAATTACTAGAAAAGCTAATCGTTAACAGACTAACTTTCTTCTTAGAATCAAACAATCTTCTACATGAACGGCAATTTGGGTTCAGAGAGGGCAGATCATGTGAAAAAGCATTGAATGAAATTCTATCTTCCTGCGCCTTAAAAATTAAAGAAGGAAAATACACCTCCCTTGTATCACTGGATATCAAAGGAGCATTCGATAATGTCGAATGGAGAGATATCCTACTACAGCTCTGTCTTCTAAACTGCCCAGGAAACATCGCTGGAGTCATCAGAACCTATCTTTCGAATAGAAGCATTCTAGTCAACTGGGGAGCAGGTACATCCAGCCACAACCAACAGAAGGGATGCCCTCAAGGCTCATGCCTTGGGCCAATCCTCTGGCTCCTCATAGCAAACCTGATTCTTAAAGAATTAGATCGTTTAGGCTTTCTCCTCTTTGCTTTTGCAGATGACTTCAGCTTCATCTTCTCTGGTCGAAGTCGTCTGGATTTAGAACTTGAGGCAGCTTCAGCCCTTCCCTTTTTTTGCCAGCTCCTGGAGTCTCTACACCTGCAACTATCAGCTGCAAAATCACAAGCCCTCACATTCGCGAAACCCTACAAACTAAAAAGGAAACCAACCATCAGAATTAATGGCATCAGTGTACACCATGTCTCCACCTTAAAACTTCTAGGCCTAACCATAGACCAACACCAAAATTGGTTTGCACACATAAATTACTTAAAACTTAAGCTCATTAACTACTACCACAACTCCACTAAATTAACATCTAAATCATGGGGTACTAAAAATACAATGTTAAAAATATGGTACACAACAACAACAGAAAAAATCATAACTTATGGTGCAGGAATTTGGGGAGGCCACCTAACCAAGGCAGCGCAAATAAAATTATTATCCATCCAACGCATGTTCCTACTGCAGATTTCTAGAGGATATAAAACTATTTCTAGTGATGCACTAGCAGTCATTACCGGCATCCCTCCTATCACATTTACCATTCTATACGAATTTCAAAGGAATAACATCTTACACCTACATAATAATGCCATAACACAAATCCACTTCCCACATTTAACCATTCAACACAAGATACAGAGCTGGCAAATTCACCCAGCTGATGAAACTTCCCACTTCCAAGTTAACCCTAAATGCAATTCCTACTCCCCTTCCCACCGCTTAACAGTCTTCACCGACGGCTCATGCACCGAAACCGGCGTAGGCGCAGCTTTTTGTGCTACGGAAGGCGGAGTGCTGACTCACCAGTGGGCCTGCAGATTGGACAACTTCAACTCTATATATCAGGCTGAACTCTTTGCCATCCACAAAGCTCTAGAATGGATTTCGGAACAACAAACAACCATTGCAATCCCCATCTATAGTGATAGCCTATCCAGCCTGCAGGCAATCTACGCCTTCAGAACCATCAATCCACAAATCCACGAAATTAAAACCCAACTTAGTAACCTGCTACATAAGACTTCGCTAGGTCATGTGACAGCACACAAGGGGATCTTCGGCAATGAATCTGCGGACATGCTAGCAAAGGAAGCAACGACAAAAACATCCATAGACATCTCGCTACCTGCGCCCCACTCCTATATCAAAAGATCCCTTAAAATGCGCATGTTGCAGCAGTGGCAAGACCACTGGGACTACTCAGAGAAAGGAAGATATACCTATGACATAGTCCCGGCGGTATCTTGCAATCTTATTACTTTAACTCCCTCAACCACTGCCTTCCTAACGGGACACGGCCCTTTCGGGTCATATCTAAACAGGTTTAAAAGGGCCCGAACTCCCACCTGTGAGTGCGGCGCAGAGGCGTCAGCCTCACACTTTTATTTTAACTGTCCCCTTACAGCTCGCTGGCACATCCGTCGCTCCTCTTCTCCCCCTAGTGGTTGGCTTGATAATATTCTTTCCCGCCCAGCACTTTTAAATAAACTAAAAAACATCTTTAAGTTCTTGATGGATCTCTCTAACTTGACCCGCTCCTGAGAACATCATTCAATCTTAAACCATCTTCACTGCCCAGTGTCGCGTTGGAGGTATGTCTCTGGCAGTGAACTACCTGTAATGTACTATTTCCACCCCGCCCCCTGTCGCGTTTTCTGGCGGGTTCAACTCCAGCTAAAATATGTATTTTTTTTTTTTTTTTTTAAAGACCTTAATAAAGGGACCGGGAGGGACATCTATGCTCTACAGATCTGGTTCCCAGTCTGAGCAGTCCCTCTTAGGCATTCAAAAGCATAAAATCTTTAAATTGATTTTTCGCTGTTTGCACTTTCTTAAAAACTTGCTATATTTAAAATGCTGAAACTTCAACTATTATTTTTTTTAAATGTCTTCATTATATATTTATATATTCAGTATGACCTACTTAATAAAAAATGTAACAAAATCCGTGTTTTTTTTTTTTTTTTTTCAAGCATTTTGCCACACATATATACGTTTTATTTATTTTTTCTCAAAAATTAATTAATTAATTGCAAAATCGATGCTTAAGTTATAGGGTAGACTTTTATAAACATAATAATAATAATAATAAAATCAGTGCTTATTATTGTAAATTGAAGGAAAATGAAAGATTTTAAAATCGTTAAAAAAAAATTTTTAAGTTGAATTTTTTTTTATTTAATTTTTTTTCCGTCTAAAATGAGTTTATCTAGTAATAACTTCTTATAACATGCATAAAAGGTAAGTGAAAATGCTTTAGTAAAGAAAAAAATATTCAAAGGGCACCAAGTCCTTTTAAAAATGGAATTTTCCCTATTTGTATACACTTTTCTTAAAATAGTTATTTCCTTGTCTAACATTTTCCACAAAATTATCTTTAATTCAAATAACATCCTTTGTATATGATGACAAAATAGTGAGCGAAAATTATATGAAAACTCAAGTAGTTTTGGTATTGAGAAACTGAATTCTACAAAGTTGTAAATTTTAAATAATTCTATTTAAATCAATAATTATATAAAATAAAAAAATAATGGACAAGAATTTAAAAAAAAATTAAATATGTTGAAATTTCCTTTTCTAACATTTTCCACAAAATTATCTTTAATTCAAATAACTTCCTTTGTATATGATGACAAAATAGTGAGCGAAAATTATATGAAAACTCAAGTAGTTTTGGTATTGAGAAACTGAATTCTACAAAGTTGTAAATTTTAAATAATTCTATTTAAATCAATAATTATATAAAATAAAAAAATAATGGACAAGAATTAAAAAAAAAATTAAATATGTTGAAATTAGAACAAACAAATCTATTGCTAAAATAATAAAATTATTTTTTTCATCTACAATAAGTCTATTGACAGCTTTTTTCTTAAAGTAACATTGCGTTTTCACTTTTGTGTACCTCTAAATATCTTAGATCTATCAGCAATCTAAATAAACGGGATGATTCAAAGATAACCTAAAATGTAAAAATTCAATAAATCGAAAAGTTATACACATGATGCGATTTTCACAAGAAAAGCGTGGAAAGGTAATTAGAAATTAAATAACGAAAACAATTTATTGCCATAATAGCTACATTTTTCACACAGTCCCTTAACTACTGTCTGTCGCTATATAAATCCTCATGTGACAGGAATTAAGCATAAAACATCTTCGATACCTTCGATCTTGTCGTGCCATGTGTAAAGTCCGTTCACATTAAATTAATGACAGTCGTTACATTGAATATTTTGAATGTCGGATCCTAGCTGCTTTATGAACTATTCTGAACTTTTTTGCAAACTACCGAACAGACACAATATAAGTGCCACTTGTTAGTTGCAAATATTACTATTATGACAGTGATTTTTTTATTATTGAAAAAAATCCAATGCCTTTTGTGCATTTTTGAGAAAATTGCCTCGTACCATACAATCTATACTTTTCAAATTATTGAATTTATATTTGTTTATTTTTATGTACGGTAGATCTTCTTTCACAAATAAGACGACACCAGTAATCTTATCTACTATTTGTCCATGGTATTATTCAATCAGTTTAGCAAAAACACATTTCAACACAGATGCAATATTGTATTTACTGTTCAACTTATCTAAAGTTTAAAGAAAAAAATTTCCCCGTAAGGTGTTTATCTCAACATAAAATTTTAGAATGCCAGTGATTGCAAAATGCAGCATGAACACAAGCGCGTGAAAAAAAAAAAAACTTAACAAAATAAAAAAAATTATTTTACATTAATAGTATTAGCTCGTATTTATTTATGTTAGCCTTGCTTTCATTAATATGTGTGATAAACTAACAGAGCCTGAATGATTTCTGTGGGGCCAACGTTATTTATGGAACAGCCAGTCGATGTGACGTCGCACTCGTGACTCATTCCAAATGGTCACAGTTTCAACGGTGATTGAAAGGTAACTTCTTTATTTAGTTACACAATAACTCCCAGATAACCGTCATTTCGTGACTCCACAGTGAAGATACCTATATCGGTTTTTGAATAATTTACACTTGTCGTAAAACAAGACATATCGACTTCACAGTGTTTTGGACACGACTACAGTTTGTACGTCACTTGATGTGGGCAGTTAGAGTTACATTTGGTTCATGGTGCATTCACATTTTGGTCACATTTAGGTAACTTGTCTATTAGTGACCTCTTCCGTTGTCTTTACTACTTAATTGCTTGATAATGGTGAGCAGCGGTACATTTTAATTACCAATGTGTGGCCGAAATTCTTAAAACATTTTGAAGATAACAATTTTCGTGTCAAAAGAATTAACATTTAACTCTTTAATTTAATAAACTACTTAGTGTATAAAAATAAAAATTATCTTATTCCAAATTTGATTTCTGTAATACTATTACAGTTAAAGTGGAATTATGTTAAAAAAAAAATATCGATTGTAATATTTAGAAAAATTTCATTATCGAAATATACGATAAGTATAAAATACAGCCCTTATTTAAAAATTGTCCTTTTTGGTACGATTTTTTGCCCAAAATATTTTCTGTATGGCTTAAGATAATTACTCATCATCTCAGGAAATAATAATTTTTGTAAAAATCTTTAAGTTGATTTTTCATTTACGAAAAATAAAAATTACATAGCATGTTTGGTTACGTGGTATTTTTTATTATCAGGTTATAAATTTGAAGTAATCTTCGAAGTTAAATTTATTAAAAAGAGACGATATCAAATGATTTTATTCTAATCTCTTGAAAGCATTAGGCAGCGCAACCAGTAAAAATTATAAAGGAAAAAAAAACTCTAAAAAATGTTACATTTTCTGAAATATGTACGGAAGGATGATTTAATCATTAACTTTTTCTTCTTTTTTTTTTATCTCTTTCTCTCTCTTTCTGCGATGCTAAGAGCTTTTAGCTTTGTTTTAAGCTTCAGTGGATAAATCTTATTTACAATGATTACAGGAAATATCCAAATTTTTTGTTAGTGTGCGCTTTCTCAGTGATTCCTTTATTGTAAACTCATATTTAGAAGATTTCAATTTCTTCTTCATGCTTCGATGGTTCAAGCGTTTTCCAAGTTACAGTATGATGCAATTAGTAGAATACAATCTACTTAATAATTTTATTCCTTTTTTTTTTATTCTTACGTTTATAGAGAATTTTTTCTTGAGTTTGATTACGCTCTCTTAAATGTTTTTATGCTTTTCTAATGGTTGATTGATGTGTTCATTTCATTAGCCAATGAAATATCTTGCTGTATTTTACTCTAGAAACAATAAAACGGTTGAAAATCTTAGCTGCAACATAGGAACTGAAGCGCTAGCGGAAGAAGTTGTTTAATTGCATTATTTTACCCCCGCCGCTGCGAAGGTTTGTTTGAGTTAACATAAAAAAATTAAAAAATAAATAAAAAGGAAAAAGCTCAGATTTACAGAGCAGTTTTTATAACTGTACTCTTGAAAAAGAAGCAAAAAAGAAAAATCAGATGTGTTTTAGTTTTGATTACTTCAATGTAAGTTTTATTAATTTATGTTTTTATTTAATTTAAACAGGTTAATGTCTTTTTAAGAGGATAATTTTTAGTTTGTATATCAAAAGTTGAGGAAAAACATTAAAAAAAAATATTCCAAATTAATAGTTTCTGCTGTGTTAATAATGTGATTATAAAGTTATAGAGCACGATTTTAAGAGATTTTTAGTAACAAATAAATCAGGAAATATAAGATTTAATGAATAAGTAAGAAATTTTTTCCTCAATCGTTTATTCACCTAACTTAAAAGAAAAATTAGATATGTTTTAATTTTGATTACTTCAACGTAAATTTTATTAATTTATATTTCATTTATTTTAGCAGGTTAATGTCTTTTTAAGAGAATAATTTTCCGTTTCTACCAAAAGTTGAAAAATAACAAAACAAAAAAAAAAGAAAAGAAAAGAAAAGAAAAGAAAAAAGAAAAGTGCCCAGTTAAACTGATGGCATTGAGTTCACAGGCTATTCACATTAATTGTATGTTATACTCTTATTTCAAAGAATAATACCCCTCGAAAAATAAAGAAATCGACAATAAATTAAGGGGGATTAGCCCCCGTTCCCCCCCTTTATACTTAACCAATGACCCCCCCCCCCAAAACTTATCAGGGAAGCGCCTTATCAGAATATAAAAAAAAAATTGAAGCAAAACGGATATTTCTATCAAGAGTTATCGCGTTACGCACCTACATATGTATATACATACATACAGAACCGGCGGACACATTAGCTCTCAGGCTTTGATAGCCTCTGAGCTAAAATAAAAGTCTTAAATTGATAGTTTTTACTGGGTATGTAATATGATTAAAAAACTTTAGAGATTTGTTTTAAGAGATTTTAATAACAAATAGTCTAGTCAGTTTTAGACCTTATTAACAAATAAGAAAGAATTTTTTCATTGGTTTATTTACCTAAAAATGTCAGACGTGCTTTAAATCTGATTACTAATTATTTGATTTTGATTATTAATTTATATGTGTTATAATTTAAACATCCGAATGTATTTTTAAGAGGATAATTTTTAGTTTATATCAAAAGTTGGAGAGAAACAACAACAACAAAAAAAAAAAGATTATTATTAAATAAGAAAACATTTTCTTATTTATTAGTTAATTTAAATTTTTCCTGTTGGTGAATCTTTCGTGTATATTTCTTTCTTAAAGCATTTTCTCTTCAATTTATCTAAAAATGCCAATGTCAACATATACAAAATCTTTAAATCTGAATTGGACAAAACTATAAGCTTTTAGAGAAACTAAAAAGAAAAACCAGGTGCGTTTTAGTTTGATTACATCAATGCAAATTTTATTAATTTATATTTTATTTAATTTAAACAGGTTAACGTCTTTTAAAGAGAATAATTTCTAGTTTGTATCAAACGTTGAAGGAAAACGAAAAATTTCTTAAATTAATAGTTTTTGATGGTTATATAATATGATTAAAATCTATAGTTAATGGTTTAAAGAGATTTTTAGCAGCAAATAGTCAGGAAATCTAAGACTTTATTATAGTATGTAAGAAAATATTTTCTCATTGATATATATCTCATTGATATATTTATTTTTCTTTTCTAAAACATTTGGGCAAATTTTTTATCTTAAGACATTTAAGATATTTTCTTTTCAGTTTTATCTAAAAATGTACTACCTAACATGTACAAATCTTTACATTAAAATAATTAAAAAATAAATAAAAAAAGAATAAAAGAAAAGAATAAAAAGAAAGAAAGTAAGAAAAATACGCTCAAAAGAGAAAAAGAAAAAAAAAGTGTTTTAGTTTTGATTATTTCAACGTAAGTTTTTTTTTTATTTTTTTTTTTATTTAATTTAAACAGGCTTTAATGTCTTTTTAAGAGGATAACTTTAAGTTTCAATCAAAATTTGAAGAGAAACATATTTTTGAATTAATAGTTATTGTTGGGTAAATAATATGATTAAAAAGCTATAAAGTTATGATTTCGAGAAATTTTCAGTAACAAATAGTAAAAAAAATTAAAACCTTATTAATAAGTAAAAATAAATATTTTCTGATTGATTATTCGTTGAATCTTTGACGTAAACTTTTGTTAAGACAGTTCTTTCTTCTATTTTATCTAAAAATATACTAAGTCAACATATGCAAATCTTTAAGTAAGATTAAAAACTCAATTAAATATTTATTAAATTACAGTATACTGTTTCTGGAAAATAATAATGTAGTGCAACCGTTCCGAAACTTGTATACCTCGCGTACCCATGAAGAATTACATGTTCCTGGCTTACCCCCTATTTTTTTTTACTTGTAAGAAATGAGTCATGAATAGAAAATATAAACAAAAATCGCAACGAATGGATACAAATAAACATACTTGCATTTGCATTTCTTGTAGCTTTACTTGTAGAAAGTTTTTAATGTTATAGTTGCATTTGTTTTCATTTAAATATTTGTTGAAATTTTGGTGTTAATTTGCTGAGGTACAATCATAAGTCATCTAGTCCTAGTGTGTTGTTATATTTTGGTTAGTTGATTAGATGAAAAACCTTTTCACTGACTCATTTACCTGCACCATGTTGGATGTTGATTGTTGACACAGACTCTTTGGGTACCCCGTAGCCCGTAGAACCACTTCGGGTACCCTCAAGGGAAACGCGTATGACTCTCAGGGAAACCTTGATATAGTATATTCACAACTTCGTCTATATAGCAATATTTCACCGGCATTTTTCAATTACAAATAAGCAGATACAGTGTTAAAGCTTATCATCAGTCACATCTGAAATTCATTTCTCCAATGTTAATCATATTTCATATCCCTTGTAGTATACAACGTTTATGAAACGTTGTTCTAACAAAAACAAACCACTATGTCCGAATTTTAAACGTTTTTAATACGTTGTTTGCTGCTAGAGATGCTCTTGGCATGTATTCTCATTTTTAAAATTTCTCATCAGAAAATTAAAAATTTTAACTTCTTTTTTCTGTATGCTCTTCTTAAAGGATATTTCTTTGCTTTTCTTTCGGCAAAATATTTATGAAATATATATTTAATTTTATTTTAAATGTTAAAATCTTATTCGCAATTCGGCAGCTTTACTAAGATTTTAATACTTGAAATATAAATTTAAGTTTTTTTAAATATTTCGCCAAGCGAAAAGCAACGAAACATCTTTTAAAAAGAGTATACAGAGAAAAGAAGCCAAAACTTTTAATTTTCTAATGAGAAATTAAACTAGTCGTTGGGGGCCACCGTAATACTTACCCATCATGGATATGCATAATGTAAAGTATTAAAATAAAAATGTGTAAACTACTTATAAAGTGCATTGCAATTCAAATAAAATCATGTCTTGATGACGTCACAAACTTTAAAGGCTCGATTACTGAATTGCTTGAAAAAAACATCCTTATAACTCCAAAAATAATAATCCTATTAACTAGCGGTTTATTGCATCTGATTAAGCGTCAAATTTCCAATTAAAATATATCTTTGAAGTGAAATTTGGATGAAATACAGGGTCATGAAAAATCGAAGAGTGTGGAAAATAGGATTACAAATATCTCGGCAACTAATTATCCGATCGACTTCATGCTTTATGGAAAATTTATGTTTTTTTTATTGTCTTTTATATTTATTTCTTAAAATAAACAGTTTCGAAAATTTTTATATACCTTTCATCAGAACGAATATTTCGAGAGTCCGAAAAAAAATGTTCCGGTTAATCGAGGTTATTGAAATGAAATAGGCTTCTTCCCATTATTACATACTACGTACATACCAAATTGCAAGTCTCTATCTCAATTTTTTCGGGAGATAGAGCGTTTACAGACACACAGACACACACACAGACACACACACAGACACACACACAGACACACAGACGGACGGCAATTTTTTTTTTCTAAAAATATGTTTTTCGGAATCTCCAGTGTCTGAAACGTGTAAATCCGTCAAAAAAATTTTCGATTTTCAAAACGATTACAAGACTTACCCTAGACTACGTATGATGGGTAAGTAAAAAACACAAATGCAATCCACGCCCATAAGAATAACACAATTCAGAGGAAATTGGGGCCTGGCTGATAATGAGCCTAACAGCAGCGGCGTAAAAAAAGAAGGGTCTCATGGAGCTAGAGCCCACTCTTTTCGAATAAAACTTTTTAAACAGAAAATTCATATGATTCTTTCGAAGTTTATTATTTTCTACTATTACATACTTAAGAATTAATTAATTATTTTGAAATTAATTCAAATATTAATTTTATATTGACGGATACAAAAGATGTGGATTATCACTTTACTACACAGCGGATAACCAAGAGAATGAAAAAATGTCCAGACCAGGGATCGAACACGGAACACTTGTTATTACGCACCAATGGTGTACCATTTTGAGCTATTCGGACGACATCCAGTATATAGCATTATTTCACTCTTATATGGTAAGGCTACAACTTTGCAGCACCAGATGAAACGTCAATCATGAGACAACTTGAGTGGTAAGCATGAGACAAATTAAAGCCAGTATCGGTGAAAATTTATATATCTAATTAAATTTTCAGCAGATCTGATATTACGCTGGAAATTAATGAGTACAAAGGATGTGAATTATCATTTTACTATACAGCGTACAATCAACAGAGTGAAAACCGGGTTCGATCCCCGGGAAGGACATTTTTTCACTCTTTTGGTTGTACGCTGTGTAATCTATATATATATTACGCTATCGTACGTGGCACAGAAATCGCGATTATTTGTTAATTGTTTAATGGCAACGCCCGAATGAAGCGCATCTCATTGGATATTGTGTAAAAGTCTTTTGGTAGGATTTAGGTCAGGATTTTTTTTATTTAACTGTTTGGTGCTGCCATCTACAGGAATAACAACGAAACAAACAATGATTTCTTTATTATAGTGCACATAAATTGTAATTATAATTTGTTAACATTAACAATTAAATAGATATATTTTTATACATTTTCATTTGAAATATTCATTTTTGTAAGCATTTAATATTTATAATTTAAAAAATACAATTAGCAATATAAAATTTCAAATGTAAACAAAGCAATGATTTTTAAAAACAGATTTTTAGTAAAAAGGGAAAAGTAAGTGTAATAATTTTCCTTGACCGTTTAATTTTTTAAACGGAACTGTCATACTTTTGAAATTTGAGCTCTTATTTAATTTTTTACAAGTTTTTAGTATAAATAAATATTATTCAGTCTTTTTTTTCATGAAGTCTACTCCACTGTTATATTTTTCAATGACAGTGTGCCCGGGCAACGCCTGGCGGGTCAGCTAGCAAAATGATAATTCATAGCCCTTGTATTCATTAACTTCCTGCGTAATTTCAGCTCTGCTGAAAATTTAATTATATATATTATATTAACGGTATTAACAATTAATTTGGACGATAAATTATTATATTTTAATATATAAGAATTTTTAATAATTCTATTTGTTCAAATATTTTGATTGTTTGAGAGGAGCTATTTGAGACCTTGCCCTGATTTTTAAATTGCTGCGCCACTGTTTAAGAGATTATATATTCGTAATGGTACCGAAAAACCATCAGACTTACACGTACAGAATTTCACATAGTCAAAATTCCAGTACAGCGACCATTTAATAGGACTTCAGAAGATAGGAATTTTGTAGCCGGCGGTCGCTATTTATACAAAACTTTAATCAACTAATTTGATGCAACCAGTCGGAAAATTGGAATTTCGTAATCGGCAGATCACTATTTGTAGCAAAATTTAATCAATCAATTTCATGCAAAACAATTTTCTAATAATCTCTATAAAAATACGAACCACGTTGCTACTAACGGCTACCTTATTATGTTACTTTAAATAATCTATATGGTAAAAAGAAACACTTTTATGAAATTATATTTTCATTGACTTTGCGGTAAAAGCATGATTTTTTTTTTCATTATTCAATTTGACAAATCGATTTAAACAAACAAAAATTTAAATTTTATTTCAACATTTCGCCTTTATGTTACACCAATTTTTTTTTAAACAAGTAACTTTTAAGTAAGAAATAAAACTGACTTCAAGCTATTGTTTCTTAACCTACGAATTGCCTACAGTTTTGCAAAATCATTCATGCAAAAATGGTGGATTTCTATTGCCTACTTTTTACTTATTCATTGCACAATAATTGGTGTAGTTTAGCGAGATTTATTATGCATAACAAAGTGATTTTTGTGACAAATATTTACTGTTATCCACATTCTTTTTAAACCACATTGTTTCCAGCATCGTTCATGTTTGAGACGTTCATATATTAAAATTTTTGAGGTGTCCCTGTAAATATATATATATATATATATGCATGCATGATCAAAATTGGCTGGATTCGAGCACTGGACCCCCCCCCCCCCCTCCCGTATTAAAACTAGAGACTCTACGTCCGCGCTACTAATGCTTGATTACATCGCCGTAATATTTAACACTTATAATCTGTCACATTTCTTGGTGATTTTACCCTGTAGAATCGGTTGCAAAAAGGTTACAAAATGGTTAGAAAATGGATTAAATACTTAAGTTGGCCGATTTGTACAAAATCAATACAGTTCTTGCGACAGTGGCTTATAATACATTCGCCAAACGAGAGCTGAATCGGATGTACCGTTTGGGAGTTATTATGTTCTCTTTCTCAATCCACTCAAAAATTGTGCGTGGATGTGCGTAAAAAAATGTAGAAACGAAATCCCCTTCGTTTGAGGTCAGATAAAAATAAAACAGTTAAAAATAAAGATTAAAACGTTTTTAAGGCATTCATCATATGCAACTGAATGCCGTGAGATGTTTAAATTATAACGATTCTAAAATGTGTTACTATAAAATCTGTAGAAATAATTCCACTAACATTCTAAGGATATCACGAAACACAGAAATTTATTTTATTCATAAAATGCATTGTTTTTATGCGAAATTTATCACGACGATGCACTTTTTACGCCGACGGATATTTTCATATGCATGGAGATCTGTATATTCAAAGCAGGGTTTGTAGATTAAATGAAAAACTGTAGTATATATTATTCTAATCATGTAATTACGTATATTTAATTATTAATGACGTCCCGGAATTTATTACCACGAATGCATAAATCAAAAAATCACCGTCGAGAAGAACAGTTATTCCTCAGGATTGAACGACTTCCTTTCGTTTCCAGAGACGGTGTTCATGTATATTTATAAGAATTAGAATGACGTGCAATTACTCTACAGAAAACCTAAAAAAACAACTTTGAAAAAGAAATCGAAATGTTATAACCATAACAAATATCCTATAAATATTTTTCGTTCATAGGTGTCAATGAATATTTATATAGCGGCTTTAAACAATCCGATTTGCGGCTCTAAACAAACATAGACACAAAATAACTGCAATTCCTATTCCTAAGCTATTCCCCACAATAGTCTAATCAAGGATCACGACCTTTTACAGGGGCCCTTCCGATATCGGACTTAAAGGAGACTAAATGTCTAAAGATGCCGTAAAACGCCCGAGGGCCTACAGGTGCCTGCGTCTATTTACCTGAGCAGCTGGAGGAACAGGCAGCTGCTTAGAGGTTCAAGCGACCTCTGAGGTCTTCACTGCAGACCACAAGATAAATGTATATACAGACATTGTTTCACATTAGTCAAGTAATGAGACTTATGACGTTTTGCGGATAGCCTAAATTGGGGGCGCTAAACGGTCTTGTTTAGAAATGTAGTCACGACTTTAATAATACTAATTTTAGACCATTTCATCAGCTGGCATGTTATTAAGATGATATTATAAAGTATGTATATTATTCTATTACCGTACGGTACGTGAAGCTCCTAACAACTACAGGAAACATTTATTTAACAGCAATGTAAATTTGTTTAGGCTTTTTACAGCCACTTACATAATCACACGCATTTTATAAACTCTTGAAATAGCCAGAAGACGCTGGAATCTGATATACTAACTATGAGTTTTATCCGGAGTTTATGTGTAAGTTCAGATGGCGGTGACTACTTTGAGTTAGCCCTGTAAGGAACGACTTACACTCGATTAGATTCCGAATATTTCATTTGAGGTCGATTCAAAACCCAAACCAACCCGAGAAAACTTTCATTGACCCGCAAAAGTGATTTTCAGCGGTCCGCAACCCAACTGGAGCCCAAAATGCTTAAATCTGAAATGAAATAAAATGAATAAAATAACGGAAGAGTAATCTACACTCATGTCTCTAATAACAATTTTATTCAATCGATAACAATTTTATTGAATCAAATTGAGATATATTAGCTCATTCCTATTCAAGGTATAGTTCAGGATTCGTACACTTTTACCACTATTTTTTAATAGAATAGCAAGGAACGACTTACACTCGATTAGATTCCGAAAATTTCATTTGAGGTCGATCCAAAACATAAACCAACCCGAGAAAATTTTCATTGACCCGCAAAAGTGATTTTCAGCGGTCCGCAACCCAACTGGAGCCCAAAATGCTTAAATCTGAAATGAAATAAAATGAATAAAATAACGGAAGAGTAATCTACACTCATGTCTCTAATAACAATTTTATTCGTCATGAATCAAATTAGATATGTTAGCTCATTCATATTCAAGGTATAGTTCAGGGTTCGTACGCTTTTACCAAAATTTTTTAATACAATTTTTTGACTTATTTAAATGCAGAAAAGTATTACAAATCCTGCAATTAAACGAGGCGTCTACAATTTCCGCTATTTAAATATTAAATAAAAAGATTCTATTAAAAAATGTAGAAAAAGCGTACGAAACCTGTAGTTATGTTTATCTACAACAATCTTCCAAACTCTCTTGGTAAAATCAGATATACATCTCTAGTAGAAAATTAACATTGAAAAAATATTGGCTTGGCTTTAACTTCGTTAAGTATTAGATACTTAGCTAAATAAGAGCATGAAAATTTTCGTCAATATTGTAATGTTTGCAATTAATAAGCAAATAATGTTTGCAATTAATATTGCACCAATATGAGAAATATTTCACCAACGTAAATAAATACAATAAGCCCATTTTTCTTCAATATTGAAATTTCATTTAAAATACTTTCAATATAAAGCCAATATTTTGGCAATGTTGGCATCTCACTGCAAACATTTGCAAAATAAAAACAATGTTTAAAAAATATTTCATTGCGAATTCGTAGTATTGGAACATCATTAGTTCGAATAAATTCATCTCACAAATACCAAATTCTAACGTACGGAAAACAGTATTTTTGTCAACCCGACTCTTATGCAGGACTTAGTTTCAAATAGGAAGTCTTTAAAACTTACTTCTAAGTCTTAACTCTAAACGAAGATCTCTCCTAAAAGTCTTTGGAATGAAAACAAAAAACTTCAAGTATGTGATTTTCATGAATTAAAACAAGCCATTTTCTCACGCAGTTTAATCTCTCTATTTTTCTTCAGGACTTGGATCTATGACTTTTTCTATTCGTTGTTTGATTCCATACAGGCTTGACAAAACCACCACATATTCTTTACGTAATTTATAATTAATTTTACAATTTTATCAAATGATTTGAAAATAACTTTCTGCTATGAGATGGCCGCTATGAATTAATATTTTTAAATCTGGGGTATGCATGGTAGACTGGGTGAAGATGCCGTAGTTTTCGATTTAATTTTTTTTTAATTCGCCTGTTGTTTTTATTTGCTATTTCTTAATTTCTTGTTAAAGTTGATACATTTACGTATGATTTAAAAATGTATTACATTTTAGAAATGTCATAGAAAGCATAAAAAATTTTGCTTTTGTAAATGCTTGCATTTTGGCATCTTACCCCAATCTTGGAGTAAGATGGTCATCTACATAGGAATTACATAAAGGAAGAGCGTAAACAATTTTGGATACTTACCAAGGGTGTTAAGACGAAACAACAATAGAAAATGTATATAATTGATACTATTTAAAATTTAAATAAAACAACGCAAACTGGAATTAAAGTATCAGTAGGGAGGCCTCTTCCACATGACTGAGTGGCGTTTCCTTACAGCGCCTGCGAATGGGAAAATTACGTGACACGGCATCACACCCCCAGTTACCCTATATATAAAGTATAAAATTTACTGCACCATATTTCTTCTGGTAATATTTGATCTCTATTGCTAATTTCAGAATATTTCTCTGGAAAGAAGACAAACAAACAATGTGAAAGAAGATGCGAAACTGATTCGTTGTTATTAAAAATATAAAATTATTTGTATGATTTGCATTTCATAAAAAAAAAAAAAAAAAAAAAAAATCTGAAATAATAAGAACTCCAGTGCATTGCATTTGATTTACCGGATATTTTCATATTTATTTTCAAGCATAAAAAATGTAGATGTGCTTTGGCAATCATATATTATTTTTTTCCATTATATTTTAAATTTTGTAACCGGAAATTTACTTGTAATTAACTATTTTAGTTTTTATTTAAAATTACATTTTAATTCACCTTAATGGCCCCTAATAGAATAAGAAAATATAATACTATTAATTATTATTAAAAAAAAATAAATAATTATGATCCCATGCAAAAAGAAATTTCGCTAAAAATAAAATAATAAATAAATAAAAATAAAAAAGCTGAGCATAATGAAAACATTTAAAGGAATGTAAATATGGGAACAAACGAAAATGCAGATATATTACAGTTTATATTGTTAATTTTTAACATGCATGGAAACATGCATTGTGCTTTTAACTGAAGGGATCATAAGATAAATGTAACCCTTCGTTAGACGCAACCCTGTTCCCTTCCGGACCCCTAGATCGAACGCACTGCGCCTTACACGCGCCTTTTTTAAAATCATCATTACCACCTATAATTAAATTAATTCTAAAGCTCTTAAAGTGATTAATGATCTGCATTAGGAAGTAAAAAAAGAAAATATTCGAAATCTAATTAAAAAAACTTCCTTTATTAACCTTAAAACAAGTAAAACACTAAACAATTTCCGAGGCAGCCTTTACTTAGCCTAGACAGCGCGCTTGTCAGGCACGCTGCACCCGACCGAGGGTTCAAAGAAGCCATAATTAACACTATATATTTTTTAATTAATATTAGAGCCAGTAGGGCGATTTAAAGAACAATTTTGAATAAATATTAAATATATAATTGCAACTGAGTGTTTGAGAAAAAAAAAATTCCAGCAGGGAACAACTTTTAACAATGTGTGTCTGCAATATAAAATATATATATACATATACCCTTAAATAACAAAAAATCATTGTATCAGACGAGAACTATAATAATCCGAAAAGTCGTGGGAAGAGCTACTTTATTTCAACTCTGAGGTTTCAAATATTTATTTGACCTTTTCTTAGCAACGCCTTTGCACAGTATCTCCGTTGTTGGCACCGGCAGCAGATAGACTCAAGTGTTTGTGTGCATCCCCATGGATGAAGGAACATCGTGTCAATAAATCTATCCATCTGCATAACTTGTGGAGGTGGGGGAACAGTCATCCCATCCCAGGAATGTGCTGAATCCCGTGTTGGATCTACCATAACTTTTCACACATCCGGAACTAAAAGGTCAATACCGAAAAAGGGAGGTCAGAAAACGAATGATATTATAAACCACTTTTAATAAGGAAACTTGTCTTTGATCACGATATTCTTCCTCGAAAATATAATGAACATTTTTCCTTTGACTCATTCACTGATTTCAAGTGATTCTTCGATTATGAAAAAGTCAAATACCGTATTTATTGCTATACAAGACTTTTTCCCGATTAAAAAAAAAGAAAGAAAGAAAGAAAAAAGCGCGTTGGAAATTTTGCAATTCCGAATGTTGATGATATCATGATTTTAATAGTTTCGTTAAATTTAAGGTTATGATATATATATATTTTTTTTTTCTATGTATATTCTACGAGTTACTCTTGGAATTCTTTTTTTTTTTTTTTTTTTTTTTTTTTTTTTTTTTAATATAAAATTTGTAGAAGATAGCGAGATAAATGTTGTATATCACTGTTGTCTTCCAAGCATACGCAAATTACTATTTAAAAAATGATATTTTTTCGAAAATTTGAATGTTGATAGGCAGTCAGTAGAAATTTATTATTATTATTATATTAATTTGATTATAGGATAAATCTCTATCGATAACAGACAACAGAAGTTGTGTGATTTTCATGCAATCGGAATAAAAAAATAATTTTGAAATGGGGAAATAGTCATTTCATCCAAAAGAATGCTCTGTTGGATCTATCATAGCTTTTCACACATACCGAAAAAAGTGGATCAGAAGAAAAATGGTATTATGAACCACTTTTAATAACAAAATTTGTCTTAGATCATCGTTATTATTTCTCGAAAATATAATGAGAATTTGTATTTTCTTTGGCTGTTTCAATGATTTTCAATTATTCTTTCATTCTACAAAAAGGGCGTAGTCGTTAATGAAGAAGTTGATGTACAAGTTAATTGGGATGCAGCAAAGAATTTTTTTTTCGCCTTTAGGAGTTAAGGAGGATTTAGAAGATTTAATTCGGGAAAGTATAAATCTGCTTTCTCATTCTAGAATATTTAAGAAACAATATTAAAAAAATAATAATTAATGTCGCGTGATGAGAAACTGGACGGTAAGAGTTGTATTTAGTTCAGTGAGCCTTGACATTTTGGTTACATTCGGGTCGCTGTCGTTCTGATGTGTTCTGTTTATAAATATATAACTAGATTACAGATATTTAAAATTCAACCATTTAATCAATAACCTGTCCCTAAGAAAAAAATATAATTGGTACCTTTTCATTAAAAGAAAAAAAAAACTAATTATTCTTAGCCACAATAAACAAGATTTCACTAACCTTAAAATAATTTATACGATGCATTTAAGAACCTGACAGAGACATATTAAAGGAAAGTTTTAAAGGATTATCCTTTTTACAGACTTTAGAATGCTTAAGAACAAACTTTTAAAACTGTCTTTTTTCTTTCTTCAAGAATATAAATTATGATTGTTAATGCATATTAGATTTTTAAGAAATCAAATATATATATTAAAATATACTTTTATCGAAAGGACGCAAGCGTTACATTCCCTTTCTTTAAAATATAAGCTTGTTCCATTTTTGTAGAAACTAGTAACGAATTTCGAATTAAATATCGATAATAATATTCTACTGGTTTAGTTACTTTGCTCAAGTTTCATTGTATGCTAATTTTAGATAGTGTTACGTCTAATACCGAATTTAAATGATTTCAGGGGATTTAGAAATAATTAATGTGGCCTAGGGCAGGAAAACTAAATAATGATAATTATAGAAATTTTCCCATTTTCTAAAACGCGCCCATGAAACTGAAAAATATGAGTGGGAAGCTAAAGTACCTCATCTCCCCCGACTAATGTTGAGACATATGCTTTTTAGAAAGGGGCATCTTCGATAAAAAATTAAAAGTATTTATTGTATGCTACCTTAACCTTAACAGCAGCGTGATCCATTTGTGACCAAAATATCAAAGCACCGTGACACAAATGCAACTGTTATTGTACATATTGTCATCATGAGACGTGAAAGATGCGTTGTATCTACATTACTCTGAAGTTGATATGTTCTATTTAGTGACGAATTGGAAATCACTCAAAAATCGTCACAATGACTTCACTGTGAATTTGATATGTTCTATTGAGTGACAAATTGGAAATCACTCAAAAATCGTCACAATGACTGTACTGTGGAGTCACGAACTGACAGTCACCAGGGAGTTATACTGTGACGAAATATAAAAGCCACATTTTGGTCATCATTGTGGCTAGAACCATTGTGAATTCACAGTGACGTCATATCAAATAGCTGTATCATTAGGGGTATAAAAATGTGCATTTCTAAAAGTTAAAACATATTTAATTCATTTTTTATAAAATCTGGAAATTTTCAAGACTGACAATGAAGATGTCGAACTTGAAATAATAAAACTTCATAAGGTATAGGAAAATACCGCGCCTAAATATAAAACCTCTATTTGCTTATATGAACTGCGTCTTTCATCGATATTTCTTTGATTTTTTTTTAAATCCAAAGATATCCGACGGGACTCTAAGATATTAAATCAATAATTTTCTTTTTTAAACCTAAAGTAATATTAAGTTTGTTTTTATAATCTCAGGAACGTAGGATAAAATATGAAACCCTTACCTTTCGAATGAGTAAAAATTTTGAAATAGCCTTAGAACATAATCTTTAGAATTTAATAAGGTATAGGATTTTGTCCGCTTTATTAATTATTTTAGAGATTTACTACGCTATAAAGTTATTTATGCTAATAAAGTTAAAAAAATTAAATTTTAACACTGAAATTTAAAAGCAATGAATACTAAATTAATAGACCAAACTCGTCAGCTTAGAAATGTACTTGTGCATTAGGCAGTTTAATAACAAGAAAGAAATAGCAAAAGGTGGCGCATAGATTATGTAACTTTTTCTAATATTGCACTCAAACTACATTAATTAAAAAGTATTTTATTTTGATATCAGGAAATCCAATATAAAAAATAATTAAAACTTTAAAAGTAATGTTATAGGAATATTCGATATATAATTTGAATTTTGACAAATTATACTATAGCCCATAAGCCATACTATACTGAATTTGAAATATGAAAATTCTTATCATCAACATAAAATTTTCAGGAATGCGGGAGTAATGCCAGCATACCCACACTTGCGTGGCAGCGTATTACTGCTTATTTTACTGTTTATTACTGTTAATTTTACGGTACAATACTGGCAGCTGGGATGCCTTGTATTATACTGTAAAATCAATATATATATTTTTTTGCAGTGCAAATTCGCTTTAGTAAATAGCATACTAAAATTTCGTTGAGTTTGAATAAACGTTCTGTCAATTGATTGGGCATTAAGCAGTAACAGCTCATAGACGATTATGCACTTGAATTATTTTAAATCTATTAAAAATATAATCTTATAATGATCATTATTAATATTAGTCATAGTGTTCATGTATCAAAGACATTCAAATTTTCGAGCAGTTTTGTAGACGTTAACAAAGAAGTCCTTTCCATTGTCAAACTTTTCTATAAAATCAAAAAACATGCATCAAGTTCTGTAAACTACATTCATTTAAAAACTCCAGCATTTGGCACATCTTTTTCCGTCATGTAGTTGATAAGTTAAATTGCTGGTGTGGCAAAATTGGCAAATCGATGTTGATTTCTTTTTACTGTAAGGTAAAGCCAGGAGAGATGACGCAGTCGGAGAGATTGCGCACATAGAGGTTTGGGGGGAAGGAGTAGAGTGAGCGTGCAGCTACTCCAGGTAGCTGTACAACAACAGTAGTGGAGTGTCTACTTGAAAGTGCACGTTGATTGCTTTGAGCGTTTAAGATAAAGTATTGCTATTTTGTTTTGTTTTCCAAAAGTAAGTGCTTGAATTTTCATAGCTCTTCATCAGAATTTCTATACAATGTCAATAGTACAAAATATTTTTAACTTAAACGATTTCTCATAAGCTACTAATCTAGACTAACAATGTGAACATCAACGGTTCGTTTTAGAAGAGGTCATGTTTAAATAAAAGGCCGCGCAATCTTTCCTACCGAAATTGGAGAGTTTGCGCATTTGCTACTTAGGAGAAATGGCGCAGTATTCCCATTCGTTTCCATGGTAGGAGAGATTACGCATCTTATTAGTAAATTTGCATAAAAAATGAAAAATGAAAAGGGACTAATTTTAAGTTAAACGTGTTATTAAGTAACATTATTTTATTTTTTAATCTTATCTGGACTTGCTTTTTCTGATTCTTTAATTTTTTCCCTTTAATTAAAATTTTTTAATCGTTTTTAAAATTATTTCCTTTTTCTGATTCTTTAATTATTAGGTTGAAATATTCACTCCTAATACAATAATATTTGTTCACAAAAACCTTACAGCAATGTCATTTAAGTGTAATTATTACTGTTAACAATTTAATTGTAGTTATTATAAGTAACAATCTCTCCTACCCATGTGCGCAATCACACCAACCCTATAAGGAGAGATTGCGCAAAATAACTTTCTTGGTTTTATTACAATTGTTCTATTAAATTGCAACATAACAACAAAATAGCAATGGGAATGCATAAAAAACAAATGAAGTAAAAGTTATTCATGAATAGTTTAGCAAAAAATTAATATTTAGATTTTTTATTGCTATTCTTTTGAATTGTGCGCAGACTATCCTAGCTTTACCTTATATGAGAAGAAAAAAATATGTAAAATTTTCAAATAGATACTCGTACTTTGCATATATATCATTTTATGAAGCATTAAACAGACATGCAGAATATCGCCTAAATCTCAAAGAGTTAAAAATCAAACTTCTCAATCATCATTTTAGGGATATATTTCTAAAATGTATACTTCTGTATAAGAAATCAAAATAAAATCTTCTGACTTTAAAATAATGCTTCAAGTCAGCAATAGACGATGACATATTACTGATTTAAATGTTGTTTACAGTGGTAGCTAAAATTGCGGATACTTTTCAAATTTTCATTTTAAGATTAAATTTAAGGCGGTTCTGAAAAAAAAATTCCCTGCTCAATAGCGCCAAACTTTCCGACACATTTTCTGACTCACTTTTTAAATATAAAAGCATATGACACTTGCAGGGATAATTATTGAAGTGATTTATAATCGAATAGTTTTTCAGTTTTCGATAAATGAATTATAACTTGTTTTATAAGCAGTTATTGTCTCAAGATATTGTTTCTAACGCTGTCACGTCCCGAAATTTCGGTTGAAAATGCCGACTTTGACAGGATTAACTTTGGGCTGTCCATAAATGATGTCACACTTTATTTCAATATTTTTGACTCCCCTCAAACCCTTTGTCACAAAGTGTCACACTTCACCATACCCCTCCCCCCCTCTTGTCACATGTAGCACTATATTACATAAACATATACTTGCAGTTCACAAACAAAGCACTACGTTATAGATCATATTTCAAATTTTATTTTTAAACTTTAACTATGTGTTTTTATGACATTTGTGAGCATAACAATAAAAATGATTCGTGCACTTATTTTGTATGAAATAAGATTAAGGTTTACAACAAAAAATATAATTAATATACAATAGTAATAAAATATTAATATGAAGGAGCAATTGGTTTTTTTTGTTTTTAAAGAAAGGAATATAAGTAAAAGCAAATCACATGAAAGCTGTTTTAGCCTCGATTAAAAAATACCCTCAAATTCTGGTAATAACTTCAAAATTTAGTCTGCTGATTTTAAATGATTTTATTTAAATCAAAATGTGGGATGTCACACTTCTTCTTACCCCCTCCCATCCCCCTGTCACAAACTGTCACAATTTCCTGACCCCCCCCCCCCTCTCCAAGCGTGACATCATTTATGGACGGCCCCTTTACTAAAAAATGGGGTAAACCTGTTCGATGACACAGTTTCTAAATAACAGAACCTGCAAATTTCACGCGTTTGAGAAAAAAAAAATTAAAATTTTATCAGAAAATTGCAGTTTAGATTTGAGAGCAGCCTTAAGGTAAAATTTTGAATATTTAAGATGATTCATGTTTTTTTAATTCCGAATTAAATATTTTTTCAAATAATAAACATCTGCATTATACGAAACATTTGAACTATTGAAATTTTGAAAAACATGACATTTTGCAAAAGTGTCCACAATTTTGACCACTCTCTGCTGTCGTATTTCTTTTACATTTAAACAGAGAAGACGAAATTATAAATTATTTTTCAGCTATGTCGCAAACTGCTAAAAAGGTAGTCAGGTTTCAGAAAATATAATATTTGATGATGCTCTAAATAGGTGACTTTCCTATTATTCATCAATAAAACTAAATACTAATTGATAAGCACATGTCAAGAATACAAGGCACAGGCAAATATTTTGTAACACTGCATGTTTACTTTAGCAATAATATTAAACTTGATACTTTCAGTTGGAAAAATCACGTTTTATATTTAAAAAATCTTTTAAAATAAATTCAAATTCATTCATTTTTTTTACTTTCCTTTTTGAACACAATTAGAAAAACAGGCAAATAATTTGTAACACTACATATTTACTTCAGAAATAATATTAAACTTGATACTTTAAATATAAAAAATCGCGTTTTACATTTAAAAGATTTTTTTTAAAGAATTTTTAAAATAAAGTCAAATCCATTCAAAATTTCGTTTAGATGTCATTAAATTATCCTTTTGAAGGAAATTAATTTAATCTCCTTAATCGCAAATAATTTCGTTAATTTTTCATTGCTTTTTTAATGGTAAATTCCATTGTAAATGTCAACCATTATTTCTGATTTGAATTTAAAAAAAAATGAATGTAATAAAAAAGAGGCAGATAGTAAGAGAGAGAAAAAAAAGAGGAGTTCAAATTTTTTTTAACTTTTTAAGTTTGAGCTTAAAAACTGAAGTTAAAAAATATTTCTAAGATTACTTTAAATATTTATGCATTCAATTTGATTAAAATTGTCATTTACAAGCAAATAATTACACTTAAAATTCGAAAAATGCGAAGTTTTTAATTTAGAAAATTTAAATTACAGTATAGCAAAAAAAAAAAAAAAAAAAAAAAAACTGTTTTTTCTTTTGAAATAAATACAATCATGTAATATAAATACATCAAAAGTACTTAATTACATGCGTTTTCTTTAAAAACGAAAAAAAATATTTATATATTTACGATCTCCTTGTACCTATAAAAATTGAACAATCAATTTCAATTTTTGTTTATATTTTTTTATTAAGTAATCTAAGTTGATTGGGGAAAAAAAGAAAGAATCTAAAAAATAAACGTGCAGGGTATCATTATTTTTCGTCCATTTAAGCATTCCGAGAAATAAATAAATAAATAAATTAAGCAATTTTATTGAAGTTTAAATATAAAATCTTCGTAAAACATAGTTTTAAGTTCCTATTCGTCACCACTTGAACCACCAAGAGGTACTTTACACTTAATTATCCGTAATAGGCTGTATTTAATCTAGACGATTAAAAAAAATGACTATTAATATATTTGCATTACTTAATGCGGTATTATAACAAAATTATCCAAGTTTTGTGCTGATTAAATAATTCGCGTTTCAAAGTATTTTAACGCTTTAATGTCTATATTAACTCCTTCATCGTCGCGCGCCCCTTCATCGCCTTCATCGTCGCGGAGTCATTTTTGCCGCGCCCGTGACCCTCACGGGCTGTGTAGGCTACATAAAAAAAAAAAAAAAAAAAAAAAAAAATCAGATTGTTTGATTCCCACCAGTTTTTTAAAATAGTGTAATTGACCTTATTAACACATTATTTAATCTCTTATTAAATAAGGCGAATATTTCTACTTCAAAAAAGTGGTAGCAATCAAGCAATCTAAATTTTAAAAAGTTGCTTGTGTGAAAAAAAAAAAAATAATAATCCAAATATAAGGTAAGTACAACTGTGATTTAAAATTTTTTTTCATACAGTAGAGAGCCGATTATCCGAACTCCAGTCAACCGAGTTGTCCAATTATACGAATACCCATTTTTTTGTCTGAAATATTTTTAGGGCGGCCCATGAAATAGAAAAAGTTTTCCGAAAACATCCAGATCAGTGGATATAGGAAAATGGAAACAAATGTTATGAAAATGATCCAGGCCCATCACATAATGAAACCTTTGAATGTTTGGAAACAGCTATGAAATAGTTGGAATTTGGAATGACAGGAGAATGTTGATCCTATTCAATGTTATGTATATTTAAGAAGAATTCGTGATATGGCAGTATTAAAAAGAAAGCTTTTTTGCTTACGGTTCAAATTTTGCAGTTCAAAAAAAGTATAAAAAAGACAAAAGATAATTTAAAAAGTTATTTTTATTTAATGTAAAAAGATAAAAAAAAAATTGAAAACACACACACAATTTTTAGACATACTGGCACTAGCAGCTGCCAGCCCTAAGGCTGGTTAAAGTGTGAATCAAAATTGTGTAGACATAAAAGGTTTTTTTTTAATCTACCTATCCACTACTATGTTTTTAAAACCAAACACTTGTTCCATAAAAATAAAACTATTACACGTAAAAAATGTAACCATTATACTTTCACTATCGGAACCGGTTGCAAAATTGAAAGAATCCTCTTAAAAAAAACCTGCAAACAAAATCGAAAGAGTAAAAAACGACGGTTGTAGAGATTGATCTCAGCTATAAAATGCCATAAAAATCGTTTTAAAATATAAAAATGCAAACGAGATAGTATAAAATAACTGTCCCATAGGATTAATATTATCGAGCGGGGGTTTTCGCTTGAATGACAAAAGAAAAAAAATCCCCCTCAACAACGCAAAACTTTCTGACACATTTACTGATTCATTTTTAAACGCAAAAGTATACTTGCAGGCATAATTATTAACAGAATTTCTAATCTAATAGTTTTTTTTTTTTCATTTTCCGATAAATGAATCACATCTTGAGTTATAAGAGATTTTTCACTATAGACAATAATTGCTTATAGCTCAAGATGTGATGGATAGTACGATTATCAGTTTTTTTCCCTTTACCACTCTGTCGCGTCCGGAAAGGCCGTTCAAAACGTGAAGTTTGACAGCATTTTCTGAAGGCCTTTACCGAAAAACGGAAAAATCAGTTCAATTGCAATGTTTCTGAATAACAGCATCTGCCAATTTGATGCTTTTGCGAACAAAAAATGAATTAAATAGTGTGTCAGAAAGTTTTGATTTGAGAACAGCCTTAAATTTATAATTCACTATTTTCATATCATTATTATTATACATGACAGTGTTTGGGAAGGGGGGGACACTGTTAGGGGGTTGAAGAATTTTTTCTTCAGTTTGAGCATATTTTCAAATAACATGTTTAGAGTACTAATGCGTTCAAGAGTTCTAAAAAAAAAAAACAATCTTGGCTTGGCTTCTGTAAAGATTCCATTGTACTTTATATCTTTAATTTGAACCTCTTCTTAAAATGTATACTTGTAATGCTTTTTTAATGTAAAATATTCTAGAATCAATATTAATCAGTATTAATATTACAATTTCTTTTCAATCAAATTTTACAAATGTGAGACATGGCAGAGAAAATAATTACAAAGATACCCATAGGAAACCCATTTCATCTAACATATAGGCAAAATACCGGATTCGTTAGAGTTCATTTTAGATTTCATCTACAATTTAATAACCAAAATTTACAAAATGCATGTAAAAAGCCTTTATTTCTGTTTCTTGGTAGAAAAAAAGTGCATTTCGTGTCAATCAAATTTTCCAAAAGTGAGACGTGGCAGCGAAAGAAATTATAAAGGTAAACACAAGAAACCCATTTCATCTAACAAATATGCAAAATACCGGATTCAATTCATTAGAGTACATTTTAGATTTCGTCTACAATTTTAATAACAAAATTAACAAAATGCGGGTAAAAAGCCTTTTTTTTTTTTTTTTTTTTTTTTTTTTTCCCTACCAAGATACAGATCTCGGTAGAAAAAAAAAGTATTTCATGTCAATCAAATTTTCCAAAAGTGAGACGTGACATAGAAAGTAATTATAAAGGTACCCACCCACAAGAAGCCCATTTCATTTAGCAAATATGCAAAATACCGGATTCATTCGAGTACATTTTAGAATTCATTTAAAATTTTAATAAACAAAATTCATGAAATGCATGTTTATTTCTGTATCTTCGTAGAAAAAAAGGGCCACTTAACAAAATAAACAAATTTAGTTTTAAGTTCGCAAATCATTCCACAATAGTTATATGTACAGAAAAAAGAGTGACAATGTACTCTTTTTAATACATCCCGTAATAATCACCGTTCTTTAATAATATCCATTCTTTAATAATCCCCGCTCTTTAATAATCACAATTGCTTTTCAACCAACTACTTCAGAATAATCAAAGGTATAATAGAAATAAATGTCAATGCCCTCTCTTAAATTTATTTAAAAAAAAAAAGAAAGAAAAAAATAATAATTCAAATAAATAAACAAGAAAGAAAATCATGCTTTAAATGCATACAGTAAAATAATGCGCGGCAACGTATTACTGCTTATTTTACTGTTTATTACTGTTAATTTTACGGTATAATACTGGCAGCTGAGTTGCCAGTATTATACTGTAAAACTGTAAAATGAACAATTTTTATTTATTTATTTATTTATTTATTTATTTTATTATTATTATTTTTTTTTTTTTTGCAGTGCATAAACGGACATTTTGTCTTTTTCTACTAAATGTTCACACTTATTTATTTATTTTCATACAAACCTTTTTGAGAAGAAATTGAATATATCGCATAAATTTAGAATACCTTACATATTATACTAGAAAATATGTATAGTAATGTAATAATGTGTATGTTTTACCCTTATAGTAAACGTGACAGTTTTCTGTAGTTTTAAACAAAAGATTTAATAATGTCTATCATCACCAGAGTGCAGCATATTGTTTAATTAAATCCAAAGGATATAAACTTCAAAAGCATTACCGCCACATAAAAGAGACCGCTACACATAAAAAAAAAATGCTATTTAAAGCCGTTTAAGATAAAAGGACATTTTTAATTTTATACTTGTGTGTAATACAGACTACATGGTTCCATTCTATACAAATGTAAGTAATACCGTTTCGGCTTGTGTGGCCCTTTCGCTTTGTAAAAAAATATTTCTAAGGTATTGATAACTGTCTTAATATGAAAAATATATAGACGAAAAACGAAGTGATTATAAAAGGATTGGTTGAGTTTTTTCGTTCGCAAATTACATTGTTATACCCCCCCCCCCCACCTAAAAAAAACCCCTCCCAAATAAGTACGAAGTGCTAAAAATAACGTGAGATTAGAAATCATGAAAGTAAATTTGGTACATTCCTTTTAATTTGTGATTGGTTAACTACATTTCCCTAAAACTAAACGTTTAATGGACCATGTTTTTTATTTTTATATATTTTTATTTATTTATTTATTTATTTATTTATTTATTCCGGATAATCTCTTTTTTTGTTTAAATATGTTTATCGAGTTTTTTCGAGCGCAAATTACGTTTTATTATATTTTCTTTTTTCAAGAATTGTTGAAAATGAGTACACTGTGTGTAAAAGAAATTGTGTGAAATGAAAAATCACGACAATAAGTTTGGTGCGTTCCTTTTGACATGGGAGTGGTTAAATGCATTTATCTAACTGAACATTGAAATGACCGGGTCACTATCAAATTCCGATTTTTTTTCTTTTTTAAGAATTTAATAAACACCTAACCATACTTTTAAAGCGTTACAGAATTACCAATTTAAATTAATTAATAATACATTTTCTTAGATATTTTAAAATATTTAATAATAGAGATAGATGTTTGTGTGTCTGTCTGTCTGTTGTTCTCTGTAAAGAATCCAGTGCACAGAGCTGAACAATTTAGCAAGAGGTACCTGTTTGTCTAACGTTATGCACCTGGAAGGCAGTTTTGGAATTTTTATATTTAATCTTTTATGCGATTTTTTTCACTCTAGTAAAAATAATCCAGTTTCAATCTTTTAGCCATACATAGTAAATTTTGACCACTTTACAATATATTTAAGACGGAATGTACATCGATTTTTTAATTTTGTGCTTATTTGATATGCGATTTTAAAGATTTTTTCACGTTTCGCGGAGATTTTTTGACATCCATAAAAGTAATTCGGCTTCAATCGCTTACCCCAATAAAGTAAATTTTGTCCTCTGCGATTTTTAAATTTTTTGTGAATATTTTATTCGATTTATAGCATTATATCGTGTTTCATGTCGATTTTTTGACATCTTCTTTGTGAAACTGGAAGAACTCTGTGCCAAAGCTTGCTACTGCCGTAATTAAATTCAAGTTGGAAGAATGCCAATTTGGTTCCTATAATAACGTGAATGACGATATTGAAATTTTAATTTAATCTGGGTCGAAATAAAACAATCACAATAATTCAAAGTTAGTTTGATTCGAGATTGCAGTGGGCTTAACCCGCAGGGGTATACGCTGCCGAGGGCTGTGGCGTCCCCAATTCCAGGTTCGTTTAATTCGAGGCTTGTTTGAAAAAAAAAAGACTAGCAAAGTGGACGAAGCTTTGCTAGTACCTAATATATTATTTCTAGCATGTTTGTATCTTGCAAAAAATCGCACTCATAAAGTTTGTTCATAATGCAGTTCAATCAAAACATGTGAAAAAATGTGGTGTAGCTCCTCTTGAGAAATTTGCATTAAAAAGGAACTATATGTGGTTCCGACCTTTAAATTTTGAGATGATTTAAATTAATTAAAAAACATAATTTGTGTGCAAATATACAGTTCTAGAAATGTTCAGTTTTATATATATATAATAAATTCCAAGATCATACATATTTTGAAACCTTAAGTTCTTTATTAGAATGATAATATTTAATTTCAATTAATAGGTAAATTTACAAAATCAGCATGAGTCGTCTCACGCGTTCAAAACACGCTAGTGTTAACTACCACACAGGTATAATCCGATCATACTCAGAGTTCATAAGACCGTCATTTTTATCCTTATCTCCACACCCCAAGACTTCACTGTTTGTTACCGCTCCTTTAGTCAATCCCTTCTTCTCTCAGAAGGTGGTAAGAGAGAATCCCATCCTGATTGGTCATTCATTACATCACAGAATTTTGTAAGAAGGTTCTACACAGTTCCGTAGAATTTAACTATTGCCACAGGTCGTAGAAATTCCTATTTCACAGGTAGTGGATTAATTTCAAGGTGAAAAACATATAACTTTAATTGGATTCTTTTCTGTATTTCACCCGTGTCTTGTAATCTGTCAACAAAAGGACCCCTTTTCTGTTAGGAAACTCTCTATTGTTTGCCTCCAAAGAGGACAATTGAACACAGGATATCACAATACAAATTTTGGATTCTTAAAATTTATATCTAGGTACTTACAACTCTTATGCAAATTATTTGAGAACACAGAGAGTGTTGTCAGGGCCAGTGTCTCAAAAAGCGGGTCAAGGAGACAAAAGAAGCGGGACAGCGTTTTCTAAATCGGAACATGAAAATGAAGCAAATCCTATTAAAACGGAACTTGTCATAAACGTAAAAATTTTATTGTCCCTACAGAAAGAATACAGTACAATTAAACCTCCTAAGACGGAAACTTGTTTTAAACGGAATTTTTCTTCGGTCCTTTGCGATTTTTTCTTAGCAGGTTTTACTATATTAAATAAACACAACAGTTTTATAAAGTAATACCTGTGAAAGCGAAATAGATGGGACAATGCAATTTTTACTTTTATAAAAGATTTCCGTTATAAACAGATCTATTTTCACAGGGTTTACTGAAAAAAATAAAACCTGTGAAAAAGAATCACTATGAACAGCAAAAAATCCGTTTTAGACAGTTTTCCATCTCGGCTGGAATGTTTGTAAATGTAAGGTATTCCTTTCGAAGGGACTTGGAAAATTTTATGTTAGAGACAAGTTCTGTCTTTATAGGTTTTGCTGTTTTAAGTTCCATTAGCTGCAGGCTAAAGAATATCATGGTTTAAAAAAGAATTTAAAAGAATTTGTGCCTCATGAAAATCGGGACTTTTGGCGTCCCGCGAAGTGGTTACTCGGGACAGGACTTGTAGCCCCTGAAAATCGGGACACCTGGCACCACTAGAGAACCTACAACTCAGTCACTAACTTGTGGATTCTCTTAGGCAACACTAGTCAAGTCACAGTCTCGACATTGTAAACGAAGTAGATTTACACTTGTCTCCAAAAGTTAAGGTACAACATGTTTTTCGAAGCTCAACAGACAAAAAATGCAGTCAGATTAAACTTCATAGTTTATATGAATGACAATAATAAGCTTTAAAAAAACTTACGCAAAAATTACAGCTACCACTTTTATTTTATGGAAAAGAATGGGTATTTGTGAATGAGAGAAAAATATGCAATTACGAAGCTTTCGTAATTTCGCGTGTAAGTTTTGTTGTATTCGAACCATTGTTGTCAGTTTTGTTCACAACAGCCAGTAGAGTCTAGAAATGTCTAGAAGAAGTCATTTGCTCGATTCATTAAGGTGGCGGGCGGTAGGATGGATGGAAATGGGGTTGTCACAGGCCGATACTGCTAGACGGCTCAATGTGTCTCGCAGTGTAGTCCAACGACTCTGGGATCAGTATGAATCCGAAGATTCTGTGTCCAGAAGACATGTTCCAGGCCGCCCACGTGTTACAACACCTGCAGAAGACCGGTTTTTAGCTATTTCGGCCCGAAGGAGAAGACGCACTACTGTGCCGCAACTCATTGCAGACCACTTTGCAGCATCAGGGAGAAGAATCTCCGCTACTACGGTGCGAAGACATCTTCACAATGCAGGTCTCTATGCAAGGCGACCAGTAGTTTGTGCCCCCCTCAACAGACGACAGAGAAGGGCCCGCTTATGTTGGGCAAGAGAACATGTTTCCTGGACCAGACAACAGTGGGCTTCTGTACTCTTGACAGACGAATCCAGATTCACACTGGAGAGCGATTCAGGACGTCTTCTGATCTGGAGAGAACAATGCACTCGATACCATCAATCAAACACTGTCGAAACACACAGGTACAGAAACGGTGGAATCATGGTTTGGGCTGGGATCTCACTCGGATGCCACACTGACCTGCATCTGTTCCATGGAGGAACTGTGACTGGTGCGAGATATCGGGATGCGATCCTTGATTCATATGTGCGCCCATATGCCGGTGCTATTGGCAATGGTTTAATTCTAATGGATGATAATGCGAGACCACACCGAGCTGTGGTTGTTGAGGATTATCTTGAGGATCACGGTTTGGAGAGAATGGAATGGCCAGCTCACTCTCCAGACATGAATCTGATAGAAGATCTTTGGGACTATCTTGGAAGACAGGTTGCGGCTTTAAGTCCTCCTCCAAGGTCATTAAATGAGCTGGAACAAGGTTTACTCCAAGTCTGGTCAGCGTTACCTATTTCGGTGTCCGACAATTTAATTGAGAGCATGGAAAGTCGATGCCGCCAAGGCATTCAAGTCCGGGGTGGACATATTCCGTATTAGAACCAGTTTTTTAATGTTTCTGTCACATTTTACTGCTTAATACTGCGGTTTACTGATTTCTCCAAGAATGGAACTTTCCACCATGAGTGCTTTTTTGTTGTAATTTCATTTATACGTTTAACTTAAGTAAATTTCTATGTCGCATTTAATAAATAACAGTTTAGCGCACATTTCCTCCAAATTTGTTGTTTCTATATTCATTCATTTGCAAATTAGACGCAAAAAACCGGTTGTACCTTAACTTTTGGAGGCCAGTGCAGATGTTTAAACCACGTAATTCGTTAATTAATAGATACACAAGCAAACCTTTTTCTCATTTAAATAAAATATATTTCAGTTTACAGTAGAATCTTGCTACAACGAATATCACTTTAACGAAATTTTCAGTTTAAGGATTATTATTTTGATTACAAAAATAAAAATCCCATACCTTGAAATTATAAATGTATTCACTTTTACGAATTTCGGATTAACGAATTTTTCAAATTAACGAATTTATTGAAGTCGTGAAAAGAACACTCATTTCATTTTAACGAGCGTCGAACTCGAAAAAAAAATGAAAATAATAATAATAATAATATTTATCCAAAAATTCAAATTTTAATAAAACTTTTTTTTATTATTGTTGGGTTAATCGGAAAGTTCCAATTCGTATCGGAAAATTCTGCCCGTTAATTGTTGGACATTAGATATCGGAATTAATGTCTAATAATTACATGATAGAATTTTCCGATACGAACCAACTTTCCCAAACGGAAAGAACTTTCCGAACAACCCAATACTTTCATTTTTTCAATACCTTCGAATGTTCAGCATATCTGGAAGCTGTTTTTCGAGAGGCAGGGTGAAATTGCGGATTTTTTTTTTTTTTTTTTTTTTTTTTTTTTTTTTTTTTTTTTTTTTTTTTACTTTTTCGTAAAAAAAAAAAATAAAAAGTTATATTAATGGTATATATAAGTCTATTTTTTTCAGCTGTCAGGCATGTAAGATAAATTATAATTTCATTATAGTTGAAGAAAAATCTTGAAATTTAATGAATTTAATAATTATCTTATAACAAATAGATTCGCAAAAATGTCTATCTTTATTGACATGTTTGCAAAAATTAAATATAATTTTAATAATAATACATAATGTTTTTCAATAAGTTTCCAGATTTAAATTTTTAAATCCACCATATTGGAATTTCACATTGACAGTTTTTTTCAGAATAACGAACTTAATCGATGGCCACTAGAAATTCGTTGTAACAATATTTCACTGTATTCTAATAAAATACTAAAAATATTTGCTACATCCATAACTTTATTTAATATGTGAGTGTTTTGTTTTTTCTTACTTGTTCATAAATCCAATTAGATCACTTTTATATATATATATAAATGCGAATAGCTACTTAAATTTTAAATGGAGGTTAAAAACATTTAATTTAATATCAGGAATAAGCCTTTACCATTTTTCTTAAAACAAAGTGAGCTTAAAAGATAACTATCAAAACATTTAGAAAATCATTTAAAAAATTATATTTTCTGAAATATTATAGTTACATAGATTACTTAAGAAAAATTTATCTATGCAAGCATAAAACATTTCAACTCTCTGGCTTTAATAGATTTTATAAAATGTGTTCTTAAGCATGTAAAAAATGCATTCTTGGGAAGTGATGAAAGAAGATATTTCGTATACATACGTGATATTGTTTGCTAAAGAACTTAAGCCACCTTTTAGGGGTTTATTTATATATTGTGAAACTATATAAAATACTTCTTTTCGGAATTACCAGAACGTATTTTTTTAAGTGCAAAATTGAAAATTTGAAAATTTGAAATATTTTATGTCATTTATGTCCTTTAAAGATTTAGAATTTGCGTTAAATTTTCCGTTAATCCCTCCGACGATTACAATCTTTCGTAATAAATCATGATAAAATAAATGAAGCGGATAATGAATACTTTATAGAAAACAAAGAAGCGTTATACAGCTTTATTTTAAATACGGCGCTTTTAATTTCTTGAAAATGGAAAATGGGATTTTGAAATGACTTCAGATACAGTGAAAGATATGACAGACATTGTTTCATTTTTGTTTTAAGAGAGTTCCAAACAAATTTGTTTAAAAATCCTTTAAAAATTTAAGCAATTTAAAACGTTATTCCTCTAATAGACGCTAAAGTAAAATTTATTACGTAAATATATTTTTTTAAAGATAAATAATTCCGTCATTTATTGCAGTGATCAAATTTCTTGTTAAAGTCATTGCTTCACGGCAATGAATAGTAACTGTATTTAAGCTTTCTTTAAAATTTTGCAAAAAATATGCATATTTAGTAGTGAAAACATAGGTTCATTTAAAAAAAAAAGTTTCAACGCAATGGCCATATTACGCCATCCGTTTTTAACCAACCCTTTTCAATCCTCCTAGGTTAACATGTGAGGGCTAAACACGTTTCCCGTTTCTGAGGGGAGAAGCCTTCAAAAAAAGTTGAAGCATGCGCAATGAGACGATTTTCGTGTGAAGAAATGTGAATTTGACCGAATGCGCTGTTCGCTTTAAATATATATACTAGGTGTACCGGTTAATTCCCGCTGGTTTTTATTGATTTTTGAAGCTAAAAATATATAGGAAATAATAAGAATGGATTATTCAAACCAGCGGCCATCACTAGCTATACATTTTTCCCATCTTTCTGGCAATTTGTGGATGCCTCGCCAAAAAATTGTTCGTTTTTTGAGCCAAACCAGTCATCGAGCCATTTTTTCACATTTTCGTACGAATCGAAGTGTTGCTCTGCCAATGCGTGCGACATTGATGAAAACAAATAGTAGTCGGACGGATCCACGACCGGAGAGTACGGCGCGTGAGGCAGCAGTTCCCATCCCAACGCTTTTACGGTGTCCGTGACCAAAGTTGTGGTATGAGCCGGAGCATTGTCATGCTGCAAAATCACTTTTCCATGTCTTCTAACCCATTCTGGCCATTTTAATCGGTTTTTAATCAATCGGAAATAGTTTGTTGTGAAACTTCTAAGCCCTCAGCCAACTGTTTTTGTGTTTGACACGGATCTTCGTCGAGCAAAGCTTCCAATTCGGGATCTTCAAACATTTTTGGCTGACCTGGACGTTCTTTGTCTTCAACGCTGTAATCACCACTTTTAAATCGTCGAAACCAATCTCTGCATGTTGTTTCTGATAATGCATTGTCACCATGAACTTTCACAAGAGTTCTATGACTTTCAGCAGCCGATTTCTTGGAATGAAACAGAAACAAAAGCACAGTCCGCAAATGCTCTTTGGAAGGAACTAATTTCGACATTTTTGAGCACGAATATTTATATGATGTTATTACTTTGAGCGCTTTTGACATTTATGGTTTTCAAGCCTTATGTTAGTACAACAAAACACACTATATGTAAAATGATTGAACGTTGCATTAATAGCTGCTGCCATCTATTAAGTAAAACAGCGGAAATTAACCGGTACACCTAGTATATGATGATAAAATCCCACAGCTTTAGAGAAAATGAAAATTTAGCATTATTTGTCAGAAAAGCAGATTTTTTCTGCTTGGTGTCGAAATAACACCGACGGACGTTCTAAGGTGATTTTGGCTGTAATTTTTTCAAAAATCGAATCACATAATACAAATTTTGAGAGTTTGCTTATTACGTAAAATGATTAAAAGTAATAAAATTTGGATAATATAGGTGAAAAAAATGTGATAGAGAGATAACCCTAAATTCGGTTTGGTGTCTAGATGACACCAACGGACGTTCTAGTGAAAAGGCATAGAAATAATTTTTACTTTCAGTTATTGAGTCATTCATATTTACCTGGAATTTATCAATACCTTTGCATTATTCCCTTCTGCTCTTTCCGCATGATTGTACAATCTAAACACAATCATGTAAAAAACACTGAAAGCGCGCTGTAACACTCCATTAACTTGAGGTTAGTAACTAACTACTACAAGATTGGTACATGACGAACATGTATCATTAGACTAGAGAATCAATACGGATGAAGTTTTTTTTTCTTTTCTGGAGAACGTGCATTTTTCTAATTGTTCCTTCACTATCATTAGTAAACTTAGGCGCACGTATTTCATGTTTGGTACAATCAAAAATACTGACTGAGCATGAATTGAAATTCATTGCAAAAAGTTTTAAGATTACACGAGTAATCTTTCAGCAGGTATTTACAAATGAAGTTTTTCTGTTTTTTTTAGTGCATCCCAAATCTATTTGATTTATCTAACTGCAGGACTGAGAGTATTAAATAATCGTTTTCGCACATTTAAATTCTGAGGATTCAAGAATTAAAATTTGGAAAAAACATGATATGTACTGGGAGATTCACTATCAGTGCGTCGACAATTTTTAAGAGCCGATAGAGGATCTACAGGAAATTTTTTTTTGTCTCAATCACTCAAAAAACGACATCTTCAAAACTGAGCAAAAAATAATCAAATCTTAGTATGCCTATGGTAAAGATACCATATATATCGTTTTCAAAAATTAAGAAATCTATATTTTAAGTATTTTATTAAATATACTTTCCCCTTTCTGCATTATCGTAATTCATATACATTCCCGGCTGTTAAAACCCTTTTCATCATTCTCTTTCAACGATAACTTTTAGTCAAAATCATACATATTGTTTGTAAATTACCATTAACGTACTTTATTCGGTCTCACACATATCAAAGGAAATGAAATTATACAAGGCATAAAATGTTTCCTTTCTCATGGTAAGTTTTGACTTCATAATGAATCCAGATGTTAATCCCGTCATATTGACGCCTTATAACATATTTCTAAAATATCTTTCCTGCATTTTCTCAAAACAACTAACCGTCACAATTCTATTTCACTCTCTTTTTTTTTGCCAAAGTGCAATCTTCGCCAATAAAGATTTCCCTACCACTGACGTCAAGTATGAAGTTGATTTGATGTATATGTAATGGTTACAATTCCCACGCAAAAATACAATTCTCTTGGCTCTAAAAATGTAAATCACTTGGCGTGTTTGTCTAACGCATGTTTTTATATCTCGACTCACTTTTCTCTCTGATCTCAGCGATGTAACATCTCTAAAATATTCCGGCCCCTTGGCCACCCTTATGGTACTCTCACAAAACACTTTCCCACTTTTTAAAATGCGGATATGCAGCCTAAGTTCTCGATATTCTTACTTCGCTCCTCTGTCAAAAATTTGGATTGTCACCCCATGATACAAGATGTCATTCTTTATGCTGTGAATTTTTAACTGTGGAACAAGTTTTTGGATATGTCATGTCTCGTCGATTAAAATGAAGTAAAGGTCTTTACCAAATCCTTCTTGGTTCTTCCTCGTCCAAACAAAACTTTTCCAGTTCTCTACAGGATGTCGTCAACTTGTGTTATTACGGAAAACAACATATGAAATTCACTATACGTCACTCGGGACCTAAGTGCTTATGTCCTATTGAAAACAATTTTCCTATATTTCAGATGCTACTACAATTCTTCGACTATTCTCATACTCCAAACCTTAACCAGTTCTTTATCGATAATGCCGCATACTGAAAATGGCTCCGAATCAAAATTAATCGATTTCGAAACATGCATATACTCATTTTTGAAAACATGTACACTCAAGAATAAAACATCATGTGCTCATATTTGAGTATGCCCATGTTTCAAAAATTAGTATGAACTGACTAGTATGTGCTCATTTTTGAGTATTTCTATGTTTCAAAAATGAGTTTGAACTGATTCTAATCATTTTTGAGTATGTCCATGTTTTAAAAATGAATATGAACTGACCTCTATGTGTTCAGTTTTGAGTGTGTCCACGTTTTAATATTCTGGGTATTTCTGCAATTTCAGAATTGAAAGCATTCATTCGTCATATTTGAAACAAAAAGTTTCATAACAAAAGGAAAACCTCAATTTACTCAGTTTTGAAAGTGTCATTTTTCTCAGTGTTCCAAGTCAACCCGGATTTTTGTTTATAACTTTAACAGTAATGGAGATATTTTATCGATATTTTCAACAGACTTACTTTATTTTGTGTGACATGGTTAGATATCACGAAAAGTGACTAGATCAGTGACCCGTTATGTACTGAGCTACATTCCGAATTACGGAGCATCTCGATCAGTGTTGTTTGGAAGCAGATCGTGGCCATTTCCATATATTCTCGGGAAGTTATGACATTTCAGATAAAGCAAAGTAAGTCTGTTAAGAATATCGGTGAAATATTTTCATTATTGTTAATGTTATGAACGGAAATCCGTGTTCGAATTCGAGTGAGACACCCTGTATTTATGACTGAATAAGTGGATTGCGGCCCAGCTTTAATATGCAAAAAATATTTGATGCAATGGTCTTTATCACCTCTTAAAGTTTGCCTCACTGGTAATGAATTACGTGTATATGTAACTGATGGGGGAAATTATATTTTTTTCTAAAATAAAATTTCAGCGATCTCAATACTTTACGATTAAAAATCAATCTAATGCGAAGAATAAATTTATATCCATTGTTTTTATAGTGAGTGTACTTCGCAAATGATCACATCCGCTATCATCTCTTAAAGTTTGCCGCACTGGTCGTGAATCACCCTGTATACATAACTGATGGTGAAAATTATATTTTTTTCTGAAATAAAATTTCAACGATCTCAATGCTTACGAATAAAAATCGATCTAACGAAAGGAGTAAATTTATCTACATTGTTTTAACAGTGAGTGTACACCGCAAATAATCACACATCTGCTAGCACCTCTTAAAGTTTGCCGCACTTGTTTGAATCACCCTGTATATATAACTAATGGTGAAAATTATATTTTTTTCTGAAATAAAATTTCAGCGATCTCAATACTTACGATTAATAATCGATCTAATGCGAGAAATATATTTATATCTATTGTTTTTATAGTGAGTGTACTTCGGAAATGATCACATCTGCTAACATTTGTGAAACAGATACAGTGAGAATAACTCTGAAGTACAAACGATATTACAAAGACAATGCATGCTTTTTTTTTTAATAAAGCATTTTCAGTTATCTCTTATGCGTATTATTAGAAGTTATTACTAAATAAACTCATTTTAACTGGCAAAAAATAATTTTGCTGCTAAAATTTAAAATTAAATTAAAAAAAAAGAAATTCAACAATTTTAAATTGTTTTCTACTTTTTCAATTTAGAATAATGAGCACTGTTTTGTTTTTTTATTATACTTATAAGAGTCGACTCTGAAACTTTAAGCATCGATTTTTCAATTAATTAATTAATTTTTGAGAAAAAAAAATGGAAAAATGCTGAAAAAACATGGATTGTGTTATATTTTTATTATATATATTTTTTCTCATTATATTGAAAAATACATCCTTAATTTTACTAAGTATATCATATTGAATATATAAAAAAATAATAATCAAGACATTGGAAAAATAACCATTGAAGTTTTAGCATTTTAAATACATCAAGTTTACAAAAAAGAGAAAACTGCGAAAAATCAATTTTACGATTTTATGCTTAGAAATTTTTTTTACAAACTGTTCCATTTTTCTTAATATTAACTGAATATCTTTGCTGTTTATATACCTCTAAGTTACAGGTGATACAGTTGTATTGGTGGACATTTAGTGGGCGTGACATTTAATGGGCTAACAAAATAATAAAAAACTGATTTACTCCAATTATAATTAACAGATTGTTTCAAAACTTCGCTCAAATATACTAGAGGCGCCAAAGTTTATTTTTAGCAAAAAATAAAATAAAAAACAAATTGATATTTTCGTCATTTTTGATGATTTGGAAGGTTACAAGTGCTATGAGTCAAACAATCATCCGAACATTCGTAAAACAGGTATACTGAGAATAACTTTGCATGAAATGCTAACGAGAAAACATTTTGCTTTAAAGAGATTACTTATTAGTGAACCAATCCATCCTAATACTATTATTATTTTACTATAAGTTAATATTTAGCTTTCAGCATTACTTTACAAGGATTTTGAAAAACCAATTCCTTATTATAATCGTATGTTTGTCTATTGCACATATAGGATACTTTACAAATATTAACTATTAATAGCAATTCATTTAAAACAAAACATAACCGATAAAAAAAAAATGCAAATACCAAACACCGCAAGAAAGATGAAGTATAGATAAAAATATTTTATAGATATTGGTACATACAACAATTTAATAAGCATAAGATTAAATTTCTATTGTCCAACCGAAGGCTTTAGTCCAACACGAGAATCTCTCGAAATAGTGTCACTACTGGTTTTACCTTTTTTCAGGATTTAGATTTCAGGCTAAAAGAAATAAGTGACAATAAAAGAAAACAATATTTTAATATTTTTTTGCGATAGCATATTTGTTTCAGCATTTTCATAGAAACTTTAAAACAACATTACCTGACATATAAATTAAAGTATACTATCGAGGGATGTAAAAAAAAGTAAAAATTTTATTTTCATTATAGAATTCTCTTTAAAAATTAACTCATGACTAAGTTTATTCAGGATTTTTTTAATTAGATGTTTATCATTCTTTCTTCTTTTCTTTTCTATTTTTTTATTTATCATCCATACGGAAATTATTTAAATTGTCGAAACCGGTTCCGAAAGTGAAAGTATATTCGTAAAAAAAAAATCCGCAAAGAAAATCCAAAAAGTAATCAACGGCGAAAATAGACCTTGGTCTCAGCTATCCAAGGCAAAAAAAAAAAAAAAAAAAAAAAAAAAATGAAATGAAATGCAAACGAGATATTAGAAAAATAATGCCCCATAGGATTAACATTAGCGAGCATGTGTTTTCGCGCTTGAGAACACCGGTCTCGGATTCCGAGTCTGGCTTCAATGTTTAAGGTGATTCTAAATATCCTTGTAAATGAACACAATATCACACCTGGTCGATGTCATGTCATAATAATTACAAATAGTCACAGTCAAATCTTTATTTCGTCACATCGGTGGTGCTCTCAAATGACTGCCACTTCGTATCTCCAGTTTCACCGATTTTTGCTTCATTTGTTCTTCGTCTTAAAATGAAACATATGGACTTCTATAATGACGAACTTTACACTTCATATGAAGATAATGTGGACAGTATAAGAGCTGCATTCGTGTCACAGCACTTTTACATTTTGGTCACATTTGCATCACGGTGCTGTGAAAGAAAGTCTCAGAATGTGCCCTTGTGTGAAAGATATGACCGTATTCCAATAAAACACACATAATACTTCCTGATTTATTATCACATTAAAATATTTTAGTATTCAAATTCATTTTAAAAATAAAATAATGAATCCGCGTATATGATGTCACAATATTTAAAAATGGGACTGTGACCTGAAGGCGACATCTTTATTTCGTCACATCGTCGGTGCTCTCAAAAGACTGTCACTTCGTATCTTCACTCTGAAGTCACTGTGACCGATTTTTGAGTCATTTGTTGCTTGTCTTAAAATGAAACATATGGACTTCTATAATGACGAACTTTATACTTCATATGAAGATAATCTGGACAGTAAGAGTTGCATTCGTGTCCCAGCGCTTTTACATTTTGGTCACATTTGCATCACGGTGCTGTGAAAGAAAGTCTCAGAATGTGCCCTTGTGTAAAAAATATGACCGTATTCCATTAAAACACACATAATACTTCCTGATTTATTATCACATTAAAGCATTTTAGTCTTTAAATTCATTTTAAGAATAAAATAATGAATCCGCGTTATAACTTTAACTAACAAAAAAAATATATTAAGCATTTTCGTGCTTACAATTAGCAAAATTTTTGTTTGAACGTTACCAAATATTTTGATGCACCCCCCCTTTTTTATTTCATTTACTTTATTATATTCTTTATATCAAAAAAGGAAAACAAATGAGTTTAAAATAAATTTAGAAAAAGGAAAGAGAAGTTTACTTATCATTAATGCTTCTAAATGAGATACGTTTTGGAAAAAAGTAATTGAAAAATGAAAGATAAAAAAAATATAAAGAGAATTTTGATAAAGCCGTTTTACATACATTTACGAAAACTTCCATAAAATGCTACATAGAATAAATTCTAAAATAAGCATCATTAATTTTATTAAACTTTTAAAGTTATTTGATTGTTTAAGGTTTACATTAACTTTTATCCGAAGGAAATATTTTATATTTACTTTAAGGATAAATATTTTTAGCATTTATTATAGAAGACACAAAAAACTAAGCATTCGGTATTTATTAGATTTTAGTTTAATAAGTATTATCTTACAACAACCTTTTTAACTATATAAAACATTGTTTTGAAAGTCATTATAAACATTGCTTACTCAATCTCAAATTATCTAAATAGGTATATTTTTAAAACGCGTAAGAGGTAATATTTCAAAGATGATACAGAACAAAATTTTGAGGTAATCATTTTTTGACTTTAAGCTGCATATTTGTTGTTACGAAAGCAACAGCATAATGATGATTTTCGGGCGAATATTCATAATTAATGATCGAACCGCAACGTAGAAATTTATGTTCTAAAATTAAACTTGAAAGATTTTTAGAATATTGAAGATTAATCTGAAAGAAGTGCTTTAATTTGTTGCTCCAAAGAATTTTAATTATCGTGTACTTATTTTTATTAGAAATTTTCATATAACGTAAAGATATTAAAAACGCTTTATAGATTTTTCAGTTATATTGAATGTTTTTTTTTTTTGTGTGAAGTCTGGTGTTAAAGTCTGCGCAGATAAAAAGGTGTTCCAATACAAATTTAAGGCTTTAAAACTTTGTTTGGAAAAGAAGGCTGGACTAGAAAGAGTTCGAATGATTTTGATGGGAATGAACACCGAAACTTGCATACAAAATATATCAAAATAGTTAATCAATTACAAGGGAAGTTTGAAAAGTTTGAATCTCACAGGAAATGAGTGGCTCTAGAGATTTACAATTTTGTACGATCATAGAGCATTATTTTATAACACTGTGATATAACTCCATTCTCTTAAATTAGGAGAGAAATGGACCTTTAAAAATCCCACGAAAACCACCAAATAGCGGCGTGTCAAGCAGAAAAAAGGTCAGGCTGACCTGCCCATGATGACTGTAGAGCAGCCATACTCAACCTGTGGACCGGCAAACTTTTATGTGCGGCCCGAGACACACAATCATTAATTAATATTTATAAAATAGAGATGTGCATAAAAAGTATTTAAAACCTTCGCTGTTGTTTTATATATATTTATGGGTAGACAAAATATGTCCTGTCATTTATAATTAATTTAAAATACTGTTAAAACATCCTAAATGCTGTTAAATAAACGATTTTGCATTATACGAAACATTTATAAGAGAAAATTTCCCGATTTATTCCCCCCTTGAGAACTTGCTTATTATATAGCTAAAACTGCTTTTGAGGGTTGAATGTATGTTGTGAAAAAAATTAGCACCGAAATTTTTTTACACCCGTATTTCCAAATAACCAACTTCGCGAAAACTTCTACAACATTTGCAATAGAAATCTATCACGAAGTTTATTGTTTGGAAATAGTGGGGTTAAAAGTTTTTTGGTAACACTATTTTGCGACAAACGTTCAACCCTACTGATAATTTTTAACTTTGTTATACTACTTATGTTATCATACAATTTTAATTACTCTTTTTTTACCTTTTTATAAGTGTGTTGCGGACCGCCTAACATAACAAACCTATGTTTGTGGCCCGCGAGAAAAAGAGGTTGAGTATGTCTGCTGTAGAGGTTTGCAGCGGAGGGAGGCCATATATATACAAAGAATTGACAGATTGGACTAGTGATGATGGCTGCATATAGTATATGCAGTGAAGGCACATCCCGACTCCCACAGTCATGGGACCGAAATCTTAGCGTTGAACTAAAACCCAATCACTATTTTGCGACAAACGTTCAACCCTACTGATAATTTTTAACTTTATTATACTACTTATGTTATCATACAATTTTAATTACTCTTTTTTACCTTTTTATAAGTGTGTTGCGGACCGCCTAACATAGCAAACCTATGTTTGTGGCCCGCGAGAAAAAGAGGTTGAGTATGTCTGCTGTAGAGGTTGGCAGATTGGACTGGTGATGATGGCTGCATATAGTATATGCAGTGAAGGCACATCCCGACTCCCACAGACATGGGACCAAAATCTTAGCGTTGAACTAAAACCCAACACTATTTTGCGACAAACGTTCAACCGTACTGATAATTTTTAACTTTGTTATACTACTTATGTTATCATGCAATTTTAATTACTCTTTTTTTACCTTTTTATAAGTGTGGTGCGGACCGCCTAACATAGCAAACCTATGTTTGTGGCCCGCGAGAAAAAGAGGTTGAGTATGTCTGCTGTAGAGATTTGCAGTGGAGGGAGGCCATATATATACAAAGAATTGACAGATTGGACTGGTGATGATGGCTGCATATAGTATATGCAGTGAAGGCACATCCCGACTCCCACAGACATGGGACCGAAATCTTAGCGTTGAACTAAAACCCAATCCGGAATCCAGTTTAAAAATAATTATCCACCTAGATCCTTAAAAACAGTAGAACTAGCCTGAGAGGTTTCTAATACTCCCAAAAGCGATCTGAAAATTTAAAAAGAAAAACTGAGAAAATTTAATCAGTGAGTTTGATTTAGATTAGAAGGTTTACTTAATCAACTCCTGAAAACAGTTTTGGAGCGGTCTTGTTGACCGACTCTGACAATTTACAGCCCAGTCCTGAACCTCGGGAAGCATACTAATTTATCGAAGAGTGCTAGGTTCTCTCGTTATCTGTGATTCGTTTTAATCACCATATGAACATATACTTTAGTTTTTACCTGATAGAATTTTCTCAATAACTTTGGATTGTAGAAATTTCGTTTTGTTTCCCATATCTCTAAGGACATATTAACTAGCCCAGACAAAAAGTTTTACTAATTTTTTTTTACTGTTTTTAAAGATAGCTATCATTCGTCGACTAATCTACTACCACTTAGATTCAACCTAAATTGTTACAACACATCGTGCCAAGTTTTAAGAAAATACCGATGATTTCTTCTATGTTTTTTCCTGTACATCAAGACAGATGGAAAATTCCTCATCAGGGTTGCAAATTTAATGTATTTTATCCACTATTGCTGAAAATTACACAGCATTTATTTCATTTTATACGACAGTAGCTAGACTAGAAAAAATTCTTACGGGACATAGTCAAACGGGAAGTAAAAACAAAGCTAAGGGAAACGTCGGAGGACCATACTTCATCAAAATCAGAGAAAATGACCAATCGCATTTCCGTCTTGCAGATGTAACGCTGCATTTTCCTAACCCAGATATTACAGTATGGAATTTTGAAAATGCCGCATTTACAGCTAAAAGAAACGGCGTTCAATGAGATTTATATTTAGTAAGTTTTTCTATAAACTTTTACTTTTCGGAGCTATCAGAAAATATTCTAGACGTATTTAGGTGTAACACCATGCAATTTCAAAATGTGCTTTATGGTTTTCAACATCAAGATTATATTTTTTCATGACAATTGTGACACTTTACCAAGCACGCGATATTCATGTCATTTTCTGAACCCGCTGTACTATACATTTTTTCTAGAGTGAGTAAATATTAAGAGAAAAAAATGGGAGTTTGCTTGTTGAAAGCCAAAAATTCATTTAGTTTAAGGTCTAGTGGACATGATGGCCGTTCTTAAGAAAAAGAAAATAATTATTGGATTATTATTTTACCATTTTCAAACGTATTTCAGTGGCTTCCTGTGAATTTATTCTAAATATATATTTTCTAAAGTATTTTTAACAATATTTAACCAAAATTTGTTTTCAATTAGAAATATTTCTAATGCAACATCAATATTATCCCGATAGTTGCATTAGTAGTTTTACATTAACTTACATTACAAATATTTTTTCCGACATTGGCGCAGTATTTGGAAAATGTAAATACCCCAATACTGAACCAATGTTCATTCCAATGAATACAATATTGGCTTTCAACTAAGGATATTTAAAAAATACATTTTTTATAATTACACCCTACTCAAACAATTTTTTTTTGGTAAGAATTTTAACAATTATGCAGTAAATGTTTAATTTCAGTGTCATTGTTGAAATTACCTACGAAGTTTTTGTTTTAACTGTTTAAAAAATTATTATATAAATGTTTTTCGCTGGTTTAAAACGTATACATATAAAAAAAAGATTATTTTTCCCATAAACTGCCGTAATCGACATAAAACTCATATGCATAATGCGTGAAACCAACGACCTTTGCTCTTTTTCCCTTTCTTTTGAATTTCATCAGGCATTACACAGACTGATTATACACGTAAATCAACATTAATTCATAGGGTAAATGAAAGTTGGATTACATGATGCGATAAATATAAATCATAAATTTCAAACTGAGTGCCTTTTTTTTATTTCAATTGCATTCCTTTATGCTTAAAAAATTACATGATTTTACCATGAGATTCACCACCTAAGAGTTTTTCATCTTAATAATGCGGCTCTTAGGAAGAACACAATCTATTGAGTTATGATCAGATATGTTAAAACACATTAGTGAAAATTTTATAGCGTCGTACCTCAGGTGCCTCGTTAATTGCCTGCACCTTTTGTCATGGGCTGTTTAGCATTTTCAGTTATATGGAGGTGCGAAGTCGTAACCTGTTATTAGACATCATTTTTCACCTGCAGAAATTCTAGATTTCGTACGTGGTCTGCTTATAAACGTGATTGAAAGTTTCAATTGGTGGTGGTCGCAATTTGCAAATGAAACATTTCAAAAGAGAACAGAGGTGGTCTCAATATAAAACATTAAAAAATACATATATCATTAAGTTTGTTCTTCTGTTTTACGCTTGTTAGAGGAATCGACAATAAAAATTAAATAACCAGAAATTATATGTTAGAAGAAAGAAGATATGTTCATTTCTACACTAGACGATAAATTAAAATACGTTTCTAAAACAGGTATATTATCGTTAATTGAAAAAGCCCAGGAATGAAAAAAATAGTAATAATTATGCTTACGACAGAAAAATATAATGAAGTTCGTACTTATTACATTGTTTTAATTTAAATTTTTAGTGCTATAAAAATATCATAGCTGTCAACATTCCGTTTTTTTTTTGCATATCAATAAAACATACATATGGCACCATAAAAGTTATTTATTTCGCAATTTTCAAATGAAACATTTCAAAAGAGAACAGTGGTGGTCTCAATATAAAACATTATATGTATACAGGGTGTATCTGAAATGCTTCAACAAACTTAGAGAGATGATAGTACTCATGAAGACGAACAAAAAATGCAATGGAACATGGGGTCGCAAATGATGTTTAAAGGATGAAAATCGAGAAAATGCGTCTGGAAATGGACAAACTGAGACAAGAAAGAAACACTCCAGAAAATTATTTATTGCCCAGAATAGGTACAACACAGATCGAGATGTCCAGAGAAAACAAATATTTTACAACAACTGTTCAAAGTGTCAACCATGGACAGTATTACACAGAGTACATCTACGAAGGACCGACTGGCGGACACGCTCGAAGATTCCGGGAGTTTCCTGGATTTCGGTCACAATACGCGTTATTACTTCTTCTGGCGTTTCTACTGGCGTCTCATAAATGAGGGATTTCATCTGTCCCCAGAAGAAAAAATCCAAAGGGTTAAGGTCCGGGGAGCGTGAAGGCCAAGCAGCAGGGCCACAACGTCCATATGCATATCAGCCATTTCGTTATTGGAATAGGTAGCCATTCCCACTAAAAGCACAAACAAAATATTTTTGTAATGATAATACCTATCGTCGTTGGCGGTTCATGTACTTACAACGCATGCTTGCTGCAAAGTTGCGTTTATTGGTCTGTTTCTAAGAAGATGGAAAATTTGCATACGTGGATTCCTGCTCACAGATTTGTTTGGCTTTCTTCCACTTTTTTGTTATCTCTTTCTGACCGGATACGCACAAAGTGAAAGGAAAACCAGCTTTGTGCTACTAGCCAGTTCTGCAGAAAAGCAGCATGCGAGATTTGGATATTTTTATTAGTTTTGCAATTTTCACCCTTTAAACGTCATTTGCGACCCCATGTTTCATTGTATTTTTTGTTCGTCTTGATGAGTACTATCATCCCTCTAAATTTGTTGAAGCATTTCAGATACACCCTGTATATATATATCATTAAGTTTGTTCTTCTTTTTTATGCTTGTTAGACGAATCGACAATAAAAATTAAATAATTAGAAATTATATATTAGAAGAAAGGAGATATGTTCATTTCTACACTACACAATAAATTAAAATACGTTTTTCTAAAAGAGGGATATTTTCGTTAATTGAAAAAGCCTAGGATTGAAAAAAAATAATAATAATTATGCTTACGACAGAAAAACATAATAAAGTTCGTACTTATTACATTGTTTAAGTTAAAAGTTTTAGTGCTATAACAATATCATAGCTGTCAATTTGCAAATGAAACAGTTCAAAAGAGAAGAGATGTCGTCTCAATATAAAACATTATATATGCATCATTAAGTTTGTTCTTCTGTTTTATGCTTGTTAGACGAATCGACAATAAAAATTAAATAACTAGAAATTATATATTAGAAAAAAGGAGAAAAAGCCTAGTACATATCTTCATTTCTACACTAGACGAGAAATTAAAATACTTTTCTAAAAGAGAGATATTTTCGTTAATTGAAAAAGTCTAGGATTGAAAAAAAAATAATATTTATGCTTACGACACAAAAATATAATAAAGTTCGTACTTATTACATTGTTTTAATTTAAATTTTTAGTGTTATAACAATGTCATATCTGTCAATTTGTAAATAAAACAGTTGAAAAGAGAACAGGGGTGGTCTCAATATAAAACATTAAAAAATACATAGATCTTTAAGTTTGATCTTATGTTTTACGTTTGTTCAAGGAATCGGCGATGAAAATTAACCAGAAATTATATGTTACAAGAAAGGAGATATGTTTCTTTCTGCACTAGACGATAAATTCAAATACGTTTTTAGTAAAAGAGAGATATTTTTGCCTCTGTGTTTTGATAGTGTAACAATGTCATAGCATAATCCGTTTTTTTTATGTCAAAAAATATAAAGGGCACCATAAATGTTATTTATTAAAATTCCGTAATAATGTGATTTGTTTCTATGCGGTAAATTATTTGATTTCATTTCTTAATAAAAAAAAAATCTGATTCTATGTGGTCACAATTTGAATATGAAACATTTCAAAAGAGAATAGAGGTGTTCTCAATATAAAACATTAAAAAATACATAGATCTTTAATTTTGTTCTTATGTTTCACGTTTATTCCAGAAATCGGCAATGATAATTAAGTAACCAGAAATTATATGTTACAAGAAAGGAGATTTCTACAGTAGACGATAAATTAAAATACGTTTCTAGTAAGAGAAAGATATTTTTACCAATTGAAATAGCCTAGGATTGCCAAAATATACTGTCAGGTTTCTCTCACAGGTGCAAGAGTTGAAAGCTATTCTTAAAGGATTAGCATATTGTATCTGTATCTATTGTGTACCGTTAGAGTCTGGTTTAAGAAAAATCTTAATCCGAAGGGTGGCGACTTGGACATAATGAAAGGTATTTCCATTGCAATGCGGTCTTTGATAGATAAGAAAGAGAGTGCACCCTTTTATTTAGGAAGACAGATCCGTCAAGAGGGAGGAAGGGTTGTCAGGGACCCTTGGAAACAGAGGAGAAACCCCGTAGAACGGAGGGTGTTCTGCAGTTTACGAGAGAGAGAAAGTTAGTTCTAACGTAGGAAGCGAAGGTGTAAGGTCGTTCAGAGTTGGAGCTCTGAGACCGGTGTTGAGTTCGGACGGAGCAGCGAAGTGTGAAGGTTGCTCGGGGAATGAGCGCTGAGAGCGGGTGTGAGATGAATAGAAATCTCAGTGTGGAATAAATGAACGTAGTATAACGGTACACGTAAAGCGTTTCTATAATTATTTTGATTTAATATTAAACCGGATACTTTACCTCCGAGTTTAAGTGTAAATATTGTTAATAAAGTGTTTGTTTAAGTGTAATAGAAAGAGTTAAGTTTTCTTGAATATACATCAAGTATCGTGCCCGATATCACGTATTCATATCGGTGGTGGCAGCATATCAAAAGACCGGATTTATTTCGAAGTTGTGTGGACGGAGAAGTGGAATCAGACAATGTTGGCAGCGACGGGATCTGAATCACCGAAGACCAGTGCCAGTTAACCGTGTTACAGACAGTTTGTGCCGGATCGCCCAGCGGAAGTGTTCGTGCCCTATCGTCGTAGACTAATGCCAGATAGCTGTGTTACAGAGAGTTTGTGCCGGATCGCCCAGCGGAGGTGTTTGTGCCCTATCGTCGTAGACCACCAGTGCCAGTTGGCCGTGTTGCAGTCAGTTTGTGCCGGATCGTCTAGCGGAAGTGTGTGTGCCCTATCATCGTAGACCAGTGCCAGCTAGCCTTGTTACAGAGTGCCTTGCCGGATCGTCCAGTGGAAGTGTTGGTGCGGTGTGTAGTGTTAGTTCCAGTGTTTGTGTGTAGTGTTTGTGGACACAGTGTTTCAAATTACAGTGATTGTTGCCCGAGAGTGCAAGATTTACCCTGTGGAAAAGTGAGCAGAGAATTGCCCCAGCGAATGAAGTACGAGGTAAGGTGTTTTGATCATTTTACTCTACTGACATTCTCGAACCTATTTTTTTTATTGTGTATAATTGATGGTAATTTAAGTTAAGGTTGTGGTTAATTTATAATAATTCATGTGCAATATAATAATTGGTCTAAATCAAATGAGATATTAACAACCATTTTACACTATTGTTTTAAGAAAAGGATCTTATATTAATCACTAGAAGTGATTTTCTAATTGTTTTAAATGGATAAGATTAATGATTAAAATTAATGCATTGTGTTAATAGTTGGAAGGAATAATTGAAATATCTTAAATTTAAATTATTATTAAAGTAATATTTAAATTAAGTGATATTGTTTGCTTTAAGTTTGAAATATTGATAGTAAATGAGGAAAGGAAATTTGTGTAGAATTTAAATTAAATTGAAATAACCTTCAAGGAATAACTGAAGGCCCAGAGAAAAAAAAAAGTGCTGTGATTTACTTTTTAATGTGAGAACTAATTTTGAAATTGAAATATTTTATTGAGATTAAATTTAGGAATTTATGTGTATTTCATGCAAATTTTTGTTAGGTGGATATTTTTATGTAGTGATTAGCATCAGTGTTTTATTCAAATTGCAACGTATCAGTATTATTGTGTAAATTGTATTTTATTATTTAATGGTATAAATTTAAAATCTGTATTGCATAATAGTCAAATTGAGATTATTGTTACTTTGTTATTGGAAGCAAATTGTGGGGTATCATTGTTTAAGGAAATTTATTATTATATTATTACTTATTTGAAATATGTTAAATAGTATAATATGTGGAGGTAACTTATGAGGGTAGGATTTGAGGAAATATTAATTTGATATTGTGCGTAAGTATTATTGTAGGGTGGTAATAATTATCAGTAGAAAGTATGACTTTCTTACTAAAATTAAAAAGGGTGGATCTTCAGGCGATATGTGGAGAGTTAGGAATTGAGGTATCGGAAGATGATACCAGGTTTAAGCTTAAGAAAAAGATAGTGGAGAGCGACGAATATGAAGAGGGAGCCGTTATGGAATTATCTAACACTATTGTTACGGAACGGTTAGAACAAGAAAGCTTAGAAAGGGAGGAAAAGTTACAACGAGAAAAGTTAGAAAGGGAGGAAAAGTTACAACGAGAAAAGTTAGAAAGGGAGTTAGACCGTGAGAAGTTAGATAGAGAAGAAAGGGCTGAAAAATTGAGATTGGAACATGAGTTAGAGTTGGAAAGGATAAAGATTCAAAGTTCGGCTAATAACGCTAATGGGACTAGAGAATCTAATCATGAGAGTAGCCTAGAGAAATTGATTAAAAGTGTTAAAACTTTGTCTATCAAGGTTCCAGAAGGGACGGAGGGATGGAATCTGTTTTTCAGCAGTTTAGAACGAGCATTCCAAACAAAAAATGTACCGGAAACCCAGCAGGCCGAAATTTTACTAAATATGCTAGGGGATAAGGCCGATAATTTGCTAATATACACGACTAGAGAACAAATTGAGAGTTATGAGAAGTTAAAGGAATTAGTTCTAAGGGAACACGAGCCGACACCGAAGGCGTGTTTGGAAAATTTCAAGAAGGCTAGAAGGAATCAAAATGAAACTCATGTATTATTTGTGTCACGTTTAATAGCAACGTGGGAAAATTACTGTAAGATTAGAGGTGCAGATACGTATGAGAAGGTTAATCAGTTAATTGTCACGGATAAGTTGTTAAATAGTTTAGATGAGGAAACCGCGACGCATATTGGATTAACTCAGCACAGTAATTGGTTAGAAGTTTCGAAAATTGCTAAGGAATGTGATAATTTCTTTGATGCTAAACAAAAATCTTATGCGGTAACTTATAAGGGCTATAAAGGTAAAGAAAGGTATGTTAATAATGAAGATTCTAGAAGGGCAAAAGATGAGGGAGTTAGTAGTAATTGGAGACAAAATGGGAATAATGAAGTTAGTCCATTTTTGGGTAGAATACCGGAATATAAGAAACCTAATGATACGACGCCTATCTGTTTCAAGTGTTCTCAACGAGGACATGTTCAGCGATTTTGTACAAAAGGAAATAATGAGGGAAGTAATCAAATTAATAACCGACAAGAACCAAGGGCTAGTATCAATAATGTCTCAGTGCGAGGAATTAAAGAATTACCAAGGGGAGCGAGTATGGCAAGAATCGGAGCAAGAGGGAATTGGAGAGCTAAAGTTATTGGAGAGAAGTTAAATAATCTCGAGAAAGTGGAAGTTAGTGTAAATGGGAAGATAACAAAAGGATTGGTGGATTCTGGTTGCCAGGTTTGCGTCGTTCATAAAGATTTAGTACCAGCAGAAAAATTAAGAGGGGCTGGTAGCATATATTTACAAGGGATATTTGGTAAGGCAGTTAAATCGCCGTTAATTCAATTACTTTTAGCTATTCCAAAACGCGGAGAAACTAATGTAATTCATCAGGATGTACTTTGCGCGATAATTGATAATAGTAAGGAACAGGTAATTTTACATCCTGACGTGGCTAATGAATTGTCAGGGTTAAACAACGAGAAATCATTAAGAGTATCGGTAGAAATGGAATGTAAGGAAGATAGTAGGAATAAAGTGAAGGAAGGAGAAAGGATTAGAAATGGTAATAATAACCGTTATGTCGTAAAAATGAGATCAGTAAATTTACAAAGTCAGGAGAAGGAAAAAGCCGAGGTAGAGAAAAGTAAGATTAATCAAGTTACGGAAAGTAGTCTAAATGTATTTCAGAAATCCCAAATGAATTGTAAAGATTTAGAGACAGCTTGGGAATTAGCTGAAAATGAAAGATGGTCTTACTATCTTGTTAATGGGTTATTATATCATAAAGAGAAATTGGTAGATGAAACGGTAGCTCAATTAGTAATACCTAAAATTAGAAGGGAGGAAATTCTAAAACTAGCGCATACCTCCTTATATGGAGAACATCAGACGGTTAAGAAAATGTTAGAAAGAATCGAGCATTCATTTTATTGGGAAAATATGGCGAAGGAAGCTAAAATATATTGTGAATCATGTGTAGAATGTCGATTAACGAGGGAAATGAATGTGAGTAATAAGGAGAAAGAGGAAATATGTCGACCTGCAGTTATAGTTGAGTTAGGGGACGGAAGTAAGAAACTGGTGTATCAAGATGAAATGAGAGCATTTATGGCTAAAAATAAAGTAGTCGATATTGTCTTGGATAGTGACGGGGAGTTTTAAGACTGTAGGAAAGATCTGTTGTTAGACAGAGAACAACCGGAAAATAAAGACAGGAAGGGATTTGAAATAAAAGGGTTAACCAATATTCAAGTTGGGGACATAAAATCAATCTTAAGGAAAAATAAGGAATTATTTATGGGTCCTATCGAACTGGTAGAAATGGAGAAAAATCGGATTGGTCGTAAACCGGAGAGGGGTAAGATAAGGCAGAAATTGTACAATGTCTTTATTACGTACAAAGACGACTTGGACAGGCAAGTGCCTGATTGGTTAGAGGAAGATTTACTTGGGACATCAGAGGCAGAAGTTAGCCATTCAAGCGGGTGCATTGCGGAAAGGGATGTACCAATTAAGTTAACGAGGAAGCACTGGAAGGAAAAAGTTCCGCCTCCAGCAATCTCAGCCTAAGGACTGACATTAAAATGACATAATACTAGTGTAATTTTATTTTTTTTGTGTATTTATAATTGTATTTGCATCATGTGTTTATAACAGTGTATTAGCATATTGTGTTTTTTTTTTGGTAGTTATCACATTAGTATATGGTTCATTAGAGATGTCAGTAGTTAAATTTTCAGACACCTTGAAATATTTATGTAATTGTAGTAATGAAGAAACCTATCAATGAACTGTTGAACTCTTCTCAGACATTACATAGTTTGAGGAAAATTAGCCCCTAAAAGGCATATTTTCCGCTAAGGTGGGGGGTGTCAGGTTTCTCTCACAGGTGCAAGAGTTGAAAGCTATTCTTAAGGGATTAGCATATTGTATGTATTGTATCTGTATCTATTGTGTACCGTTAGAGTCTGGTTTAAGAAAAATCTTAATCCGAAGGGTGGCGACTTGGACATAATGAAAGGTATTTCCATTGCAATGCGGTCTTTGATAGATAAGAAAGAGAGTGCACCCTTTTATTTAGGAAGACAGATCCGTCAAGAGGGAGGAAGGGTTGTCAGGGACCCTTGGAAACAGAGGAGAAACCCCGTAGAAAGGAGGGTGTTCTGCAGTTTACGAGAGAGAGAAAGTTAGTTCTAACGTAGGAAGCGAAGGTGTAAGGTCGTTCAGAGTTGGAGCTCTGAGACCGGTGTTGAGTTCGGACGGAGCAGCGAAGTGTGAAGGTTGCTCGGGGAATGAGCGCTGAGAACGGGTGTGAGATGAATAGAAATCTCAGTGTGGAATAAATGAACGTAGTATAACGGTACACGTAAAGCGTTTCTATAATTATTTTGATTTAATATTAAACCGGATACTTTACCTCCGAGTGTAAATATTGTTAATAAAGTGTTTGTTTAAGTGTAATAGAAAGAGTTAAGTTTTCTTGAATATACATCAAGTATCGTGCCCGATATCACGTATTCATATCGGTGGTGGCAGCATATCAAAAGACCGGATTTATTTCGAAGTTGTGTGGACGGAGAAGTGGAATCCGGCATATACTAATTATGATTAGGACAGAAAAATATAAAAATATTCGCATTTATTAAATTGTTTAAATTAAAATTTTTAGTGTAACAATATCATAACTGTCAACCTTCGGGGTTTTTTTTTTGTCAAAAAATATACAGGACACCATAAATGTTATTTATTAAAATTCCTTAATAATGTGATTTGTTTCTATGCGGTAAATTATTTGATTTTATTTTTTAATAAAAAAAATCTGATTCTATGTGGTTACAATTTGAATATGAAATATTTCAAAAGAGAACAGAGGTGGTCTCAATATAAAACATTAAAAAATCTATACCATTAAGTTTGTTCTTCTGTTTTACGCTTATTAAAGGAATCGACAACAACAATTAAATAACGAGAAATTATATGTTAGAAGAAAGGAGATATGTTCATTTCTACACTAGACGATAAATTAAAATACGTTTCTAAAAGAGGAATATTTTCGTTAATTGAAAATGCTTAGGATTGAAAAAATATAATAATTATATTCACGACAGAAAAATAAAAAGTTCATATTTATTACATTGTTTAAATTAAAATGTTTAGTGCTATAAAAATATCATAGTTGTTAATTTTCCGAGTTTTTTCATGCCAAAAACATACATGGCACCATAAACGTTAAATAAAATAAATGTTAAAGAATATATATAATTAGGTTTGTTCTGTTTCACCCTTGTTAGAGGAATCGACAATAAAAATTTGATAACCAGAAATTATATGTTAGAAGAAAGGAGATATGTTTATTTATACACTAGACAATAAATTAAAATAAGTTTCTAAAAGAGGGATATTGTCACTAATTGAAAAAGACCAAGGTTGAAAAAAATGTAATAATTATGCTTACGACAGAGCATATAAAATAGTTCATATTTATTACATTTTTTATATTTAAATTATTTGTGCTTTAACAATATCATAGCTGCCAACCTTCCGGTTTCTTTCATGTCAAAAAATATACATGGCACCATAAAAGTTATTTATTAAAATTCCTTCATAATGCGATTTGTTTCTATGTGATAGTTATTTGATTTCATTTCTTAATAAAAATTTCTGGTTCTATGTGGTTTCAATTTGCAAATGAAACATTTCAAAAGAGAACAGAGGTTTTCTTAATATAAAACATTAAAAAAGTATATATCATTAAGTTTGCTCTTCTGTTTTACGTTTATTAAAGGAATCGACAATAAAACTTAAATAACCAGAAATTATATGTTAGAAGAAAGAAGATATATTCATTTCTACCAGAGTGATGGAATAGTGGTGCACCATTTGGACGAATGTCACCACTAAATTTTAGTAGTATTTTTCTCTTTAATAAATTTCAGAAACTCTGTTCTTAAATAATACGAAAAATACTATTTAAATTTTAGGCGGTGTCAATTGGTTCTCTGTTTCCCCACTGTTCCATCACTGTTCTACACTAGACGATAAATTAAAGTACTTTTCTAAAATAGGAATATTTGCGCTAATTGAAAAAGCCTAGGATTGAAAAAATATAATTATTATGCTGTTTATACGACAGAAAAATATTGAAAAAATTCATTTATTACATTCTAAATGTACTTTATGGTTTTCGACAGCACGATTCTATTTTTCCATGAAAATTTCCATGAGTGACATTTTACCCAGCGTGCAATTTTCATGTCATTTTCTGAACCCGCTTTTAGTATACATTTTTTCTAAGAGTGAGTAAATATTAGGAGAAAAAAATGAGAGTTTGCTTGTCGAAAGCTAAAAATTCATTTAGTTTAAGGTCTAGTAAAAATTATGGTCATTCTCAAGAGGAAAAAAAAATAATTATCATCGGATTATGATTTTACCATTTTCAAAAGCATTTTAGCGGCTTCTTTCGAAATATTTCTAAACTATATCATTAAGTTTTTTCTTCTGTTTTACACTTGTTAGAGGAATCGACGATAAAAATTAAATAACTTGAAATTATATGTTAAAAGAAAGGAGATATGTTCATTTCTACACTAGACGATAAATTAAAATAAGTTTCTAAAAGAGGGATATTTTTGCTAATTGAAAAAGCACAAGATTGAAAAAATATAATATTTATGCTTACGTCAAACAAATATAAAAAGTACATATTTATTACATTGTTTAAATTTAAATTTTTAGTGCTATAACAATATTATAGCTGTAAACCTTCCGCTTTTTTTCATGCAAAAAAAAAACATATATGGGACAATAAAGTTATTTAGTAACTTTCCTTAATACTGTGGTTTGTTTCTATGTGGTAGTTATTTGATTTCATTTCTTAATAAAAAATTCTGGTTCAAAGTGACTTAAAAAACCTCGGAAGGTTAGCAGCTATGCAATATATATTATAGTATTAGACAAATACTTATTAAGGATTTTTAATGCTCACTGATGATTTTTATTAACCTATTGGATGTTTTTAAAAATTTCAATTTCAAGCATCGTTAATTAATACGTAATTAGGTAATTCTGTAAATCTCAAAAGGAATCTATAAATTTCAAGTCGAGAAAGTTTATGCACGGTATTTTTTATTAAGTAAAATTTTTAAACATTCAAATTAATCTAATCTCAAAATTTGTTCAAGGTTGGCTTAAACTTTCAGAATTTACTTTCACAGATAACAAAATTCAGTCAACTGGGTCTTTTATAGTCTTAGAATTAAAATTATCCTTACTAAATTTCGCTATGTAGTATTGAATAGAAAATGCGAAATCAGATGGTTCACAATAAATAAATGAATAAACAAATAAAGAAAAAGTGAAAGTTAAATGTCCAACTAAATTTTTCATAATAAGTTAATATTAATTTTCAGATCAAAAGATTATTAAACAGTGGTTTAAAAGCAACTGTAAAGGTGAAATTCCATTTATCTAAATCGTAGTTAATTTAAATTTTTCAAAATCATAATTTGATGTTTGTACGAAGGTTAAGTTATGATGAAATGGTGAATGATGACAAGTAAATGAGTATAGCAATATCACAACCATTATTTTACCACTACACAGCGCAGAAAGCAAAAGTTTAGACAATGGTCGATTACGCTTCTGTACTGAGATGTATGTAACGAATTGTTGTAAGTGAACTGTCATATATTGTTTGTGACTTATCCTTTATTTACAAACAATAAATTTTAAATTATACACTTTACATAATATATAATGACAAAAAAATTAACATTGTTGCATAAATGTAGACAATCTGTATATTTACATTAAAATAACCATAAATTAAAATTGAATTGCACCTCCATTGTTTGCAATTAGTGCAAAAATTCGACTTTCAACCGAAGAAATTAAATCCTGCATCACTTGGATGTCTATTTCGTACTAATCACGTTTAATAGCAGCTCGAAGTTCATTAACAGAGGAGTATTGTCAGAAATTTACATAAACCTTACGAGACATGATGTCCCAAAGGTTTTCGATTGGATTCAAGTCAGGGCTACATGCAGGCCAATCGAGAATAGTGATATTTTGAGAGTTAAACCAAGTTTTTGTTTTGTGTGCAACATGAATGGATGCATTATCTTGTTGAAATACATACTTTTGACCATCTAAATTTCCCCAAATAGCTGTAAATTGTTCTCCAATGTATGTATGTAGTCTTACGCTGTTTGGCGACCACTAGGGAACTCTAGAACTACTTGACCATTAAAGTAAAATGAGGTTCAAATCATTAAAGATCCACCACCTTGTTGTCGATTAAAGAAAGTCCTAGGCTCTTTACGCAAGTCGTGCCAATAATATACCCACCCATCTGGGCCATCCAAATTTGACTTTTTTTCGTCACTGAATATCACAGTACACTACTGGGGTCCATATGACATATGTTTGCGAGCCCACTGCATTCTCGTCAATTTGTGGTTAGATTTTCCTATAAACTAATTTACCCTTTTCCTTAATTTGCCTACGAATCGTATCTGTTGATACAGAAAGTCCTGACTCACTTTTAATCTGACTAGCACTCATCATATGTGTCGATGCCAATTTCTGGATCTTCTGTCATCTCGTTTTCTGGTCAAACGAGGACTTCCAGATCTACGTTTTGCTTTGTAGGAGTCCCCTTCAGACAATACTCGATAGACAGACTTCTTTGAAGGATTCAAAGTAGCTGAAATTTCTGCAAGAGTCTTCCCTTTCGATTTCAGGTTCTATGTCTCAATTACTTCATCTGACTGAATCTCTCTAGCTCGCGGCATCTTCAGTAACCGATGCTAATGCAAGGTCCACTTACATACTTCATACATATGACGTCATAAGTTTAACATTTGCATTTTTCCGTGAACAGTTGCCAAAAAGAAAGAAAGTGTCTAAACTTTTGCAATATGCAAATTTCACTTTTTTCAGTTAAATTAAATATTATCCATGCATCCATTAAATATGCATTTTTCCGTGAACAGTTGCCAAAAAGAAAGAAAGTGTCTAAACTTTTGCAATATGCAAATTTCACTTTTTTCAGTTAAATTAAATATTATCCTACATTAAAATCAGTATTTCGGTCTTAAAATGTTTAAAATATATTTAAAAATAAGTATACCGATTTGTGTAATCCAAGAGCTCGTATTTTTTATTTAAAGGTTAAATATCATCAGTGTCTAAACTTTTGCTGAGGACTGTAACTGCATTAACAACGTATAGTCCGTGTCAAAAAAAAAAAAAAAGCGCCTGCCATTGTTTGCAGATCGTTTACAATAAAAATAAAACGAACGTGTCATTAGACTCGAAATAATACCTTCTTTCGGAATATGGATGCAATTTTTGAAATATGAACCGTCTACAAATTAAAAAATGTATTGGGTCATCCTGAAAGTTTTCCTGTTTTTCAAAAAGCTAATTGCAGTTTCGTCTAGTTATTTTGCTATTGCTGACAAGGAGTAACCTTGAATGACCCAGATATGTACATTAGTTTTTTTCTGATTGTGCTGCATAATTCTCACTTCTGTTGTGTCACAAGTTTTTTTTCAGTGCAGTGCTAAGAATGGAGAGTCAAAAAGTTAATTTCCGTCATATTATGCTCTTTTATTTTGTGAAAGGTAAAAATTCTAGTCAGGCTGTTCGTAAAATTTGTGCTATATAAGGACAAAGTGCTGTTTCAGATAAAACAGTTTGAAGGTGGTTTGCGAAGTTTAAGCGCGAAAATTTCAGCCTCTTAAATTTTGCCGCTCTGGACGACCATAAAGGAGAGTAAAGAAGAACCTCTTAAAAGAAGCTATCAAATGATCATGCATTTTCTTCTTTTAATATTTAGTCTGTGTGATTGCTCTTGAACTGTGTAACGTGGATTTTCAGAGATAGCTTCTTTAACGAGGTCCTCCTTTACAGATGATAGTCGTCCAGAGTGAGCATCATCTTCGAGGTTGAAACTTCGGCGTTTAAACTTCTCAAAGTATCTTCGAACAATCTTGCAACAGCAGCATTGCACAGCTCGCTGCAAACAATCCAAGAATCATATCATACTAGGTGTTCGTTTTGAAAACTTTAAGGTTTGCTACAATTTTTCTATGAAGCTATTTTGCTGAAATTTTTCCACCTAAAATCCTTTTTAAAAAGATAAATTCAATGAAGACATAATAACGAATAAAATGGCTATTTTCGTTTCCTTCTGCGACAATTTGATCATTAAAATGCGTATGAGGCTTTACTTTTTTGAGTCATACGCGGCTGCATATGACTCATGCCTTATCCCTAAATGAATTGCATCAGATTTGCTACAGGTCAGGGAATTTTTTAAGAGAAGTACCAGTATTTTCTTGTAGAAAAACTTGCCTTATGTAATTGCGCTATTGCATAAGGTGAATTTTTGTATAAGAAAATACTGGTATATCCCCTGAAAAATTCCCTGACCAGTAGAAACTCTGTTTTATAATTTTTTTTTTTTTTTGAGTTTCCTGCTCACTATTTGGTACCTTTAAAATTTACTTAATATAATAATTTCACATTGAGGATTTCACCCTGTACTTGAGGACTGGAACCTCTCTTAAACAATGCTGTAGCAGCTCAAATATTTTCCTTTTTGTAAGAAATTAACTAATTCACATAAATTATAAAATTCTATCAACATATTACTTCCATTAAATACCCAATTTAAAATAACTGAGAAGTATTTTTATCTTCAGCTGTATTATCTCAAATTTTATTTTTTAATGTTAGTCTTTTTCATTTCACGATTTATTTGAATAAAATACAATTATTAGAATGATAATAAAAATTATGTTGACAAAAATATTTACAGAAATTAATTAGATTGTGTTGATGTTTTAATAAAAAAAAATCTCTTATTAAATAAAGCTTGTCACTAGTTCGAAAAATTAATTGATTAAATTATAACTTTTGCTTATCTTAATTGTTGATTAATAAATCTATTTTAATCGTTTTTTTATTTTCGTATTTGACTATTCTTCGTTTTCCGTAAATTGAATTTCTTTCATAATTTATGGAAAATAAACTTTTAAAAAACTGTGCGGCATATATTTTAAGCAAGAATTTTCTCGCATAAGCTTTAGAAATAAATTTAATTTATAAGACAAGTTTTATAAGACAAATTCGGCTTCCTTTTTCTTACAATAAAAATTTCAGGAATTCAAAATTTAGCATATTGCAAGGCAGAAAAATGATTAAATAAACACCGGAGGAGTTGGAAATACAAAACTCTGATTTAAAATAAAGAATAATTTTAATACTTATTAGAAGTTCAGAGAGTTTAATAAGAAATGCGGAAAAAAAATCGATTTTTTTTTATCATTAAATAAATTGTTCATACAATATTTACATAAGTCGAAAATTTAAAAATAATACCTTTTCTTGTCTTATTACCATAACAATATCGAAAAATAAGGAAAAAGACACTTTTTAAGAATGAAGAATATATTAAATATCCTCAGCTTTAATGATTACTTTTGCTGCGCTATTTTGATTCCTCGCTGTCATTATTTATTTTAATAATTACTTTACATCTTTACATTCTTTAATATAAGTGATTACCCATTTATTTTTATATAGAAAGAGTTCTGGAAAAGAACCAAAGAAGTTTAACAAAGCTGCGATTTAAACTAAAAAAAAAAAAAAGGACAAATGCTTCTTAATCTACACTGTTAAAAATTTGCAGCAAACTGTCCGGTCATTCGACCGTTTTTATAGAAAACGGTTTCATAGCCGTAATTTAACTCTATTCTGACCATATTATTGCCCATATTATGGTCAGAATAAAGTTAAAATACGGTTATGTAATCGTTTTCTATAAAAACGGTCGAATGACTGGAAAGTTTGCTGCAAATTTGTAGCAGTGTAGGAAATTATTACACTGTTAAAGATTTACAGAAAACTGTCCAGTCATTTGACTGTTTTTTATAGAAAACGGTTACACAACCGTAATTTAACTCTATTCTGACCATAATATTACCCATATTAGGGTAGATTGGAGATAAATTATGGTTATGAAACCATTTTGTATAAAAGAGGTGAAATGACCAGACAGTTTGCTGCAAATTTGTAATAGTGTGTATAACCACGAACGATAATGTACAATAGCCATTTCCGAGTTAACCACGATTCCTAAAAGCGTTTTTTAACATTAGAAACCTCAGAAACTAATATATTTTCGAGATTTAACGAAGCATTTACACAAATAAATTTTACTTTTCTGTCACGGATTTTTCGGGAAACATTTCCGAGTAGTTTTTATTGTGTTTTAATCAGTTTTCTTGAACCAGAATATAGGATTTTTGGATGTTATCAATTCTCAAGTAGATATTTTCATGTTCAACAAACATGTTTTACAGACAAACATGAAAAATTAACAACATTAACATTAATATTAAAATTAATATTATTTTGTTACTCTCGGATGCAAAAATTGAATTACGCAGCTGAAAATGTTTAATTGAGAATGGATAGCCTCCTAAAAACCGATATTCCGGTTTGAGAAAACTGATTAATGCACTATAAAAACTGCTCAGAAACGTTTCAAAAGTCAGTAGCAGCAAAAGTAACTTTGTAAAAATAAATGACTAGCGGAGCTTCGCCCGCTACGCTGGTCAGTTTATTCCAAATGGACCTCGAATTAAACGAACTTAGAATTGGGCGCCCCACTGTCTTCGGATCCGTTATTTGAAAATAGCTCCAAAACTCGGAACAACGTTTCCATCCCTTTTCAATCCACCTAATTCCCTTGCCCGCTCTCAAACAAAGCAGGTGGGAGAATGGAGATCGCTCCCTTCGTCATTCCTTTTCGCTTCTCGATTTCGCTTCCGGGCATTAGTTAGCCGGAAGGGGTGAGGGCTAAACAGGGTTCCCGTTTCTGAGGGGAGAACAGGTTTCCCGTTTCTGAGGCTTTCAAAAAATTGAAGCATGCGCAAAAAGATCAATTTCATGTGGAAAATCTTTTGTGGAAAAAAAATGTGGAATCTTACAGAAAGTGATTTTCGCTTTAAATATATGGATTCTTTAAATATAAAAACTTACTCGTTTCTGAGGTTTCAAGATATACAGAAACGGCTTTTTAAATCATGGGTAACTCGGAAGACGTTATTGCATATTTTCGTTCGTGGTTACATTATATTTTCATTTAAATTAGAATGAAATTAAAAGAACAACTATAAAATAGTCGAATGTGCCAATCCCAAAACTTTCTTTAATCTCATACATGCTAATACTTCAAAATTCGCTATCACAGCGCCAATGAAATTGGCACAGAAATCGCTATTACAGATCCCCTTTCCGACGGAATATCGCCAAATTCAAATAAAACCTGCTAGCCACTGCCAAAAACCTATAAATGAAATTTGGTTCAATTCTAGGAATAATACTTTTTGATGGTACAATAATGAAAATGGTACAAAAATCGCTATTACAGCGCCCCCTTCCTGTGGAATATCTCCAAATTCAAGAGGGACCTGCTGGCCATAGTCAGAAACCTAAAAGAAAATTAGTTCAATTCCATGCATAACTTCATACACTTTTCGATGATAAAATGAGGACAGACGGACATTTTGTATAAACATGTTTCTCGGGATCTCTGCCACCTGAAACGTGTAAATCCATTCTATTATAGATAGAAAATATTCTATGCATAATTTCATACACTTTTTGATGGTACAATAATTAAAATGGCACAAAAATCGCAATTACAGCGCCCACTTCTTGCGGAATATCTCCAAATTCAAGAAGGACCTACTAGCCATAGTCACAAACCTAAAAAAAAGATTGATTTAATTCTATGCATAACTTCATACACTTCTCGATGATACAATGAGGACAGACGGTCATTTTGTGTAAACATGTTCTTCGGGATCTCTGACCCCTAAAACGTGTAAATCCATTCTATTATATAGATACAAGAAAGTAAAAAGTGCTTTATGGTAAATCTATTAAGGAATGTTCAATGAAAGTTAGTAAGGCTGGTAGCTTAAGGTAAACTTTACCATTTTGTTCAATGGTATTTACCTTCGCTACACAGAACTATGCAAACTCGATAAAATTTTGGCATGTGAAAAGTGAAACATGTCGTTGAGAAGGCATTTAATGTATTGTGAGAAATGCCGTTTTATCGGAGAATGGAAGAGGGACAGTAAGAATGAAAAGCTGTAAACCTTGCATTTTGGTCAGAGGTGTCCACACATATTATAAATGTTTTCTACGTATCTCTAAAAAGTTATACAAATTAACATAAACGTTTCCCTTTTTTGCTTTATATCACATTTGCTATATTCTTATTTAAATTTACTTTTTTGCAGAAATAGGATATTCTGCTTTTTGAAGATATGTAAGGCATGGCAAAATAAAGATCGGGGTGCAAATTCCGTGAATTTAGATGCAAAATCATTTAAGTTACATATGTTTTTATACTTGTTCCTTTACTATTATCTGCCAGTTATATATATTTACGTGTGTGCTTGTATGTATGTATGTGTGTGTGCGTGTTTGTTTATTGAAAGCAGTATCATTCTCTTCATATTAATGACTTTATGCCAAACAGAAGGACTGAAGCCAGTGTAGCATTTCACGTAATGTTTCTAAGAAATTTTCTAGCTTACATAAAATATATAATTAAATTAAAATATTATTTTCATTAAATATCTAATTTAAAATAATGCAAAAATACTTTTTCCTTTATCTGTATTTTCTCAGATTTTTTTTTTATCTTAGACTTTTTAGTTCCCAATTTAAATGACTAAAATATCATTATTAGAATGCTAATAAAAATGATGATGACAAAAATATTTACATAAATTAATTAGATTGTATTGATGTTTAATTAAAAAAATGTTTTGTTAAATAAAACTTGCTACTAACTCGAGACATTAACTGATTAAATTATATATTTTGGATCATCTTAATTGCTGATTAATTAAACTATTTTAATCATTTTGTTTGAACTTTTTATTTTTTTATTAACTTATCTTTGTTTTGTAAACTGAATTTCTTTCATAATTTATGGAAAATAAACTTTTAACAAATCTTGTAGCACGTATATGAAGGAAACATTTTCTCGCACAAGCTTTAGAAAAAAATTACTGTATAAGGCAAATTTTCTAAGACCTGTTCTGTTTCCTTTTTCCCTATAAAAATTTCAGGAGTTCAAAATTTTGCATATTGTAAGATAGAAAAATTGTTAAATAAACAACAAGTGAAGATAGAAATAGGAAACTCTTATTTAAAAGAAAGAAATATTTTATGCGTGTTTAGAAGTTTAGAGAGTTTAATAGAAAAAGAGATTAAAAAAAATCGATTGTACTTTTTTTTTTTCAATCATTAAATAAATCGTTTATACAATATTTACATTAGCCGGAAATTTTAAAATAATGCTTTTTCTTTTGCCTTATTACCATAACAATAGCAAAAAATTAGGATAAAAATAATTTCTAAGAATGAAGAAAATTTTAAATATCCTCCGCTTTAATGATTATTTTTGCTACGCTTTTGTGATTCGTAGATGCTATTATTCACTGTAATAATTATTTGACATTCTTGAATTTAAGTGATTCAAGATTTCTTTTATAAAAAAAGCGCGCTTGAAAGTTATAAGTATCGTCTAATAAAGTCGCGCATCGTGTGTGTGAGTGCGTGCAGGGCCGGCGCAACATCGGGTTGGAACCTGGCAATGCAGTTAGTGGGGACCAAAGTATACTGCAATACTGGACTAACAAAATTTATTTTTAAATTGCACAGGGTACTTAAAAGTATTTGTGCGCAGAAAAACGCTATTTTCTCAAATTTATACGCTACCTGATAACATTTTTATTCTAACAAAACACAAACATAACAAATAACAATATTAAAAAAAAAATTCAAAATGTCCATCGTTCGCTTTTACACAAGCTTGAAAATGAGGGATCACAGAATTGACGGTGCGCCGCAGGTAACTCTGATCTAAATCGTCTCGAGCATTGATAAGTTTGCACCGCATACAGTCCAAACTGTAGATTTTCTAATTGGTTAACTTTGCTTTTAAGTAACTCCAAGCACAGAAGTCGAGTGGGTTAAGATCCAAGTGTTCAAAACCTATTAATCCTTTGTTATATGTCCAGGAAAATGGGCGTTGAGAAAGGCCAATGTCGCTTTCGAATCCATGTGAAGGCCCCAATCCTGAAGGAAGCCTGACCCTAATTCCATTAGGGTTATCTTGCTTCCATGGGACCAAAATCTTAGCCCACACTTCGTCTTGCTACGTTTTAGCATTAATCTTTACGTTTTTATCCATAAAAATTAAAGGTGTTCTTACCGTGTCGGTAACTCTTGCCCAAACCATTAATCCTTTCGGAAAAAGCGATCGTGTGACGATTTTGCTTTTGTTTGTATTTTTCTGCATTGGGCATATCAGTTGCCGTTCATTCTGACGGTTGTGCGCCTTCTCGATGGAGAAGATTTTCTAATTCGACCACAATACATCTTCCACGCGGCGCATCTTGAAAATTTGGAGCATCTTCTTTCATCTCGTTACTCCCCTTAGCTTGAAAAATGTTCCCCGCGGTACAAGCGATATTTATGATGTAACATAGAGTTTTTAACAATGTTCTGGACATACTTTGACGAGAAATATCTAGACTTTTTGCAAAGGAATTCAAGCTTAATGCGTCGTTTCGGGAAATTGTCTTCTTGATGATGTTGCGACTTCTACGGGTACTGACAGAAGGCGGTTGGCCTGATTTTTTTTTTTTTTTTACATAAGTGTTTCCTACTGATTTCCACTGATTCACTGTAAAAAACTTGCGTTATGTTCCAGACATTTACTGTGTAACATTCCAGGGTTTTCTCGGATTATTTCTGCTGATCCGAGAATACCGAGAAATCTGGTGTAACATCTTCCACAATGTTGTGTAACTTTTCGGAATACTTGAGAAAGTGGAATTTACTGTTCAACTGTGAAACGTTCCATATGTTTTGTGTGTAAAATTCTTTAGTTTTCTCAGGTATACTTTTGAACTTTTGTGTAACTTTTCTGAATCATTGTAAAAGAGTGATCGGTGATCTGTGTAAAGTTCCATATGTTTTGCATGTAACTGACTTGTGTAAGTTTCCTGGCATTTCTTTGGTGAAATTCCTGGGAAAAACTGTGGCAGAAAGGTGCCATAGGTTTTCTCAGGAACTTGACATCAAATTTTTTACAGTGTTAAATGACATTCTGGACAGTTCGAAGTGGGACTTTCAGGCGAGATGCAATCTTTGAAGTCGTCTCTCCATTTGCCGCATGTTGAGCAATGACTAAACGATAAACACAGAACTTCATAAGCACCTTGAAAGTAAATGAATAATATATCACAAGAAAGTTCATAAAATTAGCTACAAAAATAGAAAAAATAAGCATGATTTCTCCAATTTTAGTTGTGAAATATCAATGTCGATCAACGCGACCACTTTTCAGCCACCCTGTGGATAAAATAGAATAATATATAATATAGATAATAAAATGTATAAAAAATAACCAGTAATTTCACATTTAATGTGTATAATTATTTTTAATTTCTCAAAATCTTCTATTCTTTACAATATTTTAAATACTCGCGTTCACGGTTACTTTCGGGATCGTCGATCCTATACATTCATCGACAATTATATCAATTTTGCCTGTAAGAAATGGAGTTAATGCTCACTTTTTTCTCACGAAGAAACATTTAAAAAAATCTAGAGCTAAAATATTATTTTATAGAGAGGAAATGTTTTTTCAAACTGCATAGAGAGACCCTTCGGGGACCCTAACAAGCCCCCAATTGGTGCGGAGCCCTGGGCAGCCGCCCGGTTTGCCCGATGATTGCGCCGACCCTGTGTGTGTGTGTTTGTGTGTGTATTTTCGTAGAAAAAGAACCAATATCCGTTTTAGGCATTTTGCGAAAACGTTGCTTTAATGTTTATCTCTTTTTCTTATTAACTTACTGGAATTATAACAGAAAAAATAATTTCCTTGCGAAATAAATGAAAGTTACGACATTGGCATTTATTTCTGTTATATTTATAATTAGTAATGAAGTAGTTGGTGTACATAGAAAACAATTAATGGTAATTATTAAAGGATTGGGATTATTGAAGAAATTTTTAAAGGGCCAACATTTGGCATTCGTTTCTGTTACACCTCTGATGTTGTTTCCGAAACATCAGTTGAGGTTCACTGTTGAGACGCGAAAAGTTTTTGGTTTCCGTTTGTCTGTTTGTCTGTTAACTGCCTCAAAAAGTGTGTGATTAGGTTGATTTTTGATATGTATGTTGGTGATGTACCCGGATTTAGCTGTATAGTTTTTATTTAAATTTGGTTCATTTCTTCGAAACATATAGGAAATTTATTTTGATGCCATGATGCTTTTCTATGGGAATTCAGACGATTTTCAAATTTCATTGCTAACTGAAATGAAAATGGCACATTTGAATAAGTGATTTAAACGTAAACTTATGGATGCTAAATTTTCGATATAGAGATCTTAAATATATCCAATAGTTTTGAAAATTTGCCGATACATTTATTAGAATTTACATATTAATTGATTAAATTAGTGGAAATTTTTTTGCATCTTTTCAAGCAATTTGCAAAAAGCATTTTATTTTCATATTTTTAACAAATTTTAAAATGCATTTCATTTTACTTTGCTGTTTCATTTATTAGTTGCTTAGCAACTGTATTTCAAAGCGTATCAAAGTAATAAAATTCAAACAAATTGCACTATTTTGACACAATATATTTTTTAGCAAATTAGCTTATTTTCGGGAGATTTTTAGTATTCTATTGAAATAGATGAGGATTTATTTGGATAAAAGTTCTGTTTTAACTATTTTAGAATGATCATCAAAATATAATTTCCAAACGAAAATTATGAAAACTAGGGCGTATAATTTGAATTTTGTTCCGCCCCCCTCCCCCCCTGAAGAAGTGTACTTTTCATTCTTACAAAATTACAAGAATAATCTGTTTATGAGAATGGCACATTGTTGGCATTCGTTGCATAAAACCATATTTAATGTGACACTTTTAAAATTTCCGTAAGCTTTGAGAAATCATTTATGCTTATAAATATATACAGAACTTAAAACAATTAAATCGCGGATTGTACAGTATTAAATATTATGCAAAGTATAATTATTAAACAATAACTTGAAGAGCTGACGTCGAATTCCTGGTCTGCAGATTTACTGGTGTAGTGATAAATCGACATAGACCAAAAAGGGTGACTTTTGGCATTTGTTTCTGTTACATGTATGACTGTTGTGTAGCGATAGATTGACATAAACCAAAAAGGGTGATTTTTTGACATTGACCATTTTTCTACCAAGTAACTGAATTTTATAGATGTTTCTGTTTTCAATCATTTAAAACAGGGAAGAAGACATTATAGTCCAAGCAGGATGTGTAGAGTTCTACCATAATTTTTAACAGAACATTTCGCTTTATTTAATCATTGAAAAATATCACAAATAACATGATTAAAAAAGGCGATTACAAAATCGGCGATTTAAGTATTCAATAGAAAATTTCTGATCTGAAATAATGGTGCCATACTCCTTGGAAATTGTAAGGTGTGTACATTGATTCCAAGTAATTTTTTATCAAGTATGGATGACGAATATGGTGATGTGATGGAGGCCGATGTTGTGTTTGAAATGGTAGCGTGTAACTTCATGGATCCACTCTCATTAAAGACAAAGAAGTATCTATTATATTCGAAAAAAAACATTAACACAATATAATTCTTGATTAAATGAGAATCACAGTGATTTCTAGGTTCTGTTTAGCTGATAATCAAAGTCAATTAAGTGGATAGTCCAACAAGTATGCCACTGATTTATGACAAATGAAAGTTAATAAAATATCGATAAAGTTTTATCGTATGAGAGAAATAGCTTCTCTCCTTCTGCTTTTGCGGTAAACTCCTTCACACTGCTCGGGGTTAAACGCTTTCGTAGTTGACAGGAAGTCAAATCACATTTTTTTGTGAGAGTCCGGGCTGGACGTATTTTTCCTTCCGTACCGATTGATATTCACAACCTAGAAGAACAAGCCTTGCCGGCTTTTCGAACTAAACCTACGGGAATCCTTTGCGATTGCCCGAAGAAGCAAATCGTCACCTCAGAACTATGACTTTGAGCCTGAAACAAAAATAGATTTACAATTCCTTTCAAAAGCTGCCTAGAATCTATCTGCATTCGCTTATATCACCTCTTCATCAGTCGCACCGAACAAAGGTTATTTTTCTAGCCACTGGGAGCTCTAGTGTATGATATTACGAACAAAGTTCACTCTCATTGTGAAAAATATATTTCACGATTTCGCAGTAGAAAACTTTCACTTTCGCTTAACCCCTTGGGGACGAGCGACCCGTATACGTGACGCATAAGAAGCTCAGAATCCTCGATTATTCCCACCAGTTAATTTTTATTGTAAGCATTTCCTTATTTAATGACAGCATTTCTGCGATTCAATTAGGTAAATATTTCAGTTTTGAAAAACAGGTGGTAGAAGATTAAAAATTCCGTAAAGGACGTTCGTCGCGAAGGGGTTAATGTATTTCACTTGTGTGGTATCAGTGAGTTGCAAGATCTGTCTCCCGCCGTCTGTATTGAAGTAGCTCTCGCTGTAATAACAACAGGGATGATTGGTGAGGACTGATCTAACCCTTTGATGTTTCACGGCAGTTTTCTGGGCTTAGTCAAAAGTCAGAGCAGATTTGCTCTTACATGGATTTCCCCGGAGAGAGAAAATATGATGCGGTTGTCTTTCGATTTCGGTTCTAAGCAGCATCAACAAAACTTCTGTAGAAAAATTTGGATTGTCCAGTAGCATCTGTAAATCTTAAGCTGCGTTGGTTAGTCTCTCTTTTTTTATGATGGCACAATATTCTCCGTTTTTTTTATTCTTCCTTCTTTCTAACATTTTTTTTCTTTTTCTTTTTCGTTCCTCTTATTTTCGGATACGTTTTAAAAGTTTATATGAAAAAAAAATTTTCGGAGTCAGCTGCTAACACTTCAGGATTATACGTGAAAAGTTATATATTCCACAAGAGTTCAGAGTTTCATTTGGTAACAACAACTAGTCAAAAATCCTTGGAGTATGACAAAGTCCATTAAAATTTAGTCAGTTATGCGAAAAATTATTTTCCTGGTAGGCGTTTCACATAACATACAATCATTCACATAAATTCTGTAGGCCACCCATGTTCTAACATCTTGTAAATTCACGGCGCCAAGGTCTGTGGAGTAGTTTTTTTGTGTTGTAGTAGTTGTAATAACATGGAATCCAGCAATTGTTAGATTTCTGTTAAACAGAAACATGAAGGGCGGTAAAAAACAGTGGAAGTACAAAAGATGCGTTGTCAACAGCAAGAACACAGAGTTCTCATCCCAAAGATGTTAAAACTTACAGCATTAAAGCACAGGCAAATCCATGGAATTTTTTATTAAGCGTGGTTTACGAAGAAGCAAAAGGGGTGGCCTCCCTTATCGCAATGAAATAATTAGAACCTCTTAGTTTGGAGCTCAGAGATGATTTGAAGTTTTTTATTAAATTACAATGCCAACATAAAAATGCTGAATCAAGCCAATGGCGCGGAGTTATTCACAACAGTTTGGGAGAGCGCAATGCTAATTTCGAACAGTAGACATACCAAGGGATTCCATAATTGGCAGGCTAGTCAAAATAAGTAAAATGGGACGGCAACCCAGTGACCATCTGAAAAATGCATGGGAAATGCGGTTTTGATAGGAGCGAGCTGTACATACAATTATTATTAAGTCCGAAAACAGCAGATGGAAATTTAGATAGATATGCATTCGTTATATTCTGAACAAAGCGTAAAGGATAGTTGAAATATCTGCTTCCAGATGTAAAAACCACAAAGAGAAGATTTGAAGCATATAAACTGAATAATAGAGTAAGATATCTTTAACGGTTATGAAATTAACATTATGATGAAAGGAAAGCTTTTTCGAATAAAGTATTTAATGCGCATACGAAGAATTAATTTAGAAAATAATTTAGCCCATGATATTTTAATATTTAAGAAGGGAAAAATTAAATTTTGAATAAAATGATCTTAAGAATATATGAGCAACGCCATAAAGGGTATATATAGTACCTAATATATCACTTTTATGCAATTATTTTAAGCAGAATTAGTAAGGGTTGATCTTCTTTTTTTCCAGGAACTGTACATTAATAACATAATAAAACAAACATGAAACACAAGAATATTTAAGAAATATTTTCTTCCCTGTGTTATGTTTAAAAAATTCCGTACATATGAAGATTGCAGCTCGTTCAATCTTTAAATGTTTCATTTCCAAAATAATTTCTAATATTTAATCTTTGATATTTTTCAGATGTGTTTCCCTTAAACTATGTTTAACGTTAACTAAGTGATGGTCTTGTAATATTATAAGACCATATAATTATTATATGATCATTGTTGATGACCATATCAATCAAATTTGTGTTGTATATAATACTCTTATAATTTTTGTCAAGTTTATTGCATTTTCAGATCATAATTTTGATAGAAATAACGATAATTTTTAATCAGACATCAAACTCAATACATATAATTTAAATATTTCACTATTTTCATTTGTAATGTTTTTGACTCATTCACGAAATTCTTGTTTATCCAGACTATAGAAAAAATATTTTTTATGAGATAATACTCTTATGTTTATTACAATGGGCGTTGTATATTAACGTTTCATTTACCTTATTTAATTTAAATACTTATGCATATTTTAAGTATTTGGAATTTAACAAATGTTTTCAAATAACTGTTTTAAAAAGAAACTCTTTTATATTTCAATACTTCTTTTGATAGAAAACGAAATTCTTGTGTGCTTCTCTTTAAAATTACTAAAATAATAATAGACCGAACTATAAAGTATCAGATAACAATATATCAAATTTTAAAAGACGTAACTTTATCTATTTCTCTAGTCATTAAAATATTAAAGGAAGTTAAAAGATTAATTTTCAATACATTTTTCGACGTCTAGACAAATTATAATTTGTTTGAGGTTCTATTTCACTGAGTGTTCTTTTGTTAAATTTTCTCTCATTTCATTCCAATTAGACACATAAAAAAAAGGCTTTTATTACAGAAGGATGTTATTCAAAAATTGAATCTCTCTAATCCCTTAAGCTTTAGACTATGGAAAACACACATAAGTATATCAAAGTCCTTTCAAGCAGAAAAAAATGGGGTGTTTTTATATATGCATTTTCTTTTTGAACGCATAAAAAGTTATGTGAAATGCTTTTTTCAGTAGTTGGGATTTTGATATTTATAAATCTTTTTAACACTTTGAAATTATCTTTAACAATATATATATATATATATATATATATATATATATGTATGTATGTATGTATTGAAAAAATGCGAGTTTTTTTGTTTTATAAATATTAATTGTGTGAAATGAAAATATATAATGATTAGTAAGAAATTACATCAACAATTTCAAATATAAGTTTAGGAATGAATCATTTTTAGCCAAATCTTATCAAGTGAATAAAATATTTTGTTGATTAACCATTTTGTGCCATAATGTTTCTTCTGTTGTAAACACACCATCGACTCATAATTTCAAGTTCAAAAATTGTGGTGCCGCAGAATTTTAATTAAATCAATGTGTGCCACAGGTCAAAACAGGGGGGAGGTTACTAGTTTGAACCTTTTGGGTCGCATAAGATGCATACGACCTTTATTTTCTTATATCTCTATTTCTGATTAGTAATCTTCGTCTTACCTAATTGTTGAATTTCTAAAAATAATTATGGTAAACCCCTCTTACCATACGTAAATAATGGTACTAAAAATACAATGTCGTATAGAGTACGCTCATTGCAAAAGGTTGAAGAGGATGTCCTTGCAAAAGTTCTTACACCAGGCCTCGCTTTCGTTAGGGACGACTCTGCTTTAGAGGTCCGCACGGACCCAGGACTGGACTGAGGCCCGTACACGGCCCGGGCCGGCAAAATGAAATTTAATTTTCAAACGGGCGGGACCGGCAGAATAAAGACAATTTTTTAACGAGCCGGGCCGATAAGAAATAATAAACGGGACAGTAAAAAAATAAACTGTCCAGCCATGCCGATAAAAAAAAAATAAGCGGGTCAACTGGCCCGATATAACAAATTTAAATGACCAAACTAAGCTGATAAAATATGAACAATAATTTTCAATGGACGTGATTGGGATAAGTATAAATGTTCTGTACGAGCTGATGCTTGCTTGACAACATCAGTACAGAAATATAACATGTCCAACGTAGAAATCGGCATCGGACAGTTACATCGTGTCTTATCCCGGGTTTATTTTTTTCACCTGACTCAAGCAGACCGGGATCAGGCCTACATTTTATTATACATTCCCGGAACTGGAATTAATTGTTCCCAGGTCGTGTCGAGAAAGCAATTTGTTTTGTAAAAATATCAAAAAAGATAATGAACGTCTGTTAACTGAATCTTTGGAAATATAATTTAATAAATTATAGAGAAACATCTTAAAAAATCCACTTATTTTATTACATAGCAACAAAAGTTATGTTTTAACCATCTTTGTTTCTTTTATTCTAAACTACATTCATTTTTTAATGTCTCTATTTGAATGTAATAGTCTAACAGTCTAAGTGATCATTAATGTTGCTATTCTATATTCTATGGCTTGTGAACAACATATAGTAATCTAAAGTATACTGTAAAAATGTCCCATAAATATGTATGCAGTATTCATTAAAATAATCTTAATTATATGTTAAGAAAAATCGGAGTTTTTTGTAGAAATTAAGTCGGGTCTGGCCGAGCCTGATTTAATTGATTTTTGCTCAGGCCGGGCCGGGCTTAGCCTGTTAACACTGTTTTCTGAACAGGCCGGCCCATGAACTGCAAAATCATAAACAGGCCGTGCCGGGGGCCAGTCCAAGCCCGGGCCTGGAAATTCCAGTCCGTTCAGACCTCTACTCTGCTTATACAAGTATCTTGTTATTATCATCTGTTTCTTTCTAATCTATAATGTTTTGTGAAGAGAGTGTTAAAAACAAGAAAAATTGAAAATAGCTTTGATATTTGTATTTAGAACATGTCTTATATACACCAGCCAGAAAATTTCAGAGGAAACAATTTGCTAAGTATTTTTTAATAGGTCGTCTATTAAAAAATATATAAATACCAAAGTAAAATAAAAAGGTAAAAATGAAATAATTGGTACTTTTATAACAATAGACTTTATGGCGTTTTCATTTTGTACTGTCATGTATTCATTTGTATTCATTTTCCTTTTTCATTATCGATTAGTAGAAATAAACTCTTGTGAAACTCTCCATTCCTAGAAATTAAGCCAGGTCTGAAATGTCTAGAGGCATATTATTTGCCATTTTATTGTAAAGCTACACACACACAATCTCACAAGAAAAAATAAAGACTTAACTATCTGCAAACATTTGTTAGATTAGAAGGCTGTTTAAAAGTTCATATTAGGGGAAGGATTCTTTTTTTAAAAGTTCGCATTCAATTTTCATCTTAAGATAAAATACAGAGACACAACACCCCTTCCTGCTGGTATTAAGAACAATCGGCTACTTTAGACTATATTACCTGAAGACGTAAAGAAGTAAACCAGATCTGAAATGTCTAGAAGCATATTATTCGCCTGATGAAACATTTTTTAAAAGTCATTTTATTGAAAGCTACACACAGAGACTCTCACAAGAAAAAATAGACTAAACTAACCGCAAACATTTGTTAGATTAACTGTCTGTTTAAAAGTAGGAAATAGAGGAAGGATTTTTTTAGAGTTTATTTTCAATTTTCATATAAAGATAAAACACAGAGCACAAAATCCTTCCTGCTGGTGTTATGAAGCATCGGCTACTTTAGAATACATTACCCGAAGACTTAAAGAAGTAAACCAGGTCTGAAATGTCTAGAAGCATATTATTCGCCTGATGAAACATTTTTTAAAAGTCATTTTATTGTAAAGCTACACACACACAATCTCACAAGAAAAAAAAGGACTTAACTATCCGCAAACATTTGTTAGATTAAAAGTCTGTTTAAAAGTTGGAATTAGAGGAAGAATTTTTTTAGAGTTCGCTTTCAATTTTCATCTAAAGATAAAACACAGAGCACAAAATCCTCCCTGCTGGTGTTATGAAGCATTGGCTACTTTAGAATACATTACCCGAAGACGTAAAGAAGTAAACCAGGTCTGAAATGTCTTATGGGGAAGTTATCGTGTTCCTTTATGCATATAGAAGAGTTATCGTGGGAAGTAAGTTCAGGGGGTGATTATTGAGAAGATGTCAAAGTTGGCGAATCCTTTGAAAAGACCTAAAGGATTTACTTTTACGGAGTGAAACAATTTGTTAAAACAAGAATGTATAGTGGCACTTGGTTGTTTTGGCAATCCGCAGAGTGCGTTTCCTGGGTACTGAAGTACTAAACTGGAGTGTAGTTTTCCCTTTTATTTTGTATGGTGAAGCAAGGAAGACGAAAATCACATCACTAGAGTTAATGTTCTTTAATTGGAGAATGATGTCACACTTCACAATCTTCCACAATAGTGATATTTTGATCAATCAAAGTTTCAGATTTTTTTAAATGAATCTGATGAATATTGGTGAGGTGACATTTTAAATTTAAAGCCAGAGGTGAAGAACACAAACGCGATCCAAAGAATAATCCAGAAATGCTGTTGAACAGGTCCGATCAAGTTCACGTAATCCAAAGAGTTTTTAAGCCATCAAGAGGATTTTTCATTATAAAACCAAAGGGTGGCCAAAGGGGCCAAGACATTTTTAGATGTTTATGAGATGAAGATCAGAGGGCAAGTGTTCTATCCGATATGAAAGTGGGCGCAAGGAAAAACACGCCAAGCGAGATACATTTCAAGCCAAGAGAATCGCATTTTTTTGCGTGGGAAATGTAACCGTTACTTATATACATATCAACTTCATAATTGACGTCATTGGAAGGGAAAAATCTTTTGGTGAAGATTGCACTTTGGCTAAAAAGAGAGATTAAGAATTTTACCGTTAATTATTGTTTTGGGAATAGGGCTTTCGAGGAATGCAGCAAAGGCGCCGTTTAAATGTTATAGACATCTGGATACAATATGCAAGACACAGCTGACCATGAAAAGGAAAACATTTTATGCCTTGTATAATTTCATTTCTTTTGATATGTGGGAGACCGAATAAGTACGTTAATGATAATTTAAAAACAATATGCATGATTTTGACTAAAAGTCTTTCGTTGAAAGAGAAAGATTAAAAGGATGCGCGTTTTTAACAGCCGGGAATGTATACGAATTACGATAATGCATAAAGGGGAAAATATATTTGATAAAATACATAAAATATAGATTGCTTTAATTTTTTGAAAAGAATATATATGGTATCTTTACCATATATATATCACCCCTTCACAAGATTTTGAAAAATTTAGAATGTCACCCTGTAAATATAATACAAAATATCAAAGCAGAAAATAATAATAAAAATAAAATAAGTATGCATACAATAATGTAAATAATAATATGTAGTACTACAGTAATATCTTCATAATAGTATAATAAATGGCCATACATTTTCAAATTGCAGCAAAATATATTTTTAAAGTCTATGAAAAGTCTTTTATCCATATTAGTACAATTGTTAGCTGCAAACATATTTTTTGTTTATTTGTTTTCTTGCAAGTTTATTCATTTTACAATATGATGGTGCACCTATATAAATAAACTCTTAATTGTTCATTTTTTTTTTTTAACACAGTCTTTAAAAAGAGTTCAAGAATGAAAAATTACAGCTGCATTTTTCTTTGAAGGTTTTCTCACGTGATTTTATTTATCAACAAACATGAGCATGATAAATGAGTCTTTAGTGCACAAAATTTTTTTGTATTTGCTTAAAAAGTTCACAAGTTTGCACTATATTATTAAAAATCTTAAATGAAATGTAAATACAAAAATTTCAAAATAAAAGAAACACAATTACAATTATACAATGATAATATAGAGATTATAAAGATTATAAAGATACATATATAAAATATTAAACGTAAAAAAAGTTTTCGTGTAAAGACACAGGAGAGATAATAATGATGCAAGACATGGGCATCGAAAAAAATATCTCCCCTTAAACTTGTTGTAATAACAAGGAAGAGACCGCAGTTTAGGACATTGGTCATATTCGGGACAGGGCGTATTTAGGGAGAGGGATTTATTTTTGGTAAACCCCCCTTGCTCCGCACATATTTGGAAACTCCGCCTATGATTGGAGCGACTCGGGTTCATCTACGGGTTTGAAAAAATAGTAAAATTGGGTATACCAATTTTAACAAAGTTTTGCTCTCATACACAATGGAATAAAGACCCCCACATGGGTAATAATTTTGAACGGGGCTTATTCCGCAAGGGCGAATAAAAACTAAAAAAAAATGCAAAATAAATCAAAGTTTTTTTTTTTTTGTTCAAAAACCTAAAAATCCTTCCATAGACACGTTCTAGAGTGAAGAGAGCATAAAGTCACATTCGGGATAAATATATATTATTTCGAAAATTAAATTCTCAAAATAACAATTCATTTATTTTAAGTTATTTAAAAATTCAAAGATTAAATTAAAAGGAAAATGAGATAATTAATTTGATTTTTTTTTTTTTTTTTTTTTTTTTTTACAAAATGCTAAGCATACTTACAAATGCAGAGAGTGTTAATAGAATTATCAAATGTTTAAATTTATAACAATACCTATTATTCTTAATTTATATTATCTATATATTTTTATTTATTTATTTATTTATCTATTTATTAATTTATTTTTATTTTTATTTTATTTTTTTTTTAACAGGATTTTAAATTATACGAACTTGGTAAACAAGAATATGGGTGGAAAAAAAATCTTTTGCCAAATAAACAAGTTCTGCAGTACTGCTACATAACACATAAACAATGGACCAGCCATATCACAATAAAAACAAATAATACAATACTACATAACATGCATGCATAAATACACCTGTTACCATGGATAAGGAGCATTTATGAATCTGGCAACAGAAAATTTTATATTCATATTAATATTTTATCACCTTTCGAGGACGTAAATTATAGGAATGAGCACTTTGTTCAATATTGTTATTACTAGGAGTATTGTTATGAACATTATGATAATTTAAGTCAAATAAATGGTTATTTCTAGGAGGTGCAAGTAAAAGTCTGTCAATATGAACTCTGAAAATTGAATTGTTAATATGAGAATTCAGTTGTTGAATTGAAAAAGAAACAGGTGAGTGTTTCTTTACAACTACATAAGGTCCTGTATACCTTGGCTTAAATTTATCTGCTGATTTTAGGTATACAATGTCTTTCTCAGTAATTGGCCTGAGTTTTGCCTTTTTTTTATGATATTCGTTTCTTTTAATTTGAGATGCTTTTATGTTGTCATAAGCTTTGTTGTAAATACCATTTAAATCATGAAGGAGATTGTAAAAGTCTACATTTTGGTCTAGAAAGGGTTGATTAGCATTTAAATCATATGTATCAAATATTAGAGATAATTCGCGTCCAAAATGTAAAAGATTCGGAGAGAAAGAAGTAGAAGAATGTTTAGAACAATTATAGAGATTTTTATGAATAGCAATGGCATTTTCAAAGGAATGTCCTTCTTTCATTAAAGTATTGATTGAGTATTTAAGAGATGTGTTTATCCTCTCGCTTATAGAATTGCTAGCTGGGTGTGAGACAGAAGAGTGATTTATTTTAATACCTAGAGTATTATTTAAAGTATTATACACATAAGAACGAAATTGGGGCCCAAGGTCTGATAATACGCAGGCAGGGCGCCCGAAAGTTGTCATATAGGCAAATAAACACTTTACAATTTTAGGTGCAGTTGTATTGTAGAGAGGGTACAGTTCAATATGTCGAGAAAAATGATCCGTAACTGTGAGAATAGTTTGACCGTTTTTAAAAGGACCAACAAGATCAATTGAAATGGTGTTTCCTGGTTGTTTAGGGGTATATGTTGGTTGAAGTGGGGCATTAGGTATACGATGATGTTTAGCCTGCAGACATAATAAACAAGAAGATACATAATTTAAAGTATCGGTGTACATACCTTTCCAACAATACCGTGAAGAGAGGAATTCATATGTTTTAGCTAAACCAAAATGAGATAGATGGGATATTGTTAAAACTTTAGGTTTTAAAGAATTGGGAACCATAATTACATACACGAAAGTATTATCCGCAACATTACTTTTTTTTAACATTAAAACTTTAGAATCAGGATGAATGAAATAAGATGGAAATTTTTTTGAAGAACCTGATTTTAAAATCTCTTCATATATTGGAGCTAATTGTGAATCTTTTAATTGTTCTTGGACAAAAGTTTCATTAGAAATTTCAAGCAAAGCATCATTTTTATTTTTACTATTAATGACTAAGCAATTCACAATTTTGTTGTTGTTATTTTCCTCAAAATCATTTTCAACAATAGGTAATGCCTGTTTATCTTCAGAAATGAGATTAGGATTAGAATTCAAAGTTTCAATATTTTCTTCAGTAAATTCGCATCGGGATAAATAATCTGCAAGAACATTAGAAACACCTGGAATATGTTTAAAAGTAAAAGTGAATTTTGATAGCTGCATGAGCCAGCGAGTGGTGATATCTGCCGGATTAGTGGTTTTTTTGTATTTATCAAGAGGTTTACTGTCCGATAAAATTATGAAAGGACGATTATAGATATAGTAATTGAAAGCATTTACAGATTTTACAATGGCCATAAGTTCTAACTTTAAAGCTGGATATTTCTTTTCGGAGGGTTTGAGAGATTTTGAGAAGTATGAGACAGGAAGCAACTGATTATTATGCTCTTGTAATAATACACCAGAAATAGCGATACCCGAAGCGTCCGTGTTCACGTAAAATTCTTTGTCCCAATCTGGTAGACGTACCATTGGTGGTTGAAAAAAAATTTTTGAATATTATGAAACACATTTTGATGCACATCAGTCCATTTAAAGGTCGAGGATGGTTTTGATAAGTCTATGAGAGGCTGAATAAGTTTAGAAAATTCTGGAATTAAACTCTTATAAAAAGTAGCTAGTCCTACAAAACTTCTTACCTGCTTTTTTGTTTTTGGAACAGGAAATGATTTTATTTTTAGAATATTAGCTTGAATTGGAGAAATAGTGTGGTTATGAATATGAAAACCAAGATAATCAATATTATTCTTGTGAAAAGAACATTTAGAAGGTGACAAAGTTAAGTTGTATTTACCTAAGATTTCAAGAATTTTTGTTAGTTTATCGTACGTATCCTGAAATGAGTTAGAGCCAAAAATTAAATCATCTTGATAGGCATAAATTCCTTCTAACTGCATTTCATCCAATAAACTATCCATAAGTGCTTGAAAATATGCACTTGCATTTTTTAATCCAAAACAGAGTCTTTTATATTTAAATGAACCGAACATAGACGTGAAAGTGACCTTATCCTGATATTCTGAAGGAAGGTCAATTTGATGGTAGGCCTGTTGGAAATCAAGGGACGTGAAAAATTTATATTTAGATAAGTTGGAAATAATATTTTGTATTTTAGGGAGAGGGTATGAAGAAGATTGTACAACTGTGTTTAACATCCGTAAATCCAAGGCAAGACGAAATTTTTGTGTACCTGATCCATCAGGTTTTTTTCTGACAAGAAGGATTGGACAAGACCATTCCGAACATGAGCGTTCAATGATACCTGCATCGACTAATTGGTTTATTTGTGTTAATGCTTCTTTTTGAAGTGCTTGAGGAATTGGAAAAGGAAGTGTTTTAATTGGGAAATCGTTAATAAATTTAATGTTTGGTTTAAATTTATCAGTATGACCTAACGTTTTCATAGATTTTGAGAAAACAGCAGAATTATTCAATAATAACTCTTTCAATAGTTTAGCTTCAGTATTCGGTAAGTGTTGTAAATTAAAGTCATCTTGTGAGAGATCACGTTTTCGTTGATTCAAAATATCAGTAGAAGCCTGAATGAAATTTACAAATTGTTTGGTTTCTTCTTTGAAATTACTTTTAACAGCCTCTAGCTGTTGGGCATCTTCCACAATCTGGTCAATTGGCGTTAAGAAACCAATATTTGCTCTTTTATTTACATGAGCATTTTTAGTTGTCATATTTTTTACATAAATTTTAAATTCATGTGGGTTTGATTTATCAGTTTGAATAATCGAATCAAAAGCAAGAATGTCTTTTACAAGCATGTCATTCTGAAATAAATATGGGGTATTATGAGAAATTTGTTTTGCGCGTACAGAAATACATTTTACCTCATTTGGAGAAATAACCAGTTTGTTTACTAGACAAACATTATGAGAGATATCAGTTTGTACATTTACGTTATGACATTCCGCTGATTCTGAGTTATCATCTATGTAGATAAAGGGAATTCTCAGATTATCAAGTTGCATTATTTTGTTACCTAGATCTAATGTGATGTTAAATTTCTCAAGAAAATTTAATCCCAAAATACCATCAAATTTATACTCTTTAGGAATGTCAACAATGTGGAAGTAATGCGAAAAGTGTTTTTGTTCAATTTTGAATGAAATTCGAATACATGCTGTAAAATCTATCTTAGAATTAACTGTAGTTAAAGTCACATTAGTCCCTAAACGTTTATACTTAAGCACATGTTTAAGTTTATCAAATAACTGTACAGATAAGAGGCTAGTTGTACTTCCAGTATCCACAAGTAAAAAGGTATCTTGTTTTGCGATGGAGGCCTTTATAAGGGGAAGTGTGGGAGAGTACTTATTGACATTCAAAAGAATTTCATGAAAGGAATTACCGGTCGGTGCTGTATCAGTGACACTGTGAGAATCAATAGAATTTTGGGGAAGATCAGTTTGCACTGCTGTCGAATTTGCAATGGAAATATGCTGAGAAGTTTGAGAACCTGTTGAATTAACCAGTCTCTCAGCCGACAATTTTGGAAGAGAATTATCAATGTAAAAACATTTATCACTGTGTGCTGACTCATTTTCACATGCAGACATACACTGGTCAGCCTTAGCATACGTCTCTAGGGGTTTAAATTTTTGTTTTGTGGAAACCTGTCATTTCTATCACTGTTATATTTACTAAATTTTTGATCATAACGCGCGTTCGCTCTTTGCCATCTGAAACATTTCTGCGCTATATGCCCAAAACGAAAACACAACTGGCAACAATCATTATTTCTGGCCCAATTATTTTGTCTAGTTTGTGGCGCTCTATGAAATTTTGACTTATAACGAGCCTGAAAGTTTTGTCTGTTGACATGTTTACATTGTTTTGGAGACTCCGATTTTCTTGATGTTTGAGCAAAATTTAAGTTATTAATTTTCTCCGTTAATTCCTTAATTTTACTTTCTAATTGATTGCATTCTACATGCGCCGAACTGCTAGCAGACAAAACATTGTTATTTATGAAAATCTCTTGTAGAGATTGTCCCCTGTCAATTGCTTTATCATATGTGTTGATGCCTTCCTCTTGCAACTTAATTTTAATGTCCGAAGGTAAACAAAACATTAATTTAACGTATTTTATTTTATTTAATGCGTCTTTGTCAAAAATTTTGGGGTATACCTTTGCTACAAGCACATTAAGTCTATGAGCAAAATTTTTTACTGTCTCCTGTGGTAACATAGTTAAACAATTCAAATCGTTTAAAGTTGCAGCCGAAGAATTCTGTGAAAAGAATTTTTGAATGCGATCGCGAATGAACTCAAAATCTTGTGCGTTATAAAGTACAGGGTCCTCCAAATAATATTTTTTGGCGGGACCTTTCAGTTTAGTTTTAAGATAATCGACAGTTTGTTCATTAGTTATTTCCTTAATTTTCTGATAAGTTAAAATTTGGTTAAAGAAATGGTTAAGTAATTCGGGGTCGCCGTAAAAATCATCAACAACGTACTCAAAATTCTTAGAATTAGCCATGATGATATCACCTTAAAAGTTTAACTATTATTATTATTATTATTATTATTATTTTTTAGACACAGGTAAAATATCATAAAATAAGCAAAATAAAAAAAGCAACAATTTTAAACAAACCACACTTGATAATTTATTTAAAAATCATTAAATATTTAATCTTAGAAGTATTAAAGAAAAATTAACTATAAATCATAAATAGTGGTTTCAACTACAAAAATAAATATAATATACCAAAATATAACACGGAGAAAAATATAATTTTCCGTCATGAAAAATTTTAGCTATAAAATGCAATGTTTATAAATATCAAAATTTGAAAGTCTATGAATGTTAAAAAGCCATTCTGTCTTACCTGAACACAATTATACCTTTTAAAACCTTATTATTATTTTTTAAACATCTACAGCAAAAAAATTTTTTATAAAATAAATAAAATTCAATGAGTGCTTTTTTAATCGTTTAAACATATATTGCTCATATTATATATCTAGATCCTCTTAAAAATATAAAAACATTACTTGAAACTATACGGAAATGATATTTCATCAATGTAAAAGTTCTAGCAAAATTGAAAATTTCCTTTTTTCATCAACCTTTTACAAAATAAAGACTTACCTCTATAAAAAAAATATCCATATAGCTTTTTTTTTGCAAAACATATTAATGAAAAAAGAAAGCACAAAATACTATATTTAAATTGCTATTCCGGATCGTATTCGCTAAACTTTAAATCACTGAATGAATTAAAAACGAAAACAAAAGTTTTTTTTGTGGTTATTCATTGAGAAAGATATTTCTTTCGTAACGTGAATTTTATCTTGTAGCTGAATAAATTTGGATTGTCTGAAAACAAAGTTCACAAGAGTTTGCTATATTGTGGTACTCAGCTAAATACTAAAGGTCAGAACGCAGCGTTGAATTAGATGTCGATAAAATTCATTTCTTGTGTTTTAATTGTTGCACGGCGATGAAAATCAATTTTTCGATGACTGAGAAGAGAAACAGAACACAAGAAGTTCACGAAGTTCAAGACAAAATAGCATATTCACTTTAGGTGCGGGCGAAGGTTTTATGAATGAAACATCACTCATTGAAAAAAACCACATGTTGAAAATCACTGATTCCATCAGGGATTGATTATCATTTTTCACAGAACAATTATGCAGCATAAAACACTAAGATGAAATAATTCGATGATGCTCCGACGCTGAATAATTTGCGACGAATAATTAAATTAATTTACTTCGATGAAAATCACATCGCATATCTCACACAAAAAGGATTAAGTTTGAAGTTAGCAACTTTCGATGATAGGTAAAAACCACAGTCACAGGCAGGCTCCAACAAAGCATTCTCAGAATGAAAAAATACAGTCAGAAAAGTTGCAAATTAATAGGAATTTTTTTTTTTTTTTTCGTTTCGTGGCCCCAATGACACACCCTTTAGAAAATGTCATGCTAAAAAGATCACATCCAGTTCAAAAGTCAGGCACCATAATTTATATGGGGAAGTTATCGTGTTCCTTTATGCATATAGAAGAGTTATCGTGGGAAGTAAGTTCAGGGGGTGATTATTGAGAAGATGTCAAAGTTGGCGAATCCTTTGAAAAGACCTAAAGGATTTACTTTTACGGAGTGAAACAATTTGTTAAAACAAGAAGGTATAGTGGCACTTGGTTGTTTTGGCAATCCGCAGAGTGCGTTTCCTGGGTACTGAAGTACTAAACTGGAGTGTAGTTTTCCCTTTTATTTTGTATGGTGAAGCAAGGAAGACGAAAATCACATCACTAGAGTTAATGTTCTTTAATTGGAGAATGATGTCACACTTCACAATCTTCCACAATAGTGATATTTTGATCAATCAAAGTTTGATTTTTTTAAATGAATCTGATGAATATTGGTGAGGTGACATTTTAAATTTAAAGCCAGAGGTGAAGAACACAAACGCGATCCAAAGAATAATCCAGAAATGCTGTTGAACAGGTCCGATCAAGTTCACGTAATCCAAAGAGTTTTTAAGCCATCAAGAGGATTTTTCATTATAAAACCAAAGGGTGGCCAAAGGGGCCAAGACATTTTTAGATGTTTATGAGATGAAGATCAGAGGGCAAGTGTTCTATCCGATATGAAAGTGGGCGCAAGGAAAAACACGCCAAGCGAGATACATTTCAAGCCAAGAGAATCGCATTTTTTTGCGTGGGAAATGTAACCGTTACTTATATACATATCAACTTCATAATTGACGTCATTGGAAGGGAAAAATCTTTTGGCGAAGATTGCACTTTGGCTAAAAAGAGAGATTAAGAATTTTACCGTTAATTATTGTTTTGGGAATAGGGCTTTCGAGGAATGCAGCAAAGGCGCCGTTTAAATGTTATAGACATCTGGATACAATATGCAAGACACAGCTGACCATGAAAAGGAAAATATTTTATGCCTTGTATAATTTCATTTCTTTTGATATGTGGGAGACCGAATAAGTACGTTAATGATAATTTAAAAACAATATGCATGATTTTGACTAAAAGTCTTTCGTTGAAAGAGAAAGATTAAAAGGATGCGCGTTTTTAACAGCCGGGAATGTATACGAATTACGATAATGCATAAAGGGGAAAATATATTTGATAAAATACATAAAATATAGATTGCTTTAATTTTTTGAAAAGAATATATATGGTATCTTTACCATATGTCTAGAAGCATATTATTCGCCTGATGAAACATTTTTTAAAAGTCATTTTATTGTAAAGCTACACACACACAATCTCACAAGAAAAACAAGAACGAAAAATCATGCGTCAAGCATAGATTATGTAACACTTTCCAACGCTTCCAAAATAATTTTACGAATCATACTCTTTTATAAGCTAAAAGATAACATCTAAGTAATCCGAATACTTTATTCAGCCCTGTATAGGATCTATAGATTTGTATATATACTACATAGGATGCTAAATTTTAGTTCAGTTAGGAAACACGTAGCACAGTTTAAAATTCTCCGTCTGGAGTTAAATAATACGGAAATGTGTTCCCGAACTTTTGTACTTCCCTGTATAGGATCTACAGAATTTATACACACCACGTAATATACAAAAAGCGATTTAAAATTAAAATCGCATTCAGTAACTTAAAACGCACTTCCAGGAATTATTGTTAACATACAGTAGAGAATTCTTTTGTGTGTCCCTGTAAATGAACGATGACTGCTATACACACAATATTCTGTAGTAAGTCTCTTGTAATGAACCTTATATAAATTTCAATGCGTTTAAAATAGTGAAACATTATTTAAATAAACCGCAGACGATTTTTCTCCATAGACGTAATGTAACGGAATTCTTTTGACTGTCCCTGTAAAGTAAGTATAAGTGCTATGCACACCCTATTCCATATTAAGCTTCTTCTAATGCACCTTAGTGATATATATAAATTTCAATGCGTTTAAAGTATTGAAACATTATTTAAATAAACCGCAAATGATTTTTCCCCATAGACCGCAATGTAACGGAATTCTTTTGAGTGTCCCTGTAAAAAAACTATAAGTGCTACACACTTCCGTTGAAATAGGGAACATGCTATAGATAACGATTATAACATATAAAATTTGCAGGGCAATCCGAGCATATTTACGGGAGTTAGAGCACGGACAGACGGCAGACGGCAGACGGCAGACGGCCAGACGGCCAGACGGCAGACGGCCAGACGGCCAGACGGCAGACGGCCAGACAAACCGAAGTCATAAACACTTTTCAACTAGGTTGGAAAGTGTTAAAAAGGACTTAACTATCCGCAAACATTTGTTAGATTAAAAGTCTGTTTAAAAGTTGGAATTAGAGGAAGAATTTTTTTAGAGTTCGCATTCAATTTTCATCTTAAGGTAAAATACAGAGACACAACAACCCTTCCTGCTGGTGTTAAGAAGCATCGGCTACTTTAGACTATATTACCCGAAGACGTAAAGAAGTAAACCATGTCTGAAATATCTAGAAGCATATTATTCGCCTGATGAAACATTTTTTAAAAGTCATTTTATTGTAAAGCTACACACACACAATCTCACAAGAAAAAAAAAACTATCCGCAAACATTTGTTAGATTAGAAGTCTGTTTAAAAGTTGGAATTAGAGGAAGGATTTTTTTTTAAGAGTTCGCTTTCAATTTTCATCTAAAGATAAAACACAGGGCACAGAATCCTTCCTGTTGGTGTTATGAAGCATCGGCTACTTTTGACTATATTTAGCGAAGACGATTGCATTTTGGAAGGACTTTTGACATAAAAGAGACCCATCAAATTTATTTTTCTGCACAGAAAATTTAGAAACACATCTCCAACGAACTTTGCCTTCAAGCTCCTCATAATTGTGAAAACTAGATAACCAGACTACTAGTCTGAAAAATTTCCTACCCTCTACGAACTAGAAAAAAAGACAAATTTAACAGAAAAAAGACAAAAACAACTGCATGGATCATTACACGAAAATGAATAAAAAACAAATGTATTTAGTACAATTAAGTAAAATTAAAGGGTGTATCATAACACTCTTTTTAAAAATACCTAAAGAACGCTTATACAAGAAATATGTAAAATATTTTGATAACAGAAAGGATTTTCAATGTATTTGTTTCACATTAAGCGTTAAACAACATTTACGTTAAACACATCTCCACTGAACTTTGGCTTCAAGCTCCTCATAATCGTGAAAATAGATAACCAGACCACTAGTCCAAAAATTTTCCTATCTAATACAAGCAAGAAAAAAGACAAGTTCACCAGAAAAAGAATAAAAACAACTTCATGGATCATTACATGAAAAATGAATAAAAAACAAATGTATTTAGTAAAATTAAATAAATTTAAAGTGTATGTCATAACACTTTTTTTTTTAAAGACACCTAAACAACGATTATACAACAAATATGTAAAATATTTTGATAACAGAAAGGTTTTTCAATGTATTTGTTTTTACAAATTATTTAATTATTCAATAAAATTGTCAGAAATTAGAATACAAACAATCAAATTGCAAAAAAGAAAATAAATACAAATTATTAATGAAAAATGCTAACACGAGTTAAGACGGAATATAATTATTTTTAAAAGTTAGGCTTTTTTTGTCGATGTCTTTCTTTTTGAAGAGGAGGGAGGGATACCGATATCAACTGATTTTAATACATTTTCAACAAATAAATTACAATTACCGAATGATGGGTGTAAGATAATTTTCTTTTTGATCTAGTTCGAAATATAATTTTAAAATTCCTAAATTTATCTGAAAATATTTTAGCACCCATTTAATGAAATTATAATTTTTTTTTCTTTTTTGTTTATCAAAGAATTTTAACCATTAAAAGTACAAGAAAAATAATTCTTGTAACAAAAGTATATTTAAATATTTTAATTATCAAAAATAATTTGAGCAAAATTTTCAGAATTATTTTAGGAACATTGGATACTCTACTTCATTAAGATAATTGTTTGGCATTATCAGATTAAATTTATGGTAATTAGAAACAAAGAGATTAACTGAATTCATCAACACTTTTTCAACTAAGTTTGCGAAGATGAAGTATTTATGAATAAGTTTAAGTTTTAGGGTTTTAAAACATAGTTATTTGCGCTTTGGATTTTAGAGCTTTGAAATTCCAGTGTATAAAGTGCGGATCAAACAAACATTTTTAGAATTAGATATTTTATTGAACAAACTAAGTGAAATAATTACGATACTATAGTAAGTTACATATTATTCAATAAAATGCTTGGTTCTTCTTACGTTTGTTTGATCAACGCGTTATACGTCAGAATATACAATAATTACTCTTTGCGTTACCGTTAAATGGTTTGGAACATTTTTATTCTTAGGGTTTCAGGATTGTCAAACATAATTGTTCCTCATCTATTATTTACTAATTAAAGCGACAGATTTTTATATTAGATTTAATCGAAAATTTGGCGCCAAAAATTTCTTGTTGATATAATTAAAATATTTTGAACTGTTCAGTCACGAATAAAGTTCAACAGCGAACTTCAAAAACGTTTTTATAAATTTTATTGCTTAAATTCTTATTTTATTTACAAAAGTGATGTGCTCTTTCTCTACTTTATGTGGAGTTATATCAGCATTTGGAGAAAAACAAATGGTACATATAGCTTAGAATTGGCATACAACTTCATTTGTGTTGTGAGAAATCCACAATATCTCACTCGAAATCCCTGTATACATCCCAAAATCTAGCATAGAAGAATCCCATGTAAATAGATTTTCCTCAGATTTTCAACAAAGTCCACAAATCTGCAGGTAAACATCAAGCGTTTCAATTCATCATAACAAATAGTGTTTTAAATTAGGATTCACTCAATCTGAACCTCGATAACGGAGTTGTGGCTCCGGTTGAACACTTCGGGCGATTATATAAGATCCCCGTTGGAAAAGCCTGTCTCGGGCTAATGTTTTAAGGATGATGTATGGAAGCCTTGTCTACTGAGTGAAAACAGTTCCTGTTTCGTTAGAGGGCGAGAATAAGCATTCCCGTCCATTTACAAGCGAATCTTCACTTCGAGAACTTTTTTGTGAAAGGAACCAGCAAGCGAGCAGTTTTCCCCTCCCGCGCCCATTTTTGAGTGGACATTGAGACTTTTTCGTGCTGTGAGCCTAGACTTTGATAAGAACTGGACTTAATTTCTATTGATGTTAGATTACAATCTCAACGAACCCTCCTTTTTATTTATCGTTGTGAAATATTCATTTATTCAATAACTATGTATTTTGTTGTTGACGTACAGAAAATAATAAATACATTTATTTCTAATAAATGAGAACGGTTTCATTTGAAGGCCAGCGCCACCTCTTCATACTTATAACATCGGACCCGTCAGAGTGTTAATTATTCTTAAAAAATAACTAAAGTTTGAACTATGTGACATTTACCCATAATTGCATTGGTTGAATGCACCCTTGGAAAAATTTTAGGTAAACTGATTTCTCAATGTGTAACAAGCATAGAAAACGTCCCTGATAGTATCAGTGTGACTCAATTGTTACCAAAATGTGAAAGAACCGTGATTTAAATCCAACTCTTATTGTTGTCATAGTCATCACGTGAAGTGGAAAATGAGTCACATCTACGTCACTGTAGTGTCGATTTCGTCAGAACATAAAAATTAATTAAAAGGCCGTTACGTTGACTTCACTAAAGAGTTACGAAATCACAGTCACCTGAGTGTCACACTATGACGAAATAAAGAAGCCACTTTTTATCACATACCATTGTGCCGTTTCACTGACCTCCCATCAATAAACTGTGCTATTAAAGGTCATGTATTTCTTCATTCTATCGTATAGGATCGAATTAATTTTAACTCTGATGTTTACCGTGTTTGCATAAAACTGAAGATAGTTAAAACATGCTTTTTCATGTATATTACTGACCAAATTAAAACTCAAATTCATAGTGAAACACTTCGCAAGCACATGTTATCAAAAACCTCTCACGAAAAAAAGTAAAAAAATAAATAAATAAATAAATAAAAAATCGACTAACGTTTAATTAAATTCTGGACTTTCGATTTGACATTTTTCTCTTTCTTTGATTCTTTTACAATTTCTTTTGTTTTATTTTTTTATTTCACTTTTATTTAAAGCTAAGCCTTTTTTAAATCTAAGATTAAAAATATAATGTATTCTTTATACAGACTAAATTATCAGAATATATCGTTATTTGTACTTCACCCCGCCATGCATTGAGGAACTATTTGAATATGCCACTGTGAAGAGACAACATGCTCGTTGAAGTGTATAAATACGCCTACAAACTACCCGATATGGAAATATTCATCAAAATTGATGTTTCGACATCAGCGAGTTAAGCTACATTTATTAGCAATGCATTTTTCCCAAAACGTGATCAGATTGGGTTCTTCTCCTATGAGGTTAGGCGCCCGGGGCCTCGCTCTGTAGATTACACAGCAGTTCAGGTATTGTGATGAATGGTGGTTATGCAATGATTCGACAGGTAGCAAAATTTCAGGTATAACTGTAGTTGACTGTGAAATACCAGTAGGGGTCCTGTTTCTACGCCTCCATAAACGGAAGGGAAAAATGATAAATGATTAATCATCGTTGACCTCATTTAAACGATTAGTGCGGGGGAAAAAATCTCGAATTTCCTTATTTTACTAATAATGTATTTTTACCTTAAAGTTTGTACCTGTTCGTATTGTATGTATTTTTTTTTCAATTTTTTACAATCGGCCAAAAAAAAAGTAAAAAGAGAACACCTCATACATTTTAATTTCTAAATTGTCAAAGAAAAATGCGAAATTGTCATTCGACTGAAAATTGTCTTCTTTCAATTTATGTTAAAAAAAATAAGCCTAATATATCTTTTTCATACTGAAATTGTACGAAACTATGAAATTTTCAGTGCGAACACCTAATTTTGACATCATATTTCACTTTTTTGGAAAAGTTTACCTAAGGATACCAAACAAGAAATCATTCAGCCTAGTAGTTTAGGATTTATAAACGTTCAAAATATAAAACTCATGCCATTAAATTCATTTGTAATCGTTTCAAAACAGATTGCAACACGAGTAGTTTTTTAAGTATAACTGAGAAACTACTAAATGGAATGAACTGTAATTTTGCATTCAAATATTTAAAGCTTCTAGAAATCGATTTCTGTTAAAAAATTCATAGGTTACAATTCATACTTTTTTTTTTGAAAATTAATTTCAAATAATATATATTTTCGTAAAATTTTTCGAAAAACTTATGAATTTTTTAACAGACTTCGTCAGAAATGTGCGCATCCAAAATCACAGCTTGTTCCACCAGGTAGTTCTTGAGTTATGCTTAAAAAACTACCCGCATTGCAAACTGTTTTTAAACAATTACAAAATGAATTTCATATTAGGAGTTCCAAACTTTAAAAATTCATAATTACCAAACTTACTTAACCGAATGGCTTCTTGTTTGGTATTTCTAGAAACTTTATTGAAAAAGCCAAATATGATGTAAAAATTAAGTGTTTGTCATAATGAACAGATGAAAGTTTTTCAACTAGGTAAATCATAATAAATTATAACATCTTGTAATAATATATTTCTTTTAAATGCTCTTTAGCATTTAAAAGAAATATAGGTAAATCATATGCAATGGTTAAAATATCATAGTTGAGATTTATTCCATCAGAGCGAAAAATGCCGGGACCAGGACTCGAAACTGGGCACTTTTGGCTTGCCGTGCCAACGCTCTTCCTACTGAACTATCTCAACGATATCCTGGCTGGCATAATTCGCTCTTATTTGTTGGACATTGCTGCGAACTGCAGCGCTAATTTTATTCATCCGAACTATCATTTTACATGATGAATGTAATACAGTACGGAAATGGTATACAGGAGTTTCCCTGTTGTATCATGTAAAATGCTATAGTTATAGCTCGAATGAATTAATCTAGCGCTGCAGTTCGCAGCCATGTCGAACAAATAAGAGTAAATTATGCCAGCCAGGATATCTTTGGGATAGCTCAGTAGGAAGAGCGTTTGGAACGGCAAGCCAAAAGTACCCAGTTTCGAGTCCTAGTTCTGGCATTTTTCGTTCTGTTGGAATAAATCTCAACTATGATACTCCACCCATTGCATATGAAGTGTTCATATTGAAAATTTCAGAGTTTGGTATAATTTCAGTATGAAGACGACTTCTAAGCTTTTTTTTTTTAAACATAAACTGAAAGATAATGTATTTTCCAATCGAATGGCTATTGCCTTTTTCTTCTTTTTTAACTGTTCTATATCTATAATACTTGAAAGCATTGTAATCGAAATTTTTTTGCACTTCCGGTTTTCGACGGATTTACACGTTTTAGGGATCAGAGATCCAGAAAAACATGTTTATACAAAATGTCTACCTCTCCGTCTTTCCGTGTGTCCGTCCTCATTGTATAATCGAAAACTGTATGAAGTTATGCATAGAATTGGGTTATATTTCTTTTATATGATTTTGGCTATGGCCAGCAGGTCCTTCTTGAATTTGGAGACATTCCGCTGGAAGAGGGCGCTGTAATAGCGATTTTTGTGCCATTTTCATTATTTTACCACCGAAAAGTGTATGAAGTTTAGTATAGAATTGCACCAATTTTTTTTTATGGGTTTGTGACTATGACCAGCAGGTCCTTCTTGAATTTGGAGATATTCCGACAGAAGGGGGCGATTTTTGTGCAGATTTTGTAAGCGATTTTTGTGCGAATTTCTCGATTTTTCGTACTTCTGTTGTAAATCAGCTGCTCGTGTAGCGAAGGTAATCCGGCGCTCCATAAACAGCTGATGTACAACAGAATAACGAAATATATTGATTTTATTGGCGCTGTGATGGCGAATTTTTAAGTATTAGCACGTATGAGATAAACGATAGTTTTGAGATTGGCACATCTGACTAGTTTTTTCTGGGACAATTTGGCGATGAAAATGTATGAAGTGTGGTTTTTTTTTTTCTCTTTTGTTTGGTTGACTTTACTTTTTTCCCCAGTATGTAAAATTAAAAAAAAAAAATTAATTTTTAAAATCAAAAATTCGAAATTTTGGACACGTTTAAAATTTTCTAACTTCTGATAGACTAACTCTTTTTGCATACTTTTCCTTTACATTTTTGAATACAGAAAAGAACAATTTATAATTTTCTTCAGGATTATACAAAATATTTATTTAAAAAAGTAACAATCTTTAAACGAAAAAAGACTTTTTTTTTTAAAAAAAAGTGCATTTTACTACGAGAATTATTTTTTGAAATTTTTCTGTTAAATTAAAAAAAAAACATTTGAACATGGTTTAATGAATATATAACTGGAAAACACTGTACACATTTTCGTAATTTTATCGTTCATAAACATTTTATATGTATGAATTTAAATATGGTTAATCTTGAAAAAATACTTACTGAGATAAATCGATTTGAAAATGAACTAGTTAAAAATCTCAAGTGAACCAAGACGTTCTGGACGACTTTCAATATTGGGTTTTATTTTAAATTACCCGAAACAAAGTTTCATAGTCTAACTTTTGTTAAAAGTCTTACACCTTAGATGAGCGAAAAAAAATTAAGACACCAGATGATATACTTGTTAAAATTCTCAAGTGAACCAAGACGTCTTGAATGGCATTGGGAAGAGGTTTTTAATTAAAATTTTAAAAATATCATCACACCTTGCTGTTGTTTATATTTCCTGAGACTGTTCACGTTCGCATACAAAGTTTACTGCCAAACCAGATTTCACGGACAACATTCGATAACGAATATAATAAAAACTAACAGACTGGAAATTCTTAGAATTTTAACAATATCTTCCCGTTAAAAAATATTGAATTATAGACTGGATTGTTCTCTTCCCTCTCCCTGGTTTTCGCACGAGAGCTTAATGTACGTTTTCACACGCATTTGCTTAAAAACTAATCATTATGTGGTTTATCTTCTTATTCTTCTAGAATACCAGCTCAATTATTCAAAATGTTGCGGAAGATGCATGTAAAAATATTCCACGATACTTCACCGAAATAGTTTTCTTTTCGACTTATTTTATTTTATTCAATTTTATTATTTTATTTTCAGATGATAGCATTACAAACTAGAATATTGTAGGCTAGTTCACAGTGTTTGATGAGAAGGATTCGTTGTAATTAAAATACTGTAAAAATCTTTAATATTTTGATTGAGCAATTTTAAATGTACAGACTGCACAACAGCAACTGCCTATTTTGTGAATGTTACTGAATTAAAAACATCTTATATCTAATATAAAAGGCTTATAATAGCTTGGATGTGCATATAAAAATTTTCAACGATACGTCACCGAAATAGTTTTTTCCCGAATTATTTTATTCTATTCTATTTCATTTATTACTTTTTTTCAGATGATATGTAGGCTATAGTTCACAGTGTTTGACGAGAAAGATTCGTTTTAATCAAAATACTGTAAAAATCTTTAATATTTTGATTGAGCAATTTTAAATGTACAGACTGCACAACAGTTAATTTTGTGAATGTTACTTAATTAAAAACATCTGCTATCTAATGTAAAAGACTTAAATAGCTTGGATGTGCATGTAAAAATATTCCAATATACTTCACAAAAATAGTTTTCTTTCCGACTTATTTTATTTTATTCTATTTTATTAATTTTTTTTTTCAGATGATAGCATTACAAATTAGAATATTGTAGGCTAGTTCACAATGTTTGACGAGAAAGATTCGTTTTAATCAAAATACAGTAAAAATCTTTAACATTTTTATTGAGCAATTTTAAATGCACAGACTGCACAACAGTTTATTTTGCGAATGTTTACTTAATTAAAAACATCTGATATCTAATGTAAAAGACTTACGATAGCTTGGAATTTTAAAAGATATTAGACAATAGTTATATTTATTTGTTTGCGTACGAATGGTTTCAATCGTTTTTACGTTTCTCAAATTATCGATAAAATTTTAGACTATTATTTAGGTTGGTGACAGTAGATGTGAAGGTGCTCCTCACGACTCATTGTTAGAGAAACCAATGATATATATATATATAACTAAATCTCGGATTGAAAAATTGACAAATATACTTAAAATAAGAAACACGTTCTTTCACCTCAAAACATGCCAAGTTATGCAAACTCCATGAAAGGTAATTAAAACTACATAAAAAGAGAAGAAGAAAAAATAAAATAAAGTGTTTAAAAATTTAGGGGTTTAATTTACACTTTTTTTTGTTCTCGGAATCGGAAAGCATTTCCAGATTATCTGTAATGGCGAGCTTGGCCATTAGACCTCTGTTACATCATTTTTTAAAACTTCACAACGTGATGTTTTTTGGAACGCATTAAACTGTGTTTAATATAACAATATGCCTCAACAGATGATTGTTAAAAAAGACGTTTTTTGTTTATCTAGTGATGCAGTTTTTATCTCACGCTTTCAAAGAATTAAAGGATAGATCCAAATACTTTTTTGCAAAGTAAATTTCGACATTTAGTTCTATAATTCACATGTACTATAACTATAACCCAGAATTTATGCAAAAAATTTTCTTCATGTGATAAAGCTTGAATGTAAATTGGATAAAACAGATAAAAGAAAAGACGTATTATATGTATAAACTGTATTTTTTAATATTGTAATGGAGAAAATGCATAATTATACGCGATCGCGGAAGAACTAAAATAATTAACAAAATGTATATTGAGCAAAATAAAGCGCTTTGGTGCGTGACTAAAATATAGAAGCAGGCTAGATTTTAATCTGAACAAGGATCAAACAGCTGTATCACATACTTTTGTTTTTCTTTCCATTTACTCTTTTTCATAAATTCACAAACCAAGAGAAAGATTTTGAACCCCCTGGGCAAAGTTTTGTATGCTAAACGCAAGTCAACCAAGTTATAAAATGTAACAGTTAAAAACCCGAACAACAGCGTGATAAGTGATAACGCAAGAGTAAACATAAATAATACTTATTAAAAGAAATAACTATATTTCTAACAATTTTACATAGGAATTCTAACTTAGGGAACAATTTGGTACATTTTACCACTGTCCAGTTCATGTGAAATTGCCTCCGCGAATAATTAAATTATTAGAGTAAATATTGAAGAGATTAGAAGCCACACTGTCCTAAGCCGGATGGTATATAGATTGGTCGATGAGGTATCCGCCGATATTACATGAAGTATCAAATTAAAAGCCTCTTCTGCAGATTGGCATTATTTGTGATTATGTGTGTAAATAACATAGAAATAAGTGGTAACGTATTACTTATGATTACGTGTAACAATAATTCATAACGAAATAAGTAACGTATTATATTTGTGATTATGTGTATAACGTTAAGTGATAACTGAAGAGTATAAATGTAAACGATATTTATTAAAACGGAAAAAACTCCATAAATTTAGCAATCCTACATATTAATTCCATCTGAAAGAACATTGTGATACATTTTATTACTATCCAGTTCATGCACAAAAATTCCGATTTTAATTAACTTATTAGGTTAAATAGTGATGGGATTAGAAGCCACAGTTTCCAAAACGGGAATCATATGTAGAACCAAATTAAAATCATCTGACAACGGTTCGTTAGATTGACACTATTTGTGATTATTTGTGTAAATCACTACGAAATGAACGATAAAGTAAGAATAAAGTATTATTTGTGATTATTTGTGCGGTTATGCGTAATATTAGTTGTTACCCTGTGACTAAATAACAACGCAATAACTGATAACCTAGGAATACATTTAAATAGTAATATTTATTAAAAAACATAACCATACATTAAGCAATCCAACATATAATTCCATCTTGGAGAACAGTTTGATACAATTTACCACTGTCCAGTCCGCGCAAAATTTTTTTGAAGTTAATTAAGTTATCAGGTTAAATAGTGAAGGGATTAAAAGCTACAATTTCCTAAGCCAGAAGGCATATCGATTGGCAAATTAAGTATCCGCAGAGCCGACATTACGTTTAGTACCAAATTAAAAGCCTCTGACATCGGTTCTGCGGATTCACATTATTTCTCATTATGTGTGTAATTAACAACGCAATAAGCGATACAACGTAAGAGCAAACGTGAATAATATTTATTAAAAGAAAAAACACATACTTAGAAATCCTACATATTAATTCCATTTCAAAGAACATTTTCATATACATTTTATCACTGTCCGGTTCATGTTTAAAAAAAATGTCCGCGGTTAATTAAGTTATTAGGTTAAATAGTGAAGGGATTAGAAGCCACAGTTTTCTAAGCCGGAAGGCATATCGATTGGTCCATTATATATCCGCCAACATTACGTGTAGTACCAAATTAAAAGCCTCTGACATCGGTTCTACAGATTGACATTATTTGTGATTCGACCAGATTCTAGCCACACAACCTTTTTAATTCGAAAAGTACGAGGAGATCGCACGCGATGTTCGTTGCTCGCATGGGAAGTAGAATGTAGCAATAATAGATGGGACAGATTTCTTTAAGGAGAAGGGCACCATTGATCGGAAGATCCATTTCTGAAATGGTAATTGTTTTTCGGAAAATATGGTTTCGAAGAATCGCCGGTGTGTTGGATGATTTATGTAGCAGGGAAAGATTTTCTTTACATGGTGTTTCCTTTTTCTTTTTCTTTGGCAATGAAGAAGCTAGTGAATAAATAAGTGATAGTCGGTATAAGTATATGTGATAATTATGACGAATAAAATATAGTGATGGGAGAGAATTATTGTTTAAAAAAAAGGATTTAATATTATATTAATAAATAAAATAAGGAATATTATATATTATATTTAGTATTTTATTTATTAATGTATTTGAATATATTAATTAACAAAATACGGGATGAATGGTTTCAAAGAATCTTCGGTGAGTTGGATGATTTATGAAGCATGGGAAGATTTTATGTACATGGTGTTTCCTTTATCTTTTCCTTTGGTAATGAATTTGAGGAATTAATAAGTGAGAGTTAGCATGTGAATATGTAATAATTAAGAAGAAATAAAATATTTTGATGATAAAGAATCATTTTAAAAAGTATTTAGTGTTATATTAACCTTCTATGAAGTTAGTGAATTATCAAATGAAAAAAAAAAAAGTCTGTGAGCATGTGATAAGTATGACCAATGAAATTGGACGGTTAAAGAATCATTTAAATATACATATATTTAGTGTTATATTAATAAATAATATTAGGAATAATATACTTTATATTTAGTATTTTATTTATTAATTTACGGCAAATATAGTTTTGCAGAATCGCCGGAGTGTTGGACTATTTATGTTAGCAGAGAAAGATTTTCTTTACATGGTGTTTCCTTTTGCCTTTTCTTTACCAATAAATTTGGCATATTAACAAGTGATAGTTAGTACATAAATATTTGATAATTGTGACGAATAAATAATTGTGATAACAAAGAATTGTTTTAAAAAATAGTATTTAGTGTTATATTAACTCTTTACAATCCACCCAAATAATGTTAAAAAAAAAAAAAAAATGTCACATTTTGGATTAGAATAATTATTCTTGACGCAAAAAAATCCATTTAAAGTCAATATTAAACCAGACCCGAATTTCACAAAATATTTCTGCCAAGTCACATTCCGATCCGAAGCTGACAAAGCAATTTTCGGCACTCCGAAAACCGCATACTTTAAACAAGAATACAACCCTAATCTGACCAGAAATACGAAATAATAATAATAATAATAATAATAATAATAATAATAATAATGCCAATAATAATACAATTACGGAAAATTAAACTAAAATCATGTTTCTAATATTGATTCTTTCATAAATAGAAATTAAAACTCTTGAATGGATAAAGGTAAAATTGTGGTACAAGTGTCTACCTGTACTACTCGTTAATGTTAATCCTATGGGGGTTTTTTTTTAAGTATCTCGTTTGAATTTCAATATTTTAAAATGATTTTTTTTTTTTTTTTTTTTTTTTTTTTTTTTTTTTTTTGCATTGGATAGCTGATCTCAATCTCTACAAAGGCCGTATTTTACTTTTTCGATTTTACCTGCAGATATTTTTTATGAGGATAATTTTATTTTCGAAACCGGTTCCGAAAGTGAAAGTATCCTAATAAAAAATAAACCTGTAAACAATATCGAAAAAGTAAAAATCATCCTTAATAGAGATCAAGATCAGCAATACAATAAAAAAATAAAAAAAATCATTTAAAAATATCGAAATTAAAACGAGATTCCTTAAAAGATCTCTCCCATAGGATTAACATTTTCGCCACTAGGGGGCGCTGCAGTAACTCTCATATGATAGCGCGTTAGTCGTTTTTTCATAGGGAGGCACTTGTTCCTAAATTTTAGTTTTATCCGTTCAATCCGTTCAATTCAAGGTGCTTTCCTATGCCATTAGTTATTTTTTGAAATATATCAGGTGTTTCCGAACCCGAATAAAATACGAAGAAATATATATAAAACACATAACACACAATCATGTAATTCATGCTGTCATAGTCATGTAATTATTGTCATTTTACTGTAAACGGTAAGTAAAAAAACAAAACAAAAACCACAGCAATAAGATAGTTTCAAGATTAATAAATTACTAGCTCTCTTCATCAGATGACTTACTCGCAGAGATATACCCAGACAAGGGTGAAACATTCTATCTGACTGTTTTATGAATATAAATTAATGAATCGATAAAATCAATTCGAATTATTGACAGATCTCTTTCGTAATTAATTATTTTGTCAACCACTATACAAATAATTTGAATCAAAATATCTTCTACGAATGCAGACTTCGCATTCAAGAAAGAAAAAAAAAAGTATTTTTTAATGCTAAAGGGATTAATCATTTATTCGCATCATATTGCTTTGTTTTCGGGTGCACATGTGTTACACGCACGCACACACACACAAAAAACAAACAAAATAAAGTTTAAATTTCCTATCTTTATTTAAATACTATATTTCTCATTTTACACATTATTTGTTCATCTCTATTTTTAGAAATGGTGAAAGGAAAAAATAAACTAACCCGTATAATAACTGTCGCATTTTCATTTATATATTAAGCTAAACTTAACGTTAAAAAAAGTGACGCATAAAAGTTTTAATTAATTCTAACTATTCACATTGATTGAATTATTATTAATTTCAAGATATTTACTTTATGAAACGAGACAATTATCAAGAAATTGCTTAATATTTATATTTTTTTAATGTGTGAAACTGCAGAAAGAAAAAGATTATAAATGTTTATTTCGAGATCAGGAATTTACACTATTTCTGTTTAATGCCACACTTCTACTTATATCCTCAAATTAAATTTATTATTAAAAATATAAGATTTTTTACGAATTCGCAATACCGAATTCCAAAGGGGCTATTTTCCGACACATTTTTTAATTCTTTTTTGTTCGCATGTTATTCAGAAACTTTGTAATCGAAACATGTTTTCCATTTTATGGTAAAGGCAGAAGAAAAAACTGTCAAAATCGGTTTTTTAAACTGAATTCCCGATTCTTCAGCGCCAGAAAAGTGAAAAACCTGTTGTCACCGGACACAAATACATTATAACTCCATAAGTAGTTTATTTATCAAAAAACGGAAAACTCATTTCGTTTCCAAATCACTCCAATAGTCAGGCGTGTCAATTTTAGGCCTTTGCGTTTAAAAATGAGTCAGAAATTGTGTCAGAAAGTTTCGCGTCGTTTAGCAGATCATTTGAGAACCACTTTAACGAATGGGTGAGTGGGACCGAATTTGTATTATTAAATGATTTGTTTCTTTCAACCTTAAAATAATAATAATAATAATAATAATAATAATAATAATAATAATAATCCAGGGAAATGATAATGAATTGTACTAATTTGAACTCACGTATGTTGTATGTTTAACATTCTCAGCGTCAGGGCCGGCATAACCATCGGGCAAACGGGGCAGCTGTCCAGGGCCCCATGGCTGTTGGAGTCTTGTTAGGGGCCCCGAGCTACTCTATACCATTCAAAATAATGTTACCCTGTGTAAAATAATGATATCATTGCTCTAAATTTGTCTTTAAATTTTTTCCCAGAAAAAAGTTAGTATTAACTTTATTTATCACAGCGAAAGTTGATATAATTGTCGGGGAATGTATAGATATGAAAATCCTGAAAGCAATAGTAAATGCAAACACTAAAAAATAAATATTTAAAATATTATAAAGGATAGTAGATTTTTAGAAATTAAAAATTATTATACACATTACATGTGAAAGAATTTGCATGCTATTTTTCCTACATTATAAATTATTCTATGATATATACAAGTTTTAAAAACGATTTTTATTAAGTGAATATTGCAGACAGAGACGTTGGGCTCCAGTAAGTGATTTGCCATGGTCCCGCGAGATATTGCGCCGGCCCTGCTATTTTTGCGTTTAGAGAAAATATCAAATACCTGTTTAAAGATTGGGATTAAACTAATTTCATTTTATTACCAATCTACAATTGAATACTTTTAGAAAAATGAATAGGTTAATAGGGTAGAAACTCCCCCCAAAAACAGGCCCAGCCTTGGACCCCCCCCCCCCCCTCATTTGTTTTTAAGACGGGACCTGAATATTAGCTTTTATCCTTTTTTACACCACTCGTATTTCATTCTGTTTCTTTCAGTTTCCTCGGAAACAGTAATATTTTCAACTATAGCGCCCTCTCATGTAATAATTCTTAACTAAATTTTTTTTTAATTGAAAGTTGTTGATTCAGAACGGAAATCGAAGTTCCAAAAGTATTATAAAAAGAAAAACTAACAACGTCTCGATCCTTAATGTTTTTTTTTTTTTTTTTGGTTTATCGTTCCAGGTCTGTTTTAAAGAATATCTCTTTTTGGCTCTGGCTTCAGTTTTTCTTCCACCAAAAATAACTTTTTAAAAAGAATTTCGGCTCAGATCCCGATACAATTCCGGATTTCAACAAATCCTCAAAAGGTGTACATGTAAGCTAAAAAATACCATCAATAAAATTAATAAAATTATCATCATACGAAGTTATTACATTCCTATTTAATTTCAACCTGGGATTCTCACTTTTTTTTTTTTTCTTACAAAATTCTTGTTTTGTTTGATACAAAAGGTTAAACATTTATATTCAAAGTGCGCCCTGACAAAAAAAAAAAAAAAAAAAAAAAAAAGTTGAGAGGAGGGAGAAGGAGGGGTGGAACTTGTCGTAAAAGGTCCGTTCTTCGGGTTTATACTTGGGGCGCATATGTGTTAAATATGCCATTGTTTATTTCTATAGCATAGTTAATAGTTAATAAAATTTTTCATTCTGGCAGTTTGATTAATTTTAGTGTACATGATTTCTGTTTAAATTTTTGCCATGACTTATATAAAAAAAATTAAGGGTCTGAAGTAAATGACATAAATGATTTGTTTTTAACTGTTGAAAAGTGTTTATGAATTCGGTTTGTCTGTCTGTCTGTCTGTCCGTGCTCTAACTCTCGTAAATTTTCTCGGATTGTCATGAAGTTTTTACACATTATTGAATTTTACTATAGAATGTTCGGTATTGAAAATGAAGTGTGTGGCATTCATAGTTCATTTACAGGGACACACAAAATAATTCCACTACTTGTCTATGGGGGAGAAATCGTTTGCGGCGCATTTAATTGATATTACGATATTTCAAACGTAATGAAATCAGTATGCGTTACTGAAGTGGACTAAAGTTGCATTTTACAATTCGTAGCATTTATAGTTTAATTACTAGGACGCACAAAACAATGCCTCTACATTATGATCTATGGGGAAAATCGCTTACGGTGCATTTTGAATATGTTATGACACTTGAAACAGTTTAAAAGGATCACTAAGGTTCAATACAACTTATTTTCGATAGATTATAGAGTGCCTAGGATTTATTGTTCATGTACAGAGACGCGCAAGAGAATTCGTATAAAGGACTGACTATGATCGGTAATTGCTAGACGTGCTCTTTTCGCTGTGATATACAATTTTATGTCATTTTTAGTGTATTACGTGTTGTTTACAAATTCTGTAGACCCTATACAGGGCTGCACAAAATATTTCAAATAGGGACAGCAATGCCTGAAAATGAAATTTTAATGAGTTTTGCTTTTTTTTAAATCGCTTATTTAGATATCTCATTTCATAGTATGAAAAAAATTAAATTTCTTAGTAATATTCTCTTAGTGTGCTTCATAATCTATGCCAGACGCATGATTTTTCGTTCTTGTTTAATTTGTCTTTTAAATATTCAAAATTTTATAAATTGAATTAAAAATATTTTTTTTTTGACGATTTATTTATGAAGCAGAAAAATAACATTGGTTCATTTCCGGAACTGAATAAAATATTTAGATTCAATTTTGGTTTTTCGGTCGATCAGAAATAACGATTTTTTTCTGGTTTTCTGATAGGTTTTGGTTTATTACTCTGGAATTCTTTTAAGAAACAAGCTGAGGGTTTTTTTAATATTTTCTAAAATCTTTAACTGAAACACGTTTTAACATAATCCATACGAAAGTCACATTTATATATCTGTAAAATGTTATGTGGTGTTCATGTATAATTGCAGTTCATTGCTTTTTACGCACACTTTTGTGATTTTTATGAGACTGACAAAGTTAAAAATAAATAATCTTAAATAATGCACATATTCAGGAATATTGACATACTCTCTATATATTTTAAATGAAAAAATTTAAATAGATTTTTGCTGCATAACTTTTGGAATAATATTTATTATCCGACATGGGATGGTTTCTGATTTACAAAACAAAATAAATAAATAAATAAAAATAAAAATAAAAATAAATAAATAAATAAAATAATAATAATAATAATAACATTATAAAGCATTCAGTAATAAAGAAATTAATCACTATCGCAATTTAATAAATTATCATATCTTAAAAAAGGAGAAACAACATACCATTTATCACATGAGTGGTGATCTGGTTTTTTTAGCTTGCTTGTTTAGTACAACTTTGTCATCAATTTCTTTTTGTCCCCTGAAAATGTTTTCTTTTTTTTCATTATACATTTTCTATATATATTTTATTTTAATATTATGTATTTTTTCTTTCTTATAATCTGAATGTCAATTATTCAATAGTTAGTCAACACTTTTTAAAACGCCATGGGAAAATGTTTTGATATCGTTAACAAATTACGTACATAATTTTCTTTTGTCATAAATGATAAATGAATTTTCCCGTTTGTTACACTCTATTTATTATATTTTAATTTTTCCTATTAAAATTTGACTGTAAACTGTAAAAATAACTGTAAAGAGTAAAACGAAGTTTTTTCTTCAGTAATGTTTTTTAACAGAATATGGGATAAAACTTTTCAAGTGGCTTAATAAAATTTTCATCTTGTTTCACTCTGTTTGCACTGCATGTTACATATATACAAGGGTTGTATTCAAGGGTTCAAGGGTTTTTCTTTTTAATCTTTTCTTAACAATCTATTTTTGATAAATTAAGGCTGTTCTCAAATCCAAACGGGCTACTTCCTGATACAGTGTTTAATTCATTTTTGTTAGGAACGTATGAAATTGAGAAGTGTTCTTATTAACACTAGAATTAATACCGAGTCGAGCTCGTATCACCGTTGTTTTTCAAAATAAATCTTTGAAATTTTTTGATTTTTCCTAAATATTCTGTATAGTGCCTTAACAAGAATTTAGTTGAACTTCAAAATATACTTTTTTATCTACAGCACTGAGAAAAATAATACTTTCAGATCTGAGTAAATCGATGTTTTCATTTTGTTGTGAAACTTTTTGTTTCAAATAGGACGACCCAATGCTTTGAATTCTGAAATACCAGAAATACTCAGAATATTGAAACATGGACATATGCAATACTGAGCACATAGAGATCAGTTCATACTCATTTTTCAAACATGGACATACTCAAAAATGATTAGAATCAGTTCAAACTCATTTTTGAAATATGGACATATTAAAAAATGAGCACATAGAAGTCATTTCATACTCATTTTTGAAACATGGACATACTCAAATAGGAGTTTTATTCTTGATGTTTTATTCTTGAGTGTGTGCATGTTTTCAGAAATGAGTATATCTATGTTTCAAACTTGAGTAATTTTGATTCAAAGCCATTTTGACAATGCGACATACTCATATTTGAGTATATTTTGCACAGTTTTGAAAATGTCGTTTTTAGAGTGAGGTCTGTATTGATTCGATGGAAAGTATAATGTAAGTAAAAAAATCATTGAGCTATATATAATTAATTTTTATTGTGTTTTATATTTAATTTTTATTGTGTTTTGTTAATAACTTATTAATCTGTAAGGAGCATTATTATGAAATTTAAATTGATAATTAAAAAAAAATATTATTTGAAAGCTATTTCTTAATTTTAATCTACTTTGAAATTAGAAATTTAAATTTTCTTTCTTAGCATGTATTCACTAAATTTCCTATTATGTAATATTCCAGAAGCTAAAGTGTATTAATCATTAATTAAAAATCTCTGTATTAATCAACAAACCTTATTGTGTGCCTGTAGACAATAATCGGTTATAACCCAAGATGTAATTCATTTATCGGAAAATGAAAAAGATTGGTCGATTATAAATAACTTTAATAATCATGCTTGCAAGTATCATGCTTTTATGTTCAAAAATAAGTAAGAAAATATGTCACAAATTTTCGCGTTGTTGAACAAGGTAAAAAAATATTTTTTGAGAACCGCCTTAAATTACGATAGAAAAAAAAAAAAAAAAAAAAAAAAAAAAAAAGAAGGAGTTTGAACGTTTGCTATTCATGAATTATTTTCTAAAAAAAGGAAAGTATAAATATTCCTGTTGATGACAATCTCCTGTCTTAACCCTTCAGTTCTCACATAATAGGATATGTAGCAATAATTCCTTCACAATTTTCATACACAAAACGTGTAAAAATTTTTATACTAACGATAAATCGGAAAAAAAGTCAGTACTCATCTTTTACAAAAATTTCGAAGTGTCGCGAATCAAAAGGACACGAGGATGTTTAGAAAGTTATAAAAAGCATCTGGTTATAGTTGCAACTATTGCTTAGTTATAAACACCTTCATTAATTCCCCAATAAGCCAAAAGATGGGCTTGTACCCCTGAACTTGCCTGTGGTGTTTTTCATTCTTAGAATTACAATGCAAAAAAAGGGACGCATCTTGGATGGTGCAATAGGAACTTGGTGTTAATCGCTTCTAAAATTTTTGCTTTGTTAGAGGGCTGTCTTTTCAGAAAATAAAAAAAAGTACAATCCTAATAGCAAACAAGTATACAACTAAAAGTCTTTTAGTCAATTCGACGTCTTTGTAGCGTCAAAATCGATCATAATCAGAACGATCTTTACTTCGTCGCATTATGACTCTCAGGCCGTCACTTTGTGATTCCATTGTGAAGTCACTGTGGCTGATTTTTGAATCATTTGCACATTGTCACAAAATGAAACGTATCGACTTCGCAATGACGTGGATAAGACTCATTTTCCACGTCACGTGATGACAATGTGCGGAAATAACTGTTACATTTGAGTCATTGTGCTTTGACCTTTTGGTTGCATTCGGGTCACAGTGCTATTACGGAATTTCTCAATAAAAAACCGAAGTTTAAAATTATATATCAAATTAAAATTAAATCGTACTTCAATTACAAATTTACATATATTAATGAGAGACTGCCATCACAGTCGTAAAGAATAAATAAATAAATGGAATATAGTTAAAAAATAAAAATAAAAATCTGAAAATAAAAAATACTTTAACTGCGAGATCGATCACGTCTAGTCTGAAATTTTTAAGGATGTCGTTTATGTAATTTTACTTTTTTTTTGATAAATTTCCCCCTTTCTAAAAATGGGTTTACATGATTCCAAAAAAGATAAATATGAGTTGTTGAAATTGAATTCGCCCGCATGCTAAGGTGTATAAAAGAATCTTTTCCGTGATACGTGTATTTACAACTCCTAATGCTAAATTAATATGCATTATTTCATATTTCTTGCTATAACTACTATCTGAAATGCATTTTTCGAATTTATTCTTTACTCAGCTTTTCAGTCAAGATTATATACGATTGTCCTTTTTAGCTATTTTTTAAGAATAAAAGTTAGGGGAATACAATATTCGTAAAAAAAATATGAATAATAACACTTCAGGAAGGGATCACTATTTTCGCTTGAAGGGATATATTTAGAGCGCATACTGAATGGGAAACGATTCTAGTTTTTATAAATTGAAAAGAAAAAAAAAACAAAAAGGATTATAAGTCCGGCCTACTTGGACTAGGCAGGATCGAACTCGTAAATTTTGGCATTTAAGTTCAAATTACTTTAATAATTTTATTAAGAAACGTATTGAAGTATGAAAACTTATGGAAGAATTTTAATGCATCTCTTCTGTTATTACCAATAGTGTACCAATGGTTATAGGGAACTGTCGTAAGAAGTATATCACATTTGATAAATATATAAAATTTTTAATGCAATTTTCTACTGGAGACAAAATTTGTAATTATTCATCGAGTTGCTCATATATAAATTCAAAATTTCATATCAGAAAATCAAAAGTTCAAAAGCTCATATATAAATTCATATAACTTTTCGTTGTAATTCATGTAAGAATTTTCATACATTAATTATCTGATAATGATGGTTAAAAGATTATTACAATGTAACCCTTTAATACAAAATTGAAAACTGCATTAAATTAACACTAAAACGTGTTTTATTATCGTCGAGTAAAATTTTACATATAAAATGAATCTATCACATTTGCATTCTGAAACAGAAATAAATCAAATCTATTTTAATACTTGGAAATTTTTCCATAGAAAATTTCTCATGCCTTCCATTCATAATATTTCAAAGTTTAATTGCTGAAAAGTCATATAGCCAACATAGTGAAAGAGCATCCAAGCCGGGACTTGAACCCGGGTAATCGTTCCAAGTGGTTCAGTTGGTAGAACGTCAGTGCGTTATACTGATGACTCGGGTTCGAGTCCTGGCTTGGATACTTTTTCACTATGTTGGCTATTCGCCTTTTAAGCAATTAAAATTTGAAATATTAGAAATAAATCAATCACGATTTTGAAACTGCAAATGACTCTTTTTATTAGATAGTAGTTTTGCATAACCGAAGAAACCACAAAGTGACAGTGACTGAAACATCATAACATTATTCTTACTTCAAAAAGTTTATTCTGAAATATTCAGTTGAGGCTGTTTCCAAACCAGCCTACTTTCTGACCCATATTTTAATTCCTTTTTGTTCTAAAACACAAGAAATTGACAGGTTTTCTTATTGGTTGGTTGGTTGATTTATGATTATCTACACGAGGGATATAGGCCCTAGGGGGAGTGCCCTCCGTGGGGGTCTTTCTAAGTTATCCTAACCCGTATTTACGGCAAAATTTTGTATTTGATGAACTTATTTTTGCCAAATTAAAAATAAAAGTTTAAAATATTTTTGTTTAAATATAGTTTCTGAGTGCATTTCTTAATATTGAGAGGAGAGAAAAAATGCAGTCTGTGCTCATTTCTTAGGTCATTTTTTATATAAAAAAACAAAAAGCCGGATTAAATAACTTGGTCGCTAGAGAAAGTAACTTTGTTGCCAGTGGTCCTTAATTTGATGTGAAAATTTTGAAAATATAGCCCTCGAAGTAAAAATCAATCTCAATAATCCTCTTTTTTTACTTTTAAATTTATTATAAAATTTTTAAGTAATATTTTTATAAATCCTGGAGTCAATAACATGAAACCTTTTCTGTATATAATAGTGAAAAAGTAATAAAATCGGGAAAGTAGTTCTTGAGTTATATCAAAAATTAAATACGTTTAAATTTAAAAATTTAAAAATTGTATAAAATTTTTTTCATAGTTTTAAAAACTTTTTATTTGTAAAATAATCTTAATAAAATTTAACCCCCGAACTGACCCCCTTAAAGTTGAAGCAGCGCAAAAAGAATTGCTGTTATATAGTAAGAAATAGACTATATCATTAGGCTCCGTCACTCCAGAATTAGAAAATATTATTAAATTATTTTTACAAAATAACGCAACTAATGCAATTCAGTAAAAGGTATGCTGCGATTACTTTTAATGACTGGTTAGATAAAAATAAGTTTACTTTTATAAAGTTATAAAAGCTAAATTACCAAACGTAACTAGTATAACATGTTAAGAAGAGAACTTAATCACAAAAAGCCTTGATGTCTCTATAATAATTCGCCAGAAAATAATATTAATTTGTAATGTTTGTGCTGGTCTGGTGTGGGTTTTGTCAAAGACTCACACATTTTAAGACATCACAATTTTAATAATATACAGCACAAAACGACAAAACACAAAACACAATAGAAAATCAACATTTGGTCTCGGGACGAGATCCATTCTCGAAACTAACTATTACAACTCAACTACATCTACAGAGTTACAGAACCGCGAAAAGTTACTCGCTCTCTTCAGTTCAGTTCGGACTTGGCAAAATATTGGCAATAGCGCCATCTATACGTTGTTTCATTTAGGGAAAGGCAGTTATTTTGTTATAGCCTCCCCCTCTGGTTCCGAAGTCGTCCCGACGAGGAATCAGAAATTTTAGGCGGTCGACCACGCTTCCGTAGCGGTTGCACGGGCAATTCATCAGCACCTCGATATGGACTGAGTGCGGATGTGTGGTAAGTGCCTACCGAAATGTTAGGATTATTTGGATGAGCAATTTCATACGTTGTTAATGATTTTTGAGTTAAGATAGTATACGGACCATCACGGCGCGGCATGAATTTAGCACTCCGTTTTTGTTTAGCGTTACTAAGTGGATGTAAAGTCACCCACACCTGATCTCCAGGATTGTAATTTGGACCTGCTCTACGCTTCCTATCCGCATAGAATTTACGTTTATCTTGCTTTTCTTCAACTAGATCATGTACTCTAGATGAAAAGTTTGCGAAATTTTTAAGGTATGGGGTAATTTCAGGGACGAAATTATCGTTATGAATCACAGTTCTTAAATCATGCGTAACATCGTCGAGTGTACGCATCTCACGCGCAAATTGCAAATATGCGGCCGTTTGACCGGTAGTTTCACATTTTGCGGAATTCATTGCAAACCTAACAGCTGGTAAGCGCTCTTCCCAGGAGCTATGGTCGTCTCCTACTAAAATGGCAAGTCGAGGTTTTAAATCGCGATTTTTACGCTCAACAGGGTTCGCTTGGGGGTGGTAAACAGGTGTTAGACTTTGTTTAATGTCCAACAGATGACATAATTGTTGCATGACATCGCTCACAAATTGGGGTCCATTATCATTAACTATTCTTCTGGGTAAGCCATAACGTAAAAATATTTCATTAAGGAGAGTTAATGCACATTCCCTAGCAGTAGCCTGTGATAATGCAAACAGCTCCACCCACCGTGTTGCACAATCCTCAACAATAAAAATCCATCTTTTTCCAGTTTTACTTTCTGGAAGAGGCCCAAACAAATCTATCGAGAGAGTTTCTAGCCTTTGAGCATAAATTGGAGTTTGCAGCAGTCCAGCTGGTTTTTGATTTGAGGCTTTATACCGGTTGCAATCAGGACAAGCTTTAACATAATCTGATATGAATTTTCTCATGCCGGTCCAGTAATATCTTTTAACAATTCGACGGAAAGTTCCTTCGGCGCCATAGTGTCCAGCGGTCGGAGCATCATAGTATTCTTTTAGGATTCTTTCACGGTCATGAGTTGGAACTACCAACTGAGCTTCTTCGACTTCAGAGTCAGGGGCGTATCGATACAGTACACCCTGATTCATTAGATAGCCTCTTTCAGTCCAATTAACTGAATCCGTAGTAGGGGGGTTAGTCTTAAAACGATCTATAATTTTCTTCAGTTCTGGATCTTTCAACTGTTGTTCTCGAATGTCTTTAGAACTTTTAATGGGAAAGTCCACTATGACAGTATTCACTTCACATGAATCTTCTGTACAATCTGGGCGGGATAGCATATCCGCAACTACATTTGCTTTTCCTGGGATATACTCTATTTTTAGATTGTAGGCTTGTATCTGCAACGCCCATCTGGCCAATCTACCTGATGGAGATTTTAGGATCATCAACCATTGGAGAGGTTCATGGTCCGAGGCTACGGTGATTTCAGAACCTTCAATATAGCCTCGAAATTTATTTAGAGCCCATACAATGGCTAAGGCTTCACGCTCTGTGGTAGAATAGTTTCTCTCAGCAGGATTAAGAAGTCTGTTGGCATACTCGACAGGATGTTCCTCGGATCCTTGGCCCTGGAGTAGAACTGCTCCAAGAGCATATGCACTGGCATCTGTTCGAAGAATGAATGGCTTTGTCATATCAGCTTGATGCAATATAGGAGTGGTGACGAGGCATTGCTTTAGAGTGGCAAAAGCTTTTTCTTCTTCAGTACCCCATTTCCACTGAACTTTCTTTTTAGTAAGATTACTCAGTGGACGTGAAATATCAGAAAAATGTTCGATAAATCTACGGTACCATGAACAAGTTTGTAAGAATGATTGTACCTGTTTTACAGTCTTTGGAGAGGGTATTTTCATAATGGCTGCAACTTTCTCTTGGTCAACTTCAATGCCTTTGCTTGTAATCCAATGTCCGAGATACTTGACTCGCGAACGAGCAAAGTAACATTTGTCACGGTTAGCATGAAGTTTAAATTTGGATAGTCTCTCAAACACTAATCTTAAATCGGAAAGATGTTGCTCAAAAGTCGATGACAGAACAATGATATCATCCAAGTATGTCAAAATTTTAACGTTGTTAAATCCATACCGGAATTTATCCATTAGTCTCTGAAACGTTGCAGGAGCATTGCGTAATCCAAAAGGCATTCTAACAAAGCGAAATGTTCCAAATGGACAAATGAAAGCTGTTTTATCTCTATCAGCAGCACTTACATTAACTTGGTGGTAACCAGATTTCAGGTCAATGGTTGACATGTAAGCTGTAGGAGTAGCATCCTGTAATAAATCATCCAATCTGGGCAGTGGATAAGTATCCGGAGTCGTAATTGCATTCAGCTTTCGGTAATCTATGCATAGACGCATTTCACCATTAGGTTTTGGTATAAGAACAACAGGAGCTGCGTATGGGGATTCACATTCTTCAATTATACCGTTTTCTTGTAAAACTTCCAACTCTTTCTTTAATAATTCTTTCTTCATAGGTGACATTCGATAGGGTGGACAAGCTACTGGTGTATGGTCCCCTGTAGGAATATGGTGTTCTATAAAGGGAGTGGGCTCTCCCCCTGGTTTGAACACACCTTCATATTCTCGTAACAATTCGCTTAATTCTTCTCTTTGGTTTTCAGGTAGCTGATTCCCCTCTTCTTCACGTAACACGCATGAATTAAACTCGTTTGGTACTTTCTGCAGAAGCACTGGGTTATCATCAGAAGAAAAGTCATATACTTGATGAGGAAAGTCATTAAAATACCATTTCCTGTTCTTTATATCAAGGACAATTCCTGCTTTTTGTAAAAAGTCTATACCCAACAAAGTGCGATTTCCTTTTGCTTTGGGCAAAACAATTAATTCAGTTTGAAAAGATTTTCCTTTAACTTGGATAGTTACTTCAGTGTATAGAACTTCACCATCAAGTTTACCTCCATTAGCTAGAGTCATTTTTATCACCTTGGACTTAAAATAAGCTCCTTGGCCTTTTAATAACTTATACAAAGTTTCTCCAGCAATAGAATTAGTTGCACCTGTATCGGTACACGCTGTACCGTAAAATTCATCTGTGTTTCACGCGTTTTTGAATTACTTGCTGATTTTTTTTTCCTGATGAATGAAAAAGAAGTCACGTGAATTTCCACAAAATTAGCTATCGGGCGGATGCTTCACAAAATTTCACAGCATAAATAATAAATAGGATGGTTCTAAATAATTTCACAACATATATGGAATATTTGTTGAATATACACGTTGGATTACGTAGACGATTCACAAATTATCGTGATGATAAATCGTTTTAAAACTTCTTTCAAAACGAAACTAGGATGGGCGGGTAAAATGTAGAATGCATACGATTCCTTCACTTTAAAAGACTCGAAACCAGGATGGTTCACGATTGAGGACGATTTTTAGAAACTTTGAAACCGGGGTGGTTTCCTTTTAATCTCACTTTTAATTTCACAAACAACACACAATGACTCTTTTAATTTCACACATAACAGATCAGCATTGCACTGAAAGACTTCACAAACACTTGAATCAGGATGATTCCTTGAAACACAGAACCAGGCCAGGCCGGCTCTTTCGATTTCACAAACAAAACGGATCCAGGACGGTATAAAATATTCCACAGACCTTCAGAATCGGGACGATTCTTTCATTCGAAACCAGACGATTTTCTCTTCTTTTACGTTGGGCGCCATTTGTAATGTTTGTGCTGGTCTGGTGTGGGTTTTGTCAAAGACTCACACATTTTAAGACATCACAATTTTAATAATATACAGCACAAAACGACAAAACACAAAACACAATAGAAAATCAACATTTGGTCTCGGGACGAGATCCATTCTCGAAACTAACTATTACAACTCAACTACATCTACAGAGTTACAGAACCGCGAAAAGTTACTCGCTCTCTTCAGTTCAGTTCGGACTTGGCAAAATATTGGCAATAGCGCCATCTATACGTTGTTTCATTTAGGGAAAGGCAGTTATTTTGTTATAAATTTACTTTTATAAAATTGAATTTTCACCATAATCTCTATTTTTTTAATTCAAAATTGCATGTCACTTTAACCGCTTATTAAAATAAAAAAAAATGTATCCTTGTTCAGAAATGAAAGATGAAATCAATAATCATGATGCATCTAGTGCGAAAGCTTGAAAAATATTGCATGTTCTATAGTTAGGTAGATTTAATTTATTTATACACATGAAAATTTATTTACCATAATTTAGAAAGAAGTGAACCACATTATTATTTACCGTTACTTTCAAATGAGACACAAGAAAATATTACGTTTTAACTAATATTTTTTTTATTTATTATACACCTTTACAAAATAACACAACTAATACAATTCCGTAAAATGTAAACTGTGGTTACATTTTAAATGAATGGTTTGATACAAATATAAATTTACCTTTATAAGGTTATAAAAGCCAAATTTTCCAACGCATGGTCTATAACATATTAAGTCATGGTCTATAACATAAAAAAAAGATAATACAATGCATTAAAAGTAGAGTTCTGTAACCTTTAAAACCAATTATTAGATAAAAACAAAAGTTTATTTTTATAAAATTATGAAAGGGAATTTTCCAAGCATTATTAATATAAAATGTTATGAAATAAAATTTAACTTCATCACAAAAAACATTGCTGCCTCTGAAACTATTTGTCAGAAAATAATATTAAATTGTAGAATATAGTAGTTTTTAGGTAAATCGTGAGACAGAAATATAAATTTACCTTTATAAAGTTACAAAAGTTAATTTTCTGAGCATAACTACTATAAAGCGTTAAGATGGAAACTTCATCACAAAATTTATTGATGGTTCTTAAACACGATTCATCCAGTAGTAATATTAATTTAATTTTATAAACCTTATAAAGTTGAATTTTCCACTCTTTTTATTAATTACAAACTGCATGTCATTTAAACCACTTATTGAAATAAATAACGTATCCCCGTTCAAAAATGAAAGCTGAAATCAATAATCATAATCCCTCTAGAGCTAAAACTTGAAAAAAAAATCGCATATTAGAGTTAATATATTATGCGCATGAAAATTTGCTTACTATAATTTAGTAAGAAGTAAACTATATTATTAATCTTTGTCGCTCTGATATGAGTCATAGAAAATAATTTTAAATTTCTTTTACAAAATAATGCAATTAAATAAGATGTAGACTGTGATAGTTTTTAAAAAGAATCGTTGTATAAAAACAAATTTTACAAGACTATAAAAGTAAATTTTCCAAGTATTAACTACCATAACGTGTTAAGAAGTAAATTTCATCACAAAACCCTTGATGCATTTTTAAGCGATTCACCAGAAAATAATATTAATTTACTTTTATAAACTTATAAAAATGAATTTTCTATATCTGCATTTTTATTTATTTATTTAATTTTTCTTTTTGCATATTAATTTAAAACTGTATGCCATTTAAACAGCGTATTGGAATAAATAATGTATCCCCGTTCAAAAAAAAAAAAAAAAAGCTAAAATCAATAATCATAATCCATCTAGAGCTAAAACTTGAAAATAAAAATCGCATATCTACAGTTATGTAGAGATAATATATCATGCGCATGAAAATTTGCTTACTATAATTTAGTAAGAAGTAAACTATATTATTAGTCTTTGTCGCTCTGGAATGAGTCATTAGAAAATATTTTTAAATTTCTTTTACAAAATAATGAAATTAAATATGATGCAGACTGTGGTAGTTTTTAAAAAGAATCTTTGTATAAAACAAATTTTATATGATTAAAAAAGTGAATTTTCCAAATAAATCTGCTACAAAACCCTTGATGCCTTTTTAAGCGATTCACCAGAAAATAATATTAATTTACTTTTATAAACATATAAAAATGAATTTTCTACTCTTATCTACATTTTCATTTATTTATTTACTTTTCTTTTTGCATTATTAATTCAAAACTGTATGCCATTTAAACCGCTTATTGAAATAAATAATGTATGTAATCTGTGTATGTAATGTGTATATATAAATAATGTATTCAAAAATGAAAGCTGAAATCATTAATCATGATGCATCTCGAGTTTAAACTTGAACAAAAATTGCATATTCTACATTTAGGTCGAGATAATTTATTACACGCATGAAAATTTGTTTACTATAATTTAGTAAGATTATTATTACCTCTATATTATTAGTCTTTGTCACTCTAAAATGAGTCATAAGAAAATATTTTTAAATTACTTTTACAAAATAATGCAATTAAATAAGATGTATACTCTGATAGTTTTTTAAAATAATCTTTGTATAAAAACAAATTTTATAAGATGATAGAAGGGATTTTCCAAGTATAACTACCACAAAACCCTTGATGCATTTTAAAGCGATTCACCAGAAAATAATATTAATTTTCTACTCTTATCTACATTTTCATTTATTTATTTACTTTTCTTTTTGCATTATTAATCCAAAACTGTATGCCATTTAAACCGCTTATTGAAATAAATAATGTATCCTCGCTCAAAAATGAAAGCTGAAATCAATAATCATGATGCATCTCGAGCTTAAACTTGAACAGAAATTGCATATTCTACAGTTAGGTAGAGATAATTTATTATACGCATGAAAATAAATTTACTTTTCCCACGAATGAACATTTTTAAAATAAACAAAACTCTCCGTTTAGTTTATAAATTACGACCCCCGGAACCCCTGGATCGCGAAGCTACTCATTTCAATAAAATATTGGTCTGCAGAACCGAGATGCTTCAGCAAATAAGAAAATGCTATTACAAATGCCTTGGCATAGCTTCTAAAGATTCTCATTAGACCGGTGCCTACTGCATGTATGTTTTTTAAATGTCGGCAACGAGAAAAAAGGAAAGGAGGTGTTTGTAGAAGAAAACTCGTAAGTTAAAAGATTAGCCGTGTCCAATCAATTGAAAAAAGCACATAAAATCCGGTTTGAATCCCTAGTTACGGCTCCAAGCAGTCATAACATACTTTTAAAGTAGGTTTTAAGATTTCAGTTGTATTTAAGAATTATGTTTTGCCATTATGAAGAAATACACGTTAGTTATTTACTGCCGCGAAAAGTCAGGTGTAAAACCATGGAGACAAATTTTTTTGCAATAACCTTCCTTATTTGGTGATCCGGTTCTTAAAATAATGGTTAGGAATATATAAAATTCGGTAATAAAATTTTTTAAACCTGTTGTCACATAAAGAGGATTACCGGAATATATTCCAGTAATCCGCAGTTATGCAATGGTAGAATCAACAATTAAAATGATGGACTTCAGTCGTGCAGTCGTCTTTTTTGTTCTCTTATGGTACTCTTAAGGTTTGTGAATGTTTGTCATATATACGTTATATGTCCAGATAAATTATAAACTAATTATCTGTATTTCTTCAGCAAGTACATTTTTGTGTTAGTCAGTGTATAAATCTAATATAGGCTTAAAAAAGATTTTCTAATTTATTAATCCTATCGCGTCTGGAGTTTTAATAGTAGTATGTATTTACATTTACTATTAATCTTTCATTACATGGTATTATCTGCATGTTGTAATGATAATATGTGCACTGTAAAAAAAGACAAATGTTTCTTAATCTACGAAAATATGATATAACCATGAACGAAAATATACAATAACCTCTTAAAAATCACCCATGATTCCAAAAAGCGTTCTTTATCTTTAGATACCACAGAATTTGATGTATTTTCCAGTTAAGAATTATGTTTTGCCATTATGAAGAAATACACTTAGTTATTTATTGCCACGAAAAATCAGGTGTAAAACCATGGAGACAAATTCTTTTTGTAATAACCTTACTTATTTGGTGATCCGGTTCTTAAAATAATGGTTGGGAATATATAAAATTCGGTAATAAAATTTTTGAAACCTGTTGTCACATAAAGAGGATTACCGGAATATATTCCAGTAATCCGCAGTTATGCAATGGTAGAATCAACAATTAAAATGATGGACTTCAGTCGTGCAGTCGTCTTTTTTGTACTCTTATGGTACTCTTAAGGTTTGTGAATGTTTATCATGTATACTTATATGTCCAGATAAATTATTAACTAATTATCTGCATTTCTTCAAGAAGTCTGTTTTTTTTCCTTAGTCAGTGTATAAATCTAATATAGGTTTAAAAAAGTTTTCTACTTAATTAACCCTGTCGCGTCTGGAGTCTTAATAGTAGTACATGTATTTACATTTACTATTAATCTTTCATTACATCTACTGTTGAGATCTGAATGTTGTAATGATGATATAATGCACTGTAAAAACAGACAAATATTTCTTAATCTACGAAAATATAACCTAACCATATATACAATAATCTCTCCTGAATCACCCATGATTTCGAAAAGCGTTCTTTATCTTTAGAAACCACAGAATTTGATGTATTTTCGAGTTAAGAATTACGTTTTGCCATTATGAAGAACTACACTAAGTTATTTATTGCCACGAAAAATCAGGTGTAAAACCATGGAGACAAATTCTTTTTGCAATAACCTTCCTTATTTGGTGATCCGGTTGTTAAAATAATGGTTAGGAATATATAGAATTCGGTAATAAAGTTTTTTAAACCTGTGTTCACATAAAGCGGATTACCAGAATATATTTCTGTAATCCGCAGTTATGCAATGGTAAAACCAACAATTAAAATAATGGACTTCAGTCGTGCAATCTTTTTTTTTCTTTCTTTCTTTTTTTTTTTGTCGCATATGGTTTATGAATGTTTATCGTATACGTTATACGTCTAAAAATAGACATTTTTACAAATGTAAGTTCGTATACTTTACAATTTTGTATTAGAAAATTTACAATATTTATGAGAAGTAAGTAATTTTTTGTTTATTGCAGATATGGAAAAAAGTACTTTTTAGTGAATATTTTTTTTATTTTTATGGTCTAAATTTTTAAAATGCTTAAAATGATGTATTTTAACATCTGAGTAAATATTTTCCAAATTGGAGTTATTAAGACACAAAAAGGATTAATGAAAATATTGTGAAAATGTAACAATAATACGCATTGCCAAAATATCAAAATATCGTTGAATAATTACTTCCTTCTTATTTACCAGTTTAATCAATTATTATGTCTCTGTTTGCTCCTAAATAATTTTTTTAATTATTGACCTATAAAAATGTTTTACGAATCACATTTTAACGTTATACGGGAAGAAAAAATAACTTTTATCAGAGTGCAAAATTAGTTTCGAAACATTGTTTTTGTTTTTTGTATAAAAAATAACATGAAGTTTTAGTAACAATGAAATATGTTTTAACTGTAAAATAATGCATGAAAATAAATTGTTTATAATAAGAATTTTGAAAACATCAGATAAACGTAATAAATTTAACTCCATTATCATAAGTTTATAAATTATTTAAAATATATATTGGGATCAGGAAGTTGCAAATGGCAATAAAAATAAAATCTTATTAAAAAAAAATTCTTAAAATCAACCTTACTTTAAAATTTTTAGAATAAAAATGCAGTAAATTGACAAAAAATTTAAAAAATTGTTATAAATTACATTTTTACCGCTTTTCTTATTTTTTAGCCTCTGCAGAACAGTTTTCAGTCTAAAATATGTTGGTATGAATTTTAAATGATAGGGGGGAAATAATATAATATTACATTTGTGCAGTAACGAATTAGAATTTTCTTCTGGGATTCTAAGTTAAAACTCAAATAGGAGTAGAAATTTGGTAGTATGCGAATTTTGTAGTGATGAAATTGCATGAGTTTGATTGTAAACACGTATAGGAGATATGCATGATCATACGAGTCAAAACTAGTATTAACTAATTGTTAATAATTTATTATTAACAAATTAATACTAATTAATTTAATTATTTGTTATTTAATTAGTTATGTATTTAATAAATCCATAATTAATAATTATATTATGCTCGTATAAAAAGTTTCTAAAATTAGAAGGAAATAAGGAAATAATTTAGTAGTAATTAAATTGTAATTATTGTTTTAAAAATTGTTAAATAATGTGTTGTTAATTATTTATGAATTAACTAATTGTTAATTAATGTATTGTTAATTATTTATGAATTAACTAATTGTTAATTAATGTATTGTAAATTACTTATGAATTAACTAATTGTTAATAATTTATTATTAACAAATTAATACTAATTAGTTTAATTATTTGTTATTTAATTAGTTATGTATTTAATAATTAAATCCACAATTATTAGCGTAATTATGCATTAATATATAAAATAAGTAATTATAATACTATAGTTATAGTACTATAATAGTATAATTTTACTTATTTAAAATAATAATACTTACTATATTATAATATACTATAATATTATATTTATAATAATACTTGCTATAACTATTAAAGTATAATAGTATAACTATAATAGTTATAGTAAGTAATATAACTATTATACTCGTATAATATAAATAATAAGTCTTTTAAGATAACACAACTATTAACGTAAATTATATAAGATATTAATAATTAATTAAGACTAAGAATTTAAAATAATAATTATTTATCAATAAATTATCAATAATAAATTATTATTCCTTATTAATTACAACTATTATAACTTCTTACATAACTATTATAGCTTATTAATATATAATTTACGTAACTTATATAAGTTATTAATAGTTAATTATTAGTAATAATTTAAAATAATAATTAATCATCAATAATTAATTATTAATAATAAATTATTATTCTTTATTAATTATAACTAATTACTGCTTTAAAAAATTAATTTTTCATAAAAATTTTATAATTTTCTGCAGTTAAAAAATATTTTTCTATGTTTTAAGATACACACAATTGCACTAAAATTTGAAAATCTCTCGTTCACGTGCTACATCGATAAATTAATGAAATATAACAAACATTACAGAAAAAAAATATCGCCACTTAATTATTCTTGACGTGCGATGCATCAATAAACGAGGAATTTGAATCGAAATAATAGGAGGAGAGAAAAAAATTAAAGTGATTCTGGAATTGTGGAAAACAATATAAATAATAAATTTTAACTTTCAGTGGAAGGCGAGAGAATTATTTGCATTGCAACGGCGGATTTATTAAAAGAGTTGATCGACAGACGAATTGAAAAAGATATTTGAGGCAAATTCATTTTTTCAGAATTATTTTTATAATTTGTTTAGATATTGACAAAAATCATGAGTTTATTTGAATAGCGTCTTAAATGTTTAAAGTAAAAGAATAAAATCAAACTATACAATTTACTTAATTACAAATAGAATTTTAATGCGCTCGTAAAACATTGTTTGTTTTCATTATAATTATATAAATGTAAATTTTAAAAGTTTTTGTTAATATTGATGAAAAGTAAACAAAGTATATGAAATGACGGAGAGAGATATGTATATTATTTTAATTTTTACAGCTATTTCTTCTGAAAGTTCTAAGGAGGAATAACAGCCCTTAGGCTCTTCAGAATTCGCTCCGGTGTAAAAATTTAAATCGTCACAACAATTAAAAAAAAGTTTTGTATAGTATATTTTCTCTGATATTTTTTGTTCAATAACACTTCTATTATGGTCGATTTCAATTTGTCTGATAATCTATCTGCTGGTTTTCATGTCTGTCTGAAACTCCCTACAATTCTATACTAATAAAAGAAAGTTTCTCTCTGTGTGTCTGTGTGTGTGTGTGTGTGTGTGTGTGTGTGTGTGTGTGTGTATGTCTGTTGGCGATGGCTAGGAAAATTTAGCGCACCTAGAAGTTTGTAAATTTAGATTTAGGTAGTCCAAACCCTCTCCTGGTATACCTGAGCCTTAGAATTTTAAAATTTTGAAAATTAAAGTAGTTATCAATTAAAAACTGATTAAAGATCACAAATAAAAAAGTCATTATTCTGAAGCGAGCTGGCGCATGCACAGAAACCAATTTCCGTATCTTCCGGAACAGAAGAAAGAAAGCAGAAGACATTACGTTTTTGTTTAAAGTATTTCTAAATTCGCCATGGACAAACGGCTAAAAATACGGAAAACCTGTCTACATATTCTAAAAGAACATACTTTTACGTCTCGAACGATCTGGTTGGTTTGAAAAAATTTTACATTTAACCCTTTCAAAAAAAATAATCAAAAAGCATCGAATTCGTGTTTTTTATTTTCTCCCGTTTTCCGAGCCTTTTGCATCTACCGGAATACAAAATATACGGAAAAACGAACGTCACCAAATTAAAGAACTGTTTTTGTCCTTTTCAAAGCCACCTTTGGTTTTAAAAAATACAAAAATTAACCCTTCGAAAATGCATATTTTCTGTATGCCGTTTTGCGATTTTTGCGATTTTGGCAATTTTTAAAATTTCGCATCGGCGATTCAGAGACAGGTACGAAAAACTAAAAATACCAGACAATATTTACTTTTATTCTTTTTTCGACATCTGTATTTGTTTTTGAAAAATACGAATATTAACCCTTCAAAAAAAATTCGTGCACAGGACTCTCTTTTGCGAATTCCGATTTTCTGCTATATATTAAATCTGGCATCGGCTTTCTAAAATAACCAAACAAAAAGCAAACACACCTAAAGACATCTACGTTCTATTGGGTTTAGGCAGAAACCTTTAGTTTAAAAAATAAATCACGTTAACCCTTTCGAAAATGTTTTTAACCGTAAGTCAATTTCGCTTTTTTAACTATTTCTCCTATCTTTAAAAAACCGAACTAACCGAATTAATTTATCTGTATATTATTTCGTAATACATAGTACATGTAATATGTTTTACGAAATAATAGAAAAATCATGTATTAATTTATCTATACATATATTATACAAATCAATTAGAGGTAAATTGTTAATTGCAATTAGCAATTGGTTCTTTTATGACCTAGTCACGTGATCTCTGACGTCACTGGTGACGTATTGAATGATACTACATGGTCACGTGATATCACTTAAACAGTGACGTCACATGTCACGTGATCAAGTCTTATCAGTGATTATATTAGCTGATAAGGCCCTGAACAAGCATTCACTTTTCTCAGAGTCTTGGTGTGAGACGGTTGGGTGCTTAGCTAGCTGGCGTGTTAGGTAAGAATAGTATTTGTATATATATATTTTAATATGACTTTAAATTAATTTGATACCTACTATGTAAAACGATATGAATATGTTTTGAATATTAGAACTAAAAAATAATACTTTGAAATAATAGACTTACTAAACAGTAAAATTTAAAGCTATGTAGATAAATTTCCTAAAACTAAGTTGAAATGAAAATGGTAAAAGTTTAGTCAGTCTCATGTTAGTGTGTATCATATTAAATCTACAAAAGAAATTTTTAAGTGGGAATACTAATAATCCAAGTTACCATATAGATATTATAAGTTAGTAGATTCATAAACTAATGAGAATGTATATAATTTTAATAAACTATGCTGATTTCTGCAGATATTTAATAAAATACAAGTGAGTTTTCGAGGGAAATGTACATAGTTTATCAATTTACTTCCCAGCTTTATCTTACCACTAGTGTAAATGCCCGTCCTAGGACGGTGGGTAGAAATTGGGTCTTTCAGTTAAAATTTTAAATAATTGATAAAAATATTCATATACTGTTTATCGACAATAGGGAAAACTGACCTGAACCGTTAAGGTAATATTAGGTAATATAGAGGGTTAATGGTAAATTTTACTGTTAATGGTAGTTATGTTAATGGTAAATTTTACGAAAAGTAATTTTTTTCTTTATCTTTGTTTTTCAACTCAAAATTTCTAAATATTTTTCTGAATAATTAAAATCTCAATCCTAATAACGATCTCAATAATTAATTAAGGTCTCAATAATTAATTATGTTAAGTAAATTATAGGTATTAATTTTCGCTCCCAATAATACGAAAACGATCTTTTAGTTTCTTCATAATCTAAAGGAATGCATTAATTTTTACACAAAGTCAAATATTTTCCTTTCAAATTAATAACAAAAATAATTTAAATCATTAAAAAAAGTTGATCTTGTAATAATTCAATACATCCTGAATGTACATACCTTATGTTAATGGTAAATTTTACGAAACGTAATCTTGTCCCTTATTTTGGTTTTTCAACTCAAAATTTCCAAATATTTTTCTGAATAATTAAAATTTTAATCCTAATAATGATCTCAATAATTAATTAAGGTCTCAATAATTAACTATGGTTAGTAAATTATAGGTATTAATTTTCGCTCTCAATGATACGAAAACGATCTTTTAGCTTCTTCATAATCTAAAAGAATGCATTAATTTTTACACAAAGTCAAATATTTTCCTTTCAAAATTAATAATAAAAATAATTTAAATCATTAAAAAAAGTTGATCTTGTAATAATTCAATACATCCTGAATGTACATACCTTATGTTAATGATAAATTTTACGAAACGTAATCTTTTCCCTTATTTTGGTTTTTCAACTCAAAATTTCTAAATATTTTTCTCAATAATTAAAATTTTAATCCTAATAATGATCTCAATAATTAATTAAGGTCTCAATAATTAACTATGGTTAGTAAATTATAGGTATTAATTTTCGCTCTCAATGATACGAAAACGATCTTTTAGCTTCTTCATAATCTAAAAGAATGCATTAATTTTTACACAAAGTCAAATATTTCCCTTTCAAAATTAATAATAAAAATAATTTAAATCATTAAAAAAAGTTGATCTTGTAATAAATCAATACATCCTGAATTTTCTTATTCTAAAAATATGCTTATGTACATTTTATATTATTTTACAACTTTATTATTATGTAAATTATAATAAAGTTGTATTATTATTATTGTTTTTTTTTCTAACAGAAACGTATAATTTGTATTTATTGTCAGAAGATGGCGCCAGAATAGTATTTACGAACGATATCTAAAATGCTGGTAGATGCATTGCAAAGCCTCGAAAGGTATCATCGCTATTTCTGAAAAAGTGATTTCAGGAATAAAATGCTTACAGAAATAAATTTGAGAAAATCCTTTAAATATTTAAAGACTTTAAAATGCTTTTATAAATATTTTAAGAGCATAATGGATATTTTAATGAAACGTTCAAAGAGTCATTCCTTTTATTTTTTCTAGATATGGGATTTGTGTTTTTGAATGGCAACATTATTCGTTTATTTACATCAGGTAATCGGATGTTTAATCTGTTATTTTTAATTTAAAACTTAAAACATTATAACTGGATATGATATACATGTTTTATACGAAAATATGCTGAACAGACGTTATTTCAAGTAGAAGATATTATCATTTAGTGTTATTATGTGTTAGCATACATTTTTCAGTAAGCCTAACATGGCGTTTAACTACGGTTGACTCGCAGATCAGAGTGGTACAGCCCGGTACCGTTACAGACACTTTCTCGCCTTTGGATTTTATTATAAGTAAGATAGGCAATGGTCTAAATCAAGTTAGGACATATACCTTGGAAATCATATTCATGCGACTAAATAACCTGGGGCTCACTCAGCCCAGTAGTTAGCGTGATGGGTATAAAATACCTGGGGCTTAATCAGCCCAGTAGTTAGCGTGTTGACTATATAATAAGCGGGGGCTCACTTAGCCCTGTGGTTGTCGTGGTAGTTCTAAAATAAGCGGGGGCACGCTAAGCCCAGTAAACGTGGTGGGTATAAAATAGCCTGGGGCTCACTCAGCCCATTAGTTAGCGTAGTGGGTATAAAATAGCCTGGGGCTCACTCAGCCTAATACTTAGCATGGCGACTATAAAATAAGCGGGGCTCACTTAGCCCTGTGGTTAGTATGGTGGCTATAAAATAAGCGGGGGTTCACTAGGCCCAATAGTTAGCGTGGTGGGTATAAATTAGCCTGGTGCTTACTAAACCCAATAGTTAGCATGGTGACTATAAAATAAGCGGGGGATCACTTAGCCCTGTGGTTAGCGTCCTGGCTATAAAATGAGAAGTCTGATTATATGTTTGTGGGTTCGAAACTTGTGCGGTTTAGACGATGGGATTTCGAGTATTCAGAAAAGTCGAAAAAATCATGATGGTGCTCCATATCCTTATAAATATTATGTGTTTGAATATGATAAGTTAAAGAATCTATATCCGTAAAGAGTAAAACTGCACGATCTTTGTATGTTTTCTTTATGAAATTGTAATGAAAATCATACATAACTAATTTAGATAATTCTAAAATAGAAAATCCAACATAGATGGGTTGGTTCATTAAAATGCTAGTTTTTAGTCGTTCTACAGCGGTTAAATCTTCATCATATGTCTTGAATGATTTAAAAGTAGGCGAAGCTACTAATTTTTTTAAAAATACATTTCCAGTATGAATTATTAAATCTAATTCACTTATTTCAAATTCTTAACGATAGTCACATAGCATTGGAAAGTGTTTCATAAAGTATACCATGACTCATGATTTTTCCTTCATATTTATTTATTGTCACTTATTGTAGATCCTATTTCATAATTTACGTTAAAATTTTTCATTCATTCCTATCATTTTCTGGGTACTCTATATATATTTTTTAGTCTGTATATATTTTGTATTGTTAGTCTAAATTTTATCGAAGGTATTTCTGTGATAATATAGGTGAGGTAGCGCATTGTGTAATACAGTGTAATGCTGTATAATTAATGTGTATTTTAACTATAATATCGGTTTTAACAAGACTTGTATCGAATTAGATTCATTAACCTATTTAATTAAAACCTATCTCTTATCCCAAAAATTTTTTAAGTTTAAACATTAGCATATATCTTAACTAGCAAGCTACGCCCGCTGCGCTGGTCAGTTTCTACAAATGAACCTTGAAGCAAACAAAATATATCGTTTAATTTGACCTTGTATTTGAAAGCAATCTGTATATTTACCTGGAATATCCTTCCACATTACTGAAAAATGACGTGATTGCGCTATTATATTTTCTAATGTGCAGTCAAAATTTTAGCTGTTAAGGACCAACTCTTTTATTTGGTCATTTACAGTTAAGGTTTGCTAAAGAATGATAAAACTATATGCAATATACTAAAACCATCACTAAAAATTATCGAACTAACAATGCAAACTAATTAACAAAATCCATTCAGTAGAAATTTTTATATAGGCTAATCTTTTATAATCGGGTTCATCTGATTATAGAACTTTTCCACGTAATTCTAAAACAGAACAATATAAAATATACTAAAACCATCCTTACAAATTATCTACTTAACAATGCAAGTCGCAAAAAATACGCCCAGTAAAAACTTTCAAAAAGGCTAATCTTTCGGAATCGGGTTCTCCTGACTGTATAACCTTCACACAACTGTTTGACTAAGCAGCGTAGAACAATATGTAGTACATTAAAACCATTCCTGAAATAGCATCTGACTAACAATACAATTCTCATCAAAATCCGTCCAGTAGAACTTTTTCAGAAGGCTAATCTTTCATAATCCGAATCAAATACTGAAAAAGCTAATATTTGATAAAAAAAATATCACCTGATTTTCGAATTTCCCCCTATAATTCCTTTCTTTTTTTTTTTTAAATAAAATTAATAACAGCTTTTTCTTTTATTTTTCCAGCTGTATAGCCATTTCAATTCTTTCTGCATAAAAAAAAAAAAAAAAAAAGACACCTTTTGGTTTAAAATTAAATTGTTTAGGATCAAAAGTAAAATCAAAATCGCCAAAAACAAAAGATAAATCGCAAAATATTGTTTCGATAGCAATATTGCCCCTTGAATAATTTGTTAAGCATTGCGAACATTCCCAATCATGTTTAAATTAAATATTTTCGTTTTATAATATTCTCTCATCAAAACTCTTTTTTCTTTCTTTTTCTTTTTTTTAAAATTAATTTAACACAGTTTTTCTTTTATTTTTGGAGATGTATAGCCTTTTCATTTCTTTCTGCAACAATAATGATCGCCAAAAAAATAGCAATGGTAACCTTTTCGGCCAAAATAACAAAACTTCCTATCATAATTCAATAACTAATCTACGTAGAACGTCGTGTTATACATATAGACCTTCCTCTTGAATCACTCTATCTATTAAAAAAACCGCATCAAAATCCGTTGCGTAGTTTTAAAGATTTAAGCGTACATAGGGATATAGGGACAGAAAAAGCGACTTTGTTTTATACTATGTAGTGATTAATATTTCATAGTTAGTATTTTTCATTGAATAATCATTGAAGCATTTTAAAACTTTACAGATTTTAGTGTATATATATATATATATTTGGTGAGTAGCATCTATACAGGGCTATACGAATTCACATATATTAATGGTTTTAAGTATCAATCTCGCTTTAGATAGCCACGTGACATACATTTAAAAAATCCATATGTATCATGGTAAAAGAAAGAACATATGTGATATATCTTAAAGTCTGCATGAATATAACGAAATGGATGTCTGCGTTTCTGTAGGTGTAAGTCTTTGTATTACTAAAGATTAAATTTAATATTTGATGTTTTAATTTTGTCTACCCTACGTAAAGAGAAAAATAACCATTTCTTTTAAAACAAAATAAAAAGTACTTTAAAAATATATTACTACTAACCTACTATATATCTACATACCTAGACCTTAGAATCAACTCGTATACTTTCTTTAGAAGAAATGAATTGAAATGTGTTCTTATCAGTGAATATTATCTAGAATGTTATCGCGATCAGTGATGTCATCAAACCACGTGGTGAAGAATCTAGTTGAATTTAGGTGAAGTCCAGTAAATCATGCTTGACATTTTTAGGTAATGATAAATTTATATATATATATGTTTTGTATAACCAATATGTTTTAACTCATGTGTTAATACTTCATGTCTTGTTAATATATTTTTACAGGACTTGTTAATATATTTTATGCGATAAGAGAAATTATATTTTACTTAAGTAGTAGTATATATCGAATTCCTATCCTTCTTGTGGTCACTATGTATTTTTTGAAGTGTATATTGTTAGCCTAAACTATATTGAAGCCATTTCTATGAAAATAGGGGAGGGTGCTATTAAATTTAGTGGAGTATAATTCATATATATTGTGGGGGACTCTGTATTTTTCGTGTAATTTCTATTTTAGTATGACTTGTATCAAATTAGATTCATTAACCTATTTAATTAAAACCAATCTCTTATTCCAAAAATTCTTAAGGCTATCTCTTAATTACTATTTTTAATTTTATTTCTTAGTTATTATTTTTCCTTGAATACTCAATGAAGCATATATAACGAATCAAGTTGAATGTTTAGGAATAAATTGTGCGTTCTTAAGTCATTTCAAAACAGGGTCCTTCAAACAGACCCCTTCACGAAACTTTTAACCCTAAAACAGGACACTTCACACAATGTTTCGTATTAAAAATAGACCTTTCACAAGCATACTAATGTATATACTTTTAATACTATTTTAAAATGTTAAACGATATAAATATTAGATCTAAATATAAATCATTTTTTTACATTCAGTGAATAATTCTAGTCAAAATTCACGCATGTTCGAGCCTGTTAGTTAAATATGACATACACTAATAAGATTAGCTAATGATTCATTTTCTCATATGGTTAATAGTAGCAATCATTTCTCATACTGTAAGTGTTTGTATGAAGTATGCAAAATTTATGATTTATGATTATTTTATTTTTCAGTCTTATAATACCTATTCATTCTGTATTCTACCCTATGCCTCATCCATGACGTCACAATATCCCATGGTTTTAAGAGATAAGTGAACATGTTACCGTTCAGTTGTTGTAAGACAAGTATAGCAGACGATTAAATTTGACTGAAGTCTAGTACATTATGATTACACTTTTTAGGTAAGATAACTTTATGTGTATTTTTTCAATATTAAAAACAAACATTTTTTGTGAAATAATACTCTAACTAAATAGTACAATATATATTTTATAAAAACAAAGTCAAAAGGTTAGTTATCCTATACATTCCTCAAAAGAAATTTTTAAGTTAAAAATACTAAAAACCCAATTTAGTAGAATTTTCTATACTTTGCAATACAAAAAGCATAAACGAATGTAATTTTATATTATTTAATTCCTATATCTTATAGGGGGCCCTGTATTTTTACCCTAAGATGTATCAAATTCATTAAAATCCGTCTCTTATCCTCAAAATTATTAAGGGTATCGCTTAATGACTAGTTCTTATTTTTCATTGAAGCCTTTTAAAACTTAACAGATTTTAGTATATATATATATATATATATATATATATATATATATATCACCATATGTATATATGAAGAGTAGAACCTATGTAGGACTACACGAAATGTCTCAGAAACTGATTAAATTTGTGAAAAAGCCCAATAGCCGTATTCCTTATCGCGAGTGATTCACCGTGTCAAAGCAAGATCTTCGCTTATCTGATAATATGACTCATTATGATTCAGCAATCCGCCTGTTGATGGGGTAACATTCATTTCTTAGTTTCAGTTCTAATATATACATTTTAAAGCATAATCACTCGAAATTCAATTATTTTTCATGAAACGCTCAACCCTATTTTACAGATTTGTATGATAAATTTGGTGAAGTATGTAATTTTTTTTTTCTAAAATCTATATTTTGAACGTTATACTAAAAATGCATTCGTGTAAAACCTATTTTTACATTGCATGAATTCGTATTCATTTGAGAATAGCAGTCTATTTCTTAAAATATTTTTACAGGGTACATTGCGAAGGGGCCTTTTCTTTCAAACAGTGATCTTGGATTTTTATGAAAGGTCTCTTGTATTTCTGTCGCCGTAATATAACATGAATCTATTGGATTTATTTTGTGAAGGACGCTGGGATTCGAATAGGAATAGGGTTATATTATTTGTTAAGGGCGCTGGGTAGTCGCATTATTTTATGAGCAGGGCTTAAATCTTTAACTTTTTCTAGTTTCATTTGAAGGATTTCTATATTTTGAACATATCGATGTGTAAGCTGTACTTTTAGCCTAACTTGAATTGAAAAAAAACAGGGTAAAGTGTAAATTATCTGATTTTAGGAAGGGTCCTTATGCATAATTGGATTTTTGTGAAGGGTGCCTTTTTATTAAAAGGGGATCTGTTCACTATTTTAATTAACTATGCACTAGCTGGTAAAATTATATTTTGTTCACATAACATTTCAATGATGTTGGAAAGTGATTCATGAATTATGTCGCTACGCATGATTTTTCATTCTTGTTTATTTTATATATACGTTAAAATTCTGGGTTTTTTATCATCTAGTTTTTTGAAGTGTGTATTGTTAGGCTATCGAAGGGCCCCTCTGAGTAAAAAAAGGGAGGGGGGGGGAGGGGGCGAGCTGTTAAATTTAGTGCTGTATAATTCATACTTGACCCTGTATTTTTTACTATAACTCCCGTGATGATTCCTGGGACCAGGAAGTTTTCACTCTAGGTCACTTCTAGCTAAAAGCTCACACCTTAAGGCAAAATTCATTTCAGTTGAGAGTTTATATCTTAGATTACTTTCAGCTGAAAATCCTACTTTTGGCGACTTTTAACTCTAAAAATTCTACTTTTGGCGACTTTTAAAACTAAAAATTCTATTTTTTGGCAATTTTTAAAACTAAAAATCGCAAAAATTTCTTAAGTTCTACAATTAAAATTAATGAATGACCATTTTTAATTTATTTCATTCACTTCTACTGCATACACTGATATTCAAACTGAATACCCTCGTTTAGAAAAAAAAATGCTTCGAAAAATGTCTAAGTTCCCCAATTAAAATTAATGAACATTTTTAATTAAACCATTATTGACTTTTAAAATTCACCTCAAATATACTCTAACATATATTTGGAATACCCTACTCTCGTTGACAAAAAAAAATTGCTTCAAAAAATTTCTAAGTTCTCCAATTGAAATTAATTAAATTTCTAATTCGCTAAAATAAATCCTTGAAACACACCTCGTATTCTAGTAGAAAATTCTCCGCGAAAAAAAAAAAAAAAAAAAAAAAAAAAAAAAAAAAAAAAAAATTGCTCCGAAAAATTTCTAAGTCCCGCAATTAAAATTAATTAACACTAATCCCCTTATCTTAGGTGGTGGAGGAGGGCACTTCGGGAGGAGGTGGGCACTTCAGGAGGAGGAGGGCACTTCGGGAGGAGGAGGAGGGCACTTCGGGAGGAGGAGCCCTCCTCCCTCCTCCGGCTGCAAGCTCCTCCTGGGGCCGGACGCTCATTTTCTCTCTACTGACGTCAATTATGAAGTTGATATGATGTATATGTAACGGTTACAATTCCCACGCAAAAATACAATTCTCTTGGCTCTAAAAATGTAAATCGCTTGGCGTGTTTTTCTAACGCACGTTTTTATATTTCGAATCACTTTCCCCTCTGATCTCAGCGATGTAACATCTCTAAAAATAATCTGGCCCTTTGGCCACCCTTATGGTTTTCTCCAAAAAACACTTTCGGACTTTTTCAAAGTTCGGATATGCAGCCTAAATTCTCGATATTCTTACTTCGCTCCCCTGTCAAAAAAATTTGGATTGTCACCCATGATACAAGATGTGATTCTTTATGCCTAAAAATTATTAACTGTGGAATAACTTCATGGATATGTTCTTTTTCATCGTTTTAAAATAAAGAAAAGGTGTTTGACAAATTCTTCTTGATTCTTCCTCATCCAAACAAAACTTTTCCAGCTCTCAACAGGATGTCGTCAACTTGAGTTATTACGGGAACAACATATAAAAGTCACCATACGTCATTTGGGACCTATGTGCTTATGTCCTATCGAAAACAATTTTCTTATATTTCAGATGCTACTACAATTCTTCGACTATTTTCCTAACTCCGAAGCTTCTTGATTTCTTTTTCATAACAAGGGATGGATGGGACTCTCTCAATATTTCAGGCAATAAACATTTTTTTTTAGTTGCTTCCTATCCTCATAGATTTCACTACCATAGTGTGCTTCAGAACCAAAAGCAAGAGCACATGGCTCTGTTTTCAGTTTTCTTCAAATTTGCATTTTCTGAAAACTCTGCTTAAAAGTAAATTTTTTTACATTTGAACTTACTTAAATATCTTATGCAATATAAACAATTAAGATATGTTGTAGTTTTTTATTTAAAGGCTCAATATTGGTAATTAAAATGAATGCATATTAACCATTGTGACAAAATAATTTCTGAGACAAAATAGCTGACAATTGAATATATGCATCATGGGGATGATTGGGACATTTCAAAAGGGGATGAATGGGACTGCTTCATTCGTCCCTAGAGGATACTGAAAATTTTTTATTAACTAAATAATATTATATAGGTTGATAAATTAATACTTTATGGTAATTATTATTTTAACATTTTATCCTCTTTGTAGCCATCGTCTTCAGTCCACCGTTTATGGGCCTTTTAAGGCAAAGCTGAGATGAGTCCAAGATCATTGACTAACAAATAATCCCGGAGATCATATTACAATTTATAATCTCTCAGCTTTTGCCAAGGCGGCATTTTTATTCAGCTTTTAGTCCTTAACATTGAATACGGGAGGAAAATGTTTGTGTCCCATTCATCCCTGCTGTGGGGATGATTGGGACATAGAAGAACGTTTTTTTAAATTTAATTTATATATCTGTATAATAATAATATTGAACAAATATTGTGCATAATATGTAGTCAAACACTTAAAGTTTGACGTGTGATACATGATATTGATAATAACTTATATAAAATATTTAAAATAAATATTTTTGTGAAAATGTCCCATTCATCCCCCATCTCCCCTACATAATTAATAATTTTATGCGTTAAAATCTTAGCGAAAGAGTTTAAAACTTCAAATAAAATGAAGTATATATTTTGACAACTAAAAAAAAGGGGGGAGATATCCTTCAAAAGAAGTACACAGAAAAAAGAAATTAAACATATTAATTTCCCTAAGAGATTATTTTAAAATACGAATGCATCAAACGCCCATAGGTTTAAAATTAGCAAGGGAAATTTGAGATCTCACTAACACATTTAAGGCTCCTGTTGACTCACTCAAAAACACCCGCTCGCTAATGCTAATCCTATGGGACAGCTATTTTACAATATCTCGTTTAAATTTCGCTATTTTTAAACGATTTTTCTTTTTGCATTGGATAACTGAGATCGATCTCTACGAAGCCTTTATTTTACTTTTTCGATTTTGTTTGTAGAGTTTTTTTTTTTTATGAGGATACTTCCACATTCGGAACCGGTTTTGAAAGTGAAACGATCCTCTTAAAATAACATGCAAAAAAAATCGAAAAAGTAAAAAAAAAAAGTTTCGTAAAGATCAATCTCAGCTGTGCAATCAATCAAAAAAAAAAAAAAAATGCCAACGATATATTGTAAAATAACTGTCCCATAGGATTAACATTAGCGAATAGGTGTTTTCGAGTGAACCCATGGAAGCCTTAAAAAATAAAATTGACCCAAGCTCGTGGAGACTTCTAGCCATACTGTCTGTGAAAATTGAAAACATGGATTTTTTTCGGTCCGGAGGAAGAAATTTAATATTGAATTTTTCTACAACGTAACAGACCAGCACAAGAAAAACAAGTGGGAAATTGTACGTCAAACGTGACAAATGAGGTGCGTTTGTACTATAGCTAGTTATATAAATATTCATATCTTGATGATTTTTAATTCTGTGAAATGAATTATATCGCCTGCATATTAATTTCTGTCATAAAATAAGTATCTCGGTCGCTTGACGATTAAACCTCGGAAGCTCCTATAACAGGAAAGCACCGATTTTTTTTTTTAACTCAAATTTCTTAATAAATATTTTTATTAATATCTTCTAAAGTTTTGATTCGATTTTCATAAAATTTGAAATGTCTCAACAAAATTCTGCAAAGATAATATATCTTAAATTTCAAACAATTCGGTTGGGTAGTTTTTGCGTTGTTATATGCGGACAGACGGACGGACCAGACGACGACAATAGGTGCTACGTATTCATATAATTACGAACGCCCCTAAAAAGGACATATATTTAATAGGTAGACTCTGACTATTAATTTAACTCCTTGAAACGGCCACTTACACTGCATACGTTGCTAAAGTTACAGAGAGTCTCAAAAATTCGCTTGTGAAGTTTCGAAAAACATACACACTAATTCCAAAAATGTGTTTAATTTGTAAATTAGAAAATGATTGTTCAAATTATCCTCCTCTAACTTCTAGACACTCATGTGCAGGCTTAATCATATTTTCGAAGGCACGTTTCAGCATCTCAGATTATTGTATGATCATTACGAAATCGCTACATTATTCGGTTAATTGTTGAGTCAAGCAGCGCATTACTATTCATGAGACTTTACTCGAAATACTCTTCTCACTTCTTTGAATGATTTGTTGTCAGAATAAAGTAATAAGTAATTTAATAACATTCGTCCGGAAAAAATAACATCATGTTGATTAAGTTTCTTGACATTATTCTGAACTCCGTTCGCTATTCCCATTTAACCGCTAGCATAACATTCTCCAGTTGGACGAACAGAACTTTGTTGCACTTGGTGGTTTTCAAAGGTATCTTGCGCTTGTTTTACTAGCATATGGATTATTTAAATTCCCACTGCGCTTTATTTCGGGACACCCTGTAGTCAGGGACCGATTTACAAATTTGGGGGCCCTAAGCACAGATGCTTATGGGGCCCCCTTGCATCGATACTTACAGCGGTCTTGAGTAAAAAAAAATATTATTGAAAGAGGTACTTATTAAGATAATCACTATTGACTTTAATAATTTCTTTAAAATATCAATCAATCAAAAAACCTGTAAACAAACTCGAAAAAGTAAAATACGGTCTTCGTAGAGATCGACCTTATCTATCCTACAAAAAAGAAATCATTTAAAAATATTGAAATACAAAAGCGATATTTTAAAAAAAATTCTCCGATAAGATTAACATTAGCGAGCCGGTGTTTTCGCGTGAGCCCTTAAAAAGTTATTTTTAAATGAAAAAAAAAATGATGAACAGATTTTCCACATTAATTTTGATTTTTAATAATTAAAACTTCACCAGATTTTGGCCATTAACTGAAAAATTTTCAGTTGCATTTGGGGGCCTCTAAAAATTGTGGGGCCCTGGGCCCGTGCCCCGAATACTCTGCCATAAATCAGGCACTGCTTGTAGGTGGGGAATTTTCAGAGGCATGCTGAATTAGCTTGCGATAAAAAATCATGGATGTAATGTCTCAATCTTAAAATAAAAAGTGTATATTCCATATCACAAAATCATTTTTTAATAAGAATGTAAAATGACCATTCAAAATAACTATTTATTAAAACTATTATTGGCTTATTTTAAGCCAAAAATTGCAATGTCTGCGTTATTTGTCGTTAACTCAAAACTCTGAATAATACTGCGAAGAAACTTTTTGTCGAAAATTAAAAACTTTTGCGTAAAATCTGTAGCAGTTGCTCATTATTCTGGTTTTAATTAAGAGAAAAAAAAGAAACCCTTTTTCTTCTAAATTTGTACGAGTTCCTTTCATCAAATCAATTTGATCTTGCAGTTTCTTCGTATTAAAATACAATCGCTGAATAATTTATCGCAGAAGTGACCTCCCAAAAATAAAATCGATTGAATGCAAAAAAGGACTTTTATTTGAGTGAATTACACACACACACACACACACACACACACACACACACACACACACACACATATATATATATATATATCATGAAAATATATAGATATTTGAAGTTTAAAAAAAAATATATCCAAATATATGAAATATACTGTAGTGGCCGATATTGAGGATATTTTTTAAATTATTTTTTTAGATTAAATTTACGATAACGTTTCGCATGTTAAAGATATTTATTTATTTTTATTATTTTTATTTTTATTTTTTATGCTTTACAATTTAAAATTAAATTTTCATTCAAATGATAAATATTTTCATTACATGAAACATTTTATTTCTTATAAAAATCTCAACTTAAAAATACAAATTTGAATATTTTAAAAGATGTCCACAATTTTTGCAACATAGTAGTTCCTGTCGACAATCAGTCATTTTCATGAGTGGATTATTCTATCGATTGCACATGAAAAACAGACAAATAAAAAAAATGTAACAAAAAATTCAAAATCCTTAAAAATTAATTCTATTTCTTATATAACTTGAAAATTTTTTTATATATATAGTTTGTAGAGGATTTATTTTTTATTTTTTAAAATCATGTAAATCCGTTAAATTTTACAAAAGGTATCATGGCAAAACCGCTGTAAAACAACGTTTCAACAAAATTCGGATTAAAGTTTTGCCTTCGCACAATATTAAAAATTTGTAGCAACCTTTGCAGTCATTCTACTGTTTTTATAGAAAACGGTTACATAACCGTATTTTAACTATTCTGATCATAATATGGGCAATAATACGGTCAGAATACAGTTAAATAACGATTATATAATCGTTTTCTATAAATCGGTCGAACAACTGCGCAGTTTGCTGCACATTTTTAACATTGTAAGTGTCGCCAGTCTGCGTGGTATTTTATGGATGGTGCGACCGTAATTTTAGGAATTTAAAAAACCAAATCCTCCAATTTTCAATGCCTTCCTTTGAAAATTAGTAGGTTTGTTAATGACAAGCTCAAATAGTTATATTCAAAGTTTGACATTAAAATAATAAAAAGCTCTTAAATTATTCAATTTTTAAATTTTTAAAATAATTGTTATATTTTAAATGTCCTATGCGAATTTCTTTTGCATAAAATATGAGAATATTTATTTATGAGATACTTTTATATATTACAATGGAAGTTGGCATGAATTGTATAAATGTTCCCATAATGTATAAGCAAAAAAAAAAAAAAAAAAAAAAAAAAATTGTTTTTTCTAAAAATGTAGCTATATATTTCTAGATGCACGTATATTTGAACGCAAAATTTCCCTTGAAATGCAACTTTTTATGCTAACATTTATTATTGTATAGAGGATATACAGTATAAATTTCAAAAGAATCTGATAATTAGAATACGCATAGAACGTTGCAAAAGTTAGAAATATGCGAAATTTTCAATTTTGAGAAAACAGGATTTTAAGTAAAAGAAACTATGTAAATATATAGAATTTTTACAAATATAAAAGCTTAAGTATATCTCTGAGAAGAAGCGTCAGAATTAAAAAAATTATTTTTGCATCAGATAAATTGGAGCATCTAGTTTTATAATTCTCAAAATAAAAAAAAAAAAGATCAATTTTTTAGTCGAATTTCGTGATTTTGAAAGTGCACTGCCAACCTTAAAGGGTCAAACACTATAAAAGAAAAATAATAAAAATGATAGTTTTTTCGTCATTTCAAACATTTCTGGTACTCTTAAAATTAAAGTGAATATTGATAACTATAAAGGATGTCTGGCACACATACAAAGAAAAAACATGTTTCATTGTACCAAACCACTCTCTCTAATATACGGCAAATATCGTGAAATAAGTTAATATCAGATCTGTAATTTAAGTAATAATTAAAGTCGATTTTTTTTTGCGTGTGTGTGTGTGTTGTATATTCCAATCGTACCCATAGACTTCAATTAAAGGATTTTCCTCCGAAATACTTAACTCCCGTTTATAATAAGCTGTCCATCTATGATAAAGATCATATACATATTTTCATTATTATTCTAAATTTAAAGTCCCCTTATGTTTCCTAAAGATTAATTTATTTTTAGTTAAACCCTTTCTATTTTAAGGATTAAAAGCAATTTCATTTCATGAAATATATTACAGATTCTTTTCATTCAGTTTATGCCTTGTCTTTACTTAACCTAAAAAATGTAACTTCCTTTCCAACGTATAAATACAGCTGCAATTATTCAATAAGTACGTTAGATAATTTGACTTATTCTTTTAACATTATTCTCTGTCTGGAAAATTTAATGATAAATATAAAATAATTTTTACATCTTCGCTATTGTCCAAGCATAAAACTAACGTCCATGTTTAATGTAAGTGCAGTCTTTGATTACTTTTCAACTGCCAAAATTCTATTATCTCATCAAGTGTATTCATTTCCAGAAAATCACATCTGCCCTGTTTCTCATAACATCCATTGGGTTGCCTGACAAAATTACAAGAAATAGCCATAAGTCGCCCTGCATTGCAATCCTTTCATATCTTCTCCCTTCTAAATTAATATGCCAGAAGGCTAACTGCCATAAAATTCTTGCTGGCGAAATTGTCCGATTCACATGTATGTAACCAAAGTGTTGGCGCACAAATATACCGTGAAATTAGAACAGATCATCTCTGACTTTTGATCAAAAAGGATCTAAATATTTTGTTAAGCTAAGGAGTCCAAACCTCGCTTCATCGTATGTCATGTGCAATAAAAATACTTTCCATGGATTTGACTTCACCTTGCCTTTAACTTTTACCATGTTCCGGATGACGCTGGTGTCTTGCTTGTACCAACGCATGATAATATTACTTTGGACTGCTTTATGATCTCGGGTATTTTGGTTTAAATAAAAAAATCTTATTTCCAAAAACTCAACGATTCCTGTTTCTCCTGCTCAGATCCAGAATCACCTTTTCCACAACTCCGAAATAACTTCCTTCACACCATCAAGAATGTGTATCGACGATACCTTAAGGCTCTTTATTCTCAAATCCAAAGGAGCTACTTTCTGACACAATTTAGAATTCATTTTTGTTTGGAAGCGGATAAAATAGGCAGGTGTTATTATTCAGAAACTATGTCATCGAAATGAGTTTTCCGTTTTTTGATAAAGGTGGAAGGTCTTCCAGAAAATACTGTCAAAGTCGGCATTTTGATCCGAATTCCAGAGGCAGCAGAGCGAGAAAAGGGAAAATTGTGCTGTCACGTGAGACGAATCGTTTATAACTGGATAAGTAATTTATTTATCAAAAAATGGAAAACACATTTCGATTTCAAATCGCTTCCATAGTCAGACCTGCCAATGTTATGCCTTTGCGTTTAAAAATGAGTCAGAACATTTCCCGTTGTTGAGCAGGTCATTTGAGAATCACCTTAAGGGGCCGCTTCACTGACACTCCCAGATCGCTAAATCCCGTGTTGACTTATTTAATTGGAAAATTTAAAAGCGTAGTTGCTTATTAATATAATTATCGAAATACGGTTTACACTATCAGAAAGTAGACGTTAGATACCGGCGAACTGCGTTTATAAAATTGTCTTCTTAAATTTTAAGTAGTTTTAAGACGATTCTAAAATTTCATCAAGTGAGAATTTCAAAGTTTACAGGAAATTTTTAAATACTTACATTTTAAGGAGACAATTTTCAGAAACGCATCTCGTGGGCGAACTCGATGGTGAACACAGTGTTTCCATAATTACATTAGGTAATGAGTAATAGCGCTTTTAAGGTGGTTCTGAAAAAAAAATATTTTTCCCTCGCTCAAGAATACCAAACTTTCTGACACATTTCTGACTCATTTTTAAACATAAAATCATGACATTTCCAGGCCGGACTATTGAAGTGATTTGTAATCGAAGAGTGTTTTTCATGTTTCGATAAATGAATTACAACTTGATTTATAAGCGATTGCTGTTTCAAGACGGGCAGATTTTTTTTCTTTTCCAGTGCTGTCGCGTCCCATGTTCAATACTCCAAATTGAACACCATTTTCTGAAAGACATTCTACAATTATTAAAAAATGGGAGAACTGTTCGATTACATAGTTTCTGAATAAGAGTTTCTGCCATTTTCATGCGTTTCAGAACTAAAAATAATTCAAAAATGTGTCAGAAAGTAGGCAGTTTGGATTTGAGAACAGTCTTAACTTTTCTCATAAGTTAACACAGGATTTAGTGATCGGGGAGTTTTAGTGAAGCAGCCCCTCCTGTTGACTCACGCGAAAACACCCGTTCGCTAATGTTAATCCTGTGGGACAGTTATTTTAGATTATCTCATTTGCTTTTCTTTTTTTTTTTCTTTTTTTTTTTTTTTTGCACTTTATAACTGAGATCGATCTCTACAGAGCTTATTTTAACTTTTTCGATTTTGTTTGCAGGTTCTTTTTTATGAGGATACTTTCACTTTTGAAACTGGTTACGAAAGTGAAAGTATCCTCATAAAAAAAAAAAAAAAAAAAAAAAAAAAAAAATCTGCAAACAAAATCGAAAAAGTGAAAAAAGGGCATTGTAAAGATCTATCTCTGCTATCCAATACAGAAAAAAAAGAAAAAAAAATCGTTTAAAAATATTAAAATGCAAAAAATATATTGTAAAATAACTGCCCCATAGCATTAACACTAGCGAACAGGTGTTTTCGCGCGAGTCAACGAAACCCTTAAAACAAATCTTATGCAACATTTTTTATAAACCTGAATATATGCAACGTGTGTCATATAATATTTCATTTGGCTTACTTTCATCGATAACGCTATTCATTAATATTTTAATCGATAGAGGGTCGGTTGTCGTTGATCAGAGAATCGACGAAAAGTAATCATTTATTGTGCATAAAGGAATTTTCCAAGAAGTACCAATTAATTCCTCATCATAATTATCCCTAAAAAAGTTTTCAGAACAATTGTTAAAATAATTATATGCTTCCGAAATAGAGTTTCTTTCCAAATAAGAATATTAATGAAATATAGCATTTACAATGAGATATTGGTTGCCAGATGCACTTCTCAAAATGTAAAAATGTTGAAACAAACTCCGTATTTAATACTCACAGTGTTCGGAAATAATAATTACTTTCACTTTCTTATGAAGTTGGAAATCAAACGAAGTAGTTCTGTGAATCATTGCTTTTATTTAAATAGTTGTTATTATGTTGTTATTTTTGAAGTCACCAGAAGTTTATTTCAAGCAGTCAAACAGGATAAGCAATACTTTAAAGTACTGAATAAGCGTTGCTTTGAAACATATGATACAACTTCAGATATGAAAGCGTATATTTGAATTTTTGAAAATTGAAACGTAATTTTTTGGCATAAGAATAATTATATATGGCGAATTCAAGCTTGATTGGAAACACTTTCCTAATTCTTCAGTTTTATATTCATATATCATGATTTTAGTATTAGCAGTTAGATATGTTTAGTCCAACTTATTGCCATTTTAATACCGTTCTTTATATCATGGATCTGTAGGTCGTAAACAATTTTGAAAACAGCGTTCAGTGCAAATGCATGCCTGCATGATTTACAGTAAATAATAAATATACTACATAAAAGTTAATAAGAAACATTTAAAAGAGTATATCAAGACAATTTATTTTTTCGTGTTTTTAAGTGAAAAATATGAAGAGTGGTAATGAGTGAACATGGTATAAAAGGAGTGGTGACTCGTGACTGACTTTTTTGGGGGCACTAAATGCATGGCTGAAACATTTATTCTTTTCTTACCATTATTGTTTAGAAATAAATCTCTTCTTTATTTAATGACAAAACCTTTATTCCAATAAATAAGGCAAAGATTTCTTCAAAAAAGAATATATATATATATATATATATATATTGTGGTAAAACATTGGGCACAACCACCTATTCAATCAAAATGACAGTATGTTTCTCTTGAAGCGTTGTAATTCAGGTTGTAAATCAAAATGGCGAATCAGCAAAATAAGAACTTTATTAGACTTTTTTTTAACATTTGAAAGAGCGGTGCTTTGAGACCTATAGCTACAAACGCTGTTGTCTCGAATGACCCGTATACTTTTATTCACTTCGACAATTACATAAATATTCTTGATGAAGACGGATAGACACAAAGTGGTAGAGATAACTGAAGAAAACAGCCGAGAACTTCACAAAGTTTGTGCAACAGAGTCAGCGGGAATCGAACCCGCTGCCTGCTCCTATTCCCTCAAGGGATTAGCGGCGTGTTGTCTTAACCATTCGTCCAGTGAAGGCCCTTATTACATGTTAATAGTACAGTAAACATAGCTACATTCATGTACGAGTAACAATTAGAAAAAATAGGAGAGTTCGTAGATTCAGTTTTTACTCCTACGGAAAAAGTTCTTGATGGGTTTATGCACTTTACAGGGGCAGTCCACACTTTATACTGATCTCAGCTTGAGATCTATCGCTTCTATTGGAGACGTTTTCTTTGTATTACATTCAGCCCCACAGCTTGTCAGCTACAAACTACTGCGCTTAGCAGGCGCACCAAAGAGAACTCGTTCATTTCGGCTCTGAAATGTAACTCTTTACGGTAGCTTCTCAGCGTTTCCATTTATACTTTCGGTTTTTGAAGTGCTCTGAAGCCCCTTTGAAGTGCTGACAAGTTTATGAGGTCATAACTGTTTCTATAACGTCAGTTCAAGAAATTTTATGATCTTTTACGAGTTTATAGTGTCAGTTCGAGAGTTTTCAAATTAAATTAATGAACACTTGATGTAATCGGTGCTAAAAAATGGACCGTATTCTTGAACAGAACCCATTTGAGAGGGGGGATATTAGGGATTTTTAATGAAGCACACTTAAATTAGCTATTGATTAGGAAGATAGGAGGCACACTCTCCAAGACAAAACTGAATTTTGATCATATTTTTAACACTAATTAAGATAGTGTATCTAAATTTTTAACAGACAAACCATGCTTTGGTTGAAATTTTAACGCATCATGATATGCTCTGGAATGTGCATACAAACAGCAATGAGGTACACACTCCATATTTGGATAGGGTGTCAAGGGGCTTATATGATGTCTCTGCCCAAATTACTGGGTACTTTCAATCTTTCTCCTGATTTCGACGCATCTCATGCAATGCAAGGTAAGTCTGCTAAAAATTTCGCAACGATATCGTCATTAACACTAAGCACACCGGGATTTTCTAAAAATATTTCACACTAAAATTGTTATTTAAACTATTTAACATTTTTATTTAACTTATTTCTCTGTGATTTATTTTTTATTTATTGGGTCAACCGCAAAGTTCTGCCGTGTTTCAAACCGAAGCTCGGTTCATCTTGTTATTTTGCTACTGCTGATAAGAAGGGACCTTGAATGATCGAGATATGTAAATTCGGTCATTTTTGCTTGTGTTGCATAATTCTTGCTTGGATTGCGGCATAAGTTTTGTTTCAGTGAAGTGCTAAGAATGGAGAGCCAAAAAGTTCATTTTCATCAATCATGCTCTTTTATTTCAAGAAAAGTAAAAATGCTAGTCAGACTGCTCGTAAAATTTGTGCTGTATATGGGCAAAGTGCTGTTTCAGATGACACAGTTCGAAGGTGGTTTGAGAAGTTTAAGCGCGGAAATTTCAGCTTCGAAGATGATGCCACTTTGGACGAACATCATCTGCAAAGGAGAGCCCGTTAAAAGAAGCTATAGCTAAAAATCCACGTTACACAGTTCAGGAGCTATCACACAGACTAAATATTCCATAAAGTTCAGCGTATGATTATTTTATATTTTCTGTTACGAGGTCATCCAGAGTATGCATAATCTTCGAGGCTGAAATTTTCGCACTTAAACCTGTCAAACCATCTTCGAAACCACCTGCGTCATCTGAAACAGCACTTTTTCCATAGACTGCACAAATTTTACGAGCAGTCTGACTAGCATTTTTACCTTTCTTGAAATAAAAGAACATAATTGATGAAAATTATTTTTTTCCGTTCTCCATTCTTAGCACTGCACTGAAACAGAAATTATGCCACAACCCAAGTAAGAACTATGCAACGTAAGCAGAAAAGACCGAATTTACATAGATGGGTCATTCAAGGTCACGCCTTATCAGCTGTAGCAAAATATAAGAAGACGAATCCACACTTCGCTTTGTAAAACTTTACGGATGACCCAATATTTTATAAAGAAATTTCTGGTTCGAATCGAAATATTTTCATTTGGTACTGGTCAAATTAACGGTTGTTAGTATAATTAGGGTTAAAATGTTTTGAACAATAATCAAGGTTCAGCTTGGAATGACCTATCTTGTATTTCGGACTGAATAAGTGGATTGCACTCTAGGTTCTACGGCAAATATTGGTCGTCTTGGTATATACTATTAATACTTTTTTACCTTTCAAGTGTTCAAAACCTGAGTAAATGAAACAATGCAGTTATTTTTGTTAATGACACTGATCCAAATCCTAATCCTGCGGTCATCCAAGAAAATGAGCTTACCTAAAAAGAAAAACGAATGAATACGTTTTTAAATAAATTTTCGGAGAGATGACGTTCTTTATGTGCAATCCTAACGATGACAGTTCGAAAAAAAATTTTCAATATTTTCAGTGGTACAAAAATAATTAAAACTTTGGCAGTTAAAAGTATCTTCCGGAACGAATCTCTATTTACAGTTTATTAATTTTAGCGTTATTATATGTAGTACCAGCAACAGTGAATAAAACAAGAAAATTGCAAAAAGGAAAAGCAACATCAGTTTTTAAAAGTATATCTTTCATTTAATTTCTTGAATGTCAGCATTTCAATGGCTAAAAGCAACGTTCAAGGAACTGCGTCAAAGTTTCCTATAATATTCAGGGAACCTCAATTTGAAAAATGTCTGAATTTGTTGATTTTCTAGAATGATGTTTAACAGTTATAAGAATCCATAAAACATAGCTGATCAAAAACATATGTATACCTTAACTTGTGTACTTTTAATATAGAAGGAAGAAAATTTAAATTTGACGTAAAAATCGGCCTAGATATGAAACTAACCTACATTTTTGCGAGTATTTTTCATAGTAATATAAACACAAATTAAATAAAGACATGTATTAAGTGAAATACTTGTTCTGTTATTTTATGAATGTTTTTATATCTTCAGATGTCACTAATTTTGTATCTGTTGTTTGAAGATAAATATAAACGAGCTAATCTATATATTTAACAATGGTAATTAGCTGCCACCACTCCTTGATAAATATAATACTTAAAGGACACATTAATAAAGTTTCAATAAACTACTTTGTGGCTGCTTTTTCAACCGACGATAAATATTACTTACACGTTCCTAATTATTCATTCAGCTTATTAATACTTTAATCAATACGGTTTTCTTGAAATTGTTAATGACGTGAAAAGTCTGCAAGAAACACACAATTCCCTATATGCCCATAAACTCCACTAAAAATAATCGCTCACCCGTATATAATGAAATCCAAAGATCACTAAAGAAGCGGCTAATTAACTCTCTTTCATAATTATCAAAAAGAAACTGTCTTCATTGGAAAGATCAGAAAATGCATACTTAAGACAGCAATTAAATTACCGTGTCTCTTCGGGGGCGGTGTTAATTGTGAAACGAGAAGAGGGGGCAGCGTAAAGACCCACTTGGGGATGGCGCAGTGAAAGCCTAGGGCTCTACAGGGCTCGCGAAAATAGCATTCCCTGGTTCGTTCTCTAATGGGATTCACATGTACTTCTAATGCAGCCCTGGTGTAGGGAAGATACCGCTCGTATTAGATGAGCAATCTGTCCCCTGAATATTATTAAAAAGAAAGATTGAAGAAAGACGGGAAAACCGTTTACACACTTCTCATGCAGGTGTTGTTTCTCTGGGTTCTTAAACTTGGGATCGATTCTTTACGCTAGCCTTAGCTTTTCTCACGAATTTTCACTGAAAATTCCCATCCTTTCTGTTCAGAAGCGATATTCTTAAGGAAAGAAAAACATTGCTATACTTTCTTAATGAGCTTTGATCGATGAATGACAGCTGTTTGTAGCATACTAATTGTAGAAAATTCGACGCATTTAAATTTTATAGTAAAGAATTGGATGTTTAGTACTAGTAATGTTTTAAGTTCACGCATGAAAATTTTGCAATGACAAATGGGTTAGGATAGTAAAAATGTTTCAGTCATAACCATAACCGACAATATTTTCTGTGTGCTTTGCTTACAGTCAAAGTATCATTATCTCTGAACACACTTCGTCAATATGGGTACGAAGTTTCAATTTCCCCTTTATAAGGCAAGGGGCTTAAAAAGGATTACAACATTTTAACTATTTAAACTTTAAAAAAAAATGCTGTTTTGAGGAGCACTATCAAATGTACAATTACATAATTAAATAATAAATTGGTTGTTTGTAGTTATTATTGTTATGATATTAATAAAATATCACTCTTCAAATTTTAAGCAAGCACTCTTAAAATTTTGTTTATTTATTACAATGCCAGTGCTACATTTGGGAAAGTCAGCCCGGCAAATAAAGATCTCACCGTTTGGTCACTGTTGTGACTGTGACCATTTGTGATTATTGTAGCCTCATAGTGACGTCACATCGACTGATTGTGCTATTAGGCATTGTGCTATTACTTGCTTGTTATGTTTTAATTTTTTTTTCAGAAAATGCCAGTTTTTTTTTCTTTTACTTCATATATTTATGATTGGAAAAACAATTCATAATAGAAAATCATTATTCTTACAATTTCAAGTGATCAATCTTTATTTATTTTTTATTTATTACGATGCCCGTGCTACAATCGAGAAGTTAGTTACGGCCTCACTTGACGGTTATCTGTTCGTGTATTCAGAAAGAATAATATGTCTTTGTCGGACACGGACAGGTCAAGAAAGTGGTTAATATTAAAACTAATGCATCAGAATATCTAATTTATTTTTATTTTTTAGAAAACAAGATATTTAAGTTAATATATTTAAAATTACTTAAGTTATTCTATTATTTGACAATATATATATATATATATATATATATATATATATATATATATCCAGTCGTATTAATGTTTGCAAAAAAGCATGAATATACTTCTTTTAATTGCTAAAAAAAGTAAAATAAAAACTTTATAAACAGTAAAATAAGCTTTATTAGACTGTTGACATGTTTCGGCTCCATCGGAGCCATTATCAAAGCAAACAAGAATATTCTACAATTGCACTTTCTATTGAGTTATTATCTGAAACACCATCATTTAATTTTTCAAGCACTTTTTCAACTTCCGCACACGTTATATATATATATTTTTACTTGGATGTTTATTACCATATTTGTAACCATACAGTAACTCGAGCCACAATTTTGGTAATTTTTGAAAAAATACGTAAAAATTAAACGATGGCGTTTCAAATAATAACTTCGTAGACCGTGCATTTGTAGTTCTTATTTGTTATATTCGTATTTGTTTTGATAATGGCTTCGATGGAGACGAAACATGTCAGCAGTCTAAAAAACTTATTTTATTGTTTATAAAGTTTCTATTGCCTTTTAGCAACTAAAAGAAGCATATAATTACAGGGTGTTATATTTTGATATATTTTTTAAAATGTGAAGTCAAATTGCTCATTATCGCTTAGTGAGATATTTTTGAACGAAGAATTTTCAATGAATTTTATTTAAAAAAAAAAAAAAAAAAAAAAAAACAGAAAGAGATACATCTGATGGAATTATAATTTTGATTAATTGTACTTTGAAAAAGAAGTTATCTTTTAAAATGAAGCAGATATTATAGATATTTTCAGCAACATATCAAAAATCAATTTATCGATTATATTTTCTTCGCAAAAAGTTTTTTCGCAAAATTTTCTCCATCGTGAGTATATCTTAAAGCAGAAGAAGTTGAAAATCATCTTGAAATGTTTAACTTTGCCAATTATGTTTGATCTTTCCACAGAGTCCTTTTCAGTTTTTCTGTTTTTCTATCAATAGATTTTGGCAGATTTCTGTACAATATCATTTTTGAAAAGAATAATTTAGAAGAAGAAAATCTTGCTAAAGGACAAAGAAAAAATATTTGGTGAAGCTCTGATGCTTCGCATCCCTTTCACATGTAACACAATATTTTCTTTTTCAAAAAGTTAGGTAATTGTTTTGTTAACTGAAAAAAGGGTTCCATGAATAGAAAAATAAGTCATCGTATTATTGCTACAATATTAAGGAGAAACTTATGAATAATATTCTTCTAAATGAAAGCTGTGTAAATCTGTAATGATCTGGAAATATATATATATATATATACAGGGTGATTCATAAAAGATGGGCAGAACTTTAAGGGGTTATAGTACACTTAAAGACAAATAATATTAAATAGGAGACTAAGGGTCCCAGACGTATTCCCAAGGAGATAGGGGGCATTAAAGTTTAGGGTCCGAAATTTCAAATGATTATAAAACATGGAAAAATTGGACGATTCGTTTGCGGTTTTTGCAAAAAATTTTCTTTATGCCAGTATTTTCTTGAAATAAAATTTTAAAGTTCAATTTCAAAAAATGCCGATAGGGGGCGCTTTAGACTTTGGAGTAACAAACAACTATTTTTTAACGTTATTTTTTGTATTTCTTTAAATGATTTCGAAAGCTTAGACTTAAACTTAAATTTTGATCTAAAAATCTGAGTCCTAACGAGTAGTTAAGTAGCGTAAACTGAAATTTGAAATTTGAAACCCTTCTCCCCCCAGAACAAAAATCAGTTATTCCCGATCTTTGTGTCGTAGATTAGGCTCTAACTACTGCCGCGTTTTACTAAAATTATTCTTTATGTCAGTATTTTCTTGAAAATAAATTTTAAAGAAAATTTTCAAAAAATTCCGATAGAGGGCGCTTTAGACTTTGGAGTAACGAACAACTATTTTATACCGTTATTTTTTGTGTCTCATTAAATGCTTTCTAAAGCTTAGACTTAAATTTTCAGCCCAAAATCTGAATCGTTAGACGTGGTTAAGTTTCTGGGGAGAGGGGTTTGAAATTTCTACTCCTGAGCACAGTTCAGTTTACCATGTCCACACATTGTGTGCTGTGATACGAGGTAAAAAGACACAAATTAGGATTATGTTACCAAAGCATATTTATTAACATGTAATCACAATAAATGTTCAAAATTGTGACCACCAGAGGTTATGCACGCAGAACAACGGCGACGAATGGAACGGCGAACATTCGCGAAAACATCAGGCTTTTCGAGCACTTCCCCTACAGCGGCGGAAAGTCTGGCGACCAGTTCCTCGGGGGATTCAATGGGTGTCTCATACATAAGAGCCTTCAATCGTCCCCAAAAAAAGAAATCGAGGGGTGAAAGATCTGGCGAGCGAGCAGGCCAAGCAACAGGACCACCTCGACCAATCCATCTGTTCGGAAATGTGATGTCCAGATAGTTGCGGACGTCTCGTACGTAATGGGCTGGCGCTCCATCGTGCTGGAACCACATGACCCGCCGGATGCGTGGAGGAACAACGTTTAACAGGTCTGGCAGCACATGTTGCAGAAATGTGAGGTATGTTTTACCGTTGAGGCGTTCAGGAAGAAGGTACGGTCCGATTAGGTGGTCTCCGAGGATTCCTGCCCAAACATTGATGGAAAAGCGTCTCTGATGAGCATGTGGATACGTAGCATGTGGATTGACATCCGCCCATACATGTGCATTGTGTGTGTTAAATGTACCTTCACGTGTGAAGGTACATTCATCGGTGAAAAGCACAGTTCGTCCAAAATGTGGATTTAGCGCGTTCTGCTGCAGAAACCAGCGGGCGAATTCAATACGATTTGGATAATCCCCTGGAGACAGTTTCTGGACTCGTTGCACATGAAACGGGAGCAAATGTTCATCCTTCAGTACCCTCCAAGTCGTGGACTGTGAGGTATCCACCTGGCTAGCCACTGTTCGGGTACTTGTACTTGGCTGCGCCGCTACTACATCCAGAATGGCTTCTGCAACAACTACTGATTCGTCCTTTTTTGCACGACCTGCATTCGACCGGGAAGCGAGAAATGATCCCGTCTCACACAACTGTCTGTGCAAGCGCTCGAAAGTTTTGCGGTTAGGCAACCGCTTGTTAGGAAATCGCTCTCCGTACATTCGTTGTGCCTCTGCACCATTTCCATCTGCCGCTCCGTAAATTAAATGCATCTCAGCCTTTTCCTTATTCGTGAAGGGCACCATCTTCCGATTCATTACTACAGCGACTTACACTTGACTCACCGTTCAGTGGTTTTTATGCCTGAATCGTGTCGAAATTTTGCATACGTGTTCTTCTTCTTCCCCATTTGACATTTGCATACTTTCTGTTTCCTTCTTCACCCGGTGACTAGCGTCAGGAATGGAGCTTTAACGTTTGCATGAGCGACGTTTCCAACTGTGCCAGTGCCTTTATGAGTGAATTCCGACTATGCAGTCCTTGACGAAAGTTGTATTTTTGCCTCGTATCACAGAACAGAATCGTTGGGCATGGTTAAGTAGTGCAAACTGAACTATGTTCAGAAGTTGAAATTTGAACCCCCTCCCCTCGCTACTGAACCACGCTCAGCGATTCAGATTTTGAGCTGAAAATTTAAGTTAAGTCTAAGCTTTAGAAAGCATTTAATGAGACACAAAAAATAACGGTATAAAATAGTTGTTCGTTACTCCAAAGTCTAAAGCGCCCTCTATCGGAATTTTTTGAAAATTTTCTTTAAAATTTATTTTCAAGAAAATACTGACATAAAGAATAATTTTAGCAAAACGCGGCAGTAGTTAGAGCCTAATCTACGACACAAAGATCGGGAATAACTGATTTTTGTTCTGGGGGGAGAAGGGTTTCAAATTTCAAATTTCAGTTTACGCTACTTAACTACTCGTTAGGACTCAGATTTTTAGATCAAAATTTAAGTTTAAGTCTAAGCTTTCGAAATCATTTAAAGAAATACAAAAAATAACGTTAAAAAATAGTTGTTTGTTACTCCAAAGTCTAAAGCGCCCCCTATCGGCATTTTTTGAAATTGAACTTTAAAATTTTATTTCAAGAAAATACTGGCATAAAGAAATTTTTTTGCAAAAACCGCAAACGAATCGACCAATTTTTCCATGTTTTATAATCATTTGAAATTTCGGACCCTAAACTTTAATGCCCCCTATCTCCTTGGGAATACGTCTGGGACCCTTAGTTTCCTATTTAATATTATTTGTCTTTAAGTGTACTATAACCCCTTAAAGTTCTGCCCATCTTTTATGAATCACCCTGTATATATATTGTAGTTACTTTGAAAATACGAAAACTAATTCTAAATATTATATTAATATTTAGAATTCTAACCTAATTCAAAAAACTAAATCTAAGTATTATATTAATATTTAGAATTCTAACCTAACTCTAAAAACTAATTCTAAATATTATATTAATATTTAGAATTCTAACCTAACTCTAAAACCTAATTCTAAATATTATATTAATATTTAGAATTCTAACCTAATTCTAAATGTTATATTAATATTTAGAATTCTAACCTAATTCTAAAAACTAATTCTAAATATTAATCTTCTCCGAGTTTATGCTGTACCAAAATAATTGAAGGTTGGATAGTTTTTCTTGCAGTTTTTCGGAAGACTGCTTACTCTCATTAGGTTTTGCCCTGAATGGCAGTGCCTGCTTCAAGACTTTAATGTTGTTACAGGTGATTGAACAAGTCATTGATCTGCCTCAATTCTTGTAAAAAACGAGTGAAATAGTATAAAACATGATAACAAATAATTAAATGTTGATGAGTGTTTCTTCCGGCTTTCGGGTGTTTGCTTAATGTAGATTTTCACACAGACTTTCTGAAAACGAAGTTTCAGGATCTTTCATCAGGTTTTACCATAAATAACATTAATTGCTGTAAGACTTCTTCCAAGTGATTGAACAAGATAATTGTGAAGATGGCTTTTGAGTTCGGGGAATATTGCGACCGTTAAAAATCGTAAGAAAACATACAGTGAATTGCGTCTTTAAAGTAAATAACTGCAGATTCTTATCCTGACGAATGCTAAGGAAACAAGACAACTGAAGAGAGCTAACACATCGGCTGATAAGTTCCCGGTCTGGCACACTGATGGCGTTGCAATCGCCGAATTGATGCTTTTTTTAGTAAATACTAACCTTTAAATGGTAGCAGAAAAATGTTATGACGATTCGCCGTGTGGTTTTAGTTGAACGACTTTTTTGATAAACAAAAAAGTGGATAAACAATAACTTCAAGAATTGTTATTTGATGGAAAAAAACACAACAACAAAACAAAAGCTGGGCTTGATAAGCGTTATCCGGACACTGCACCAGGTAAATCAACCATTATTGACTGGTTTGCTGAATTGATAAACGCAATAAATCATTGATAAAATCATTTGTTTAAATATAACAATAATAAATTCGTTTTGATAAAATCATTAGTTTTGAACACTTAACAATAGAACGTCCGTTGGTGTCATTTTGACAACAAACCGAATTTAGGCTTATCTATCTATGACATTTTCCCACCTATTTTCTTCAAATTTTATTACTTTTAATCATTTTACATAATAAGTGTCAAAATTTTTATTATGTGATTCGATTTTTTTTTAATTACAGTCAAATTTACCTAGAATGACCGATGGTGTTATTTCGACACCAAGCAGAATTTAAAATAAATCATCCTTCTTATGTGAAAATGTAACAATATAAGCTTAAATAAAATATATGGGCGCCCAAATGAAAGTGGCACTACTGTCGGTTTGAGAAATGGTTTAATGGTATTAATATAAATTAGTATACAAAAGAAAGAAGTAATACAGACGTAACAGATAAGCTAGACAAAGTCACCTTGTAGGTTGAAACAAGTGTCCCAGCGGTCAACGAGACGATGGACCTGGACGATGGACGACGAGCTGTCGGCAGTATTGATACTTCCACTACAAAATGCCTACACCATCGGAATACCGATCTGCGTGACATACACTCCGTGCCATACACATTCGACGATAGATTTCACTAGCACTCACATTTACCGCTGTTAAAAATTGCACGACTGCGCGTTGACACCGTTTGGAGGCATCCATGATGCTAATTATGCCTTTTAACGTGCTATCACACACGCATCTGACGGGATCTGACGATATCGCATGCATACCCAGCACTCTGCGCTCTCTATAGGAACATGCGCAGTCATCTTTCTCTTCAAATGGCAGAGTTATTACAGGAATGCCGCTTTCATTTGGGAGAGCCTTATACAATGACGCAATATAGTGTTAAATTAGATATTTTACTGTCCATTTTGCCTAATTAAATTAGTGGTATCAAAATGACACTGGTGGCTGTGTTAGGATGATTGTCGAAATGGTCGGCCGCTCTAGTGTTTTAAAGATTCGTAAAACTTCAACAATCATTCTAACAGGTTCATATTTTAAATTCAGGTTTAAATTCAGGTCAATTTTATTAACAAGTTCATTTTATTATTTTCATATTTTAAATTCTCACGTAAACTTGAAACTGAAAAATTATGTCAGTGCTAATGTTCTTTTATATTCTTATATTTTATAACTGTATTGATTTGTCATCAGTAATTTTAAATATATTTAAAACTAAAATGTTTCTTGTGATTTTTATATGAAGTGCTCTAATTATGCACCCGTTGTCTTGAAAAGGTCATCCTTTTTCATTCGGCTTTAATTTTTTAAACGGATCAGCCAATCAGATTTTAATAATCAGTTAACGAATTTAGTATACACTTGAATAAATAAATAAACTACTCATAAAATTTCATATATTCAAACTGAAATATAAGCACAGAAAATCTGTAACAAAAGATATTAATAATTCACATAGATTAAAGTGGCTTTAATTTGTAAAACTACCGTAATTAAATGCAAAATGATTGATTATAGTACGGTGTAGTTTATTATTTGGAAAAATGTCTTCAGTAATAAACAACTAAATTCAGCCTATATATCTGGAAAATAAAACATATAAGTAGACCAGATTGTTTGAATTCCTTTCTTTGTAAAGATAGAAAAGGTGAAAAATGACAAGGATACGGAAGAGCAAAGCTTTTTATCCAAAGACCTTACATTGAGGCCTTTTTGGAAGAAAATGTGGCAATTTAAAACTGTTTTAGAAAGAAATAACTCTCTACTATGCTTGTGAGCATTTCTCAAAAGTTACAAAATATTGTTATGCGAATAATTCAAAATGAATTTATTTTTAAATGACAGCAGCATATGTACTGTATACAGTGAATTCGCGAACACTAGCAAAAAGAAAAGAGGATTGATAGCGCACGGTAACACGAACAATATTTGCCATAAGTCGCAATTCTCAAATTCATTCAAAAAATACAGGGTGTCTCATTCCAAGTCAAGCGAAAAGATTTTGTTCATAATCGTACCAATAATAAAGATATTGCAAATAAGTTTTCAACATACAGGTATTTACCATACTTTGTGTGAAACTTGATAACATCAAACGAAGAGTTAGATGTGGCCACCATAAATGTCGAAACATCACACAGTTACACGCCCCATAATTTGGAACGTAGATAACTGTATAGTGTATATACCGAATATATTATTATGCATTGTCAGTATTTCTTGTGATGTCAACACATTTCAAACAAAACAAAGTAAATTATTAAATATATCCTTACAATATGCTCATTAATATAAGAAAGAGTCCAGACTCATGAACCAAAATTCAGATGATTCCTATGTATGATTATATATTTAGTCGCTGAATCATTATTATATGTTTCTTTAAAATTAATTTTTATAATCAACGAAAAATTTATCCCGATAAATAAATTAAACAAGGCGAATACAACTGTACTAGGGACAGTTAATATATGATTGTGAAGGATATGATTGAAATTTCTATGTGAATTGACAGCACGAAACTGTTATGAAATTCGTTGTATAAAATAAGATTTAATATTTGACTTACCGTGGAACCTTTTGAATATAGACTTGTATGATTTACAGTTATATTTTGAGTTGTTGGGCGTACCGACTGCTTTGCATGATTATTCTACTCGCTGTTAGAAATATTTTACCTAACATGTATTAGGCGTGAGAACGGTTTACCTCCTATGTTTGGTTTTTAACTTAATCATATTTCTTCACAACATCTTATAGAAACAAATAAGAATGACCTTACCGTTTGGTGGCTTCGTCACTTCAATATCAGTGTAATCCATTTTGAAACAACGTTGTTTGTAATTGTGTGAATATCATTTTTCTCGTGTATCCAATGAGAAAGAAATTATATGCTTTTACTATATAGATGACCACTGCTGTAAAAATATATATTCCTTAGTGGTGTAGTAGTGCACTATGTAGAGAAATTCATCTTCACACATTAAAGGAAAAGAAAGAGATTTGATGTAAGATAAAATGAGACTGAACATTTTACACCCTCTTAGACGGGTGTTCTAGCAAGGAGTGAGCAAAAACCATATATACGAAATACACACGTCCTTTGCTCAAAAAGTAGGTTACATTTAAATGTTATATACGTTATAAACATCATTATCTAAAAATGGCCAATTTTGCATCATTAAAGTCAAATTCAAGTGTTCATAAAATACAGAAAGTCTCATTAAAAAGAAGTTGAGCTAAACTGTCTTTATAAGTGTCCGTTGCTGCTCGGCACAAATGTTCTGCAGATGGCGAACGGAATAAACAGTCTTTCCTAACAGGCAATAAATTTGCATCACTACTGTCAGTTATCCAGTCCAGATGTAAGTTCTATGAAATGTAACTTTTTTTCTTTATTTTTGGTTGAACACTTATCGTAAATAGGAGGCTTACTTCTGTATCACGGGCAAAACTCGCAACACATTTTTTCTGCTTCAGACTAGGCGTCACTGTAATAACATGAAGTCAGTTTTATAATCAGCGTTTCACCAACTACAGAATAAAATACCATTTTTCTGCTTTCAGTAAAAAATTGTAGAAATCATAGAATATCATATCAACAGAATTGAAAACAAATTCGCATAAGAAACTGCTACAGAAATGTAATATTTTCCTGGAAGAATATTACGATAGTGTCTCGTGAAAATAGCTTTGTTATCGTCACCTTTATCCTTTATGCATGACTGAAATAAGTCACATTATTGCAACATTAAGCAATTCTTTAGATCAAGATTATATCTGTTATTTGGGATGTGCCATCTTCATCTGTGGTCCAATATAAACCGGGTTCACTAATACGACAGCCAGTCGACGTGACGTCACTGTGACTTAATAGCCATAAATGATCACAGTCACAAAGGAGACCAAGAGGAGGCATTTCTTTCTTGTGTCATATTATGAGTCTCAGGTGACCATCACTTCGTGACTCTGCTGTGAAGTCACTGTTACCATTTTTTTAGTTATTTGCACCTCGCCACAAAATGTTTTATACCAACTTCAGAACGGAGTGGATATAAGATTCCTTTTCCACGTTACGGGACGAGGACAGTGCAATAGTTTGCTTTGAAAGCACAGCCAGTAGATGAAACAATCGTCACAAATAGTCACATCAGCAACGGTGATAAAATGTGGAATCTTTATTTTGTCACATCATAAAACTCAAGTGACGTTCACTTCGTAACTTCACTGTGAAATTACTGTAAACAATTTTAGAATAATTTGTTTCTCGTTACAAAATGGGGAATAAAGCCTTTATAATGACGTTTAAATGACTCACATTCAACATCACGGTGTGATAATGTGGACGGAAAGAGATCATCCACATGGGTAACGGGGCTTTCACATTTTGGTCACATTCAGGTCATTTGCTATTAGGGATATTGGCAAAACATGATAAAGACAAGGGGCTGAAGCCTGGTGCTCCTTTCAGGGTGCCTTTCCTGTACGTCTGAAAAATCAAACATTTTCGATGCCTTATAATATTTATATGGACATACAAATACATATTTAGATAAATGTATGGTTTGCCTTTAATTCATTTTACGCTCAAAATGCAAACTTTTGGTTATTATCCGTACAAAATTCTGGTTATAACCCGTACAAGGAATATCCGTACAAACTTAAACCGTAGAAACAACAAATAAATCTCAAAATCGAAGATGAAGGAAACCGCTGATAATGTGCAGAAAAACATGCATCAAACAATAATGATTTGATCGGTAATATTTTATTATATATTAGAGAGGGGTGGGGGAAAGAGACATTCCTCTCATTTGCAGATTTTCTAAAATTAAACAAATTAAATTTTTAATACATGTGTGCTAATTTTGAGACAAAATCAGAGGTCCCAGCTCCATAGGCTTGTCTGTACGTGCTAATGAAAAATGTACATAATCTTTATCATATCAAGTCCTACTTAGAGGTTCCAATATTTCCACGGAGTGTCAGCAGTTCATTCTAAAACAATATTTGTGATTTAATCTTTCAAGTAATTGTTCAAATACATTAAGAAATTCAATCAAATCAAATTTCGCAAAATGTACATTTTTCCTTCACTTGAATATATACTTTTAGTAGTACTTAATGAAATTATCATTTTCCAGAGCAATCGAAGTGAAATAAAAAATAAACGTGTTCATTATAATTATTCAAATGGATAGTTAAATTTAGAAAAATCACAAAATAACTAAATTTTTATCCTTCTACAAATAATAACATTCAATTAATTTAAAACTTGCATATCTTGCTCAAAAAGCAATTGTTTAAATTAGATTCTGAGATATTATTGGTATATAAAATGAAATTACATAGCAATCACAATGTCAATCGTGCCTGAATCAAAACAGTTAAATGATGCTACTATGAATTAACATTTACATAAATAAATAAATAAACTTTAACATTATGGATATATCCGAGACAGTCAAGCGGATGAAAAATTAACCAAACGACAAAAAGGAAGAGCCTTTTATATAGCGTTTCCAGATCATTGTTTTACTAAATCGAGAATTTTAGTTATATATCATAAAAAATTTTAAATACTTCAAAATATTTATTCCTTTCAGATCAATGAGAGTGATTAATAATCATATAATAGTAAAACACAAAGATGACTAACAAGGCTTACATCCTGGCAGAAAACATTTACATAGACAACAAAACACTGTGCACATATTTTTGGCCCATCACTAGACCTAATGAAGTTCTCAGTTATTACTATATCTTGTTAATCGACGTATACCAATTTGATTTTTTCTCAAAGTGATTCTAAATTTAAAATATCGAAGCTAATTTTAATGGCAGACCTTTATGCAATGATCGAAATAGGACAAAATTATTTCTTGATTACGCAGTCATTATTTACTTATATCATATCCAAGAAAACAACAACATTATATAACGGACACTGCCAGTTATTACAAGCGCTTACCTATTTATGAATCGCACGCCAATGGGCTTTTTTCAGGAATGCATTAAACACTTCGTATGTCATATCACATTATTTCTTTAATACTCCAGCCCTAAACTCACTCTTTAAGTGATCCAAAATAATCCATACACTATGAAATTAATTGTGCTGCGCGAGAAATTTGATTTTAGCCTAAATCTCGGGACATGCCACCAAAATCGAAAGTTTAGCAACCCTATATTAAAGACAACTTACATTACTCATCTGGTATACAGCGTTTTGAATATACAGAAAAATATCGCCAGCTAAATTATACTGAACAAAATAAATCAAATTTCCTTCTCTTGCTATTCTATTAAAAGGGAGATAGATAAGAAGTATAGGAGAAATTTGGGGCGAAACCAGGTAGGCGGGTCAAACCGGGTGTCTATTGCTCTGTTCTAGCTCCTGGTCTCTGCCGTCAATTTGCCAACAACTGTTTCTGTGATATTTTGAAAAAATAAAAAACTTTGAAATATTTTTTTTTCTGATATTTTCAGTGGTGATCATGAACTGTTTCCATGCTGGTTTAATTTTTAGGTTAAACCTGTAATAAATGGTATAGCTAAAACTTCTAAATTTTATATCTGTCTGCTCCATTAAAAAAAATATATATATTATTCTAAATCTGGTGAATAGTACTTTTTGATGAGAATATGGTTTTACCTTGCACAACATAAAGAGCAAATTTAGAGACTTTTCAGAACATTAATTGTTTCCAATACACAGGGTGATTCAAATTAAAGTATTCCTGTTTAGAACGTTTTAGAGATACAACTCATGGACATTTGGAGGCCATATGAAATAATTGATGTAATAAAACATTTAGTAACAAAACTGACCAGTAGAAGAAATGTGGCGCTATGAGCATTGTCATGTAATAAATACAAAACGATTCGGCCGATAAAGACCATCATAAGAGGTCATGGAAAGAAGACCATAATAAGAAGGCATCACTGAAATTTATTAACTCACACCATGCAGGGACATAATGCGTCCATGCTTGGAGGATATACATTTCAGACCATATGAAAATGATTGATGCAATAAAAAAATTTAGTTTCAAAACTGGCCGATAGAAGAAATGTGGCACTATGAGCGTTTTCATGTAATAAATATAAAATGATACAGCCACTAGACCATCCTAAGAAGTGTCATCATTTAAAATAATAAAGTCACACCATGCATACAGAAATTCCTGGTAGAAGTATGAATAACATCACCAACAAACTACACGTGACTAATATAACAGCAAACTTCCAGAAAAGATTCCAGAAACTGTCTCAAAATTGTCTCACTGTGTTCAAGATGCCAACATTTGCAACATTTTCAGCCACTTGCGGTATCCTTTGCTTTCGGCATCTTATTGATTGGACAACAACAACAACAAAAATAATAAAATGAATAAAAATAAAACTTTCCTGTCTTCTAGAATAAACGACAATTAACTACAAGTTGTTAGTGGGCTTGTAAGCAATCCCTTCTGTCCGACGTACAAGCGTTTTCGCTGTTTTGGTAAACTAATTTCAAGAAATGGTTTTTCAACGGCAGAAATATCGTGTTCGTCAAACTAATCTACGAAAAGGTTGATGCGTTTTTTTATTTCTGATTCGAGAACTTTTTATTATTATACTTAAGTGTTATGCAATTTCTGTTAATCTGTGCAGCTTGTAGCGCCATCTCTCGGCCTGTTTTTGTAACCAGAAATTTTTATTGCATCAATCATTCCCCCATGGTTTGAAACGTATATCCTCCATATAATGGGAGTTTTAAGTCCATGGGTTATCTCTCCAGAGAGTTCCAAGCAGGAATATTTTAATTTGAATCACCTTGTGTATGCATTTTCCATCAACATGTATTATTTCCCGATAGAAAAAGTCTATATGCAGAATGCCTCTTTCTTCACTTAACTTTAGATTTACTAATCATCTGATTCTGGAAAAACTTTTAGTTAAAAGAATACAATCATCAGGGCAAATTTGTTGTCCGCGAAGCATCGTGATAGGCATGTGGAACACAGTGAGATAATTTTCAGACAGTTTCTGGAAACCTTTCTGGAATTTTGCTGTTATATTAGTCACGTGTAGAGTTGTAAAGACTAAAATAAAACCTGGTTTAAACTTGGGAATAAACCGGGTGTTTTGGGAATAAACCAGGTCTTTTGGGAATAAACCTGGGAATAAACCGGCTTTATTGGAAATAAACCTGGGACTAAACCGGTTCTTTGCAACTCTAGTCACGGGTATTTTTTGAACAATACGATAAATATTAATATATATTAATGCATATTAAACGAAACCTAGAGTACGTACTGAAATTGAAAAAAATATATTAAACTTGGTTTTTGTGTTCTAAATGCAGAGCTTATTCGTTGAAAATAATAGGAAAAACAAGTACTGAATGCAATGCATTTAAAATTATACTAGTACGTTTAAATTTTTATAGTTTTCCATAAATCATAGAAAATACCTAGCATTATTTTCGGTTCTTCATTTCAACTTTACATCAAAGGCAGAAAATTGTTAGTCTGAGAATCGGTATACCAAAAGTCTCTATCTGGATTGAGATTCAGAAATTAAATTTCCAAGAGTATCTAATCTATTACGATGATTTCAAAATTATTATTCTGTGATGTCTATTTCAAATATCATAAGTTATACGTGATGACTATTTCATAAAATGAAATTTTCTAGATTTCTAAGAACTATATTAATATATTTGAGCATGTCATGCTCTCGTTTATGATAGAATGGTACTTTAAAGAAAACTAGTACTTTAAGGTACTCATTTTTGACTGGAGTTTTTAAAAGCTGTTATTAAATCCAAACTTGCTTTTTTCTGACACATTCATGAAGACATTCTTATTCTTAAATGAAAATTGCAAATATCCTACTAAAAAATCGAATAACATTTTTCTTTCTCCTAAAAAAGAAAAAGGATCTTTCATAAAATAGTGACAAATTTGGCATTTTGAACTGACTTTCGAGACATGGCAATCCATAGATAAAATTCAACGGGAAGCATTCGACTATAACTCAATATGTAATACGTCTATTGAGAAAGAGAAAACGCTATTCGATTCCAAACCATTTCAGTAGTAATGTGGGTAAATTTTAGGTATTTCCGTAGAACAATGAATTTGTGAATGAGCTAAAACATTTCATGTGTTGAGTGCTGAAAATATATTTTTGAAAACAGCCTAGAGAGAATATAAGTAGGTTCAGGTTTTCATTTATGAATAGATTTTTTTTTTAAACAGAGTATCATTTTTTTAGAATTTCTGCTTTAAATAGAAACAAACATGGAAACTTTAAATTCGCTGATGTAGTAAATTGAACTCTAAACCTTTCAACATTAATCAGATTGAATCACCCAGCTGTTTACATCAAATCACGAAATGCTGACATGGCGGATAAATGACTTTATCAAGGGTCAGTGAGAGTCCAGCGGACCGCAATCACCAGCTTTATAAAAAAAAAATTATCTACAAAAGATACCGATACTAAAAATCGAATCCAGTTTGTTTCTCTAAAAGCCGCAAAAAACAAAATTTATCTTTCAGCAGAAAATGGTGTCTTGTTAAAATCAGAGGAATCGCCGATGATTTATATACATTTCGTTACTTATTGAGTAAACCTGAACCAGGAAGTTTACGAATGTAAGACAACAAACACTTGTATTCTACAAGCGAAAAGAGTTAGTCACGATTATGTTACTTATCTTTACATGTATAAACGGAGAATACTTTACATATATGCGGGGAAGAAGAAAGAAAATTTTCATTTTCGTCTAGTTTTGTGGTTAAAATGAATGAATAATTATCGTATAAATGATTCTAGCGTTACTTGTCTCACATTTCTCGCGTTAAAATAAGATGACGGGAATCTATTTAGATCGTTATAAATGCACTAAGGTTGTTAATGAAATCGTTAATATGCCACGATCGATATGTATTACACTCAAATTGCTAAATAAGTCACGAAGAATTTATTTTCATGAATATTCCATCCGAAGTTTGGCATAAATCAGTTCAGTATGATGAATGGAATTTAAATAACTCTCTGTAAATAAACGTTGCTTTTTCCTAAGAGTAAATAATTATTATTTGGAGTAAAGATGAGAATATGAAAACAGGTCTCTTTACGCGTACTCCATTTTTTCCTTTTTTCAGGTCTTATACAATTATGTTTGCTATGTTTAATTCATATTTCTTACTTGCATTAGGGCTGATATGTATTCTGAGGATTCAAAACTAGCCTATTTTAATTTGTTGACAGAGTGGGATATGTAGATGTGGAATTTGACATCATTCTCCAGGGATATTTACTTCGATATTAACTGCAGTATTATGACATTAATTAAACACGATACGGGTATTATCAATAAGTTTACTTTAAACTTAAATCATTAAAAAATATATACTTATCCTTTTTTTTTTTTTGTAAAGTCGCGGAGCTTCGCTGTCGCCCTACTGCCTTCGGTAGCGTACACCCTTCTTTGCCGTCACCCTACAGCCTTCGGTAGCGTACATCCGTAAGGGCTACGCCAGCTCCTGCAGTAACAACAGTATTATGAAATTAATTAAACACGATACGAATATACCAATAAGTTTATTTTAAACTTAAATCATTAATAAATATATACTTTTGCTTTCTGCTGTAAAGTAGCGGAGCTTCGCTGTCACCCTACTGCCTTCGATAGCGCACACCCGTAAGGTATACGCCCGCTCCGGTCAATCGAAACTTGAATCATTTTAATTTTTTTTATTTCTAGATTAAATTTAAATTTTCCGCACCGTCGTTTACGTTGCCATAGGAACCGATTTGACATTTTTCCAATTTGAATGTAATCAACTCAGTAGCAAAATTTACCGGAGAGTTCATTCCATTTAAGAAAAAAAAAAGTCAAAAAGACCCGCCCCGAAACGTGAAAAGAGGCTAAAATTCGGATTAAAATTCGAGAAAAATTTAAAAATGGAAGAGGACAAAAATTAATATATTGGGTTAAAAGACTGAAACGGGATTACTTTTAAGAATGTGAACCGCAAAAAATACGTTAAAGATCGTATGAAAATTTCATGAAAAATTAAAAAATAGCCGAGGACAAAATTTACTACATTGGGCTAAAAGATTGAAATCGAGTTCTTTTAACGAATGTAAAAAGTCACCGATAAACACGAAAAGACGCTAAAAATCGCATAACAAATCGCGAAAAATTCAAAAGTCGCAGAAGATAAAATTTACTATAGTACGCTGAAACCGGATTCATTTTACTAATGCAGGAAAATCACCGCGAAACGCGACAAAACGCAAAAAATCGAATAAAAAATTAAATTAAATTAATGTAATAATAAAAATCCAAAAGCTGGCTTTGAGGTGCATAACTTCATAGATATACAGGTTCTTCGCTGTCAAAACTTGAAGATCTGCGCGCAGCGTTCTTTTCAGTAAACAGCACACATACTTTATAGATAATATATCAAACCTATATTTCATATATTATAGATAATATACCAAATATTTCGTTTGCAATTTCTATTATTTTTAACTTTTCTTTTTAAAGGTATTTTTACTACTAAATGCACGTTGTTTTCGAGAATTAATTTGAAAATTTCTGTTCCACACTTCGTAGCCTGATTTTGATTACAATAACGCAGTAAGGTAAAACATAATTCTGTGTCTAAAAATATGCAGCAAGAAACCTGTGCCTTGGTTCAACATAATTTTGAAAAATCTGCTGATGAATTATAAAATTTTCAATTAGAATCTGAAGGTGAAAAAAAAACAAGTAAATAAGCTATAAGTAAGAATGGATGTAATTTTATCGTTAGAATTTGTGTTCTCATCCCTATTAATGATATCACATTTATGTTAAATACATATAACGGCATTGGTAGACAGAACGTAAGAAATGATAGACCAGACCACCCAGTCAGCTGCAAGATTGGTCAACTAACAAGCCGACTTATCGGACACTATTCAGTTAAGAAATAAGATTCATTACTTTCTTACGGGTAAAATCTGGTCACATAAGGAATTATATATAGTGTTTTCAATACGAAAACCAAATGGACGTGTAATATGTTCGAGCTATCCAAATTTCGAATTAACAAAAGCTTTCGAAAGGAGGGGGGCATCAAGAAAGTATAACACTATGACAAATATCGAAAATGGAAATAAAAAAATATTTAAATAGAATCCTAATTTATGTGTTTCAGAAGGAAACATAAATCAAAAAATATTTCATAAACAAAGTTGCCCTCATACCACCATAACCCAAATGTGACCGATATCTGTAAGCATCCTGATCCAAATGTAACTCTTACTGTCCACATTATCGTCATGTGACGTGGAAAATGAATCGTATCCACGTCACTGTGAAGTCTATATTTTCCATTTTATGACGAGTTGCAAATGATTAAACAATCGGTCATCACAGTGACCTAAAGAAGTGAAAGTCTCCCGAGATTAATAAAATAACAAAATAAACGTCACCTTTTAGTTCCCTTTGTAACTTTTTGGTTGCACTTACTATACTTATTCATATAGTAAGTGCATGAGACATTGCAACACCAGATCTTTGACACGGAGTGGTCCAAAATTATTGAGCGCATTCATTTATGAAAAACAGAACAATATGAGGTACATACATGTTTATTGTTTTCTTGGAAAGACAATTTAAAACAGTTTTGCACAACAACATTTTAAACATTAAATAAGTTCTACATTTCCCGACTCCTTAAATTGTTGGTACCAACGTTTTATAGAGTCCTTACTTGGGAGACGACGTTTTGAGTATTCTAAACGTCTCTGAAGAGTTACAACGCATTAGCCTTCGTGGAACCACAAAACTCACATTGCTTTTTCTTGTATGGTAGCCATTTGCAGACTGATGCAATCAGTAAGTTTTCCCCGCGCTATGTTATCGCGCCATCTACCGGCTTATGTGAAACTTATTTAATGTTTAAAATGTTGTTGTGTAAAATTGTTTTAAATTGTCTTTCCAAGAAAATAGTAAACACGTACGTACCTCATTTTGTTCTTTTTTTTCAAACATGAAATGCGCTCAATAATTTTAGACCACCCTGTATATCTAAAGAAGTGAATTCTATGACACTGTATATCAGGATAATATGAACTGATCAATATTGTTTTTAATGCGCCTTTCAAGGGCGAATATATTTTAGTTAGTATTAAACAATATTTCGAATTATCCAAGTTCGAATTAAGGAGAGTTAACTGTATTCAGAATTTAAAAATTGTCCTACAGTCTGTTCAGTCAGAATACTTAAATTTTTGTTTAAGTACAAAAGTAAGCACGTAATGTCACAATGGAAATTCATCTCCGACTTTTCCCATATACATCGTTAAAAAACTGCGTTCAAGCATACTTTTTCCAGTTTTCATAATAGTCGATAAATAAACTGTTATTAAATCAAATTTTCAGATACATTTAAACTTTCTATAATTCATAAAAAAAAATATCATTTGCCATTTCATCCTTCAGCTTTTAACTTCTCGCATTAAAAACTTCAGAGCATTCAAAACAGTTTTGTTGCCTTTTCAGCTTTTAAAATGCTCTTTCCCGATTCTAAATAAAAAATAACGTACTTTCTTTCCAGCAATAGATAGTTCAATCGTTTGTTTTGTTCTAAATCCCTCAGATTTGAAGCGAGTTTCGATTTATTCTGAAAAAGAAAAACAGAAACAATAAAAAACTGCTAAACACTAAACAATTGAGCACAATTTGGTAACCATCTAGGTTTACCAAAAGAACTACTAGTGTCGATGTCATAGCTATTGTTTGAGACAAAAGAATAATGAAAGTTTTTGCATTATTCACAATGTTACAGGGGAAAGCAGAGTTAGATTTCCTCCAATAAGCATCTTAGCAGAGCTGTTCTCATGTTGGAGACAGTTATGTATCAAGTGGGAAAGTTTTTTTTCTTTGTTTTTTAATAGGAGAGTGTTTTTCCCTAGATGCAATCATATATCTATATCAAGAGAGCAAAAACGAGAATATAACGATTGATATGGAAATATTGAATCATTTTTCCTGACTTTACATAACATTTGCTTTGAGTGTTCTTTTCTTACAGCGGTTGTAAATCGTTTACGTAATGTTGTAAAGAGTCACTCGCGACAAAAAAAGATATTTTTTCAAACTTAAAGACGTTACAACTCTGAGAGCACAATAAGGAGAAATAAAAACAATAGCAACGATTGTTTTTGTACTCTAAAATATCTGCAGTCTAATATTTTGAATGTTAAGTGCAAAGAAGTTTTCTGAAATTCGTAAAGACAAATAAAACGAAGATATATCTTTTTTTTATGAGTGGAAGGATGAAAAAATTTCATAGTTTATCGATTAAAAGCTGTATGTAATTTGGAATGAAGTTTTTGTATGAATTCATAATTTTTATTTTTATGATTTTAAATAGTTAATGACAAAAACTTTTCAACTTGCATTTGAAGTTTTGTTTAGTCATCGCGACCCATAAAGTTGCAGAATTTAAAAATGCAAAATATAATACGGCATAGTATTGTATCATTGCACAATGATTAACATAGGTTAAAATATTTATTTAAAACGCTTTGAACATAACTTATTGTTTTGCATTGAGTATTGAAATTACTTTAAAAAAATATTTACATTTGTAATATCCTAGTACCCTCCTTCCCCACTTAAACATACATTTATATTATATTTTAATTTTAAAAATTTTAAAGACTATCATGCTACTTTTTAAATTAAACTCTTGTTATCTTATATGGTATAGTTAGATTTTGAATTTAAAAAAAAATTATTAAATTAAAGCACAAAGATAGAACGTATATATAATGGAGTTTCCATTATATATGCTTTTCTTAATAGTTAACCCTCTCTTCGTATTCAATATGCATTTAATTTAATTATTTTAAATTTATATTCGAAATTTAATTTTGTCTGTGCATCCCATTCCATGCATTTAAATATATCCCTTTCTATTATAAAAGATATCGCTTTCATTTCAAAATCATCCTCCCACACTCTATTTCGTGCAGATGTAATTTTGCTGAATTAAAAAATAAAGAAGAAAGAATAATTCCTTCTCATGTCTGCACTTCTGCATTTACACTTATAAATGTAGCCGTTAGATATGTCTATTATTAATTCATAGATTCTACAATCAGCGGATGTATTGTCTAAATCCTTGAGATAATTTTCTGCTCCCAGTAAAACTAACTTTTGCCCTGTCACAAACCTATGTTGGTATGCATTGAGGATGCAATTTTTCATAGATATCTCATTTGGTTATTTTTATATCATCACTGTCTTCTGTATCTCTCTGCATATATTATCGCCAAATCGGTAATTCTTCAAAGGAATTTGGCGGAAACCGCACGCCAAAATATGTACCAGCTGTCAAGGACTTTGAAGTAATTATTTTTTAATTCTGTTCCTGATCGACTTGGAAAATGTAGCCTCTAATTGTGCTCTGTGCTTGGTCGGGTCACTCCCGATGGGCCATGTAATCTCCCGTCACGAAATGCTATTAAACATCTAAAAAAATGCCACTTTTGAGTTCTCCTAAATTAGTCTCTTCACGTACTTGTGTTATTGTGTGAACGCAATCTTTCATAATCTATCTCTAGGTGTGTTTAAAATCTTCTATCTCATATTGCTATGGATTACGGCCAATCAACGAAAAACCATACTACAGTATATTTATTGCGATTTGTCAAACTACAGAATTGTGTACTTTGGGTCTACATCTCACATTTCTTCTATAATATAATAAAAAAAAATGTTTAAAGTTATTATGACATATTTTAATAAATTATTTTTTTTTCATTACGCAAGCACAATAATAAAGATATTAAATCCATCAGATATACAGGGAATTTATCCGAAGTCAGATCTGTTTTGTTTTGCGGTGTTTTGTTTTTTTTACTTTGAAGATAACGGAAGTTTAAACAGTAATGTGCTGAAAAAAATTTAATTATAAATGATCTAAGTTTTTTTTTTTTTTTTTTTTTTAAATAAAGCCAGATTAGTGAATTACGTCTTAGATATATTATAATATATAACATTTCAGTGAAAAATACAGAACTTTGGTACTTTTTCTCACAGAAATTGCATGATTCGATACCGATTACGCTTATGTGCCCCGACATTATCCTTTACAGTGTGTCCCAAAAAGATTGGCGCGCGCTTTTATTTTTTTACCTGTTGGATATACGTAGGCAATGTAAATTGCAAAAATGCTTAAAAAAGGTAGAAAGTAAGGTTATGTTGATGAAATAATATTGTCATTAATTTTCAAAAAGTTACAATTTTAAATTTTTAAACGGTACCTGGGTCCAATAAGTTATATTTAGTAAACGTTTCTCTGTCCTCTGACATGTAAAACAGTAAAAATTCCATTCTTCTACGACCAAAACACAACGAGTTATGAGACATAGAATTTATCCAACTTTGGAACTTTCCGGCACTGAAAATTGTTTGTCTATTTTTAGTGCCGCACCGACTATATCCCCTTCGGGAGCGGCGGCTTTTACACAAATTTTATTCGGTTGGCACCACTTTTTTTTAAAAAAGCTACCATTACTTAAACTATCACAAAAATGCTCTAATTAGAGAAAGCAAATATTACTTTTATATTTTACTGGTGTCTAAAACAAATTCTGTATGCTCTTTTTGAGGGTGCATATATGCACCCATGGTCCCGAATGGGATATATAATGAATGATCGAAAAGATCTGCAACTATGAATGCTGAAATATACAGTTATTGATCCTTATGCCAAGATGTTTCGGGTGCAATCGGTAATAACTCTCTCTTAATGTATGATAATGCTCGCCCACATAACGCTACATTAGTGACTGATTATTTTGAGAGTGAAGAAATCCAGAAGATGGAGCGGGTCAAATTTTCTCCGGATTTAGAACATGTTTGGAACGCACTATCACGTCGACTTGCATCACTGCAGCTCACCAAGCACTTTTCAGAAACTTCAAGGCGCTAACCATGAACGTAGAACAAATGAGGACGTCTAACGAAATAGTGTTAATATCGTGTCGCGACTTTGGAAAGAAATGGCAATTGCACAGAACACGGTGCAGCCGGCGATAATCCCTGCTAAGGCAGCACCACCTACAACATCAAACCGAAACTGTATATCAGATACCCACCACACGACAGACGGTTTGAAGAAGCAGATGAAATGAAATGGAGAAGCTGTCCTACACATGCGCCACCTATTTGAAACATTTTTCCAGGAATGATTTTCTTCTTGGAAAGGCTATTTCGTTAGAAGTCCTCCTTTAGATCTATGTTCATGGCGCTAACCATCACGAATACACTTTGTTAAAGGAGGAACTCCTGAACAGCTTAATACTCACCATGGAAAATCGCCTTAAAGCTTGCATTTTGATCAGAAGTGACCACACACTTTATTTTTCTTTTTTATGTATCGTTGCAGACTACAAATTTTGTGGAACTTTTTATGTTATTTGTTGCAAAAGCATGTTACATGAGTTTTTCTACTTGTCCTTTTAATTTCCCCGCCAATGTATTTTTTATTTGAAAATAAATAATTAAAGACACTAATATCAATGTAACTTGATTCGTTTTCATCAGCACTTATTTTTCTAATATCTGAGAAACAGATACATAGTAAACTTCTATTGAATTTAGTCTTACGTTGAACTCTGTGGCATGTTTGAGGACATGTTTTGGTTCATATTGTTTGGAGATGCCGTTCAATGATACACTGTTGACGTTCCATGATACACTTTAAAACTTTTACAAGAATTTCACTGGAGCTACTTTTATAGTCATTGATTCTAGTCCTTTCAAAATATGTCCACATATTTGACCGTATTGTATGTATAAATTGGGCCTAGTCTTATTCAATCCAGATTAAGCCGTTTTTAATGCGCTTATTTTACTAGACTCGTGTCAGCTCTTATTAATCCACTTTAATCCATTTGCTAATTTGCTAAAATTTAAAATAAAGTTGATCCCACCTCTTCAAAAAGAAATAAAAATGTATTAAAATTCAAAGCATTTTCGTCACACCTCTTAAGAATGCACGAGATTCTGATTAAAGGTCACCGAGTGTTCCAAAAGAGATATTTGATATTTACTAAAATAGATCACTAATGTTCCTTTAAGGTTTTAGAACATTATTAACGTCATATTCATTTTCCAGTCAGTTTTAATTAACTTCTTCAAAAGCCCAATTATGTATTTTATGTATGAGAAGATTAATGCATGCGAAGAATAATTATTTCATTTTCAACGCTTTCATTATTTAAGCAAAATTTCGAATTCCGACGGCATAATTTTTCAGCAAAATGTGTTAAAAGGAACAAAGGAATTTTGAAATTGAAGACAATTAATTAGAGCGTAATTTTGTAAAATTCCGCGGGGATGTTTTTTTCAACAACCAAAAATCCCTGTAATTTCACCTACAAGTGTATAATTTCAAAAACTGTTGCGCTTAAAAGTTGTTAAAAATTTCTAATTCTATTTGCTATTTTCACTGTGAATTTGATAGCAAAAGAAAGGTTTTCAAAGAAAATGCCTACACGGACAATTTTTTAAATGATTAAAACTACAAAAATAGCTCAAATTTATAGAAATGATCTCCACTAAGCTATTGATCATCAGGTGAACCACCAGCTCTTTTTCTTGGAGTATTTTATCGACTCTAGGTATGATTAGGGGTAAAAAAAGGATATCAACAAATTGGTATCATTTAGTAAAGTATGATTATCTTTAATTCTACTATATTTATGATGTTTACTCGTAATTGTCTTTACTTTACAAAAACTGCTATGTGCAAAATTTGTTACATCTATTAATTTCATTGCGAATTTGGAAATAAAAGACAAGTTTTTAAAGAAAATGCCCACACAGTTTAGTTTTCTAATTGCAAAATACACAAAAATAGCTCAAGATTATAAAAATGCCTTAGCATGTAGAAAAAATCTATTAATAAGAAGAGAAGCAAATACTTCTTTTCCTTTGAAAAAAATATCGACTCTTTGTACGAACAGGTGTAGAAAAAGGGTATCTACAAACTGGTATCAATTACTAAATCATGTACTGTTTAATTTCATTATGTATATAATTAAAGTTTGCAAGAGCGTTTACTAGTAATTGTTTTTGCTTTGCAAACCCTCCCACGTGTAAAATTTACTAAAACTTAATCCATTATTTTCATTGTGAATTTGGGAGTAAATAAAAATTTTAAAATAAAATGCCTCGACAGTCGCATTTCTAATTACTAAAGCTACAAAAATAGCTGAAGATAATAAAAATGCTTTAACATGTAGTAAAATTATTAATAAAAGAAGCAACAACTTATTTTCCTTGGAAAAATCTATCGACTCTTGGTACGAACAGGTGTATAAAAAGGGTATCTACAAACTGGTATCAATTACTAAATCATGTACTGTTTAATTTCATTATGTATATGATTAAAGTTTGCAAGAGCATTTACTAGTAATTGTCTTTGCTTTACAAAACCTCCTACGTGTAAAATTTTAAACTTAATCTATTATTTTCATTGTGAATATGGGAGTAAATGAAAATTTTAAAATAAAATGCCTAGACAGTCGCATTTCTAATTACTAAAGCTACAAAAATAGCTCAAGATAATAAAAATGCTTTAACATGTAGTAAAATTATTAATAAAAGAAGCAACAACTTATTTCCCTTGGAAAAATGTATCGACTCTTGGTACGAACAGGTGTAGAAAAAGGGTATCTACAAACTGGTATCAATTACTAAATCATGTACTGTTTAATTTCATTATGTATATGATTAAAGTTTGCAATAGCGTTTACTAGTAATTGTCTTTGCTTTACAAAACCTCGTACGTGTAAAATTTACTAAAACTTAATCTATTATTTTCATTGTAAATTTGGGAGTAAATGAAAAATTTTAAAATAAAATGCCTAGACAGTCATATTTCTAATTACTAAAGCTACAAAAATAGCTCAAGATAATAAAAATGCTTTAACATGTTGTAAAATTATTAATAAAAGAAGCAACAACTTATTTCCCTTGGAAAAATGTATCGACTCTTGGTACGATAAGGTTGTAAAATGAGGATATTAATACATTTATATCAGTTAGTAAAGTATGGTTATCTTTAATTTAATTATATGTATGTAATTGTATTTTGCAAGAGCGTTTACTAGTAATTGTCTTTGCTTTACAAAACCTCGTACGTGTAAAATTTACTAAAACTTAATCTATTATTTTCATTGTAAATTTGGGAGTAAATGAAAAAATTTAAAATAAAATGCCTAGACAGTCATATTTCTAATTACTAAAGCTACAAAAATAGCTCAAGATAATAAAAATGCTTTAACATGTGGTAAAATTATTAATAAAAGAAGTAACAACTTCTTTTCCTTGGAAAAATGTATCGACTCTTGGTACGATAAGGTTGTAAAATGAGGATATTAATACATTTATATCAGTTAGTAAAGTATGGTTATCTTTAATTTAATTATATATACAGTAAAACCTCTCTGTAAGGGCCACCTGCCGTTTCATTGAAAATTGGCCCTTATGAGTGGTGGCCCTTGAATAGGGGTGACAAAAAAAACTAAAATAAGGAAATCAAAACCTATATAGCGGAAAAAACTGTTTATTAACATTTTAAAACTCTATACATGATTGAAAATTTTTTCTATTGAAGTTTGTTTACTTTTCATAATTTTTTCATAGACAATTTTAGTTTACAATGATTATTTTACTTTATGGAACAAATTACTTAAATTTGCATCATTTATTAATACCTTAAAATGAGATATTAGTTTAATTATTTTTGTAAGCATTTTCTGACAGGATATATTCACAGCTTCATAACTCATCAGACTCATTATCATTATCTGAATTAGATTAAACTCCTAAAATAAAAAAATAATTTTTTTTTTGAGAGTTAAAAAAAAAAATACTTTTATAAAGTTTAAACAATTTTTTTTTTATAATTTAACCTGTATCTATCTATTTCATCTATAATACTTTTCTTCCAATCTTCTGATAAATCCTCATAGTATTGAACCACATTTTCATATTTATCTGAATCTGGATCCTATTCAATTTCAACAACTTTCGAAAGTTGAACCTGTTTAGGATTTGGGCACATGTGAAAAAAATGGCCTTTATGAGGGGTGGTTGCGGCCCCTAATAGGAGTAAAATTAACATTATGTCTATGGGGAAAATTTTCGTTCCTAAAAATATCGGCCCTTAATAGAGGTGGCCCTTGAATAGGGGTGGCGTTTAAAAGAAGTTTCACTGTATATATAATTGAATTTTGCACGAGCGTTTACTAGTAATTGTCTATGTTTTGCAAAAACTGTTATGTGCAAAATTTGTTACTTCTATTATTTTCATTGTGAATTTGGAAGTAAAATAAAAGTTTTTAAATAAAATGCCTACACGATATTTTTTTTCTATTTGCTAAAATTTCAGAAATAGCTCAAGATTATAGAAATGCTTTAACATGTATAACAAAGCTATTAATCATAAGAGAAGCAACAACTTATTTTCCTTGGAAAATTTATCGCTTCGTGGTACGGTAAGGGGTAAAAAATGGTATCAATTAGTAAAATAGGGTTGTATTTTGTTTCATTTTATATGTGGTTAAGAATTGGCTATAGCATTTACTAGTGCTCGTCTTTGGTTTACTATATCTGCTATGCGTAAATTTTTTTAATTATTTTCACTGTTCCTGTTCTTTTCGTTAAAAATTTGGAATCAAAAGAAACGATTATTAAAAAAATGCTTACAAGAATTATTTTCATGTGGATAAAATTACAAAAATACCTCATAGTTATTAAAATGAGTCAAAGATATAACAGTGATTTTGATCATTAGAGGAGCAACTATATTTCTTTCCTTTGGAGGAATTTATCGACTTTAGGTGCAGTTAATCCTTTTAGGCGAAGAATAATTCTGTTTGTAAAATGGTGAAATAAATTATTTAAACCAGAATTTACAAACGAATTTCTTAGAAAATAAATACTTGCTTTTCTTCAAGTTCATTATAAAGCAAAATTTTATTAAAATAGTCTTTGTGCATGTTGGAAGTTTGGAATTAAAATTAAGTGATAACATTTGTGACCACTGTTCTTGAAAGAGTTAAAGGTAAAAAGAAAAAATGAATTGATATAAATTGATAAAACAGGGTCATCCTTAATTTAATATTATATTTTATTAAACATTTGATTTAGAAAATTGTTGCGTTTAAAATTAACAGAAAATTACTCTAGCTTTTACTTTAGTTGTGAATTTATAAGCAAAAGAAGCCTTTTAAATAAGATCCGTATATGAGTTATTATTCAAATCATTATAGCTAAAAACAGCTCAAATTTACAGAAATGTTCTAAAAAATTAAATTTCCGTAACTATATACAGAGAAATCTTCTATCGGAGGAGAAACTGATTCTTTTTCTTGGGAAAATTTGTCGACTCTTGGAGTGTTTATAGGAGTAAAAGAAATAGGTATTAAAAATAGGCTTCAATTGTCAAAATATGGTCATATTTAATTTAATATTACACAATTTCTAATTTAATATTAAATTTCTGAAAGAGCAACAGCTTGTATTTGCTTTTGCATTATAAAAATAATTGAGAGCCAAATTTCTTGAAAATTTCTTCTCAAATCTATATCAGTTGTGTAACATATAGAACAAAGATATTGATTTTCAGAAGAAGACCAGTATTCTTTTTTTGGAAAAATTTATCAACTCTTGGTAAAATTACATGTAAAACAAATCGACGTAAAAATATCACATTAATTTATTAAACATGGTAGTCATTAACTTAATATTACACATAGTTACGTTTTTGTAAGATGTTTCACAAAACCAGCTTTTTCTGTTTTGCTTTACAAAACTTTAGTTTACTTTAATTTGCTGCGTGTAAAATTTGTTAAAAGATTCTCACTTACTCCTTTTCATTATGAATTCGAAAGCAAAATATTTTTTTAAAGTAAGATGTCGACATGGATTATTTTTCTAATGATTAAAAAATGGCTCAAATTAGTAGAAACGTTCTAACATAAAAGTTCTAACATAGAGTCACTGATCATTGATCATATCATAGTACATTGATCATCAGAGGAGCCACCTGTTCATTTCTTGAAGCACTTTTGATACCAATACGGATGAAAAAAGAGGTATAAAAATTGGCATAAATTTGTAAAATATTGTTGTCTATATAATTTAATTTTATGTATAGTTAAATTTTTGGAAGAGCATTTATTAACTTTTGTCTTTGCTTTATAAGAACTGCTATGTGTAAATGTTTAAAAATAATTCTTACTACTTATGGTGTATTCGTTGTGAATTTGGAACAAAAGTGAAGTTTTAACTAAAATGCCTCCGCTAATTATCTGTAAAAGAATAAGAGCAACAAAACAAACTGAAATTTATTCATATGTTTTAACGTACAGAACAAAGATATTGATGATTAGAGGAGCAAGGAATTTTTTGTTGCAGGAAATTATCATCCAAGTGCGGTTACAGGTTAAAACATTTTATATCAGTTGCTGAAACGTGGCCATCCTTAACCTCTAACGGTCGAAAGGCCCCACCAACAGGACATCACACTTTCACGACCAGCACTGCATCAATTATTAGTCTAATTAAAAAATAGTCTTTTATTTTTTGAACAACTTTTTATGATAAACTTTTTTTGCATTATTTGCTGACATTTTGAGATTAGATAAGGCGAAAATTTCCGTGCAAAAATACTGGTGTATACGTGCTGTATAGAGTGTGCAAAATCCTTGAATTTGGACACCAGTATTTTGGAACAAAAAAAATTGCCTTATTTAATCTGAAAATTTCAGCAATTAAATAATGCAAAAAAAAAAGTTTGTCAGAAAAAGTCGTGCCAAAAAAAAAATAAATAAAAAATAAATAAATAAATGGAAGAAGAAAAATTGACACTCGTCCTGAAAGTGTGATGTCCCTATAGCGGGACTTTCGACCGCTAATTTAATATTACACATCCTTCATTTAATACATTTATTATTATTGATTTTGTTTCTATTTGTCTTTGCTTTACCAAAATATTTGCATGTAATTTTATTTAAAAATTTCTTAATCTATCTGTTAATTTAGCTGTGAATTTGTAAGCAAACGAAGAGTTAAAAAAAAACAACCGTACACAGATCTTTTTCAAATGATTACAAAAATAGATCAAATTTATAGAAATACTCTAACATATAGTATAATGATACTAATCACCAGAGGAGTAACTATTTTACTTGGAGGAATTTATCGACTCTTTGTGTTGTTAGGAGTAAAAGTAATTGGTATCAAAAACTGATTTTAATTGGCATAATATGTCATCTTTATTTATTATATTTTATACATGGTTAATTTTGGGCAAGACCAATTTCTTGTATTTGTTATTATAAATTCATTTGCATTATAAATTTGAGGGTAAAATTTGTTAAAATTTTCTTATTTCATCTGTTATTTTCACTGTGATTTCGAAAGCAAAAGAACAGTTATTAAATAAAATGCTTACTTGAACTATTTGTCTAATGATAAGAGATAAAAATAGCTCAAGTTTATAGAAATGTTCCACAATATACAACAATTGATATTGATCAACAAAAGAGCAGCTAGTTCTCTTTCATTGTGCAATTTATCGACATTTGTTGCATTTAGAAGAAGAAAATTTGCATCAAAATATGGTATCTATTAGTAAAATTACGGTTATCTTTAATTTAATCTTACAGATTGAGGTTTTGAAATACATTTCATTGTAAATTAATGTTTTATATTTGTTCCGTACATCTCTAAATGAAATATTTACAATACAAATTAATACAAAGGTATATTTTCTGATGGATATAAATTATTTTCTACAATGGGAATCACCAGAAAGACTGGAATATGAAGAAAAAGTAGCATTTTATATACTTTTTTTTATTATTAGAAAACCAATCAAAAATACGCATAATTGAAATCTAAGTTTTTTTTCTTCTAAAACTTACAGATTTTATGCATCACACGAAGTAGAACATGACGTTTTTAAAGTATTGCACTTAAATCTGAACAATGTAAATTGGTTGCATTGTTTTCTTGTCGTCGAAAAAAACATTTATTTTTCAATATTTCAGACTATACGGTTTAAAAATTTAACCAGCCATAGAAAAAATGTTTAAAAACTGTTATCTAATGGTCTTAATATTTGAAGTTTTGCCTCATCGTTTTTTTTTAAAATCTCATTTTATTCTAAAATTTAAAAATAAAATTTATTTCTAAAATTTAAAATCACTTCATTTTTCCTGTTGCGCTTTCGCATAAACTACGATGTTTTCTCGCTATTGTAAAAGGTAGTACAACTGATAAAAGGTACAAAAGCTTTCACAACTGATAAATTTGGTGAATCACAAAAGGGTATTTCTAACCAGTTGTAACCGTTTTGGTAACTAAGGAAAATAACAATAAACAAATTATTATAATTGAAAACAGACGAAAATTTCAACAAATCTTCTTATGCTTGGATATCATATACTGAACGTTCAGTTTTGTGTTAATTTTCGAAAATGCATGACTTATAATGACTAATGTAAAATTTTCTGATTCTATAGAGGTTGTGTTTCAGGTGAATCAATTGTTTGAGAGTGGTTAGCAGATATTAAAAGCAGATGTTTTAGATTAAAAGATCAAAGTCGGAAAGATCAATCTTCTTTAGCACTTGAAGATTAAGTTAAGTCTATGATATTAGTCATTAGTGAATATATATCTTTTTTTATAATCATGGACTGAAATTAATTGGTCATCACCAAAATGTATTTTCTCCAAAATTGTATTAAAGTTGAAAGAGGGAGAGGGGTAAAGGGAATCACTTCGAAATATATACATTAAGTGTTTCTTTTGTTTAATCACGCTCCCTCTTTCTTTCTGTCTCAGTGTATATGATATATATATAAATATAATTAAATCACATGTGTAAAAATCAAAGGGAAATATAATACAAAAGTTAAACACAGTAAATTAAAAATGCAAATAGGAGAAACTATGAATATCTTATGAAAAAAAAAAAAAAAAACATAGTATTTTTTAGAGTGATTTTTACTTTGAAGAATATATTTTTAGATTTTTCAAATGAAATTAAAAAATCCTGAAGAAAATTTATTAAACACATGACATAAAAACTCTGTGCAATATTTCATAACATATCTTACAAGAAAGTTTAGATTTATCCTTTTAAACATGACTAATTATGGAAACATTCATTTTAAAATATATGAACTTAAAGTTTCAGTTACCGATAGGTCAGATATGATAGTACAACACAAAAATCGTTACGTGTACTGTTGCAACCATCGTATAAATACGCTGTTTTCTTTATTTAATTTATTTAATTTTGTAACATTTTATTAGCAAGGAAAATAAAAAATGCATGTTTTGAGATGATTTTTGACGCTCAGACCTCTTAAACAAAAATAAAATTACCTTTAAGTATTTTTTCCTAAACCTCACTTGCTTAAAGGTGTGCAAAAACATTCATACAAAAAATTTGTCTAAATTTACTTTAAGCAACATTCATTACTTTTCAGAAAGTGGAGGGCAGCGAGTTCCTTGAAACAATAAATAAAACTGGCTTTAAGTGATTGTCTCGTAATCTAAGACTTTCTTAGAGTTGTGCAAAACCATCCATTTAAAATTTTTTGTCTAGATTAACTTTAAGCGAAAAATTGGAAAATTGATATTTTCGTTCTTTTTCGGAAAATGAAGGGTACCGAGTTCCTATTAAAAGAATAGAAGAAAAGAAGGCTTTAAGTGACCAATTCGGCACCTATGAATTTCTTACAAGGAAGGTCTCCATAAGCGCATACTCAGAAAATTTTGAAAAAATTACAGAATGTTCTTCTCATAGGGATATATACGTCTATAAAATTTTTTTCTGCGGAACCAAAATTATAAAATTTTGTTTATTTGGCGATTTATCATCAGTTGGCGACAGAATAAAATAAAACAAAAAATGCGGTTTTATGACAAATACTCTTTAAGGAAAAACTTTTTCATACTGAACTTTTCTACTTTAGAACTTTATGTAAGTTTAACTTACATAATAAATAAATTTTTATAACTACAATTTTGTGTACACATTTATATGTGTACATAATGAATACATATGAATGCATATGAATACATATGAACATAATGAATGTGTACATAATGAATAATTTACGATTTAAAACAAAATTTAAATTGATTGAAATTGTTTCAAGATCAAATATAAGCCCGATTCTGAACATTGTGAATTCAAGGAAAAATTATTGTTGCTATGGAAACAACGAATTCTTCGATATGGAAATGTATAACGAATGCGTTTGTCATCGGGCTTTCCTTTTTAAAATACATTTAATAAAAATTACTTATATAACCAGTGAAGCCGTTTAAATTAAAAACAATCGTGGAATGGGGAATAAAACAATAGCAAAATTTCATTCAATCGGTAATAAATAGAGAAGAAAAAACTTGAATGATTTACTTAATCTTATTTATTTAATCTTATTTAAAGAATATTTAAATTTAATATTACTGCAAACGTACAGAGGGTTGAAAACGTTGAACGCAAAATGCAAACGATTCTGAACAAGTATCATGAGCCCTAGAATTAATCCATTAGTATAAGTTTTTTGAAGATGACAATTTTACGCTTTCAAATTTTATAAAAATCTCATAGACATATTTAGAAATTTAAAAAAGCATTGTTGAAAATACAAAAATTATACAAAAAATAATAAACTATTTAATCGTTTAAGTTTAAATACATTAAATATTGCGCATTCCAATAAGGTAAAGCTAGGAGAGTCTGCGCACAATTCAAAAGAATAACAACAAGAACGAAAAATCATGCGTCAAGCATAGATTATGTAGCACTTTCCAACGCTTCCAAAATAATTTTACAAAACATACCGTTTAATAAGCTAAAAGATAACATCTAAGTAAACAATTTGGAAAACGCATAACATATTTAAAAACATAATTTCAGGAATTTCCAACAGATACAATATTCGGAAAAATATCCGAATACTTTTACTCAGCCCTGTATATGATCTATAGATTTGTATACGCTAGGATGCTAAATTTTAGTTTAGTTAGGAAACGCGTAGCACAGTTTAAAATTATCTTTCTGGAGTTTCTGTCAATAAACGGAAATGTGTTCGCGAACTTTTGTGCTGCCCTGTATAGGATCTACAGAATTTATACACACCACGTAATAGACAAAAAGCGAGTTAAAATTAAAATCGCGTTCAGTAACTTAAAACGCACTTCCAGGAATTAGTGTTAATAGACAGTAGAGAATTCTTTTGTGTGTCCCTGTAAATGAACGATGACTGCTATACACACACTATTCTGTAGTAAGCCTCTTGTAATGCACCTTAGATATATATAGATAAATTTCAATGCGTTTAAAATAGTGAAACATTATTTAAATAAACCGCAGACGATTTTTCTCCATAGACGTCATGTAACGGAATTCTTTTGACTGTCCCTGTAAAGTAACTATAAGTGCTATGCACACCCTATTCCATATTAAGCTTCTTCTAATGCACCTTAGTGATATATATAAATTTCAATGCGTTTAAAATAGTGAAACATTATTTAAATAAACCGCAAATGATTTTTTCCCATAGACCGCAATGTAACGGAATTCTTCTGAGTGTCCCTGTAAAAAAACTATAAGTGCTACACACTTCCGTTGAAATAGGGAACATGCTATAGATAACGACAATAACATATAAAAATTGCAGAGCAATCCGAGCATATTTACGGGAGTTAGAGCATGGACAGACGGCAGACGGCAAACGGCAGACGGCAGACGGCAGACGGCCATACGGCCAGACAAACCGAAGTCATAAGCACTTTTCAACTAGGTTGGAAAGTGCTAATAAAACATCTGAATGTTAATTTTTTGCTAAACTATCCATGGATAATTTTTGGTTCATTTGTTTTTTATGCATTTCCATTGTTATTTTGTTGTTATGTTGCAATTTAATAGAACAGTTGTAATAAAATCAAGAAAGTTATTTTGCGCAATCTGTCCTTAGAGGGTTGGTCTGATTGCGCACATGGGTAGGAGAGATTGTTACTAATAATAACTACAATTAAACTGCTATCGATAATAATTACACTTAAATGACATTGTTGTAAGATTTTTGTGAACAAATATTATTGTATTAGGAGTGAATATTTCAATCTAATGATTAAAGAATCAGAAAAAGGAAATAATTTTAAAAACGATTACAAAATTTTAATTAAAGGAAAAAAATTAAAGAATCGGAAAAAGCAAGTCCAGATAAGATTACAAAATAACATTAAGTTACTTGATAACACGTTTAACTTAATATTACTCCATTTTCATTTTTCATTTTTTATGCAAATTTACCAATAAGCTGCGTAATCTCTCCTAGCATAGAAACTAATGGGAACAATGCTCCATCTCTCCTAAGTAGCTGATGCGCAAGCTCTCCAATTTAGGTAGGAGAGATTGCGCGGCCTTTTATTTAAACAAGGGCGCAACTAAAACGAACCGTTGGTGTTCACATTGTTAGTCTAAATTAGTAGCTTATGAGAAATCGTTTAAGTTTAAAATATTTTGTACTACTGACATTGTTTAGAAATTCTAATGAATAGTTATGAAAATTCAAGCACTTACTTTCTGAAAACAAAACAAAATAGCAATGCTTTATATTAGACGCTCAAAACAATCAACGTGCACTTTCAAGTAGACACTCCACTACTGCTTTTGTACAACTACCTGGAGTCGCTGCGCGCTCACTCTACTCCTTCCCCCCGAACCTCTATGTGCGCAATCTCTCCGACCGCGCCATCTCTCCTGGCTTTACCTTAATCATTTTACAAGAAATTTCAAAATGCATTAAAATCGTTTGCGTTTGGCGAGGAAAAAATGTTGCTAGTCAAATCACGTCTTTTTGCGCCAAATACTCGAAAGTATTTTTTTTTTTTTTTTTTTTTTTTTTTTGCAGATTTCTACTGGGATTCCGCAGCTAAATTTCACTGTTCCTTTATTACATACATGAGTAGCGTCATTAGCATTTTTTTCACAATTTTCTGAGTATGCGCTTTAAGGAGACCTTCTTGTTAGAGCTATGCAAAAACATTCATGAAAAAATTTCTCTAAATTCACTTTAAACAAATAAAAAGGAAGAAAAAAATGAAAAATTGATATTTTCGTCAATTTTTGGAAATTGAAGGTAGCGAGTTCCCTTAAGGGGCCGCTTCACTGAAACTCGCCGATCGCGAAATCCCATGTTAGCCTATGGGGAAACTTAGAAGCGCGATTACTCATTACCTAATATAATTATTAAAATATGGTTTTCACCATCAGCAAATAGACGTCAGATGCCAACGGTGTGCGTTTTTTAAAATTCTTTCCTTAAATTTTAAGTATTCCTAAGAAGATGATAAAGTTTCATCAAATGAAAATTTCAAAATTTATGGGGAATTTTTAAATACTTAAAATTTAAGGAGACAATTTTTAAAAACGCACACCGTTGGCATCTGAAGTCGACTTTCGGATGGTGAAAGCCGTATTTTAATAATTATATTAGGTAATGAGTAATCGCGCTTCTACGTTTTCCCATAGGCTAACATGGGATTTAGCGATCGGAGAGTTTCAGTGAAGCGGCCCCTTAAACAGAAAAATAAAACTGGCTTTAAGCGATTGTTTCGTAACCTAAGATTTGCTTAGAGTTGTGCAAAAACATTCATGCAAAAAAATTTGTCTAAATTCCCTTTAAGCAAGAAATTGGAAAATTGATATTTTCGTTCTTTTTCGGAAAATGAAGGGCACCGAGTTCCTATTAAAAGAAATAGAAAAAAAAGGCTTTAAGTGACTGTTTCGTAACCTAAGACGTTTTTAGAGTTATGCAAAAACATGCATGCGAAAAATTTCTCTAAATTCACTTTAAACAAATAAAAAGGAAGAAAAAAATGTAAAATTGATATTTTCGTCATTTTTTGGAAAATGAAAGGGTACTGAGTTCCTTTAAACAAAAAATAAAATTGTCTTTAACTGTGTGTTTCGTAACCTAAGACTTTCTTATAGTTATGCAAAAACATTCATGAAAAAAAAATTGCTTCCATTACCAAATTTTTATTTACTTGTTACACGTTATTTTACACTGTTAAAAATTTGCAGCAAACTGTCCAGTCATTTGACCGTTTTTATAGAAAACGGTTACATAACCGTAATTTAAATCGATTCTGACAGTGTAACAAGAATGGTTTGGCACAACACAGTGATTCTAGTGGCAATTATTGTTATTCAGTCACATTGATTCCAACATCGTTCATGTTTGAAGCCCAGTCAACGGTTCCATATTTATTTTCGTTTTAGTTTTATAAAAAAATTCTGTTCTCGAATCAATGATTGTTTAGTTTTCAAAAGTAAAGTAGTACTATATAACTTAACTTTCATTTATAGGAAAATTGAGTTGAAGATGTGTAAGTGCAAAATAAGACAAGAAAGCAGACATGCAGATATACCATTTTAGCATCCTCAAGAAATTTATAGTAAAGAACCACCGAAACGAGACCTATTTAACAAAAACAGAGTTATTAAAATCGAAGAATTCGATCAAAAATTATGTTTTGACATCCATAAATAATTGTTGCCGACATCCATCAACTTTGCCGAGCTGTCGACGGTCACATATTAATACTTATTTTGGTTTTATATACAAACAAACACGTAATCAACCACAATCATTTCTATATAGTTAAAAATCTGGAGAAAAAATGGAAAATTGATATTTTCGTCATTTTTTGGAAAATGAAAGGGTACTGAGTTCCGTTTAAACAAAAAATAAAATTGTCTTTAACTGATTGTTTCGTAACCTAAGACTTTCTTATAGTTATGCAAAAACATTCATGAAAAAAAAAAATTGAATCCATTACCGATATTTTTATTTTCTTTTTACACGTTATTTCACACTGTTAAAAATTTGCAGTAAACTGTCCAGTCATTCAACTTTTATAGAAAACGGTTAGATAACCGCAATTTAACTCTATTCTGACATTCATTGTCCATTTTATGGTTAGAATAGAGTTAAATTCGGTTATAACATCGTTTTCTATAAAAACGATCGAATGACTGGACAGTTTGCTGCAAATTTTTAACAATGAAGTGTACTGTAGCTATGAAGGTGAAAAACCTATCTAACTACTAAAAAATCACGACTACTACTACTCAACTACTTATACCAGGACAGCAATCACCATCGTTGTCCAAGTGTCAATGAGGTAATGTTAATCCACTAATATAAATTTATGAAACATAATACAGAAATGCTATATAGAATGACAAAATGATACAATACACTAGATTACAGAGGCGTATTACATAGTTGTTAAATTACATATAAATTTCATATTAAAGTATATTTTAATGAGTAAGATATAATATCAAAATATGTATTACTGGTTATTAATTACAACATATATAAATATGAAACATATAGTATCAATATCAAAGTTCTCAACAGAAGTAATTACTAGTAAAAAATAACTTGAGCAGAATGAATATCAAACAAATATAAAATAAACAACAAGTATTGTAAATAACTATAGTCATACATAAGTGAAATACAATTCCAATATTAAACTTAATTAAGATAAGATATGGTACAATACAAATTAGACAAAACTGCTTCCAAGTTCAATGATATTGTAAATTCAGAATATTTGTTATCTTATTTAGAATATTTACAATTATAAAATAAATAAATCCAATAAAATCATATTGCATGTAAAATTTGAAAATGATACATTAGAAGTAGAAATGTTGCAATTAAATAGCAGAATGTTACACTAGAATATGTTATAATAATATTACAACAGAAATAACCAAATTTTAAAATTATATCTTAGTAAAGAATTACATGCTGTTTACTATTATAAATCTTTTCTGTAAATGTATAACTTCCTTTGTTGGAAGTCGGTTAAAAATAGTACAATAGAAAATAATTCATTTTAAATGAAACGCATAGTTTTGCGCGAAACACATTCTCAATGTTTATCGATTTGTTGGCAAAAATAGATGTAACGCTTAACGTGTAAATCTCTTTTCTGTTTAAAAGCAAATAACGGGAAATTAACGCAACTTTTAAGCCTCGGGAAGTCCCGATTTTCCGACAAATTTAACAATGAAAGGAAAATTCAATAACATTTATAAATATCACAGTTCGTGTTAAGTCTGCATCAACAATCTATCAATGAAATTATTAGTAGTAATTATAGATAATATTCTTATTACAAATTTCACAAAATAGAAAGTTGACAAAAAAAATCTAAATAAATAAATCTGACGTATATCATTTAATTTTCCTTTATCTTATACCCTAAAACTACATCAACAGCTCATCAATAAAAATATTATTAGAGCTAAATAACATTCTTGTTATAAATTTCACAAACTGGAAAGCTTACAAAAGAAATATAAGTAAATAAATAAATGTTTTATATCTCATTTACTTTCACTTTATTTTATGTTCTGAAACTGCATCAAATAGTTCATCATTGAAATTATTATTAGTGCTAAATAGCAATCTTAATATTACAAGTTAAGACAACATATTTCGGAAAGGAAAACTTTATGAAGGAAAACGTTTTATATTCTTTCAAAGTTATTTCGGAACTTCTTTATTATAGGGGGCCTTGGCGCTTTTAAAAAAGCTTGGCACAATTCGGACATAAGAAGTGAGATTTGTTGCCAAATGATATGAACAGATATGAAAACGAACTTGATAAGCAATTTTGCTTACTTATATATGTATTAGAAAAATCGCTTCTGATTACACGTATCGACATACCAGATAAATTACTTCTGTTTGTATATAATAACAAATGACTTTTTATATTAAATAAATTTTATAAATATTAAAAAGATTGTTTGTGTGTATGAAACAGTCATTAAGGTTTGTCAGAAAATACGCGGGAAAAATATCCTATTCTTACCAAGGTCATTTTTCTCTATTTCTATTATTGTATGTTCATTTACCAAGGTGGTTTCTAATCAGCAAATCAGGTAGCCATGATTAGTTAACAGCCACTAATTAGTTATCACATTTAGATTTTCCTGTTAGATAAATTTTCTGAAGTAGTGCGGATGTTCTACTGCATTAGAAAAACTTATCCCTCCACAAAAATTAACAAGAACGAAAAATCATGCGTCAAGCATAGATTATGTAACACTTTCCAACGCTTCCAAAATAATTTTACAAATCATACCGTTTAATAAGCTAAAAGATGACATCTAAGTAAACAATTTGGAAACGCATAATATATTTAAAAACATAATTTCAAGAATTTCCAACATATACAATATTCAGAAAAATATCCGAATACTTTTATTCAGACCTGTATAGGATCTATAGATCTGTATATACACTACATAGGATGTTTAATTTTAGTTCAGTTAGGAAACGCGTAGCACAGTTTAAAATTCTCCGTCTGGAGTTTCTGTCACTAAACGGAAATGTGTCCGCGAACTTTTGTGCTTCCCTGTATAGGATCTACAGAATTTATACACATCACGTAATAGACAAAAAGCGAGTTAAAATTAAAATCGTGTTCAGTAACTTAAAATGCACTTCCAGGAATTATTGTTAACAAACAGTTGAGAATTCTTTTGTGTGTCCCGGTAAATGAACGATGACTGCTATACACACACTATTCTGTTGTAAGCCTCTTGTAATGCACCTTAGTTTAATATATAAATTTCAATGCGTTTAAAATAGTGAAACATTATTTAAATAAACCGCAAACGATTTTTCACCATACATGTAATGTAACGGAATTCTTTTGACTGTCCCTGTAAAGTAACTATAAGTTCTATGCACACCCTATTCCATATTAAGCTTCGTCTAATGCTCCTTAGTGATATATATAAATTTCAATGCGTTTAAAATAGTGAAACATTATTTAAATAAACCGCAAATGATTTTCCCCCATAGACCGCAATGTAGCGGAAATCTTTTGAGTGTCCTTGTACAAAAACTATAAGTGCTACACACTTCCGTTGAAATAGGGAACATGCTATAGATAACGACAATAACATATAAAAATTGCAGAGCAATCCGAGCATATTTACGGGAGTTAGAGCACGGACAGACGAACAGACGGCAGACGGCCAGACGGCAGATGGCAGACGGCCAGACGGCAGACGGCCTTACGGCCAGACAAACCGAAGTCATAAACACTTTTCAACTAGGTTGGAAAGTGTTAAAAATTAAATGCAAAAAAATAATAGTGGAAATTATAGGCCCCATTTTGCAGTCATTTTGGGGACCATGCTTCATGTGCCTTTTAGGTAATCAGGTGTTGAACATTATTATTATTTGGGATTTCTTATTATAAATTTCACAAATTGAAAAGTTGTAAAAAAAAAATAATATTAATAATGCAGCAATTGTATCCCATTCACTTTTCCTGTATCTTATGTTCTAAAGGGTCATTCCATGGTAACTTACGTTACATTTAGAATAATTGACTTCAGTAATTTTAGTAATATAACACTAAAAAATACTCAAAATGTAATGTTTAGATGATTTGTTAATTAAACCTATACAAAGCTAAATTTGGATAAAAATTACTTAAATTTAGTACGATTTCTTGAACGCTAAAAATTATATTTACTATGGTAACTTACGTTTCTGACAAAAAGAACGTAAGTTACCATAATAAATATAATGGCCAGTGTTCAAAAAATAGCACTAAAGGTAGGTAATTTTCATCCAAATTTCGCTTTGGATAGGTTTAATTAACAAATCATATCAACATTACATTTTCAATATTTTTTGGTGTTATATTATGAAAATTACTAAAGAAAATTATTCTAAATGTAACGTAAGTTACCATGGAATGACCCTAAAGCCATTTTCATGGAAATTCTTCTATGCTTTGAATGCATATTCTGAAAATAAAATAAAATAAAATAAAAAGATCGTAAATTCTTCATATCGAAACGCCAGTAACATTATTTCTGAAATTCGATAAAGGCGTGACCCCCAACAAAACATTTTTTAAAAAGACTCTTACATCATTCTCAATTCCTATCATTTATTATTAACCAACGTCCTATAGAAATAAATATTCTCCTATGAAAAAGAACTGACGGATACGTTTTTATTTGGTTAGAATTTTTTTTTTTTTTTTAAAGAAAAAAGAAAAAAAATCTTGTTCTGAATAATTCAGATTCTCTTGGACAATCATTTGCTTTAGTTCTTATGGAAACGGGAAAGATGGCATTTAGGATTTCCGTTCATTCGAGTAAAAGTTTATGGTGAGCTTCAGGCTACAACAGACGAAACAGCAATATTTTTTATGTGTATGACATATACAAAAAAGAGAATCAGGCAACCATGAAAATTTAAAATTGCTTCCGGTTATTTGGTACAAGTGAAATTTCAAAATAATGTACAAATTTCATCAATTTTGTTCAGTGAAAAGTTAAATTTTCAAAATTAATAAATGGGAAAAGAAATAAACTAGTAACGCGATACGCGTATTTCAGTTATACGTTTAACCAATACATATATGCGTATAATGCGTCGGTATGGACGTATAACTTAAATGATGCGTTTAAACTAGTGCTCCCGACGCGCTACGTATTTCAGTTATACGTTTAACCGATTTACGTATATACGTATAATACGTATATTTGAAATACGGATACACAAAATTATACGTTTAAACGTATTCGAATACGTATAAGCGTATACCGGTTAAACGTATAATTCAAGTATACGTATATTTCAAATATACGTATTTACTTTTAATGCAAATAGACGTCATCAGTCTTACGTCACTAAACGAAGAAAAACTGGAAATCGTGGCATTGCTGTAACAATCTGCATAATATGTTTCATAGATAGGTTCTTTTTATTTTTCCCTACAAATATTTTAATTAATTTATGTTACTTCTAATTTTTTTTTTAAATTAAGTGATAAAATGTTATATAAATTTGCGAGAGCAATTTAAATTGTTTTATATTTCTTAAATTTGCCATTATGGTTGTTATATGCCATTGTGAATGCAGGACTCTAGCGGGAGTTTCTCAATGTCTCTGATCCGCAGACCATCAGCAGAAAAATCATCTTTTTTTTCACGCAATGAATGTAAACCGTTTAAACGTTTATACGTTTAACCACTGGGGTAAGATCCGTATATACGCTGTACCGTATATACTGTTTCGTATAATACGTATAACCGCCTTGGCCATATCATACGTATCCAAAATGTGTACCCCGTATAATACGTACTATACGTATACTCGTATAAACGTTTAATAGGGAGCACTAGTTTAAACATATCCGGATACGCATAAGCGTATATCGGTTAAACGTAAAATTCAAGTAGTATATGTATATTTTTAGTATACGTATTTACGTTTAATATTAATAGACGTCATCAGTCTTACGTCGCTGAACGGAACTGTAAATCGGTGGCATTACCGTAGGAATCTGCATAATATGTTCCGTACTAGGATCTTGTTATTTTTCAGTATAAATATTTTTATTAATTTATGTTACTTCTAATTTTCATTGAATTAAGTGATAAATGTTATATAAATTTGCTGGAACAGTTTAATTTGTTTTATATTTCTTTTTTCACGCAATGAACGAAAACCGTTTAATCGTTTATACATTTAACCACTGAAGTAAATGCTTTATAATACGTAGTACCGTATATACTGTTTCTTATAATACGTATAACTGCCTTGGACGGATCATACGTATCCAAAATCTGTATACCGTATAATACGTTTTATACGTATAATCGTATAAACGTTTAATACGGACCACTAAAATAAACAGATAAACATAGATAAGATTACACTTGGAAAAATTCCATACATTTAATAGTGCTTATGATATAGAATCATTTATACATATCTTTATTCTAAATTATTATCTTCCTAACTTAATTTTCAATATATTAATTAATATTCTCTTCGCTAAAATATCTCTTATTCTAAAACCTCAAATGTTACTTCCTTTTCTCATATGAAAGACTATCTTTACTAAATGCAGCATGTACGTTATAAATCTATTTTAATTCCAATGCGGTTATAACAGATGTAATGTTATGTGTTTTGGACATTCATTGACAGCTGCTTGGGCCCCCAACCTTTTTCTGTTCATAAACAAATTGTGCAAGTAATGTAATTTCCCAGATACAATGTTTAGCTCTTTCCTTTGACTAAAATTCCTTTCCCACCGTGTTGCCCGCCTGTGTCCTCTAAAATTCACAAAAATTACGGGTTCGCCAAATGTGGTAGCTTTTTCATTACATCCTCCCAAAACATTTCTATTAATTATCCTTAACGTACATAAATTCTTTTGCGCGTTTGCGGTTTGCTGGCTCGGTGTATTATCGAATCTTGGCGAGACAATCTACTGCCCAAAGCGGCAGATCACTCCTAGCTCTTGCTCTGTCAACAACTGTTTTCTAAGCCTCTAATATCCGAGACCACCTCATTCTTACCATCTTATACTTGCTATATATCAATAAAAAACTTTCAGCTGAGATGTCTTCGTTCATTGGATATTTCATGTCTGCCTTCCTGGATGTAGAACCTTTGGGTAATTGTTTACAACGCAAATGGTACGAACGAACGGCCCAAAAACTATCTTAAATCATGCGTTATGCATTAAAATATTTCAGCCCAACATCAATCTTCATCATACACAGTTGGAGAAAAAGGTTGGGCGCCCAAGCAGCTGTCAATGAATGTCCAGAACACATAACATTACATCTGTTATAACCGCATTGGAATTAAAATAGATTTATAACGTACATGCTGCATTTAGTAAAGATAGTCTTTCATATGAGAAAAGGAAGTAACATTTCAGATTTTAGAATAAGAGATATTTTAGCGAAGAGAATATTAATTAATATATTGAAAATTAAGTTAGGAAGATAATAATTTAGAATAAAGATATGTATAAATGATTCTATATCATAGTGCTTACTATTTTTTTCTCTATTTTTATGCCTTTTTAACACTTTCAAACACAGTTGAAAAGTGTTTATGAATTCAGCCTGTCTGTGTCTGTTCGTTTGTCCATGCTCTAACTCTCGTAAATTTAGTCGTATTGTCATTTATATTGAGGTTTACTGTAGAATGTTTGGTATTGAAAGTGAAGTGTGCAGCATTTGGGATTCGTTTAAAAAAAATCAGTTACATTATTGTCTATGGGAAGAAATCGTGTGCGGTGCATTTTATTCATGTTACAATATTTCGAACATAATGAGATTGATAGGTAGCACTAATTTGGATTACAACATGCTTTCTCAGGAGTATAGAATAAGAAGAATTTATAATTCCTTTACATGGACACACAAAAGAATTTCATTACATTATGATTTATGGGAGAAAATTGTTTGCGACGCATTCTATTGATGGTATGATACTTCCAACATAATGAAATTAAAAAGGATAGCAGAGGTGCAATACAACATGTTTTTATAGATTACGACTGACTTTGGCCGATAGTTGCTGGAAGTGCGTATTCCACTGTTATGTGCATTTTTAAACTTATCTAATTTTTGTTGTTTTACGTGTTGTGTATAAATTCCATAGATCATATACAGGGCTGTGCGAAATAATTTGCACACATTACCGGGTATAGACAGAGTAATTGCTGAAAATGGATTTTTATTGATTCATAATCTATGCCTGATGCATGATTTTTCGTTCTTGCTAAAGTTTACACTGTTATTCTGCCCACTGTATATATTCGAAATGCATATTCCTTTCCCTTATTAATCACTGTTAAAATTTTGCAGCAAACTGTCCAGTCATTTGACCGTTTTTATAGAAAAAGGTTACATAACCGTAATTTTACTCTATTCTGACTATAATATGGGCAATAATATAGTCAAATTAGAGTTAAATTACGGTTATGAAACCGTTTCTTGTAAAAACGGTCAAACGACTGGACAGTTTGCTGCAAAATTTTAACAGTGATATACACATGTTTTTAAAAATATATTACGAAAAAAGAAAGTCAGTTCACCAGATATCCTCTTTTAAATATATAACGAAAATTCTATTGAAACTTTCAGTTAAATGGCTGAAATGAAAACTCATTTCGCATTAATTTATTTTTACATCAATTTGACACAAATAAATGAGCTGTCATTTATTGTTGAAGCGTTGAAACAGCTCATGATGTAGGGATAATTTCCGTATGTAATCCGACAGATTTGAGTTCTTTCGAAAGCTGGTCAGTTTTCATTACATAATCCCAAAACTATTTCGACATTCGAAAAGTCGATCAAATCGTATAATCCTACGCTGCCCAAAACAGACATGTGTAAATTAAACCGAAATAGAACGTGCTTATCTTTTTGCGCTGCACTCAGCATGATCTTATGCCTGCTTCCATATTTTATTCTAACGCTTTTCCAATAGCTCCACATTTTCTGACACTTATTTGATGAATGGTTTTCCTCCTCAAATACAATACGTCATTAAGTTACCGTATTCTGCCAAAGCGAACGTTACTTTCCATTTTTGGCTGATTTTCTTTATCTTATGTATGCATACGGATTTAATACACGTGCGTTTTGTGCGCGTGTGCAGTGAAATGCTTTGGCGTATTACCTGGTTCGCTGGTTATGCCCCAAGATATTGAAAGCGGAACAATAGAGGTTATGGGCCATTTGGGAAAAAAACGATGTGGGTCTTCCGTGAAGGAAATTAATCTGTTGGGGGGACAAATTGTTTAGAGCAGGGGACATTTAGAATACATTCTGGTTTTGGCCTGAAATTTCAGTCGGTAATTTGATAAGACCTTTATTTCATAATATGATCATTTTTTTTTTTTTTTTTTAATGTAGAGCAGTGGAACATTTAGGTGCACTTGTAAGGGATTTTTTTCAAAAATTTTTATGTATTATGAACGAATCTTAACACATCACAGACGGGTTGTTTTTTGTCTGTCTTTTTCGTCTTCCGGTCATTTTTTAACACATCGTGAACCGCAGGTACCGATTTACAAATTTGGGGGCCCTGGGTACAGATACTTATAGGGGCCCCCTTGCACCGATGCTTACAGCGGTCTTGAGTAAAAAAAAATATCTCATTGAAAGCGGTAATTATTAAGATAACCAATACTGACTATATAATTTTGTGATATTTAATGATTTTTTTTATGTAAATTTTCTTCTCAATTTTTTAGCAGTAAAGGTTTTCATAACATCCTCATAATCTATCTTTACTGTACTATCTCCTTGACAATTTTTTGAAATCGGTTCCTAAAGTAAAAGTAGCCTAATAAGAAAAAAAAAACCTGTAAACAAAATCGAAAAAGTAAAAAACGGCCTCTGTAGAGATTGACCTCAACTACCCAATAGAAAAAAATATTTTAAAAATATTGAAATGCAAACGAGATATTAAGAAAAAATTATCTCATAGAATTAATATTAACGAGAGGGTGTTTTCGCGTGAGTGAAGTAGTTGTTTTTAAATGAAAAAAATAATAAACAGATTTTTCCATATTAATTTTGTTTTTTAATAGTTAAAACGTCATGAGATTTTGGCCAATAATTGAAAAATCTTCAGTAGCATTTGGGGGGCCCTGGGGCAGTGCCCCGAATGCCCTGCCGTAAATCAGGCACTGCGTGGATATGTAGTTTTCATCTTTTAAACAGAAATCTCCGCCTATGGGCGTTATATTTGCATGTTACATTATCTAACAAAAAAAATTTTCTCTGTTCGTGTTTATATTATAAATGAATGTATATAATAATGATATTGTTTCTAATCGAAATATTTATATATATTGTACTCTAATTGAAGGGGTCGGGGCTAGAGAGTGTCAAGCCACATTTTTGAACTTCTGCGATATTTCAATTTGAAAATTTGATCAAATGCACAAATCAAGATATATAACCTCAATTTTTATCGCCAATGTCTTAGCAACATTTGAGATATTCCGAGTAACAATATGGCATTATTTTAATGATATTGCTATTACGTTTTTTTGTCAATTAGCTATCTCCATTGGAGTCATAAACATCTTTGGCAAAAACGAAACCTGTCACATAAGTTGCCACCAAGTGACATTAGAAAAAAATATGTATGTTGGATATTATAATTTACAATATTAAGCAACAGATTACAGTGTTAAGATTTATTTCACCAAAAATGTGGCTTGGAACTTTCTTGCCCCGACCCCCTCAATTGTAAAAATACGAATTTTGAGTATGTTTTTTGAGAAATAATGTAACACATGAAATGCAAAAGTATCGCCCGTAGGCGGAATTACATATATCCAAAAGACATGTTTTCAGGTAACTCTACGTGGCCCGTCCTAGGAAGTCGGAATAGAAAAACGTAAATTTACGTGATTCTTCTGTTAAGTGTTAAGGAAAATATAAAAGGAATTAAAAATATTATGAAAAAGATATGGTGAAGGTTCGGAGTAGAATCAAGAATGGTTCGGAGTATGGGAATGGTCGAAGAATTTGTAGGCATCTGAAATATAGGAAAATTGTTTTCGGTGGGACATAAGCATTTAGGTCCCGAGTGACGTATAGTGAATTGCATATGTTGTTTCCCGTAATAACTCAAGTTGACGACATCCTGCTGAGAACTGGAAAAAGTTTGTTTCGACGAGGAAGAATCAAGAAGTATTTGACAAACATCTTTTCTTTATTTTAAAACGATGAAAAGAAGACATATCCATGTAGTTATTCCACAGTTAATAATCCACGGGTACAAGAAATCACATCTTGTATGATGGGGTGACAATCCAAATTTTTGACAGAGGAGCGAAGTAAGAATATCGAGAACTTAGGCTGCATATCCGAATTTTAAAAAGTGGGAAAGTGCTTTAGGAGGGTACCATAAGGGTGGCCAAGGGGCCGGAATATTTTAGAGATGTTACATCGCTGAGATCAGAGAGGAAAGTAACTTTTTGATAATGACAGCGTGCGTTGAAAATACGCCAAACCATTTACATTTTTAGAGCCAAGAGTATTGTATTTTTGCGTGGGAATTGTAACCGTTACATATACATCAGATCAACTTCATAATTGACGTCAGTGGTAGGGGAAACCTTTATTGGCGAAGATTGCACTTTGGCAAAAAAGAGAGTGAAATAGAATTTTGGCGGTTAGTTGTTTTGAGAAAATGCAGGAAAGATATTTCAGAAATATGTTATAAGGCGTCACTCAGACGGAATTAACATCTGGATTCAGTATGAAGTCAAAACTGACCATGAGAAAGGAAACATTTTATGCCTTGGATAATTTCATTTACTTTGATATGTGGGAGACCGAATAAAGTACGTTAATGATAATTTACAAACAATATGTATGATTTTGACTAAAAGTTATCGTTGAAAGAGAATGATCAAAAGGGTGCGCGTTTTAACAGCCGGGAATGTATATAAATTACGATAATACAGAAAGGGGAAAGTATATTTAATAAAATACTTAAAATATAGATTTCTTTAATTTTTGAAAAAGATATATATGGTATCTTTACCATAAATATGATGTTCTTTTAGAGGATTATGTTAAGGCTGTTCTGAATTCCAAAGGATCTACTTTCTGACACACTTTTCAATTCATTTTTGTCCGGAAACGCATGAAATTAGCAGGTGTTCTTATTCAGAAACTATGTAATAGAAATAGGTTTTTCATTTTTTGTAAAGGAAGAAGATCCTTCAGAAAATAATGTCAAAGTCGGCGTTTTGAACAGACTTCCCTACGCGGCAGCTCGAGAAAGGCGAAAAACGTGCCGTTACGTGACACGAATAGCTTTTAACTCGATAAGTAAATTATCTATTAAAAAAAAATGGAAAAATCATTTTGCTTCTAAATATCATCCATAGTCAGTCCTGCCAATTTTATACCTTTCCGTTTAAAAATGAGTCAGAAAATGTGTCAGAAAATCGAAAAAGAATTAGGAATCTAATGTTTTTCTCTCTCAGGTATGTGGGATTATGTTAAGGCTTGTTCTCAATTCCAAAGGACCTACTTTCTGACATAATTTTTAATTCATTTATTTCCACAAATACATGAAATTAACAGGTGTTAATTATTCAGAAACTATGTAATAAAGTGGTTATTTCATTTTTTGGTAAAAGCAGAAGATTTTTTAGAAAATATTGTCAAAGTTGGCGTTTTGAACCAAATTTCCGGACACAACAGCACGAGAAAAGAAAAAAACTTGTCGTCACGTAAATTATACCTCTGGAGGTGCCTAGTCATGTGAAGGTCTCGTCACCTGATCAAGACTCTAAATTTTAATCTGCCAATTCAACAATGTTAAATAGAAACAATGAACCGGCAAACAAAGAAAACTGTGGTAGACCACTAGAGAGCACTGCAACGATGCCAACAAGGGTCTTATCAGGTGGATCACAGCCATGCTGTGATCAGGCGAATATCGCCCCGCGTCCAGGTACTAACTCGTCGTCGCGTTACAAGCTAGGCACGCATGACCGGCAGGTAGGGGCCTGGTTGGCGGTATATATATATAAAAATAGCTTTTGACTCGATAAATAATTTATTTATTAAAAAAAAAAGATGGAAAACACCCTTCAATTCCAAATCACCTCAATAGTCAGGCCTGTCAGTTTTATGGCTTTACGTTTAAAAAATGAGTCAGAAAGTTTCGCGTTGTTGAGCAGGAAATTTGAGAACCTCCTTAAGCATTGACCAGTTTTTGACATATTTCAAAATAACATATGACTTCAGAAAGGACTTTTGAAGAGAAATTGACTCGAATTATCGTTATTATACAAGGAAAACCCTGAAAACCTTGCATAGTCAACCCGCTCAGACCGCACTGCTTTCGAACCCGTGAATTTCGTCCCAAGCTATTCATTTTCTGCCTAAGAGAAATATGTTATTTAGAAAAAGTAAGTAGAGTGGTCGCAAAAAGTGTGGACACTATTTGAAATGTCTTTTTGAGATTAAATTTAAGGTAACAGTTTCCCTCTCAAAGGTATTTAAATTCTTTTATCCCTTCTTATTATTTCTTTTCTTTTTTCTTAATTCAGCATTAATTTTTATTTCCCATGATAACTATTTTCATTACATGAAATATAACAGATTCCGACTATCACGCTTTTTTCAAGTCAAATAATTATGTTTTAAACTAGAAAATCTATTTAATAAAATGTCTATTTTTTATATGTGGTACTTATATGATTTCATATATTAAGTAAAATATCTGTTTCAATTTTTTTTTCACCGAAATGTTTCCTGTTTCCACGAGGTTTATAATTAGCTTTTATTATTTAATAAAAAATTTTGTTTGATTTTTTTATTTAAAAAAAAAAAATCATATTTGCATTATAATATCACAGCTGATAACCTGTTTTTTCTTTTTCTTTTTTTTTTTCGAATCAAATGAAACTGGAAATTTTATTGAATAATAAAAGCTAATTAGCAACTATATGGAAACAGGAAAATTTTCGTTAAGAAATTTTCACTGTTCAAATTATGTTTATTTGACGTGGTTGATAAAACCCCGGAAGGTTCATGGGTATGCAATATAAATTAAGATATTTCGACGGTAATCAAACTAATCCGTTCGTTTCTCATCAACATCGCATGAACTAACAACACATTAAAATTTCAGTAAATTCCACTAGGGATACATTTCTATATAATTTGTGCGTGGTCCTTTCACTAACCTTCCACTAACCGCGCCAGCATATATAAAAAAAATCAGAATTTTCCCCAAAGAGAAAATGTATTCAGGCTATATTTTTACTAGACACAAAATTGCTAAAAATCTTATCTTTTTAACTATATGACATTTTTTATTTTTGAAAAATACGCTGGGAGGAATAAGATTTTTTAAAGCACGAATCAATTTATGGATAAATATTTCTTCCATATCTTAAAATTTTATTGATATTAAAACTTATCAAATTGGAAATTTTATTGAATAATAAAAGCTAATAAGCAACTATATGGAAACAGGAAACGTTAAAGAATTTTTCTGGTTCAAATTATGTTTATTTGACGTGGAAGATAAAAACCCGAAAGGTTCACGGGTATGTAATATAAATTAAGATATTTCGACGGTCATCAAAATTAGCAATTTTTTTTTCTGATCAGTATCGAATGAACTACAACACATTAAAATTTCAGTCAATTCCACAACGGCCACATTTTCATATAATTTGTGTGTGGTCCTTTCACTAACCGTCTAACCGGATCAAAACTAGCCATTTTTTTCTGATCAGAATCGCATAAACTACAACACATTAAAATTTCAGTCAATTGCACAAGTGCCACATTTCCATATAATTTGTGCGTGGTCATCTACTAACAATCAATCTCTTCAACAATCAATCTGTTGTGTTCACTAACAAACTAACCGCGCCAGCATTTTTAAAAAATCATAATTTTTTCCTAAGAGAAAATATATTTAGGCTATATTTTTACTAGATCTAAAATTGCTAACAATTTTATCTTTTTAACTAGATGGCAAAAAAAAAAATATTTTTTCTTTTTTCTTTCTTTCTTTCTTTTTTTTAATACGCTGGAAGGAATAGGATTTTTTTAAAAGCACGAATCAATTTATTTACAGATAAATATTTCTTCCATTTCTTAAAATTATTACTGATATTAAAACTTAATTATTACTCTTTTTACATAAATGTACTACATTTTATGTCAGCGATATACAGGGTATACCATGTTATCGCTGACTAATAGCTAATTTCTAAACCGTTAGTTCTAGACATAAACTTCGAATTTCAAAAATGTTTTAAATACTGTTCTCCATCATAATAAAAGCCATTTACGTAAAAATAGTTATATGAGTAAAATTTGCGGAATTAAACATTTTTACGGATTCTGGGTTGCCAGTTTGGCCACACTTTTTATCCAAAATTCCAAATTCATACCGGAGATTCCAAAAGAAGAAATTTTGCTTTATGTAACCAGGAAATATATGCCACTACACTGTTAAAAATTTGCAGTAAACTGTCCAGTTATTCGACCGTTTTTATAGAAAACGTCAACATAACCGTAATTTAATTCTAGTCTGATCATATTATTGCTCATATTATGGTCAGAATAGAGTTAAATTACGGTTATGTAACCATTTTCTGTAAAAACGGTCGAATGACTGGACAGTTTGTTACAAATTTTTAACAGTGAACATAAAGCAAAAATCACTATTCGTAATTTCTTCTATGAATTCGTAATTACTTAATAAAAAAAATTCCAAACCAGCAACCGCTACTATAAATTACACTTAAAAAAACATTATATTTGCTTTAAAAAGTGAAACAAAGAACAGGCATCGCCTCTAAGGTTTGTCCCAAGTCGATCAAACGGTTAAGCATTTTGAATACCATCTATTTTGAAAAAATATTTCTCCGTCTTTTATAATCGTAAATTCTACACAGAAATCTACGATTAAATATAGCGAAGAAAACTTAAAAATATATATATATATATTTATATATATATATATATATATATATATGTGTGGTATTCAAAATACGTAACTTTTGGCACCCACGGATGTGTTGTACACACCAGTGCTTCAAAGTTCAAGCATCGAATTGAAAACTGTTTTGATACGAACACATTATACTAACCATTCGGTCAATAAAGAGTAAAGACCGTGTATTTCACTATTAATAAATACTAAACTTTTGGTAATTATTCCGATCTTTTCACTCAATCATGAGACAAACTTTATTAAAATACAGTTGGAATCACAAGCATTTTACAGAAACTAATCAAAAGGCTACCCCCTTTCTTATAAAAATCACTTTTACCCATAACAAGCGATTTGAAATAATGTGAACATAAAAAGGGAAAAGGAGTTTTCTTATAATATTTATAAAAAGCATTTGTAATCGTTATGGAAATATGAAATTGTTATCACAGGTAACAAGCAAACCCGTCAAGCTGATGGATCGCTGTATTGTCTATTCGATGCTCATATTTTCTGGTGTTAGATAAGCATTTTTTCTTTTCTTTTCTTTTCTTTCTTTCTTTCTTTCTTTCTTTTTTTTTCTTTTTTTTTGATAGAGGTCAAAATAATTTTCACGCTTTTTTTTTTTCATAAACTGAAAAGGTTCAGGTGCAATATTTCTAATAATCGAAGCATTACTATAACTACAGGAATAAATTTAATTATTATGAATTTTTTAAACGAATTGAAATTTTATTGATAATACCTCCGGAAATTTATGTTAATTCAACAACATCGTCTCCATTATAAAATTTAAAAAACTGTGACTAATTTAGTAGCATTTACAAACGAATTTTAAATCATTTCCGCATAATCACCATCATTAATTGCTCTCTGTAAAAAAATAAATAAATAAAATAATAATAATAATAATAATGAACAAAATTGTCAGCCAGTAATACAGCACAATCTTTTTATTTTACAGAATTATTTTTTAAACTGTTTTGCTTATATTCACAATCTCTAAGTAAAAACACAGGATAATATTTTTTTACCGCAAACAATCCGTAAATTGCGGACAAAATCTGTAAAAATAACACAAAGTTCATTATAAATACAGATCTTTTTCGAAAATAAACAATTTTTACTGGCAGCCAATCTGGAAGTTACTTTCTGTAAAACAACAGACTTTTTACAGTGTACTCAAACACAGATAACTTAATTTACTTTTTAGGTAGATTTCGTAAGAAATACTACCTATTACATTCTCACCTAAGTTGGAAATTTTGAAAAATATTTGCAGATCTACGCCGATCATGACTCCCAGAACCCAAAACCAGCCCCAGTTCAGAACTTTATCTATCTATCTATCTATCTATCTATCTATGTCACTTTTTTCTGACCACGATAACTGGAAAAATTCTGCATTAATCTTTTACAAACTGATACATAAAATCAAGGGGCATAAAATCTCGGTCAAGTTCGCTAATGGGCAAAATCGAACCAAGGGGGGAGAAATAGGGGGGCTTTTTGTGAAAACAGAAAACCCCCCATAATTTCTTAATTATTATACGTATAGAATCCGTTTAAAGTTATTATTACTTCTACAAAAAGGGCCAAAAATTTATGTATGACAGATTTTTGATATAATTAAAAATGGCCCCAAGGGGGGGGGATAGGGGGGTTTTAGAAGAAAAAAAATCATAGCTTCGTCAATTCACAAGATATCAAATCCGCGCAAATTTATTATTAATCCTCTTAATATTATCTAAAACTGTGATATTGACAAGTTTTTTATAGCACCAACCGTTATAGCAAAAAAAAAAATTAAAAACAAAAACATCCATGCCGGCTCCGCCTGCAAACAAGTTATTTTTCGAAGTAGGCGGTTCCAACTCCCGCATCTTTTCAAAACTGATACATAAAATGAAGTGGCATAAAATCTCGGTCAAGTTCGTTAATGGACAAAATCGAACCAAGGGGGGTGAGGGGTGGGGGGGCTTTTTGTGAAAACAGAAAAAACCATAATTTCTTAATTATGATACGTATCGAATCCGTTATAAGTTATTATTACTTCTAGGAGAAGGGCCGAAAATTTATGTATGACAGATTTTTGATATAGTTAAAAATTGCCTTAAGGGGGGGAGGAAGGGAGGGGGTTTTAGAAGAAAAAAATTCATAACTTCGTCAATTCCCAAGATTTTAAATCCGCTTAAGCTTATTATATATCCTCTTAATATTATCTAAAACTTTTATATTCACAAGTTTTTTATAGGACCAACCGTTATAGCAAAAATAATTAAAAAGAAAAAAATCCCTGCCGGCTCCGCCTGCAAACAAGTTATTTTTCGAAGTAAGCTGTTCCAACTCCCGCATCTTTTCGAAATTGATACATAAAATCAAGGGATATAAAATCTCGGTCAAGTTCGTTAATGGGCAAAATCGAACCAAGGGGGGGGGGGATGGGGGGTCTTTTTGTGAAAACAGAAAAAAAAACCCATAATTTCTTAATTATGATACGTATCGAATCCGTTTGAAGTTATTATTACTTCTAGGAGAAGGGCCGAAAATTTATGTATGACAGATTTTTCATATAATTAAAAATTGCCTTAAGGGGGGGGGGAGGGGGGGTTTAGAAGAAAAAAATTCATAACTTCGTCAATTCCCAAGATTTCAAATCCGCTTAAATTTATTATTAATCCTCTTAATATTATATAAAACTTTTATATTGACAAGTTTTTTATAGGACCAACCGTTATAGCAAAAAAAAAAAAAAAAAAAAAAAAAAAAAAAAAAAAAAAAAAAAATCCCTGCCGGCTCCGCCTGCAAACAAGTTAGGTTTCGAAGTAGACGGTTCCAACTGCCGCATCATCGTAAAAAGGTCATTTCTTCCGCAATTCCCGACAAACAGGTGCCCCATGGTCTGCGTCTTCGAAATCTACCTGTGCCTGTAGGCCGAGCCGTCAGGAATTTTTTTTATCCTGTGTAGAAAATTTTTAAAAGATAAATCTAGCAGTTGGAATATCATGGAAGATTTCTAAAATATAAAATATACAGCAGATTTTTTTTTTTTTTTTTTTTTTTTTTTTTACAGTGAATTATTGACGTTAAGAGTTTACATTATTCACGCGAATAAACTCGCAAGCTAATGTTAAACCAATGGCAGCGTTTTATTTATTTTAATTTCGCGTTTGCATTTCAATATTTTTAAATGTTTTTTTTTTTTTTGCATAGGATAGCTGAGGTCAATCTCTAACCGAGTACTGATTTACTTTTTTAATTTTAGTTCAGTTTTTTTTTAAAATGAGATTACTTTCACTATCGCAACCGGTTCCGAAATACTAAGTGACATCATAAAAAAAATCTGCAACCAAAATCACAAAAGTAAAAAATTAGCCGGTAGATATCAATTTTAGTTATTATATGCAAAAGAAATTCATTTAAAAATATTGAAATTCAAACGAGAAATTTGAAAAGAACTCCGCCATTGATTTAACCTTAGCTTGCGAGTGTCTACACGTGACTAGTGTATGCTCTTAAAGTTCAAAAACAGTTTTATCGAATTTAAACGTAGCTTACACTTTATAAAATGAACAGAAAATTACAAATTATTCCGCCTTCGAAAACAGATTACAGCTTTCAACCCTCAGTGAGCTAAATTGACCTCTATATTCATGATTTCTTATAATGAATTAGATATTCAGTCACCTGTATCTTTCTATTAATTTCTACTAATCAGCGAGAGATCGTATTTAAGCTTCTTCGTTTCATGATGTATTTACATATTTTACTGGAAGCTTTTCGGAAATTTTTGAATGAATGTTATGCAATTATATCCAATAGTATAACCTAAGCCAAGTTTGACCTTAAAACTTTATAAAAACTTAAATATCTTTAATGTCACGTCAATACTAAAGTCTTTATCACATTTTATGTAAACATTTAATTTTTCAAACCAAAGCTTTAAGAAATAGAAGGAATGAATAAATCAAAAATGTATTACGGACTACTTTTGAAGTTTTACAATGTGGGAGAATATATTTGACAACCTCTGCGTAAAAAAGTGCATTTTTTTAAAACTGAAAACTCTAATATATTTTTTTTTTACATTTAATATATGCAACTTCAACTGATTGTTTTTAAATTATTGCACATCAGTTGCCATATTTTAATGAGAAATATTTGGCACAACAAAATGTATTTTCTGGAAACATATTATTGTTATCCATTAAAACTGGATCCAACCTGGGCTTCACGGGTTACAGAATACAGGAGAAAAACATTTTTTTTTTTAATTGAAAACTCTAATATATTTTTTTTACATTTAATATATGTAACTTCAACTGATTGTCTTTAAATTATTGCACATCAGTTGTCATATTTTAAGGAGAAAGGTTTGGCACAACAAAATCTATTTTCTGGAAACATTTTATTGTTATCCATTAAAACTGGATCCAACCTGGGCTTCTCGGGTTACAGAATACAGGATAATTTTTTTTTTTTTTTTATTGAAAACTCTAATGATTTTTTTTTTTTTTTTACATTTAATATATGCAACTTCAACTGATTGTTTTTAAATTATTGCACATGAGTTGCCATATTTTAACGAGAAAGATTTGGCACAGCAAAATGTATTTTTTGGAAACATTTTATTGTTATCTATTAAAACTGGATCCAACCTGGGCTTCCCGGGTTACAGAATACAGGCGATAAACATTTTCTTTAATTGACACTGCAAAAAAATAAAAAATAAAAAATAAATAAAAAATGTTGATTTTACAGTATAATACTGGCATCCCAGCTGCCAGTATTTTACTGTAAAATTAACAGTAATAAAGAGTAAAATAAGCAGTAATACACTACCGCGCATGCGCGGCACTGTATTACTGCTTATTTTACTCTTTATTACTGTTAATTTTACGTACCTCCAATAATGTACGCAGAAAATTCATAAAGAAGCGGTTACAAGATATGCATCTTGTACGGAGGTTGCGCACGTTAATAAATTGCTAATGGACTATTATAAAACAACTTTTTTATTGACAATATTAAGTTACTTCATTATGTTTTTACGTGAGCTCATATTGTTTACGTGTCTCACGATCTAATTTATCCAGTACAATATTTAATAATATCGCATTAGAGAACGTGTCTGTGTCAAATTCTAAAACCTTTAATGCTCTCAAATTTTTCTGAACGTTATCTAATAAGTTGCGGAGATATTTAGCGGATTCATATTTGATTGGGTACATATTAAGAATGTGTTTGATCGACAGTCTACAATAATTATTTTATTCTCATCATGTTGTTATAACGCTTTAAAAAGAGACGTATAACTATCGTTCGATGTTTGTATCGAAGTGCTTTTGGGTTCTCCCAATAAGGCTCCGCGAAGATAGAAAAGCTTTACATTATCTCTTAGATATGGATTGTCATTAAATGTCGTTTTAAATTGTCGTCATCAGTCGTTGTTTTAAATATATCCATTCTTCAATTTTCCCATTAAAAACCGGCAATGGAAATTTTGGCCGCTTTTTTAAACTGTTCGTGATTATTAGTGTTCGATCCATGAGTAGATAACTATCAGCATACATATATTTAAAGCGAAAAGAGCTTTCTTTAAGATTCATACAAGATTTTCCACACGAAATTGATCTTATTGCGCATGCTTCAACTCTTTTTTAATGCTTCTCCTCTCAGAAACGGGAAACCTATTTATCCCCCACCCTCCCGGCTAACTATTGCCTGGGAGCGAAAAGGAAATGACAAAGGGAGCGATCTCCATTCTTTCGCGTGTTTTGTTTGAGAGCAGGCTGAATGGACCGGATTGCAAGGGAATTAGGGGGTTTGAAAAGGTTGATTGAAAACAGATGGAGGCGTAGTAAGACCATTGCGTTGAAAGCTAAAGATTTGAAGATTGAAAGATTTGACAGAAAGGTTTTGTTTTTATTTAAATTTTCTCTGCGATTTTTAACGTTGTTCCGAGTTTTTGCGGCGATTTTCAGAGACGGGATCTGAAGAGAGTGGGGCGCCTAATCCTCGTTTAATTCGAGGTCCGTTTGGAATAAACCGACCAGCGTAGCGGGCAAAGTTCCGCTAATTAGTAGTTAAATCACAGTAAAATTATCTCTATCTTTCGAATGTCATCGTCCAGTAGGGATAGTTCTTTCCCGGTTTGCTAAAAATCGTCTTCGTTCACTATTTTGTAATATTTCTCTTTGGTGTTTTCGATTTTTTCTTGAACTTTTGAAAGAAACTCTAGATGAGATCTCCAGTCTGCTATGTCGAATGTGTTTTCATCTGCCGCTTTCGTAATCTTCGTGATTTTACATTTTATGTTACATCTCCTTCGATTGAGAGTCGTTATGGCTTTTTTTGATATTTTTATTAGATTTCTCGTTGAAAAACAATAATTTGAAATAGTTTGCACTGATTTTTACCTCCGGGTCGTTAGAACCAAAATGTACGGAGGTTGCGTACGTTCATAAATTGCTAATGGACGGTATAAAAGAACTTATTTATTTACAATATTAAATTACGGGTGGCTTGTTGCCACCGAGTCAATTGCTCAGCTGCCGAATTAGTCTCGGCAAAGGGTTACATTGACAAAAATGGTTGCCAGGTAGAAGAGATGCTAGGGTTAGTGTTTCGTCGCTAACAAGACAAAATTACAAATACGGAAAAGATATTTTCTGCCTTTATATACATACATACATGCATGTAAATACAGTTAAACCTACCAAGAGGGAATCACACAAGGAAAGCAAACAAAAAAATTCAGTTTTAGACAGGTTTTTCTGTTAGTAGGTATAATTGTATGCTATTTTTTTCGACGGGACCATGGACATTTTCAGTTTAAGACAGGATTTCGTTAAAGACAGGGTTTGTTTTCACGTGTATTATTGCACATGTGTATATGAAGGGCTGCACTTAGGTATGAGCTGCATGGATGGTAAAAATAGAAGGGACTATCAACTGAAGTTTTATAAATTTCACTTTAAGAATATGAAGAAATATGAAATTTTAAAATGTAGAATTGATAAGCATTTATTATCACAGTAAAAAAGTTAACTAACGGAGTAATATTAATTAGGAAGTAATGATTGTTATTCAGCAATTTTCGTCACATGGTCACACAGAAATGAAATATTCGGCTTCCCAAATATTGGAAACTTTATGATATTGCTTTGAACTTATTGCAAAATGTGGCCCTTTTTTCAACATGTCTTAAATCCCATTAGAAATCTCAATTTAAGATGTCTTAATCACCTTCTGCTGTGAGTCAGAAACTGGCAAACAAATTTTCTTTCCCCTAAAAGTGAATTATTCAAAGTACTTTTCAATAGTACTAGTTATTCCCTGTCAAAAATAAGAATTTCTTGATGCTAGTGTGTTTATTAGTATTAGATATCGCACTTCGACGCCTTAAGAGGCTACTTCACTCACGCGAAAACACCCGCTCACTAATGTTAATCCTATGGGGGAAATATTTAAGATATCTCGTTCGCATTTCAATAGTTTTAAACGATTATTTTTGCATTGGATAGCTGAGGTTGATCTCTATGCAGGCTTTTTTCACTTTTTCGATTTCGGTTGCAGTATTTTTATTGAATATACTTTCACTTTCGAAACCGATTCCGAATGTCAAAGTATCTTAATAAAATAAAAAAAAAACTTGCAATCAAAATTGAAAAAGTACAACAGTGCCCACATAGAAATCAACCTCAGCTATCCAATGCAAAAAATAAATAAATAAATAAATAAATAAATAAGTAAATAAAATAAGTAAATAAATAAATAAAATAAAATAAAAACAAATAAAAAATAAAAATATTCAAATGCGAACGAGATATCTTAAAATATTTTCCCCATAGGATTAACATTAGCGAGCGGATGTTTTCGCGTGTGCGAAGTAGCCTCTTAAAGGGAACAACAGAGTTTGAGGAGAGGCTAACTGGGGCAAACAAAAGGAAAATCCATCCCAATGAATATCTATTTATCTACTACTAATCTAGAAAATTTCATTCATTGTATGTTCGGTATGAACTCTATGTGCAAAACAGAAATCATGACTGAAACTCATGAGTATTCTAGCACAACTCATAAATTAGTAGGTACAATAGAATCTGACACGATGGAATCGCAAGGGACAGGGAAAAAAATAGACAGGTTTAAGGCAGGTTTTCATCTTCGCAGGCGTAATTGTATGATAATTCTTTTCGGCGAAGCGATGAAAATCTTCTGTAGTAAACAGGATTTGTTTTCACGGATTTTACTGTATTTTTTCTCTCTCTTTATTTTTAAAAAATAGCGTATGTAAATTAATTTAATACACATGGGAGAGGTAAGGTGACAAACGACGTGTTTTTGCTTTAAGCGCAGTGATTTATACTGAATGCACATATTCTAGAAATATTTTAGCTTAGTTTGTTTTACAAAACTTTGACTATTATGTATTCTATATATCAGGAAAAAAAATCACTTATTATCACTAAAATAGAAAATACATTTCATGCTAAAAGTGGTTACAATACATATAAAAAGTTCTATAAACATTTTAATAACAGACCGACTACTTTCGTACAATGCTAACGGTGACATTCACAAGATCTGCAAACAATAAATAAATCTTAGGTTTCCATCTTAGCAGGTTTAATTGGTTTTTTTTTTATCGACAAGAACATGGTATTTTTCCGTTTAAGGCAGGATTCCGTTATCGATAGGTCCTTTTTCAAAGATTTACTCTACTAATAGAAAGGGTAAGACGACGACAAAATTTGAGAGCCTTGCACAATTTCGGCCCTTTAAAAAAAAAAAAAATAAATAAATAAATAAATAAATTACTGTGTAGCCGAAGTAAAACAATGCGCATGGAACCATTGTACTGCATAAGATGCCAGGCAGCGAATTTCTTTTAGTATTGTCCTTTTGAATTTCTAGACTTCGTTACTTTTAAACCTTATTAAGTATTTGTGCAGCTTATTACTTTTTCATGCAAATTCTAAAAATAATTTTTGAGTGGGGAAAATATAAATAAACAAACAAATACAGTAAAACCTGTGAAAACAAAATATGTCTATAACGGAATCCTTCCTTAAACGGGAAAGTTCTATGGTCTCTACGGAAGAAATCCCATACCATTACACCTGTTAAAACAGAAACCTGTCTAAAACGGAACAATTTCCTTATCCTCAGAGACTCCGTTATTAGGGATTTTACTGATTACATATACTCAAAATTTAATAAAACTTATAGAAACGAAACTGCTAATGCCTGGATAATTTTTTTTTGTTGATAGATTTTTGCCTTAGTAGGTATAAAGTTATGATATTTTTTTTTTACGGCATCATCAAGGCGTTTAAAACAGGATTCTGTTTTAGACAAGTTCTGTGTTGACATATTTTACTTTACCTCTAAACTTTAATTTCAAAGAATTGGAAATTTTCATTTGCCTTAAATCCAATAAAATTTTTCGCTACGATGAAATGTTAAGGGGGGGGGGGGTATTCTGACCTCTTTCAACCACCCTTTGCGTACACCCCTAATAACCTCCTTTGTTGAAAGTTGTTTAAAAGTATACAGCTTATACAGACGCAAATGAGATCATTCAGCAAATAATAGTGTTATATTTGCCTTGTATTTACGTAATTTTCAATTTCTCTTCCTGATAAATTATATAAATGCAATTTTCTAATGTGCTGCTTCATCATACAAATGGATTTCGTGTATTGACATTGGTGTTCATTCAACAGGATTGCCAGCTGAAATTTCAATCAGTTCATGAAAGGTTTCATATACCGGATCTGTAGTCAGTATTATATTATATAAAAACTATGTAATCCTCGTTTAATCCAACGTAATCCACATGTATTATGTATTTTACAAATCACTGACGGCATGTTGTTTTTAGAACTTATCGGGATTAAGGGAAAGAATGTTCAGGCACTTAACAAAGCTATCAATTACATATTTTCTATTACGATTGCTATCAAATCAAAACTCGCTGTTTTTGATGCATTAACAAAGTAATTTTTTATCGTAAACGCACGGTATATTAGATACTAAAAAAAAATAAAGTTTTTCTCTTTTTTTGTATAATGCAAATAATCTTTCAAAAAATGGTGTCAAATTTGATGTTTTGAACAAGTTTTAAAGAGACAACTAATTTGTAGCGTAGTGCCTAACTACCCTGTGTATGAAGGTAGTCTGGGATTGAAGGATTGAACGGATTGTTGAGTTTTTGGTGTGAAAGTGTTGTCCAGTTTCTAACACTTTTTTGTGCTAATGAGCCATCTATTCTGTCATTTCTTTTAATTTCGCAAAGTGCGATTAAATCTCCCTGAATATGATTTTACACAGTGATATGCTAATTTGGTTGGTGTGGTCGACTGGATAGTATAAATATGCTGGTAAAATTTTGATGTAACTTGAAGACAGTTTTTGGAGATATCTTCAAGGTTGGTGTCGGTAGCCGTGCTCCGAGTCTTCGATTGAGAGTGGAAATAGGTTCTGCAGTGCTAAAGCTTATCTTTTGGGAAGCTGGTGAATTTATTACTCAAAATAATCCTGTGTCTACGAGATTCCCTCAATTATGTGACATCGACGTTTTTTCCAGTGATATTTTATATAGAATTTTCAGAGCAAGTAGTGATATTTTACGTAGCAATTTTCTTAAGCTCAGGAATACGATAAGAGTAGCCATCTTGCCTGAAATATATTTGGAACTTAGATAAATTATTGGGGTTATAATTTACACCCCTCCCCTATTTTCGTTATCTTTAGTACGTGCTCCTTAAAGTTGATCATTATGGCGTTGCTCATATATTCTTAGAATTATTTTATTCAAAATTTAATTTTTCTCTTCTTAAATCTTAAAATATCATGGGCTAGATTATTTTCTAAATTAATTCTTCGTATGCGCATTAAATACTTTATTCGAAAAGCTTTCCTTTCATCGTAATGTTAATTTCATAACCGTTAAAGATATCTTACTCTATTATTCAGTTTATATGCTTCCAATCTTCTCTTTGTGGTTTTTACATCTGGAAGAAGATATTTTAACTATCCTTTACCCTTTGTTCAGAATATAACAAATGCATATCTATCTAAATTTCCATCTGCTGTTTTCGGACTTAATATTAATTGTATATACAGTTCGCTCCTATCAAAACCGCATTTTCCATGCATTTTTCAGATGGTGGCTGGCTTGACGTGCCATTTTACTTATTTTGGCTATCCTGCCAATTATGGAATCCCTTGGTATGTATACTGTTCGAAATTAGCATTGCGCTCTCCCAAACGGTTGTAAATAACTCTGCGCCATTGGCTGGATTCAGCATTTTTATGTTGGCATTGTAACTTAATGAAAAAGTTCAGATAATCTCTGACCTCCAAGCAAAGAGGTTCTAATTATTTCATTGCGTTAAGGGAGGCCACCTCTTTTGCTTCTTCGTAAACCGCGTGCAATAAAAAATTTCCATGGATTTGCCTGTGCTTTAATACTGTAAGTTTTAACATCTTCGGGATAAGAATACTGTGTTCTTGCTTATGACAACGCATCTTTTTGTACTTCTACCGTTTTCACCGTCCTTCATGTTTCTGTTTATCAGAAATCTAATATTTGCTGGATCCCATTTTATTTCAACCACTACATTCAAAGTTCCCCTCCATAATCATCGTTGTCTTAGTTTCCCTACTCCACTGCGTTGAACTTTTTATTATTGATTTTAAATAGACTTTTATCTTAGTTTTGATCTCATGGCTACTCAATTAGCCGGTGAAGCAGACTGGTCCTCCACACTGTTAGCGAATAATTTGCATCGTGGAGCAATCTATTCTAACATTTATAGAAAAATGAAAAAATCTAATCGATTTCAAAGCACTTGAGTAATAATGTTAGCAAATTTCATGGTTATATAAACATTACGTATTTAACAAATCAAGTAAAAAAATGTTGATTTTAGAACTTAGCAGGATAAAGGAAAAAAAAAACTTTTAGGCACTTCACACAGCTCCGTGAATGTGTCAGAAAAATTCGCGTTGTTAAACTGGGGAATTATCATTATTATTGTGATATCCTGAGTTCAATTGTCATCTTTAGAGGCAAACAATAGATAGTTTCTTAACAGGAAAAGAATTAATCCCCTTATCTAAATCCCCTACCTGTGAAATAGGAATTTCTACAACTTGTGTCAATAGCTGAAATCTAGGGAACTGTGCAGAACTTTCTTACAAATTGAATGATGTCATAAAGAACCAATCAAGATGGAATTCTCTCTTACTAACTTCTTGGAGAGTAAGGGGTTTGAAGAGAGGGACGGACACAGAGAGTGAAGTCTTGGAGCAGTGTGGAGATGAAAAAAACTCATGAACTGTGAGTAAGATCTGATGGGATCTGTATGGTAGTTGACAGAATGTAGGCGAAAAACCTATTTTTAATTTCAAATATCTAAAAAATATTTTACATGATAACAATTTTTGGGTTGCCGACTAACAACACCAAAAAGCATTTTTATATGAAAAATATAAATTATGTATTCAAAAAAAGTGTTGAAGTTTGTTAAAAGCGACACTTATTACGTATTAGCCGCATGCCAGAAGTCAATAGTCGAAGAAATCGACAAAAATTTCGCTACTTATAGCAGCTTTTTTTATTCTCATTTTTTTTTGTTAATTTAAGCGCGTAGTTCAATTACATGGTGTTAAATTTGCGTTTTCTTTATATTGTTTTATTATTTTACTTATTTATTGATGAAATTTTAATTCCGTTATGAAATATTACCCGGAAACAAATACTTACCTGTTTATATTGTTAGAAGTGCAAACGGGTTGATCTTTCGTAATCCGGCTGCACACGATAAGAGATAGATTTTAAAAAATCATTCTTGAAAATTATTTTAAAAACCATAAAAATCAGCAAATTAAGATAGTTTTCAAACAAGTTGCATCTGAAAAAGCATTTTTTTGCCCATTTGACGGTGTAAAAAATAAAATTGTGCGATGCTTAGAAATTAAAATAAACTGCAGTAAAATAACAAATTATTAGTTAAGTGTTGTTACCATCAAAATGACGTCATTGTAACTCACTGTTGCTTATTTGCTGTATAATATAGTTTTTGAAAACAAAGTATCTTTTGGGCATTTTGTTTGGTAGTTCACCATTTGAAAAAAAGGCAAAAAAGATAAACTATAATTAACATACAGGATTAGTGTCACGGAATGGAAATATTGTTTTTAAAACTTATCAGCATGTTGGAAAAAAGTTTCAATCTCTTCACAGTGCTTTTCTATTAAAATATCTTTGACGCTTTCAGTTTTGAAACTAACAAGTGAAATGCACTCATAAACATAAAAAAGAAACAGAAATTTCATTTGACCATTTGGAAAACTAGATATTTCATAATTAACACACAGAATTCAATTTATTTGTCATTTAATATTTCGCAGTTTATTTTCAATATATTAAAAGATCATCATTGCGTAGTCTATTTCATTTTTATTTCAGCGCTACGAGGGTATGAATTTTAATGCAAACTTCAATTACAAAATGATTCCTTTGGGTAAATTTTATCATGCGAAGTAAGAAGTTGATAAATAATTTATGGAGAAGTGATTTTAGCGAATTTCTGTGGTAATTCTGAGTGGATACATTTTTTAAAAGTTATTTCGATTCCTTCTTCCTCCTGATTTCATTTCGACCTCAAAATACAGAATCACTGAAAACTTTATGAGCACCAAATGATCAGGAAATTATACTGATGTAATGTAATTCAAGGGAAGAAAGTGATTTCGCAAATTACTTCTTTCTCAGGAAAAGTTCTGATTCTCTTTTCCAACATGACATCAGATAATGAGAACATTCAGAACCAGAATTCTGAATGGAACATATTTTAGGCCTGTAATTTATTTTTCAATTGAAGTTTTTAAGATAAAACTATAATGATAGAATGCTTGCGCTCAATAAAACTTTTAATAGTTTTTAAATTATCTCCTTTTGGTCACAATTATTTATTGTGTTGTTAGTGAAATGCGATAAAATATGTTTTAGAGATGTGCAATCAGCATTTTTGGTAAATAGAACATACCTCTTCCCTAATAACACCGTGACCAAATTATGACCAAAAATTTGAATATACCATGACCAAAATCTATATCTTATTGTCGTCAGCGTCCTCACGTGTCGTGGAAAATGAATTGTAAGTCGATGTGATGACAATCAGTCATATTTTGTGACAAGTTCAAATGATTAACATATCGATCATGGTAGATTCTGATTAGAGTCACGAAATGACGGTCACCTGAGAGTCACAATGTGGTGAAATATTTATTTTGTAGTGTCTCTTAGGTCTCATTTGATCACCATTGTGACTGTGACATTTGTGATAATTTGTGAAGTCATAGCGACGTCACATCAATTGACTGCGCTATTACAACTATTTCGATTGGTGAAAAGAGACGTGTGCACGCTTAAATTTCATTAAGATTAACCAACCTTTACTAATATTTAATATTAGTAATTTTTAGTACAACCAGGCTTTTATAATTCATATCACGTTTCTTCCCAAATATGAGGGGTAGTACTTAAGTTTTTAGAAAATAATACAAGAAATAATTTTTTACCAAGAATATATGTTTATTGCTTTTCAAAATATTTTCCTGCAGCATCGATACATTTTTTTTGCATTTGAATAAACCAATCATCAAAACATTTATTGCACTCTGAAAGTGGCATAGCAGAAAAAATGGCATTTGTAAGCTTTAACGGCTTCTTACGAGTTGTTAAAACGTTGACCACGCATATTATTTTTTTATGAACGGAAATAAAAATTAATCACTAGGTACTAAGTCTGGTGAATACGGACAAGGTGTCATCAATTCAATTTTTTCACGCTTCAAATAATCCATAGTTAGCAAAGCAGTGTTTAAGCTGGCGATGTCTTGGTGCAGAATGATACGATGTTTTGAATTTTTTTTCTTAGTTCATACTTTCGGCAAACAAATTGCAGTATACCAAGGAACACTGACTGTGTTACAATCGTCTAAAGGAACGGCTGCAATATAGCCAGATTTACCGAAAAAAGCAGGAATCATTTTTTTGGAAGCACTCCTTGCAAGATCAACTTTTATCGGTCTAGTAACATCTGGGAACACCCAAACAGCCGATTGTTGTTTTGTTTCGAGTTCATAGGAATAAATTCAGGTTTCATCACACGTAATGATGCCGTACACATGTTTTGAGGTCACCGGAGTTGAATTTTTTTAGATTTTCCAGCTACCATTTCACACGAGCATTCTTTTCAGCTTGAGATAAATTGTGAGGGATCCATCGGAAACACACCTTTTTCACTTTTAAATGATCATGTATAATTGAATGCACGCAAGTCCTTGAAATGTTCAAAGATGCTTCTATTTTATCATATGTCACATGACGATCAGAAGCGATTAGTTTTCTCACAGCTTCAATGTTTTCGGGAGTCACAGCCCTTCTTGGTTGTCACTTAGATTCTTACGGCCGCGGGAGAATTCTTTAAACAAGTTGTAAATCGTTGCCTTAGATGGTGCTTCGTTACCAAACGCCGATTTCAACCTATCGCTACACTGTTTCTGTGTCAAACCTTGTCGAAAGTCATAAAAAATAATGGCTTCCTTCGACATAACTCCATAATTATTTAGCACTTCTGATTTTCGAAAAATCACGGTAAACAGAATTTCACAGCTTTTGATGCTCTGTAAACGCAGACATTCATGTAACTGTTCGAATTTTGATAAAAATCGTCTGTACTGAAAGCAGCTGTTTTTTCGTTGCCAGATTCTAAAAACTTAAGTACTGGCCCTAACACCGACAGTTTGTCCATCGTTAGCGATTTCTGAAAGCCGTTGGAAAATTTTAAGTTGGAACTGCCAACATTCTACGACAAGTCTCAAAGTTTCGGAATGTTGTTGAGTCATCAAAAATAATTTCTTTGGATCATTGTTGGGTAATTATCTCTCTGTAAACATGAGATTGAGTAGTTCTTGGCAAATCATTCTTTGGGCAACGGTTGGCATTGTGGATATTTCTAACGTTTGACTAGTTGCGGTTAACCTAATTAGCCAACGATATCCCAACCACTTTGTTCTACTTATGTTATTATAATTAAAAGTTATCGGATAAAGTTAATCGCATAAAAGTTAATTGCATAAAAGTTAATTGCATAAAAGTTAATCGCATAAATATATAAATATTCAATTTGTTTTTATTATTTTGAATATTGTTGTTATCTTTTAAGTTCAGAAATGGGTTAAATCTTTTTTTTCTCAATCTCAGTATAAATGAAACATTTTCCATCCGATGCGCATGAGAAACTGAACAAACTCTAAAACTGAGCAGTTTGGTAGAAATCAAGACGGTTGGCAACCAAAGCCTAAATCATCTTACGATTCGTTTAGTGGAGATATCACGATAAAACGTCGAATGTCAGGTGCGAAAATTGGTGTAAACTGCAAAGTACTCGTAATTATACTCTGTTAATAGCATCATGACCCGAATGTGACCAAATTGTCAAAACACCGTGAGCGAAATGTAAATCTTACTGTCTACATTGTTGCCACGTCACGTGGAATGTGAATGGTAACCACATCATTATGAATATACGTAATGATATGTCACCAAATGACTCAAAAATCGGTCGCGATGACTTCAAAGTGGAGTCATGAAGTGCTTGTCACAGAAGAGTCTTCTCGTGGCAGTGACCATTGTGACGCTTGTGACGTCACAGTGACGTCACATCCATGGATTGTGCTAGCAGAAGGACCCCTTTAACACAGGGTGGATGGTAACAGAGGGTGGCTACGCAATTACTGATTGTTGCATAATGTTGGCTTTTGGGCTAGAAGCGTTTGATTGATTATCGTGTTACTAAATCATTAAAAATGTGTGCTTTTTCGACATAAAATTGTTCTAACAAGTCAGTTAGGAACAGCTGCCGGTGGGTTTAGGATATTTATAATCCGTATAAATGCAGAAAGGTGGTATAAAGTGTCTATAAAAGCTTAGAAGAATTGATAGGGATTGAATAATTTCGCCAAATACAATTGGGAGAGGAGGGGGGAGGATTTTGATGATAATTTTTATAAAAGGAAACCAATCACTACGCCAAGTGGAAAGAAGAGGGCTCACATGATATAGATGCAGTGGGGAAGAAGACGAATTACTTAATTTTAAACAAAGTTCTACTTTTCACATTATTCGACTGAAATTACATAGTTCACATGCCAATTACTTGTGTTCGAATAATACTTTTGTTTTCATTTAGATATTCAATAATTGTCATTAGAAATTTTGAATGTATCAGCAATATTTTTAGCGCTTTCAGTTTGCATATGCTGGTAAAAGTAAGACTAAACTGAAATATATTGTCATTGAAAAAAATTTCTAATATAAAATAATTGTCAAATTAAACTAATTACATTGTATTTCACTAATTGCGCATACATGGCAATTGATATTCTCTCCTGTGAAATTTGTACAACTACCAGTGAATCGCCTTATATATAAATTAATGAACAGGTCGATATAAATGTAGTTAAATATGAAGATAATCGCACATTTAAATGTCGAAATTTTACTTAAAAGCTCTAAAATAAAGTTAACTAATATCTTACCGAAATAATAGAAATGATACAAGTTGACATTTTATGCAAAATATTTTCAGTTTTCAACTGTGATTAATGACACTTGAAAGATACTCCTAGAATTGATTGTTAAGATGTCTGCTATAGTAGCTTCATATCATGCTGTATTAGATATGACATCAATAAATGTTCCAACCGTCCGAGTGAAGGAGTGACGAATATTAGTGAGTTAACAACCATGATGAATATTCTAAAATAAGGGCTTGAATTTGGCAGCAGTTAACTAGTGGCTTCATAATTCAGATATGATCGACAATGTTCTAATATATTCTAAACAGTGAAGTAAATGTTACGAATTTCTTAAATGTAAAAGTTAACGAATATATTACATTTTATAACCCCTTGACAACGGCAAGGGGTATGCAGGTTGAATGTATACAGATTTTGCCCGGTCTTTTAATTTGAACATCATTATTTGTAAAAAGTAGCATTTGACTTATTTAGTGGCAGAAATTCTGCAATTAAATAACACGTAGGTTACTACAAAAAATATTGGGATTAAAACGTAAAACTGTACGAAACCTGCTACTTGGGCTCGAACCCTCACGTAGATAAGGGATTAATATATTTTATGTGACGATTTTTTTAATGTAAGTCATAAATTGCACGATAAGTAACTAATACACGTTTGTAAGTAATAAATTCGGAAATTGTACGATTGGAGGGGAGGGGTAGTGTTTCATTTCTTTCCTATCTATAACTTTCTCCTATCAAATCAATATTTACCCGCAAATATTTTAAATATTGTTCTAAAATTCAATACTATGAACAGAGATTTATTGATTATACCAAAGGAAAAAAAAGAAAGCATAACGAGTTCCGAAATAAACAATATTTCGTCTACCGGCGTAAATATACGTTCTATTCCTAAGGAGAGCAAAATCAAAACAAGCAAATGCAATCATAGGTGGTTAGTTGGTTGATTCTTTAATTTAGGCTTTATGTCACAAGGTTGTTTCGTCTCATGCATGCCACAAGGTTGCGTGCTCATGAAAGCTTTTCAATATTGTGCTGCGCTTATAGACTCACCGACATATGAGAGTGATAGATGACAGACTGTGTATCGTCCTGGTAGCTCAGTGGTAGAGCATTGGTGCGTTTTACCAAGGATCCGGGTTCAATTCCCGGTCTGGACATTTTTCACTCTGTTGGTTATACGATTTGTTAGCAATATGAAAATTCACGTATTTTTAACATTCACTTTTATAGGAAATAGCATACGATTTTGTATCTTATATACATTTTATAATATTTATGTGATAAATCGTTCTTACTCTGAAAACCATATAAATCAATGTTTTGGTACATTAGGGGAATTTTAAACAGCGAAGCACAAAATTACACGCTAAAGTTTTTCTAATGTTTCTTTCTTCTTTTTAAAATAGAAATCCAACCAAAATTAATAAAATGCAAATTTGTTTCGTTCATTGCGGGACTATTTTCTGACAACGTTTATCACATACCTACGCATATACATGGTGTTAAAAAATATATGGAACAAACTTAAAGAAGTGTTTGAATACTTTAAAAAAAAAACTTTCGCATAGAAAAAAAAGGTAACGACCCATTTATTTAGTCAAAAACATTAGGGTACTTTAATCCGAAACCAAACTTTTTTGTAACTTTAACAATAATGGAGATATTTTACGTTATAGATTAATTTTGCTTTATGTGAATTGTACGGACATAGTTGCCATTCTTCCCGTTTTTTTCCCTAGTCAAATAAACAAATATTGAACCAGAAATTTTACTTACTGAATAGTATCACATGAATTTTACATAACGAGACACATTAAATACATTTTCAGTGTTCATTTGATTAAAAAGTCAGAAGACTTGTAGCTATGTAACGATGCCATGAAAAGTGGTGAAAGCTGGCACCATCCACGTCCAAACAGCACTTAACTAAATATTCCATGTACCAGAATGTAGTTGATTTTAGATACGGTTTACTGTTTTAATTATTTTGCACTTCCATCGCTTTTAATGATGTCGTCGCATTTCTCACAAAGCCATGGAAATCGAGTAAAAATGTTTTCTTTATTGTTAAAGTTACTAACACAGAGTTCAGGTCAGAGTGAGACACCCTGAATTTTTGAATGAATAGATGTATTGCGTTGTGACCGCGATTTCCTATACAAAGAGTGTTTGTTGTATGTTGCTAGTAGCTCTTTCATTTCTTAATGTCTATTTTATTATCCAAATACTTGTGTATGTGCAGATGTGCTTTTTTACACTGGGAATAGATAAATCCATAGGCTTAACGACATCGAACACGTTTCTAAACAAAAAAAGTAAGAAATGCATTTTCAATTAATATATTTATTTATTTATTTTTCTTTGTGGCCTTATTTATATACAAAAAAAATTCTAGATTTACAAATTAATGTCTTTACAGGAAAAAATGCTTAAAATGTTTCAGTGTTGTTCAATTTTTCAGTTCATAAATAAAGCAGAAATGTTACAAAAATTTAATGTAACCTTGTAAAACATCAAAATTTCCCATGTTTCCGTATTTTTTTCTCTTACCTTCAAAAACAATTTCTGGAATAATTAATTAGAAATCTGAGAATGTAATAGGTTTCGAAGATTTACGGAAAACCTTCATGATATATAAAAGCAGTCATTTCATACTGCTATCATTTTTCGAGAAATTATTTCACTGAAATTTGTAAGCAGCAAATAAATTATTTATTTCAGAAATGTTATCGAAACGTTACTTCTCTGAAAATTAAAGACAGTAAAGTTTATCTTTTTTTCTTTAAGAAATGTTTTCGTAAAATTTAGGAAACGTATTGGTTTCTGATTGTTTCTGATTGATTTCTAAGGTTACTAGCAAAATGGACCCTTTTCCCCACTTTAAAAAGAAAGAAAATTGTGAATCTGTAAATCATATTTGTTTGTGACATTTATACTGGTTCTATTCCTAATTATTTCTGCGGATTAAGAAACGGTTTCCAGTTAACTCTAAAATTTTCCAAAGTTACATTAAATTTTCATAAATGATTCTACTATCTCCAGAGAAACATAATAATATTTTTACTTTCTTCTATCTATAAAAGAAGAAAGTATTGTAATCGAAATTTTTTTTGACTTCCGGTTTTCGACGGATTTAGGCATTTTAGGGGTCAGGGATCCTGAAAAATTTGATTATATAAAATGTCTGTTTGTCAGTCTGTGTGTCTGTCCTCATTGTATCATCGAAAAGTATATGAAGTTATGCATAGAATTGAACCAATTTCTTTATATACGTTTGTGAGTTGTGACTATAAGCCAGCAAGTCCTTTTTGAATTTGACGATATTCTGTCGGAAAGGGGCGCTGTAATAGTGATTTTTGTTCTATTTTCATTATTTTTCCATCGAAAAGTGCAAGAAGCTACGCGTAGAATTGAACTAATTTCTTTATATAATACGTTTGTGAACTATAGCCAGCAAGTCCTTCTTGAATTTGGACTATTGGACTGTAATAGTGATTTTTGTTCTATTTCCATTATTGTACCATCGAAAAGTGTATAAAGTTATGCGTAGAATTGAACTAGATTTCATTTATAGGTAGATTGGCTATTGCAAGCAGGTTCTACTTGAAGTTGGAGATATTCTGCCGGAAGGGGGCGCTGTAATATTGATTTTTGTGCTATTTTCATTGGCGCTGTGGTAACGAATTTTCCAGTTTTAGCATGTATGAGATACAAGAAAGTTTTGGAATTGGCACATCAGTGTTGTAAAACTAATTTACAGTGTAAAAATAAATTTTATGGAGAAAGATTTCAGAACTTTTGTCTTGTATTCTATTTTATAGAAACATCGCAAATCTGTTGGTTACTAAATGATATTCAAGTTCTAAATAATATTCAGAGTTCAGTTTTAAGAGGTTAGTCATTATTTTATCATTCTAGCAAAACTAATAAATCAAAATCTATGTCAGAAATATTGTGATGCTGAAATAAGCATTCATGACAGTCATCAAATCAAAGAAATAAGATAAAATAATCGTATCCATTTGTTATGCATAAATCTGAACATAGACAAACTACAGTTTTTAATTAGGTAAATTTGATGAACAACTAAACTTCACATTAATCTACGATACTAATGATGAATGCGAAAAATCATGCTATCGGAATTGCTAATACTTTATTTAAGCTGGGCGAAAGAGAAATAACAACTCTTTTCTATACAGCATCGAAATTATTTTGATTTATGAGCCAATCGTCGATCGAGGAAAACTATCCTTAGAAGTTATGAATTTCTGAAAATGTATTAAACACTTCAACAAACTTCAGTGAGAGCCAAATATTAATCACTTGCACAAACCTCATTGCCTCGGACAGATAAAGCATACATTCGAAATTAAGAAGGAAGTTTGAGCAATGTTCTCAATTGGTGTGCACTAATCTCGTTTAACTATTATTATAAGAACAGTTATTCAAGAAATTAATAACAGATGAGGGAAATGTGATTGCGCATGATAAACGTCTATTATTGTAAGCAGATGTGATAGATTTATGCGTAAAGTAATACTCCTTAGCATTTATTGTGATATCATGAGATATTCTTTAATAAATTTGATTTTTGAAAGGGATAGAATACGACTTTTTAATTTATTTATTCGCAGAGATTAAATTAAAATACAATTCAAACTGAAAATAACTTGAGTTTTCAATTTTGATTGTGCCTTCGATTCGGTTATTTTTGAAACGTTAATTGTCTAAACAATATGGCCAGCAAAGGGACGGTCTTTTTATTTCAGAAATGTTTTCGTCAAAACTTGAAAATATATTGACTTTGAGTTTTCTGATTCATTCCAATTCAATGATTTTTACAGATAAGAGAACCATTTCCGGATAATGAGTAATGACAAGCTACACCTTCCAAAGGCAGGCGTGCTTCACCGCCGATTCCAGATTCTCCCAAATCCATATGAGGTCACCACCAGAGAGTCAAACATTTTGCAAGATTAGAATGAATTTTCATAACCGTTTCTGCTATATCGGGGAAAATTTTGGCAATTTTTAACGGTGTAAAAATAAATTTTATAAGAAAATATTTAAGAACTCAATTCAAAACTATTGTTTTCTATTCATTTAGCTTTGAAAACTCGTTAATCTGTCGGTTACTGGTATCTAAGTGACATTTAGGTTTGAGTATTGAATAGATTAGTCACTGCCGTCACCACTTAAGCTCTACATAAATCAAAAGTTTTTGTCAGAATTTTTCGAATGCTATAAATATGCATTTATAACAATCATCACATCCAGTGTATAAGATAAAATACTCGCATCTGTTTGTTAGGCATAAATCCAAACATAAACACTCTATAGTTATTAATTAGGTGAATGTGATGAGCTTCGCATTAATCTGTTATGTTAAAGATTAATGCGAAAAAGCATGCTAACACTTTGTTTAAGCTGAACGAAAGAGAAATAACAGCGCTTTTATGCAGTACATAGAAATTATTTTGATTTATGAGCCAATCGTCCGATCAGGAAAACTATTCTAGAAGTTATGAATTTCTGCAGATGTATTAAACACTTCATCAAACTTCAGTGAGAGTCAAATATTAATCACTTGCACAAACCTTATTGCCTAGGACAGATAAAGTATACATTGAAAATTAAGAAATAAGTTCCAGCAATGTTCTCGATTAGCGTGCACTAATCTCGTTTAACTATTATTATAAGAAGAGTTATTCAAAGCATATTAATAACAGATGAGAAAACTGCAATTGCGCCTGATAGACAGCTATTATTGTGAGGCAGAAGTGATGGATTTATGGATAAAGTAATATTCTTTTGTATTTATTGGGGGGGGGGGGGTATCAGGAGATTTTCCTTAATGAATTTAATTTATGAAAGGGATAGAAAACGACCCATTTTTCTTTTTCTCATAATGAGTAAAATAAAGTAAGATTCATGCTGAAAGAAAACTTTATTTTCAAGCTTTGGTTGCACCCTTTTAATATTTTATATATTTAAGATAGTTTTATTTTTTTTTACAAATAAAGTAGTCTTTTCAATTCCTTTTTCCAAATATCTATATATTTAATACCCACAACCGAACAAGTAAGAGCGATTTTGGCTGTTCTGAGCATGCGCAATTAACATTTTAGAGTGATTTTATGTCGGTAAATGGAGTAAGAAAAAACCAGTTTTGACGTTATTTTGTTTTAAAGGAAAGTCGATTGACAGATGAGATGGCTGAGAGAACTTTGATTCTAAGGACCCAGAAAGAGAAATTGTGGTAAAGGGAACGTTGTTTCGAACTCCTCTCCTGGAATACGATATTTTTCTGATATTGTTAGTGATCTGATACCTCAGTTCAATAATCTAAATGATATTTTTTTTCCGGAGGAAAAGTTATAGAATTTGTTTATTTTTCTTCATTACTATTAAGTAAAATGTATCATCCCCAATATTTTTTAATCGATGATCTTGTATTTAAAAATTTAAAAATAAAAGTTTTGGTATGTAATTATAGATTAAATAAATTAAAATTATATACAATTTTTTTGTAATTTTTTTTTATTATAATTGATCGATAGGTGTAAGATACTGAGAAATGTAGTTGATTATTTTTCGTTAAAAATGTGAAGAAATAAAGAAAGGAAAAATATTTATATAAAAAGTTTTGGTATGTAATTATAGATTACATAAATTAAAATTATATACATTTTTTTGTAATTTTTTTATTATAATTGATAGATAGGTGTAAGATACTTAGAAATGTAGTTGATTATTTTCGTTAAAAATGTGAAGAAATAAAGAAAGAAAAAATATTTATATAAAAAATTGTGGTGTCATCTGTTGGTATTGTAATGCAGTTAAATATTAATATTTGAGAAAACCAATAAAATTTTAACTTCAAAAATTTATTTGTAAAATTTTTAAGAAAAAAAAATCCTTGGCGATGTTCTTTTTTTGGAAATCAAAATCGAACTCTCTGAAAATGTTTTGTTGTCTGTATCCGTGTAAAGAGATTTAATATGCAGTCGGTCGCTAGCCCGGTTAAAAAATGAGAGTTTATATATATTTTTTTAACTATTGCAACCAATTTCTGACATTTTAAGGATATTGTGATTTTTTTTCTCTGGAACCTATAATTTCTTTACCGTTAAATTTTGACGTGTACTATATAGTTTATTTATCTATTTCAATTACTAATATTAAGTAATTAGTGAGCTCGAAGCTATTGCGGTTCTATCATATGTATTAAACGTCCCATCTCTCATAAAAGCCAAGCCGCTCTTTAATTTTTTTTCTTAACAATTATTTCTTCAAAAAATTTTCAAAGACGTAGTCGGAGTACTTTCCCAGCGAACGAGAAAAACTATTCTAGACGTTATGAATTTCTAAAAATGCATTGAACATTTCAAAAACTTCAACGGGAGCCAAATATTAATCACTTCATTGTTTGGGTGAGATAAAACAAACATTCAAAATTAAGAAATAAGATCGAACATTGTTCACGATCAGTATGTACTAGTCTTGTTTAACTATTAGTATAATACTATTCAAACAACAATTCAAACTACAATTATAACTATTCAAAGGATTAATAACAGGTGGGAGAACTGTAATTGCACATGATATAGACGGCTATTACACTGTTAAAAATTTTGTGGTAGTTTGAACCAAAGTTTTGTTCTGCAGTAGTTGCAACCATAAGATGGTGTAATATCGTTCAAATATTTGGAGCTGTGGTTGACTCATAGCTCCAAACATGAACATAGAACTAGATCAGGACTTCTAACAAAATAGCCTTTCCAAGAAGAAAATCATTCCTGGAAAAATGTCTCAAAAAGGTGGCGTGGCGCATGTGTAGGACAGCTTCTCCATACGGCACTAGTTCGTCAGCTTCTTCAAATCGTCTGTCGTCTGGTGGGTATCTGATATACAGTTTAGGTTTGATGCTGTAGGTGGCGCTGCCTTAGCAGGGATTCTCGCCGGCTGCGCAGAACCGTGCGCGTAGCTGTGCAGCTGCCATTTCATTCCAAAGTCGCGACACGATATTAACATTATTTCGTTAGAAGTCCTTCTCTAGATGTTCATGGCTCCAAATATTGGAACAATATATCACCATCTTATGGTTGTAGCTCCTGCAGCACCAATATTTGGTTCAAACTACCACAAAATTTTTAACAGTGTATTGTGAGGCAGATGTGACAGATTTATGTTATAAACGTTCCTTCACATTTATTGAGGTTATCACGAGATTCCTTAATAAATTTGATTAGTTAAAGAGATGGAATGCGAACCATTTAAAATTTTTTTCATTATGATTAAAAGGAAGTATAATTCAAAATGTAAAATAATAATAATAATAATAATAATAATAATAATAATAATAAAACCCCCTCGAGTTACGAGCTTTGATTGTACTTGTTTAAGATTTTGCATCTTTCAGCCATTTAAACCTAAATATATATCTATTTTCAGATATATTTTTCCGATTTTCAAAAGTAATTTTTTTTCTAGCGTGCTGTTTCAGCCCAAATATAGAAGTCAAACTTGAACGTTGATTGGTATTATGATTTTGACTTGTACAAACGTCATTGTCTAGGACAACTAAAGAATACATTCGGCATTTAGAAATAAGTTCCAGTAATGTTCTCGATTAGCGTGCACTAATCTCGTTTAACTATTATTGTAAGAGCACTTATTCAAAGGATTAGTAACTGTTGAGAGAGTTGTAAATTGTTCATGATAGACGACAATTATTCTGAGGCAGATGAGATGGTTTTATTTGTAAAGTAATATCCATTTGCATTTATTGGGATATCACGAGATTTCCTTAATAAATTTGATTAATGGAAACGGTAGTATGATGTAAATCATATATTTATTTATTTAAATTCAAAATTAATATTTTCCAAATTAATTTTCGGTGTATCAATTAGTATTATTTATTTAAAAATCTATTTCACTTAACCTCAAAATCTATTATATTTTTCCATGTTAAATGCGCTCTCAGAAAAATTCAATGAGTCCGTTAGAATATATTCTTTTAATTGTCTGCAGTCTTTATTCAGTAAATGTAATGTATACCACAGATGGCTTATGTACATCTATATTTCAACTCGCCTGTCTCTTTTGTATAAACCTGTGCGATATTTAATGTAATTTCTCAGCTACGAGTATGTAGTTTCTTATTTTTTTTATGTCTTTCCCTTCGCGTTTGCGCTGCCTTAGTCTAAATAATTATAGCGTTGACTTTTACTTTCACGTAATTATTAAGTCGCCATTTCTGTAAATCGCTTGGTGCATCTCTGTTTTAAAATTTAACATGCCGCTCTTCCTAACCGGTAAAGTCATCTTGGCATCTTGGCTCAATGCGTATGAAAATATTGTCGGCACAATGTATGCAAAAAATCTCCAGATCTGTGTAAACATTCTTGCTGAGAGGTTCCCGATTTTTGATAAGTGCAAAAGATCATCCCTTCAATCCTTGATGTCTCTATACAAAATAAAAGAACTTTCAAGTGAAAATGTATTTTGTTTTCTTAAGCAGTGTTTTGGCTGATTATTCCTCAGGATGAGAATCTTTAGAGTTTATGTGGCTTACCGCAGAGAATATGTACATCTACTACTTTGATCATGCACTTTTTAGGATGTGTCTATACCCGCACCAACCAAGGACATCGCCGGCAGAATATGAGCAGTTTTTCTTTTATTTACAATGAATAAATTAAGGTAAAATTCAAACTGAAAAATTATTGAATTTCAACCTTTGATTGTACCTATTTAAGACTTAATATATGTTAGCTCTTTTTTATAAGTACGTTAAAGAATTTTTTCAACTGAAGCATCAAGTAGGAAAACGATGTTAGTCCATCTTTGAAAAATTTGAGGTGATAGTGCCATCTGATAGTTCCACGTGTGTAAAGAAAAATAACTCAAAATAATCAGTTTGTGACTAGCATCTTTTTTCCTCTTGACCCTTTAAGGAGGTTCTGAAAATAAAAAATTCACATGCAACAACGACACATTTTTAAATGTAAAAAAATGACACTTGCATGCATTTTCTGAAGGTTCTTCTGCCTTTACTAAAAAATGGGAAAAACTGTTCGATTACACTGTTTCTGAATACAAAATCCCAGCATTTTAATACATTTGAAAACAAAAATTAATTAAAAAATTAATTTCCAAAAAATTTTTGGCTTTTACTAAAAAATGGGAAAAACTGTTCGATTACACAGTTTCTGAATAAAATACTCCAGCAATTTCATGTGTTTGCGAACAAAAATGAATTAAAAAATGTGTCATAATGTAGATATTTTGGATTTGAGAATAACCATAACTACCTTTTTTGATTCTAAGAAGTAAATTTTTAATACCTTCTTGATTTAGCCTAAATAAAGAAATTTTTAATACCTTGTTGATTTAGCCTAAATAAAGAAATTTTTAATACCTTGTTGATTTAGCCTAAATAAAGAAATTTTTAATACCTTGTTGATTTAGCCTAAATAAAGAAATTTTTAATACCTTGTTGATTTAGCCTAAATAAAGAAATTTTTAATACCTTGTTGATTTAGCCTAAATAAAGAAATTTTTAATACCTTGTTGATTTAGCCTAAATAAAGAAATTTTTAATACCTTGTTGATTTAGCCTAAATAAAGAAATTTTTAATACCTTGTTGATTTAGCCTAAATAAAGAAATTTTTAATACCTTGTTGATTTAGCCTAAATAAAGAAGTCGAACGTGGTCGTTTCTATTACGATAAAAATATATTTGTTTTAAATATAAAAAAAAAATAATGAAAAATATTCCTTTTATAAAAAAAATATAACTAAATTCAAAATTGCTAAAAGGATAGTTTCACAAAACATCTTCTGGATTATTTGAATAAATATTTAATAATGTATATTTTCTTTATTTTATTTTATTCTTTAGTTTTATTTTAAAACACTGTTCTTTGAATTAAAACTGACCAATGCACTTTTAAAATTTTAAATAAAAATTAGTTTTCTGGGAAATAATAGCAAATGATGTATGCAAAATGTAATATTATTTTTATATAGAATATATTGAAATGAAAAATTGCTAAAGAGGGCTTTGACAGAACGTCTGTTTTTCCAATCATCATTTAATAATGTTGTTTTATTTTTTTTAATACAAAACATCATTCTTTGAATTCAAATTGATAGTACACAATTTTGAATGGAAAATAATTTTCTGAAAAATAATACTGCTTTGACATATGGACATTTGTAACAAAGTACATATAAATTTACAGTCATGTGTTCTTGAGTATAAATAAGTTGGACACACTGCGAAAGAAGACGGATGTTTCTTAATTTAGGAAAATATAATAGAAACATGAACGAAAATATACAATAACCTCCCTTGAGTAACCCAGGATTCCAAAAAGCGTTCTTTATCTTTAGAAACCTCAGAAAACAATATATTTTCAAGATTTACAGAAGATTTTATAAAAACAAAGTTTTTTTTACTACCACTGATTCTGGAAACGTTTCTGAGTTGTTTTTTTAGCGTATTAATCAGTTTTCTTAAACTGGAATATAGATTTTTTTGGAAGCTATAAATTCTCAAGTAAATATTTTGATGTTCCACAAACATGTTTTACAGATACACATGAAATATTAACAACATTAACATTAAAATTAATATTATTTTGTTACTCTTGCATGTATAAATTCAATTACGAAGCTGAAAATGTGTAATTGAGAACTGATAGCATCCTAAAAACCGATATTCCGGTTTGAGAAAACTGATTAATGTATTGTGCAATTTACTCGGAAACGTTTCCGAAAATCTGTGGCATCAGCAAAATAAATTTTGTTTTTATAAATGCTTCTTTAAATCTCGAAAATATATTGGATTCTGGTATTTTAAAGATAAAGAACGCTTTTCGGTATCGTTGGTAACTCGAAATAGGTTATTGTATATTTTCGTTAGCGGTTATATTGTACTTTTGTTGTTTGTTATATTATTATATTTTTGTAGAGTAAAAAACATTTGTATTTTTTTTACAGTGTGAAACTTATTTAAATCGCCTCTTAGAATTGAAAAAAATATATATACATGTAAAATGTGACAAAAAAGCTACATGTTATTATTCAGATGATTCTTCTAATGCAACTACTGATTTAATTTCAAGTGTGAAAATGTAAATAGCTCTGTATCATTCGTGTAATCCTTCTAATGCAATTACTGATTTCAATGCTAAGATAAAATGCCAAAACCAATAACTTTATAAAGACTGAACAACTACATCTCTGAAGTTCGTTGACGAGCTGTGTCATGTGACATTCTACAAGAATCAACCTGCTTTGGGATGTTGGAAAAATCTGTAGTTTAAGTCAATGAAAGTTTGAAGTTTGCATGTCAGTTCTCTTAAATTCTACAGAAAGACATGGAAAACTTTTATCCGCTTTATTCTTCAGGAAAATTTGATGCGAAATATCTTTAAAAGACGTGTATTAAATAGAAATATTCTGAATATTTTTTAACATTTATCTAGAGAAAGTTTTCGTTTTTAAAAGCTAATTAGTTCCAGTTTATTAAAAGACAGAGCGCTGAATACATGATCCCGAATTCATTGTACAAACTTTAAGGGTTGGTACAGGACACTGTAACAATCATTTATTGTATAGGAAACCAGGGTCAGAAATGCATTTATTTAGTCAAAATTACAAGGTGTCTCACTCCAATCCGAAGTAGCGTTTTCGTTCATAACTTTAATGGTAATGAATATACTTTACACTATTACAACTGAAGGTGAGAAACCGGTGTCGTTTGGAACCCATACAAATGGGAATGCGCAATGAACAAATGCTGTGATTAAATTGATTAAATAATGCTGTTATAAAAGTTGTATTTTTTCCAATTTATGTTTCCGGTTCTTTAGGCGCCACCTTTTCACCTGGTGGTCGAAATTTGATTATTTTTTATTGGAGATTTCTCTTCCCCATGATACATTTAACCTATATACCAAGTTTCAACGAAATCCGTCAACCAGTGCAGTTTCCAGATTGGTCTCAGTACACAGAAAAAAATAAAACCCAATTTGGGTCGAAAGATTCTTAGGTATATGCTCAAATTGGGTCATGTCTGTTTTGGTTACCACTGTGTATCCATTTTGGGCACTGTTAAAGACCCATTTAATTAATTTTTTTTTTTTTGACGGACGGAATCCAAATGTACAGTGAGAGACACTTAATTCTTATTATGCCAACTTTCATAAGCTAGTATATTTGGATACAACCCCTCATCGTTTTGCTTCCTGTTGGGAACAGCGAATTTCGAGATTATTCTATCGACGATTACTATCAGGATTTTCAAGCTATGTTTTTGAGACTTTCACAAAAGTTGGTCTATACATTTAACTAATATATTACTCACAGTGTATTTTGATTGAATTCGCGCATGCGCAGTGAAACAGTATTTAGTGAACCTGCTCATTTTGTCATCCAATATTTATTATTTTTTAATTCTGATTGCAGGGTATTATATATAATATTGTTTGTCATCGTTCCTGAAAAGAAAATTCTTTTATATTAAGAACTCCGAAAATTATAAGCAAAGCACTTGTGGAAATTTGGGATTGTTTTTATAAAAACTTTAATTTCTCCCTGAGTATACGTGCTATCCTCATAAAAATGAACATAGTTCATTAAAAGAAGCCTCCTAAGCATGTGCTACCGTTTCAATGCTTTTGCGATATTAGATTTTACAGGGTTATCCAAAATATATTTGTTTTTCTTCAATTTGTTGACGGCCCCTTATAGGGTTTCGTGAAAAAATCTTCGCGGAAATATATGACGTCTGTCTATCATGCTGTTTACACTCCTGAATTTTCAAGATAATTCCTCATGTATCGTTCCAGATATTTAACAAAACGTCTAAAATCGCAAGTGACCGGTCATCATTGGCCATATAGTGTATATATATTTGTTTTAATTTTAGGCATTATATTTTCAGAGATATCGTTGAAAGTATACTGGAAAAATATGTCCTCCTCCATCCTATTTGCGAATCTACTTATGATATAGAATCATATATATTTTGCATTTTACTCTAAAATTTAATTTTCCTATCTTAAAGTTTCTCTATGTGAATTAATTTCTGTATTCAATATCTTTTTATTCTTTAATCCGAAAAACAATCATTTCTTCCTAGCTAAAATGTTCCCAGATATTTCTTCGTAACATTAAATGTACGTTACTCTCATGCGGTTTCGATTTGAATATTAATGTACTGCAGATGACCGTAACATATGTTGTTTTGTCTTTCTTCGTATCTTGTGTTAAATGCAGGCACCGTTTTCATAATTTGACTGCTGCAAAAATATGCACTATAAACTCTTTTCGTTAGATTATAATAACACATGCCTAACTTTCCCAAAACAACGTTCTTGTGTATATTAAAAATCACAAAAATTGATGTTCCGCCAAATTATGGCATCCTTCCATTTCTTATTAAAAAATGCTCAATATTGGTTTATTGCTAGCTGTCAAAAGTTTGACGGTTCATGCCTGGCTAGAAATGTAAGGATTGGCATGTTACATCTAATGTGTTGTGATAATGAATCTGAAAAATTAGAGCAGATCTGCTCTCGCATTTGTCAGAAAAAGATGTAAATTTTTGGTACTATAAGCGAAGGCCACCCTCTCTGTTTTCTTGTGTCGATGTGCTGGTAATAAAAAAGAATTCCATGGATTACAAGACTTATATTGATCTAATGCCTCTTGTGTGGATTACTTAATTATTTTCAGGAAACGAACTTTACGATTATTGCGGTTCATGCAATGCACCATTATACCATGGCAATTTTTAAGAAGAAATGTTTCATTACAATATATCGGGACTTCATACCATACTACTGAAAAAAAATTAGGGGTAGTAAGAGTTTATTCATTAATAAATAGTAATTAATAAATTTAATATACGAGACCCTTAGAGCGCGAGTTATACTCGCATTCGACCGATTTATTTAAAATGTGTATGCTGTTGCTGATACGCGTATCTTCTTTGTTTTCAACCAAAGGCGACGACGATAATGTGTTTGAAATCGAATTACAATGCATATTTGACCATTACAAGTTTTATTTAGTTCAAAATCACTTTTATTTTGCCGATCAGATATATCATTTATTTACAGTAAGTGTGAAAGACAAACACTAAAATGATAAACTTTAATATTTATTTTTCATATTACCAATTTTACACTCAGACATTATCTAATAAAACATGGTTAAAAGTTCCATAAAAACAGCCCTTCATTATTAAAAATGTTAAAAAGTTTCACATAAAACTGCACCATTACATCACAAAAGCGCTTTCACTCCGGCTAGAGCATCATCAGTTGTTGAGATGATGCTCTAGCCGGAGTAAAAGCGCTTTTGTGTAATGGTGACAGCTTTATGTGACACTTTTTAACATCTTTAATAATGAAGGACTTCTTTATGGAACTTTTAACCATGTTTTTTTAGATAATGTCTGAGTGTAAAATTTTTAATATGGAGAATGAATATTAAATATACAGACGTTAATAAATGAATACACTGTTAAAAATTTGCTGCAAACTGTCTAGTCATTTGACCGTTTTTGTAGAAAACGCTTACATAACCGTAATTTAACTATATTCTGACCATAAAATGAGCAATAATATGGTCAGAATATAGTTAAATTAGGGTTATGTAACCGTTTTCTACAAAAACGGTCAAATGACTGGAGAGTTTGCTGCAAATTTTTAACAGTGTACCTGTTTTAATAATAAAATTTGATAAACAATGAACACTAATGCAATATTAAAATAAACACTAAATCGCTACATTTAATGTTAACAGTAATTTCCAAATCGCAGAGATGTTTTCCAGTTATTCATAGAGAAGATGCAACCTAAAGTATGAATCTCATTATATTAACAATTAAAATGATAAGATACTTCAGAATGTTAAGTAACATTTATGTTTAAGATAGTTTCACCAGATGTTTTGGAATGACGTTAGCAGAATAAAGCTCACCTATTTTACTATATAAATTTAATATAACGTGTTTGCTATAAAATATGTAAAATATAGTGGAGAGACGTACATTGAAATTATTCTAAGATTTATTTCATTTGCAATTCTCCGTCTTTTGCAGTCATTTTACAAAAGTGACTGTAAATTTTATCATAGGAGAGATATGTAGAATTTATATAAGTATTGATTATGATTTACATGTACTTGAACTTTGAATTGTACTATAACTGTGAAATGTATTTAATAAAGTAAGGCTAAAAGAGCACTTGATTTAAACTGAACTGCTGTATTTTTCCGACATTGGATATTATTAAAATATTTCAGCAATTGAATTATGTTATCAATTTAATTGACAATTTTGTAATTTAAATCAACGTTTATCAATCTGACTGACCATTTTATTATGGATGCAAAAGTAGATGGGATAATATGATCTTTGGTGAAGAGCATCAATGATTTTATCCAAGAGCGTACACATAAATTGCGAAGCCCGGAACAGGTATGGGAGACCTCCCCGCCGTTTAGATTACATTTAGAGACCTTTTCTGTGCCCTGTATACATTCGTTTTTTTTTTAGCTAACGCGTAAGCTGAGTTCTCGAGGTGGTCATCCCTGTTCATCAATCTATACATTGCTGCACCCAGAGGGGCTTATGGATACCACAATTTTTTAAGAAAACTTCGCCTTAATTAATAATGATTAAATAAGGCGAAGATTTCTAAAAATCAAATAGTGGTATACATACACCCTTCTGGGTACGCCACTGTTTGTATATGAAGAATATGAAATCGGCCTTTTACGAAACCTTTTTCAGCTTAGGGCCCAGTACAATTGTTCCCTCTTCCCTGTACACGGCTCTGTTTTTATCAAAGTGTTGAACCCAGGTCTATAGAGTAGCAGTCTGTTATACTAATTGCTGAGCGTGAAGATATCTTTTGATTTATGATGATTTTCTTAATAGTTTTGTTTTAATGAAACATTTCTGTAGGTTATTCATGTAAAATAAAATAAAAAGAAACTTTTTTAATACCACTGCACAGTGACCCAAATGTGAGATAATATGGAAGCACCGCTGAGAAAAGGCAACTTCCACGTCACTTTGAAGTCCATATATTCCATTTTGTGACGAGTTCTAAATGAATAAAAAATCTGGTGGGACTCCGCTGCTCTTTCCGAACACTATAGAATACTGTGCGTTCGAATAAATTTCTGACACCATGGAATCAGCTGGTTTCCAAATAGGGACCATCTCGTTTGAAGCTGGAGACCTTAGTACCAGGGAGGCTTTCCAACATACCACCAATGTTTGTCAGTTAAGCTGGATCACATTTACCTGGTGATTTGTCCTATATAAACGGTCACAAAATGGTTTATGTATGGTTTTGAATCTAAACCCTTTGACCTATTTGGCCGAAAATCTATATAGTTCTTGCGTTAGTGACGTAATATATACTACCTTCTAATTTGAGCTCAATCAAAAATACCTTTTAGACGACATCGTGTACCCTCACTCACACATACATAGACCATAAAAAACAGGGCCTTGAAACGTAAGGGAACACCAACATACACACATACATGCAGAATAGTTATAAAAATAGCAAAGGAACCTCAATGTATGTTCATGGAACCTCAAAACGTAAATAACATGATTGCTATACTTTCCTTGCTATGTGTTCGGAAAATAAAAGTGTATCACAATGGAGTCTACCGACAGTCATAATCTCATGAAAAAAGTTAATTTTTGGTCACTGTTGTGTCTGTGGCCAATGTGATGTTACAGTGACATCAAATCGACTGGCTGTGCTATTAGGGTGAAATTGTTACTGTCACTCTGTACATTCATTATATCTTATCAGTTTTTTTTAAAGTGATTATTTCAATTATTATTAAAAAATGATCTTTGTCCCACAGAAGTTTTACAGTGATAACGTGGTAAAATCAATGAGTTAATTGAATTAATGCATACAATTAAGGTTAAATTCCCATTAATTTTAGTTAAATTTGTATTGAAATTAAGATTAAAAGTTTTATCGCAGAACTTAATCTTACATAGATTCAGAATTAATGTATTTTATACATGCAGACTCAAATTCGTCTTTAAAACGGAATTCCACATTTTTTATGATTATATATATATATATATATATATATATATATATATATATATATATATAATTTGTAACAATATGAAATTCTGTTTTATGGTTATACCAGCAGATTCAAATTCGTCCTTAAAACAGAATTCCACATTTTTAATGATATGTATATATATTGTGACTTTTAGAAGGTTTTGGAGTGATCAAGACAGTGTTCCCCGATTTATAACACAAGTGCAGTCGTTCAAATTCGGAAAACACACTCGTAGACGGGAAATGAAAAAAACAGAGGAAACAAGCAGACAGCGACTTCACTTCAGTTACTTTATTCGATCTAACAAACACACGAAGGAAATACTCTTTAAAATTAGAAGCTATTGAGTTTCCATGTTATTAAAGGTTATGAGAATACTACAGGGACTTCCATTCTTCTCACTACGACTCCAGAATTATTTGTCAACAACTTCGAAGGCAAGAGAATCTGTCAAAAATTCTGTGTCTTCGAGCAGTGCAAGCGATTTTAAGGGGAGCTATGCGTTAGGATACACACGCGACATGTGATCTGTTTTAGCCAATCATAGTCTGAATTTGAAGGAATTAATCCAATTTCCGGCGTACAGATATCGTAGTGATTAAACTTACCGAAAATAATTTTTCTGGTTAGAACTGGAATTTTTGAGATGCTTTTAAAAACGCGATAAAATGAAGTAATATTTAGCTTCTAGAATAGGTATAAAATGTATTCTTTAACTGCAGACGATTTTTTAGAATACAAGGGAAGAAATTTAATAATTGACACAGATTAAAAGGGAGACATGTTTAAATATTGAAACATAATAGGAGACATTTTAGTATTTTAATATAAGAAAGAATTTACGAAAATAGGGTTTTTTAAGATGGAATAATTTAGGAAACATGAGATTTTTTATCTTACTTAAAGAACTTAGAGTGATTTTAGATACGGAAAGTGATAGGGATGATTTAATAAGGATTTTAATAAAAAAAGGGTTTTAAAATAAGAAATATAAGCGGGAAGCGCCATTTTCCGAATAGAGTAAAATCTATTGTAATAAAAGACAATAATTCTAAATCAATGTAATATTAAGTTCTGATATAATACTTTTAATGTCAATTTTAACCCATCAGATATTTGCCATGTCTAGAAAATTAGTTTTATACCGTTTTAAGATTTTTACAAGATTGTCATACATATCTATCATATTTAATTTACATTTTCATATACTGTTTCGTCCATTATTGTGTTTTTCTCATCTGGAAAACACATTTAAATATAACGTATTTTGTTTGTTTATCTGTGAAATAGTCTGGCTTAAGAAATTCGAAATAATCAAAAACTGCTACTTTCCTTTTATGTGCCGAAGATGACATATGTTACAACTTTTTATACATAACCTTGATAGAAACAACACATGCTTGCTTATGCTAACGTTAAAAGATTGCGAACATATCAGATGTAGATAAATTGAAAATAAATAATCACAATCTATTTTTAAATTTTAGAGAGTAGGAACTTTCTTTCTCTCCCATTTTCATCCTACTTTTTTTCCTTTTGATTGAGGAAGAGATATTGCCGAGAAAATCAAGTATTTCATCCGCATGCGATGATTAATTGTTAGAAATTCATCTTTTTCTCAAAAACTTTGTAGTGACAACGCGGTAGAGTCAATGGGTTATTATAAGTGAATAGCCTATAATTGCGCTTAAATTTTCGAAGCGATATTGCACAACTTATACTTTACATTGCATTGAGTCTTTCCATATTAGCAAAAGGATTTTAAAGACATATATTACCACAAATTTATGCTTTCAAATTAAAACTAAATATAAATTTGACTTAACTGGATAGAACATACTCTTTAAGAAACACATTTATTCATTGTCCATAACATGGGACTAGGATTTATTTTTCAACTTTCGTTTTCGTAAGTTATCAGCACAAAGTTCTTTAGAGAGTACATAAACGTAGTTGTTTTTTAAAGTGATGTAAATCATATTAGAACATCTAAAATATTATGCTTTTTTTTTAATTTAAAAAGCAAAAATACACAAACAGTCAAATGAGAAAGTTTTCATACCTACCAAGTCACCCATATTATGAGTACCAAATTCCGAATAAAAATATTACTTTTGTTTAATGATAGAATTTTCCGATTATATAAGAAGACGATTGCTATTATGAAATAGTGGTTCTCAAAATACGGGAAACTTGTTAGAAGATAATTTTTGTGGTACATTTAGATTTTAGGATTATTACTGGCCATTCGTACGCAAGAACACCATTTGGGTGATGTTAGAGTATGACCTCCCCCCCCCCCGGACTAGAAATAAATATGCATTGAATATTGGTTACACTGTACATATATTGTATTCGTTATTTATTGGTTATATCCAAAGACTACCACCTCAAAGAGCTGTTAATACCAATTGTAGGTATTAAATATTAACCTAACTGTAGCTAACTGTACCTAACTGTAGGTATTAAATTGTTATTATTACTATTATTATATACAGGTGTACCCTACGAAGTACCTTCTGGTGCCCCATTCGAAGGAGGTACTACCCAAAAGTGCACCGCAAAATAAAGAGACAACACATGGCTCCCCAAAATATTCACAAAAAGGAGATCCTCTCTTTAAACTTAATACTAACGAATTAAAAAAATTACTCTGATGACAAAGACAATAATGTACAAAAGTACATGTCGGTCACATAACAAGTACAAAGCTGAATAATCAGTCGTAACATAGCACACGCGTAACATAACGTAGTATACCACCAAACTGAATGACAGCTTTAATTTCCAAACTGTAAATCCTCTAAGACAGGATTTGTTCAACTTTTTTGCCTGAAAGACGTTTGTGACCACACAAGTAACATAGACTGTCGACCGCATCGTTTGCAGCATGTGGAAATAGTTGGGAAAAGGTAGGGTTGTGAATGATACGTTGGAAAATGGTTGGGAAATGGTAGGTACTGACACCACACCACTATAATTTGGAGAGTGTATGAGCAGATTACGGTTGGACGTCTGTGGGGCTTTTGTTGGACAATGGTACGGCAAGGCGGGCAGTTCTTACTATGGGCCAACGTGAGCCAACAATAAGCCAACGTTGACCCAACCATTTTCTGTTGCTTCGGCACTTTTTCCGAAGAAAAAACTTCGCTTATTATTATTATAGAAAAATTTCTGTCAGAACATAAGACGAGTTATTCAAAAATAGTGGCCTTGACTTGGCATCTAGTACACAAAAGATATATAGGACCTGATACCTCGTTCTGCGGCAGTATAAATACTACACATCAATTAATACAATACACAGTTCAAATTTTAAGATAGGCTATGCAAATTTTGATTTTAAAAAGTACCAGTCTTACTTTTTAGTTCAGTGCAAATGATATAATGCTTCAATTTTATCTTTTCACAGTCTTTTATATTTAGTTAGTTTGTTATTACTGATGTTCTTGCTCAAAAAGATAAAATAATTAACAGATTTCTTCATTTTAATCATTAATTGTTCAAAATCGAGTTGAAAATAATAATGCCTTTGTATAATGTAGAATTTTTCTACGTTCATTTTCTTTAGCTTTTTACAAAACTTGCACTGAATTATCTGTTATATTGAAGCAAACAAACATTGATTTTATCTTATCTTTTCTTTACGTCACTCTTTTCAACATGATTTATTTCTATTTGTTAGCACACTAAAGGCTGTTAGTTTTTTTTATAGTTACTTTTATAAGATGGCAGTTTTATCTTCTAGGCCACATCTGTCTTCTCGGCTTAATCATTAAGGATAATAGCATGACACCGTTTCTTAAAACCTTATAATAAATTTTTAAAATGTCATGTATTTATTTTATTTATTTTTAGGTGATAATCACATTAAATCTTCCTTTCTCGCACCTCACTTTGAATGAAACACAAAATTTCTTCAATAATATATATATATATATATATATATATATATATAGAGAGAGAGAGAGAGAGAGAGAGAAAGAAAGAGAGAGAGAGAGAGAGAGAGAGAGACTTAATCAGACTAGAATCTCCAGCCCTAATCATTAGACGAGGTAGTGGAACATGCAATCTTAACCCCTTGCCTGTGACACCCGATCTTAGTTCGGGCAACGCAAATACACCAATTTTGGAACGCCCGACCTGAGTTCGTGCAAGAGAAAAATCGGTGTTTCAATTAACGTGTTTCAATTAACATGTTTCAATTAAGCTGTTCAATTAAAGTTTTTCAATTAACGTGTTTCAATTAACATGTTTCAATTAAGGTGTTCAATTAACGTTTTTCAATTAATGTGCTTCAATTAACGTTTAATGTTTTTCTCAAACATATTCCACAGGCAAGGGGTTAAAAATAAAGTTCTCTTAAAATTTGTGTATCTAATCCGAATATAGGTCATGAAGTCAGTGGCGTAGCTAAAATTATTGCCGCCCGGGGCAATAAATAATTTGGTGTTACCACCTACAATATAACAACAGGATTGCTGCCTCCGCCCACCTCGTCTTAAAAAAAAAAGATATATAAAAAATTAGGATAAATGATTTTTATTAAGCTTGGTCGCATTTGGGGTATAGGATTTTCATTTGCCTCTCATGGTTAATAGAAAAGTACTGTATATTGGAAGTACGCCATTGTTGTTACGATTAAGTTGAATTAAAGCATAAAAAAATAACCAAATACATTTATTATCCCTAAGAATACGTGAAAAATAAAGCCGTATAGATATTTTAAATCTAAAATCTATTAATTCAGCATAATGAACGTAATAGGCTATATGATTCTGACTTTATTTTCAACATTCATATTTGTGTAAAGTATAAAATTACTCCCAATACGGTTATAGTTACCAACCACTCGAAGCGCCTTTTGATTGTTTTTGTACTAGTAATGTTGTACCAATTTTTTTAGATAATTTGATAGCAAAAATCATTTATTAATTAATCTCTTTGTTGGAGTTTTGGATTAAAAGTGGTATGATATACATTATAAAAAAAGGTCACCGTTCTTAAAAAAAAAAAAAAAAAAAAAAAAAAAAAGAGTTTTCTTTTACACTTTTTGAATACTTATAGTGTGTAAAATAAGTCCCTAGAACGGTTAGGTGAAATTCGAAATATGTAAGAAGTTACCGTCAATTGAAAGCGAGCGCGGATCGGCTGAAAAATATAACGATTAGTTAAAAAATTACATACTATTTTTCTTTAGTAAAACCTTAAACGCGTTTTTCTTGAAATGGCATTTTTCAGCGTACGATGTAAAGTTGCATTTAAATGGATCAATCAATCAACGTTTTACTGTTTGGAAATTATAAGATTTAAAGACTATTTATTTTTTGGAGCCATTAACCTTTCATATATAAAATAATAATAATAATAATAATATTTTTAAGCCACGTTGAAATTAAAGAAAAAAGGACACAGAAAATGACACTTTTTCAAACGACTACCATTGTATCAAATTTCATCCAATTTCCTTAAAAATAGGTTCATAGCTTCCAAATATCAATAGTTTTTTTGACAAATTTGATTTTGTTTGTTTCAGATGCAAGAGTGACACTCTACACAGTACAAGGGTGATGCTTACCCGTACAGCTTACCCATTATGCAACTGGCAATATCTCCACCCATTTTAATAATTATGGCAGAATAAAGATATTTTTTATCGTAAAACTATGTAAATAATAAATGAATAAATTGAGTTTTTGTGTGTTGCTTTATTCTTTCTATGAAAAAAAAATCCCGAAATTGACCTACTACTTGGACCGATGAACGGTAACCTCCCTTTTTAGCCCTTGTTTGCTAAATATTTCTGTAGCGCTCCAAGCCAATCACCGATAATCTTATATATTAAAATGAAAAGGGATTTTCGTCAAATCCACTTTTCACACGAAAATGACCCATTTGCGCATGAGTAAAATTAAATTTAGAACCTAACCAGTTTTAGAGTACTCTCGAACGAGAAAGGGGTGGCCGAGGGGTATAAGGCGTGGTACTTCTCTCTTCCGATCATCGTGTCGGTTCGAAACCCACTTCGAACAGAATGAGTTTCTTATTTTATTGGCAATAATTCATTTTAATAATGCCATAATTAATTCAGGAGGAAAAGTTGCATAATTTGTATTTTTCTTATTTCGAATGCTTTATAATTAAGTAAAATTTAGCACCAAAGAATATTTTGTTTTAATTACTAAATTTATATTAAAAGTATTTAAATTAAAAGATCGTGCATGTAATTATCGATTAAATAAATTTTTGAGACTGTAGTAAGTAAAAATAAATCATTCAATTAATATTTTTAGTTAAATTCTTGCTAAATTAATTCCCGTATAATCGGATGTAAATTGCTGGACTAACAACACAATCTATCGTCTTATATCTATAGGAATTGCTTGCACAATATAACAATTCATAAAAATTTCAATACCTAATTAATTTAAAAGCAGCTAATTAAAAATAAAAGTATATTTCTAAAGGAACTTTCGAGTTATTTACAGTCAAATCTTGACGTGTTACTATCTAGTATATTTGAAAAGAAATTGCCATATATGACTTTTAGGCGATTCTTAGAAGTCTTGAGATGGATGTTTTTTCCCAATAGTGCAGAAACTTGTCTTTTTAATGACGTAACCAGTTATTAAGAAAATGCTCATTTGGAAAATAATGTTTTTTATATGAATATTCATCAAGAAAAACTTTAAATTGCCATCATTTCAGATAATGATAAAAAAACAACGTATAATAGGAAAGAGAAGTTTAATGGAGCCATTTCGAAAAAATATATATAAAAAAATAAACGAAACCGAAATGTCGTGCTCCTTGTCTAACTACACTACTGAATGAAATCGAACAGAAATGAACAATATATAGTAGCCCTTAGTTATATCGGTCAGGTCGATGCATCCAAAAGTGCGATACAACTAAATAATTTAAGGAATGTGATAACTTTCAAATGCTTTATATTTATTTTCAAGTGTTAATTTATGCATGTATTGAAATATTTTAAATAAAATTAACAGTAAATAATTATATTTACTTATTTTTTTCTACTATAGTTACTTAAAAAGTGCAGAAAATTTATTGCTAAAGTACAGTTTTTCATTTTTCTTTAAGACACGGAAAAGAACGATTCATCCAAATGTGTGTTTTGACATAGCGTGTTATTCTAATAAAAAAGAAAATGCATTCATAATACATTTTATAAAACATAAAATGGTTAGAAGTAACACGATATTCTAAATAGAAAAAAATACACTTAAACAAAACAAAACAAATGACGGTAATAACAAGTTAAATATATATAGATAGTTAAATATATTTTGTACTCAAGCATTATTAAATATTCGGCATTCATATAATGCCGAATCTCATAAATTATACAGTCCATTTTCAGTTCCAAGTAAAACAAATGACGGCGATAAAAAATAAAAATATATTTATAGTTAGATATATTTCGTATTTAAGCATTATTGACAGAAGTTAGTCATTTAATGACAATTTTCATAACTAATACAGTCCAGTACCGTTAGAACGAAATCAACTCAACCGCAAAAATCTATTTTCTATATTGGAATTTCGTTATGATGGAATTAACTTTATTTTTAAAATACATTCCTAAGGAATGTTAAACGTTTCTTTGCAGCGTAATTTTCGTTCTGTCGGATTTAGTTGAAATGAAATTCGACTGTATCTGTAACCTAAGAGTATCTTTTCTGCTGAATTTCTATGGCTTAAACCAAACTTCATTTTATTTCCCTTTTTCTCATTTCATTATTATTTGCATATTCATTTCATTTAGACAATTTATTTTGGACAGATTGAAACATAATTCTAAAACCAAATAACAATAACACAAAATTATAAATGAAAAATATTTTAAATATACCGTCTTACAAAACCTGTAAACATATCTTTAATATTCATAAAGATAATCCTTTTATTCCATTCAGCGATACACAGTATTTTGCAAACATTTCTCAAATACACCTTTCCCATGTATTTTGAAATGATAATTCATCGAGCAATTGCTGCCTTCCTTTTCCTTCACTATTATCACTCGGATTTTGCTGAAACAAAATTTCACTGTATCTGTAACCTAGCATTTTTACTACATTTTGATGGCTCAAACCATACTTTATTTTATTTCCCTTATGCTCATTTCATTATTATGTGCATATTCTTTTGATTTTCAAAATTTATTTTGAACAGATTGAAATATAATTCTAAAAACATATAACACAAACTTATAAATGAAAAATCTTATTAAATATACCCTCTTACAAAAGTTGTAAACATATCTTTAATATTCATAAAAGGAATCCCTTTTATCCCATTCAACGATACACAGTATTTTGCAAACATTTCTTAAATCTTTCACATATATTTTGAAATGATAATTCATAAAGATAACCCTTTATGATCCTTAATATATCAGTTGGATTACGTAATTATAATTACATACATAATTATCAGTTGGATTTCGCTAAAACAAAATTCGACTCTATCTGTAACCTATATTTCTACTGAATTTCGATGGCTCAAAACATACTTTAGTTTATTAGCTCACAGGCTATCAAAGCCTGAGAGCTTATGTGCCCGCCGGTTCTGTATGTATGTATGTATGTATGTATGTATGTACGTATGTACATACGTAACGCGATAACTCTTCATAGAAATATCCGATTTCCTTCAAATTTTGTTTATAGGTTGACTGTGTTAAGGCGATTCCCTGATTAGTTTTCGGGATTGATTGGTTAAATATAAAGGGGGGAACAGGGGGGCTAATCCCCCCCTTAATTTATATAAATGGGTTTTTCATGCAGAATTATTCCGTTTTCCTTCAAATTTTGTTTATAGGTTCACTGCGTTAAGGCGCTTCCCTGATTAGTTTTTGGGATTGATTGGTTAAGTATAAAGGGGGGGGGGACGGGGGGGCTAGTCCCCCCCCCTTAATTTATATAAATGGGTTTTCCCTGCAGAATTATTCCTTTTTCCTTCAAATTTTGTTTATAGGTTCACTGTGTTAAGGTGCTTCCTTGATTAGTTTTCGGGATTGATTGGTTGAGTATAAAGGGGGGAACGGGGGGCTAATCCCCCCTTAATTTATATAAATGGGTTTTTCATGCAGAATTATCTCATTTGTTTCAAAATTTGTTTATAAGTTCATTGGGTTAAGACGCTTCCCTGATTAGTTTTCGGGATTGATTGGTTAAATATAAAGGGGGGAGGGGAACGGGGGGTGCTAACCCACCCCCTTAATTTATATAAATGGGTTTTTCATGCAGAATTATCCCATTTGCTTCAAAATTTGTTTATAGGTTCATTGGGTTAAGACGCTTCCCTGATTCGTTTTCGGGATTGATTGGTTAAGTATAAAGGGGGGGACGGGGGCCAATCCCCCTTAATTTATATAAATGGGTTTTTCAAGCAGAATTATCCGATTTTCTTCAAATTTTGTATATAGGTTCATTGTGATAATGCGCTTCTCTGAATAGTTTTGGGGGTTCATTGGTTAAGTATAAAGGGGGAAGGGGGGGGGCTAATCCCCCTTAATTTAGATAAATGGGTTTTTCATGCAGCATTATCCGATTTTCTTCAAATTTTGTATATATATATTCATTGTAATAAGAGGCTTCCCTGATTAGTTTTTGTTGGGATTGATTGGTTAAGTATAAAGGGGGGGGGACGGGGGGCTAATCCCCCCCTTAATTTATATAAATGGGTTTTTCCCGCAGAATTATTCCGTTTTCCTTCAAATTTTGTTTATAGGTTAACTGTGTTAAGGCGCTTCCCTGATTAGTTTTCGGGATTGATTGGTTAAGTATAAAGGGAGGGAACGGGGGGGTAATCTCCCCCTTAATTTATATAAATGGGTTTTTCATGCAGAATTATCTCATTTGCTTCAAAATTTGTTTATAAGTTCATTGGGTTAAGACGCTTCCCTGATTAGTTTTCGGGATTGATTGGTTAAGTATAAAGGGGGGGACGGGTGGCCAATCCCCCCTTAATTTATATAAATGGGTTTTACAAGCAGCATTATCCGATTTTCTTCAAATTTTGTATATATGTATTCATTGTAATAAGAGGCTCTCCTGATTAGTTTAAGGGGTTCATTAGTTAACTATGAGGGGGTAACGGGGGGATAACCCCCCCCCCCCTTAATATATTGTCGATTTCTTTATTTTTCAAGGGGCTTATTTCAAATTCTTTGAAATACGAGTATAATATACAATTAGTGTGAATAGCCTGTGAGCTCAATGCCCTCAGTTTAACTGGGCAGTTTTCTTTTTATTTCCCTTGTACTCATTTCATTATTATGTGCATATTCGTTTGATTTAAAAAATTTATTTTTGACAGATTGAAACCTAACTCTAAAAACATATAACACAAACTTATAAATGAAAAATCTGATTAAATATACCCTCTTACAAAACCTGTAAACATATCTTTAATATTCATAAAAGGAATCCCTGTTATCCCATTCAACGATACACAGTATTTTGTAAACATTTCTTAAATCTTTCCCATGTATTTTGAAATTATAATTCATCGAGCAATTACTGCCTTTCTTTCCCTTCACTATTATCAGTTGGATTTCCCTGAAACAAAATTGGACTGTATACAAAATTCGACTGTATCTGTAACCTATATTTCTACTGAATTTAGATGGCTCAAAACATACCTTAGTTTATTTCCCTTTTACTCATTTCATTATTATGTGCATATTCATTTGATTTTAAAAATTTATTCTGGACAGATTGAAACGTAACTCTAAAATCATATAACACAAACTTATAAATGAAAATTCTGACTAAATATACCCTCCTACAAAACCTGTAAACATATCTTTAATATTCATAAAAGGAATCTTTTTTATTCCATTCAACGATACACAGTATTTTGCAAACTCTTCTCAAATACATAAGACAATACATCTTTTCCATATATTTTGAAATGATAATTCATCGAGCAATTATTGCATTCCTTTTCCTTCACTATAATCAGTCGGATTTCGCTGAAATAAAATTCGACTGTATCTGTAACCTACCTTTTCTACTGAATTTCGATGGCTCAAAACGTTAAAACGTACTTTAGTTTACTTCCCTTATACTCATTTCATTATTATGTGCATATTCATTTGATTTTCAAAATTTATTTTGAACAGATTGAAACAACTTTAAAAACGTATAACATAAACTTATAAATGAAAAATCTGATTAAATATACCCTCTTACGAAACCTGTAAACATATCTTTAATATTCATAAATGGAATCCCTTTTATTCCATTCAACGATACGCAGTATTTTGCAAACATTTCTCAAATACCTAAGACAATACATCTTTCCCATATATTTTGAAATGATAATTCATCGAGCAATTACTGCCTTCCTTTTCCTTCACTATTATCAATTCCTTCTCGGAGTATTGGAAATCTCGATAATCACGCAAGGCCTTTCTGTCCTCGGTTGTAGAATGGCCACAGTCATTTGTCACTTTGTCTGATGAACCCATGTTCCCAGCGGAGGCTGACACGCCTGCATCACAGAAACCCCTAATGATATCGAAGATCAGCTGAAAAGGAAAATGTGCCCACTTCGATTTCCCATTGACTGCTAGATTTTCAACAACTCATAAATCACACCATTTTTCATCGGCTATTGTTTAAAAAAATATTGTCAAAACAAATACGAGAATGCCTTCATTAAGTGCATTATACTAACACCCCCCCCGCCCCCCCCCCCACACACACACTTCCTTTTTTTTCTGAAAATTTAAAACTTATTATTTTCCAATAATGGCAGGATTTTTTTTTTTTTTTAAAGAAAATGTTGAATTTAAATCTGACAGTTAAAAAAATAAGAAAATTTAAATGATGCCTGATTGACAACATCAGTAGCTAAGAAAATTTATAAAATTTAAACTATTAAAATTTCTTTATAAAACGAGAATATGATATCAATTCAAAATTTATAAGTAATTTTTTTTTTCGCGTTTACACTGGCGGCATTATTTTCACCACTCGAAAGTCTTTTTCATTGGCTGTTGTCTTTTTAAAAAATATATTGTCAAAACAAATACGAGAACGCCTTTATTAAGTATATTGTATGCCCCCCCTCCTCTTTTTATTAAAATTAAAAGCTATATGCAAATAATGGTGTTTTTTATGTTGGATTTCATTTTAGCAGTTAAACATATATCTATGTCTTCATCTTCACATTTTCAAATGATGCCTAAATGATAAAATCAGTAGCTAAGTAAATTAATATTTAGACGATTAAGACATATTCGACATCGTATCATAATTTTGAGGAGTAAATTCCGTCCACTTCAGTAAAAATCACTCACTTATAAAAGCTTATAAAAGTTCACGACTGTTTTAAAAAATATACTGAAAAAAAAATTAAGTGTAGTAGTGTATTATATCCATCACTCGGTTTTTAAAGACAATTTTAAAAATTATTATTTTCTAATAAAATTACATTTTTAAAAGAAAATGATAAATTTAAATTTAGCAATAAAAAATATGCAAATTTAAATGCTTTGCGCCATAAAAATGACGACATCAGTAGCAAGTAAATTTACAATTTGGATTATTTTTCAAAAAATGCAATAAAAAAAAACGATAATTCGAAATTACCTTACAATTTTGGGTAGTAAATTATGCTCAATTCAATAGAAACTGTTGACTGCAAGAATTTCACCATTATAACAACAGAAAAATTACACTAGTTAAATTCCCATAAGTATGAATAATTTTACAGATTATTATATGATTTCAAAGGTTTCAAGATATCTTTTTGGTCTTATGATCCCCCCTCCCCCCATCCCACTGTCTCTAAATTTACACTCACCATCGTACTATTTGTCGAAATATTTCAAGAAAATCAAAGCAAAATAATTAATATTTGTTAACTACATTATGATTTTGTTATGATTTGTTCATTATATTTTCATTATATTGTGATTCATTATTCCTTAAATATTATGAAATTTAATTTCATAGTTTTTGCGATGAATGCATCAAGCATACTAAAATCTTAAAGCATACAGTGTTAAAAAAAATTTCTTCAATAAATTCAGCTTTGAAATATTCTGAAATTTAGAATGGATAGGTGAAAGTTTTTGTACATAAATGAATTTTGGAAACTTCCCTCTTTTCTTCTGTGAAAAGATTAAAAAAAAAAAAAATCCCATAGAATATTATGAAATTTTGAAAATTTTAATTTGAGATTGTTGCAGTCAAATTAAAAGTTTCAATTTAATTTCAATTAAAATTTTCATTGTTATAGTTGTTGTCTCCATATAAAGTTAATGTTATAAAACTACAGATTGCGTTTCTTTACAAATATCAAAACCACGGCCGTGAAAAAGAAGAAGAATGTTTTGTTTTTAATTTGAAATTTTATTTGACATCGCCAGTCACATTAAAAATTTTAATTCAATTTCTATTAAAATTTTCATTATTATAGTTGCTGTTACGACATAAAGGAAAAGTTATGAAACTACAAACTACGTCTCTTTAGAACTATCCAAACCACAGCCATTGAAAAGAAAGAAATTTTTAATTTTCAATTTGAAATTTAATTTGGCATTACTTTCGTCGAATTAAAAATTTCAATTTATTTTCAATTAAAATGTTCATTGTAATAGTTGTTTCTATTTAAAGGAAAAGTTATGTAACTACAAATCAAATCTCATTAAAAATATCCAAACCACGGTCGTGAAAAAGTAGATTTTTTTTTTAATTTTTAATTTTTAATTTAATTTGAAATTATTAGTCAAATAAAAAAAATAATTCAGTTTCAATTAAAATTTTCATTGTTACGGCTGTTTTTACGACATAAAGGAAAAGTTACGAAACTACAAACTATGTCTCTTTTAGAAATATCCAAACCATGACAGTGAAAAGAAGAAAAACGTTTAGTTTTGAATTTCAAATTTAATTTTACTTAACTATAGTCAAATTACAATTTTAATTTAATTTCAATTAAAATTAAAATTTTCATTGTTATAGTTGTCTCTACATAAAGGAAAATTTATGAAATTACAAATTGCGTCTCTTTAGAAATATCCGAACCACGGCCTTAAAAGAAGGAAAAAGTTTTGTTTTGAATTTAAAATTGAATTTGATATTTGAATATTCAAATTAAAATTTTAAATTCAGTTTCTGTTAAAATTTTGATTTTTATAGTTGTTGTCTTGGAGATAAAGGCAAAGTTATGAAATTAAAAATTATGTCTCTTTAGAAATAATGGAATTATGTCTCTTTAGATCATGGCTTTGAAAGAAGGAAATAGTTTTGTTTTGAATTTGAAATTTATTGTGATATTGCTATAGTCAAATTAAAAATTTTAATCAAGTTTCATTTAAAATTTTCATTGTTATAGTTGATGTTACGACATAAAGAAAAAGTTATGAAACTACAAACTACGTCTCTTTAGAAATATCCACACCACGACTATGGGAAAAAAAAGAAGTTTTTAAATTTTCATTTTTAAATTTAATTTGGTATTGTTTTCGTGAAATTAAAAATTTTAATTTATTTTCAATTAAAATGTTTATTGTAATAGTTGTTTCTATTTAAAGGAAATGTTATAAAACTACGAATTAATTCTCTTTAGAAATATCCAAACCCCGGACGTGAAAAAGAAGAAAAAAATTTGTTTTAAATTTGAAATTTAATTCGATATTGTTAACCAAATAAAAGAAAAATTCAGTTTCAATTAAAATTTTCATTGTAATAATTGTTGCGCCCTAAAGGAAAAGTTATGAAAGTACAAATTACGTGTTTTTAGAAATATCCAAACCGCGGCACTGGAAAAGAAACAAACACGTTTTGGTTTGAATTTGTAATTTAATTTGACATTGCTATAGTCAAATTAAAATTTTAGTTCAGTTTAAAATAAAATTTTCATTGTTATAGCTGTTTCGACATGAAAGAGATGTTAAAAATCTACAAATTATGTTTCTTTAAAAATATACAAACCACGACCATGAGAGAAGGAAAAGTTTTGTTTTGAATTTGGAAATTTACATTGATATAGACAAAGTACAAATTTTTATTCAGTTTTAATTAAAATTTCCATTGTTACAGCTGTTGTCGTAACATAAAAGAAAAGTTATGAAACTACAAATTACGTCTGTCAAGAAATATCCAAACCATAGCCTTGAAAGAAGGAAAAGTTTTGGTTTGGATTTGAAAAGTTAATTTGGCATTGCTTTCGCCAAATTAAAAGTTTAAATTTATTTTCAATTAAAATGTTCATTATAATAGTTGTTTCTATTTAAAGGAAATGTTATGAAACTACAAATTAAGTCTATTTAGAAATATCCAAACCATGGCCATGAAAAGAAGGAAAAAGTGTTTGTAATTTGAAATTTAATTTGGCATCGCGTTAATCAAATTTAAAATTTCAATTAATTTTCAACTAAAATGCTCATTGAAATAGTTGTTATCTCTATTTTTAAGGAAATGTTATAAAACTACAAATTATTTCTCTTTACTCTTTAGAAATATCCAAATCCGTGAAAAAAATAATGAAATCGAGCCTTTTTTTTATATCTAAATAAATCAATATACTTATACTAAAAACGGCTATTATTCACGTGATAAACATTACAAAAAAACTTTCTTTCATGGCAGTCTTTTATCTTCTCAGTACGTGCTTGTTGGATAACCGTCATCGTTTGTCACGATGTCAGATGAACCTGCATTCCCTGTGGAACTAACATACGCCCTGGTCAAAAGATTTACTTCCTAATGATAGAGAATATTTTCTGTTAGAAGGATGAACAGATTTACATTGTATGCATAACTATGAAGCGTTTCTCTTTATCCTGTTAAATTTTCTGATCATTTTAACTGATAACTAAAATAATCACCAATTAATATTCTTTTTTTCATTACGTTACTACAAAACACGATAGTTATTATTATTATTATTATTATTATTATTACTTTGAGATTTTTAATAAAAAAATTCCAGCTATGCGAGTACAATGAAAAAGACCTTTTTATTAAATCTCGCACTCAACAATTATAGTAGTAATTAAATAAATTGACCAACGGTGTCATAGGACACATGATCGAAAGAATTATGCAATTGCTTAAAACAAACCGTTGTTTTATATATGTTGTATGCATAACTATGAAGCGTTTCTCTTTAACCTGTTAAATTATCTGTTCATTTTCACTGTTAACTAAAATAATCACCAATTAATATTTTTTTTCATTACGTTACTACAAAACCGGATAGTTATTATTATTATTATTATTATTATTATTATTATTATTATTATTGTTGTTGTTGTTATTACTATTATTACTTTGAGATTTTTAATAAAAAATTCCAGCTGTGCAACTACAATGAAAAACACCATTTTGTTAAATCTCGCAATCAACAATTATAGTAGTAATTAAATAAATTGACCAACGGTAGACATGATCGAAGGAGGTATGCAATTGCTTAAATCAAATTCTTGTTTTAAATATGTTGTATGCATAACTATGAAGCGTTTCTTTTTACCTTATTGACTCCTCTGATCATTTTTAGTGATATCTTAAAAAGAAAAAAAAAAATCCGCAATTAATCATTAATTTTCAGTACGTTACTACAAGCACAATAATTATTATTATTACTTTAAAATTTTTAATAAAAAATTCCAGCTATGCAAGTACAATGAAAAGTGCCTTTTTATTAAATCTCGCACACAACAATTATAGTAGTAATTAAATAAATTGATCAACTGTGCCATACGACACATGATCGAAGGAAGTATGCAATTGCTTAAAACAAATTGTTGTTTTATATATGTTGTATGCATAACTATGAAGCCTTTCTTTTTACCCTGTTGACTTCTCTGATCATTGTCACTGATAACTAAAAAAAATCACCAATTAATCGTTAATTTTCAATAGGTTACTATAAAGCACAATAATTATTATTCTTACTTTAAAATTTTTAATAAAAAAACTCCAGCTATGCAAGTACAATGAAAAGCCCCTTTTATAAATTTCGTACTCAGCAATTATAGTTGTAATTTAATAAATTAACCAATGGCGTCATACGACACATGGTCGAAGAAAGTATGCAATTGCTTAAAACCTTTGTTGTTTTAAGTATGATGTATGCATAACTATGAAGCGTTTCTCTATACCCTGTTAACTTCTCTGATCATTTTCACTGACAACTAAAAAAAATCACCCATTATTAATTTTAAATACGCCACTATAAAACATAATAGTTATTATTATTACTCTAAAATTTTTAATAAAAAATTCCAGCTATGAAAGTGCAACGAAAATCACATTTTTATTACCTCTCTCACTCAGCAATTGCAGTTATAATTAAATAACTTGATGAATGGTGTCATACAATACATGGTCTAAGCAACTACTTATGGTCATGCAATCGCTTCAAACCATTGTTGTTTTAAGCATGTTGCATGCATAACTAAGAAGCGTTTCTGGTGACCTGTTATCATTTCACTGATAACTAAAATAATCACCAATTAATCTTTTTTTTTTTCATTACATTACTACAAAGCACAATCGTTATCACCATTATTACTGTTTTTATTATTATTATTATTACTTTGAGATTTTTAATAAAAATTACAGCTATGCAAGTGCAATGAAAAGCACCTTTTTATTAAATCTCGAACTCAGCAATTACAGTTGTAATTAAATAAAGTGACCAATGGTATCATACGGAACATGGTCGAAGGAAGTATGCAATTGCTTAAAATCATTGTTGTTTTAAGTATGTTGTATGCTCCTGTTAACTTCTCTGATCATTTCCACCGGTAAATAAAATATCACCAAATATACCTTAATTTTCAATGCGTTACTACAAAACACAATACGTATTACTATTACTTTGAAAATTTTAATAAAAAATTCCAACTATGCAAGTACAATGAAAAGCATACTTTTATTTAATCTCGCACTCAGCAATTACAGGTATAATTAAATAACTTGGCGAATGATGTCATACAATACATGATCGAAGCAAGTATCCAATTGCTTATAACCATTGTTGTTTTATTTATGTTGTATGCATAAATATGAAGCGTTTCTCTTGACTCTGTTATCTTCTCTGATAATTTTTACTGATAACTAAAATAATCACCAATTAATCATGTTTTCCTTACTTTACTACAAAACACAATAGTTATTATTATTATTATTATTATTATTATTATTATTATTATTATTATTATTATTACTTTCAAATTTTTAATTAAAAATTCCAGCTATGAAGTAAAATAAAAATCACATTTTTATTAAATCTCACACTCAGCAATTACAGTTATAATTAAATAAATTGACGAATGGCGTAATACAATACATGGACGAAGCAATTGCTTATGGTCATGCAATTGCTTATAATCATTGTTGTTTTAAGCATGTTGTATGCATATGGAGCGTTTCTCTTGTTATTGTTAACTTCTACGAACATTTTCACTTGTAACTATAATAATAACCACAATGAATCATTAATTTTCAATACGTTACTTCAAAACACAATAATTATTATAATTATTACTTTGAGATTTTTAATAAAAAATTTCAGCTATGCCAGTACAATGAAAAATACCTTTTTATTAAATTTCGCACTCAGCAATTACAGTTATAATTAAATAAATTGACGAATGGATACATTGCTGTTTTAATATGTTGTACGCATAACTATGAAGCGTGTTTTTCTTGATCCTGTTGAATTTTCTAATCATTTCCAATGATTAATAAAATAATTACCAAATAATCACTAATTTTCAATACGTTTACTACAAAACACAATACTTATTATTATTATTATTATTATTATTATTACTTTGAAATTTTTAAGTAAAAATTCCAGCTATGCAAGTACAATGAAAAGTATATTTTTGTTAAATCTCGCACGCAATAATTACAGTTATATAATTAAATAAATTGATCAGTGGTAACATAACGATACCTGGTCGAAGCAAGTATGCAGTTGTTTATTACTATTGTTATTTAAAGTACATTATTCTTCACCTGATGGGGAAATTCAAATTATTTGCCTCTGAAACTATCCAAGATTCTAATATATTACGTGTGTTACATAGTAGTTTGGTTACTATGCTGAGAGTCTTTGTTTGGATCTCTGAATGGACATGCTTGTTTGCATGTGATGAGATAAAATTTATCATAATTTAGGTTGTCTCCGTAATAAAATATGAGAAAGTTATAGGAGGAAAATGCATAGGATTTTTAATAAAAACATTTAGAAAAATTGGAGTCAAATAAAAATATTCAGTAAAGAGTCTTATTTAAGTTTCATTATTTTTATGAAGCCGGAAGAAGACTTTTCACTCAATATTTGGATTCCAGTTTAGCTGTTTATTTATTCTTTTCAGTGCATTTTTGAAAGTGCACTAAAAATAAAATTTTATTTTCTAAAATTTATTCAATTACTTCATATTTTGTAACACATATACAATTTATTAAAAATATATATAAAATTTGATGTAATATTTACATAAACTTATGGAAAGTTTTACTTATATAATTGTTTAAATCTATTCTATTCCATCTTTTCTATACTTTCGTTTCTAAAAATTTTTACCATCTTGTAATGATTAATATAACACATATCATCAAATAGTTGCGTTCACGTCAAATGAATGACAGTCACCATTCATTAAAACGAAAGTACTTACTTAGAAAATGTAAACAATCATTGTTACATAGAGGACTAATATGCAATACTAATGTACACATGTCCAGCCAAACAGATTCATCTTACAGTCGTATCTAGGACAACGTAGAAAAGCGAATGCCCCGGATATTATAATCAATCTACTACTACCAATATTAATAGTTCGAAAACTGCTGTGATCATAACGTTTGCATCTCGAACACAGATAACAGCGTAAATTAATTAGTATTCTAGTTACTGATAAAATAAATATGAAAGTAATACTCTACGGGTAAAAATAAAACCTGTTAAAATTTGTAAACATTTATCTGATGCTATGTGTTAGATACATGCATTGTTTAGTCGTAATAGGTGTATTATTTAACCATAGACCTTCTCATCCATCTATCATCGTAATATTATCTGTATTTATGTAAATATTTATAATGTTGCAGATTTTTCCACTAAAAATTTTGCTTTACATATTCCCTGTTAAACCTTTCAGGGGAAACTACCTATATTCGCAAAATGCTGAAAAGATTGAATAACACCAGAATTTACAAGCAAATTTATTTGAAAATAAGTAAAAGCGTTTCTTCACGTGCTTAATAAAAGGGAAATTTTAATTTCAAAATTCTGCTGCCAATGTGGCATTAAGGGATTAAAATTAATCTGTTAACCAGGGAATAAACTTTTGTTCAACTCGTTTCACAATTACCAACGGGGCACACTTCCACCAGTAAAAAAGAATATAATTTTTTTTCGTTATTCATGGCAATAGTTTTGCTTGAAAAGACGTTTTATTAAGACAAAAATTTCTATTAAAATTTTACTGGTGGAAGTAATGCGTTCAAAATATTGCAGTAATAGTTCGTGTGTGACGGAATATTTCGTCATATGCCCTGTTAACAGGTTAAGTGGTCAAAAAATGAACCACCTCCCTTCAAGGGTTAATACAGATCCGAGGTTGTTCTAAACCGAAACCTTAATTGTATTTTTATAATGTATTTTAATTTCTAAAGCAAATTAGTATAATGACTCTGGTTCATAGACACGTTTACTATAAGGAGACTACATATATTAAAAAAAAAGACATACAGAAATATATATATATGAATCACCACCTTCGCTAAGAAATTATCAAACACAATGTAGTTCGAAAAATTCTTAACACTTTTAGGTAACTGAGGTTCTCTCTTATGAATTATTAAAAAAAAAAAACTTCTTTAAATTGGCATGATTAAAATCCTATTCTAGATTGTGTAGAAAAAAATAATTTATGACCATATATGAAGTCTTGACGTTTAATAGGTGTCAGCCAAATTAAACTTTATTTAAAAACTGATTTTTAATTATTGATTTTTATGACTTAAGTTAGGAGACTCATATGATATCGAGGTGAGCGAGAGGCTTAAATGTAAGGCCTTTTAATTGGCTGCAAATTCAAATTCATATACAGTACTTTCAATGAATGTTTTACTTCTCCAATGCTTTAACCTGAAAAAAAAAAGGGAATTTGTTCAGATTCTACTTTTTGTTCAGTGTAAATATATTCTAAATTTGTTGCATTTAATATTGTATTCTTTATTATTGAATATCACTAGATTTAAATGATAATTTAATTTATTGATTTTTTATATGTTGCAAGAAATTTAGCAGCCGTAAGTTAATAAGTAAAATTCAGTGTCTCAAAAACTTTACTTTGAGCCTAGTTCGAAAAATTTTGTTGTTTTTTTATTAATCATTGGTGCGTCAACGGTACTTATGTAGTGAGCTGTGTGTGATGGCTAGTGCAGGGTGACCGTCCACATGGCTGTTTTGGATCATGGCTGTATTGGATTATGCATCCCTTATGGCTGCGGCTCCTGTAATTAAGATATCAGCTATCACTCGCATCATAATAGAAAACGACTGAGCGAAATTCGTGACTATTATAAAAGTATAGTTTTTTTTAACATTTTCTGCACGTAAACGAGAAAGGGTGAAATTCAGGATTGTGTGAAATATCTATTATAGACCGGGAGCCGGCAGTACAGACAATCACCTCATCGAGTTCACGGATGAAATTCTAGGATTAGTTAAATCTTGATTCGCATATTAAAACGCAATCGGTCTGCCAAGTCATATCTTGGTGGAAAACACCTGAAAACCGGATTTTAGCGACTGACTCGTAGGTTTACCATTGTGTTTTCCTGCACCAAAAGGTATGAAAACATGGAGGACTGAGAGCAGGAAAACACAATGGTAAACCTATGAGTCAGCCGCTAAAATCGGGTTTTCAGGTGTTTTCCACCAAGATATGACTTGGCAGACCGATTGCGTTTTAATATGCGAATCAAGATTTAACTAATCCTAGAATTTCATCCGTGAACTCGATGAGGTGATTATCTGTGCTACCGCCTCCCGGTCTATGAGCAAACATCCGAGTAATTTTTGTAATCTATTTAAAGTAATACTCCTACAGTATAATACTTTGAAAACTACTGACATAATCAAATAAAGAATTGGTATGTGTAATGGATTTTATTGTAGGTGGTTTAAAAGGCTAAAGAAAATCTTTTACAAGACTGCAACTGACGTCTATTTTTTAACTCTATCTCGTATCACTTTCTAAAAACAAAAATCTTTCACATACACTCTAACGAGATTTGCATTAGAAATATGCAACAAAATTATTTTTAAAAATACTGGCGCGAATGTAATATAAAAAATAGTCGCCAGTGGAAGCCCTGCTTGTATGGTAAACGAAGTGAACAGAAACAAGCCATCTTTGTATAAATTTTTTTATAGGAATGTACCGAAGAACCACCCAAGGATGTCATAGGTACATTGAAAAAGAGAAAAAACGTTTCTAATTAGGTGTTAATTCCCTTTTTTTTAAGTATAGGGTATAGTATCAAATTACCATTTAAACTGTAAATATAAATTAAAATATTTTAACAACATTAAAGTAAATATCATAATGTCTTGGTATCTACATCTATGTATGCTTCACAATTTCGTGAAGTAGTTGACGAACCCGCAGAAAAGTGCAAGGCTTGACGTAGAAACGTGCATCTGACTCAATGACACTGATTATGACACACTGCTATAGATGTAAATAAAACAAGAGAGTACACGCTACATCTTTACTTGAGAAACAAAGGGTAAACGAGTCTCTTTAACAAATACAGAAGTTATACGGCATAACACCGTCGGTGTATATCGTATACCCTCCACTTACAGCCCTTATTTTGAGTTCAGCTATGAAGATCAATCACAGTGCTGTTGGCATAAAATGATCTCAATCTAACTTATATATCGAAAAGTATCAGTTTTAAAGATGGAGAAACACGATAGTTCGAGAAACTCTTACGACACAATAACACAAGCTCATGTATTCCAAATTTCTATCAAATAAGCTGAATACAGTTTATGTAAAGTTGCATCCTAGTGCGTCCACAATCTCCTTTTGAGAATTTTCGTCTAGCGTTTTCAATTTTGTTGACAGACAACATTTTCTAGGCAAATCTTCGGTTGATTTAACTACAATATGTCCCTAAAGAAGAATGATTTATATTTATATTTTAAACTTCCTTTAAAATTTGTCTAAGACGTTTATTGATCAACTTGAACGAACAATGTTACATTTATGTGTAAGGTATCCAAAAATATTATTGCTCCTTCGCCTATCATAGATTTTAAACTCACTTTTACAAATCGCGCCATAAGCGATAAAAACTGAATGAAACCTGTGATTCATAAATGATAATAACAACAGCGAAAATTAGAGAAACAAACACAATGTACTGTGAATAATCCTTTTCAGCAGTCATACAGCATTTTATGCTTTTTTAAGTTACGTGAAATCTTCAACATAACCAATTTCTTTATATTAAATTTATTTGGTAGAATTATAATGCTTTTTAATAACGTAAAAATCACACTTTTAAAGATTTTTGTCGAGTGTATACATTATTCAAATATTACCAAGCTCCAAGTGTTTTACAAATTTCTGAAGCAATCATCCATCTTCTATGTTTTTGATTACATCTGGCTTGCCATATTAGTCGTGTTTAAGAAAATGTCATCAACCACACATTTATTTTATCACAGAGGACAATCAACATTCTCTCGAATGATTTTATTTTTCCTTTCTAAAAGAAGATTAATCTGATGATACGAATTTTGCAATATTGACCGATACAGTACAAGCGAGAAATACTTGGATTCCATCTGTAGAGAATTTGCAGAGTTAGTTAAGAACCTTAAACCTCGGGATAGCAATGAAATAAATAAAGAAATCTGCAAAATAAAAACCATAAAAGCTTGTAATCATTTTATGTGTTTAATATTTGTTTACATGTTTCAGCATTGTTTTAAACATGCTTCAAAACTATGTAGTGAAAATGTCGTTAACCATGAATTTATATTATCACAGAGCAAGAACAACAGTTATTCTTTATAAACGATTGTTTTTTTTTTGTTCCTGAAAGAAAATTGATTCGATGATGCGAATTTCGCAATGTTAATTGATACATTAAAAATGAAAAATACTTGCATTTCATCTGTAGAAAATTTGCAGGTTAAGTAAAAAATACTTTATCACCGAGATATTAGCAATGAAATAAATAAACAAAACTCCAAATATAAACCTTAAAAACCTGTAATTATTTTATGTTTTAATATATGTTTAGATATTTCAGCATTGTTTCAAATATTCTTTAAAACGATGTAGTGGAAATGTCATCAACCATAAATTTATTTTATCACAGAGCACAAACAACAAATATTCTCTATGAACGATTGGTTTTTGTTCCGGAAAGATGATTGATTTGGTGTTACGAATTTCGCAATGTTGATCGATACAATAAAAGCGAGGAATTTTATTTGTAGAGAATTTGCAGATTAAGTAAAGAATTTGTAACATCAAGATATTTTGATAAAGAAGTAATTAAGCAAATATCCAAAAAAGAAACTTAAAATCATATAATCATCTTATGTGTTATAAGATTGCATACTAAAATTTTGTTGTCCCAAAGTAATATCTGAAGATTTCAAAATTGACAAAATCCGTTTATATGTTTCAACATTATTTTAAATACGCATCAAAAGAAAGCAGTATATGCATTTATTTAAAATATAAATACATTTGATTACTGGTATATTCTAGCATATACAATATATTTTAAAATACATTATCAATGTATAACACATAATTTTCCTTTATAAATATATTCAATAAAATAGCGAAAATGACGCATTAGAAATTCATTGTTGAATAAGAAAAATACATCCATTAACGAATAATTTATTTTCTTGCGATTAAATCTATGTACTAAAAGCTATTCAAATAAGAAAAAGTATTTATTCGAAAGAAAAAAAATCTATGTAGATGCAAATAAAACAAAATGTAATTAGAGTGTAGTTACATAATTTAACTTTATTTTTTTTTAATTCCACTTGCACTATATAAAAAGTACAAAAAAATATATATTAAAAAGTAAACGAAAAAAAATATCATGGCAAACAACATTTACAGAAAGGTACTTAAAAGCAAACTACAATCTCCTTGTACCTTAAAAAACACCCAATTATTTCAGAGGTTTATACCTCACAAAGTGTCGCTTAAAGTAACTGCAAACATGAAATTTCTTTTAAACACAATTTTAGCAGCGAGACCAAGATCAAACACAAAACGAAGAAAAAAAATCCTTTTTTAACATCTATAATTTAAGTTCCAGGAAAAGAATAAGAGGGATTGAGAATTTTTTTTTATTTATATTTTTCATTCTCTTAGTCCTTTAAAAGCTATTTAAAAATATATACAAGCTTTTTCTCCGGGGATTAATAATAAAACTACATGTTCATAAAAAAACGTTTTGTTATGTAACTTTACTTATTTCTAGTAGATGTATAATTTACTTAATAGAAGTATGATAATAATACGACATCCCATTGGGAGAATTACTTAACTGTTCCATATAGGGCCAATATAATGTTTCTTATAGCTATTAGCATCTTTTAAAATATTTTTATTAAATTTATTCCTTTAATAATATATATTAAATATATATATTAATGAAGAGCTTTTGTTTTTATGATGTTTTAAATACTTTTATAGTCATAGAATGCAAATAATCATATAGTATTATTATTAAAATCTATTTAAAATATATTCGTGCATCTCCTCCGGGGGTTAGTAATAAAACTTTGTTAGAAAAAAATATTATGTTATGAAATCCGACATTTTTCTCGTAGAAATTGCAATTAATGAATAAAAATATGACAATCATGCGTCTTCCTATTATGAGAATTTTCTTAAATGTTCCATATCAGGCCAATATAATATTTATAATAACTGTCTGGATCCCTCAAAAGGTTTTTAATATATTCATTACTTTATTAATAAATTAAGTATGAAGAAGTGTAGTTTTTTAAAGATGTTGTAAATACTTTAAAACAGCTATAAATACAACTGTTGATACAGTGTTATTATTAAACGAGTTGAAAATTTTCAAAACTGAGTGGAAAAATGTGTAGACTGAGAATCGAACGCGGAATCTTTGGCTTAAATTGCCAATGTTCAATTGAGCTAACTGGAACGACACCTGGCCGACACAGTTCACTCAGACAACCTATTTGGAGATAGCTTCTGGTCTGCCATATGGATTGCATACGACCATGTATTATTAAAATCTACTTAAAACCTGTTCGTGCTTCTCCTCCGGGGATTAGGAATAAAGCTTCATGTTAGAAAAAAAAATATGTTATGAAATGCGACATTTTTCTCGTAGAAATTGCAATTAATGAATAAAAATATGACAATCATGCGTCTTCCTATTAGGAGAAATTTGTTAACTGTTCCATATCAGGCCAATATAATATATTTAATAACTGTCTGCATCCCTGAAAATGTTTTTAATATATCCATTACTTTATTAATAAGTTAAGTATGAAGAATTATAGTTTTTTAAGATGTTTTAAATGCTTTTAAAACAGCTATATATACAACTGTTGATATAGTGTTATTATTAAACGAGTTGAAAATTTTCAAAACTGAGTGGAAAAGTGTGTAGACTGGGAATCGAACGCGGAATCTTTGGCTTAAATTGCCAATGCTCTTCCAATGGAGCTACCTGGAACGACAGCTGGTCGACACAATTCACCCAGACAACCTATTTGGCAATAGCATCTGTTCTGCCACATAGATAGCATGCGACCATGTATTATTAAAATCTATTTAAAACATGTTCGGGCTTCTCCACCGAGGATTAGTAACAAAACTTCATGGTAGAAAAAAAAATATGTTATGAAATGCGATATTTTTCTAGTTGAAATTGCAATTAATAAATAAAAATGTAACAATCATGCTTCTTTCTATTAGGATAAATTTGTTAACTATTCCATATTAGGCCAATATAATATTTCTAATAGCTGCCTGTGTTCCTCAAAAGGTTTTCAACATATTTATTACTTTAATAATGGATTCAGTGTGAAGAATTCTTAATTTATAAGATGTTTTAAATACTTTTATAGCTATAAAATGCAACTTATCATGTTGTATCAAAATCTACTTAAAATATATATACGCGCTTTTTCTTTGGGGATTATTAATAAAACTACAAGTTAAAAATATATGAAATGTTGAAATTACAATTAATTAATGCAAATGTGATAATGATGAGTCTTCCCACAAGGATAAATTTTTATACTGTTCCATATCAGGCTAACATGATATATCTAATAGCTGTCGCGTCCCTGATGAAGTTATTAATGTATTTATTACTTTAATAATATAGACGCAGTACGAAGAAAATTTCTTGTTAAGAAATTTTATATATTTTTACAGTTATATAATGCAACTGTTTATATAATATTATTTAATTATGATTTCTAAATTAAAGCTGTAAATATTAAATATAAACAAATCACTAAAGTGGGCAAAAAATATTTCAAATGACGAAAATAGACTGAAGTTTGGTCGTGGATTAGAGACTCTTTAATTAAATCAGAATTCAGACTATTACTTCTTTTCGCATTATTTATTTATGTTTTATATAAAAACAATATTTAATAATATAAAAATATTAAAAGTTTAATATTGTAAGACAAAATTAATCTTACAAAAATAGTTTTGCAACGATTTTGAAGTCCCGGATTTATATTTTTGTATTGCATTTCTTCTGTATACTACTTATTACGTTGTCTATCGATTATATCTAAAAAGTAATAATAAAAACTTTAAAAGATTTTAATAGAAAATTCAAAATCCATAAAAATGTATCTTATTTTTTTTTATAACTTAAAAAAAATGGTTTGTTTCTTTTTCAGGTATAGTTTGTAGAGAATGATATTTCATTTATTTAAAAAAATAGAAACATGTCAATCCATTTGCTTGTTCAAAAGTCATCGTGTGGAAAAACCAATAAAAAACAATGTTTCAAGATAATTGGGTTTAAAGTTTTGCCTACGTAGTCGTAAGACCATAATTTTTGGAATTTTTCTATTAGATCAACAGTAGGAGATTTTAAAAGATTTAAACATTATAAAATATCCACAAAAAATAATTTGTCTCGTATAATTCGAAATCTTTCTGGCCTCTTTAAATTATCAGATTTTTTTTTTCTTTTTTTGTACTTTTTACTTATACTCAGGGAACACATCATAATAAACATTATTTGTTAATACTTATATTATGCGTAAGATTTTTTAATTTATATTTCTGATTGTCTTAGTTTTTTTAAAAACTATTTAAAAAATAAAAGCGTACTTCTTCTCTGAAGATTGGTAATAAAAGTAGATGCCAGAAAAAGTTTTGTGTTATGAAACGCATATTACTTTTAGTAGAAATAGCATTTAATTAATAGAAATATGATCACCATGTGAAATTTTGTTAGGAGAATTGTTTTAACAATTCCCCATGAAACAAATATACTATTTATAATAGCTGCATGCATACCTGAAAACGTTTTTAATAAAATTACTTTAATACTAATTTAAAAATTCTTGCTTTTTTGCTTTTTTAAAGATATTTTAAGTACTTTTACAGTCATATAATGCAATTAATACTATAGTATTAAGATTAAAAGCTTTTTAAAATATTTATGTGAATCTTTCCTGAGGGTAGTAATAATACTTATTGAAAATTTAAAAGTTTTGTTGCAATTTCTATATGAAGACTATCCCTAAGCTTTTACTTGTTACAAGCATTTAAAGAAGACATAATTCCCAATCCATTGGTTATTTTCGTTTTCCTATACGTCTATTTGGCGATAAAATAGATGCTTTTTTTTTTTTGATTGACAGTATTTGACATGTTTTGCAAATCATTTAAACTTGATCAATACTTTCAAAGTAAGATAATTTTTTTAATTACTATATTAAAAATATCTTAATCTGTCCCACACAGAAATACAATTGCTTTAAATAACATTTGGTAAAGCAGAATGTAATACTTATTATTTTATTACTTTTTATCTGAAAAGCAAATTTATTGTAATTTATTATATAACTTATATTGTTTTAATATTTATCCGAAAGCATTTCTCATTCTTCTGAGGAATACAAATATGGGTTTATCCAATAATATAATTTTATACAATATATATTAAATATAATCCTGTTAAATGGTTAATTTTTTAATGAAATCATATGCGCATTTATATGTATGAGCTGTTTATTTATAACCACATTATTTGACAACAGCTTTTTGCCTTCTTCGCTGGAATAAATATATAGGTATATGGTTTTATCTAATAATATCAAAAATTTTTATTACGTTAAATTGCATCTTGTTAAATGATTAATCTTTTAAAGAAATCATACGCTTAATCCTACGCAGAATTAATTTTGCGGTATCTTTTCACAATACTGTCAGAAATGTATGTATAAGTTCATCTAATAATATAAATTTATTCAATTATACTAAATTACATCTCGTTAAATTGTTATTTATTTAATGAAATAATACGCATTTACACGCAGAAACTGCTTATTTATGACCACATTAATATGACGAAACCTATTCCTATTCTTCGTAGGAATATAGGTAGTAGCTATCACATAAGCATGTCTTTCCCATCTCCAGTTATTGGGAATGTCCATGTTGGTCACCGCCCATGTTGTACGATGTTTATCGACATTAGTCACTTTGCCTGATGAATCTGGAGTCCCAGTGGTTCCAAGACGTGCAGTACTCATGAGTACGTCCTTAATGAAATCGAAGATTACGAGGGAAAGATGAAATCCCATTCCCCTCATCCCCAATAAATTGGAAGAGGCCTGCATATGATAGAAAATGGGTACATATCCCACTGCCACACAATTAAATGTTACGGATTTCGCAATATCTATTACGAGATGATTCCATAAATAAATATGTTACGGCAGAAATTCATAAAATCATATTCGAATAAAGTGGAGAGACTTTCGAAATAAAAATCCCCATTGATTAATTATATTCTAGCACATACGCGTCTTAATTCAATGTTATCCTTCAGTTTTATATGAGGGTTGGAATGAAAATTACTTTTAGTATTTATTCTAGTTTATTAATTCTTCATCATACGGGTATATTCCGTGATATTCTTAATATTCCTTTTACATGTTTCCCTTTCTATTGCCTCCCTAAATTAGTTTTGGTTTTCAATAGCTTTTCTTTAGTACGTTTTAGATAATATAAGTATATTGTTATTTAATTTTCTTTTGTTGTATTTTTTGCATTTCTTTCCGTTAATTTTTTTTCTCTATCATTTATTTTGTTTGTTTGTTTTTTTATTTGATATGTGGAACATAGCTCTTTCTCTTTAAAGCGGCCCAAATGAAAAAAAAAAAAACAATTTTTTTACTGAGGTAAAAATTTAAAGATAAAAATATAAACGTCCAGTTGGGGGCCATATAAGTACTGATCAGGGACCATTAGCACTCATGTTAAAACTATTCACTGAAAAAAAAACGTTCATTTTAATATTTATCATTGCACCAAATTGTCCAATCATTTAATTTTTTTCTGGGCGAGACTAGTTGAGCTTAAGCCGAAAGGTAGGTCTCTTCGCCCGGTTTGACCTTTATCTTGTATTTATAGATAACGTTTACTTAACGATATTATGAAGACCGCTCCCATTGGTCAGGATAGTGATAAAATTATGGTTACTTTACAAGCTTCATGCAGAATTTTTTTGCCACTGGTTGAATGAAATCTTCGTAAGTTAATTGTGTTTCTACCACTTTGTACAAAATAGTAAAGTGAGTGCAAAATATATAGTCAATCAATATTGTACGGAAAATTTTAACCGGGACCACCACTAGCCTCTTCTCTGGCGGACCTTTATGCTCATTCTGAAAGAGGATGTTTTAAATTTTCTCTAAACTACTTGTTTTATAAATATTTCTAGTGTTTAACGCAAAAATTGTTACATTTATTTTTATTATCAATTCTAGTGTCATGTATGCAAATCCGATATCCTAAAATATTATTCTCTTGAAATTTGTGTTACACATGCATTTTTCCCTTTCAGTTCAAAGGTTAAAATGCAATAAATTTGTACGAAATAAGCTTTTCATAATCATTCAATATCATTATCATAAGAATTTTAATATAATTTTATTATTAATCCGACAGATTAATAATAAACAGGTGCCCGACCTCAGATTAGCTGCTCTTGATGGAAAATTAACTCAACCTTACTTTGATTAAGCAATGTTGCAACTATGATTTTTGTCTGGGAGGTGTTTTGAATAAATATTATTGAGCAGTTTTATTGTTTTTATATGTATACGAATTTTACACTTTCCTCCAACTTTAGAGCGAAATGAATAAGGAAATCACAACGGCTTCTTATTTTGTCTCATTTTGCTCTGAAAAGCTCCTTTTCACGAAGCCTTGAAATAATTTAATGCTATTTTTTAAAACCTTACTTTGATTAAGCAATGTTGCAACTATGATTTTTGTCTGGGAGGTTGTTTTGAATAAATATTATAGAACAGTTTTATTGTTTTTATATGTATATAATTATACACTTTCCTCCCCTTTAAAGCAAAATGAAAAAGGAAATCACAACGACTTCTTATTTTGTCTCATTTTGCACTGAAAAGCTCCTTTTTACGAAGAATTGAAATAATTTAATGCTGTTTTTTAAAACCTTACTTTGATTAAGCAATGGTACAGCAATGATTTTTGTCTGGGAGGTTTCTAGAATAAATATTATTGACCAGTTTTATTGTTTTTATATGTATATAATTATGCACTTTCCTGCCCTTTAGAGCAAAATGAAAAAGGAAATCACACCGGCTTCTTATTTTGTCTCATTTTGCAATGAAAAGCCCTTTTTTACGAAGTCTTGAAATTAATTTAATGCTTTTTTTTATGTACTTTTGTTTTGCTTTTCGTTGCTTTTTATTTATAATTTATTTGTAGTAACACAAAATTAAGCATAGCTGCCAATTTTTACGCTTTCTTTCCTGCCACTATTTTTGAACAGAAAAATTAATCTTATATAGTCGCCGAAAATTCATGATTAAAGAAGGCAATTTTTCGGTTCAAGAATAGTGGTTGAAAAAAAGCATAAAAGCTGGCAGCTATGTATTGAGTTATCTGTTACGTATATAAGATATATTAAAATTTTCCGATATGATCCACAACATTACATTTATCTTACTATTATAAGGTACACAATTATTATTATTATAAGAATAACCGTATTGTTATAAGAAACATTAAGGTAATAGCAGTCTGTAAATAATAATATGAATAAAAGTTCAGCAGTAAAGGATGAAATAAAGTTAACATAGAGAGTTCGCATTCAAGAGGGCATAAAAATACTGAAAATAAATGAAAGTAGGCTATAAAACTCCTTGTAACTACACAAGAAACAAATCATTTGAATATACTTTTGAGAGAGGTTATTTATTTCCCTCTTCTCAAGAACAGAATGTGCACTTACCTTTAAAGTTAAAACTTTTACATATATTTTTACGGTGTTTTCTTGTATAAGAAATTGTATTTCACCAGGTTGGAATACACGGAGCAAATATTTCACCAGACTGTTTTTTGTATTGCTTTTGTAAATAATATTCTTTGACTAAACCATTTTAGTGTATGATTTGATCCAATCTCGTTCAAAAATATTCATATTATAAACATGTTCCCTAATAGCACAATGATGTGACCAAACTGCGAAAGCACCATGACCCAAATGCAACTCTGTCCATATATCCGTCACAAGACTTGGAAACTTAAACGTATCCACACGTTATTCTGAAGTCGATGAGTTCCAAAGTGTGACGAGATGCATGACTCAAAAATTGGTTACTGTGACTTCCAGTGTAGTCACAAATTTACGATAACCCAGTTGTCATAGTATGATGTTCAGTAAAAGGGCTTTTGTGATAACCGTTGCAACTGTGAACACTGGGGACGACTGTGATGTCGCAGTGACGTCCCACAACTGACTGTGCTATTAGGATTACTTGGAAGAACAATCAGGAAATGCTTTTCATTTATACAAGCACAGAAGATACACATATTCAAATTTTGATGTTATGAGGAAAAAAATACTATGTTTTAATTCGTTTCGTTTCTTTCTGTTCCTGTGAAATTATACTTCATTCATAACACATATTTGAAATACATTTAGTTATTTTGAACAAAAGGACTAAAATGTAACAATTATATTCAGTGATGTATAAATTTTCGAACTAAATAAGCTATTTAGAGTAAGTATTTGGAATCTGAATGACACTACAGGTTGACCCAAAACTCAGAACAAACATTTAGATTCTTCATTAATTTGTGAAGAGAATTTTATGTCTAATGTATCTTCTGCTGTATATATTAATGATAAAACACATTCTAACATTTTTATTGATATAAATACAAACCTCTACCTGTTGTATACCTTGTTTATTATTTTCGACTTACGATATTTTTTGAGTTACGATAGGTTTATTAGTACTTCACCACACGTAAGCAGCGGAGTGCTGGTACTTGCATTTGTTTCTTTACAACTACTGATAAGTCATTCCAATATCTGTAAAATACACGCATATTTAACTTATTAAAAATAATTTAACAATTTACCCATCATAGGTAAATGTTTGTTTAGAATTTACAATCTACATATATTATAGATTAGTTCATTTAAAGTGTCTATCTAATATATATATATATATATATATATATATATATATATATATATATATATATATATATATATATATATATATATATATATATAAAGTTGGAAAAGTACGAGAAAGTATCACTTTATATATCTTTAATATTCAAATAACTGACTAATAAAAGACGAAAATAAACAGCCAGCTATCAATAATATATGCCCAATTTTTTTACGTTTTGACAATAAACATTCATTACGTTATTTTGTTCATTCTTCTAGAATATTACGATGTATTTATTAGTACTTCACCATATCGTAAGCAAGAGAATTCTGATACAAGCATTTATTTCTTTACAACTGCTTCCGTATGTCATTAAAATATTTGTAAAATACACGCATATTTAACTTATTGAAAATAATTTAACAATTTACCCCTCATAGACAAATGTATGTTTAAAACTTACAATCGATATATAATATAGATTACCTGGTTTAAAGTGTCTACATATATATAAAATAAAGTTGGCAAAGTACGAAAAAGTATCAGTTTATAAATTTTTAATATTTAAATAAATGACTAATAAAAGACGAAAATAAATAGACAGCTATCCATAATATATGCCTATTTTTTTAAGTTTTGTGAGTAAATATTCATTACGTTACTTTGTTCATTCCTCCTCTCCACACCAAAAGAAAGGTTAAAAACCCTTAATTCATTTTGCTTCAAAATATAGAGTCTACATAATTAAAGCTCAGCTATTCAAAGCAAAATTTCTAACTATATGTGTTTGGGATAACTATATTTCCTATATAATCATTAAAACTCATTCATCCGCTACCACTCTTTTAACCCTAGAACTTGAACTCTGAAATTTTACCTAACCTTGATAACAACATTTCACACCAAAATTTTTATTTAAAACTATTTAACTTATTTATTTAGTTTAGTTCTCTGTTAGTTTATATTTAACTAATTTTATGACATAAATTCTGGTCTTAATAGTCCTTTTGAATGTACCTGTCGGGTCCATTAGACCCGTGTGGTAGGCGGAGGTTTAAAAATATAACTAGCTGACCTGCCCGGCGTTGCCCGGACCCGTGATAATAATTTAAAAAAATCAAGTTATTATTATTTTATATCTTTAACCCGATTTTGTATGAAATTATATTTTAAAATAAAAAAAATTGCGAAAAAATATTGATGTTTAGTAATAAAAGCGCTCATTTTCTTGTTCTTTTTGTCCGAACTCTTTGAAATCTTTATTGGTTATAAATACAATGGTTTTACAGCCCGTGTAAAAATTTCGTGAAAAAATATTGTTATCAGTTGTAAAGGAAATGTTTTCTTCTCGCTTTTTGCTTGTTTGCTTGTTTTCACGTCGGCTTCTTTAACACAGCAATAAAAAAAACTGTTCTCATCTTCCGAATTCTTTGAAATTTCAATCGGTTATAAATATAACTGTATCCAAGCTCTCTTTAAAATATGCATATTTAGTAGTGAAAACATGAGTTCTTTAAAAAGAAAAGCTTTCAACGTATTGGCCATATTACATCATCCGTTTGCAGTCCCCTAGGCTAAACAGGTGAGGGCTAAAAACTTTTCCCGTTTCTGAGAGTAGAAGCATTCAAAAAAAAAAAAAAAAAAAAAAAAAAAACTTACGAAAAAGCATACGCAAAGAGACGATTTTCGTGTGGAAAAGAGAGTGTGAATTAGACAGAATGCGCTTTTCACTTTAAATATATAGATATTTGTCTTATTTAATGACAGATTAAATAAGACTAACAATATTATTTCAAAAAATTGTTGGCAATCAAGCAATCTGAAAAGAAAAAAAAAAAACACCCAACTTGCAACACTGCTTCCAAGTTACATTACTTTCTAGTTAAGGCTATAAACAAATCTGAATACTTGAATTTTAATTGTGAACAATTGTTACATTATTAAAATGCAACTGAAAATGTAACTACGCATAAGCGACAATATATTCCAATTTTTAATGTTGCCTACACGAATATCATTACATTTACTTATTTTGGTATTCAACATGACATAAGCTGTTTTGACAATACAGTATGCCCACTAAAGTCCCTTGCCACCCTCTTAACTTCGGAACAGCTGCTGCTATATTCATAAAAGTGGTGTCTAGGTATAGTAAAAGTAGCCATGCGCTACACAATGAAACCGCCTACAGCGCCACCTGGTGGAATGCTGCTGAGTTAACATTCCTATCTCGAAAACGGAAAGAGATAGAGAAAAAAAGAGATTTACACAAAGTTGTAGAGTATCATCGATTTAGTACGAAAAGACACCTTGTGGACATTAATGCGAAGAATAGAACGGTTAAAACGCGCATTTGTTTTTTTTTTGTGATTTCCTACACTGTGACGTGACAAAACGATCTTAGAAAGAAAGAAACAACCAGTTATGAAACAGCAGGCCCGTGCGACCCCTCCACAAACATTGCAGGACATTAAACGACGCTATTATGGACGCTTGTGCCAACGTGTCACCATCTATGCTCCAACGTGTGCAACGTGAAATTCAAACAAACATCCAAATATGCATTGCAGCTGACGGTGAGAAGTTTGAAAATCTAAAATAAAGGTATATTATTATAACTAGTTGCTTTTTTTCTTTGTAAGATCGTTTTGTCACGTCACAGTGTAGGAAATCACGAAAAGACAAATGCGTGTTTTAACCATTCTATTCTTCGCATTAATGTTCACAATGTGTCTTTTCGTACTAAATCGAAGATGCTCTACAACTTTGTAAATCACTTTTTTCTCTATCTCTTTCCGTTTTCGAGATAGGAATGCTAACTCCGCAACATTCCACCAGGTGGCACCGTAGGCGGTTTCATTGAGTAGCGCATGGCTATTTTACTATACCTAGACACTACTTTTATGAATATAGCAGCAGCCGTTCCGAAGTTAAGAGGGTGGCAAGGGACTTTACTGGGCATACTGTATATAAAATTTTCCCTCAAATCCCAGTATATGTATGTATATTTGAAAATGCGTGGACGGGCAGATAAAATTGAATCAAAAACGGTACTGAATTATTTAGCAAAATAGTTAAAAAACAAAATCGTGAAAAACAAAGCGCCACTGCTGACATAATTAGTTTTCCATGAATATGATTAATAAAGATTAATAAACGGCTGTGATTTATCTATTCGTAAAAATTTGCTCGAACTCTTCTATTATTTAATCAAAGACGAGACATATTATTTCTGTCTGAAATAAAAAAAAAATATTTTTAATTAACATTTGCACAGGAGAAACATTGTATTGTGTTAATTAAAAAAATTGTATGTATAAGTCAACCCACGTCACATCTTAGCATTCCTTTTTAAATCACACTTAGTAAACAAATTTATAATAAGCAGTAAAATTCATCCAGCATTTCACAAAGAGATGCATACAAAAGATTGTAAAGATTAAAACCTTCTGCAAAACTTCAGCTGCGAATTTGTCACGAATTCTTTTTTAATAGGTCGAATACGAGAGAATGGATTAAAGTTCGTTCCCCGAAGTAGCTTATAATAAACCATTTTTAATTTATTATGTACGCGACTGAATTTGCAGTGACTCTTTTTTTATTCTAATCAGAAGAAACAAATAAATTGAAGTAGTGCATATTTATTCTGAATGATTTTATTTCCATGTGTTTATTGGTATTAAAATTGGATACTGGTTGCGAATAAAGTTAAATAGAATTTGTTTTAGTCCGTGATGTTCTGAACACACATTTACATTTATATTTATTACACACGCATTTACATCTTTTTCTTTCTATCTTTCCTCAAAATTAATTTTGATTTTAAATAATTTTTCTTTACCACGTTTTAAATATTATAAGTACGTTGTAATTTAGTTTTCGTGATTTTATCTTTTGCATTCTTCTTTTTTTTTTCTTTTACCATATTTTTTTGTTTGTTTTTTAGGTGCGTTCGTAATTATATAAATACGTAGCACCTATAGTCGTCGTCTGGTCCGTCCGTCTGTCCACATATAACAGCGCAAAGACTACACAACCGAATGGTTTGAAAATTAATATATATATAAAATCCTTGCAGACTTTTGTCGAGTCATTTCATATTTTATGAAAATCGAATCAAAACTTTAAAAGATATTAATAAAAGTTTTCTTCATTCTATTAAATCCTATCCTACGTAATTAATTAAATGATATCCCATGATTTGAGGACATTGCGCAGGTGGTTTTGGTGGGAAAATACAACAGCGCCACTTACAGGATTGGCTGGAATCAACATTTACGTTCAAGCATGCACTTTACGAGGTGTCCAACACCTGTATATAGATAAAAAACAGGGTGTAACTGAATTGATGATAAAAAATGAAATTGATGATAATACATGTCAAGACAAGCAAATTTTGCATAGGAAACCAGGGTTACAATCCACTTATTAAATCAATAATACAGGGTATATCGTGCCAAGCCCAATCCACATTTTCGTTCATAACTGTAACAATAAATGAAAATATTTTAGCGAAATCTTCAACACAATAACTTTGTCTTATGTGAAATGACGTATTTTTGTGAATTTCACTGTAATTCGATCAGTGACATCGTGTGCATTGTCAGTTACCTTCCGAGTTTTGAAGGATCTATCTCAGTACTACTTGGACATGGAGGATTGCCGCTTCTATTACTTTATGTGATTTTATCATGTTTCATGGAAAGCAAGAAAGCAAGGTAACTGTGTCGAATATATCGCTAAAATATTTTCATTATTGTTGCAGTTATGAACGAAAATGTGGATTGGGCTTGGTGTGAGATAGCCTGTAATTTATTTAATAAGTGGATTGTGACTCTGGTTTTCTACACAAAAGTTGCTTGTCTTGACATGTATTACTGCCCCTTATATTTCAGACCATCAATTCAGTTACACCCTAACAATACTTTGATCAAATTCATTGATGTTTTCATATACAAATTTGCATTTTACCTTTAGAATATTTTATAATCATTGATATTACGTGTTAAAACTTCAGATTTTAAATTTTGTCAAACATTTGGAAATATTTTCTGTGTTTGTCCGAGTTTGTTCACCTTCATACAAATTTAAGAAACGCCCCTTGCGTCTGTGTGTATCGTACATTTCGTACACGCTACGTGCTGCACTTGATGTATACGGTGCAAAGTAAGATCAAAATAAAAATGGCTTGTAAACTGACGTTGACGCCCCTTATCTGCAGAATTCCTAGACAGATAAACGCATTCATTCGCTATTAATAATTAGATTAACAAATCTCTCCCAGCTCAAACAAAAAAGTGATAAATTAGTGTTGTAAATCAGGGAAGTTTATATTGTGAAAAATGTACAAAACGCAAACTGTTAAAATTCAGCTACTGCTCATTAAAATGAATGTACTGGAAAAGGTGAACTTTGTAATATTTTATATTACAGTAATCTAGATTTAGTACGTGATTTAGTATGAAAAGTCGTTTTATTTTGTTTGACTTTTTGCTTATGCTTTTAATTTTAGCTGACAAACAGAAAACTTTGCCGCTTCTGTTTTTTTCCCCTCATTTATACTGACATTTACAACCTTCAACCTGTTAAATCTCACTGATCACTCCATCTAAAATCAGATTGCTCTCTGCGTTTTAATTTCGTTTAACGCGTATTAGAAAGGAAAATGCAATATTTTAAGTGTTTTTTTTTACATTTACTGTTTAAGGGTGAGTGAAAATACTAGAAACTATAACTACTCAAAAAAATCCTCAAACGCTATTAACTTAGACTTTACTATGTCAACAAAAAGCAGGGATATACAGGGTGCGTCAGAAAAATATATACACACTTTGAATGATTATAACTCCAGTTTTCATTCACATATAATTAATATTTAAATTGAAAAATATCTGCATAAAATGTATAACTTTTCCTAGTACCGCAAGTGTTCAAAATTATTACCGTTCTGATCAATACACTGCTTATAACGGTGGGCTATTAATTCACAAACTTCAACAAACATTTCATTTGATGTTGTGGCGTATTCTTGCTGTATTGGCGTTTCAAACTTATCTTTTATCCGATGAATTATAAGTCGCATAGGTGGATCTGTCTGAAACTCTCTGCGATATAGTGTTTGTTCTTCTGCTATATTTCCATTATTTACAATAGTATTTTAAAATAAATTTTCTTTTTTCACAAGTTAATCTTGGTCTACTCATTATTTCCAATTAATTACACTTTGAAAAGAAAGAAAAATTAGAAAGTTATGACCCGTTAAACAATCTAAGTATACATTTTTCTGATCTACCCTGTATTCATATTTCAGCTTTTTCTGTTTTTCGGAAATCTTTACATAAATGCATTAAGGCGATTCTTAAAAAAATATTTTCTTCCAAACAACAACGTGAAACTTTCTGGCACATTTACGGACCATTTTTAAACGTAAAATCATGACACTTACAGGCATGATTATTTAAGTGATTTGTAATCGATTTTTTTTTCACTTTTCGATGCATGAAATATATCTTGAATTATAGGTGATTGTTTCCTCGTGACGCACGCTATTGCGTACAGAAATTCGGTTCAAAACGCCAACTTTGAAAGCATTTTCTGAAAAAATCTTCTATCTTTACCGAACAATGGAAAATTGTTTGATTACATAGTTTCTTAATAAGAGCACCTGCCAATTTCTTGTGTTTGCAAATAAAAATGACTTCAGGTACATGTCAGAAGTTGCCAGTTTAGATTTGATAATAGATTAATAATAGAATAATAATAATAATAATAATAGAAAAACCAGAAATAAAGAAAAGAACATTCATTCACTGTTGAATGATGCAGAAATAATGTGAAAAGACGGAGATTATATCCAATATTAAAAATAAATTTAGTCAAGTCTAAATATAGAAATTGTAACAAACTTTAAAAATTTAAATACTTATACATAAATTTGACACCGTATTTGAATTTTTCGGTAAATTTTATTTTCGGATGGATAACAAACGGAAAGTCATTCGATGAAGTACTTTAGAATTGTAAGAATTAAGGTATCAGCCTACGTTGAAACGTGAGCACTTTCCCGAAAATTATCGATTTTTTAAATTATTATTTCATTTGAAAGTACAACTTTGTACGTTTTCTAAAACTGCTTTGTCTTTGTTCCTACCATTTTTAGAACAGAAGTTATAGTCAATTTAATAAACCGGAAGTTCCCTTTAAAGGGACAAAAGAACGTAAACATTGCAGTAAAACTTAATTTTATTACATAATTAGTATTTTTATACTAATAAAACGAATTAATTTTAATTCTAGATTATTCAATTTGTATATGGTATTAATTTGTATTTTTAATAAAAATACACTAATTTAACGCTTAAATGCATTTTTCTCAAAAATTGATTTTTACACAAAATTAATTCACTTCAAAAATTATAACTAAAAATATTTTTATCATTCTTCCATAAAAACCTGTGAGCTTTGTCTATTATATATTGTTGTCTAGTGTATCCACTAAAAGAATTTTTATTGCATTAATATTTTCAAAATTATGGCCTGTTATTTGAACAAAAATATGATAAAACTGTTGAAAATATCATAATTGACTCTTCGATCATCTCTAACATTTTTATTTACTAAAATATCATTTAACTTCTAGTAGGTGCACTAGATAAAAGCTTATAGTTTACTTTAGTACTAATTTTATTCTAATAAGTTTATTTGTTTTTCATGTAGCATTTTTCAAGTTTTTGAAAAATTTCTTCAACTTTCCATACATATTTAACATTTTTGTAAATTCACACACACACACACACACACACACACACACATATATATATATATATATATATATATATATATATATATATATATATATATATATATAATTTTAAAGGTAAATTATTAATTTTTATTAAAACTAAATTAAAAAAATGTGAATACAATGTTTCTTTGAAAAGTTTTTTAAAACGAGTGTTTTGAAAGTAGGCCTTAAAGTTTGTAACTCCTAATGCTAAACTCATTTTCAATCATTTCAAAACAGGTAGTTTTCTGCTAGTTACCATGCTAGCAGAAACAGCTGCATGGTAAAACAGCTAGTTATCCATGCAGTTTCTTAAGCATTAACTGAAAAACTACTTGGCAGAATGAGCTATAATTTTGGATACGAATATTTAAATCTACTAGAAATGTTTTTATGTTACAAAAAGTATAGATTACAATTAATATAGTTTTCAAAAATTAATTTCGAAGGTGTGTATGATTTTTGATTAATTTTCGAAAACATTTTAATCATTAAAAATTCCAAACTTTAAATCTTCATAATTCCCAAACTACTTTATTGAATGACGCTCTATTTGGTATCCGAAAACATTAATCGAAGAATCCAAATATCATGTAGCAATTAGGTATTGGACTTTTTAAAGTTTGTTACAATATCTGTATATTGACGAATCCCTAAACTATATTTAAGTCTAGCATTAATTAGTAGACGTTAGTGCCAATTGCTTGGTACTTATACTTTTTTATACAAGTATTTGCGGTAGAGTTAGTAGAAGTAGTCTCTCCCTCTCTCTTATTTTTACTTCGTGCGACTGTACGTCAGCAGTCATATAGTTTACAGTGAAATTCACTGTTTAAAAGGTTAAAAGAAATTTAGCATTTCTAAAAGCTTTTATATGATAAAACCTGGAAAGTATTTTTTATTCCAAAAAATCTTCAAAATTTGCTCGTCCATGGCGAAGTTTTGCTAAATAAGAATACAGAATTTGACTTCATAACCGCCTTTAAAAAAACAAAACAAAATTTGTATCGATATTACGTTGATCTCACAGATGTGAGTAGTCATCTCGAGAAATTTAGAAAATAACTAAACAATGATTTGAGATTATTCAAAAATGCATACCTAATTACGTCTGGATAATAATTAACTATTAATTAAAATATGTAACTACAGACATTAAACGATAAAATACACTAAATATTTTTTAAATACAAGTTCATATAAAAGTTTCGAGTAACTTTTCGTACTCCTCATCAGTATATGTACACAATTACAAAACACCGGTGAATCAAAACAATGAAAGCAGTTAAAACTAGAGTTTAATTAGGACACGATACTCAGACAGCACTTGGGCAGCCTCATTAATTGAAGATTCAGCTAGAACAGTCAGCCAGACATAGACTTAGCAATTTGTGCATTATCGAAGTCAGGGACATGTTCGTATTCAAGTGTATGTGCAAGCAATCTTGAATCCGAAGTATCTTTATTAAAATGATTCTTATGCTATTCAAGTCTTGCATTTAAAGAGCGTCCTGTTTCATCAATGTAGATCGACTTTCAGCTTTTGTAAGAAATTTTATACACATCTCTAAGGTGAAATTTCGGATACTTATGTTTATAGCTACTGAGAAAATTACCAATAGGATTCAAAGGCACAGAAGCAGTCCTAATATTAACATTTGTAAAAATGGCCGAAAGGTGAGATTATATTTGAATAAAACAGTTAGTAGAGAAATTATTTATTAACTACAGAAGAATTGAAATTTTTCATAAAAAATAAATATTTTTACGACAAATTTTTTCCGAAACATTCTATAAGTTTTTAAAATTATTTGACATCAACGAAGCCTTCTGCTTCATGTTTAGTCATGAAAGTATTAAACTATTGAAGTCAAGTGAAATAAAAAACTGCGTATGTGTCCCATATTTTTAATCAAATTTCTGATACTTATATTTATATTTACTGAGAAAATTACCAATAGGATTCAAAGGCACAGAAGCAGTCCTAATATTAACATTCGTGAAAATGGCCGAAAGGTGAAATTATATTTGAACAAAACAGTTTGTAGAGAAATTATTCCTTAACTACAGAATAACTGAAAAATTTCATAAAAATTAAATATTTTTACGACAATTTTTCTCTGAAGCATTCTGCAAGTTTTAAAAATTATTTGACATCAACAAAGCCTTCTGCTTCATGTTTAGTCATGAAAGTATTAAACCATTAAAGACAAGTGAAATAAAGAACTGCGAAGGTGTCACTTATATTGTCCCATATTTTTTATCAAATTTCGGATTACTTGTGTTTATCGTTACTGAGAAAATTTCCAATAGGATTCAAAGGCACAGAAGCAATCCTAATATTAACATTCGTCAAAATATCTGAAAGATGAGATTATATTTGAATAAAACAGTTTGCAGAGAAATTATTTATTAACTTCAGAAGAATTGAAACTTTTCCTAAAAATTAAATATTTTTACGAGAAATTTTTCTGAAGCATTCTGTAAGTTTTAAAAATCCTTTGACATCAACGAAGCCTTCTGCTTCATGTTTAGTCATGAAAGTATTAAACCATTAAAGATAAGTGAAATAAAGAACTGCGAAGGTGTCACTTATATTGTCCCATATTTTTTATCAAATTTCGGATAACTTGTGTTTATAGTTACTGAGAAAATTACCAATAGGATTCAAAGGCACAGAAGCAATCCTAATATTAACATTCGTCAAAATATCCGAAAGATGAGATTATATTTGAATAAAACAGTTTGCAAAGAAATTATTTATTAACTTCAGAAGAATTGAAACTTTTCCTAAAAATTAAATATTTTTACCAGAATTTTTTTCTGAAGCATTCTGTAAGTTTTAAAAATCCTTTGACATCAACGAAGCCTTCTGCTTCATGTTTAGTCATGAAAGTATTAAACCATTAAAGTCAAGTAAAATAAAGAACTGCGTAGGTGTCACTTATAATGTCCCATATTTTGTATCAAAATTCGAAACATTGCTCCCATAAATGTGAGCAGGTCTCACTTTTATGACTAACAAAAAAGAAGCAAATAACTAATCGATCTCTTGAGCATAAATCTGAGTAAAACAGTTTGCACAGAAGTTATTTACTAATGACAGAAGACTTGCAATTTTTCATAAAAATTAAATATTTTTACGACAAATTTTTTCTGAAGCATTCTATAAGTTTTAAAATTTATTTGACATCAACGAAGCCTTCTTCTTCATGTTTAGTCAAGAACGTATTAAACTATTGAAGTCAAATGAAATAAAGAACTGCGTAGGTGTCACTTATAGTGTCCTATATTTTTTTTATCAAATTTCGGATACTTATGTTTATAGTTACTGAGAAAAGTACCAATAGGATTCAAAGGCACAGAAGTCATCCTAATATTAACATTCATCAAAATGCCCGAAACATGAGATTATATTTGAATAAAATTATTTATTAACTTCAGAAGAATTGAAACTTTTCATGAAAATTAAATATTTATACGACAATTTTTTTCTGATGCATTCTATAAGTTTTAAAAATCCTTTGACATCAACGAAGCCTTCTGCTTCATGTTTAGTCATGAAAGTATTAAACCATTAAAGTCAAGTGAAATAAAGAACTGCGTAGGTGTCACTTATATTGTCCCATATTTTGTATCAAAATTCGGAACATTGCTCCCACAAATATGAGCAGGTCTCACTTTTATCACTAATAAAAAAGAAGCAAATAACTAATCAATCTCTTGAGCATAGATCTGAGTAAAACAGTTTGTACAGGAATTATTTACTAATAACAGAAGAATTGAAATTTTTCATAAAAATTAAATATTTTTATGATATATGTGTTCTGGGGTGTTCTAGAAGTTTCAAAAAATATTTTACATGAAGAAACTCTTAAACTCTCCGTTAAGTTAAAAAGACAAGTGAAATAAAAAAAATGTGTACGTGTCACGTTCTTTTTTCTCCCGCATTAATGTATCAATAAAAAAAAAATGCGGATCCAACACATGTGAGAAGGCACCTCGCTTTTATGACTAACAGAAAATAAGCAATAAATAAAATAACAATACATAATATACAGTAAATAAAAAAAATTGAGTTTAAATATGAATAAAATACTTTATACAGAAATTATTTATTAATTGTAGAAAAATTATTATTTTTTTAAAATTAAATATTTTTATGATAAATTTATTCTTGAGAATTCTAGAAATTAAAAATGATTTTTCATCAATCATCCCTCATGTCAAGTCTTTAAACCATTAAATCACTAAATCATTACAGTATAGTGATAGAAATGTGTACGTGTCACGTCCTTTTTTTCTGCCGCATTTTGTATCAATAAAAAAAATGTTGATACAACACATATGAGAAGGCACCTCGCTTTTATGACTAACTGAAAATAAGCAAATAAACAAAAATTTTTTAAGTTTAAATATGAATAAAATATTTTACACAGAAGTTATTTATTAATTGTAGAAAAATTTAAAATTTTCATAAAAATTAAATATTTTTATGATAAATTTATTCTGAAGAATTCTAGAAGTTTAAAAATGATTTTTCATCAATAATCCCCCACGTTAAGTCTTTAAAGCATTAAATCATTAAATCATTAGAATAAAGTGAAATAAAATAATGCCTGTTAAGCTATTTACTTTGCCTAGTATTTTGTATAAAAATTCAAAACGTTGAACCCACACACAGAAACAAGAACCTTTCTTTTATGACTAATAGAAAACAAATAGCTAAACAGTCTTTTGATCTTAGATCTGAATAAAACAGTTCGCAGAGCAATTACTTACTAATGACGAAATAATTGATTTATTTTTTATTATTATTTATTTTTTTTTAATAAAAATTAAGTATTTCCGAATAGATGAAACTTAAAAATAAGTATAAAAAGAAATTGATTTCCTTAACAAAAATAAAAAAAACGTTAAAAATTCTATTAAAAAAAAATAGAATGACAAACCATTATATTCCTAAAATTATTATTTTCTTTTTCCCTTCCAGGAAAATTTAAATTATTTTTAGCAAAGTGTGAATATTATTGCGCGATATTAAATAAAAAAAAATACTTTTTAAAAATATTCACTATAGTTTTATTAAATAAATTCTTACTTGTACATTGAGAATGTAGCGTTATTTATGGAAGCAAAACCTTAATCAGATATTGATTGAAAAACGCTACGAAAAACTGCATTGAAAAAAGTAATTTCCTTTTTTGAGGTTGGGGACGAAAGTAAAGAAGAAAATATTAAAAGAAAATAATCACAAGTCATGTGTAGAGTTATTAAATTAGGATGCATTCAATAAAATAGAATGCTATTCATTTATTAATCGAAAATGTACCAGCTTTAAGTTCAAGTTTGGGGTTATTTTGCATCTTCAAATCTTAATTTTTTAACCTTAACTCAGAAACAAATATGAAAAAATAACGATTATGAAATATTCTTCATATTTATAATCCTAATTTGTGGTTAGGTGTTCGTTATATGAGGTGTTTAAAGCGATAGTAATCGCTAATTTTAAAAACCAGTGGATCCGTGTGAAGATTTTGCACTGCAGTCTAATATTTTTTAGCAATATCTGATATTTTTAGATGCTGGTTTAAAATTCTAAAAAAAAAAAAAAAAAAAAAAAAAAATTAAGGACTAAAAATATCTGCAAACAACATTAGTCAACCCAGAATATCATTTCATTTATTTCATCAAACTTACAGTAAAAACTGACCGAAGACCGCAAACGCAAAGAATATATATATATATCAATCGTATTTTAACTGCATTAGAAGGTGGTATCGTCTGTTTCGAAACAAAAAAAAGGGGGGGGGGGGATAAAGAAAAATAAAATGAGAAATTCAATTTAAATTTTGATTTTTAATCATAAATATAAGATAAACTCGTGCAGCAACTTTGTCCCACTTTATCTTTATTGAACTTTTTGTTTTATATAATCTTTGTTCCGGCATTTTATTTTTGTGGCAACACAGATTCGAGGAAAACCGTTAATTTAATTTATGAAAACAATGCGGATTTAATTTTTAATTACTTGCAATTTTTAAACAAAATACATGTTTTAACGAGATGTGAGTGTACTATGTCAGAAGCCGCTTCAAACTTCTTTCATATGGTACCTCATTTATCGTTCTACGTTTTTTATTTGTTTAGAGAAAGGGATGTTGACAACAGAAATAATATATGTGATAAGCACAAAGTACATGGAGAGCATGTAGACAAATTACTATCAAATTATATCAAATTATTATTTGAAAAATTGGTATAAGTAATAGTTCCATGACACCGTTTGTAAATAATATCTGAATATATTTTACTACAATGGAAAGTATTTGAACACATCCAGAAAACCTTTATTTTGAGTATTTAAGAGGATTTGGGACTCTTAAAACTTCAAAAAATTAAATTTTTAATATTAAATAATTGAATTGAAGCGTACAAGAGAACAATGATTTAACGAGTTATCATTTCTGAGCACTTTAAAATAAACTGCATAAAAAAGAAAAAAAAAATCTATATTTACCCAAGAAATATTTTCAAAGAGGGAATTTTAAAGTCATTTTTCTCAAAATGTGATTTTGGCATTGCGCGCAAGGTAGAAAATGTTTTCCAATATTTTTTCATTGAATTTACAGGGTATATATAGTGTATGTTTAAACTCTATAAAGTGAACCTAAATTTTTATCCTTTTTTGTTGAAACAAATGATTTTTTTTCCTTGGTGTTATATTGCTAAAATTGTGAAAATTTTATAGAAGAAAGGTACAGTTTTGTTTTAAATCATATAAATGCTTTTAAATAAACAAATTTTTAAGTTCAATGTGCACACACACGACATTACTATAATAAAACATATGATGCTACTTGAAATTGATAGAGTTTTCATTTTCTGCAGTATGCTTGAGGAAACTTTGTTTAATTATTTTACTGTTGTTAATTATAGAGCTCAATTTTTTCATTTATTTTTTATTATGTCTAAACGTTATTCAGTAAAAAAAATAATAACTATTTAATATTTGAAGCGTTCTGTACATAGTTAGTGTTCTAAATGATTAAATAAAAAATATTTAAAGATCTCTCCAAAATAATGAGTAGCGCTATGAAATTCAACATTATTTATGACGTTTAGTTTCAAGTCAAGCTAGTTATTTTCATTATTGAATCAACGTATGTGCATGACAATAATACGCATGACGATAACACACAATGAGGCAACTTATCGTAGCCTGCAATTATAAATCAAAATCAAAATTTGATAGAAAAAAGCCGACAAAAGTTGAAGCCCTAGAACACATGCGCAGGGTATGACATTTGTCACCACTATTTTACGAAAAGTGTTCTTCGACTTATTTTCTCGCAGTTGTGTTTCAATAAATTCAGGAATTTTATTATAAGTATAATTAGATACCAAAAATTTTGTTTTACACCCAAAAGTTCTTTTGTATTCATGCGTACAACCTGTGATGTGATTCCAATTTTCTGCTCAACAAATGTCTAAACTATTAAAAACCCCTATAAAAAATATTTTCTCCATTATTATTTGAAAAAAAAAATTAAGCGAAAGAAGACACATTTACTATCTAATTACTGCCTTTAAAAACTGTGTTTCTGTAGTGTAAACATTTTAAGATATAAAAATCGCAAAAATGGTCATTTTTTTCACTTTTCGATATTTAAGAAGCCCTAAATCTCCTTAAGAAATGTGAAATTAAGAAATCCTTAAGAAAAATTAATGCCACTATGGCATTAATTGTTTCATATGTCCGCTTTATTTGGTATTATTTGCATGGGAAAATAGTAAGATACAGGTTCATGAAAGACTGACTCGTTCATGTTAAGCCAGCAAGGTAGCAATTATTTATTATGTATCAAGTTAGAAATGATTAAATACAGATTACACTGGGAATTTAATAAAATAGTATAAATATATTTTTAGTGTGCACTTTATTCGACCGTAATTACTTGGTATGTGAGACACGTGACTTTTGACGAGTCGGTTTTTTAATACGGTAACAAGAAAGATTTTGTTTTTCGTTGCGTATTGAGTCTTCATCACTGATTATGTCTAATTACCAATATTTCCCCCCCATAGCATAGTGAATTCTTCCGAAGTCATTACCACAACGAGCCATTGTCACAGCGTGAGTATATATGTGACAAGAATTAAAGTACAGTATGTGTAAGGCCATAATTTTATATGACATTCTAAAATAGCATTCTTAACACAAATAATTATCGTCGATTTATTTAATCTCAAACAATTGTAACATATTCTGCGACAAAATAAATCGAAGAATACTTTTCATAAAACAGTTGTGACAAATGCCATACCGTGCGCATGTGTTCTAGGGCTTCAACTTTTGTCAGCTTTAATTCAATCAAATTTTGATTTTGATTTATAATAATTGCAGGCTACGATAATTTGCATCATTGTGTGTTATCGTCAGGCGTATCATTATCGTGCATATACGTTGCTTCAATAATGAAAATAACTAGTCTATTGACTAGAAATTAAACGCATAAATAATGTTAAATTTCATAGATCTAATCATTATTTCGGAAAGATCTTTAAATATTTTTTATTTAATCATTTAGAAAATTAACTATGTACAGAACGCATCAAATATTAAATGGTTATTAATTTTTTTTATTGAATAATGTTAAGACATATTAAAAAATAAATTAAAAAAATTGAGCTCTAAAATTAACAACAGTAAAATAATTAAACCAAACCATGTTCCCTCAAGCATACTGCAGAAAATGAAGACTATCAATTTCAACTAGCATCATATGTTTTATTATAATTAGCTTATACATCACTATTTGAATGATAAATTCTGCTAATTCGTCACGAATCACCTAAATGGAAAATTATGCCGTTTTGTATGAAATATTTCAAGTTACTTGTTTAGAAAAATTTAATTTTCTTTTATGAAAGTGAAAACCATTTACTGAAATTATCTACTTGACAAATTTAAAATGTATAATAAAATTTAATAACTGAAATTGCACTTGCGCAGTTTCAATAATTAAAATACATTATTAAACATAAGATCTATCAAAACTAAATTATTAAATATAACGTTTAAATATACCTGTGCTATCAATTTGTCTCAAAAGAAAATTTTAACAGTTATCTAAACGTTGCGTTTCAGTAAATTTATTTTTCTATATCGAAGGCTAAATTGTATAGTAGAAAATAAAAAGAAAGTTTCTTTACTGTTTCTAAAATTTTTCTGATTTTCAGAGAGGGGGGAAATGCATAATGAATTTAATTTTCGGATGTAAAGCACGCAAATAAAAAATAATCCATGTACTAATACTACTACTACCATAATGTGCTTTTGTTTATCTTACTTTCCAAAACTTGCTTCTTCAAATGTTAACGGAACCAAGATTTCTAACTCGATTTTCTTTTCTTCTTCATTTAACATTGTTGTCCGTTCATTTTTTATTTACCTAATCTTTTCACTTTGTGTTATTGTGGCTGTGTTTCGTCTTCAGATATGAAGACTTTTCCACACGGTATAAGTATGTTCATTTTTTCCGCAGTTCGACAACGCTCGGGAATTTCTCAACTCTTGTCAAATTTACAAGCTATTCATGAGTATTTTAATAATGTTAAAAATATATTGTACATTTACATGAATAATTCAAAAATGCAAATGAAGTTTTTCTAAGGAAATATCAAAATTTCCAATGAATATAAAAATATTTATGAAAATTCATAACTGTACTTAAAATCTGTAATGTTAAAACAAAGTAATAAATGAGCATTTTCTTCCCGAGATAAGACAGAACCCCCATTCTTCTGCTTTGAAACCGAGTGCATTACCTCAGCGCCACAAAACCACTCAAATGTTAGCAAAGTATTAAATTGCATGCTGAAATCAAGGTGCACTGTGAAGAATCTTTGACCAGAATAAATATAAATCCTACAACATATTTTTAAATCATCCGAAATCAGTGTGTTATTTGTTTGTTGATCCTCTTGTAAGTCAATTAACATTTGTCATTCCCAATAAGTTCCCTAAACTATTTTTGACATTCATTCTCATCATCATATGTGCTAACACCAAAGTCCTTTCCTCAATTTCTGCCCTCGTAATATTCTTCTCAAAAACACACCCAAACATTAAGCTGAAAACGTATGAACTCACTACTGTAGCTTTCAAGATATGATAATGATTGTTACTTTTAGGATCATGAGTCCAATATAAATAGTTATTTGAGCATTGGCCAATTTAATTTTCCTTGGAATTAGAACTAGTGGTGTACCGAGTAGTGCTTTGACCGAGTAGCCGAGTACCGAGTACTCGGCCGAGTGCCGAGTTCTGATACCGAGTCCCGAGTAATTGTGTGTAAGAAAGAATCATTGATAGGCACATGAAGTAAGCTTAAGGATAACACTCCTATGTGTGGGTGTGCATTTATATTTATACATAAACATGTTTCTTGAGCATATAATTGTATTTTTTTAAATTAACTTCAATTAGAAATTTAATTGATTGTGCACCTTTTAAAGAAACTTTTTGTAAATTCAAAATTTTAAGACAATATTAATATTATTTACAAAATATGAAAAAAAAATTAATACATAAAAACTACATTTAACCAATATGAAATTAAAACCCATCATTAATCATTCCGATACCTGAAATCGGTCTATGAAAAATGGTTATTGTTTGTTGTAACAATTCAATGAATAATGCAAAATATTTCACATTTTCTAACTCTACATTATTTTATAGTTTCTTTTCATTTTTTCGTATGTACAGTATACAAAGGCATTGTTTTAGCAGTGCTTGCAGCAAGTATATTTTTTCTGAGGCAGGCCAAATTTACAATGCCCTATCTTTTGAAAATGTAGAAAAATTGGTACTTTTGTAACATAATTTACAATATAACAAATTATTAAAATTTGTTTTATTGCATTTATTGTATTTTCTGTTTCTACAAACTGTTTCTTTATCCAAAATCAGGCTTTTCCTACAGATTTAAAAACGACTTATTTTTATTTGTATAATTATAAAACTAAATGAATTTTAATTTGCAATAATTTTACATCAGGATTTTTCTTACTTTTTTTTAATATATGGAAGATATATTTTTTGTATCAAGCAAATAGTTTTTGTGAATGATTGCATATATTATACAGTTATATTCAAATAACTTTTTATAGATCATATATAATTTTTTTTTCTTCAAATATGCTTAAAAAAATTCTATTTTTACAACAACTCGGTATGGCCGAGTACTCGGCAAATTGGCCGAATAGGCCGAGTACCGAGTAGATACCGAGTACTCAGTACGGCTCTACTTACAACGATTTCCTTTCGGTTTTGCAGCATGTTTTTTTTTTTTTTTTTTTTAGTTTTCATATTAAATACGAGATTGCATAAAAATTTAACTTCAGCATGACATTTTTGATTTGGTTATGTTTTTACATAAACTAATATAAAATTTCTCCGCTATAGGTTTCTCTTCTCTGTACAGAGATTTTGAATACTGAATCTGCATTTTACCAACTTTTAGCTAGACACTAATGTCCGAGTATTATAGTGGAACGCTTTAAAACTAAACCAAACATAATGAACCAACTAACTAGCAGAACCTACAAGTTTTAAAACTAGGGTCAAATAGAAATTACTTTTAACTAATAACTTTAGAAAATGAGAATTCAACATAAAATCAATCAGATATACTCTTTTGATAGTAATTTCTGATAACTCGTTGCATTTCTTTGATTCGTACACATTAATACAGGGTGTTTCTAAATGAATATCGGGGTTTTAACGCTTTGCAGTATCTATTATAAAAAAACTTAAAATTATACTTAATACATAAAATGAAAGAGCAATTCAAACAGTTTTACCTACAAGCTTACAAGTGTTCAATGTGAACACCTTTCGTCACACGGCACACATCAAGTCGATAGCTCAGTTCTTCCCAAACGCCACTCTACGCTCACCCGATCTGACGCCATGTGATTTCTACCTGTTGGGGTTCATAAAGAATCGAGTGTATGTGCCTTCACTACCAGCTGACCTAAGTCTTAAGCTGACCTACCCAACCTAAGAAACAGGATTGAGGCAGCTGTTGCAATAATTACCCCAAAAACACTAATTAACGTTTGGGAAGAACTGAGCTATCGACTTCATCCTCATGTGTGCCGTGTGACGAAAGGTGTTCACATTGAACACTTGTAAGCTTGTAGGTAAAACTGTTTGAGTTGCTCTTTCATTTTATGTATTAATTATAATTTTAAGTTTTTTATAATAGATACTTCAAAGCGTTAAACCCCCGATATTCATTTAGAAACACCCTGTATTTAAAAATGAGCGTCGCATTTTATGCTAGTGTCAAGCGCATATTGCTATATATTGCCCCAATCTTGGGACAATATTGCATTCATTTGCACGAAATATCGTGCTGCTATTTTTCCAATATTGGAAATAAATATTTAGCCAATATAATCGAATTAAATCAATATCGACATTTCATTAGAATTATTTTCAATGTATGGCTAATACAGGGTAAGTAAAACTGATTGCCCTGATTACAAATAACAATAACTTCATTGTAAACAATGATCGGTAGAAACACTCTAAGCAAGTCATAGAAAGAAGCTGAAAGTTTTCTTTGCATACTTCATAACTGATCCATGTGGCTCTTTTGAGTCATATACAAAACATCCATGAAATCGACCAACCAATCAATCCATTTTGCGCCAGATAATGTGAATAAAGTTTGTATAGACTCATGTCATAGACTCGATTTACTCATGTCAATGTACACTCTAAAAATGACACTTTCCAAACTGAGCAAAAAATACTCAGATCTGAGTATGTCGCATAGTCAAAATGGCTTCGAATCAAAATTACTCAAGTTTGAAACATGTATATACTCATTTCTGTAAACATGCACACACTCAAGAGAAAAACATCATGTGCTCCTATTTGAGTATGTCCATGTTTCAAAAATGTGTATGAACTGATCCTAATCATTTTTGAGTATGTCCACATTTTAGTATTCTGAGTATTTCTGGTATTCCAGAATTGAAAGCATTGGGTGTTCATATTTGAAACAAAAAGTTTCATAACAAAATGAAAACATCGATTTACTCAGATTTGAAAGTATCATTTTTCTCAGTGCATTTTCTAAGTGCACTTTCAGTTGGACCATTTTTATAGGCAAAGAAGGAATATCTCCACAAACAGAAGTTAAGAACAATGCATTCACATTGTCTGGGGAAAAATGGTCTATCACTTTGATATTTTCTGTGTGACTAAAAAACGCTACATAGAACAATTATGAAGTACGCAAACAAAACGTTGTCCTTTTTCTGTAATATTACTTAAGGCGTTTTTACCAATTACTTTTACAATTAAGTTATTGTCATTTGCAATCAGGGCAATCATTTTGACTTACCCTGTATTTCTGCAAATTTGGAGTTTCATTGGAAATATTGCCAATGTAAAGCCAGTTATTTGTACAATACAGTTGTTTCATTGAAAGTATTGTCAGGCTAAAACAAATATTTGCACAATATTGGGATTGTTGCCTTTATAATGGCTAAACATTTCTTATGAATATTGACGCAATATTTGACAAAGTGTCAACACTCCAATATTTGAGTCATTGAGTGCAATATCGGTCCAATACAAGATAAGGCCAAGGTACAGCCAATATTTACTACCTACTACAGTATAATCATTTAACTCTTAGTTCGTACAAACAGAGGCGGATCCAGCCCTCCATTTAGAGGGGGGTCATGTCTATTTTGGAGGAAGGAGGAGGGGGGGGTCAGATATCTTCATGACAATTTTCGTATCTTAAGTCCAAATTCGCTATTTTCTAACCTAAACTGAATTCATATTCATTTCTAAATGCATGAAATTTTCAGCATATTTGTAATCCAGTGTTTCTACTGGTTAGAACTTTTTTCAGGGGAAATACCAGTAATTTTTTATAACAAAAACCCTTCTTATATTTGATCGTGCGATTAAGCAAAAAATTCAATAAGAAATTACTGCTATTTTCTCTGAAAAATTCTTTGAGCCATAGCAGCCTTGGTAAATGTATAAAATTTGTAGGTTCTATGTTCTATTCAGATGCCAAGAAATAGGAGTTACCATTTTCATTTTTTATTTTATTTAATTTTACAGAAAATGTTACCAAAGTACACATTTTAAGCCGACTTTTGAGGCTCAACAGTCATCGAAATGTCGCCTTTTGAAGTTGCAATTGGATATGATTCAAGATGTACGACATTTATAGAAAAATATAAAACGTTGTTCGATTCTTTGATGCTTAAACAATAACTGCAATTTTTCATGCATTTCTGTATAAAAATAACTTTGTGAATGTATCAATAAGATTAGCATTTTTAACGGAGAAAAAAATATATATCAAAACACCTTTTATATATATTTAGATTAAAAGAAGTATTATGTTATAGAAATGTTCTTCGTTTAGAGGGGGGTCATGACCCCCATGACCTCCCCCTTGGATCCGCGCTTGCGTACAAAGTACTAAGTATAGCTTCGTATATTCAACGATTTAATCAGTTTTACTTTATATATATTTTACTTACCCATCATACGTAGTATAGGGTAAGTCTTGTAATCGTTTTGAAAATCGAAAAAAATTTTCACGGATTTACACGGTTCAGACACTGGAGATTCCGAAAAACATATTTTTAGAAAAACAAAAATTGCCGTCCGTCTGTGTGTCTGTGAGTCTATATGTCTGTGTGTGTCTGTAAACGCTCTATCTCCCAAAAAAATCGAGATAGAGACTTGAAATTTGGTGTGTACTTAGTATCTAATAATGGGAAGAAGTTTATTGAATTTCAGTAACCTCGATTATCCGGAACTATTTTTTTTCGGACTCCCGAAATATTTGTTCTGATGAAAGGTACATAAAAATTTTCGAAATTGTTTATTTTAAGGAGGGAATATAAAAGACAATAAAAAAACATAAATTTTGCATAAAGAATGAAGTTGATCGGATAATTAGTTGCTGAGATATTTGTAATCCTATTTTCCACAGTCTTCGATTTTTCCTGACCCTGTATTTCATTCAAGTTTCAATTCAAAGATGTATTTTAATTGGAAATGAGACGCTTAATCTGACGCAGTAAACCGTTAGTTAATATGATTATCAATTTTGGATTAATAGATCATTTAATGTTCACGACGTCATCAAGCCACGATTTTATTCGAATTGCAATGCATTTTATAAATAGTTTACACCTGTTTTATTTTCATATTTTATATTATGCATATCCATGATGAGTAAGGATTACGGTGACCCCCAACGACTAGTTTTCTTAGCAGTAAAGCATAAACAGTATTGGTAGAAGATTTGTAAATCAACTTCCCTCCAGCTTTATTATTGAACTATTTTATTTATTCTTGCCGATCATAAATCATTACGCAATGAGGCATTGTGTGCGTGAAAAGTCCACGCCCACTGAATAGAAATAGATGGTGTAGGGGGACCTAGCAGTTACGACCATGTAACCATACATCCCTTCAGAACAGCATTCTGACAAAATATCCAGAACATGATATCCGTACTAAAGAAAAAGCACACCAGATTCATTATATCCATTAAAGGTCCTGTAAAGGCGTGCATAATAAGCGAATCTTCGAAAGAAAGAAAAGTGATGTCTTTCTTTCTTTCTTTTCAAAATGGGTATTATTTTCTTCAAGAGTCACACAAGCTGACATGGCAGAGAAAAGACAAAAAAAAAAAAAAAAAAAGCGATTTAAATAGGCCTGAATAGATGGCCTTCTTTCAAATTTTTATTCTTGTAAAGATGAATTAATCTACGCGACGGATAAAAATAAACGAAGAGCGTGTTTTAAGGAAAATTTATTATACATAATTTAATATAATACATGATTTTAGAACGATATTTTTTATTACTTTTGATTCTTCATTTTACTTTACATTTATTTTTGTTTTATATATTTTCAGATAAATTTACGATAAGAAATTCCGCCTGTCGGCACTTTTGCTGGACTTTCATGTTGAAAATATATTTTCTTTCAGCATTTTTTTTAAATATGGTAACTTCTTATAGACTAAAGATTAGTTCTTATAAAAGTTCTTATAAAACATCTATTTCAGTTTTGTATTATAAAGCTCACTATTTTGATATTCTCGGCCAACAGACACAGGTAGATTTCGAAGACGCAAACCGTGGGGCGTCTGTTTATATATAATTGCAGAAGAAAGACCTATTTGCTATCATGCGGTAGTTGGAACAACCCACTTTGAAATATATCTCTGCCTGTAAGCGAAGCCAGCAAGGATTTTTTTTTTTTAATTTTTTTTTATTATTATTTTTTTAATTTTTTTTTTTTTTTTTTTTTTTTTTTTGCTGTAAGAGTTGCCTTATAAAAAACGTGTCAATATAAAAGCTGTAGATAATATTAAGATGATGTATAATAAATTTAAGCGGATTTGATATCCTGTGAATTGACGAAATTGTGAATTTTTTCTTGTGAAACCCCTACCCCCCCCCCCCCCTTGAAGGCATTTTTAATGAAATCAAAAATCTGTCATACAAAAATTTTTGGCCCTTTTCCTAGGCGTAATAATAACTTTAAACGGATTCGATATGTATCAAAATTAAGAAGTTATGAGTTATTTCCTGTTTCCACAAAAAGCTCCCTCCCCTATTCCCCCCCCCCATCTTCCCCCCTGTTTCAATTTTGCCCATTAACAAACTTGACCGAGATTTTATGCCGCTTGATTTTATGTATCAGTTTGAAAGAGATTTGTGCAGAATTATGGCAGTTACCGTGTCCATAAAAAAGTGATATAGATAGATAGATAAAGTTTTGAATGGGGGGTGGTTTTGAGTTCTGAGGAGTCATGATCGGTGTAGATCTGCAAAAAATTTTCAGGAATTCCAACTTAGGGGGTAATGTAATAGGTAGTATTTCTTACGAAATCTACCTAATTAGCGTACTACAATATTAAAAGTAAATTTTCTTTTAATATTTGTAATATGCTAATTTTAATACAAAATATTGAGTTTTGTAAAACTCTCAACTACACGTTTTAGAAGAGAAAATACTTTTAGCTTTAAGAAGTTATCATATTTTGTAAAGAAAATTTGCTTTCACCAAAGAATAGTCATATTAATCGTTGACCATGTTAAATAAAATTTTGAATTAATATATAAATAAAATAATATATTAATAATTTTATTTATCTATATACTTAAAAAAAACTTGTTAACTCATCTTTGGTGCTAAGAAAATTTGTTTGACCCATGTATACATATTGCAAGATTCCTTAACAAAAGTAATAACTATAGAAATATTCAACAAAACTTTTTCATCCATTAAAAAAAATTCTTACCCTAAGGTTATAGAAAATTAAAGAATCTAGTCTTTTATAGAAGATAAATCAGAAAATTAAATTAAAAAAGAAATTCATTTTTCTTCATGAAAACAAAGAAATGATATAAGAATAAAGAAGGTATCATACTCAAGAGGAGAGAAGAGAACATCCAAGAATAAAGAAGACTGCTAAACTTTACACTTGAAAAAGTCGATTCTCTTTTCTTTGAAAACGATCTTTAAACTTTTTGAAAAACATTTTTAGAGGCTGGAGACTGAATTTTTTTTCAGCTTTGTGTTTCTTTAATTAGTTTTAACTTTTAACACTTATTTAAAAGAAAAAAAAATGTTATTCCGATATTTGAAAGAAAACGACTTGAATTTTTATTTCTAGTACTTGTTTAAATAATCTATCCTTTGTAGCAGGTCAACACTGGTCCAATACTAAGCGTAATTGTCATTGATTGGCATAAAATAATTCCTCATTATTAGGGTGTTTATATTTTGCAAAATGTGTGCAAATTTTCAAGAAGTATTTCTCCAATGTGAAGGAAACAAAGTCAATATTGTGGAAATATTGGTGTCTCACTGGAATATTTTTCCAACGTAATGCCAATACGTAATTCGCTAAACATTGCTTTTACAATGGGAATTTTTTTAATGAAACGTCAAAGTTGTACAAATATGGGCTTTAAATTGAAAACATTTCCAATGGAATGACAATATTGCACAAATATTGGCTTTACATTGGAAATATTTCCAGGGAAATGCCAATATTACCCCAATATTGGCTTTAGTTGCATTATTGGCGAAACATTTCTTGACAATATATGCGCAATATTAGCAAAAAAATATAAATACCCCAACATTAGAGGAATATTTCATACCAATATTGAGCCAATATTGGCTCAATGTTTATAAAACATTGATATATGTTGGGAAGAGTAGGGTAAAACCGGGTACCCTGTTTTATCGCTGATGGGTGCTACCCTGTGGACAGCACCCGTGTTAACTATATCCCTTAGCGTTACCTAGCAGTGTGCCATCGGCTTTTGAAGTGAGTTAATGTCCATGAACTGCTATTAAAAAGAAATTCATCTCAAAAGTTTTAATTTTTTGCCGACTTCCCTGCTTTTTAAGTAAACCCAGACTGGCGGATAGATTAGGTAAGTAACTCACTGTTTTCTATAGCTTTCACACGATATTTTGATGCCAAGTAGAAGTGTGTACGTTCACCTATCCAGGAGAAAAATATTTAGTTGATAAAGCATTGATATATGTAGGAAAGAGTAGGGTATAACCGGTTTTACCCCACTGTTTAATTACCGGGTACTCTGTATGGCAAAGTCCTGATATACCAAAATGAACAATTGTTCTTCGAAAAGAGCCGAGGTATAATGGTGCATTGCATGTACCGCAATAATCGTAGCTGTTTCCTGAAAATAAATTAATCTACACAAAAGGCATACATATGTTTTAAAGTTTGAATAAAAATTTATTACATTGAAGCTTTCTGTTACTGGCAGTGTGAATACCTAAGTGTTGATTAATACCCGGTTTTACCTTACCACTAAAATTTGTAGCTGTTTCAGAAGGTTCTAGAAAACGCCTTTTCCCAAGTAGAGAAGAACTTTCCAGTGGCAACAGCCGTCGTTTTTCAATAGCCCAGATGTCCCCAAACACCTTTGTGGGGTGTTCCGATTTTTCCGCCCTTCTATACTTTTGTCAACAAAGGAAAACCCTTAGGTACCCGGTTTTACCATACTTTCCCCTACATTGATATCTGAAAATCGTTTAATAATATTTTATAAAAAATGCATAAAGGTCACAGCGGCATATGATATTGAGATAAGGAGGTGTGAAGACCAACTGCGTAATGTCGGACTTCATCATCAAGTTTCTCAAACCAATGTCAAGTGTCTCAATACTTGACAAGTCTAGCTGTTGGAATTGAGCAATAAAAACCCGTCCCCTACAGGAAACCATGTTGCAATAATCGGATGAACATAGTTGGTACAACTTTTAAAATAGTCATTCCCGGGTATCCTCTCTATATTCACTTGGAAGAGGCTACAGGGCCTGCAGAAATCCATGAGATCCCTGGCCAAATCCACCCCCATGCTTAACAGTTGGCAGAAGATAATCCTGATAATTTACTTGCTGCGGTTTTCTCCAGATTTACACAATCAGTACACAAAAGACTCCTCTAGCAGAGATTTGGTTTTCATGAAGCTCCCTTCTAACTGTAACTGATTTCTGGATCCTCCAGATATTGGATTCATTTTGGACGCGGTGATCTTTTTATTTGATGCACCAATCCTCTTCAGCGAACAAGGATCTCCTCAGTGAGCTCGAGTTTCGTTAACTCTTGTTATTTTGCGGAAGACATTTTCCTTTCTATTTGATATGCTGTTATGATTTTAGAAATAAACACTTACATCTGCTGTTGTATCGATCGAATTTTCAGGCAGGTGTGCAAAATCGTGAGATTTGGCCTCATTAATAATTAGATCACACGGGAGTCATTCACTCAGAATTTCACATGACACAACATTATGGTCAGCTGAATTCACCTGATCTTTCTCAAGGGGACCGCATTGTTGCTTCGGCAATTTTCCGCTCTCAAGTTGAAAGAATTGTCTATTTGTTCATTGCTTATCAAATTCAACCAATGAGTAGGAAGGATCATACCAACCTAAAGATATACGTACATTTTCGATCCACTCCATATACGGTAGATAACCGTTACAAATAATTTAGAAAACCTGTTCGCACCGCAACTTTTAGAGTCGAGTGAACATGCTTTGTATAATATGTGTTGCTTATTTCATTCCCATAAGATATTGCCATAAAAGTCTGACAAGTGTGGCATCTTACACAATCAACACAACACTAGAATTACCACACCTTCATACTGGATTTCTAAGGGTAGAACAATATAATATCCCCTATTTACCGTAAAAAAACGTTTGGTAACCAGACTTGCTTTTCTTGAATATCAAACACATTCATCAACACCACTCATAATGCTCTCTGTTTCTATTATTTTGATCACCACCAATTATACTGACACATTTTCTTGTAACAAATACGCGAATGGTTTAGACTACTGTCATCACTTGTTTGCTACAGTGAGTGCTATGTGTTATAAACAATTTACAAATTATTTATCCAACTATTTTTTTTTTCGAAGTAATTTACAAAATTTACTTTTGAACTGAATATAACAAATACTGCTTTTTTATGAAATACAAAATATGCTGTGTCTTCTTTAATTTCATTATCTATTTTCTTGATAAATTGAATTAATTAGCAATTAAAATTATCCCAGAACGGCCACACTTTAAAAAATAATTACTTTTCATTCAGTATAAAATAAGCAATTTTACTCAAATTATTAACGCCTCATAAAATGTTATTACTGTAATTGGACTCATAAGTTGATTCTTTCAAGCACATAAAAATGAACATTTAGTTATTTATCTCAATGGATATATTTACTCATGGGAGATTTTTTTTGCCATCTTCAGTTTAATTAATTTTTTAATTAAAAAAGAAGAATCATTTATGCTACGCATAAACACAATTCTTTTGTCGTTATGAACTTATTTTTCAAAATTTATAGTATTTTCCAATTTCTAAATACAGACTTAACACCAAAATTCAATATCTTAGAAACATTGATGATAATTCAAACAGTAATAGTTCAACGGATGTTGAATCAAGTGATGATAATTGAATGCGGGTATTGATCATTGCATCCCTTATTCTAGAATTCTGCAATTACCCTCAAGGATTTATTATACCGGTTGTTTCAAAAGATTGAACGATTAAATTACTTCAAACGAAACGATCGTATAGTTATGGTATGGAAATTTGAAAATGCATGAAATAATGTTTATTTCACTCTGTCACAATTTATGTCAAACGACACACTGCAAAACATTTTTTTTTATCACGTTATTTCATTAGTCAGTCATGCGTTATCTCCTTATGTTATAAGTATAAACCATGAAAAGTCTGGAAAAATTTTATATAGTACACAATAGATTTTTTATGGTTTTAGAAGGCAACCATAGAAAATGTTAGTTGACGTTCAGCATAAGCGACGAATTTTGTAACATTAAGGCTGTTCTCAAATCCAAACTGGCTACTTTATGACACATTTTTTTATTCATTTTTACTCGCAAATGTATCAAATTGGCAGGTGTTCTTATTCAGAAATTTTGTAATCGAAACACGTTTTCCATTTATTGGTAAAAGCAGAAGATCTTTCAGAAAATGCTGTCAAGTCGGCGTTTTGTACTGAATTCCCGACACGGCAACACTAGAGAGGAGAAAAACGTGTCATCACGTGACTCGACTCGCTTATATCTCGATAAATGATTTGTTTGTCAAAAAATGGAAAACTTATTTCGATTCCAAATTACTTCAATAGTCAGGCTTGTCAATTTTATGCCTTTGCGTTTAAAAATGAGCCAGAAATTGTGTCAGAAAGTTTCGCATTGTTGAACGGGTCATTGGAGAATCTACTGTCACAGGTCACAGCTTTTAAAGACATTTTATCAAAAAAATTAACATTAGATTGAATCTAGTATTCACATTTCTTTTAAAAAGAGCACGGAGGATTTGCTGAAAAGGGCACTTATATTGAGTAAAGGGGCACATTTTGTTGAGTTTCTCATTGGATTTATCATTTGTCAATTCTGAGGAGTGGGGATTTTAACTCTAAACCATTATTAAGTCCTAAATTTCCTGGAAAGCATCTCAAGGATAGGACGGGGGAAGCCACCTCTGGATTCACTGGCATACATTATCAAGGTAAGCAGAAATTGTGTTGTATTTTTAAGAATATCACAACACAATTTCCGCACTCCATTTTACGAATATTCCACTTATGGAAACATGTGCCGTTCTGGGTCGATTTTGAAATGGAAAATGCATTACAATTTGAAAACACAATACAATATGCAGTTGCTGCATCTGTTTTTTTACATTGATTTAGAACTTACAACACGTACCCATTGACATGGTAAATGATCGACCGTAACTTTCCTTTATTTATTAGCTGTGACCTGTGGTAAATTAACTGACAGTAACTAAGAAATGATTGACCGTAGAGTCAATCAGAGCAACAGAACTTCTGTTTTCAAAAGTCCATGTGATTTCTGGGAGGAAAAGGGGGGGGGGGTGAGGTAGGAGAGGAAAAAGTCAAATATTTTGACAAAAAACAATAGAGAACGCAAAGAAGCTACTGGGAAAAGAGGCAGAACACTTTTACCATGTCTAAAAAGGGCAGGGTGTATCGGCAGTTTAAACGAAAAGGACAGGGCGCAGCGCCCTTTGAAAAAATTCAAATGGGAACACTGATTGAATCAAATAGACGAAATGAAATATGAACTAGTCTCTTTGCATGAAAGTTAAAAGAGAAAATTTCACGATCACCACCAAAACCTTCCTTTGAGTGTATTTAATTGAAAAGGTCTGAATACATATGAAAAAATAAAAACAAAACGGCATAAATAAAGAATTCATAATTTAGTAGCCAGGGCAAAATGCATGCATATAATGGAGGCACCCTGGTTTGCTCTGACCAGGGAAAATGTACATATATGCACTAATGATGCATTATTTATTAACGGATTAAGAAATAAATTATTTCTGGGAAATGTGATAAAACAATAATTAACAGACATTATCAGCAGAAAAATTCAAAAATATTTTGCCAGCATAATTTGTACCCTTTATTTGATAGACTTTTGTAGGATTTTATTCAATCGACTAAAAGACATATTATTTGTATTTTATAAAAGTGCGCAAATCTGCCATACTGTGTTGCTATTATTTTGCTCAGTTTTCATACGGAAGTTAAGCCATGAAGGATTTCATCCTTTCAGGGGTAAAATACTTTTAGTATTAAAATGTTGAAATGATTGAATGGTAACAGAATTTACGAATAAATTTACTTCAAAATAAATAAAAGCTTTTCTTCCGGTACATTATAAAAGCAAAATTTTATTCCAAAATTCTGGTGACATTGTGGGATTTGGAGATTAATAGTAAGTGGAATATATAATTCCACCAAACTGTTAAAAATTTGCAGCAAACTGTCCAGTCATTTGACCGTTTTTGTAGAAAACATTTACATAACTGTAATTTAACTATATTCTAACCATAAAATGAGCAATAATATGGTCAGAATATAGTTAAATTACGGTTATGTAACCGTTTTCTACAAAAACGATCAAATGACTGGGCAGTTTGTTGCAAATTTTTAACAGTGACCCTTCAAGGTCTTAAACATATCATTATCTTTCCGTGATACTTCACACTACATTAGGTAACTTAATTATTAAGAGAAGCTCATCATATTATTTTATTATTCCACAACAGAATTCGCTAAGTATCAAATGATTATAACTATACTCCATATTTCAACGATGACAAGGATATTTTACCGTTAAATATGTTGTGAAGAATATCCTTCAATGTAAAAAATCTATTATCTATACTAATAAAAGAAAGTTTCACTCTGTGTGTCGGCAATGGATAGCAAAATCTAGCGCACCTGGAAGTCTGAAAATTTCGGTGAGGATAGTTCAAGGCATGCCCTGATGCACCTGAGGCTTAGATTTTTAATATTTTGATAATTAGACCAGATATTAACTAAAAACTTATTAAACGTCGCGAAAATACGATCTTTTAATCTGAAAATGGCGCTAAAGAAATACGAAAACCGCAATAGTAACAAAAGATTTAATAATCGCAGACGGTAAAATTTTCTCATTTTCACTTACCCTCAAAAAATATTAAGAAAACTATTTGAGGTATAGATTTAAAACTCACAATATATATGTAAAGTATTGTTATGATTCCAAAAATCCAAATTGTTTTAAAAAAGATTAAGAGATTTAAGGTTATTATACGGGACCGGACAACGCCGAGGTGAGGTAGTGAGAATATATAAAAATGAATTCCGCAAGTATTGCATACTCGGTTGTAGTGGGTAGCTACCCAGCTACCCGCCCGGGCTGGTTTAAAAAAAAAACCCGGGTTTTTTTATAACCCTGGTTGCATAGGATTGAAGTGTGATATGAGGAAAACCTCTAATAGTATAAAAGAAAAAACTTCATATTTGTTCATTTTTAAATTTAAAACAATTGACTAAATCTAAATTTTAAAGACTTGAACAGACTTAAACTTTATAAAAAGATAATTTTGGAACATCAGTTATATACTAGTTACATTATTATTTGTAGCTAAATAGCATATTCTGTCGCGTTGTAATCAACATTCTACAGCGCACTGTTGCAATAGTCAAACACACTCTAAAAAGAATCGATATATACGAATATGCTTTTCGCTCAAGAATGTTACAATGTCGAGGACATTTAAAATTTCTGAAATTTTATTAAACCCAATCTCTTTAACGACTCAAGAAAATGCTTTGAAAATAGCTTTTTGTGAAAGAAAAATTCGCTTTAGGAAAAAAACGTACATGGATATGAATATGTATTACATTTATTATGTTTTCACGTAGCTTCAACAAGTGTTCAACAATATTCGCTTTTTCTTTTTTGTCAAAACATTTCATATCGATATATTTACGCCTTTGATTTCCACATAAAAACATTTTAGTCTATTTATATGTTTGATTTATCATATCGATCTGATCATTTTGCATTTATTATACATTAAATTATTTGATTCAAATTTTGCTTTTGCCACTGTTGGTAAAATTACAGAGCTTCATATAAAAAAATAAAAATAAAGTTTAATAGTAATAACAGTGTCTAACGCTGACAGCAGTATAGATATTTCTGCCGTATTTCACATTTCAATGCAACTCAGAAAAAAATAACTAAAACCAGGACTATTATCATACTGCATTTGGCGTATGGGTAGCATCACAGTACTACTGAGTTCACTCCTCAATATTAAACAGAAAACTATAAGGTGATTCTCAAATGACCTGTTGATTGTTCAACAACGCGAAACTTTCTGACAAATTTTTTGACTCATTTTTAAACACAAAGGCATAAAATTCGCAGGCCTGACTATTGAAGTGATTTGAAATTGGAAAGAGTTTCCTTTCTTTTGATAAATAAATTACTTACCGAGTTATAAGCGATTGGCATCACGTGATAACATGTTTTACCCATTTCTCGCGCTGAACCATTTGAAATTTAATTCAAAATGCTGACTGTGACAGTGTTTTCTGAAAGATCTTCTGCCTTTACTAAAAAATGGAAAACGTGTTTCGATTACATATTTTCTGAATAATAACACCTGTTCATTTCATGCCTTTCAAAACAAAAATGAATTTAAAAAATGTATCTGAAAGTAGCCCCTTTGAATTTGAGAACAGCCTTAAAGTTAAAACTACAGGGTGTTTCATAAAAGAGGGGCAAAACTTTAAGAGGTGACACAACCTTGACTCAAAGGGATTATCCTCGTCGTGTGGAATTCGCCCGCTTGTTTCGGCAGCAGAAAACGGTAAATTCAGATTTTGGGGCAACTGTACTTTTCACGGAAGAATGTACTTCACACGTCCAGACGCATTTAACACCCACAATCAACATGTATGGGCGGGTGTAAATTCACACATGCCACTTATTCACATGCTCATCAGCAACGTTTTCCAATCAATGTTTGGGCAGGTATTATCGGAGATCACCTACTCGGACCTTACAGTGGCTCGCAAAAGTTTTGAGACGATATGTTTTTCTGTCCTAACTTTTTCTGTAAGCAAAATTTCTTAATAATGTAAATTAGTATTTTGTACCCATTTAAAGCTCAACAAAATGCAACATTAGAACAATTGAGATATATGCATGAATTAAAAATAATTCGTAAATTCTCAAAATTACTTTGGAAAGTTTTGAGACGATTCACTTTTTCTAAACTCTTATTGAAATTAAGCGTCTTAATGTAACAAACTACAGTAATATTTAATATTTAATTACATATCCTTTTGCTTTGAGGACTGCAGCACATCATCTGAGCACGGAATTAACAAGGCTTTCTAAAGTGGAGTTTGGTCCTTCCGATTGAAGATCCTGAAGGTGTTCTGCCTTTGAAGAATGCTTCCTTGTCACGACTTTTCTTCCATTGTGTTCCCAAAGATGTTCAATTGGATTGAGGTCAGGTGACTCACTCGGCCAGTCCAAAATTTTAATTTTCCAATTTTACAGTTTACCAATTTATCAGCATTTTGAAGATGTGCTTTGAATCATTATCCTGCTGAAGCATTCATCCACGAAGCATCTTTTTACGAGCATAAGGCAATATGTGATCTTCAAAAATGTTTTTATAAATATTTTGATCTATAATCACATCGATGTGACACATCTCAGTATGTGATCTTTTAAAATGTTTTTATAATTATTTTGATCTATAATCACATCGATGTGTACGAAGGAGGCAACGCCATCATAATGGCAAGCTTCCCAGACCATTACTGATCCATTTCCGTGCTTCACTGTTGGACGTTCGTACCGGCGATCTATTCTGGACGAATATAACGTCGTATTAATCGCCCAAAAAGCACCAGAATGGATCCCCGGTACCAACGTCCAACAGTGAATCACGGAAATGGATCAGTAATGGTCCTGGGAGCTTTCCATTATGATGGCATCGTCCCTCGTACACATCGATTTGATTATGGATCAAAATGTTTATAAAAGCATTTTTGAAGATCACATGCTGCCTTATGCTTGTAAAAAGATGCCTCGTTGATGGATGCTTCAGCAAGATAATGATCCAAAAGACACCTTCAAAATGGGGACAAATTGGTTTACAGCTAAGAAAATTAAAGTTTTGAACTGGCCGAGTCAGTGACCTCACCGCAATCCAATTGAACATCTTTGGGAACACAATAGAAGAAAAGTCGGGACACGGAAGCATTCTTCAAAGGCAGAACTCAATCAGGATCTTCAATCGGAATGGGCGAAAATCTTTAGGTCCACTTTAGAAAGCCCTGTTAATTGCGTGCTCAGACGATATGCTGCTGTCCTGAAAGCAAAAGGATATGCAACTAAATATTAAATATTGCTATATTTCGTTACATTAAGACGCTTAATTGCAATAAAAGTTTAGAAAAACTGAATCGTTTCAAAACTTTTGCGAAGTAATTTTGCGAATTTCCGAATTATTTTTAATTCGTGCATAGGTCTCAATTATTCTAATGTTGAATTTTGTTGAACTTTAAAAGGGGTACAAATTACTAATTTACATCATTAAGAAATTTTGCTTATAGAAAAAGTCAGGACAGAAAAACATATCGTCTCAAAACTTTTGCGAGCTACTGTATCTTCTGCCAGAACGCCTTGACGGGGAAAAATACCACGTCTTTTCTGAAACAGGTGCTGCCAGACATATTGAATGTCGTTCCCCTGCACATCCTACGAGTAATGTGGTTCCATCAAGTTGGAGAACCAGCCAATTATATACGAGGCGTGTGAAACTATCTGGATATAACATTTCCCAACCATTGTTATATTTGGAGAGGTGGTCTGGTAACTTGGCTATCGCGCTCACCAGATCTTTCATGTTTCGATTTCTTTTTGTGGGGACAACTGTAGGCTCTTATGCAGGAGACCCCCATTGAATCTGCAGAAGACCTCGTCGCCAGACTTTCGGCCGCTGCAGGGGAAGTGCGTGATATGCCTGTTGTTTTTCTGAAACTTCGCCAATCCTTTCTTCGCCGTTGTACCGCATACACAGACTCTTTCGGTCACTGTTTTGAACACTTATTGTAATCACATAGCATTAAACTTGCTTTTGTCACTTAATCGTTCTTTGTGTGTTTTTGCCTCGCATAACAGCATCACCTTTGGCGCCCTCTACCACATTTGCGTTTGAATTCCGACCATGCATTCTTTGATGAAAGTTGTTTTTTTTGGATGTGTACTATTACCTCTTAAAGTTTTGTTCATCTTTTTTGAAACACCTTGTATATTTTGGGCTACATTTTATGTACCGTTACATCACAGAAGCAGAAAAGTTTCCTATGATCTGCAACATACATTTATGGTTGTTCTCAAATAAAAACTGACTATTCACAGTGAGTTTTGCAAAGTTTCTGCATTTAAGTATAAAAATGACTCCATGGATTCGTTAGAAAATTGTGCATGGTTGAGCGGACTTTTTTTCTTTTTTGAGACCACCCTTAAGTACTTAGAAATAACCTGCAATAGTATTCGAAATGTGAAAGGGAGGGGGGGAGGAGACTTTATATATATATTTTTTGTAATGAAACTTTTTCAGGTGATCTATTTAAATTTTTATAATACGCACATATTACGCCGACAAAATAACACTATAAGTAACTGCTCAAAACGTAAATAAACAAATATTAGTCAAAATATTATCTTCGGACTAAATAAAATATCAGCGACATCCGTCTTTTATGTTGTATTTTCTACTACGGGGCTAAAAAATTATTTATTCCCGACTTAAGTGTGTTAACCAGTGCGATCTCAAATTCCCCTCGCTAATGTTAAAGTTATACGCATAGGATGCATTCGTATTTTTAAAATATCTCATTAGGAAATTAATGTTTTTAACTTATTTTATCTGTGTATTCTTTGAATGTCTCCTTTTTTTTCAGCTGTCCAAATACTTCTAAAATATATTCTTAATTTTATTTGTAGTGTTAAAATATTACTCACAGCGTTTCGCTAAGATTTTAACACATGAAACATTAAATTAAGCATATATTTTTTTAATATTTTAGCATCTAAAAGAAAAGAGACATCCGGTTCCAAAAGTAACAGTGTTTCCATAACAAATAATAATAATAATAATAATAATAATAATAATAATAATAATAATAATAATAATAATTACATACAACATTAGAACTTAGCCTTTGGTATCTTATGCCAAAAAAAAAATCATTTTAAAATATTAAAGCTAATACCAGAATTTTCAAAAAATGAATAAAAAACGCTCCTATAAGTTTAACAGTATGCTGAGGGTTTCAGGTGGTTCTCAAATGACCTGCTCAACAACGTGAAACTTTCTCACACATTTTCTGACTCCTCTTCAAATGCATAAGCACAAAATTGACAGGCCTGACTATGGAAGCGATTTGGAATCGAAATGAGTTTTCCTTTTTTGATAAATAGATTACCTATCGAGTTACAATCGATTCGTGTCACGTGACGACACGATTCTCCTTTCTGGCTCTGCTGCCTCAGGAATTTGTTTCAAAGCGCCGACTTTTACAGCATCTGCACCCACGCTTGTTTCCATATATTTCTTTAGTTTGCATTTTCATGTCACTAATTTTATTAAATTATCAAATCTGGAACAATTGGCATGATTGGGTTTTCAAAATTTCATGTAGCTTGCCGCCTAACTATGTTTTAACCGAGGAGCAATTGGCTGGAATCGCATTTATGGTTTGCGGTTAAACTTAGATCGAAATATATGGGCATTCGCATTTCACCTCTGTCTCTCCCTCTAGTAACATAAAAAAAATTGTTGCAATAAGAAGACCACCTCATTAATATCTCATTAATGTCTCATTTTAAAATAAAAAGCCAAACTTCCATGACGCGGCGTGTCTTCTCTGATTTGTGACTTAACATATTTACAGGATGAGAAACTTTTGTTATATGCTTCTGGACGCAATGTACAATTACAATTTACTTAAATTACTGCTTGATCACGAGTATTTTAAATCTTGCAACTTCTTCCGGACATCAACAATATTTCTATAGCAAAAATTCAACATTGCATAACTAAATAATTCTTCTCGGTAAGCTTATCTGTGTGTTGTTAGGATTGTTACCATCGTTAGAACTTCCACTATACAGGGTGAATCTAAACTCTTGGTCAAAACTTTAAGGGGTGATAGTACACATCAAAACAAACAATATTAAATGGGAAACTAAGGGTCCCAACCGTCTTCTGAAGGAGATAGGCGAAGGAGATAGTTTAGGGTCCAAAATTTCAAATGATTATAAAAAACGGAAAAATTGGTAGATTCGTTAGCGGTTTTCACTAAAACTATTATCTTTATGTCAGTATTTTCTTGAAAATAAATTTTGAAGATAAAATTCAAAAAATGCCTATAGAGGGCACTTTAGACTTTGGAATAACAAACAACTATTTTTTACCGTTATTTTTTGTATCTCATTAAATGCTTCCGTTAACAAACTCTTCATATAGCCCCAGAGGAAGAAGTCTAGGCAGGAGAGGTCAGGCGAGCGTGCCTGCCAATTTATCGGTCCACCCCGTCCAATCCATCGCCCTGGATATGCTGTATCCAATGCATTTCGCACATCCGCGCTGAAATGTGCAGGCGCTACGTCATGTTGGAACCACATACCAGCCTTTATGTTCCCAGGAACACTTTCTTGCAGTATAACTGAAAGCACCTCTTGCAAAAATGCCAGATACGTACCGCCGTCCAGGGGCGTTGGCAGAAGATATGGCCCGATCAAATGATCGTGGATAATTCCGGCCCACACATTGACGCTGAAACGCCGTTGATGTGAATGAGGACGGGTGGCGTGTGGGTTCGTGTACGCCCAGTTGTGTGCATTGCACGCATTGAAAATGCCTTCCCGACTGAAACTGCATTCATCGGTGAATAGCACGTGTGCGGCAAAGTCAGGTTGCGCTTTCAACTGTTGGTGGAACCATCGAGAAAAATCGACATGTGGCTGATGGTCGTTTGCTTTCATGGCGTGTACACGCTGCGCATGATAGGGTGGAAGCCTTCGGCTCCTAACACTCGCCAAACCGTCAACTGGCTCACATTTGCGGCGGTGAATACAGCCCGCGTGCTCGTCTCCAGTTGCTCCTCGAATTCACGCAACACATGCTTTTCAAGTTCCGGTGTCCTCGCACTCCTGGTGCGCCCGGTGTCGTGCATACCGCTGACAAACGAACCGGTTTCTCCGAGACGCCGATACAAGCGTTTGAAAATTTTTCGGTCCGGCAAGCGTCTCAAAGGGAATCACTCCAAGTACAATCGGCGGGCCTCCAGGGCATTTCCATCCGCAGCGCCGTAAATGATTTGCATATCGGCCATTTCCTAATTAGTGTAGATGGTTATCCCTACAGCCGTCAAAGAAGAAAACCAAAACACGATGAATGCGGACAACCTGTACTTTTATAGCAATTTCGATCACAGCGCCATCTGGAGGTTACTTCCTTCTGTACTACACATTGCCGGCCAATCGGGTGGCACGGACCGTTACTACGTAATGGCTACGTAACTATAAATTATTGCTTGTTATTTTGCGTGGAGAAATTGCTCATGTTTGTTATGAATAAAATTTTTATTTAATTTTGTCATCCCTCTATCGTTTATTTTACATGTAGGGGGTAGTAGTTTCTGCCTGGTTTACGACACCAAGATCGGGAATAACTGAGCTGGGTTTGTGGGGGGGGGGGGGTTTCAAATTTCAACTCCTGAACACAGTTGAGTTTGCGCTACTTAACCATTCCCAACGATTCAGATTTTGAACTCAAACTTTAAGTCTAAGCTTTTGAAAGCATTTAATGAGATACAAAAAATATAACGGTAAAAAATAGTTGTTCGTTACTCCAAAGTCTAAAGCGCCCTCTATCGGCATTTTTTTAACTTTATCTTTAAAATTTATTTGCAAGAAAATACTGACATAAAGAATAGTTTTAGCGAAAACCGCAAACGAATCGACCATTTTTTTACGTTTTTTATAATCATTTGAAATTTTGGACCCTAAACTTTAATGGTGCCTGTCTTCTTTGGAAGACGTTTGGGACCCTTAGTTTCCTATTTAATATTATTTGTCTTGGTGTGTCCTATCAACTCTTAAAGTTTTGCCCAAGGGTTTAGATTCACCCTGTATAGATAGAAAAAACTAACTTCCATATAGCAATGTGACTTCTTGAGGATGCATATGATAGCTCAAATTTCAATTTCAGAGTATTTAGATCAGAAGATAATCCTTCTTTAAATCTATGGTTATGAAATGAGGTAAAAATTTACCTACAAACAAATGTTTAAATCCCAACAGTTTATTAATTCATGTAGGGGTGCGGACTTCTTTTGATAGGCATAAAGGTCCTTCGAACAGAAAAGTTAAAAAATTCTGCGTTGTATCCTGTTGTTTCCAAATAAAGGGCATCCAATACCTTTAATTATTGCCATTACATATATAAGGTGATCCTGAATTCATCACTGTTAAAAATTTGCTGCAAACTGTCCAGTCATTTGACCGTTTTTATAGAAAATGGTAACATAACCTTAATTTAACTCTATTCTGACCATATTATTGCCCATATTATGGTCATAATAGACTTAAATAAAAAATATGTAACCATTTTCTTTAAAAACGGTCAAATGACTGGACAGTTTGCCGCAATTTTTTAACAGTGATGATACAAACTTTAAGGCTTGGTACAGGACGCTGTAATAATCATTTATTGTATAGGAGACCCGGGTCAGAAATCCACTTATTTAGTCATAATTACAGGTCGTCTCACTCCAATACGAAGTCACTTTTTCGTTCATAACTTTAATATTAGTAAAGTTACTTTAATGGAATCCTTACAATATCTCTTACAATTCATACAAATATGGGTCTGCTGAGAATTTTGTGAAAATATCTTCACTACTGTTAAAGTTATGAACGAAAACGCGACTTCGGATTGGAGTGAGATGCCCTGTAATTTTGAATAAATAAATGGATTTTTGACCCTGGTTTCTTATAGAATAATTGATTGTTACAGTTTCCTGTACCAGCCCTTAAAGTTTGTACAATGAATTCGGAATCACTCTATTAGGTATTAAAGTAGTTATTTTGAATAAATGAGTTACAAAAAGTAGAAATAAATGTGTTTTCTACATTAACTAAGTAATTAAGTATTATTTAAATTTTTGTCATTATATTTTTGTACTTTATTAAAGTTAGCTGCAAGTTCATTAAAAAATATAAAAAAATATGGAAACTTTGCAATTTTTAAATTAAACCTGAAGTTTTAAAATTCATTTAAGTATTTCTTCTCTTCTACTTCCACCAAATAATTTAAGACATAATGATAGAGCCAAATTTCAAAAGGAAAAAAAAAATAATTTAGAAAAATAATTAAGTATAAATATTGCGTAAAAATCATTAAATGACTTTTTAATACTGTCAGCTCTTTTTTACATGATTTATCAATATTTTTGGTCCATAAAGCCAGTACCAGCGAAGTAAGAGGGGACTTGCCTAGGGCCCATATATTTTAGGGGTTTCACAATTTCCTAATCTCCAGTTGTAATTTTATTGAAAAATAAGTCAATATAAAAGAAAGAAAAATCACGTGAAGATTTGAATTTTATGATTATCTTATCTTCAGAATTATTTTTTTAATTATTAATTCATGTATATTTTTTATTCATTATTTTATTCTTATATGACAAATTCCTTATTTATACAGAAATTATTTATACGAATTCTCTGCATAATGATTCTTATTTTTTAACTTATAATTGTGACTACAAGCAGTACATTGCATTTTACTACTTTATGGACCAAAATTAATTATAAATCATGTAAAAAAGTGCTGGCAGTATTAAAAAGTTATTTAATGACTTTTACGAAATTTTTATATTTATTTAGTTTTTGTAAATTAAAAATTTTCATTTGGAAATTGGCTCTACCATTAGGTCTTAAATTATTTGGTGGAAGTAAACGAGACAAAATATGTAAGGAATTTTTAAAACTTCAGGTTGGATTTTTTAATTGTAGATGTTTCATATTTTTAGATATTTATTTAATACACTTGGAACTAAATTTATTTAAAACTTGCAACTAATCTATAGATCCCGTATAAATTATTTACATATTTGTATAAATGTATTTGTATTATATAAATTGTATTAGATAAATTGTATTATATAAATTGTATTACATAAATATTGTATTATATAAATTGTATTATATAAAAATTGTATTATATAAATTGTATTACATAAATATTTGTATTATATAAATGTATTTGTATTATAGAAATATATTACAAATTTGTATAAATGTATCACAAATTTGTATAAATGTATTACAAATTTGTATAAAATCTTTACAAATTTGTAAAGATTTTTTACAAATTTGTATAAAAACTTTATAAATTTCTATAAATGTATGATAATCTACAAACAAGGAGAAAACATTTTCTTTTCCTAGTACCCTAAATTTGGATAACTGTACCCTGCTTAAAATAATTTCTCATTTTAATGAAACAATACGAAAGGCATTAATTATGAAATAACTTTAACTCGGATGAAATCCAATTTTTGTATTTGCATTTATATTTCATCTATCACGTCTTCATTTGTGAGTAGAGAATAAATAAATCTCATAGTAATTTCACATCCACGAGTTGAAATGCAGATCTCTGCATTATCCAATAAATTCTCCACTCGAAAATTTTCGCCAAGCGTGTTAAAGTGATCAGTTTGGTGGGAGTGAATAGCAAGATTTAAGGGTGTCCATTTTACTCCCAATTTACTAGCATTAGGATAATTATATTAAATGCAGCGCATTATTAATAGCATGTATTTCAGACTGTATATAATCCTGTTGAAACAGTTCACGAATAAAAGCGTTAGAATAGCGTTAGTCAAATAATCATGAGATGGAAATATGGAGCACTTCTTTCTCCGAATTCATTATTTTTACTAAGATTTTTTTTTTCTGATGAGATATTTTTTAAGAAAATAATCACGATAAGGAAATAACGATGACTTTATCCAAATTCATTATTTTTACGGAGATTTCTCTGAAGAGATTTTTTTTAGCAAAATAATCACGAGAAAGAAATAGACGATTTTATTTTTCAAATTCATTATTTTTTAAAGGGAGTGAATGGCAAGATTTAAAGATGTTAATTTTACTCCCAATTTAATTGCATTAAGACAATTATATTAACTGCAGTGCATTATTAATATAGCATGTATCTCAGACTGTATATAATCCTGTTGAAACAGTTCACTAATAAAAGCGTTAGAATGTGTTAGTCAAATAATCATGAGATGGAAATATAGAGCGCTTCTTTCCCCGAATTCATTATTTTTACTAAGATTTTTTTTTCTGATGGGATATTTTTAAGAAAATAATCACGATAAGGAAATAACGATGACTTTATCCAAATTCATTATTTTTCTGATATTTCTCTGAAGAGATTTTTTTTTTTAGCAAAATAATCACGAGAAGGAAATAGACGGTTTTTTTTTTCCAAATTCATTATTTTCAGCGAGATTTCTCAAAAGGGATATACTTTTCAGTAAAATAATCATGAAAAAGAACTATACACGATTTTTCTAAACTCATTATTTTTACGGGGGGTTTTACGGAGATAATTTTCGCCAAGTGTGTTAAAGTGATGGGAGTGAATACCAAGATTTGAGGATGTTAATTTTACTCCCAATTTTCTAGCATTAGGACAATTATATTAAATGCAGCGCATTATTAATAGCATGTATTTCAGACTTATGTAATCCTGTTGAAACAATTCACTAATAAAAGCGTTAGAATTGGGTTAGTAAAATAATCATGAGAAGGAAATATGAAGCACTTCTTTCCCCAAATCCATTATTTTTACAAAGATTTTTCTAATGAGATATTTTAGTAAAATAATTACTATAAGGAAATAACGATGACTTTTTCCAAATTGATTGTTTTTACAGAGATTTCTGTAAAACAAATTTTTTTATCAAAATAATCACGAGGAGGAAATATTTTTTTTTCCAAATTCATTATTTTTACTGATATTTCTCTAAAGCGATATACTTTTCAGCAAAATAATCATACAAAGGAACTATACACGACTTTCCAAAATTCATTATTTTTACGAAGATTTCTCTGAAAAGATTCTTTTTAGCAAAATAATTACGAGAAGAAAATATAGACAGTTTTCTCTAAATTCATTATTTTTACTGAGATTTCTCTAGAGAGATTTTTTTTTTTAAATCCGTGATTTTCTTATCCGGGTTCATTTTTGTGTGAGACTTCCTATATTTTTTTTATTTATTAAGAAGAAAACTATTCCGGGTTTTATAGTAAAAATTGTTTATCTTGCGGTGTATTATAACCTCTCTCCGTTTGTTGCTATTATCGAATTTTTTGGTTCCAGGTACACTGCGAAAGATCCAGGTACACTGTTGGATAAAAAAAGACAAATGTTTTTTTAATCAACGAAACTATAATGTAACTACGTACAAAATTAAGCACTAATCTCTTTCTTTTTACCCAGGATTCCAAAAAAACATTCTTTATCTTTAGAAACCCTAGAAACTAATATATTTTCGAGATTTAAAGAAGCATTTATAAAAATATACTTTCTTTTGCTGCAACTGATTTTCGGAAGTTTTTCAGAGTAGTTTTAATAGTGTATTAATCAGTTTTGTCAAATCGGAATATCGGTTTTAAGGACGCTATCAATTCTCAATTAAACAATTTTAGCTGCATAACTGAATCTATACATGCAAGAGTAACTAAATAATATTAATTTTAATGTTAATATTAATGCTGTTATTTATCATGTTTATCTGTAATACATGTTTGTTGAACATGAAAATGTTTACTTGACAATTGACAGCATCTTAAAACCGATATTTTTGGTTGAGAAGATTGATTAATACATTAATAAAAACTACTTGGAAATGTTTTCGAAAATCAGTGGCAGCAAAAAAAACCATTGTCTTTGTAAATGCTTCTTTATATCTCAAAAATATATTGGTTTCTAGGGTTTCTAAAGATAAAGCTTTTTGGAATCATGGGTACTTCGGAGAATGTTATTGTATATTTTTGTTCGTGGTTATATTATAGTTCCTCGATTAAGAAACAAGAGCAGGGAAGACCGAGCTATGCTCGGTCAAAATTAGCTTTGAGTTCAAATATCATGACCCATGATCAAAACGATTCGCTAATCAAATTTACTCGAACATGTGACCAAGCCCAATTGTCTTCTCGTACACGAAACCCGTAGAATATAAAATTTAGTCAAAATAGTCTCAGCCGTTTTTTAGATAAAATTAGCATGACCCACAGTGACCCAAAAATGACCCACAAATCGGATTTTCTCGAGCATGTGACCTAGCCCAATGATTTTCTCGAGGCCAAAACCGTAGGATACAAAATTTAGTTCAAATCGTCTGAGCCGTTTTTAAGATAAAAATAACTTGACCCATAATGACCCATGACCAAAATGACCCAGTAATTAAATTTCTGGAACATCTGCCCTAGCCCAACAGTCTTCTCGTTCCCAAAAGCTGTAGGATACTAAATTCAGTTCAAATCCTCTGAGCCGCTTTTAAAATAAAAAAAGCTTGACCCATAATGACCCATGACCAAAATGACCCACTAATTTAAATTTCCCGAACATGTGACCTAGCCCAAAAGTCTCCTCGTTCTCTAACACTGTAGGATACTAAATTTAGTTCAAATCTTCTGAGCCGTTTTTAAGATAAAAATAGCTTGACCCGTAATGACCCATGACCAAAATGACTCACTAATCGAATATTCTCGAACATGTAAACTAGCACAACTGTCTTCTCGTGCTCGAAAACCATAGGATGCAAAATTTAGTCTAAATAGTCTGAGCCTTTTTTTAGATAAAATTAGCTTAACCCACAGTGATCCAAAAATGACACACTAATCGAGTTTTCTCAGACATATGACCTAGCCCGATGATTTTCTCGTGCCCGAAATTAGTAGGATACAAAATTTAATCAAAATCGTTAGAGCCGTTTTTTAGATAAAATTAACTTGACCCGCGTTGACCCAAAAATCTCCCACTAATCGAAAGTTCTAGAACATGTGACCCAGCCCAATAGTGATAAAATTAGCATGACTCACAGTGAGCCAAAAATGACCCACTAATCGGATTTTCTCGAGCATGTGACCTGGCAAAATGATTTTCTCGTGGCCAAAACCGTAGGATACAAAATTTAGTTCAAATCGTCTGAGCCGTTTTTAAGATAAAAATAGCTTGACCCATAATTACCCCTGACCAAAATGACCCAGCAATTAAATTTCTCGAACATGTGACCTAGCCCAATAGTCTTCTCGTTCCCAAAAACTGTAGGATACTAAATTTAGTTCAAATCCTCTGAGCCGCTTTTAAGTTAAAAATAGCTTGATCCATAATGACCCATGACCAAAATGACCCACTAATCGAAATTTCTCGAACATGTCACCTAGCCCAATAGTCTCCTCGTTCTGAAAAACTGTAGGATACTAAATTTAGTTCAAATTCTCTGTGTCGTTTTTAAGATAAAAATAGTTTGACCCGGAATGACCCATGACCAAAATGACTCACTAATCGAATATTCTCGAACATGTAAACTAGCACAACTGTCTTCTCGTGCCCGAAAACATAGGATGCAAAATTTAGTCTAAATAGTCTGAACCGCTTTTAGATAAAATTAGCTTGACCCACAGTGATCCAAAAATGACCCACTGATGAAATTTTCTCGGATATGTGACCTAGCCCAACGATTTTCTCGTGCCCAAAATTCATAGGATACAAAATTTAATCAAAATCGTTAGAGCCGTTTTTTAGATAAAATTAACTTGACCCGCGTTGACTCAAAAATGTCCCACTAATCGAAAGTTCTAGAACATGTGACGCAGATCGTGCCAGAAAATGGTAAAATACAAAATTTAGTCAAAATCGTTTGAACCGTTTTTTAGATAGAATTAGCTTGACCCTGACCCAAAATGACCCACTAATCGAAGTTTCTCGAACATGTGACATTGCCCCGAAACGGTAGGATATAAAATTTCGTCAAAATCGTTAGAGTCGTTATATATATATATATACACACACATATATATATATATATATATATACACACACACATATATATATATATATATATATATATATATATATATATACACACACATATATATATATATATATATATATATATATATATATATATATATATATACATATATATACATATATATAGATGATTATACTGATCTTAGCATGTATGCCAGTATAATTATGAAATACTGAATTATTATTTAAAACACGTGTGGGTACATCCAGGCTGAAGATTATACCAACACGTGTTTTTTCATATCCAATTATAATTTAAATCTCTTGTTATCCAATTTTCCATTATATTTAGTTCATATTTCATTTCTTAATCCATTTTTATTCACTTGATATCAACTCCAAATTATTAACATTTTATGGTTTATTATAATTTTTTTTTTCTCTCTCTTTCAATTTAAATAATCTTCACATTTTCAGTATTTTTGGTCAATTGCCATCGAAGCACAAGCTATGGTAAAATTATGGTTGCACTTGTTAATTTATTAACTTATGTGGTATTCTGTCTACACATTATTATTAGTTATCTCTTTGGAGATTTAATTAGATTGTTACAAGAACTTGATATGTTTTTTTGAAATTCAAAGATATTATAATTATTTAACATTCTATAAAATTCTGCTGCATTGCGCAAATTGGTATGGAATGGTTTTTACAAATTCTTTTCAATAATTATCTAGTTGAAATTATTGATTTTCATATGATACCATAATTTAGCCTATTTGGCTCATAAATCACTTTGATTAGCTTCTGTTTGGTATACATAGTTAATATAGCTGCATTGCGCTTTTAATGGTGTATTTAAAATAATTTAATAATAATAATTATATAATATTACTGTTATTTCTTGGTATCATTTGTTCATCTATTGAATTTTCAAATGCATCTTTATAACATCTTATTCAGGTTCTTTTTTGCCAACATTAATTTTGTATTGACTTATTTTTGCTTGGGGATTTTAGATTGTTGTCTTTTGATGTTAGTTTGCTTAATGGGACTTTATGTATATATGTAAATACTTTTATTATACTTAATCAAGTATAAAACAATCATTAATCTTATTTTAATTATTTATTATTATATTTTTTTTCTTTATGGTTATTCAAGAGTACTTTATAAAAATAAAGTTGTTTAAAAAATTTATTATTTGATGTTATAATTATAATTTTTACTATGTATCTCTTGCAATTTTTATTGCTTTCAAACAATATGGTAGTTATGAGTAAAATGTTAGATACTGGCAATTTAGGCCTTGGTGGATCCAGGACTAATGCTCGGTACAGGAAGATTATTAGGAATCTTCCTGGATCGTTATCAGATAACCTATTCTATTGTCCCAAGCCTGTACTATGTTTTCGTGAGTGTGAATCTAAGCGGTACCTTACATGTCCTTTAGCTGATAAGTCCCAGATTTCAAATAATCACAATCTTAATTTGGTAAAATTTTGCAAAGCATACAATGTAATCTATTCATTGAAATGCAATTCGTGTAATATGGAATATATTGGACAGTCTTGTCAAAAATTACATAAACGGCTAAATTTACATCGTTCTCATATTGATAAATTTAAAAAATCTAAATTTCAAACTACTCATAATATTAAATATACTCATTTCAAAAATCATGATTTTAAAAATATTACTATTAAAATACTTAAAATACAAAAAAAATTTACTGAACGACTTTTTCTAGAATCTAAATATATAAGACATTTTAATACTACCTATCCTTATGGATTAAATCAATTAGTATTCAAAAAATCACATCCTGTTTTTTCAGATTTAACTAAATATGAAAATTATAAAAATCTTTATTCAGGTTTAAATTTTTCAAACATAAAAAAAACTTCAAGATCTGGTAGAGGTAAACATAATAACAAAAAATACACTGATGATATTGTGATACAACAAGAGCTTGATGATCTTGAGGCACAATTTTGTAATGATTATTGTTGGATTGCTATAAGAAAACATATTTTTAGTATTAAAAAGAAATATTTAAACCGATATTTCAAAGTATTTAAAAATAATCAATATTCTCCACATTTTTGTGATATATTTTATGATATTCTTCATTATAGAGCAAACCTATTAAATACAAGTCTTTCTAATAAACCTAAATATAAAACTAATAATACACAACTAATTATAAATTTTTCCAATCATGTATTTAATAATATCAATTTATACAATATCATAAACAACACTACTAATAATTTTCCAATAAAAAATTTTACCATTCACAAGACATATAAATATAATCGCACACTTGGACGTAAAATTTTTAATTACAATTCTTTTGCAAAACAAATGGTCTCTTCAAATAATTACCCTCGTTATTGTAATGACCCAAAATTTCAAAAGTATATAAATACAACAAATGGTCATATTATTACTGGTGATCTTAATATTGTAGAACAACCTATTTTACAAAACTTAATGCATAATGGAACAAAATATCGCCTTCCATATAGGTGTAATATCAAATCCATAATACTGCAGTTTATTCATGATATTGATTTATTTATATATAAAATTGCTATTGATTACAATAAACCTATCGAGTATTTTAGTGAATGGAGATTTTCTGTAATAGATAAATTAAAAAATGAAATTATAAAAAAATATCATCATATTACACATGCAGCTTTTAAAAATATAAATAAACATATATCAGAATTACAAAACAAATTTATAATTACTTATGTAGATAAATCTCCAAATAACTATGCTATTATTTGTAAAGAGTACTATAAAGTGTTAATTCACAATGCAATTAACACAAGTAATATTTTTAATAAAACTAAATTAAATATTGAAATTAATAATAGAAAATTATTAAATTATCACAAATTACTAAAAATCAAATGTAATAATTTAAATTATCCTTATCTTGTTATAATTCCAAAATTTCATAAAAATCCAATTAAATTTCGCACAGTTACCAACGGATGTAATACATATAATAATAATGCAAGCAATTTACTACTTAATATTTTAAAGCAGATATATAATATAACGATAAAACATAATAACCAACATTGCCTAAAAAACAGTTTTCAGCTTATTAATAAAATAAATAATATCAATCCAGTAAAATTCATAAAAACATTGGATTTTAATGATTTATTTAATAACATTGATATAAAAGACTTACATAAAACAATGTGTATATTATTTAAAGAATTTAAATCTCAATTAAAATTAAAAGATCATATTTCCGTAATTTTTTTTAAAACTTTACTAAATTTTACATTGCATAATAAATACATCATATATGACAATATTATTTATAAACAATGCCAGGGAATACCGCAGGGTGGGACCGCTTCTAGTATTCTCTCTGACCTTTACTTATATTATTAAGAAAGAAATATTGGTCCGAACAATGATTATGTATTTTATCGCTATATTGATGACATTATCATATTTTATTTCAATGATAAAAATTGCACATCACCATTCAGTTTTTATCCTAATCAGCTCACATTAAGCGAAAATGATTTGATTAATAATAATATAAATTTTCTAGACTTAAAAATTAAAATTAATGATAATTATAAATTAATTTTTGATATTTATGATAAAAGAATTGATTTTCCATTTAAAGTAAATATTTTTACCAATTTTGCTTCTTGTTTACATAAATCAGTTTATAAAAATATAATTATCAATTATCTTCATCGTATAAAATATCTATGCTCAGATATAAATAAAAACAAAAATATTAGATTTATTCGAGATCATGCAAAACTATATGGTTATCCTATTTTTTTGATAAATTCAATTATCAACTCTTTTAAATAACAATTATTACATCATATAAATATAAACATGTTATGTAATAAATTATTGTTTTAGTGTGCGATAAAAACATAGCAAATGTTACAGCAAATTACAATTGAAACATACATCAATACAATTAAAACATATAAGGACAATAATTAAGTTGTTTGAACATTATTTACACTTTATATTGTTAATGTGATTGTGCGTTTGCCGATCACCTTTATTTTAAGTGATACTAATGATCAGATTTAAAACATATATAAATACAATAAAAACATATACCATTAATTTATATAAGGACAATACTTAAGATGGTTGAACATTATTTACACTTTATATAGTTACTGTGATTGTGCGTTTAGTCGATCACTTTTATATTAAGTGATTCTAATGATGAGTTATAAAAGTCTATAAAATATGCATTGTATTAAAATAACTGTAAAATAACTTATAACAAAAACACATAAAATTATACATGGATAACATTGTTCATAACATTGTTGATTATAATTAACAAACATAACCATATGCAATATATATATATATATATATATATACATTCATCTAACACAAAACATGTAAATTATCTAGACCTTGCTATCGACGTCGAGAGGGGTGACTTGCGTACTTGCATTTACGATAAGAGAAATGATTACAAATTTGAAACAATCAAGATATTAAATTTTAATTCTAATATACATATTTCAATTTTTAGAAATATATTTATCAACAGTTTAATTAGGATAACAAAATTAAATTCTAAACATGATAGTATAATGAGTGACATAATAAATTTCTATCATGGTGCAATGGTTCAAAGTTATCCTATTGCTTTGTTAAATAGTTTGGTGAATAGTTTTGTCAAAGGTAAAGAATACAGCGATACTCTCCTTTTGGCGATTAAAAATATCGCCAAGTGAGTGTAGGTTTTATAAGGAGCTTCGTCCGGCTGAGTCGTTCTTTTCATCTTGGTTTAATGTTTCCTACGGTTAGTTTGGTTGTGACAGGCATGGGGGAAGTTTCATGTGTAATGCCGGTATAACCCAGCATGCAGGTCTTTAGCCCTGCAGCCTGTCTCCATTGGTTGTGTTTTTTCTGTTTATAGTTTTGTTTAAAGTTTTGTTAGTTCGAATTTTTATGGTTATTTGTTTGTTTTCTCTGCCGTTTCAGTAGATTTGGGATTGGAAGTATGGTATGTGGTTTTCGCATTATATATATATATATATATATATATATATATATATATATATATATGTATGTAAGTATGTGTACTGCATTGAATTAAAATAATTATTATTAATTAAAATTTTTTACATGGTATTTACTCAATGTAAGAATCTTCGAAATACTATGTAAGATAGATTTAATTCTAGTTAAATTTAATTCATAATAAATCATAGGATTTTGTACGATGTTAATGTAAAACTACAATGATATTATTATTTTTTACTATTTATATATATTATTAAATCTAATATAATATATTTGTAAATCAAACTTAATTTTGAATAATTATTATTCCAATAGAGGGCAGCACATTACTTGTCAAATAAATGTTAAAATATTTTTAATTTACCTATAGAGGGCGCTTATCGCTTGTGTATTTAAATTTTACTTTTAAAGATTAAAATTAAATAGAAAATTTGTATATTCACAAATATAAATTTGTTTTTGAGTGTATTTATCACATAAATAAATTTGTGTGTTTTAAATCAATTTGTATTATGGTGTACTAATTAAGGTGATATTTCAAAATATGTTCTCTCAACTTAACCTTCAAATCATTTCTCTCAACTTGACTATATCATCAAGTATTTGATATCTTATGATGTGCGCCATGTGGTCATATTGGTATAAATTAGACCTTGTGTTGTTTAAGGATTTTAGATAATTATTGTGAGTAAGATATTTTATCTATTCTTTACAAGTTTTTTATTTCCAATTTTATTATTTCCAACTGTTATCTGGTAAAAATATTTTATCTATTCTTTACAAGTTTTTTATTTCCATTTTTATTATTTCCAATTGTCTTCTGGTAATAATTCAGTATACCTGGATGATTATACTGATCTTAGCATGTATGCCAGTATAATTAAGAAATACTGAATTATTATTTTAAACACGTGTGGGTACATCCAGGCTGAAGATTATACCAACACGTGTTTTTTCATATCCAATTATAATTTAAATCTCTTGTTATCCAATTTTCCATTATATTTAGTTCATATTTCATTTCTTAATCCATTTGTATTCACTTGATATCAACTCCAAATTATTAACATTTTATGGTTTATTATATTTTTTTTTTCTCTGTCTCTCTCTTTTTAAATAATCTTCACATTTTCAGTATTTTTGGTCAATTACCATCGAAGCACAAGCTATGGTAAAATTATGATTGCACTTGTTAATTTATTAACTATGTGGTATTCTGTCTACACATTATTATTAATTATCTCTTTGGCTTTTATAATTATATATATATATATATATATATATATATATGAGAGCAGGGAAGACCGAGCTATGCTCGCTCAAAATTAGCTTTGAGTTCAAATATCATGACCCATGACCAAAATAACCCACTAATCAAATTTTCTGGAACATGTGACCTAGCCCAACAGTCTTCTCGCGCCCCAAAACCAAAAGAGGCAAAATTTAGTCTAAATAGTCTAAGCCGTTTTTAAGATAAAATAGCTTGACCCATAATGGCCCACTAATCGAATTTTCTCGAACACGTGACCTAGCCCAACAGTCCTCTCGTGCCCGAAAACCATAGGTTGCAAAATTTAGTGTAAATAGTCTGACCGTTTTTAAGATATAATAGCTTGACCCCATAATGACCCATGACCAAAATGACCCACTAATCGAAATTTATCGAACACGTGACCTAGCCCAACCGTCTTCCCGTGCCCGAAAACCATAGGATGCAAAATTTAGTGTAAATAGTCTGAGCCGTTTTTAAGATAAAATAGCTTGACCCATAATGACCGATGACCGAAATGACTCACTAATCGAATTTTCTTTAACACGTGACCTAGCCCAACTGTCTCCTCGTGCCCGAAAACCATAGCATGCAAAATTTAGTGTAAATAGTCTAAGCCGTTGTTTAAGATAAAATAGCTTGAACCCATAATGACCCATGACCAAAATGACCCACTAATAAAATTTTCTCGAACACGTGACCTAGCCCAACAGTCTTCCCGTGTCCGAAAACCATAGGATGCAAAATTTAGTATAAATAGTCTGAGCCATTTTTAAGATAAAATAGCTTGACCCATAATGACCCTGTAGTAGAGTTTTTCGTTGAAGGCCGTAATCCATAGCAATATTTTGAGGGAGAAGATTTTAGATGCATCGAGGGATAGATTATGGAAGATTGAGTTCATGCAATAACTCAGATACGTGAAGAGACTAATTTAGGAGAACTCAAATGTGGCATTTTGAAGATGTTTAATAGCACTTATAGAAGGGAGATTACATGACCCATCGGGAGAGACCCGACCAAGCACAAAGCGCATTTAGAGGCTACATTTCCAAGTAAGATCAGGAACAGAATTGCTATGAATAATTACTTCAAAGTCCTTGACAGCTGGTACATATTTGGCGTGCGGTTTTCGCCAAATTCCTTTGAAGAATTACCGAGTTGGCGATAAAATATGCAGAGAGATACAGAACACATCGATGTTAAAAATAACCAAATGAGATATCTATGAAAAAGCATCCTCAATGCATAGCGATATAATGTTGCGAGAAGGCAAAAGTTAGTATTACTGTGATAAGAAAATTATCTCAAGGATTTAGATAATACATCCGCTGATTGTAGAATCTATGAATTAATAATAGACATATCTAAAGGCTACACTTTTAAGTATAAATGCAGAAGTGCAGACAAGAGATGGAATTATTCTTTCTTCTTTATTTTTTAATTGAGCAAAATTACATCTGCACGAAATAGAGTGCAGGAGGATGATTTTGAAATGAAAGCGATATCTTTAATAATAGAAAGAGATATATTTAAATTCAGGGAAGGAGATGCACAGACAAATTAAATTTAGAATATAAATTTAAAATAATTAAATTAAATGCATATTGAATACGAAGAGAGGGTTAACTATTAAGAAAAGCATATATAATGGAAACTCCATTATAGACCCATGACCAAAATGTCTCTCTAATCGAATTTTCTCAAACACGTGACCTAGCCCAACAGTCTTCTCGCGCCCGAAAACCATAGGATGCAAAATTTAGTGTAAATAGTCTGAGCCGTTTTTTAGATAAAATTAGCCTGACCCACAGTGACACAAAAATGAGCCACTAATCGAATTTTCTCGGACATGTGACCTAGCCGAATGATTTTGTCGTGCCTGAAACTCGTAGGATACAAAATTTAATCAAAATCCTTAGAGCCGTTTTTTAGATAAAATTAACTTGACCCAGGTTGACCCAAAAATGGCCCACAAATCGAAAGTTCTCGAACATGTGACCCAGCCCAATAGTCTTCTCGTGCCCTAAAATGGTAAAATACAAAATTTAGTCAAAATCGTTTGAACCGTTTCTAAGATAGAATTAGATTGACCCTGACCCAAAATGACCCAAAATGACCAACTAATCAATTTTTCTCGAGCACGTGACCTAGCCCAATGATTTTCTGGTGCCCCAAAACGGTAGGATAGAAAATTTCGTCAAAAACCTTAGCCCCGTTTTTAAGATAAAATTTGCATATATATATCTATATAACCACACACAAGATTTGCTCGTATTAGAATATATGATATATATAACCCCACACACACAAGATTTACTCGTATTAGGAAATATGGTTCGTCTTTTTTTTTTTTTTTTTACAAGTGTATATTTAATTTTTTTGCATATTTTGCCTTATAATCCTTTAGTTTAATAATATTACAGGTTTCCCATGATTTATGCGGTTGCAGCCAACGGTAAGCACGGAATGATACAGTAGCGATAATTTTAGTTAGCATTCATGACAAAGCATGTTTTTATCGCATTCCCTTACATGCTTTAGAAAATCATTTATTAATTAGATAAACATAGCTTAAATAGAGAAGCTTAAATTAGGATAACAGTAAATGTGAACACTAATATCTATTATTAACAACGCGGACTATTTTTAGATGCGTTCGTAATTATATAAATACGCAGCACCTATAGTTGGTTAGCGTCCTCTGGTCCGTCCGTCCACCCGCACATAACAACGCAAAAACTACCCAACCGAAAGGTTTGAAATTTAATATATATAATCGTTGCAGAATTTTGTCGAGCTATTTCAAATTTTATGAAAATCGAATCCCAACTTAAAAATATATTATTAATAAAACTTTTCTTTATTCTATTAAATCCTATCATACGTAATCTATATAGTAAAAGCGCAAGTCATATGACTGAGGAAAACATAAACGGGCTAACCACATCTTTTTCCATATTCCAAGCGGCCTTTTTTACTCAAAATTATTTTTTCGAATAAAATTGCATAAAAGTTACATTTTTAGAAAGGTTGTTCAAAAAAAAAAAAAAAATTAATATTTGATTGAGAGATGAGTTGCATTAAAAAATGTATAGATTCTGAGATAACTTCAGTGAAAATAAAGAAGTTAACAGCCGAATATCTCAATCCATTAAAATAAATAAACAAAAGATTCATTCATCGTGAGTCATAGAAATATTAAACTATGGAGATAATCACTCGCAAAGCAAGATTTTCATGGTGAATTTTACAGCGCTGCCTGGTGCCGAAAAAAAAAATCGCATCTGTAAACATGGCATATGTAATAATAAGAAAAAAGGCTTCCTCATTTCGCTCATAGCAGACGATATAATTTATTTCACTGAAATAATAAACGATGGGTTTTTTTTTACATTGTAAAATTAGTTATAGCACGAAACGAACGCAGCTCATTTGTCACGTTTAACATACAATTTCCAAATTGTTTACCTTTGCTTTGCACGCTTCATTTGCATTGCAGGCTTCTGACCACAGACTCAGGACTCCTGTTATATATGAAGCTCAGTGACCGCAGGTACTGGAACTCCATTACACGATGGATACGTAGATTGTCTTCATTTTGCTGTTTTTAACTCAATCAAACTGATTTGTAAAGATATCATACAAAATACTGTATCTACGTATCCATCGTTTAATAAAGTTCCATTACCTGCCGTATATTCTGTTGAACTGTCTGCATGTCAGTCCAGATGCTATTTCCAATAAGGTTGTCTGAGTGAAATGTGTCGGCTGGTTGTTTTTCCAGGTAGCTCAATAGGCAGAGCATTGGCAATTTAATTCAAATGTCTTGGGTTCAACTTGAGTTAAAATTACTAAAGTGCACATGCGATGATGTTAATAGAAGTTCATGTAAATGAGATAATTTTTATTTTAAAAACTTCAAAGGAATTTGTAATTTGTATTTTCTGGAATAACACATCAAAAATAACATAGTAGCACATTATTATACTGTTTATTTATGTATATTGGTTTATAGAATGTTGGCTGTGGATCTATTGTAGATTTTAAAATTGAATGTATGTTTCAATTTGTGCGGTAATATTGCAGGAAGAATTAACCGAACTAATTGAGGAAAACCTGTAGCCACTTAAATTCACAGAAATAAAATTATATATGGTTATTACGGTGTTCCCAATTGGGAACAATGGCCACTGCTGACTATTCTTTTACACTTGATTAAAAAATGAAGTATTAGGTAGAAGTAGTAAGAATTAATGGAAGATTTATTTTTAAATTTAAGAACTTATACAGATTATGTTGAAAATTCATTTTTATGATTTTCTGTACAATTCATATTTTATCATTGAAGTGGGGTTTCTATTTAAAAAAATTAAACCAAATTTTCTATTATATCTGCCAATAGTTTCAAGTCAATATTGGTGAAAGCTAATTTTTAATTCGACGTTCCCATTTGGGAACATGTGACTGCAAATGGTTAATAGAACGTATACGCGCATAATAGATGCAATCAAAAAATACATATTACAAAGGTAGTTCAAGTAGAGTGCTTCTATATGAGAGCAGCGACATAAACATGGGTAGCATTCTCAAACTGTACTCAAACCTAGGAGGATAGAAGAGGAGGTGTCGACATATCAATCTTTTCCCGAGGAAAGTTTGAAGTCAACAAACGAATATTTTCCCTTTTTCTTTATCCGCCAAATTTTACTGTGACCGATAGCAATCAGCAGTCTCTAGTGCAAGACGCGGCGCGTCAAATATGGCGGACGCAGAGGGATAAGAACGGCCACGGGCCCCCGAATACTAGGACTGCGCGCTGACACAAAAATAGCGGCTACCGTAGGCGGATTTTTTTTTTCAGCGGTTGTACGGTCCCGCTTATTTGAACACCAATAATTTCTGAAAGTTTTCTTCGCCTGATTTTTCTGAGATCAATCAAGTCAATGAAAACTTTCGGAAATTACTGGTGTGTAAATTCAGGGGACCGTACAAACGTTTAAAACGATCCGCCTACGACAACTACCATTTTTGTGTCAGCGCTCAGGCCTAATATTCAGTTGGCGGTGGAACGGTTTCAAGCGACATCATAAATGACAGTTTCTTCTACACCATTCTCCTAGGCTCATACTGAAGATTTTGTCCACATTATGGCAAAACCTACAAAACAGGCACTCACAAAATTAACTTCAATCCAAAGGATATTCTTATTACAACTTTCACGCGGGTACCGTACAATATCACCTGATGTACTAATAATACTCACAGGCATTCCACCCATAGCAAAAACTTTAAAATATGAATTCAACAAAGCATCCATCCTACAACTTCGCCAGGACCACATATCCCACAACATCTTTCCCAACATAACCATTGAACACAAAGTCCACGGCTGGCAGATCCACCCTGCGGAAGAGACATCGCACTTTCAAGTCAACACACAACTTAATAGCTACACCCCTGCCACCTGTTCCACCATCTTCACTGATGGGAACCGCACAGATACCGGCGTGGGAGCAGCCTTCTGCGCCACGGAAGGAGACGGGGTGACTCATCAGTGGGCCTGTAGGCTCGGAGATAACAATTCTGTTTTCCAGGCAGAGCTATTTGCAATCTTCTCCGCACTAGAGTGGCTAGAGGGTCAATCTGGAGCAAAGGTCTCCATTTTCAGTAATAGCCTGTCTGGACTGCATGCCATCCACGAACCTAGAACATCTAACCCACTCGTACTAAATATTAAATTAAAACTCAAAAGTCTCTTGTACAGAACACATCTCGGCCACGTCTCAGCGCACAAAGGCACTTTTGGCAACGAGTACGCGGACGAACTCGCAAAACAAGCCACCAAGTATGCATCCATTGATCACCACCTCCCAGTGCCCCAGTAGTTCATCAAGAGGGTCCTGAAATCCAGGATCATCTCGGAATGGCAGGAGTACTGGGAACTCACTGATAAGGGCAGGCACACGTTTGACCTAATCCCCACAGTCTCACTTAACATATATCACCTCACACCATACACCGCAAGCTTCCTAACGGGCCACGGGCCCTTTAAATCATACCTCCACAAATTTGGTTGTGCATGTGCAGGATCTAATAGGTGTGAGTGTGGCGAGGTGGGATCTCCTACCCACGCCTACCACGAATGCACACTTACTGCACGCTGGCACATCAAACGTCCAGCTACTCCCCCTAAGGGATGGTTACAAAATATTCTTTCTAGACCCACACTTCTGAACAAACTCAAACACATCCACCAATACTTAGCACACATCTCCAACCTCACAAGCTAGTCTGTACCCAGAGCAACTCCCACTCCCTCGTATGGCATCGCCCCTTGTCGCGAGTAGAGTTATAGTGTTACTCTGACGATGCTAAATCGCCCCTTGTCGCGAGAGAGCATGTTTCTGGCGCGCAACCCTCTAGCTTATCTGCTGTCTGATATCCAAGTGCTGTGCGGCGTATCATTCTCAAACCATTTCAAGAACCTCGGCACCTGGCTGCCCCGTGTCGCGAGGGAGATCTGTTCTCCGGCAGCGAGGGATTTGTTCTGTGAATTTCGGGCAATAATGGCCCATTGCAATTCACCCGCCCCCTGTCGCGTTTTCCGGCGGGCTCAGCTCAAGCTGAAACTGTAACTTTTTTTTTTATTCCTTAATAAAGGTACCGGGAGGGACACCTATGCTCTACAGATTTGGCCTCCTAGTCTGAGCAGTCCCTCTTAGGCTGTGAATGGCAAAACCTACATTCCGATAGTTGCCTTGAAGGATTCGATTAGACGAGTGAGACAAGTTAACATATATTCGCTTGGCGAAAGTGACAGGCTTGCCAAGATACTTGACGATTCTTTTTTGTCCAAAATCGTCTCAGCCAATTACATATTATACCTCTTATATCAATGAAAGGATCCCTAGTTGAAGCTATAAACATTATACTTAAAAGGGAAGATAGTGTGTTATTGTTCTTCAATACAACTATATATATATATATATATATATATATATATATATATATTTAAAAAGGAAAACACATGTGAAGAACGAAGGAAAAGACATTATAAAAAATATAGAATGATCACTGAAGAAAGTATACCCAAAAGGATGAAAAAGCAAAAACTGGAAAAGCAAAATTGGAAAACTATGAATATCTTATAAAATCTTCAGAAGGGCTTTATAAAAAAATTCATAGTAGGTATATGTCATTTCATCAAATATTGGCAGCATTATGCCTAAAATCGACAATATTAAGCCCCTAATGACATACACAAATGAAATCAGAAAATCAAAAAACAACATGAAATAACAAAACAAGTAAATAAATATGCTACTGAAATAGAAATTAGATAAATAAACAATTATGCAACTTAAATAGAAAAATAACCATAAAATATTGTTAAAGACTCACCAAAAAAGACAAATTTTAATGTAGATGTAGGTGGATTTAAGGTACTTGAAAATCAACCATTCACCTACTCAAAAATGGCGGCATATCCTTGACAAAACATTGATGAGAAATTTGATAATATAAAGTTATGTAGTATGCCATCTAGCTCAGTAAGTTATAAGTAAAGCTGAAATTGTAGACAAGTTAAATAAAAATCCTATTGCTGCCATCTATTATTAGATGAAGATAATATAAAAGAAAAAGAAAGATACTGGCAAAGCAATAATAGTTGAATTGTGAGGAAACTTAAATAAGTAAATAAAATTTAAATACAATAAAGAAGATATGGGAAGATAAGTACAATAATTAGCAATGTATAGTGAGGCATTGTGTGAGAGAAAGTAAGAGTGTATTATACATGGTGTAGAAATGATGTTGTGATGTAAATAAAAAGAATAAATGCATAAAACCCTTTTTTTTAATATATAAATAATAATTTTTTTTGTATCTTTTTGTATCTATGTATTTCGTTTCATGTAAGCAGCGTCAATTATTTGCAAGAAATGAAAGGCATCGAAATAAACGTTACTGACGATCAAAGTATTATGTGTAATAAATAACGAATTTCATTTTTCACCAGGTATGAAAAACAACCAAATATGAATATGAATGAAATATTTCATATAAAATATCACCATTTGTTTCAGTTTAGCCTGATACCGAATTTCATTTTAGATATTTGAAACTTGCTATCAACCTCTTAAAAAGGAGCAATTTATATGTGCTCGGGTTTTCTGATAGAAAATTGTGGTAAATTTAAAGAGAAAAGATGAAAAATTCATAGAAACAGAATGTAAGAGATTTATTTTCTTGTGGTTAAATAAAATATTCGGAACTATATTTATATTTAGAAAGAAATATGATTCGCGTTTATCAAAAATCAATTTTGCCTTGATTTTAAGATACAACGACGTACATAATGATGATGTTGCATAGTCTATGCGCTCTTACGGAGAAAAATACGGAATTTTCACCGATTACAAAGAATGTAACATGACAAACTTGTAGTAATTTCCAGAAGAGATATTTTGTAAGCTTTGTTGTTGACAAAAATTTATATTTTAGGTTTAATAACTTGGAACATATGTTTCGATCGTATTTTAATAAAAAATAAAGACTCATGTGTTATTTTAAAAATAAAATGGAGCGCATTTATGATGGTGTAAACATTCGATGTGGTAGTGTTTAAATAAAAATGCGGAATTTCTTCTTTTCTCGCTACTGTAAAAAATATAACATGTCAAACTTCTAATTTAAAGAAAATAGTTTTCCAAGCACTATTGTAGGATGGAACTTATATTGTACGGTTTGACAATTTAACAGATTGAAGCAAAATAACACGAAAGATATGTCTGCAAATTGAAGAAATTGAGGTATTTCCTTTTTTACACATTTAAATAAGTAAAATGTACAATATGATGAATATGTTTTGAATAAAATTGTATGTTTTGAATATGTATTTATGAGTAGTCGAATAAATACTTCAAGTTTAAACATACGTTTAAAAGTCAAAGTAAAGAGACGAAGAAAAAAAATTGTCATTTTTTTTTCTTTTTTGCTTTAATTTGTTCATTTATAATTACAAAAAAAAAATATATATATATAAATACGGAAAAAATTATAGCGAAAAAAGATCAGGAATTTTTGATCCCAGTAAAATAATTCGCCATATTTTTATACTATGATAAATATAAATGAAAAAGTCACTTGCAAAGGACATTTCCGTTAACTTATACGCAGATATTTTTTTATATTTACTTAAAGAAATCAAACCAATAATTTTATTAAAATTAAATTCTTTCAAATACTTTTTTTTAATTTTGAAATTTCATTTTTCTTTCGCGAGGTTGATAAGGCATCCAACCACTAATATTAAAATGTTTCACATTAAGAACTACAATTCTGTAATAAAAAAAAAAAAAATTGGAGGTTGTATAATTTTGGAAACCACGCTTTCAAGGCAGAAAAAATACATATCAAGACCTTCTTGCTTATCGAATGGTTAGATTATTGACTATTAGTAGGAGACCCTGAGCTCGAACAAAGAGGAAATTTAGCATTCAGTTCAGAAAATTTACCATACAGATGTGGTAAATGCAAATATTTTACCATGCTGTGTAGAAGTGATCGTCTCATTACTATAGCAAAATTTTAATCATAAATTACACCAATCTTTAAATTACAGGAAATCAAATGTTGCTCGAATCGGTTCCTGTAAATATAATACATGGATTTTATTATTATTATTATTATTATGCATTTCTTACATTCTGACATTATGTATTTCTTAAATTATTATGGCTGATACGCAGAAACTTGACTGTCGTACACTATGATAATGAAGTGAAGATCTACAAAAGTAAACATCAGTATTATTATTTATTTATTTTTTTAATCATATAAATGGGATATAATGCTAATATATATGATTTTTTTTAACGGGAATTGTCCTTATTGTAAAATCTTAAAAAAATGAAAACAGAAATAAATATAGTCTGGAAAGCACCATTTAAGATTTCATTTGACGAAAGACATAGAGCTCGAAGCCGCAAGGATCTTCCGATAGCCTCAGGGCCCGAGCCCAATCCTTCCTGCTTTTCGAGGTTTTAATTTGTTCATTTTTCCTTTTAAATGTGTCCGGTTTCAATTTTCAGAAATTTTTTTTCCCCTTTCATAAAGGCTTCTGCTAGTGTCTCGGCATAAGGGACTTATCAAGGACCATCACGCGAAACGCCACGCTCCGCGAATTCTGCGGCGGTTCATACGTTAGCATATAAGTTTATTTCGCATGTATGTTTCGCTATAATTTTGCAGAAGCCAGCGACTAAACATGCACATACAATTTCCTTTTATCAGTAGAGTGATACTTTAATGAAGCTAAAAATGCACTTACTTTTGTAAGAGATCTGGGTTACGAGTCCGTCCATCCTCATAGATAAGCCAACACTGTAAAAATTTACTGCAGTAAAATTACTCCAGCAGAGATTCCAGACAATGTCCATAAGAAAACGGGTTTTGTCCCTAGATAAACGAGCTTTGTTCTTATACAAATGGTTTTTGCCCGTAAAAACAAGAAATTTACGGAAATTGACCGTTTACCTTGAAAAAAGGGCATTTCACGAAAAATTACGGTAGCAATTCACGGAGAATGCCCATGAATTTACAATTTTTTTACAGTGAATGCTGGTAGATGACATTGCATTTTATATGAAGCTAAAATGCATGTATGTTAAAACAGCCAAGATGTATAAAATGTATAAGATGTTATATATGTGAGAGTAAAAGTAAAATTAAGTACTATTTTCTAGCAATTTTTAAATCAAACGTGTAAAAGATATCAACGCAGAACTTCCAAGTCTCCAGATTTTTGTATACCAGTATTTTCGTATTGAAAATTTAGGTTTACTTAATCTCAGAACTCTACAATAACATTAAAAAAATTCTAGACGAAAATACTGGCATTTTATAAAATTTGTATGCGTCGTAATGTAAAGCTGGTGGTGTTAGTTTTGAGGTGTTACATTTTTAACATAAGAAAATGACGTAGTCTAAAATATAAGCGAGTTTTGTTTAAAATGTTAAGCGTTATCTAAGTTTCAACATTAATTATTAATTTTTTTACATAACTTGCTTTGTTTTTCACGTTCTTAAAAATAGTTGAATTGTTTTGTGGTTTTTGTCGCGCCCCTAAAAATGACAGTTAGTTTGAAACGAATAAAACCATTGTAGAATGAATAATTTTCATATTTTTCTATTCTATTACACATTTTCTATCACTGAAAAAAAGACATCAAACCTTATCTGCTTCATAATATTTTCAATACGTACTTTGTAACATAACATCTTAATAGCAAAATAATATCATAAAAGCATTGCTTATTCATGCATTATAATATAATAACTCTAATTTAAATCCTTAACTACTAACTTTTAAAGGCGTAGAATTTTTAATAAAACTCATTTTGATTTATATAGTTTGTCGGATGGATTTTCCGGTAATCTTCCAACAGTTTCAGAATTGATTGATTCACAATGCGTTATTAATGAGGCAGAAATTCCAGTTACGCTTTTCCATATTCTTCTCTCTGAAAATTAATTGTACTTTTATCTCATTTAACCCTGAAACTTCTTCGACAGACGTCTCTTCATTGGTTAATGACTATATTGATGTGCAGATCAATCCTTGCTAAACTGAACCAAAAGTTTCCATAACGAATTGGCTAATGGGGCCGAAAATTATAGTGAAACATCTTTTCAAAATTCAGCACATCAGTGAGATGAAGCTTTCATTTGAAGTATCGAATACCTACACTTTCGCAAATTGATAGGCTGAATGATATTGAACATTCGCACGATTAAATGACATTAACGCGTATAAAATATTGAACACTATTGTATATGCGCTTTAAATATGTTTCACGCGATAAAATTTATTAGTTCAATAATCGTACAGATTTTTCTCTGGTATAAACAGATAAATGGTGGTGATATAAGTATAGAGATTCTTTCATATGTTAAAATCGGACATAAATGAAATTCGGACAATTGACATGAAGCCAAGCCTGAATTGATTTAGCTCGGTACGACGGTGCAGAATCTAGCTGAAATATCCAATTCTTTTTGGGATACAACCTGGAAGCATGTGGCAATAAATGTGCATCCAATATGTCCTGTTTGTAATATTCTGCATTGATTTTTACCCGATTTTTATCGATGAATTTCAAAGGCAATTTTCCATTGTTTGACATTGCAGCCAGAACCATAATAGAATAAACAGAACAGAAGGCTGTTATCTCTTTTCCCGCCTGACTTACAACAATTGAATTTTTTTTTTAATTCAGCAATTTTGACAGCTTGTAACTCTAAAGGGGAAAGTAGTATTCATATGCTATTTGGCAAAGAAAGACCGCAAGTAAGTGTTTTTCTGTTATTTTGACTGGTTCATGAGATATAGAGTCTAGAAATGACAGAAATGACAGCCAGACGCGAGGAAAAAGATTATTTAGACACAAAGCACATTTTTCTAAATAAATTTTCTGGGTTTATTTTGAGAAATATTCCTGGAAATATCTGTAATTTTATGTTACAAATGGACCTTACCCACGAGTGGCAACAGCCCCACCTCTGAGGGTAATTTCCTTCGTAAAAAGACTGTTTATTGGACGAAGGGGAAGGTGTGTTAAAATGTTCTTCACGCCTATTGGTGTTTTTCTTCTCTTTACCCACAGATGACGTGATATGGGTAAAGTCCATAAAAGCTCAGGAGGAGGGCCCATCGTGACCGAGTGGTTAAGGCAGCACTCCGCTAATCACTTGAGAGCGTAGGAGTCAGGGCGATGCGTTCAACTCCCGCCACCTCCATTGCACACTCATTGTGAAGGTACGGGTGGTAACTCTTCAGTGATGTTAGTTCCTTATGTCTATCTCGTCCTCATCAAGATTTATGTAATTGTATGTCATGTATGTGTTTCTGTGAATAAAATATGTATCATTCGAGACAACAGCCTGTGTAGCTATTGGTCTCAAAGCAACACTCCTTCAAATGATCAATTGTTCAAAAGCTCAGGAGTCATAAGAATTTCTTGCCAAGAGTTTTGATTCTTGTATTAGAATACTGAATACATAAGGTTGCAACATTTATATTTTCATACTATATTTATACTATAAGAGCTCGTGAAATGAAATATTTTCTTGCGTATTTTACTTACTGATATTGTGCTGCCAATAAAGTGTTCAGAAAAGGAGATTTCATGGACTTTCGTAATATGAACATAGGGCTATAACTGTGATATAACTTCGAGTATTCAATATTGTAATATACATGAATCAAATCTGTTGGAATAAAATTCTTATGCCTGTTGAACATTTAAGGGGGTCCGGAGGTCAAAATTCTCAAAAAAAATGTATGTACATATTTTTTGCTAATAAAATACTACAAAGTTAGATAAATTAAATAAAGCAAACCGCGTATTTCTACGATGAATATATCTGCAGATATAACAATTATTGTGTTATACTACAAGTATTGCCCGCTTGTAACCAAAACTTAAGTCCATTTTTCTGAGAATGCATTTGTGATAATTTTTCATGTTTAAAAGGGTATATCTAATATTCCTTGCAAGATATGTGTATGAAATTTGGAACAGAGTTCTTATGTTATGTTTTTAATAAATTGTCTTCAGGGTTTTTAGTTTCATGTAAAAAATTTAAAAATATATACCTTGAAGTAAAAATTACTCTCAAAAATCCTCATTTTTAACTTTTAAAAGCATTATAAATTTTGTAAGTAACATTTTTATAGATGCTGAAGATAAATTAACAAAAAGCCTTTTCTCCACTCAACAGTGAAAAAATGAATGAAATCGGGCAAGTGGTTCTTGAGTTATATCAAAAATTAAATAAGTTTAAAATTTTAAAATTTAAAATTTTTAAAAACAAAATTTCAAAGTTTTCAAAAACCTTTTTTCTGAAAACTAATCTTTATAGAAAGTCACATTTCAGGAAACAAATTCAATGAAAAATACCTCTAAGTAAAGGAAAAAGAATTTTGACCCCCGGATCCCCTTAATTGCAGCAGAACCAGAATTATTTCTCTAAATAAACCCAGAAAATGTATTTAATAAAATGTTTCTCTCTTCTAAATGTTTTTTTTCTTCGCGGCTGACTGTCATTTCTCTAAATGCAAGACTCTGTATTTCACAGACCACTTATAATAACAGAAAACGATTTGCAAGTGATAGACATTATATTGAGATGTCTTTCCTTGCCAAATCGCATATGAATACCTGTTCCCTCTCTTGAGTTACAAGCTGTCAAAAAATGCTGAAATTTGAAATTTTTCAAAATTTAAATTGTTATTCAGGAATGAAAACAACGTTTTTTTTTTTTTTTTTTTTTTTTTTTTTTTTTTTTTTTCATGTTTGGAAGTAGTAATAACACTTATAAAAATTTATACAGCTGTTTTTCCCCTTCATAGGATATATGTTCCTTCAAAAACTGGAATTTTGATAACTATTTCAGTATATTTTATCGTACAATTTTTTTTTATAAGATACAGATAAATTTTAAGATTTAAAAAGAAAAAATATGTCGAATTCAGATCTTTATGAATTTTTTGCTTATCTTTATTAGTTTAAAAAATATGCAAGATTACTTTACACCTTTGATTTTTGTAAAATACATGCAAAACTACAGATTTCGACTCTCTCCAATTAAAAAGGTTTTAAGATAGAAATGTGTCGTCTAGTTGGAAAACCGACCATCTCCAAGAAACAAAATTTTTGGGAAAAGCTGATTTTTTGCCACACATAGTCAAAATAAGTTTGGAACCAAAACTTTTTAGTTTTATAGTCCTTAGAACAGTATATTTAAAATCACGAAATATGGTGGCAGGGGCACATGAAAGTAGGGGTTATTTAAGTCTTTGTTTTGGATTTGGCCACCTTTGCAACTTACTTCGGAGTTGGCCGGGTTTGCAACAAACCAGGAATTAATTTTTGCTAAATTTAATGTGACAATGGGTTTTTAGAGGTTGGAAATACACAAATATGTTTTGTTAAATTAAATTTTATTTAACAAAAAGAACTTCAGGAAAGTTATTAACGTAAAGTGACTTTTACACAGTTACTGACTGTTAAAACTAACTAACTAACAGTTAAAACTAACTTACTAGCTGTTAAAACTGACTTAAATGTCACTAAACAAATGATTTTAATGACATGATATTATTATAAATAGAAATATTAAATTTTCAAAACTTAAACAAAAATCATACTATGAACATAAAATTTCAAACTTTAGTGTCCTCATCGTTTTCGACAGTCTCACAAATTCGTCATAATGGTCCATCCATGCGTCTTCTTCAACCTTGTCTGCTCCTTCATCATCTATGCTTTCTGCTTCTTTAACAGCTGATGCCAAGATATTTTTGTAAAAAAATAACCATCCCAATTTGTTCCGAAATGTTTTGTCAGTAAGTTTTGGACATTAGGAAATAGAATTTAATTTATTTTCTGTATAGGTTTTCACATATAAAGGATGGGAAAATTAACAAGAACGAAAAATCATGCGTCAAGATTATGAAATACCTTCTTCCAACACAGCCAGAAAACTGTAACGAAACCTCACCATTAAATAAGGTGAAAGAAGATATGTAAGTAAAAATTTTAGAAAACATGTAACACATTGAAAAATACAGTTTGCGAAATTACCTTCCAGTGTAAAAAAAAAAAAAAAAAAAAAAAAAAATAGTCGAATTATTTTGTGCAGCCCTGTATATACCAATAGATGTGGGGATATATAGTATGATAAAATGTAGTTCAGTTAGAATATTCACATTTAGCAATTTTCGCCAATTGATGGAAATGCACTCGAAATATTTTGTACAGCCCTGTATATTATCTGAAGACTTTTGTACGCACCACATATTATGCTAAAAGGCAACTTAAAACTCACTCTTAGCAATTACCAACCGTAAACGACAATGTATATTTTCCTTGCGTAGCCCTGTAAATGAATTTATTTATATTCCACAAACTTCTATTAGTCTACTAAATATAGTTCAGCAGGAAAATGCGTAAACACAATTAAAAACTACCCTTAAGCAATTCACTCCCATCGTCTGTAATACTTACGAATTCTCTTGTGTAGCCCTGTGTATGATCAACCGAGTTTATAAACTCACTGTACTATGAAAATTTAGTTAAACTTAAAAACGCAAACCAAAGTTGAAAACGCACTTATCATACATAGACTGTAAATATCGCACATGCACTGTAAACAATATATTTTGTGTGTCCCTGTAAATAAACGCAATGCACACAAGAGAGCAATTTATAGTACACCTCAGCATATAATTTTCATTATGTTTGAAATAGTGAAATATCACTTACACGGCAAACAATTTTTCCCCATAGAACGATGTGTAACAGAATTCTTTTGTTTGACCCTGTAAATAAATAACAAATGCTTTGCACACCACATTCTACAAAAGTCATGTTTTAATGAGTTTCATAATTATATATCAATTTTATTATGTTTTAAATGACATAGCGTCATCAAAATGAACTTGAAACGATTATTTCATTTCCTATTGACTGCAATGTAACGGAATACTTTTGACTGTCTCTGTAAAAAAAAAAAACTATAAGTGCTACACACTTCATTTGAAATAGGGGACATGCTATAGTTAACGACAATAACATACAAAAATTTCAGGGCAATCCGAGCATATTTACGGGAGTTAGAGCATGGACGGACGGCCAGACGACAGACGAACCGAAGTCATAAACACTTTTCAACTAGGTTGGAAAGTATGGTGTGGAAACCTGTATTTATCGAATTCTGTGAATGTCCTTTCTTCAAATTGAAAATTTATAGGATGTTGTGTGTCAGTAGTCAGTAGGCAATCCAATATTCGTTAATATCTTCTATTGGTCTGTCAGCATGAAAATTCTTGTCCTAGGGATTGAGCGATATGAGACACTCATGCTGTATTTATATTTTCACAACACACTAGTACATTTCTGTATTCGTCCTGATTTATATTTTCGCAACAAAATAACAGAGTCTGTGGTATTAGTGAATTTGATGAAATTCACAATTTTGAGTTTTGAAAAAAAATGTATGGTGTTATTATTCTTTTTAATATTTTGCAGAAATAAATATATTGTTGCGAATTTATGTCATATTTTGAGACAAAAGTTACAATGTCGTCTTTTTTGTATAATTCTGGTGGAAAAATAACTTGTAAGGTAAAAAAAAAAAAGTCAATTTTTGTGGAAGCGATAATGAAAAGAAAAAATGGATCACAGTAGCAAGCTAATATTGGATATATATTGGGACATAATATCGCATTTGTCAGAAATACATCCAATTCGGAATATTATAATACTGGCTTAACACTGGAAATATTTGCAAAGAAACGTTAATATTGTATAAATATTGTCTTTACATTGAAAAATTGACAATGAAACACGTTTAGCAAAATCGTACTTTTGGTGCAGCAATAACTCCTGGCCTCTGTAAAGTTTACATAATATAATTTTGATATGTATAAATCTCGTCTTCATGAAGATATCCAATATTCAGTAACATTCGACAAACTATATTAACGCATTTCAAAATGTAGAATCTATTCGTTTTCCAAGAAAATTTGCTCTATGATCTATTATCCAGTCTTTCAAATCGCTGAAACTAGGATTTCTCTATTATTTCGATGGCAAATTAGGAAATGACGTAACTATATATTTTATATAATCATGCATCTATCTTTTAATATGCGAATAAATATTGATGATAAAATAGTCTGCACAATTTATGCAATGTATTTTTTTAATTAAATGGTTAACTAAATATTTTTCTCTGTTTTCTTGCAAACCTTATCCATTTTTATTATGTACATTTAATACGTAGAACAAGGCATAATCTATTTTACCAAAAAGTTTGCAAAATTTTTGTATATTAGTTTTTTTTTCATAAAAAGGAATGCTGTATAATTACCTCCAGTTCGCCATTTCCACTTCTATTTCGTATTCTAGCACTGATATCATCATCGCTTTTCATATCACATTTATTAAAAAAGATTTTTTTAATTTTTAAATAAAATTACGAAATTAAAAATTTAAATATGTATAATAATACATGAAACGGAAATTTTAGAATAAAAGACAATGCTTTCCATGGTCTGGAAGTACGAGTTAACTCGGGATAGTTATTATGCACCGGCATAATAGCAATGTGACCCAAATGTGACAAAAATGTGATAGCACTGTAACCCAAATGCAACTGCTACTGTTCACATTGTCGTCCATGTCACTGTGAAGTCAAAATGTACCATTTTGTGACGAGATCCATTTGACTAAATATCGATCAAGGTGATTTCATAGCGGAGTCACGAAATGACGGTAACATCAAAATGTGACGAAAATGTTTTTATCACAATGTGACGAAAAAAAGAAGTCACTTTTCTGACCACCCTTGTGACCGTGGTACTTCTGATTATTGAGACGTCACATCGACTAACTGTGCAATGAGAGTATTTTACCCGAGATGACTCGGGATGATTTCATAATTGGTTAAACCATAGTTTTTAGGTGCGTTCGTAATTATATAAATACGTAGCACCTATAGTGGTCGTCTGGTCCGTCCGTCTGTCCGGATATAACAACACAAAAACTACTCAAACGAATGGTTTGAAATTTAATATATATAATTGTTGCAGAATTTTGTTGAGTCATTTCAAATTTTATGAAAATCGAATCAAAAATTAAATAGATATTAACAAAAGTTTTCATCATTCTATTAAATCCAATCATACGTAATTAATTCAATGATATCTCATAATAGGTAATGATTCTATGTTGCCATGGTGATTACGTCCTATTTCAGATGGAGTCATGTTATTTCCGCATTACTGCATTTAAAAACCTAATTTGTATACTAAAATTGTTAATTAAAGCAATCCTATAATCTACCGATAGTTTTTTGGATATTTGTTTCTGGAAAAATAGATATTAAATGGAAAAAGTGTTTAAATATGAATTCAAGTTCTGAAATTTTCAAATCTAGGCTTAAGTTTCCTATTGGAAGTTTCAGTAAATGTCAACAAAAGATAAAATATTGCCAACATAAAATGTACATATTTTATTACGGAAATTAATTATATCATGATAACAGACGATATAAATCATTTCACTGAAATAATAACGATGATTTTTTTTTCTTATATTGGATATTTCGCAAAGAAAATTTTAATGTAACAAAGATGTAATTAATTGTTTGTAAAAATGTATTGAAACTCAATTTCATAAAATAAAATTAATATCTATAATATGAAAATCTGCTCATAAAATAAATTACAATCATGCATTTTTGCATAAGAGGGCAACAGCTATTGCACCACGATCGCAATATTTATAAAACTAGTAGTTGGGTGCCACCGTAATACTTACCCATCATGGATATGCATAATATAAAATATTAAAATAAAAAATGTGTAAACTACTTATAAAATGCATTGCAATTCGAATAAAATCGTGGCTTGATGACGTCATAAACTTTAAAGGCTTGATTACTGAATTGCTTAAAAAAAACAACTTTATAACTCCAAAAAAATAATCTTATTAACCAGCGGTTTATTGCATCTGATTAAGCGTCTCATTTCCAATTAAAATATTTTTTTGAATTGAAATTTGGTTGAAATACAGGGTCATAAAAAATCGAAGAGTGTGGGAAATAGGATTACAAATATCTCGACAACTATTTATCCGATCGACTTCATGCTTTATGCAAAATTTGTGTTTCTGTACTGTTTTTTATATTCACTCCTTAAAATAAACAATTTCGAAAATTTTTATATACCTTTTATCAGAACGAATATTTCGAGAGTCCGAAAAAAATAGTTCCGGATAATCGAGGTTACTGAAATTCAATAAGCTTCTTCTCATTATTACATACTAAGTACATACCAAATTTCAAGTCTCTGTCTCAATTTTTTCGGGAGATAAAGCATTTACAGACACACAGACACACAGACGGACGGCAATTTTTTTTTTTTTCTAAAAATATGTTTTTCGGAATCTCCTGTGTCTGAAACGTGTAAATTCGTCAAATTTTTTTTTTTTTTCCATTTTTAAAAACGATTACAAGACTTACCCTATACTACGTATGATGGGTAACTAGTCATACGAACGCACCCTCATTTGTCACGTTTGACGTACAATTTCCAACTTGTTCTCATTGTGTCCGTATCAAAGTTCGAAAACATCACGTTTGTGAGAATTGTGCATTATACACCTCTTCATATTTTTATTTTACAAAACATACTTATAATCCAAAATTTTTGTTCATTTTTTCTTCTCTAAAATCTGGAAAGTAGCATTTTTTTTCCAAATCTTTTAGTCGTAATGTTTGCTTCAACATTTATTCAGCCAAATCCTTCGTCGTAAGTGGACTGAAAAATGATGAATTTCTTCTTCAGTAAAAGCTTTGAAATGCTTATTTATATTCATTTTTTGGCATCACATACTTTCAATGAAATTCGGAAATATATATGATGATCTGATGCGGCCATTTGTTATCTCGAATAGAGAAAAATATGAACTGTTGGAAATGGAAGAAAAATTGCATTTTTTATTTTATTTTACTTTATTTATGTATTTCTGGTCATGTGAAAAGAATCGTGATAAAATGATAAAAATGCTGTCAAAGACGTTTTTTCAAAGAAACAATAGATAAAAGAAGAAAGATTTTGGCAGTTTTACTACTTGAAAAATGAGCATGCGAAAGCAATTATCTAATGAATAAAATATAATATCATCCAATTCATTGTGATTGTTACAGTGTTGCAAGATACTCCGTATCAATTTTTACTTATAATGCACGAATTATTTTCATTCTAATTTCCAATGCTTATATATTTTTACAATTACCTTGAAAAATTATTCCAGTCACATTTATTTTACTTTATTTTAGCACCTTTAACAAGTTGCACATTGTACGCCAAACGTGACAAATGAGGTGCGTTCGTACTATGACTAGTTTTATAAAATTTCCGACCTTGCTGCAATAGCTGTTGCACTCTTATGCAAAAATGCATGAATACAAAATTAATGTTATGTGCAGATTTCCATAGTATAGATGTTAATTGTATTTTATGAAATTAGGTTTCAATTCCCTTTTACAAACAATTAATTACCATTCTGTTACATTAAAAATATACTATACGCAAATGTCCAATACAAGATAATGTAAAAAAAAAAATCATCGTTATCATTTCAGTGAAATGAATTATATCGCCTGTTATTATGATATATGATAAATTTCCGTAATAATTTAAGTACATTTTAATTTGGCAACATTTTATCTTTTGTTGACATTTACTGAAAATTCCAATGGGAAACTTAAGTCTAGCTTTGAAAATTTCAGAACTTGAAATCTATATTTAGACTCTTTTTCCATTTAATATCTATTTCTCCGGAAAAATCTATCAAAAAAACTGTCGGTAGAGGTGATTGCTATAGTTAAACAATTTTCGTATACAAATTCGGTATTAAATTCAGTAATACGGAAATAATATGACTCCATCTTAAATAGGACGTAATCAACATGGCAACCTAGAACCATTTCATATCATAGGATATCATTGAATTAATTACGTATGATAGGATTTAATTAGGACAGACAGACGGACTATACCTACCAGACGATGACTATAGTTGCTACGTATTTATATAATTACAAACGCACCAAAAATTGACTAAAGTTATTAATCTTCCATAACATAAATTTAAATAAATTTTATAAAACTTTAATTAATTAATTAATTAATTTTTGTACTAACGTATTTTTCATGTTGTCAAAAGTGTACGTACATTTACTAGAATGTAAAATATCGTTCATTTATAACTGATAGTGTACTTTTAACTGTCAAATGCATTATTTAAACGTTAAAAAGCAGAACGTTACTAAAAAACAGACTTTTACTGATTTTTTTTTTCTGGCGCCCAAGCTGACAGATTGTATTTTCCTCAGTACTGATATTTTTTTACAGTGTGCACTCATGAGTCATGAGAGAGGGGCTATTCTTCAAAAATTAAGCGACTCTTGTAGATAAAAAAAAGTTTATGGCCAGTAAACCTTTACATTGAGAAAAATAGGCGGGGTTGGCAAGATGATACTAAAATTTTATTTTGAATACCACTAATTTTGTATAGACTTTTTCGCGTGATTTAATCGTAAATATTTTTATTAAATAAGTGGTAATTAATTAAATAAGTGGTCTATTTTTCTACGAAAATAACGATATCCAAAATAAAATTTTCGTGTTTGTCTGGCAACCGTGAAAATAGTTCCTCCAAAAAAAAAAAAAAAAAAAAAAAAAATGTTTTTTTTTTTTTTCATTAGCTTTCAACTAACAGAAGAAAAAAAATCTTTTCAGTTGATTACTATTTGTCCACAAAATTACAATTTTAATGGTAAAATTTCGAATATTTTGTGAAAGAAAGCATTTAAAGGCTATTTCTCTCAAAACTAATTTCCAAGTGGTTTCCGAAATTTTTAAATGTTTCATGTATTTATTTGATTCGGGTGTTCATGTGAAACCTGTGTTGAATCTTCATAAACTTGATAAAATGGCTCTTTATGTATGTTAACATAAAACTTAGTAATATTTTTTATATATTATTTATTAAACACCTTTAAAATTTTTCGAATTTGGAATATTTTTGTAGAATTTTTGCTGAAAAACACATATGCTTATCGAAAACTATTTTTTTTTTCTTCAATGATTATGATTGTTAATAAAAAATGTCTGCCAAAATTTGTTGTAACTGTATAACGCTAGCTTAAGGAGAAAAATTTACATAGAATTATTCAAAATTTATATTTAGGAATTTTCTGACGCACTTTTCATGTTGCGAAAGGCGTAAGTACGCCTTTGGTGTCTGAGATTGGAGTCTTAGACACCAACTGATGCGCATGGAACATTTTTAAAATGAATAATTAATTAATTAATTTATATTAATATCTTAGTTGTATTTTGTAACTTATTTTCAATTTTGTATTTTTCACCTATAAGCAGCACTATATTAATAAATCGAGTTTCAAAGCTATTGACTTATGAATAAAAAAAGTTTCTTATTGTTCATTGTCGTGTGTATAGCAGACGATATCGTCCAACGAGAGTTGATGCTGCATTAAACTTGTTTGTATGTAATAAACTTTTCTTTTCTTAACTGGAGCTATTTTATGTTAGTAAGACCCTACACTAACCACCAAAAAGTCACACCACTCCCGAATGAGAAGTGATGGTCTATACAAATTCTCAAATATAAATTTTAAATAATTCTATATACATTTTTTTCGGTAGCTTCAGAATTTTCAGAATTCACTCCTGAGAATCCAGGAGTGCAACATCAGACCATTACCTCTACTCAACATAATCACATTAAATTTTTTTTAAATCGCTTTTACATATTGCTTCATCTCTTAAAATTTACCCAATTTTCTTGTTGACATTTGATTTCTGAAAGAAAGATTTTTCGAATTACTAACGTTGTATGGAAAGTTTTCATTTAAATTCCAACACATAAAATGAAAGTAATTTGAAATCCCATGAAGTTCTCATGACAGAAATTGCTTTACTCCGGACATCCCAGACGTCAATTACACTCAACACACTGTTAATTTTTTTATTACTTTTTTGCTTTTTTGCTTGCAAATGAGAAATATGATTTTCAGTATTTTTTAAAATATTTCATATCACAAGTCACATATGGTATCTTTTTAAAAGTGAAAGGTTTTCTGATATGTTGAAGGCCGACAGTAATTCATAAATATGAAATATGTACAAACTAAAAATATAAACAGTACATAATTGAACTTGTACTTTGCTAAAAAAGAGTGTAAAATGAAAATTTTCAAAGTTAGTTGAAAGTCATATTTTTCCAATCGTTTCGGCTAAATTTTATAGCCATCCTCAGGGACATCAAAAGACAAAACTAGCGATGTTTACAGTTTGTGAAATGGTAGGGAAAACCAAGACTGAAAAGGGGAAAGCACATAATATGCTGGGGCCATCTGTGATGCTGTAATAGTAACAATAAAGATTATTTATGAGATATAAAAATCAATAATTGCTATTATATTATTGAATCTGGGAAGGCTTAGATGATTAGTGATTCTTGAAATGAGAATTGGGTAACTTTTTGCATGAATATAATTTTAATTATGAGCGATAAGTCTTGGTTTTTCCTACCAATTTTCATTTCTCTCGTCAAGCTGTAAACATCTCCAGTTTTGTCTTTTGATGTCCCTGAGGAGGGCTATAATGTTTACGCGAAACTGTTGGAAGAATATGGCTTTTAACTAAGTTTTAATATTTCCACGTTGCACTGCTTTTAGCAAAGTGCAAGTACAATTATGTACTGTTTATATTTTTAATTTGTATATTGACCAACGGTGTAAACGTCCACCTTTAATACAGAAATATGTTTCACTCAAACTTGGTACTACATTTTCCTTATATTCTATCATATTTTACATTCTAAGGACAAAAATTTTAAATTTAACAACTCTGTTCCAAGTACAATGTTTATATTTGAAGAATGCTTTTCAGATATGAATGAGCAATTTATATTTATTGTTGCGTTCTGTTAAAATTTGCTTCAAATTAAATGTACTTCTCTAAAAATTAAAACAATCCCTTATCAATAATAGTAATCATTTTCCAGATATCAAATTAAAAAAATATTTTTTAAGAGATGAAAATACTTTTTTCACCTAATGCACTGCAGAAGATTTTATAACAAAAAAGTGCTCGTTGCATTTCAAAAATTACATTCAGTGTAATTTCAGGGATATCAGATGTATTAATATTTATAATCAACATTAATTTTAAAAATAAATTTATCAAAATGAAATATCTGAACTCCATCAGTTGTCTTAAGGAGGAAACAACAGTTGTGAAATCTTAAGAAAACATATGGTATAAGTACCTTTTTCTCGGAAACTACGGAAGCGATTTCAATAACTTTTTAAATAGTTTTGGAAATCACTAAACTATAAATGTTTCGTTAGACAAGAAATAACATTAAAAAATCCAATAGTTACACGATATTGGATATAAGAAACTCTAGGAATTTTCTGTTTCTTTCCGCTAGGGGATCCATATAAGGTTTTTTTTTTTTAAATTATTGAAAACGTTAATAGATTTTTTACTTTTAATATATATTTTTTAGGTTGCCCACTAAAAACACAAAAACATTTTTATATGAAAAATATCAATTATGTATTCAAATAAAGTTTTGAAATTTATTTAAAAAGACTCTTTCATATTATCCGGATGCCAGTAGTTAGTGAAAACGCTAATAGATTTTTTTTTTTTTTTTTTTTTTTTTTTTTTTTTTTTTTACTTTTAATGTATTTTTTTAGATTACCCACTAGAAAGTATTTTTATATGAAAAATATCAATTATGTATTCAAATAAAATTTTGAAATTTATTAAGAGATATTCTTTCATATTATCAGGATGCCAGGAGTTAGTGAAAACGCTAATAGATTTTTTACTTTTAATATATTTTTTGTTTGGTCACTAAAAACACTAAAAAGCATTTTATATGAAAAATATCAATTATGTATTCAAATAAAGTTTTCATATTATCCGGATGCTAGGAGTTATTAGGCGAAGAAATCGCCAAAGATCGCTACGTACAGCAGCCTTTTGGATTCTAATGAATTCAGTGGTTTAAGTATGAATTCAGTAGTAGTTCCATTAAATGTCATGTTCATGTCTGTTAAATTTGTGTTTCATTTATATTATTTTATTTATTTATTGATGACGTTTCATATTTGTTAAGGAATATTATCCGGAAACAAATGATGAACTATTTATATTGTTTTAAGTTCAAACATGTTAATCTTTCGTGATCGGGCTGCATGCGATAGAGATTGATTTTTTTTTTTAAGCAAGCGCTTGAAAATTATCATAAAAACCATAAAAAATCAATAAATTGAAATACAGTTTTCAAATAACTTGCATTTGAAAGACAAAATTTTCCTCCTATTCTAGGGTGTAAAAATTGTTATTGTTCAATGTTTAGAAGTTAAAACAATTGTAATATAAGTGAAATTTATTGGTCTGGATTTGCCAGCATTAAGTATAAGAAGAAGTATATAAGAGTTTAAGAAGAAGACATAAGAGTTAGAGAAGAAGATATAAGAGTATAAGAAGTCAGCGTTACTCAAGGACATGTTTTAGCATTATAATATGTATTACTAAATAGGAATCGATTTTCTAGAAAACAAAATGATCGACATACAGTTAATTATATTATCAAAAAGTATTTATATAATCAATTTACTTTAGTAGTTCCGTTGAAATAGGTCCAGATACTTCAACAGGATTTAGTAATTGTTGACACCCCCTTAAATCAAGTTATTTGGGATATTTTGTACTTAAAAAAATAATAATAATGAAGTAATTGCTTCTATGAATTATCAAAAAAGTTATTTACCATTGTTTCTACAATTAACCTTTTCTCTTACCTGAACCTCATATAAAGTTCTTAAGTTAAATCTTAAAAACAGTGTTTTAAAATCAATTTTTACTAAATTTTGTTTTGAGTGACATTTCTTAAAATTGCAGACCTGAAATTTATTAAAAGAAATTATATTACATCATATCAAAATCATCTTATTATATTAAATTCTTGTTATATTAAATTATTATTACGTTATTATTACATTATTATTAATAATAATATATTATTACTATATGATTATTATTATTACATTATATTATATTATTATAAATTATTATATTATATTATTATATATTTTTATATTAAAAATTATATCATATCATATAGTATATGATATATTTGTTTACGCAATATACGAGTAGAATAGATATTTAATTGTCCCAATTTAAAGTATGTTTTTTTTCAAAGTTCATGAACGAGATGGTTAAACAATACGATAAACAATAGATTGAGAGAAAATAGTAAATATTTTGGCTTTTGTATTTAAAACTAAAATGAAAAAGAAAAGCAATTTTTCACCAATTTGAACATCCAAACAATTGATCTGAACTTTTGTCTATTATTATACTACTTCGAATCGAGTCACATGATGAGCATTGTGCTAGTTTATCTTTTAACTATTTGTGAACTCGAAACACCGTAGTCTTCTCTTTTTTAGAAGCAATTATTTTTTTCAAATCCATTTGGGTCCTCACTCTGTTTAAGTCGAAAAACCGGAACAGACAATCCCTCAAAAAATAAATAAATTACGATAATTAAAGATGAAATCGTCTATTCATATCGAAGTAATTACATCAAAGTTTTTTGTGAAATATTCCATTGTATTTTTGTCTTTTGAGATTCAAACAGATCAAAATACTTTAGCATAAATACGCGCAAGAGTCTACGTATTTATTATATTAAAGTATTCTAATATTCTGAACAAAGGGTTCTATTTTTTTCTATTTTCTGTTTTCACCGAAGTATAAAAAAAATAATCTTTTTAAATCTGTGAACAACAAGTTAAGATAAGAGGTTTTTCTTTAGCAATCTGCAGCTGCATAATTAAGAGTATATCAATAGAAATGCATTATGATGAATGATAAAATCCAGAACAATAATAGGAATTTTTGGAAAGGGATGAAATATGCGGATGCAGTTTTTATTATAAACAATAAAAAATCACTCAACGTTCAAAAACAAATTAAGGATAACAAATAGGTGGAATCAATTAAGGGCAGTTAATGCTAAACGGAATGTACATTTTTTCATTAAAGAATGTTTTTTGAATAACATTGTTAACACATTCAATGCCGGGTTAAAATTACCGGAATTTTATTTTATTTAGAAAGTTCGAATTCATACCAGAAAATACTAATAGCAATATTTACTTTATTTAATTACAGACATTTCGCGATTACATAAAATAAAAATTCTTCTTTCGAAATTTCTGGTATTAATTCGTAATTTTAGATTGAAAAACCACGAGTATACTCGTGGTTGGCAGCAAATGGGTTAAATAATCAAATAATTACAAAAATTTCAAATAATAACCATAATAATAATATATTTTTTAGCGAGAAACAAACTGATCCCTTTGATTTATTTGTTGAGAAACAATGAAATCAAAACAATGAAATGAGTTCCGAATTACTCACACTTTTTTCAAGCACCCGAAATAACTAAGATACAATATTTATTTTTATTTTTTTAATATTTTGTCCTTTAAAAATTTAAAGAAATATTTAAAAAAAAAATACTTATAACTTTTCAGAGCATTCTGTATGACTCAAAGACAATAAATTTTTAACAGAAATTTATTGCAGCTGAAAAAGACAAAGAAGCTAAAATAAAATCGATGAAATTTACCTTGATTCTTTCTGTGAAAATTTCTTATTCATGGTAAACCTGATGCTATTCACTTAAATAACAATTTAAAAATTCTAAAGAACTTCTCAAACGTTATTTCATCTGTCAACACCCACTCAATTTTGTGTACCAAAGGATATAATTTTTATGCTTAAAGAAGTGAGTCACAAAAGAAATTTATTTAAGTTATTGCTTGATGTTAAATTCAGTTCTCAATCTTCATTCATAAATCACTATTGTTATTTATCTATCAATCACTATCAATTTTTGATTAATGTTTCTTACATATATACAGGGTGTCCCAACAAAATTGAAATTCGTTTTAATGTTTTACCTTTTGGAGATAAGTATTCACTTATAGCTATTCACTTGAATAAAAATTTTAAAGGAATTCTCAAACGTTATTTTATCTCTGGATTAATTTCAACACAATTATTCAAATTGGTAAAGAAATCATACGAGTTGTAATTTTCCAACTGGACGAAAAATGTCCGGGCCAGGATTTGAACCTGGGATCTCTTGGCTGAAGCTGCTACGCTCTACCTACTGAGCTATCCTGGTCGAATCTGTAGGGCATAATTCATCCAGTTAACCTTATTGATCATAGCATCTGGTCTGATATTTTAATCAGCTCAACAGAATAGATCGCAGGTAATGGAACTCCAGTAAACGCTGGATACGTGATTACACTGAATTAATTTTAACACAATTATTCAAATTGGTAAAGAAATCATACGAGTTGTAATTTTTATTTATTTAAATTACAACTCGTATGATTTCTTTACCAATTTGAATAATTGTGTTAAAATTAATCACGCATCCAGCGTTTACTGGAGTTCCATTACCTGCGATCTATTCTGTTGAGATGATTAAAATATCAGACCAGATGCTATGATCAATAAGGTTAACTGGATGAATTATGCCCTCCAGATTTGACCGGGATAGCTCAGTAGGTAGAGCGTGGCAGCTTCAGCCAAGAAATTCCAGGTTCGAATCCTGGCCCGGACATTTTTCGTCCAGTTGGAAAATTACAACTCGTATGTTATTTTATCTGTCGACACCCACTCAATCTTGTGTACCAAAGGATATAGTTTTAATACTTACAGAAGTCAGTCACAAAAGAAATATATTTAAGTTATTGTTTGATGTTAAATTCAATTCTCAATCTTCATTCATAAATCACTATTGTTATTTATCAATCAATCACTATCAATTTTTGATTAATGTTTCTTTCATATATATATACATGGTGTCCCAAAAAGATTGAAATGCGCTTTAATGTTTTACCTTTTGGAGATAAGTATTCACTTAAATAAAAAAACTAAAGAACTTCTCAAACGTTATTTTATCTGTCAACACCCAGTCAATCTTGTGTACCAAAGGATATAATTTTTATGCTTAAAGAAGTGAATCCCAAAATAAATTTATTTAAGTTATTGTTTGATGCTAAATTCCGTTCTCGATCTTCATTCATAAATCACTATTGTTATTTATCTATCAATCACTATCAATTTTTGATTAATGTTTCATACATATATACAGGGTGTCCCAACAAGATTGAAATGCTCTTTAATGTTTTATCTTTTGGTGGTAAGCAGGCAATGTAAGTTGCAAAAGTGTTGAAAAAAGTTAGGAAAGAAGATTCTTTGATGAATGTACAGGGTGACAAGAAAGAAACGCCTCAATTTGAAAATTCAATAATCCATTAACTATAATAAATATTAAGATAAAATAAGTGACATTTATACCTGGTACCTTTTAAATTTTATGTGTAGTAATTTTAAAAACAGCTCAAAATTTCGTCAATAGATGGCGTTGCCGTGTCTGATACGTCAAAAATGCTCAAATAAATTTCAAAATTCAAGCCTAATCGCTAAATAGAATAAATAATAAAACTTGAGAGATTTTTAATGCAATTTTATATGTTAATTTCAGCCTTCTTAAAAGTTGAGACAGTGCAGTGCCCTCTATTGACGAAAAGTTGAACTGTTTTTAAAATTACTGCATATGAAATTTAAGATACCAGATACATGTATACATGTCACTTTTTTCATCTTCATATTTATTATAGTTAACGAATGATTGAATTTTCAAATTCAGACGCTTATTACTTGTCACCCTGTCCTTTATCACCCCATAATATATACCGTAGACACCCTCAAATCCGCACATTGTTTCAGATCTAAACAGTGAAACGTACAGTTAAGATATAGGGGTAAAATTAATTTTTTTTATATCATTCCGTACACATTTTATTATGAAATTCGGTTAATGTCATTGAACTCTTGCTTTCTTATAGAAGAAGTATAAATTTATTAAAAAAAAAAAAAAATCAAGATAGCACTGATATTAGTGGTGATCGTGCTTTTTTTATCAAATACATTTCTGTATTAATCAAGCTTTTTTTTTTTGGTTATTAAATCTGGCCAAACGTCAAATAAAATTTTGTAATTTTATGGTTTTGATGTAAATTACTAGTGTATATATAAGACGAGTTTCATTGAATAATTCAAGAAAAATTTATCCCATCATTATTATGCATATTTAGTCATGCATTATTAATTATTTATGTAACCTTTACTTTTAATATTTTAATTTTTTTTTTCTTAATTTTTTTTAATTTCACTTTATTATTTTCCTTAATTATTATATATTTTGCTTTATAGTAAGCATTGATGATAATTTTGAGGGCATTATTGCATTCAAATTACTATTTAAAAATGTAAACAAAATTTTGACCAGAAATCTGCAAAATTCTAAAATCCGCGCAACCTCTGGTCCCAAGGTTTGTGGATTTGAGGGAGTCTACTGTATTCACAACATTACAATTTTCTAATTTTTATACGCCCTCCCCCTCCTCCCCCCTCCCCCCCGATAAAATTGATCAATTAGATTTTTTTTCTTTTTCTGTAGCAAGAAAATTATAAAAAAACTGCATATCTGTATCTTTAAAATTGTATGAATTATAATGAAGGGAAAAAAACTGACTTATACGACAAACAAGTAATTTTCTTTCGTGTCATTTAAAGTGCTATTTCATCTGTAAAAATAGAGAAAATTTACAAAAAAAAGATGGAGTGCTTTAGCTAAAAAATGTGTTAAAAAGTAAGTATGGAACAAATGCATGTAAACAAAGCATCACTGATGCAAAGATCATGCAGATAGACTATAAAGATTTTAGTAAGATTCAGATGGTAGCAAGTGAGTCGAGAAAAGACAGCTAACTGAGAAATTAATTAAAAAACAATTTATTTAAAGCTAAATAAATTCGTTTGTTTTGGTTAGAATAAGGGTCCTCAGAGATCTACACTGTTAAAAAAAATTGCAGTAAAATTACGGGCAGAGGCCGGCAGCAGAGATTCCAGTCATACCCCGTAAAAATAAAAATCCATGCCCATCATTTTGTGCAGCCCGTAATTTTACGGGGCAAAGTAATACAGCATTATAATGCACAGGATATAATGCACTTTAAAACACAATAACACTTGGCTTACTGTTCCGTAGCACGTAGCACGTTAGATAATCATCACAGAATCGCTGTTTTGGCGGGTTAAAATTTTCGAAACACGAGTAAAATGAAGGGTTACACCCTACCGGAGGACAATGTATGGGGTCGTACCGTATTTTTGCTAACATATGGGCTTGAACTGTAAAAATATGTGGATTGCTCTTAATTTTCTAAGTATCTAAGGGATAAGGCCGCTTATTTAGTGGATCAGACCGTTTTTCATCAAATAAGGCTGTTGCCTGTGAAAATTGAAGGGCAAACGCTCATAAATTTACAGTTTTTTCTGAGAGTGTACGTTCACAAGGAATTACGTACAAATTGTAAATGAGAAAATTCATCGTTGAAATACTAAGCCAATGTTCCTAAGTGTTTGGAACACTCACCGTAAATAAGAGAGCCTGGCTCTTCTCGTTAAGGCAAGTCCAGCACTTCCCGAGGATTGGGCCAGGCTGTAGAAAAGTCGGTCACAAGACCGTTCTAAAAATAAGCAATGTTCTGGAGGTAACCAAGCCGACCTCCTTGTCTTAATCCATATAAATCACAGATTCACTTAGTCTGAATTTTTACTTCAACTTTTCAGATCGCTCTTATGGGAAAAAGTCCTACCATCAATTTCCTCAGTCTCTAGAGTCCGAGGACGAGTCTCTTTTTAAACATTTTAAATTTTATTACATTAAATACTTTTTAAACACTTTGATTGTCTTTCTTCGTCGGCGAACAGATTGCATTTCCGTGTGGGCGGGGAGTTCAGTTCCACACTGCATCACTTCGCACCTGCCCTAGGCGGTCCAACCTATCATATCTTTGAAGGGGCTATTTTCTCTGCATAACTCCAGAGCCAGCAGGCTCTTCTACCTGTCACCTCGTTCAATGATTTTTTCACTGCATTACTCCAGAGCCGTCACAGGCAAAACCACAAACACAACGTGTGGCATTTTGTAATCGCCCAAACTCTCGGAATTAGGTTTGTAAAGTGTGCGCCCGCCAGCAATATTTTCAAAAGAATGTAGAGGAAATGAGAATAAAATACTATCGGTGGTGCATGTCATAAGTATCTACAATTACAATGCTGGATTTCAATAAGTACGTTCGCGTAGTGATATTCTGCATAATTAATTTTAAGCTTGCTTACGCTCGAAAAATACTTGATCGGATAGTGCTTATGACGCCATCTAAAAATGACATGGTAGACATGTGTGATATATGGTGATATCATAATGCCTTATAGTCACACACATACATTAGGTTTGCCAGTTTCTAATTGAAAATATTGAGGGCTGGCGCCCACTTTACATACCTCATTAAAGGGGTTGCGCACGATTGTGAAATGTCCAACGTTGAACTTTCTTATTTTGTTCACATGCTTGTTAATCTCTGAAAGTTTCACGAAGATTCTTGTCGACAAGTCCAATAGATTCCCTCGTGAGTAGAGAAGATCCGATTGTTTTTCCCAACATCAAGAGAGATTTTCCTGGTTTATAAAATAAAAGCCGCTTCTCAAACTAAGGTATATTTTATTCAGTCAAATTTCACGTGCAACTATTATAAATCACTATTATAAATTTCCATACTTTACAAGAACATAATATCCCAGGCTGAATTTAGTAAATAAATGCAACATTTTTTTTTTAATTGTTAAATAAAAAAAAATAAAAAAAAACAGTTTGAAGAATTCAAAAGCGAATGGATGTAACATTGCTTTAGATGATTAATATTAAATGTTTCCCGCATACTGAAAATAATAACAAATGCACATATACTTTAAAAGATAAGTTAAATTTCTTATTGCAAAAGATCAATTAAAATAAACAGCTACGTGCAAAATACTGTAATTTTTTTCTCTACATAATAACTATTTGAACTTTTAAATGTATGGAAAATATTAATGAACAAAATACCATACCAATATGATGAGAAAATTATTCTTAGAATAATTATCTTTAACAGTTGTATGAAATCAAAAAGCAAAATCCTATTATTAAAAATAAAATAACTTTTCGTATATTACTTCCTAGAACAAATCATTAAATTTCTTTAAAATGCCATAAGGTAATTTTAAAAGTTTTGAAAGTATTTAATGATGTGGTTTATAATAAAACTGCAAGAGCGATTGAACCGTTCGAGGCCTCTTTCTTCGACTCAGAAATAATTATTTTACAAAAATATTTTCATTTTTATATCGGAATTACTTTCCTTCACCCGTTGCCAATATTAATTCATGACATCAGGTCTTTTGGATTTAGTACAAATCAAATTTCTTCGATTATTCTTTTCAACTGTCTATGCGATTCCGTTTATTTTTCCTTAAATTGACATTTTAACTTCACTTTAACACTGTTTTGCATACCATCAATATTCAATGCAGAGAGAACAATGAAAATCAATACTCACATGTCCAATTATCTTTTACGTTGAAGAATTTCTTCACTTGTCTAGCAAACTATCATTAGAAAGAACTTGTACTTGAACAGGTTATTGTTTTATATAATGTGTTCCCGGACCCTAATTCTGTTATTGTGATATTAACGCCAGAGTCCTACTGCCTTTAATAAACAAAAAAATAATGAAAGAAAAAAACCCGACTATTTTATGGTGATTACAAATTCACCAAACATCTCAGAACTGTTTTCTTTTCGGAATTTTAAGAGAAGAAGATTAACAGAAAATATTCTCATTTATATAAAATTGTAAAGATATAATTTAAAATGAAGAACACTTACCGTACTTTTTGGCCTTATAATCCGCGGCTCAAAAAATTCAGTTTAGACCCAGAAATTGTATTTGATAAAATGTTACTTTTTTAAACTCGGAATACACTTGACTTCAATTACTAAATAAAATGTCTGAGTCTAAACTGAATTATTTGAGCCCCAGATTATACGCCGAGAAATACGGCATGTATCGTACTTTAAATATTGAGGATTTTACTGTGACGAAAATTTTAAGGAATAGTTTGCGTTGATCAAATAATGAAAACATGTGGTTTATACTTGAAAAAGTGCAAGTTAAAATTCCAAGGAATTTTTATGAATAGAAAGAAAATATTTTACAGCTCAATAATTATTGCAAATTTTCCTGCTTATTTTACACTGCTCTAATACTGTAGGAACTGTAGCCGTTATTGGACCCCTATAGACCTTGAATAGGTGGGTAAAATTAAACTAAAATTATATTTATTTTCGCTTGTATCTCGAGTCTTAAGTAAGGATTCATGCAGATTTCGATTCTCAGGGAACCAGTGATGAATTCAGGGGGTGGCATGGGGGATATTCATCAAGAACATCAAAATGTCTGCCATCCGGAAGTTTTCTGTTTTTATGCTTGGAGACCACTGACCAGGCCCCTACCTACCGGGATTCGACCCAGTTTGACGGGTTTGAGTGTCTGGTCATTGGGGCGAAATTCGCCTGATCGCCCTATTGGGGCGGTCCACAAAGACAAGTACCCAGGTCGGCCAACCAATTAAGTCCGGATTTTTCTGTGTTGTTCACTCCTAAATTTAAATGTTCTGAGATCTGACGCCGCACACCACGTATTCGTCGTGCTGTTTTTATGCTTACTAATGGCCTAGAAGGGCAATTTACCCCCCTCCCGTAATTATGACTCTAACGCCTCCCCCCCCGGAGGGTCCAGATATCTCTGAAAAATCCTAAAATTGGTATTGAAAATGTACTAGCATAAAGGGAAATCACCAAATGTAACATTCTTTTATCATAACTTGAATCTGGTGAACATGAAATTCGAATGATTTACAAAGGAAAACTTGAACCTTTTGAACATTTGAAGTCCCAAACTTTAATGACACTTAGCTATATAAATGATTAAGAGCGAAGTTAAAATCTTGAATAACTGGTAGATTGCGTGTAATTTATTTTTTAATCTTAATATTGTGTTCTTTTCTTTCTATTATAAAGTAGGTTTTCTTAGATTGATTTATAAAAATAACGCAGCAAAAGTAAAAATTAACGTGAGTCCAATTTTTTAATAGAATGGAATTTTAATTTCAAGTTAGCCCAAATTCAAGTTAGTCCTGTCTTAGGTCAAATTTTACATAAACTTACAGGACGCTCTCTCAGATACTATTTTACGTGCCCCTAAGAATTTGAAGACTATGCGTTTTGTAATTCTACTCACCAATCGTGCTGTGTTGCAAAATCACTCGAGCCAAAATATTTCATTTCTATTAAGTAAAGACATGTGCAGGATTTTTTTAAAGGAATCTTTTTCGTGAATAATAATAACAATAGTGATAAGAGAGAGAATTTATTATATTTAAAATAGGAAATATTTATGTATGAAATACCTTGATAATTGTATCCAAACAAGATATTTTATTACGCTCTAACTTTTTCTCTATTTTAGTTTTCTTTTTAAATTTTGAAACCATATTTGTATTAATTAAATTAATTATTTTTGTTATTGTTATTATTACTTTGGGAAAAATAGATATTAATAAATTAGATTGCTGTTTGGATGATTCGTTATACAGAAACAGTAATTAATTTCTTTGCATAAAAGTGTAAACTTTTGAAAACGTCTATTATTTTAGAAACTACTTAAAGAACTACATAAAAGTTTAGTACCTAAAAAAAAGTTAAAATATAACAAAAGCCTTTTTTAATAAACAAAAGTGCACCTATAATATTTTTGGACAGATTTTAATAAAGCTTGCAAAATAAACAAAGAAAAAAAACCCTCTAAACTTCTAAATGATGAGAATAATATTCAACCTGTCATATTTTTTTTTAAATGTTAGGAATCCCGAATTCTAAAATTCCTTTTTAATAATTATAATAGAACAAAAACTATACTTAATTACATTTATGGAACGCGAAAGTACCCTTTTAGGAAATTTGCTTGATGAAGTTTTGCCCGATGGACTCCTACCCAACATTTAATGATTGTGCTCATGTCCCAATCAATCAAATAACGTGCGAATTTGCTATTTTTAAAATCATATCTGCTAATGGAGTGGCAAATTATGCTAAAACTGCATTTCGGAAACAAAATGAAGCAGCATATTTCCATCAAAATCGTATAACACACAATTAATCATGCTTGGCGCTGCTTAGATATGGTTATTAATCTTGTAATGTAAATGTTAATTATACTACTTATGAAATTTGCAGATTTATGTACGGTGTTCAAAGAAAACGTCTACATCAACCGCAGTTCTAAATCGATAGGTATATGTTTAGTTTAAAGGATGTTAAAACAGTCACGTTTGTACAAAAAGAGGATGACGATCATATTTATGCATAAAAAAAAAACACTGTAACTTAAAGATTTGTAATTTTAAAATTTACCTTATTGTATCGGAGTAAAGAGAAAATATACAGAATAAAATCGGTATTTTTTTACATCTTAAAGCGTAAATTTTCTGTAACTAATCAAAACAAGTTGGAAATCGTACGTTAAACGTGACAAATGAGGTGCGTTCGTTTCGTTTTATAATTAGTTTTACAATGTAAAAAAATCATCGTTACTATTTCAATGAAATAAATTATGTCGTCTGCTGTCAGCGAAGAGGGTGCCTTTTTTTCTTCTTTTTTCTTATTACATATGCCATGTTTACAGATGCGATTTTTTTTTCGACACCAGGCAGCGCTGTAAAATTCGCCATGGAGATCTTGCTCTGTGAGTGATTAACTTCATGGTTTAATATTTCTATGACTCACTTTGAATGAATATTTTGTTTATTTACTTTAACGGATTGAGATATTTGGCTGTTAATCTAATTTTCACTGAAGTTATCTCAGAATCAATACATTTTTTTAATGTAACTCATCTCTCAAGCAAACAATTTTTTTAAACGATCTTTCTAAAAAATGTAACTTTTACGCAATTTTATTCGAAAAAATAATTTTGAATAAAAATGGCCGCTTGGAATATGGAAAAAGATGTGGTTAGCCCGTATTTGTTTTCCTCGGTCACATGACTTGCGCTTTTACTATATATATTACGTATGATAGTAATTATTAGAATAAAGGAAACTTTTATTAATATCTTTTTAACACTTTCCAACCTAGTTGAAAAGTGTTTATGACTTCGGTTTGTCTGGCCGTCTGGCCGTCTGCCGTCTGGCCGTCTGGCCGTCTGGCCGTCTGCCGTCTGCCGTCTGTCCGTGCTCTAACTCCCGTAAATATGCTCGGATTGCCCTGCAAATTTTATATGTTATAATCGTTATCTATAGCATGTTCCCTATTTCAACGGAAGTGTGTAGCACTTATAGTTTTTTTACAGGGACACTCAAAAGAATTCCGTTACATTGCGGTCTATGGGGAAAAATCATTTGCGGTATATTTAAATAATGTTTCAATACTTTAAACGCATTGAAATTTATATATATCACTAAGGTGCATTAGAAGAAGCTTAATATGGCATAGGGTGTGCATAGCACTTATACTTACTTTACAGGGACAGTCAAAAGAATTCCGTTACATTACGTCTATGGAGAAAAATCGTCTGCGGTTTATTTAAATAATGTTTCACTATTTTAAACGCATTGAAATTTATATAAGGTTCATTACAAGAGACTTACTACAGAATAGTGTGTGTATAGCAGTCATCGTTCATTTACAGGGACACACAAAAGAATTCTCTACTGTATGTTAACAATAATTCCTGGAAGTGCGTTTTAAGTTACTGAATGCGATTTTAATTTTAAATCGCTTTTTGTATATTACGTGGTGTGTATAAATTCTGTAGATCCTATACAGGGAAGTACAAAAGTTCGGGAACACATTTCCGTATTATTTAACTCCAGACGGAGAATTTTAAACTGTGCTACGTGTTTCCTAACTGAACTAAAATTTAGCATCCTATGTAGTATATATACAAATCTATAGATCCTATACAGGGCTGAATAAAGTATTCGGATTACTTAGATGTTATCTTTTAGCTTATAAAAGAGTATGATTCGTAAAATTATTTTGGAAGCGTTGGAAAGTGTTACATAATCTATGCTTGACGCATGATTTTTCGTTCTTGTTAAGTTTTGATTCGATTTTCATAAAACTTGAAATGACTCGACAAAATTCTGCAACGATTATATATATTAAATTTCAAACCATTCGGTTCGGTAGTTTTTGCTCTGTTATATGCGGACGGACGGACAGACGGGCGGACCAGACGACTACTATAGGTGCTACGTATTTATATAAATGTGAACGCCCCTAAAAAGAAAATATTTGCCTGATGTCCATGGGAAAAAAATTAAACAAAGGTGCAGGTCATATAAATTATGGCAACGAAATATCTGCAACTTACATTAGTCTTTCGTTTATTAACCATTTCAGCGCGGAATTTTTTTTGGGGGGTTAATGCCCTGTGCGGAATATTTTGACCAAAAAAGCGACATTATTTATCTGATTACCGGGCAGAATTTTCCGGTACGAATTGATTTTTCCAAAGGGACACGACTTTCCGAACGACCCAATACAAAACTAAAAATCATATCTTATGGTTATATGAAAAGCACGCTACTGGTTTTGGTTACAGCCAAATTACCGAACTACGCAGGCGCAATACGTCATCACTGCTAAACCCATGACGCACTACAGTGAGCACAATACACGCCGTGATCGCCTAGGCGACTTTTGTCGACGCTTAATGTAGTCTACAGCACCCAACTCCTAGATGTCGACATTAGTCGACTCCCGCACTAAAAGAGTTAATTTTGTTTTTCACCTGCGTGTTATGAACTTTTTGTCGTGAATAACTTTCTGTGTGTACAATCTTTAGAAACAAAGAGCATTATATAAGTACTTAATAGGAAGTTACACGACAGGCATAAAATCTCACTTTTAAAGCACAAATGAATATTCAAGCTGTCTTATTCACTCGCAGGATATCGAAATGACATTCCATTCCAATTCAAAGACAACTTCAGAATGGCCAATGCAAATAAGTGAATGGTCTTAATGTTATGAACGGAAAGCTTGTACAATAAAACGAACCCATTATCTAATTCCATACCAAGATATTTGAAACATCTTGTATCTTCTAAACGAAGAGGGTGTTTGTTAGTTATCTTCTGTTTTGTTAGCTTAAAAAACTGTACTATATACTACTAAATACTGTTACACTCTAAAAAATAAGAATTAATTTTAATCGTTTGATAAAACAATTTATTTCTTTATTTCAACGTTTAGAAAATCTCTGTTAGTGATGACGATTTTTGTATAAAGTAACTATTTAAAATTATTTTAAAGATGGAAGCCAAAGGAATGGTGATTAAACAGCTCTTTGATCGCGGATTTTCCGCAGGTAAAAAATTTAACTAACTAAAATACCTTGGTTTTAATAGAACATTTATATATAGAACTTATAAATAGATTATTGGATACTAATAGCTGTAAAGATTGACCTAAGATCTGGTCGTCTACGCACACTTCGCACAAAAGAGCGTATCAAAAGAAATCCACAACGTTCTGCAAATGAAATGCCTGCAGAAGAGAATTTGTGTCGCAGTACGATGCAAGTTATTATAAATGAAGACCTGGGTTTTCGCCCGTTTCGCAAACGAAAAGTTCAAGGTTTGACTATTGCACAAAGAATAAAAAAATTACAAAGATGCAAGAAATTGCTGAAGCGGCATGGTAGGAAAAGTGTTGACAGAATAATATCTTCTGATGAGAAGCTATTTTGCACTGAACAGTGTGATAGTGCTAAAAATGATGTCGTATATTCAGCAACCTTCGAGGATATATCTGAAAACCTTCGAACTGTTACACGCTTTCAAAACAAGAATTCTGTTATGGTTTGGACTGCTGTGTCAAATAATGAAAAATTGCATTTGAAATTCATCGATAAAGGGATAAAAATCAATGCGGAATATTACAAACTGATCATATTGACTACACATTTATTGCCACATGCTGACAGGTTGTATCCCAAAAATAATTGGATATATCAGCAAGATTCTGCACCTTCGCACCGAGCTAAATTATCACTGGCTTGGCTCCATGTCAAATGTCCGAACTTTATCATGCAAGACGATTGGCCACCTTCTTCACCGGATCTAAATCCTTTAGATTATTGCGTCTGGAGGATTTTATAGAGTAAAGTAAATAGCAAACAACACAGAAGTTTGGACTCTCTTAAAGCTTCCATATTGTGTGAATGGGACCGATTACCTCTTAAAATGATTCGTGCCGCAGTCGGACAATGGCATAAGAGATTATCTTTGGTAATCGGTAAACATGGCGGTTAATTTGAGCAAAATTATTTCCAGGCAAACTTTCATCTCTGATGTTCATCATATTAGTGCCTTTATCATTCTATATTTTATATTTGTAAAATAAAATGACTGAATATTTGTAACAGTATTTAGTAGCCACCCTGTATATGTTTGGTTATTATAAATGTGTTAGTATGTTTGTAAATTAAAAGAACGAAAAGGAGCTTTTGTCAGCAATTAATAAATTTTAAGCATCTCCAATTCGTGTTTTTAATTTTGACGCCTCATTCTGAAACATCAAAATGTAAAGATGTTTTATAACCTGAAAAACACTGTTAAAAATCTGAAGCAAGCTGTCCAATCATTTAACCTTTTTATAGAAAAGGGTTATATAACTGCAATTTATATCTATTTTGACCAACGAGAATGCTTCAAATTATGGTCAAGTAACCCAAGTATCTATATCCCAAGTATCTTCAAATTATGGTCAAGTATGACCAAGTATCTATAAAAACGGTTGAATGATTGGACAGTTTTGCTGCAGATTTCTTAGCAGTAAAGAGTAAAATGTAAGCGAGAAAACTTCCTTTAAGAGTATGCCATCATTCAGGAAAGACTCTTAAAAAAGAAAGTTATCCGAATTTTCAAGTTTCGAGCAAGATTCATCAAACAACGGCGCATCAGGAATGCTGAGGATGAATGTTACACTGTTAACCAAGACACCAGTAAGACAATTGGAATAGGTGCTTCATTGGCGGTTAGAGTTGCAAAAATCCGGTTTTGTTTATTTCCAATAGACCCGGTTTATTTTCAAGTTTACTCCCAAAACACCTGGTTTATTCCCAAAAAACCAAGTTTATTCCCCAAAAACGTGGTTTGTTCCCAGGTTTAAACCGGGTTTTTTCTAGCCTTTGCAACTCTATTGGCGGTGCTAGCTATCACCGCCGATGTGATCCGTAGTGTGATCATACAAATCCTGCCACTCCCTTCAAAGAATGACAATATTAAACTCCTTCCTGAGAATGACTCTTTTAATTCGTCGTAGATTAAGCTTTTCTTGTGTTTTACTTTTCACATGTATTTAATACAAGATTTTTTTTTATTGCTAATACGCAGAAAATAAATTTCAGTAATATTTTGCTGGGATTTGTGACGTAAACATGTACTATTCCACGATAAGAAAGAGTCCTAAACTACAAGTTTTATAGTAGAAAAGGTGTTTGTTTCAATAATATGTTCCACTCTTTAATATTCACGGCAAGAATTTCGAATCACTCTCTATAATGGATTACGCAAGTTACTTTCACTTGGTATTATATTCATAATTTAAAAGGGGATTGCGACGTTTATTTCTCAAATGTGTGTGATTAAAAAGGATGTTTATTCTTTCAAAAATTGCTTTGTTTTTTGCAAACTACACAAAATATTTATCTTAGAGAAGCAGATTATTTTCCTGTTAGTTTTATTATTACAATTTTAAAAATAAGGTATCATTCTCATAAAGTGATAAATATAAATATTAATACCCAACATATATTTCGTAAATCTGATTTAGCATTAATAACACTACATTTTACTAAATCTCGTAGCTAACTCTAAAGAAGAAACAAATTCCTTCTTACATTCACCTGCTCAAAAAATAAAATAAAATAAAACTAAAAATATATAACATTTTCTTGTCTCTTCTATCTAATAAATAGGGAATCTTATTTTCCTGTAATGCAAGAGAAACTTTTTCACGTCGGAGAAATGAATATAAAGTATTCTGAAGCAAGTTTGGAGTGAGGGATTTATCATTCTTATAAGTACTTCTTGATAAAGGATTTAGAGGAATGAATTTTAGAACAAACGCTTTTGCATATAAAGGACGAGACATTCTTTCCTTTTTAAATGGTTTTAGATTTACATAACAAATTTCAGACGGCATTTTCAGACGAGAAATAAAGAGAGTCGATCTAAAAACAATTAATGAAAGTAAGAAAATCGTTTTGACCTATCTGTGTTTTATACAAATGTAGAAGCTTCATCCTTTAACAATGGTTTTTTAAAATACAGTGCGAGCATAAAGTGACCTGTTTGTATGGAATGAGACCGCATTTCATATTTAGACTTTCGAAAACCAAAGGATACAACTTCCGTGAAAAAAATCTATCTATATATAAAATCTCTGACGGCTTGGCCTACAGGCACAGGTAGATTTCGAAGACGCAGACCATGGGGCGCCTGTTTGTTGGGAATTGTAGAAAAAATTACCTTTTTGTCATGATGCGGCAGTTGGGACCGCTGACTTCAAAATCTACCTTGTCTGTAGGCGGAGCTGGCAGGGATTTTTTTTTGTTTTTTATTTTTTTCTTGCTATACGGGTTGGTCTTATAAAAAACTTATCAATATAAATTTTTTAGATAATATTAAGTGGATTTATAATAAATTTAAGCGGATTTGATATCTTGTGAATTGACGAAGTTATGAATTTTTTTCTTCTTAAACCTCTCTTCCCCCCCCTCCCCTTGGGGCAATTTTTAATGATATCAAAAATCTGCCATACATAAATTTTCGGCCTTTTTCCTACAAGTAATAATAACTTTAAACGGATTCTATACGCACCATAATTAAGAAGTTATGATTTTTTTCTGTTTTCACAAAAAGCCCCCCCCCCCCCCCTGGTTCGATTGTGTCCATTGACGAACTAGACCGAGATTTTATGTATCAGTTTGGAAAAGATTTGTGCAGAAATATTGAAGTTATCGTGTCCATAAAAAAGTGATATAGATAGATAGATAGATAGATAAAGTTTTGGACTGGGGGTGATTTTGGGTTCTGGGAGTCATGATCAGCGTAGATCTGCAAAATTTTTTCAGAAATTCTAACTTAGGGGAGAATGTAATAGGTAGTATTTCTTACGAAATCTACCGAAAATAGACCTGTGTGTCCCTATATTTCACTTTGCAGTCACAACTACCCAACGCAGACCACTGGTGTTTGTGCGTGGTAGTAGCCTCGGGTCTCCAATCGTGCACTACGATGGTTGCATGTCCGTAGGTGTGGGGGTGTGGGAGATAGGGTGGTTGAAAGTGGTCGACTTAGGGCATTTTCATATTTCGACCAAAATGTTCTAAAAATGTTTGGAATCTTCTTCAACGGGAATTGGTTCATTCAACTTAACATGAACTAATTAAGATATAGATAACTCAGTAAGATGATTTCGCGCCCTCTAGCAGTGGAAATTGAAATTAAACAATATTGCAGCGCGTATGTAGTACGCTTGCTATACAATGCCGTAGGCAGCGGGGATGAGTGCTAGAGTGTCGTCCGGAAAGAGGTCTGTTTAGAACAGAATGCGCGCCGAAAATGACTATTTTTATCAAAACCGCAAAAGAAAGTTACTGATTTCCGGGCAACGCTGGACTGATCAGCTAGTAGCTACATAAATCAAATACCAAAATTTTTCTTTATCGTAGATTGATATAAAAAAATTGGATGCATATTGAGCACAATTCGTAAGTCATTCAAATGCATTTCATCTGAATGTTCCCAATGCCTTTTCAAGGGAAATGCCTGGCTCTGCAGTCACTGAAACTCGCGATTACTCATTATCTAATATAATTATCGAAATACGGTTTTCACCATCAGAAAGTAAACGTCAGATGCCGACGAGATGCTTTTTTAAAAATTGTCTCCTTAAATTTTAAGTATTTAAAAATTTCCTATAAACTTTGAAATTTCCACTAGATGCAATTTTATCATGTTCTTAAAACTACTTAAAAATTAAGGAAACAATTTTTAAAAACGCACCTCATTGGCATCTAACGTCTACTTTCTGTAGGTGAAATGAAAACCAAATTTCGATAATTATATTAGAAATGAGTAATCGCGATTTTAAGTTTTCTCATTGGTTAACATGCACTTTCAGTGAAGTGATCGGGGAGTTTCAGTAAAACGGTCCCTTAACCCCAAAAATAATTTGAATAATCCATTTTTCTAGCAATAAATGCAAATATCTGACTTTTTCGACTTCTACCATGCTAAAAATTTCCCTCTGGGATTTTTTTGTCGAAAATGGTACTACTTTTTCGTGGAAATTCTTTTTCCCATCTCTTTAAAAGTCTAAATATAAAATTTGGTTTCTTTTAGTTCATTATTTTAGTTACAGATGCCTTCAAACAAAAGACTATTTTATGGTCTCCCTGTGTTTATAACATCTTCCAATTGTCATGAGAATACCTCCTAGGTTCGAGCATTCGAGGTAATAGATGAACGCTATGCTTTTCGCAGCATTCTTTTAAAATGAGAAACACTTTAACTTGTTTATGATTATTTCTTTGTTTTTATTTTATTTTTAAAGGTTCAATCAGTACGCAGGGGTAGATCCGCCCTTCGATTAAAATGAGGTAATTGGGGTAACACTGCTTAATGAAGTGGTTTACTATAGGTTAGGATGTATTATTTCCATAAAAAAATATGATCTATAGAACTTTTCTTCATTTAGGGAGGGTCATCATTCTTTTGATTTTTCACATGAACTTTTGCCTTTGATGAAACCACAGAGACATCTATTTTTCGTGATTTTAATAGTTAGAACACTTACTGTCGAAGATCGCAAAAAGGATTTCATTTAATATTTCTTTCAAAACGCTTTATCCTGTAATTAATAAATCCAAATTATTAATTAATAATTATCCTTATCATTTATCGATACACTATAGCAATAAAAACATAGATGTTTGCACCATTAAATTTAACAGTAAAATGATAACAAGTGGAAGCTATTTTTTAAATCAAAATAAAAATATTCAAGAACTGCTGTTCAGACAATTGTAACAGCATATGTTTGTATATCTGAAAAGCATATTTAATTACATAATTTAATCTTATTTAAAAAAAATTGTTAAATAAATTCACAGGACAATGAAATGTAAAAGTCGAAAATTTCTACTTCCGTCATCCACAATAAAACCCGGAACCTTTGGGTTAGGAGGAAAACGCGCTACCACTGAACTATCTAGCCTACGCGAAAAATACTGAAACTAAGGTTCGGTTTTAAAATCTAAGAAAATCTGAGAAATGGTCGGATGTCATTAAATTAATTAATTTAATTTAAATAATATAAGACTTTTTCAAAAGTTTATGATTTGTCGTGTACTAGGAGGTATTCAGCTATAAGTATGCACAATTTTAAGTCTCTAACTTATACTGTTTCCGAGTGCGACCTCTGCGACAGACAGAGTAGTGAGACGAATAGAGTTTCGTCAGATGAACGAAACGCTAAAAATGTATTTACTTTCAAATTTCACTTAAATATACCATCATATAAAACAAAATAATCTTTTCATTACAATTAACTTTTAATCTATTTCTAACAGTATTTAATCCGATACCTTTTTTTGTTAGACTCCGTTTTGGCATATTGAAATGTGAATAAAATATCGTTTACATTAGATAACATTTTGCATATGTATACACAAAAGACCAATGAAACTTTTCAATCCTAATACGAAGAAACAAATCACAATGTGCTATCAGCTTGAGATCAGAGACCGAACTTTTCTTTGGAAGTCTGAAAATATTCTACGCTGCGATTATCCTGAGTTAAACTGAGTTATTTTAAATTGTTTAAACAATTCGTAGTTTTATAAATTTTATAAAAAATGAAGCTTTAAAGCTGTTCTAAAAAAAAATACTCCACCCAGCTCAACAGCGCCAAACTTTCTGACTGTTTCATGAATTCATTTTTATAAGGAAATGCATAAAATTAGTAGATTACTACTGAAATAATTTAGAATCGGGTACCGTTTTCAATTTTTCAATAAATGTATTATATCTTGCGCTGTAATCGAAGGCTTCCCGGTCAATTATGGCTTGAAAATCGGTACAAAAGCTCAACTTTGTCACAATTTTCTCAACAATCTTTTTTCCTTTAGGGGAAGAAAAAGGACGCTATTCAATTTCTTAGTATATGAATAAGAATATCTGCAAAGTTTGGGCATTTAAGAATAAAATTGATTTTATAAATGTGACAGAAAGTAGCAGTTAATGGATTTAAGAACAAAAATTATAAAATAAAGATCTAGTTCGGTTTATAAATATCATATCCATAAAAAAATCCTCTAAGGACGTTCTACATAATGACGGAAGCTTCTGTTTTACATAGAAAGTGGCTTTTATAAGGTTACATAATTTCAGCCATGAGAAATATATACGGAAGTATTCAATATTTGCATATTCAGGCGGTAATTTAATATCAATGCATTTTTCATTGAAAAAGTTAGAATGTGTATGTAAAAAATATCAACACTTGAAGTAGATATATCCAATATTTTACTAACGAAAACTTGAATTAAAAATCAACAATCAATTTCATTTTTTTATGTGCTTTAGCTTTCGTCATTAACAACCTCATAAAATCTTGTAGAACCTGTTCAATATATTTAGACTTTGCTCCCCTTAAGTTATTTACTTAATTTAGTTGCACACTGAAATATTTTGCAATAAGTTATTCAGAGCAGCTGCAACCCGAATATATTTAACCCTTTGTGACACAAGAACTCCGATTTGGAAAATATTTTAAGTAGAGTAATTCCGGGTGAGAAGCCGCATATTTCTTTTGAATTTTTGTATAAAATCCCATGGTGCACATAAACTAAAAACAAATCATGCTATACTATTTAATGTTAAATATGCAACATGTGTACTGTGACAAAAAAAAATAATTAATATTTTTTAACAATTTTTTTCTAAAACATTACATTGCGGCGTGTCATCCGTATACATTCAGGGTGAGACCCCGCACTTGTGCGGGAGTTATACCACGCTTGTCATAAGAACAGAATGAAAGTATAAATAAAAAATATTCAAACAAATATTCAAATCTGGACTATAATTAACTATGTAAGAACAAAAAGAAACTAAATGAGAACAATGAAAGGTTCAAATCAATATTAGTCTGCCTACTTTGTTCACTACTAAAATTATCTACTTATATTTTAAAGATTGGATTTTAATTATTATTTCAGTTACAACGTAACATCAGTGTATTAGAGAAGGAACAGAAAAAATAAAATAGTGTTTACATTGTTTTATTTATTAATAGACCTGATTTTTCGACCGAAATCTATACACAAAAAGTGTCGAAAACAGTACAGTCTTCATGTAATCGCATTTGACACAAGATGCTACGAAGCCAATAAACACTTCCTCTTAGTTTTGTAGTAGTTTACTACACATTCCTTCCAAAGAACGTCTGCGTCACATGTGTGACCCAACTTTTCATTATTATCATCTTGACTTGCATCTTTCTGCGCCTTCATACTTTTTATTTTTCCCTTTTCTGCTTAGGTGTAGTAAACTCCATACTGTTTGAACATTCATCAATGTCTGATGAAATGAATTTTATTAATCTCGGCATCCCGTACAAAAAAAACTGCGGCATGTATCCCATTTTGTACGGTACAGACGTAGCATATCACGGTTGTCTGCCCTCGCTAATGAAATGGCGTAACCATACACACAGTACGCTATATAGACGCTACACTTAGTTTTGACTTCGAAATCCTGTATGCATACGGTAATTAGCGTATAAAAAGTACTTAAACATAACGTGGAAAGTTTGGATAGTGAAATCATGAGCTTACCTCAAATTAAGGATTGTACAGCTACAAGTAAACACCGAAATGAGATTCCCGCTATACACTGGTTAAAACAATCCCGTTGCGCATCAATACTGTGCGTTTGACTGTCATCTATCGTCATTACAACAAATACAAAGGGTGCGGCATCTATCCTGGATGCGGCGACTCATGCAAAACATAATTAAAAAAAAATCAAAACTTAAAAATTAAAAATTGTTGGCTAAAAGGTACTTTTTCACAGCTGCTAAACAAGTCAAATTACATACTTCTCATAAATATTGTCAATTTTACAATACAATATTGTAAAGTTTACGAAATTACCTTTGTAGAAAAATCCTATTTTGGACATCTCCAACCTTTTTAATTTTACAAAATTTACGAAGTTCATTTTAGGAATAACGATGCGAAACTGCTCAATTGATAAATATAAAATTTAGCATCAAAAATTAAATTAGTATCGACGTCTGTTGGGAATTATATGAACAGTTTATACTAACTGCTGTGTTGGGAGATCGTAGCAATAAATAAAATCTTCTTTAAAAGCCCGCTGTATAAGTAACATTGATTTTTGTGTATGTTGCAGACATGCAACGTGGTGATACACAGGGTTAAATAATTCATTTCTAAAACATGGGGAATTTAAAACACAGCCTTTACTGAATATTGCAAAAACAATTAGACGTAGAGAAATACTAAAACGATAAAACGTAAATACTAAAACGATTGATACAAGCTTTTTAAAAAAAAAATTCGCTCAATTTTTAGCAGCATCCGAAAATTTTGATATTTACACTTGATTATAGATTTCGAAACGACTCCTTTTTCCTATTTATCAAAATAAGAAACAAAAGACTGTGCTTTTTTCAAGAAGAAGAATTTTCTATGCGCCATTATAGCTCATTTTTTCATCTTGCACAGAGTGTAATACAAATTGAAACCATTTTTCATATTGAAAGTATCCAGTGCGTTCTTTTTTTTTTCTCCCACGATGTAATTGTTAATATTTTACAAACGAAAACTTGAATTAAAAATCAACATTCAATTTATTTTATTTATCTGCTTTCGTCATCAACAACCTCATAAAAATCTTGTAGAATATGTTCAAAATATATAGACCTTACACGCCTGAAGTTGTTTACTTAATTTAGTGGCATGCTGAAATATATTTCAATAAGTTATTCAGAGCAGTTTCAAACAGAATATATTTAAATAATTCATTTCTAATACATGGAGAACCTAAAACATAGCCTTTAGTGAATATTGTAAAAATGATTAGACGTTGAGAAATAGAACCAGAATGTAAAATCATGCGTTAAGCATAGATTATGAAACACTTTCCAACACTCTCAGAAATAAAACACTCAATTTTGACGATTCCGTAATCCTCAGGCCTCATTTCGTTATTTTTGACAATCATTTCGTCACTTAGTCACATGGTTTTCGACGAAACACGAATCCTCAAATATCTTGACGAAACTGTTTCCTCGCTGTCAAAAATAAAACTCTCACTTTTGACGATTCCGTAATTCTTGAGCTATATTTCGTCATTTTTGACAATCATTTCGTCTCAAAATTAAGTGATTTTTAATGAAATGAAAAATCTCAAATATTTGACAAAAATGTTTCCCCATTCCCGGCCAGATTATTTTTGTTACAAAATCGTTCAAAAAAAAAAAAAAATAAAAATAAAAATAAAAAAAATAAATACACGAAAGTATTAAATTTACAATATATTAATGAAAACAGAAACAAAAATATTTCATCCTTGGGGGCCGCTATAACACGAATGTACCAAATTTCTACTTTATTTTTTATATCTGATAATTTACGTCTATCCTTTTTTGTAACGATTTTATGCATTTCTATTGCTTATTCAAAGATAAATTTTTCTGAAGTTACAGAATTTCGTTAAAAACGCTTAAAAAATTCTTCTAAAGTTACAGAATTTCGTTAAAAACGGTTAAAATAGTAAAATGCGAACATCATTTGGTCCATTTTCGACCGAAAGCATCAACATTTTCCCAATGGTTAAAAAAAAAAAAATCACAATTTTACGAGCTCTTTTTTATTTAAGAAATATATTCATATAACAATCAAATTTAAAATACGTATAACTGACCCCTTCCCCTCTATAAACAGTAATCTTATCCGCTAAAATTGATGAACTCGCCTCCAAAATATGCACTTCAAAATTAATTATTTCTGATCAACAAATTAACTAGACCATATTTTAATCATTCATTGAACAAAGGAAATTTCTCTAATAAATTATATTAATCAAGCCATTTTCTAATTATTTATTAACCATAGAAAAACCATAATAATAATCTAGCCTTATTAATTAAAACATGCAGAAGTTATAACAGCACCGATAAAAATACAATCTGCTTTCTAAAAATATAAACACACATCAACATCCCGTAAATATATTTAAAATCAAATAAATCCGAAGTCCCGCTGGCTAAGTGGTCACAGGTTTGTCTGCCAAGCTAAAAGTCGCGCGTTCGAATCCCTTGAAGATTTGTGAAAAGTTATCTTATTTTTCCCCTAGTCAATTAAAGATGCTTCTAAAAACTCCGATAGATGGAACCACCAACCTTTTTTTTGAAACTTTCAAAGAAACAATATGACGAAACTAATTCTTCGTAATTTTGAGAATGCAAATTTACTCGATTTGACGAAATATTTAATCGGAGCATTTCCCAGGAAACCGTTTCGTCAAAAACGAAGAAAATTTCTTGAAATCTGAGTATTCATTTTTGAGAGTGAACACATTCATAATACTGTAAAAAAAACTTCATAGATTAATAAGGTGAAAGATGATATCTAAGTAAGCAAGATCAAGGTCAAACCGGGCGGGGGAGGCCTACCTTTCGGCTTAAACTCAACTAGCCCCACCCATCTAAGTGAAAAAGATCAAACCGAGTGGGGTGGCTTACCTTTCGGCTTAAGCTCAACTAGCCCATCTATGTAAACAATTTCGAAAACGCATAACATATTTGAAAACTCAATTTCAGTAACTACCATTTATAATTGGAAAAATCTCCAATTTTTTGTGCAGCCTTGTATATGATAAAAATATTTGTAAATATACTACATAGTATACAAAAACTTAGTTCGGTTAGGAAAGACTTAACACAGTTGAAAATTCCTACTCTGCAATTTCCGACAATGAACGGCAATATACTTGAGATTTTTTGTGCTTTATATGATCTATAGAATTTATACACACCAAGCGATCTTCAAAAAATTCGTTAAACTTAAAAAACACGTGCAACAACTGAAAAATGCACTTCCAGCAACTATTGTTTAATAGTCAGTACTGTAACAGAATATTTTGTGTGCTCCTGTAAATGAACGATGAATGCTATGTACTCCATGATATATAGTAAGCATCTTCTAATAAACCTCAGTGATATATATCAAACTCAATATGTTTGAAATACAGTAAAAGCATTAAAATACAACAAAACGATTTTTTCCATAGGCCGTAATGTTAAAGAATTCTTTTGAGTGCCCCTGTAAAAAAAGTATAAGTGCTACACACTTCACTTTCAATTCCTAACATGCCGTAGTAAACCTCAATAACATATATTAATTGCATGTGATAATCTGAGTATATTTAGGGGAATTAGAGCACGGGAAACAGACAGATGGCAGACAGATAGACAAACAAACCAAATTCATAAACATTTTTCAACTTTGTTGGAAAGTGTTAAAAACGATTGATACAAACTTTTTTCAAGAAAATTCACTATATTTTTAGCAGCATCCAAAAAAATTTTATATTTACACTTGATTATTGATTTCGAAATGACTATTTCTTCCTATTTTTCAAAATAAGAAGTAAAGAACTCTGCTTTTTTCTAGAAGAATAATTTTGTACGCGCCATTATAGTTCATTTTTTCATCTTACACAGACTGTAATACAAATTGAAAACACTTTTCATATTGATTGTATCCAGTATGTTATTATTTTCTTTTCCACGATGCAGTTATTAGAAGACTTTAATTTAAAGCAAGTTTTTTGAAAAAAATCAAAAGTTGAAAAATAATTGTAGATGTATGTTTCATGAACGGAAGTTGGTGTATTTTTGTAAAAAAAAATATATTTTGCATTATTTATCAAGAGCAAAATCATTTAAAAGAAACAAATGAGATAAATTTGTTAGTTATTACTATAAGTATATGCAATATTCATCTCTCTGTCTGTCTGTCTTTCTCACTTGATATAGATAGATAGACTGGCAGATAGATAAATTCACAAACAGATATAGTCGCCAAACAACAAAAAAAATCATTAAAAAAAGCATACTTATTAATCGACAAATTGCCTCGGACAAAAACTAAAATAGCCATTCGATTAAAAATTATGTCTACTTTCAATTTATATATAAAAAAATAAGCCTAGGGGCTATCTACATATTGAAATGGTATTAAACGTTGAAATATTTCCTACGAACACCCAATTTTGACATCATATTTGGATTCTTCGGACAATTTTACTTTCGACTATCAAACGTAAAGTTGTTCTGTGAAGTAGTTTAGAATTATGTTTTTATCTATGATCGTTCAGAATGTCATTTTTAACATAATAATTCTTTGTACTACCTATTTTCACAGACATTATTTTATTTTCCAACACATAAACAAGCATTGTACATGTCTAAAAGTTTTAAACAACACCTTTAAAACCACATAAAACCAGCCAATCGGTTAAAAATTGTAAAAAAGTAAAAATATTTTCACCTGTCGTTCTCAGGTCACTGATGTTATGTTTTCTGCTCTGTCAGTCAATCTGTTGAAAACCTCCATCTTGCTTTTTCTTAATAACATCTGGCGCCATCTGTTATCTGTTTTAGCGTGGGCCATATCATGCAAAGGCATTTCCCTAAAATTAAAGAGAGAATTAAAAAAACTTGGAATAAATACCCTCATTACCCCAGATCCATCCATTTTCAAATTAATCAGATTAGACGCAGAAAAACTTAATTATCAACAAACATCAGGTATACACAGGATTAATTTCAACGATAACGAAGGAAAACGAAAAGCAAAATTAAGAGTTTTTTAGCAGTATACAAGGTACCACAGGATTTGCATGCACAGACATAGGAAGAATGAGGAAAATATACCCCAAGTATTGTCCGGTTGACTTAAGTTCCTTGCACAGAACTTGTATTTCAAACCCAATACTAAGAAAAATATTCTCTTGCAATAATCATCTGTACAGCAATTTCCCGCGAAATCTAATCTATAATCCGCCAAGTCTAAAAAGCGAAAGTATATAAAGCCACGAGGTGTTTTGGCGATAAAGAATCTCTTGAGAGTGCCAGATTTACTGAGGGCGCATACTTTGAACAGTTTCTCCCCTTGCCCTTTCCGCTGATGAACAACCATCATAATTTTCTTGATTGTGGTATTAATATCAATGTTCCAGTGACACCAACCCTAAACACATTCTACTTATCTGACCATTCTCTTTGGGAATATGATATAGAATCATATATATTTTGTGTTTTACTCTAAAATTTAATTTTCCTATCTTCAAGTTTCTCTATGTGAATTAATTTCTGTATTCAAAATCTTTTTATTCTTTAATCCGAAAAACAATCATTTCTTCCTAGCTTAAAATGTTCCCAGATATTTCTTCGTAACATTAAATGTACGTTTCTCTCATGCGGTTTCAATTCGAATATTAATGTACTGCAGATGACCGTAACATATGTTGTTTTGTCTTTCTTCGTATCTTGTGTTAAATGCAGGCACCGTTTTCATAATTTGACTGCTGCAAAAATATGCACTATAAACTCTTTTCGTTAGATTGTAATAACACATGCCTAATTTTCCCAAAACAACGCTCGGGTGTAAGTTAAAAAGTCACAAAAATTGATGTTCCGCCAAATTATGGCATCCTTTCATTTCTTATTCAAAAATGCTCAATATTGGTTTATTGCTAACTGTCAAAATTTGACGGTTCATGCCTGGCTAGAAATGTACGGATTGGCATGTTACATCTAATATGTTGGCGATAATGTATCTGTAAAATTAGATCAGATCTGCTCTCGCTTTTGTCGGATAAAGATGTAAAATTTTTGGTAGAATAAGCGAAGGCCACCCTCTCTGTTTTCTTGTGTCGATGTGTTGGTTTAATAAAAATAATTCCATGGATAACAAGACTTGATTTCATCTAATGCCTCTTGTATGGATTAATTATTTTAACAGGAAACGAACTTACGATTATTGCAGCACACGCATTGCACCATTATACCTCGGCAATTTTTAAGAAGAAATGTTCCTTACGATATATCGAGACTTTACACTATATAATCTGGTGCCGTGATATATAACCTGGTGCCTTTGGACGCAGGAATTTTTATAGTTCGATCGACACATGAGGGTGGCCTATTAAAAAAAAAAAAAAAAAAAAAAAAAAAAAAAAAAAAAAAAAAAAAAAAAAAAACATTTTTGCATTTTTTTCTGCATCCTGGCAATTTTTCTGGACTTTACTTATATATTGGATTCTATTTGTGATTAGTACTCTCATATATGGGAACCGGTCGATGTCATAGCATGACTGCAGAACTATATGCAAATTCAAGTGACCGTTACCGATGACTGTTTCGGATTAGCTATCTTACCTGATGACAGAAGCCTACATACCGTAAAATTTTCAGCGGATGATCTGCTTGGTTCTAGCCTGGAATCAGAACAGAAATGCTTTCGACGAAAAAAAAAAATATTTCTCTCGTTCCCGATCTCGTACCTAGTACGCGAAAATGTATTTGAGACTAGCCTGGATTTTTTTTCAACCGCTGCTATATTTTCCCGAAGCTAAACTATGTGATTTCGTACATCAGCTTCGATAGATGATGAAGGATATCGCCGGACAAATTTTCTATCTAAGACTAGCTGAGACTGTCTTTCCTACCTACCGCTACTTAGGCTGGAGATGATCTCTTTCGTTTTATGTGCCATGTTGCCGATAACGGAAATCTGCCAACACACTGCTAAGAGCGGAAGATTCGCTCGATCGGCATTTATACAAACTATCGCGCTGTTGTTCATAAGTGAAAGTGCAACATTTTTTCGCAACAATCGGTGTCAACTCCGCTCCCTAGATAAAAAAAAAAAAAAAAAAAAAGAAATGATGACTTTTATTTCGCTCCTTGATTTAAACATTGCGTGGGCTGTTGATGCATAAATTACTCTTTATTTACCAAGCTTAGAAAACGTAAGGATTGTGCCTATAGCCAGAAATCCGTATCCGTATTCATTAATAGTGTCGACTCTTTTTATTCGGATTTTAAAAAAAAGAAAAAAATATATAATTTTTTATCTTCTCACAGACCTTAAAGTATGTATTTTCTTTCATTTTTCTCAAAGGACAAACAAACAAACCACTATTTTTATAATTTTGCGATAATGTTTTACTGTTTAGTAATTTTTTAATTTTTAATTTTTAAAATAATTGATCCTTATAGATAACTCGTTTCTGTGCTTTTAAACTATTTGTTTTAAATAGTATAGAGATATTAATTTCAAATATATTAAAGAATTCCTTTTAACGTTTATCAAAGAGCTTTTTAAATATTTTTCAATATAAGTTTGAGATTGACCTTTCCAAATAAAATATTTACTAAGGCAGATCTTATGTACTAGAAATGTAGTATTTTATATATTTTTTTTCATTATTGTTTATTTATTGTGTATGCATGATACTATATCAGATGGCATTGGATAAAAAAAGGGTGATGGAATAGTTTAGGTATAAAAAATAATAATAATAATAATAATCAATAGTTAGGTACTTCTTCGCTAAATTTAATTTTCTTATTATACTTTGCATATCTTGTTTTGTTTTTTATCTTGTTAGAGCTAAAACAATCTTTTTCATGTAATTATAAGTATGTCATGCATGTATTAAGTATGTCTCTGCCTTTTTACACCAAAAAAAAAAAAATACTGATTTTATTGCTTTTGGAACTTTGCAAAATATGTTCTCGTTTAGTAAAAACATTGTAAGTTGAAGTACAGGTAAGATTTTTATACTTATGATAAACAATCTCGCGTTATAAAATATATATCTGATATTTTTTTGCACCAACACTTAATTTTCCTCGGTTATTTTTGCTAGCTGAGAATTTATTATTGCTATCAGAGTATTTCCTTTTATGATTTTAATAGAATTATGTTTGTTTGTTTCTAATTTAATGTTTATGCCATACGGGGATATTTGCAGTCGCGAGGAAGATTATGTCCAAATATGCCAACGCTGCATGTATTTTTTTTATATATTTATAGTATCGGTTAAAACTACTAACACTTTATAATAAAACATTTTTATTTCTTTGAAGGTGATTAAACTTTATTTTAATAATAGTAATGGTAAAGTGTTGACTTTTTTCAGGTTATGACTGTTAAATTTTTTTATATGTCAGGATCATCTATTTAAATTTTTAATTCTTGTATTTATTCTGAAATGTGACATTTTCCTTTTTTATTTTAAATAAATAAATAAATAAATAAATACAGTTTTGATAAAGTTTTATTTGAAATTATCTGTGCCCTTTAGGTGATGCAAAGATAACATGAGATCAATTTCAATATCTTTCTGGACTTTCTGTTGATTTTTTTTTTAATGTAATAATATAGATATATAAAATTTTTGCATAGCAATTAACTTATTAAGTAATATGTACTGTTGCTCTCCACTTGATTTTATGTACATATTTTAAGACGCTTATGAGAATTCAAGGTTATTACTTAAATGTAAACGAAAATATTTATGCATATAAAATTTTGTTTTGCATTTTAATACTTTATTACAAAATAAAAGTTGGTTTCATTTGAATAAAAAAAACAAACAAAAAAAAATAGATATAAATATAATTGTACTAATAATTGTGGTTAAACTTATTTTCATTAATATTATTAAAAAACGCACCAGTGCTTCCAAAGTAAAATATTCTTTGTCCATGAGATTGTTATTTATAAAATTTTTGATTTTTCACAGAAATTCAGGTAAAGATATTTTCTGTATTATTGTAGAGAGTTTTGCATTTTAATATTATGATGAAGTGTAGGATATGGATGCAGTTTTCACAGATAAAAATTAATATACCTATATTATCATATTATAATAATATTTAGTTTATGTTCTACTGCCATGCGTCAAATTTTATAATTAAATGCCAATTTTTTCTACTTTGATATTTTTAACAAAACAAATTTTCCTGTACACATATAAAAGCTTTTATACATTTATTTTAACTTCAGTTACATTTTACATTTGCATGTCGTGTCTTGCCGTTCTCTAAACTTTCAAATAGTTTGATATTTTTAAAGAATTTTAAAATACTTACTTTCTTATTCCATTTAATTTTCATTAATTCGTATATTCTTGAGTCAATGGGATTATACTGTAGGTGAGTGGAATACAAGATTCCATTATTTTTATGATTTCTAGATTTGATTTTTCACTTTAAACGTTTTGATATACTCACACTTTCCTCTTAATAATATTTGTGGATATTGTACTTTTTATAATTGTGTTTCGGAATCTCTTTTCATTCATTGCATTGAGGTACCACAAGCAAGGAATGATTCAAAATTACCATTTTTGTTTCTCATTTGCTTTCTTATAGTGATTTAATCCCAAACATTAATAGGACTTCAGATGGGAATCTGAAATGTTTTGTTTTTGCCTTTCTCTTTCACTTTTAAATTTTTTAACTTAGATATACTTTATCATTTAAGTGTGAGCCATTTTTACGATCTTCATTGCAGCTTATGCAAATGTTCTTTTTCTAGTTAATAGATCTTGAACAGTATTTTCATTTATTACAATATTGTTTTCTTTTTAAATGTTTTTACTTTGTTGAACTTTTCATCGTCATACTTCTTGCAAGGTATGTTTTGTGTGGATCCCCAGTTTTTCCCAGTTGATGACCGTGTACGGTAAAATAATTTTTTTTACATAGCGGGTCTTGTGTGGAATTATGGTTTCCATGCTTCGGATTCTTGTGTCTTTCTAAATTTGACAACGATTTCATTCAACAAGAAGTATTTTGGGAGTATTCGCCGTTATTCGAATTACATAGTTGTACAATGGATCTTTTCTTTTTTTCTTCCCCTTCGAGTACTGGTGGATATTTGCGCAATTCTTTTTGTCGTACATTCTTGCACGCAGACGTATGTTTCACAGTTTTACAAAATTTTTCTCATACAAAGAGTTTACAAAAGTTTTTCACTTATATGTTCTACATGTGAGATTGTCATTTCAACATACATGTTTCTATGACTAAATTTTTCAATTCACATTTCACACATATTTTTTTTCTCTTTAAAAAAAATCATTTAATTTTTTTTGCATACAATTGTCTGGATAAAGTTTTCACCGTATTTTTCGGCTCATCGGTATTTCAATTCACTGTCTTCTTGTAGCTTTTGTATTTTTTCTCAGTTTGACGATACTTCTTGTGAATTATGCTATATATTTATAGTGTACAGTCCAGCGGTAACTCTTTATTCTCTTCTTTTGTTCTTTTTATTTCACGTCATGGAGTTCTGATTCCCTTGTTTTCAGAAACATAACTTATTGTGGGCTGATACCTCGTTATCAGATTATTATTTTGGTGAGTCTGATTCTTTGTTTTCAGATATATAACTTATGGAGGGCTGATACCTTTGTTATCAGATTATTATTTTGGCATGTCTGATTCCTTGTTTCCAGATATATAACTTTTTGAGCGCTGGTACCTTGTTACCAGATTTTTTTTTCTCTCATCCTTTATTTTTTATACATATACACTTTTGTTGTACTTAATATTGCTAGGCACAAATAGCTGTTTTGGGTACACTCTTCATACCGTTGGATTTTCTTTTAATGTCTCTTCTTTTTCACAGGTTAACAGTAAACATTTATGTTTATTTGATTTTTTAATGGTTGGACAAATTTTATTTTAACTTATTTTCTATGTATCGCATTCAAGACACACATGTTATTCAAATATCTTTTCAAACATAAAATACTTATATTTCTATTATTTTTGTCACTTTTCATATTACATTTCTATTTACACTTCTATATTACATGTTACTACTGATAAATCTTTCAAAATGCAATACAATTCAATTTTAATTTTTCAGATTTATCATTTCACCTATCAATCTCATTATGTTTAAATAAAGTATATGTACTGGTGTACTTTCTCTTTGAATATAACATGGTTACAGTATGTCGTATTTCAGGTATATTTTTTTGCAATTTATTCTCATACTTTCTGATTATTTTATATTTACAAGTTATTTACATTTTGCTATTATTAATTTTTATATACATTTTATACATACTCATTTTCACTTTATATTTGTATTTCTTTCATCGTTGACACAAACAAGTACACACCATGGTTACGGCATGTACAAGAAAACATGCACAGTTTTAAACATGTCGAACATGATTTTTTATTTCTTCTTTCTTTCCCCTTTTTACATTTTTAATTTAATTCTAGGTATCTGTTTGGTAAGTAACATTTGCTTATACGTGATGTTGATTAGTGCTTTACACCACACACATTTTCCTTTTACAGATCTGTCATATGAAAATTTCAGGGCATCTTCATATGGTGGACGATAGGTCTGTATCTTCAAATTTCTAACACACGTACTAGTTGAATTCACTTAGAAGCTTAATGTGCTCACCTTTCATTTCACTTTATATTTTTGGTCATTTTAACTTTTAAAAAAGAAATTTTATCATCAAAATTTACATACCTCTTCCTTTTAATAAAATACTTCCACTGTTTTTACATTTTAACGCATTATTCTAGTGATTTTGGAATTGATATGTCAAAATTCTACTCTCATACACCAGTCTTATATCTTGTTTTTGATAGGAATTTTCTAAAAAAAGTTAATCATATCGCCTGGTAGACACAAATAATTTTAGGCAATAATTTTTGGTTTCAGTCTATTTTAAGTCATTATTATCCAGATTTTTTTATAGTTTAGATACATAAGCGTTTGGCATTTTAGGCAACACCTCTAATTGTTGCATTGTTTTAAAAAAAAAAAATTATTGCAAATTGGCAGTATCCATATATTTTTTCATGCCTAAATTAATTAAGATTTTCATGTCAATATCCGAATTGTACTTCCAATTTATAAATTAAAAATAAATAAATAAAATGAATAAAATTATAGATCCCAATTCAATATCCATATCTGCATCCATATTGTATATATTATTTTTGTATGCATATCAATTTTACAAGTATAAAGAGTATAAAGAGTTTATTTTTCTTGTAAGAACATTACAAGATGATTAAATGCATGCCATAAATATGCATAAAATTTTACTTTTATATATTCATATATATGTTATCTTACTTATCATTGTTTGTTTACGTACTGATTTTCAAGAGAACAATATAATTTTGCTATTTTTTATCAGTATGATTTTTATGTATTTGAAATATATGCTTCGAAGAAATACCACTTGACATCGGTTAACCTGCAGGTAAAGCATAAATTATTTTATGTTTTCTATTATTATTGCTAGCGTATATTATATTTGAATGTGTACACCATGAAAAGAATTTATAGGCCTTCCGTCTTTAATGACGTGAATTTTAAAAGAAAAAGATATATCTTATTAATGTCTGATTACTATGTCTGATTTATATGCTGCAGCCTTTTTATAAAAAATTATCAGACTTGACATTTTGGAGACATTTTATGTCTATAGATGATAATGGTATACCTGGCACGATTGTTGTGTCTATTACATATTACAAGTACTTGCTATAATCTTATATTACTTTACATTATATGTTGTATTGTGTATGGTGGTCTTCGTCTTCATTTTATTTGAATATTTTGTGTTTATTTGTGTTTATGCCAATGCATTTCTTGCCAGCGCCATTTTTTTTTCATTTTGCCAAAGGGGAGATATATATGATATAGAATCATATATATTTTGTGTTTTACTCTAAAATTTAATTTTCCTATCTTCAAGTTTCTCTATGTGAATTAATTTCTGTATTCAAAATCTTTTTATTCTTTAATCCGAAAAACAATCATTTCTTCCTAGCTTAAAATGTTCCCAGATATTTCTTCGTAACATTAAATGTACGTTTCTCTCATGCGGTTTCAATTCGAATATTAATGTACTGCAGATGACCGTAACATATGTTGTTTTGTCTTTCTTCGTATCTTGTGTTAAATGCAGGCACCGTTTTCATAATTTGACTGCTGCAAAAATATGCACTATAAACTCTTTTCGTTAGATTGTAATAACACATGCCTAATTTTCCCAAAACAACGCTCGGGTGTAAGTTAAAAAGTCACAAAAATTGATGTTCCGCCAAATTATGGCATCCTTTCATTTCTTATTCAAAAATGCTCAATATTGGTTTATTGCTAACTGTCAAAATTTGACGGTTCATGCCTGGCTAGAAATGTACGGATTGGCATGTTACATCTAATATGTTGGCGATAATGTATCTGTAAAATTAGATCAGATCTGCTCTCGCTTTTGTCGGATAAAGATGTAAAATTTTTGGTAGAATAAGCGAAGGCCACCCTCTCTGTTTTCTTGTGTCGATGTGCTGGTTTAATAAAAAGAATTCCATGGATAACAAGACTTGATTTCATCTAATGCCTCTTGTATGGATTAATTATTTTAACAGGAAACGAACTTACGATTATTGCAGCACACGCATTGCACCATTATACCTCGGCAATTTTTAAGAAGAAATGTTCCTTACGATATATCGAGACTTTACACTATAGGGAAGTAGTAACATCAAAAGGTTTTGGCTATTGCATTGTGTGCATTTTTTCCTTCCCTAAATAAAGGCGAGCAAATGTTTGAGATAAACTCTATCCCCAAATGAGTGATTCAAGATCTAAAATGTACTTCTTTCTGTGAATCCAACAACCGATTTGTTTTGACTGGCGTTTTAGCTTCTGTGAACAGACTATAGTGGTCAGAAAATGCATTTTTGTATTGATTTTTTTTTTTTTTTTTTTGTTCAAGCAAGAAACTATCTTATTCAAAGGATTTTCTAGAACTACAAATTTTCTTTCCTTTCCTCTCTCCTATTGTGCCTCTAGAATAAAGAATTTTCTTCTCAGTATTGTCCATTTTCATCTTGGTATATTGAATGAATAGTTTATATAGTTTGAAAACTTCTGGGATGCAAAAAAATTTATGGTCACATTTTACAGGTTCAAATAACATTGACAAAGACAGGTTATCTGGTCACTTTACACTAAAGACAGGCGGTTACATTACCGGACAGTTCCCATAATATTTTATATGAGTAAAAGCAAAATTTTGCAAAAGTGGTCACTTTAGCCAGGTGGGCACTTTACCAAGTTGGTCACTTTAGCAGGTTCCACTGTATTTTGTAATTAACATTCAAAAAAGAAAGTGGATTGTAACCTATATATATATATATTTTTAAAACGGAAATCTATATCTAAAATTTCAAATGTGCAAATCCAAAATTTCAGATCATTTCGCCTATAGTAATTTTGAGTTTGGCTTAAAAAATTACCCGCATTGCAATTTGTTTTGCAACTATAGAAAAGGAATGTAACGTTAGGAGTTTTAAATTAGATCTTCATAGTTACTAAATTACTTGACTTTCTGTTCGCTGTCGAAAGTACAATTTATCAAAGAATCGAAATATTATGTCAAAATTGAGCGTTCGCATCGGAAATTTCAAAGTTTATTGCAATTTCTCCATGAATTCCCCCCTATACCCATTTTTTAACATAAACGGAAAGAAAATATAATTACTAATCGAATGGCTATTCACTTTTTTTTATCTGCGCTAATTTGGTGTTTAAAAAGTATGTTTTTCTTTACGCCTTTCATTCAATCTTCAATATCTCGCGACGCTAAGATAAATCGTTGTTCGACATAGAAAAATAATTAAAAAAACACCTTTCTCTGGGGGAAAATGAAAAATTACCTCAATATAGTTAAAATTTAAGTTACAGCCGTTCGACTGATAGAAGTTTTGTAAAGAGAGATATTCTCGTTTGTTGAATATCATGTGTGGATGTGCTAAAATACTGGAAAGAAGCATAAATGTTTTAAATACGTCTATCAATGTCTCTAATTTTCGATGAAAAAAAGTCCTTCTAAAACTGGGGGCCACCGTAATACTTACCCATTATGGATATGAATATTTCGAAAGTCCAAAACAATAGTTTCGGATAACTAAGGTTACTGAAATTTAATAGGTTTTTCGCACTACTTACAATTTAAGTACATAGTACATACCAAATTTCAAGCCTCTATCTTAATTTGTTCGGTAGATAGAGTGTTTAAAATTGTGGCTTGATGACGTCATAAACTTTAAATGATCTATTACTGAATTGCGTAACAGAAACATCCTTATACCTCCAAAAATGCTATGGTAAAGATACCATATATATCTTTTTCAAAAATTAAAGAAATCTATATTTTAAGTATTTTATTAAATATACTTTCCCCTTTCTGTATTATCGTAATTTATATACATTCCCGGCTGTTAAAACGCGCACCCTTTTGATCATTTTCTTTCAACGATAACCTTTAGTCAAAATCATACATATTGTTTGTAAATTATCATTAACGTACTTTATTCGGTCTCCCACATATCAAAGTAAATGAAATTATCCAAGGCATAAAATGTTTCCTTTCTCATGGTCAGTTTTGACTTCATACTGAACGAAAAAGCAGAAAATTCTTATTTTTATTAAAAATTTAAATTTTATGAAATTAGTTTTCTATGGTAATTTCAAATGATATTTTCATGTTTATGATGGGATAAACTTTGACAGTGCAAGAACTGTAATATTTTTTTAATAAAAAAAAAGCCACTGCAAGAACTTTTAAATATTTAATAATGTGTATATTTTAAATCGTTCCAGAGGTAGTTTTGTATATTTGTGGCGTACAGGTAAGAAGCAGATTGTTTTCTAACTGTCAGAGATCTTTCAAGGTTTAAAATGATACTAAATTTCACTTATATCTGAATTTTTCATGACTGATAAATTTTATTCAAATTTTGCTTCGTTTTATTATTTTGTTGTATTTTTATGCATTTGAAGCCACTGCTTATCATTTTAGAGATCTCTAATGTTTTAAATATTTTAATCTTTAAAAAAAAATAATAATAAATTATTAGTTTTTGTTGTGTTTTAAATTTTGATATATTTCTATTCACATTTTGGGTTGCATTCAGTTTTTAACTCTAAGTTAATAATATATTATGGTAAATTCTCTAAATATGATCTCATGATATGATATTTTAATTTATACTGTAGGTATGCACTGCTTTGAGTAATCTCTTTGCTCGTTTGTGTATCTGGTCTTGTGTATTTTACCGGTGTATCTATACCCTTCTTGCCATTTTTATCATATTGGTGAGAAAATATGACACTTTAAATTTTTGCAATTCATGCACTTCCTTCACCTCTTTTAAGGTTTTGTGTATATATCTTCCATATTCATGCCTATTTAAAAAAAAATCACAAAATAAATCTAGGACCAGAGTGCAGAAAATGGCATCCACTCAGGCATCACCAGTATCTGAAACTACTGTTTCTATTTCCGAACAAAATCAAATATTTAGTGATATTTCATGGTCTTATGTATTCAGGGATTTCTTAAAAGGTGCTCCAGAGTTTGTTAACTCCCAATTAAATGAGTTGCATGATCACATAAAATTGCAGGACAATTCTGCTCTCTCTGCCAAATTATGCAAATTTCAGGTTGTTCTGGAACGCCAATTTGACAGTCTTTTGCAATTTTATGATATTTTTGTCATGAAGGAATTTGATAAATTGGTACTAGACAAAAAAAAATTTAATTTCGCTTAATAAAAAATTATTAGAACGACTTCATGCCCAAAAGGTAGAAAATATGCATGATGTTTTTAATGATAAAAATGTAAGCAATTCTCCCTATAACAGTTATATGTTACCCCGAAATGTGCATAATATTTTTACACAGACGGATATTTCACAAATTACAGATGATGAGAACTCATTCGATGATTTAGCACATGAAAAAATTGATATGCAGCAATCAAATACTTCTAGCAATCGTGAGCTTTCAGAAAGCATTCATATTTGTTCACCTACTAAAATGCATCATAAACCGGTTCGCATCATTGTTTGTAAATTACCTTTAAAATTTAATATACCAGACATTTTATTTGGAATTTCTGATATTCTTCAAAAACCTGTGTCCTCTATACAATTTATAAGGAAATGTAAACTTAGGGATACAGATGAGTACAACTGGATATTTGAGATGTCGTTTCCTATTGCAAAAATATTACTGGAGCTTAAACAAATAACTATTCAAGACAAAAAATATCCTGTAATCAGATTTATCCCTGTAATACGTTGTTTTCGATGTCATTCATTTTATCATATTGCACATCAGGTATGTCTTAATTCTATAAAATGTCCGATTTGTGCAGGCCAACATAACAATCTTCGGTGCACAAACCCTCCTAAATGCATTAATTGCATATCAAATAATGAAAATAACAATACTAATTTTAACATTTCTCACACCGTATCTTCGCCAGGTTGTCCGTCAATAAAGAAATATATTGATGAAGAAAGAAATACCACTCTCTGCTAATTCTAGTTTATATTTTTTGAAACTATAATATTAATGATAAGATGTTATATTATGATACTCTTTGCGTATCTATTTCTTTTATTATATACTGTCACAAATATTTTACTCCTTTTCTTACTTCAATTCAATTTTTCGGTATTTTTTTATACACTTCCCTACTATATAGGTAATTTTTTCCAAACAGCTGCTCTTATGAATATTTTTCTTTCTATTTCATAAGTTAATGTTTTTATTGTTTACACACCTGTGTGTATAGATGGTTCGTCTCTTTTCGTTTGGCTGTTTAGCGTACGGAAACGGTAGAGCGATTAGAGGTATATTTTTATGTCGAGATTTTTTTTTGGTGCTGGTCGTCAGAAAATTTTTTCGCATATTGAATAAGTGTAACTGATCCGTACACACAGCTTAATTTATCTTTTACCTTCGTTGTATTTTCGACATTTCAGGTGTAGACAATTCTTCTTCTCAGCATCACTGTTCTTTTAAAATAAAAATAATAGAAATAAATCAAAATAAATTGTTATTAAAAATTAAAAAAAAAAAAAAAATTCGGCGTCACACTATTCACTTTGGCACATTCTTGCAGAAATTCACATCATTCAGCTATTTTTTTTTAATTTCCTTTGGTAGAAATATGTAATGACATTTTTTTAAAATTAAATTAATTCTTTTGGTTCTGTTTTTCTCTATAATCAGAAATTTGTTCATTCTTCCAAACTTCGGTTGTGTTTAAAAAAAAAAAAAAATTCTTTGTGGTTCTGATTCCTTTTGTTTTCAGAAATATAACTTATTGAGGGCTGATACTTTTGTTATCAGATTATTGTTTTGGTGAGTCCGATTCCTAGTTTTCGGATATATAACTTATTGAGGGCTGATACTTTTGTTATCAGATTATTGTTTTGGTGAGTCTGATTCCTAGTTTTCAGATATATAACTTATTGAGAACTGATACTTTTGTTATCAGAATATTGTTTTGGTGAGTCTGATTCCTAGTTTTCAGATATATAACTTATTGAGGGCTGATACCTTGTTATCAGATATTATTTTGGTGAGTCTGATTCCTTTGTTGTCAGATATACAATTTATTGAGCTCTGATACCCCTTGTTATCAGAATTTTTTTTTATTTGTGTGACTGGTTCCTTTGTAACCAGAATTTTTTTTGTTTACCGTTTTCTCACTTAGTTTTCTCCGGTCGGATTCCTTTGTAATCCAAACCTTTTCTTTTTTTTTTCCTTTATTCATTATTACTACACTTCTATACTTAAGATTCGTGTTCACTGATAGGTATGGTCGAGCATTCACACATACTGTTATCTTTTTCGCACTTCACATATTAGTGTATACATTAATTTCTATTGCTCTTTACATATACACTATATCATCGTTTTTTTTTATTTTTAAAGTTACATCACTTTACATGCCACCTTCACTTTATCAATTAGAAAGAATTTTTGAACTTTATTTCAGTGTATAATTCCCATAATCGTTCTTAAAATTTGGACTTATGTTAATTTTTAAATTCTATGATATGCCTTCTTACTTCGATAATGTACATTTTGTTTTTCTAAATATTGTTCAGGTGTAAACATATCTCTCTCTCATCGAACATACCTAATGTTAACACCTTTACTTCACACTATATAGATTATAGTGATATTTTAGGCATTTTTATTTTTTCTTTTTCTCACTTGTAGAAGCAGATCCTTCATTTAAAAAAAAATTTTTCACATTTCTTCTACATTTATTCATCGTATAGTTTCTTTTAAATATTTCAGAAATTCTTTTGAGATGCCTTAAAAATTGTTATATAAAGAAATTCATTAATGAATGTTAGATATATTTTTTAGAATGATTACAACTATTATGGGTTATTCAAAAAAAAATTTTTTTTATTCAATTGCTAGTTTAACATTCGGTAAATAAAATCCCTTTTAAGTACTATAATAATTTAATTGTTTTCCCAGTTATATAAAATAATTAAAAAAAATAAAATAAAGACTATTTATGCAATTATTAAATTACAAGGTGGTTTTGTAAACTGTTTATGCACATTTCCCGATTAATACACAAAATTTTTAAATTTTTCATGTGGTATATGTGTTTTTGTAACCTCTATTGTGTCACTCTTATATTGTATAATTGTAACTATTTTTCAATATTGAAATATTATTTGTGTTTATATTTCACTATGGCCAGATTTTAAAGTGAAAAGTTTAATTGTGCACATTCTAATCTTCGAAATAAAATATGAGACAAAATATGACTATTTAAACAAGTGCACTAATACTATAAAAATATCATTAGGCATGCCATTTTAAAGAAAATGATATATTATTTATGCAGCCAAAAACAACTATGTTCATGTTGATAAATGGAACTTCTGAAAGCTACTGAAATACATGCTGCTGCAATTTGAAAATTTTATGGCCATTTATTATACTAGTATGAAGCTTTATGGTAGTACTACATTTTTTTTAATTTACATATTGTATGCATACTTATTTTATTATTTTTATATATTGATATTGTGTATTATATTTTTAGGGTGACATTCTAAATTTTTGAAAATCTTGTGAAGGGGTGATATATATATGGTAAAGATACCATATATATCTTTTTCAAAAATTAAAGAAATCTATATTTTAAGTATTTTATTAAATATACTTTCCCCTTTCTGTATTATCGTAATTTATATACATTCCCGGATGTTAAAACGCGCACCCTTTTGATCATTCTCTTTCAACGATAACCTTTAGTCAAAATCATACATATTGTTTGTAAATTATCATTAACGTACTTTATTCGGTCTCCCACATATCAAAGTAAATGAAATTATCCAAGGCATAAAATGTTTCCTTTCTCATGGTCAGTTTTGACTTCATACTGAATCCAGATGTTAATTCCGTCTGACTGACGCCTTATAACATATTTCTAAAATATCTTTCCTTCATTTTCTCAAAACAACTAACCGCCAAAATTCTATTTCACTCTCTTTTTTGCCAAAGTGCAATCTTCGCCAATAAAGGTTTCCCCTACCACTGACGTCAATTATGAAGTTGATCTGATGTATATGTAACGGTTACAATTCCCACGCAAAAATACAATACTCTTGGCTCTAAAAATGTAAATGGTTTGGCGTATTTTCAACGCACGCTGTCATTATCAAAAGGACACTTTCCTCTCTGACCGCAGCCGATGTAACATCTAAAATAATCTGGCCCCTTGGCCACCCTATGGTACTCTCCTAAAACATTTTCCCACTTTTTAAAATTCGGATATGCAGCCTAAGTTCTCGATATTCTTACTTCGCTCCTCTGTCAAAAATTTGGATTGTCACCCCATCATACAAGATGTGATTTCTCATACCCTTGGATTATTAACTGTGGAATAACTTCATAGATATGTCTTATTTTCATCGTTTTAAAATAAAGAAAAGATGTTTGTCAAATACTTCTTGATTCTTCCTCGTCGAAACAAAACTTTTTCCAGTTCTCAGCAGGATGTCGTCAACTTGAGTCATTGCGGGAAACAACATGTGAATTCACTATACGTCTCTCGGGACCTAAGTGCCTATGTCCCACCGAAAACAATTTTCCTATACTTCAGCTGCTACTACAAAATCTTCGACTATTCCCATACTCCGAACCATTCTTGATTCTACTCCGAAGTTTCTCTATTTCTTTTCGATAAATGCTTATCATATTAACTAACAGTTTACTGCATCGGATTAAGCGTCTCATTTCCAATTAAAATATATTTTCGAATTCAAATTTAAATGGATACAGTGTCATGAAAAATCGAAGAGTGTGGAAAGTATAATTACAAATATATCGGCAACTAAATATCCAATCGACTTCATTCTTTATGCAAAATTTATGTTTTTTTATTGCCTGTTATATTCACTCCTTAAAATAAACAATTTCGAAAATTTTTGTATACCTTTTATCAGAACGAATAATTCGAGAGTCCGAAAAAATTAGTTCCGGATAATCGAGGTTACTAAAATTCAATAAGCTTCTTCCCATTATTGCATACTAAGTACATACCAAATTTTAAGTCTCTACCTCAATTTTATCGGGAGATAGAGAGTGTATAGACACACACACAGACAGACGAACAGCAATTTTTTTTTTCTAAAAATATGTTTTGTGTAATCTCCAGTGTCTGAAACGTGTAAATACGTCAAAAAAATTTTTTCGATTTCTAAAACGATTACGAGACTTACCCTGTACTACGTATAATGGGTAAGTAAAAAGGTGGAAATTTGCAAATATTAACGCGTATGTGATCAAAATAATATTAAAGAGACGCATTCGCAACCTTTAGATTGCTTTAGAGACTTTTATGGACTTAGAGGCATTCTGAATGGTTTGATGCGATTCACAGTTTTTGTGAAAATTGTAAACCGGCGGAAAAGTTAGAGATTAATTTTAGAGTTAGAGCTAGAGTTTTTTTTATTGCCTGTTATATTCACTCCTTAAAATAAACAATTTCGAAAATTTTTATGTATACCTTTTATCAGAACGAATATTTCGAGAGTCCGAAAAAATTAGTTCCGGATCATCGAGGTTACTAAAATACAATAAGCTTCTTTCCATTATTTCATACTAAGTACATACCAAATTTTAAGTCCATCTCAATTTTATCGGGAGATAGAGCGTTTACAGACACACACACAGACAGACGGACGGCAATTTTTTTTTCTAAAAATATGTTTTGCGGAATCTCCAGTGTCTGAAACGTGTAAATCCGTCAAATTTTCTTTTTCGATTTCTAAAACGATTACAAAACTTACCTTGTACTACGAATAATGAGTAAATAAAAAGGTGGAAATTTGCAAATATAAACGCGTATGTGTTCAAAATAATATTAAAGAGACGCATTCGCAACCTTTAGATTGCTTTAGAGACTTTTATGGACTTAGAGGCATTCTGAATGGTTTGATGCGATTCACACTTTTTGTGAAAATTGTAAACCGGCGAAAAAGTTAATGTCACATCAGTCGCGTGGTTTTTGTGCACACAGAAGGCGTTATAGTAAAAATTAAGTGAGTGGTCTTATTTGAAATATGTTTAAGAAACATTTCAAATAAAATTCTGGAGAGACGTTAATCTCTACAACAGTTTAACGTCTGGAAAATATAGAGACTATATAACTTTATAGAACCGCTGTCCTTACCTTCTTAAGTTGAAAATAAACTAGTTTTAGCGAAATATTTTGCGTACTTACTGTCTGCAATATAACGAATAAGTTAGCTGGACACTGAAGTATTACAATTTAATTATACGAATACAAACACTCGAGACGATAATCTCTACAACAGTCTAACGTCGGGAAAAGATAGACTATAGATTTATAGATCAAGAGAGATCTAGAGACTATAAGTTTATAGATCCGCTGTCCTCCCCTTCTTAAGTCGAAAATAAACTAGTTTGTCGCGAAATCTTTTCTGTAATGGCCGTCTGCAATATAACGAATGAGTTAGCTGGACACTGGAATGTTACAGTTTGATTATATGAATACAAACACACGCACACAAACGATATGACAATTCGGAAAATATTATTTAAAAAAAATTACAAACAGAGGTATATGTTTTTAAATATTCACCAATACTATTTTTCAAATAAAATTTTCGCGGAAGCTTGTCATTACGAATGTTAAATTAAGTATACTGCAAAGATAATAAATTAGATATAGTGGTATAAAAAATATAGGACGCTACGACCCCTGATTACAAAACATGAGAAATATATGGGAATAATCTGATAATAATGATAATCGAATAATCTAAGATAATAAAGCGAAACTGTGGATAAATAAAATACAGTGGATGAAAATAGATATTGCAGGTTTGTCAGGAAGGTATGAAAATGTTTGTTCCAAAATAAGGCAACATTTTGCTTCTAAATTTGGTATAATTTTATGTGCAGAATTTTCACTTTGTGCAATATAATAATAGGATAAACAACAAAACAAGAATTATATAAATAAACATAAACGCAAGTTTGATAATTATATTGCCTAAAAAATGTACACGCTTCAAATAGCTAGTTTATATTTTAATAGGATTAATACTGTTTTGAAAATCGTTTAACAAATTAAGTATTAGAGTTATGTTTTACTTAAAGCAGAAGGTGATGGGGTATTTTGTATTTAGTTAAACTTTGTAAAAAATAAGTCATCTAAAACAAAAAATAAAAATTTCGCCTTTAGTTTGCTGGAATTGCATTTTTTCCTGATCTTTTACTGGCAGTGCGGTACTGAAGTGATTTTTTCAGACAAAGTCTAAATAGCAAACAATATTACAGTGTAGTTTTTACATATTACCAAAAAAAGTTAAGTATATCTTTTTTTTAAAGAATGGCATCTAGGTAGGTTCTATGTGTGAAAATCTGTTTTATAGTCTGTAAAAAGATAATTTGAAGTAAAAACTATATGTTTAGATCTTACATTATAATAAATGACTTAAAAACTAATGTTACAGCGTTAAAAAAAAAAAAAAAAAAAAGAATTGAATAATATTTTTCAATCTCTCTAAAAAGCATAACAAACGCCGCTCAGACAGAGAAAAAAAAAATCAAAATGTTGCGAATTAAAAAAATATATATTTATTTAGTTTAGAAAAGGCGCCGTTTATTTCAAAACTAGGAAATTGTGTTTGTTTAAAATATATCTTTAAATTATCATTTAAATAAATAAAAAATGTCTTATTATTTCTTGTGATTTTATAATTTTTTTAAGTTATACAATAAGCAATTTTAACTCCATTTTCTTTTAAATGAAAGAACTTAAATACTCAATATTTCAGTTTCCAGAATTTCAAATTAACATTTTAATCTACCCGCAATGAAAATTAACTAAAAAATGAAGACAAGGAAAATTTGATTAGCAATTTTCCCATTTCTTTTCTACCAAAAGAAGTTTTTCCATTTTTTCTGGGTAGTTTTATAACTTCCAAGCAAAATATTATTCACTGTGATGCTCTTTCTTTTACATGCGTTGGTGGCGTAGTTTTTTTCTTCTGATTTATTAGCAAAGTGAAATATACAGACGTTCAAAGGTTTCTTGTCAGTACCATAAGTCTAGCTTAGTGATCCCAATAAATAATGCTTTTAAAAATAAATTCTGTAAAACAATCAAACAAATCGCCCAATTTAGGATAGTACGCAGAAAGTCGAAATAAATATTTATGCTTTTGTTCTGGGTAAAAAAAATATTTTGTGGCGCTACGGGTTATTTAAAGCGAGTGTTTTTGTTCTAAACACAGAAAAGTTTACTTAGATATTCTAAAGGAAAATAAAGAAGAAAAACACATTTAAAATAATATGATAATGAATTGCTTCATTAATAAAAGCGAAGTTACAATTTTAAAAATTGATATAGTGAAGAAAAAAACAACAAAAATTACAACTAAACTACAAATATACAGGGTGATTCTGGTCCATTTCAGCTCAAATGAACCAGTTAGCCACAGCCATGAATGTGGTTTAGGTAATAGTAAAACAGCTATGTGCTTTACGATGTCATATCAGCAGCGTCCCGCAGCGGTAAATTCCGGAGTTATAAATCGTATCTCGAGAATAATAGGAGATACGAACAAAAGTTGAAAGACAAAGTTTTAGAGAATCATCGATTTAGTAAGCAAAAAATTTTGTGCGTATGGATGCGATAAATATGCGTCTGTACAGGCCAAAATATCCGAAACCAATGCCAGATATTTTATTTGAGAAAAATAAATAATGGCGGACGATAAATTCATTTTACGATTTCAAACACTCGCGGATAAAAATGCCCGAGCACTAAAAAAATAACTTTTATTTTAAAAACAAACCTGTTTCTTTTTTCTTACTCGTACTACGTCACGGTTTTGTTTTATATTTGCGTACGGCTGCATTCTGATTTGATTAAACTGCCGTTGCATGAATTTAATAAAATTCTCATCTCTTTTTCAGAGAAAATTTATGATTTTAATAAACAAAACGTCTTCCATCAGTGTCAGATATTTTGGTCTGTACAGGCAGCAATGTATCGTATCCGTAGGCATAATATGATGTTTTACAACTTTGTAATTGAACTTTTTGTCATGTCTCCTATATTTTTCGAGAAAATAATCTCTAAACTAAAACTAAACGCTGCGACACTACAATCTGTTAAGGACCATGGCTGGCAGTGCCTTACGCTGCTTTCTTGACCATGATCTCTGAATTTCCAGTCCCGACCGGGAAGTTACAGAATTTAAAAATTCGCCCCAGGTCGGTATAAAAACTAAAAATTCTATTCGAGTCTGATTCGCCCCAGCCCGCTATAAAGTCAAAAAATTGGGCCCGGCCCGACCCGATTGAATTTCTACAAAATATTCTGATATTTCAGATTCAACATTATCCTACAATTAAAATTATTCACAAAGCATACTTATTTATACATAGATTTTCAGATTACATGCTCACAATTCATGGAATACGGAATAACAATAACATTAATGCCGATTTAGACATTTACGCACACAAACACTCATTAAAAATTTTTAGACAATTACGCACTCAGACACTCATTAAAAAATTTACTTAGACAATTACATTCAAATGAAGATTCAATAAGAAAATCAACGTAATTTAAAATGAAAGAAAAATATAGTAAAAAAAATCCCAATTTAAAAGCTCTACAAAGAATAAAAGTCTGTTTTTTAAAATATTTCTCTGTCATTTATTAAATCAAATTAAATTTCTAAAGATTTCGTTAAACAAATGCATAACATCACTTTATTTTTACAAAAATAAATAAATAAAATGCCAGCTCGATGTGGCTCGAGGGGAAAAATAGAAATATGGACTCGGCTCAGTCAGTAAAAAAACAAGTCTGGCTCGGCCCGAGTTTTCAGGAAAATGCAAGGCTCGGGCAGGCCCGGAAAGAACGTAAACCAGGTCAGTGCCCAAGCAGATCTAAACTCTGAGGTTCTATGTAGCATATGTCCCAGTCAGGTGGTGAGCAAAACGCGTATTAATGTATCCCAAAGAAGCTTGGTACTCATTTAACGAACATCGATAGGGATGAATGGTTGAGTGACTTTGCCCAAGTCCGGAGTCGAACTTCAGACCATTAGCGGGGCAGCATGACAGGTTTACTACTGAGCTACTGGTATTTATGATCCCTAACTCAGAAAATTACCACTAGGTGGCACTGCGAAGTGCTTCATAATATGACGCATAGTCGTTTTACTATACCTAGACCACAGATTAAATATAGTCATACAGATTTGACAGTGGAGCGAAAACCCGAACCGGCGCGATACAAGCGCCACTACTGAGCACAGTCAAGAACTAACGCACACGCGCGCGATCTATAAACTGTCAGATTGTCGCGGTCACATGTACCTGTTGGCAGTTTTGTTTATTTAATATCGACACGACAGCTTCTCAGTTTAAATTATTAAGAAAAAGGTGTAAATCTGTAAGAAACTCGTGTAAATATGTATATTTGTAAGTATTTGTATAATAAAATAAAATATTTTTGATGTTTTAAACAATAACAAACTGCGGCGACATATTTACATAAAAAAAAAAGATAGATACTATAGAAATAAGATAAGTAATACCTACCTGTGGCGACACGCCCGGAACGTTTGCGACTGTTGTCACTAGGGGCTCTGAAGTTGCGATTCGGTTACCATTGAGCTTATGGAAGTGTCCTATCTGGTGGAATATATTTAATCTGTGACCTAGACAACCCATTTATGGATATTTTTAACTTGATTCACCAGTTTTTTGAGCAGATACAGACTTAAGGAATCGCTCTGTAAAATTTGTAATAATCAATCTGGTTCTAAAAGGCAAATAATTTTTTAACTGGACCAAGAAGTTAAACGTTAATTTTACTTATCCCCTTTTTAAAGGACACATGATTCCAAGATTTAATGTGGATTATCACATAAGTGTTTTTTTAATTATTTAACCTTTACTCCTTCCTAAGTTACACTAATATACAATATCTTTGCTGACCTGTAAAACTTTTTAAATTTGATAATTTGAGGTGTTTTTTAATATGTTTTTTTGTATACAAGTGGATTTTAAAAGTATAACTAAATTTTTTGAGTGTAACATACAAATTAATGAAAAATGAAATTAGGACGATCTGTTTGCCGAATAAATATTTATTTTTACATACTACTGCATAATCTACAAGTAATTAATTAAAAAAATTTAATTACATTTTTGCTTGCAGACAAAGAATAAAGGAATGGCTTTAAAGAAAGAAACGTAAATAATTGGGTTACAATAAGAAATATATCTTTAAATTAGAGTCTTGCATCGGGTCTAAATTTTTAGGTCCTGTTGGTTTTGGGTATTTGCTAGTCGGGTTCGAGAATAACAGAGTTTTTAGAAGAAAGACCAAAATATTGTTTCATATGAATATATATATATATATATATATATATATATATATATATATATATACATTTACTAATATTAATGTCCATACACTTGTGCAAAAACTAGTAAATATTGTTGCAGATATTAAAAATGTTTGGTTTGATTATGATCCTCACTTTACTTTTATGGATATGTTATTATGTAATTAAGAGCCGATAAAAAAATTAAAATAACTTAGATTATAAAAATCAAACCATGCCAATATGTTTTCTTATTCTTCGATACAAATCGACGACAAACTAAGTCGCTAAAAATCTAATTCATAAAATGAAGTTAAACATTTGACATACAAAATATAAGTTTTGCTTCTTAGCAATGTAATCACCTAAATCAAAGTGCATTTTTTATAACAATTGTCATGTAGCCATCTACTTGTAGCTGTTGGCCATATTCTTGCACTGCACTGTGATACAAAATCAATCGTTCTGGTGCTGGAAAAATTCAGTGTGCATCCCTAACCTACATGACTTACAAAATGGCAATCAAGTCATCGGACACCGGAATGGGAAAAAATTCAATTCTTTATTACAAAATCTTTCTTTTATTCTTTGTCTGCCAGCAAGAACTTTAAAAAAATCTTATTTACTTGTAAAATGTGCATGATTGCCAAAGAATAAAAAAAAAAAGAAAATATTCGACCAAATGTTATGTTATTTTATATTAACTTCTTTGTAAATTAGATACAAAACAATGATTGTGTCTCAAATTTTTGCGGCCAGTGCAATAACTACATAAATTAAAATTACACCAAGGCCAAAATTTATGACATTTACAATTACATGTCGCGCCTTGTTGTATTCATTGCCTCATTCGGTTATATGGTTCTTTTTTTCTTCCGATAAAAATAAGATCTGTGTTAAAAATACATTGTAATTAATTCTATTTATGTGCCAGTTACAAAAAGTGTAATTGTGTATCATTAATTTTATTAAGAAAAGTGCAATATATGCGTATAAACTAACGTTTTGGAAACAAATATGAAACATTTTTCTGCAGTAGTCCCAGAGCAAGCTAATGTGACGTTACAGCGGAATCGCAGTCGAAACGTAGATCAAAAAGTGACTTATTTATTTCACAATATTATGAGTCTCAGGTGAACGAAACTTCTTAACTCTACTGTATGCACTATGAAACGTTACTCTATCTGGTGGGGCAGCAATGTGGCCCATCGGTTCTGTTATGTTTCCGCATATTTCGGAAACATTTACGTGCATTTCGGAAACGTTTCTTTATATTTCAGTCAGATGTTCAGTAACTATTCTGCATATATCGGAAATGTTTTTGTATACATAGGAAAGGTTTCTGCATACATCAGAAATGTTTTTATATACATCGGAAATGTTTCTGTGTGTTTTGGAAATGTTTCTGTGTATTTCTGTTTCATAATTTCTTTTATTTCGAGACCAATATGCTTTAAAAAAATTAATATTACATTCTGTCGAGGCGAAACCCCATTCCACATCATCGTGGTTGGGTTTTCTGCGAAGTTCGGTGAGCGAACTCGCTAATCATACTATAGAAATGATCCTATTAAGTATGATCTTGTAGATGAATTATACTCTAGAATTAGCAATATTATAAACTTTCTGTAATTTCTGGTGTGAAACATATATTTTTCTGAACTCGTTTTATTATTAGACTGTTACTCAAAATATCACTTTAAAGTTATTTATGTAGGCGAAATAAACTTTGAAAAAACTTAATTCTATGACAAATACTTCTGTCATTTTAAAATAACTCCAAATTTGAGAGTATGTCCTTCTACTTAAGAGAGGCTTCCAAATTTTCCTTTGTAAGGAACACAGTTGAGTCGTCTGGAAACTTCTTTAGTTTACCTACTACAAGTTTACAAGTACAACAAGTTTAGAAGTTGTTGTATACACCGTTAAATAACTCGTTCGATAGTTTCTTTATACTCTTGTTCCATGAATCTATAATAAATATTAGATATTTGATTGATGAATAATAATGTAGTACTAGTATTAATGAAGTACAGATAGCACCGTATATACGTCTTTAACATCTTTTCGTTTTGAGATCGGTTCCGTTTCATAACTTTTCTAATGATGAAATGTATCGTTTATATGACAGAACAAATTCCTAATTTCACTTATACTATACGTTTTTCACTCAGTTTTTATGAATCAGATATTTGTAAATAAATAACGTTGAAAATTTGATTTATGGATCTATAAATAATTCTTTTTTTAAATGCAGCCTCATGAGTTCCATCCTCTAAATAGATACTCAATGAAAATATTTAATTTCCCTATACTTATAAATAGATAGATTTTAGTAATAGCTTTCAACATTTTTTTAAATCTTGTAAATAGTTATACTATTCGAAAATATTTTATATCTGTGGTAATTGTTTTATTTTCACTAATTGTATACTTATAAATAGATATATTGATAAAAATGTTTTGTCTGTTTGTAAATATTTTTAATATAGTGTTTTACAACTATCATGCTTCTAAATATATTCATTTAAAGGTATTATTTTATTCGTATAACTTGAGAAGTGCTGAGATAACCTGAGAAAATAAATATATTTTTATAAGTATACAGTTCATAAAATAAAATAATTATTTACAGATACGAAATCTTTTGACTTAATGTCTATACTTACAAGATTAAAAAATATATTTATTTAAAGGTATTAAAAATAATACATCTTTTTTGGGAAATAAAGAATTTTCATAATGCATATGTATCTGTTTACAGCATGCAATTCACGAGACCGGATTTTAAAAAAAGAATTATTTATAGATTTATAAATCAAATTTTCAATTATATTTATTTATAAATATCTGATTCATAAAAAATGAAGGAAAAATGTGTAGTATAAGTGAAATTAGGAATTTGTTCTGTAATATAAACGATACATTTCATCATTAGAAAAGTTATGAAACGGAACCGATCTCAAAACGAAAAGATGTTAAAGACGTATATACGGTGCTATCTGTACTTCATTAATACTAGTACTACATTATTATTCATCAATCAAATATCTAATATTTATTATAGATTCATGGAACAAGATTATAAAGAAACTATCGAACGAGTTATTTAACTTTGGGTATACAACAAAAGATTGACTGCAAATGTAACATTAATATGCAATAAAATAGAATCTGATAATATTATTATTTTTTCTAAAAAGCATATTGTTCTCTCAAATAAAAGAAATTATAAAACAGAATACTTACAGCTCATATAAATACGTTGCATCTGCATCTGTTTTAAGCTGTCTTTCCTCTCAAGATCAATAGAAATCACGTGATAATGACATGTGCAATAGGTCGGAGAAGATGAGCATGCGCAAATATTGCTTCATTTCGAATTCCATTTTAAAACTTTACACGGAATGAGTGTAACATTTCCGAACTTTTCCGTAACCATCATTTTACACTACCTATTCGAAAACATTTCCGGTGTGGAATGTAACGTTTCTGACTTCTTCAGAATAATTCACCGCTTTGAATATTTTTCCGAAAATACGTGTAACGATACCGAAATAACAAGTAACTGAGGAGAACACAAAGTTTACTATAAATTTCGGGAAACCTTACCGCCTTGTGCCGAAATGCTTCTGAGTTTTTTTACAGTGTGATCAGTGTAACCGATTTTTTAAGCACGCGTCACAAGGGGACTACAAAATAACGCCACTTGCAACTAATCCCAAAACAGGGCATATCAACATCACGGTACCGTGTATACGACTCATTTTCCACTCCACGTATTGCAATGTGTATAATAACAGTTTCATTTAAGTCACGGCACTTTCACATTTTGGTAACATTCGGGTCACAGTGCTATTAGCGTTGTAGGTTATCAACATTCTTAATTTTTTAACGCGCTCTGTTATATCGCACTTATTTCTTCTCTATCAACATGCGTAAAATGAGAATCTTGTATTTAGATTTTATTACGAATATTTGACTAATTATATACTTTTTTTCCGAATGACATCACAAAAAAAGTTTACCATTAATGCTTATTTTTAACAAATTTGTGTAAATAAGAAAGCATTTAATCTTCATTTAGCATTTAAAAAAAATTAGGCTGCTCAAACATCTTGTTATTTTACTTTCAGAATTTTTATGTGGAGAATTTACATCTTCTTTGCTCCGCTTCTTTTAAACAGAAGCTAAAAATGTTTCTTAAGATAAATTTACCTAATCCTACCACATCAGTCTACTGTCACATATATCTTAATTTACAAGTCTAACAAACTTGAAGCTTTTTTATAATAAATGATTTCAGTTAAATAAAAAAAAAAAAATAAATAAATAAACTATAAAAAAAAGTTGTTCTTAACTGAGTATAGAAACATTTTCCATGTTTAATTCTGAAATATTCTTAACAAAATCCTTAAACTCATGAAATAATGACTGCATTAAATTTGTATCCAACTATGAAATGCGCATTTTATTTACAGCTTTGATTCACGTCAAAATTGTAAGCATTAAGATCGTTAAAAAATATAATTTATCAAAGGAATTTTTAAACAACTCGGGTTTATAATTTTCACAAGGGTGCCAGTGGCACTTAATTTTATATTTTATTTGAACCACTATTTTCAGACAATAATGCTCATGATAATTTTCTCTTGCACGTGTTGTAGAAAATTACCTCGAAGTACCACAAAGATTATTGTTTGAAAATAACGGTACAAATAAAATATAAAAATTGCCATCTGTGCCACCCTTATTTTCATTTACAGGGTAGTCTAAACTTAACAACTGGCCAATTTTAAAATTCAATATAAAATCAAGTAATTGACACACAAGTGTGCGGTTTAGACTAAAATGCTTCAGATGATTAAAAAATTTTGTTTAAGCGTATAAAAAATAAATAAAAATCTAAGCAGTTATACAGCATTTGTTTTGTCGTAAGAAGCTACAGAGCACTTACTTTGCGCAATTCACAAACATATATAATCATATTTCAGTGAGTGTGCCTGTGCATGTAATGTTCTCTTACGCAATTAATGATAGGTTTGAAATGCTAGGACCTGGCTGTGATTTCCGTTTTGAGAAGGCTATAATAATAAATTGCAGAAAATAAATGTACTATAACTCCTTTGTTTGCGTTTTCTATTTTTTCTCTTGGTTTGCTGAATATAGCGCCATAAAATTTGCAACTATTTTTTATTGACTTAAGCAAAATGTTTTATCAAGGGAAGCATTTTAAATCAAACCGCACACTCGTACATCAATTTTTTATTTTATATTAAAGTTAAAAATCAGTCAGTTATTTTGGAGGCACCCTCTTATGTTCAACCTAGGGACTGTATCCAGGGTTACGAAAACCGAACGGTGTATTCTGAGTAACTATTGTCGAAAAACAGTATGTATTGCGAGTAAAATATCATAGTCCTTACCTAGACACCAGTGATCCAAGCTAAGACATCACCTATCTTATTTTAGATTAAAAATTCTTAGAATATTTATCAGAAAACATAAGTAAAATTGTTCTTATCCTTGAATATAGATTTTTAATATGAAATAATTTTTTAATCAAAAATATTGGCAGCAAGTTTTCAGATTTGAGACATTTGGTATGAGACCTGCTTACCATGATCTGCATTCATGTATGAGACCTGTCCAGTGTCCAGTGAACCAGCCCAAAAGCAATAAATCTAGAGTAAGAAATTCCATTTTAGAAATGAAAGATTTCTTCTTAACATCCTATATCAGTAAAGTAAACAGAATCAATTACATTAAAATATGTAAGACCATTATTAATCCCTTGCTTGGAACCCATGTAGTTTTAACTGTGTACGTATCGTACGTGGTCGTAGTGAAAGATTTAATAATGCTTATCCACGAAAGTGTACTATTACAGACATAGGAATTACATAGAATTCTGCATTCTCGTAGATATTCTATTTTTGAAACTCCCCAATGAAACAGAGATGACCATTTACGCACAGACTGAATATTTTCTTATTTTTAAAAATGACATAGGTAAATTTATTGCCAATAAATGTGGTTGGTTATAATTTCACACACCGGACATCCTAGCAACAGGCGACACAACACTTTTACACGGCCAACAGCATGGTAACAAGAAGCGTAAGTACTTTATTGTGTGGCGTAAATGCCTAGCTCAGATCAAAATTCAAGACTTGCAAATTCATAACTTTGAGCGTGAGAAATAAGTTCTCATAAAAGGCAGAGCGTATTGAGACTTGGGCTAGGTAAGACGTACCTTCGATCAGACGGCCCGAAACATGCCCGGAGTCTAACAACTGCCGGATGCCAAGTGCATCAAAGACGCTCTAATTCCCCTTTTTAATATGGTACATAACAAGTAAATATTATGATATTAAATGTAAATGTTAATCTGGTGTTAATTAAATAGCATTTCATAGCCAACACGGGTATTTACTGATTTATCCCATTAGTACACCATTATTGAGGGGCCCTCTGTAATAACAAGGCAAGTGAAATGAATGTAACTCCACTTGCTTTGCTATTGCAGAGGGCCCCTCTATGATATAAATGATCAGTGTTGACAGAGAAACAGATTAAAAACTTGACGGTTCGAAGAATAAGGAACAGACAAATTATGCCCTCTTCTCTCATATATTTATTGTTTTCAATACATAGTAACGCGATACATTTCGTCCAACGACTGCTGCAAGCTGTCATCACAGTTTTTATAACATAAATATTTGGTGTTGTTGTTGTTGGCGTGTCAGAGAAAGTGCCAAGGCACTTCTCTGAAAGAAGGGGTGCCAGAGCCTCAAGGGAGGTTGGACTTCTAGAGCTGGTCTCCTAATTCTGAACCAATTCCAGAATAGAGACCTGCACCTGGATTGGCACCCCGTATCTTCGTTATTGACTTTGGATGATTCTTGTTGTCTTCGTCAGATCACCCAGACATGTCAATTGAATCAATAAATCTCTTTTATAATAGTGAGGATGTTCAAGGACTGCAAATTTCATATAACATTGTTTTTTCACTACTTAATCTCCAGCCAAGCTGTTGCTATCAAGCGATTTAAAAATTGAAATGGTGAAGGCTTTACCTTAACAGAAGTAGCTTATTACGTTCTTTAACTAACAGCAGCATACGGATAAATTCATAATGATAAAACCATGGCACAAACAACCATACCTAGTAACACAGCCAGTTCTTATGAATTACTGGGATATCATAATCGTTCCAAATAGCTACAGTCACAACGGTGATGAGACAGTGGCATCTTGATTTCATCATATTATGATCCTCAGGTGACCATCGCTTCTTGACCCCACTGTAAAGTCTCCGTGACCAAAAAGGGACATATCGATTTCACAGTGACGTGAATACGACACATTTTTCACTCTACGTATCAACAATGTGAACCCTAAGAGTTGCATATTGCTTACAGCGTTTTTCTATTTCTGACAAATTACGACTACGGTGCTATTAGGGACTGTGCAGTGACAAAAACAAGTAGAATGATTTAGAGGGAGAAAATGTTTCATATCAACTGTTTGGATATCAACATATCAAATGGATATCCAACTGTTATATTCAACTGTTTGGATATCCCACATATCAAATGTTTGGATATCAACTGTCATGTAATATCCAAAATTATCCGTTTCTACTGTATCAACAAGTAAATTTTTTGCTGTAAATTCGTTTCATTACGAAACTTTTTAATATACATTTGGATCCATCATGCTAATTTTGTGCTAATTTGTCAATCCAATGTATTTTTAACCGAGACAAATATACGTACTTCGTGTTTTAAACTTTTTCATGAATGTATTTTCAAACAGAAATACATTCAGTTAAATAAGACGAACGATTCTGAGAAAAAAAAATATTCAACTAAAACCGAATAAAGTCACATTTTATTTGATTATATTATCTATTTCCTAAAGTAATTATTCGCAACGGTCATGCAAATACAAATAAAATATTCTACAAAATAAAATACAATTTAATTTAAAATAAACGCCATTTTGAAGTTTCCTTTTCGAAAAACAAAAACAAAAACAAGTAGAATGATTTAGAGGGAGAAAATGTTTATTCTAAAAATAAATTTTCCTATACTAAATCAAAGATATGTTTATCTCATATTTTAAACATCCATATCTTGTAGTTATTTCTTTCGTTCTTTTTCCTTAAAGTTACAATGCGGATAAGGCAGTTCCAACTTGTTTGAAAGAAGCTAAAAATTCAAATAACTGCTTAGGAATTCAGAATTTTCTTTAATAGACTAAGTAATATATAACTCTAAGAAAATCAGTCTAAAGGATTGGAAAATTAGATGGAAATGTATTCAAATAAAATCTTTTGAAAAGCAGCTTAAAGTGAATGTTTAACTTCAAGTTATTTTTTAAAAATATTAAGCGGGTAAAACAATTCTAGTTTTGAGATACTGTTAGTAAAATGAAATTCTTTTAAAATTTAAATGCAGACAATTACTGAAAATAATGGATTTGAGAAAGAATATACAGAATTAATGAACTTTAATTTCATAAAACTGTAAGTACACATGCGAGACAAAAATAATCTATTGCTACATTTTAATCAAGAACTTAGTTTTGTTGAAATGATAATAATAAGATGAAAATCTCTTGAACAGTTTGGGAATCTACAGTATGCTATTTATTAAAACGCAATTTGTTTAAAATGCAAATTTGCTTATTATTAAACACAATAAATTAAAGGGTAACACCATTTTAACTGGTTCAAAATTTCGATTTTATTTTTGTCGCTTAAAGTGCTCTTTGTACACAAGAAAACCATATTTTATTGCTTAAAAATCGATATCAAAAGTGAAAGGTAATCTTGGAGCTATAGGAAATAGAGCGTACTTTAGCGAGTATAAAATAACAGAAACATTAAGCTCTTTTTTTTTTTATTAATCCGAACACAATTTTCAAAATCAATGACACTCCATCCCCGTCAATTTTCAATCAATTAACTAGATCTTTTTGAAAATTAATCGTAACATATTTTTCTAGGGAAATACGTAGGATGTTTTTGAAATACTGATATCTCTCTGTTATGTGTAACTTTAAGTAACGAAATTTGCGGTTGAAACTTACATTTTGCTTTGAATCGATGTCATTTCACTAAAAATACACATTTTTTTAAATGATATGAATTTCCCTAGCTTTTGAACTAATAAAACTAATTATTTTGTTACATTGTTACGTAGATTAAGTCTACAATGAGTTTACGTGCCCACCATTTAACACTCTTTTTCTCGAAGCGCTCCCGTCCATCAGCTATCAAGCTTCCCTTTTTTAATATACCAACTAGACAAAAAAAAAAAAAACGATTTTCTACTTTAAGTTATACATAATAAATTAATGTAAGTGGATTTTTATAAATACTTCACATCTTTAATAAAATCCCGAATAAACCTTAAATTTCAAGGCTTTTAAGTGATGCTACCCCTTAAAGAAATTTGAGCGAAACAATCTATGCAGACTTTATATTAGAAAGATAAAAAAAAATGGATTTAGAATAGCGTGTAAAAGGATTTAGAAATATAGTTCTTTATCCTTATACTATTGATTGCATATTCACCTTTAAAATTGCATACATAAATCCATCCAATAGGTAACGCCCAACAGTAACAAGATAGTAACAGCACATTTATACTAGGTCTAACGTGTCTAACTATCTCCAGATGCATGAAGATTTATCAAGCAAGGTTATACAATTGTTTACTGTCATAAGATGTGATTGGATAAATTTTTACATCTCTTTGGTGGTTAAGCAGGTTAGACCACAATGTAATAAATACGTTTTAGGACACTGAAATTTGCATTATTTAGCATTAACATTTGGCACCCTTGTGGAACGAGGAAAGAAGGTGGCTAACATAACATAGGTTGCGAAGAAAAAGCTATATTTAATAGAAAATTAGGTTCTACTCGTTACCTTAATTAACGAATGGGCTCGTCTAAAGTACTATAGCTCGCAAGTCAACCAATCGCGGTTGAGTAACACATCGGTTTTGGCGTAAGGCTATTTATTTCCTTCAGTTAATTGTTAAGAGATTGTGACTTTCGTGCTTGGTACTAACAGAAGAAAGTATTCAAAACGAGGTGCAAATGACTCAAAAATTGGTCGTGGCGACTTCACAGTGGAGTCATGAAATGAAGGTCACTTAAGAATAATGTTGGGACGAAACAAAAATCCTGCCTTTTGCACACCATTGTGATTCTAACCATTTCTCCCGACCGTGACGTCACAGTCAAGTCACATCGATTGGCTGTGCTATTAGGGTACATAAAATCTAGAATTATTCGTCAACTAGCTGTTATCCAAATTTCATATTTTTTTACCTTTAATTCAAATGGAAAGTCACAAAAAGTCATATAACGTGCATGCATGCATGTTTTTGCTTTGTATGCTTCTTACGTACATTTAAAAGCTTGTGAACTTAAGCTTGGCAGACTATCTTGTTTGAAGTGAGCAATTATGCCGATAAGAAGGTTGGAGGAATTTCTATGACATTTTGGACTTCGGGCAAAGCATTTCGAAAAGAGCGTGATCCCAGACCCGTTCTAAAAATAATATGCGAAAGCTTCCAATCATCTCTATTATAAGTATATTTTTCTTTTAAGCCGCAAAGTATAGTTTTACCGTATTACAATATTACATAAATAAAACACTTTAAAAAGAGCAGTTATAGAATCAGAGTGATTGAGCCCTGACCACCACACAGTGCCTCCTAAAAGGATTATTGTTAAAAAAAGCTTCAATTATAGGCAGCTTCAGTAATGTTAGCTATGAGAAAGTACGTTTAACTAAATTGACAAAACATCGATACGTATGTGAAACAAGGTTGACTTTGTTCACAAAATTGGACGCCACACTCTAATCTGGAATATTCGAGAGGTCGAAGTCCTACGATGCATAGAAGGGACGAAAGTTCTGACCTGAAAGTTCTCACAACCATAACGAAAGGGCATGCTTATAAACAAAAACATTCTCGTCAACCAATGTACCTATTACATTTTTGCCTTTTTTATCAAATCAGGAACTATCAAGACGGTGTAAACTAATCGTATCGCAGAAGAATTATTCCTAGACAAATCAGATTATTTGAGTTCTTTTTTACAGTCCTGGGAAATAAGTAATCACCCCACAGTAACTCTGCCAAAACGCATCACATAAAAGTCTGACTGCTACCGATCGATTAGTAGTAACGTCTACTAATTAATGCTATACCTTAAAAGTTACATAGGTGGAATCGTCTACAGATAGAAATTGGATCAAACTTGAAAGTTTTAAATACAAACACCTAATTTTGACTCCATATTTTAAACCCCATAATTTAAACACCATATTTGGATTCGTCTGTAAATTGTACCTTCGGATACCAAACGGACAGTAATTCGGAAAGTAGTTTATGAATTTTGCATGTTTACAGTTTGAAACTTCTTATGTAAAATTCATTATTAATCGTTGCAAAAGAGGTTCAATACATATAGTTTTTTAAACATAACTTAAAAACGACTTGGCATAATGAGCTGTGATTTTGAATTCACATATTTAAAGCATCTAGAAATCGATTTTTGTTTAAAAAAATTATATTTTTTTGAAAACTAATTTCGAAAACAAGTATATTTAGAAATTAATTTAAAAAAAATAGAAATTGTAACATATTCTTCAGGGCTGTTAAAGCATTTTAATGGCTGTGGATGACGATTTCTTCAAGCGGAAACAAAATTTCAGATGGCTCCTCGCATGTTGCCTTCATCGTTCCCGTAGGCGGTTCTGAATGTGTCTGAACTTGCACGACTGCCGATGCCGTATTACTGGAAGTAAAATAATGAAACAATTTCCAAATATTCATTACAGACTAATCTTACAGTACAACAGGAAATTAAATTTGTGTACAATAAATTATCCGAATAAAATAATTATGATCCTTATTTATTGAACAACCCTCGTATTTAACATTAAGAAGCTATCCATCGAAAAATATGTATGTTTCTTATAACCCTTTGACTAGGAGACAGAACATATACGTCCCAGTGGTCTATTCCTCGTACGTACAACTCTTTGAAAAAAAATATCTGTCATACACCTTATACAGGGTTCGTACGGGTACCGTTACTTTTCCAGGTAACATACCAGTATATTTTTCTAAAAAAATACATTAAGTTCAAATGTGCAAAATTTCACCTTATTTAAGAGAGATTATCTATAAGAAAATACTGATACCGAATATTTTCCTGGTCTTAAAATTCCCGGACCCGTACGAACCCTGTTACACTAGGATCTTTTCAAGTGAAATCTACTACAAGGAAAACATCTCTTAAATTGTGGTGCGATTAAATATAAAATTAGCCGCCAGAGTCCTGGGCCGTAATCAAAGTGCTAATTAATTGAATATTCTTGCGTTTTATACGTAGTCGTCAACAAATATTTCATTTAAGATAATCAAATTTAAACCGCTAAATATTTATAATTAATGCTTTCTGATCAAATTGTAAATAAAACACAAATATAATTTGCATCGCTTTGACAATAAACTTGCATTAATAATGGAAAATTGGAGTAAAATGAAACATGTGTTAAATATTTGATATAAAATGTCATAGACATTCTGACTGATAATTTCACTGCTATCTCAGCACAATTCTCCGTTCCTCTCTTCAATTACCTTTAGAAACGTATAGTTCCGCTCACTGTCGATTGATTTACACATCAATAAAGCCATTAACCACTAGAAAAGCGTCCATCATACGGGCTGTCCGATTAAGAGATATAAACGTATAATTAATAATAAAAGATAGCGTTACAGAGTGAAATTTATTACCTTCAATAACACAGAGGGAATGATTCTCAACTCAGCATTTTCGTTAACTCTCATTATATCATATTTCACTGACAACGAGACAAAAAGTAATTCCTGACGGTGAAGTGCTTCATGTTTAAAACGTTATATTATTATAGGTAAACTGATTTCTCTACTTAATAGCGAAACGAAATTGCATAATCGGTAATTTAATATGTAACTAAGTATAAAAAAATTTAAACAAAACACCTTGGCACAAAAATTTCAATGAATGAAATTTCCCGAAGAAATATGCAATGAATAAAGCTCTCAAAGTTTAATACGCCTTATATTAATATGGAAGACTTGGTTTTATTTTTGGTAGAAAACATAACTCAAATAAGTATAAAATTAATATGTAAATAATTCAAAATACTGAAAAACAAAAATCCCACGTGAAATTTTGCAGAAAGTTCAATAAATAAAATTTTATAAGAACTGTTTCTAATACGAGAATGTGTTATAGAATATAAGTATGTAACAAAAATTATTTTGTGCGTAATAGACATATCCTACTTAACAAAAGTTATTCTGGGAGAATGCCTGTAATTTTAGATTATTGCGACAATATAAATACATATGTATATACAAATGTACTTCATTGGTTGAATCTTGAATCTAGTAAGAAAACAGCTCTCAAGTGTCTTTTGATTGTTAAATGAGGTTTGAACAAACATAATAACACAGTGAATCGAATGTGACCACAATATGAAAGCAGCGTGACCCAAATGCAACTCTTACTGTTCACATTATCGTCACGTAAGGTGAAAGAAAAGCCGCATCTACATCACTGTGAAGTCGATATATCCCATGTTCTGACGATGTGCAAATATAGTTCAAAAATTGGTTATGATGAGTTTACAGTGAACTCACAAAGTAACAGCCATAATTTAAGGAAATAAAGATGCCACTTTTTAGTCACGTTGTGACTGTCACTATTTATGAAAATTGCGACGTCACATCAGATTAACTTGCTGTGATATTACGGTAAGAACACAGCAAGGCACAATTAACATGCACTGAGTGTAAAATGAAAATTAACGTTGAGAAAAGCACGAGATATTAAAAGAGCGATAGCATGAAGCGAAGCTGTTTCAACACTCTAAAAACGACATTTTCGAAACTGAGCAAAAATACTGAAATCTGAGTATGTTGCATAGTCAAAATGGCTCCGAATCAAAATTATTCAAGTTTGAAACATGTATATACTCATTTCTGAAAACATGCACACACTCAAGAATAAAACATCATGTGATCATATTTGAGTATGTCCATGTTTTAAAAAGGAGCATGAACTGACTTCTATGGGCTCATTTTTGAGTATTTCCATGTTTCAAAAATGAGTTTGAACTGATTCTAATCATTTTTAAGTATGTCAATGTTTCAAAAATGAGTATGAACTGACCTCTATGGGCTCAGTTTTGAGTATGTCCATGTTTCAATATTCTGAGTATTTCTGGTATTTCAGAATTGATTGGGTCGTCCTATTTGAAACATAAAGTTTCATAACAAAATGAAAACATCGATTTACTCAGATTTGAAAGTGTCATTTTTCTCAGTGAAGGCTTCTTAAAGACAACGCATCTTCAAGGCAAATTAAAAAAGAAATTAAAAGCAACTGCAACATTTTGTGCTTAACACGAACGCAAAATGCACAGTTGGTTTCTGCACTGTGTTGTTCCCATCGTACCGGTTATCGTAAAATTAAATGAGCATCAAAATGCTGTAAATTATATCCTTTTTCAATTTATCATTTTCTTTTAAGTGTGGACTTTATTATTTGTTGAAGCATAGAATTTTTACATTAATATTTAATACTCTTACAGCGCCTTGACGAAAATGTTTCGTCACCTGCAAATCCCATTGACGTCACCTGACGTGAAAAATGAATCAAATCCAAATGAATGTGAAGTCCATATATCCCATTTTGTGACGACTCGATAATGCCGTTAAAAAGAAGAAAATTTATTGCAGCATTACTTAACAAGTGCTTTTAAAATTTTCTCAACTGTAAAGCTCCCAATCTGTCACTGTCAAGGAATGTAACCCGATTCTCATAAAGAAACGATCACGGCGACTTAACGTCGGAGTCTCCAAATTAAGGTCATTTGAGGGTTAAATCTTGTATGTGTCGAGATACACCCAAACCGAAACAGATTTATTTAACCCGAAAGCTGACCCAACCCAAACCTAACCTGAAACCCGAAATGAAAAAAAATAACTCCATATTTTAATGTCGAAAAAATAGTCTACAATTATATCCCTAATTCCAATTTTATTTTTTACATAAACAAATGATGTAAGTAATATGAGTCATTAATAATGTAGTTTTTCATTTGAAACAATGTTCTACACTTTTGTTTGCAAAATCCGCCTAACCTAAACCCGACCCAATAAAGTCAAAACTCAACTTGAACCACAAATAATTCGAGTCAAATCGAAACAAACCCAAGCTACAGTAAAAAAAAAAAAGTCAACCCGACCGAACCGAACCGTGGATTGGTTCAAGATAGAATAAAATACAGTTACACTACCCGATATACGGTTCTACTTGAAAGTTACTATTTGACTACTTAATAAATCATATTTTGCGCGTGACAAATCAACTTTTCTATCTTAAATTTAACAAAGTAACTTAAATTAATTATTTTTTATTCGTATGCAATTTTGCCTTTAAAAATTTGTATGCATACAATTATTTCATTTAATAAGTCGGTTTGTTAACTGTGCTATTATTATTATTTATTCATTTGTAACGTCTATAAGTAACAATACTTCAAAAGTTTTTAAATAATCAATTCTGTGTTTATTCCCATCAATAGCTTTATTTATAAGTACACGATTTGAATTTTAAATTTAAAGTATCCGATTTAATTCTATGTTTTTCAAAAGAATTTTGTATATAATTTAAATATTTATAAATAAATTTATGTATTCACTGCTAGTACATGACTGATTACTGTAAACAAATAGTCAACTCCTTTGTGTTACTAATTTTATTTCACTGTAACTGGTTTGTGAAACAATACTGCATTGAAAATTAGCAAGTAATTTAAAAATTTTTAAATATATCTTGTGTTTAAAAAAAAACTAAGAGTTGTGTGTAAAATGTAATATTTTCATTCTCCAATTCGAAGGAGTATAACAATTGTATCAGTCTGCTGTGTATTTGTATAATTTTGTATTTTCAGCAAAACTTGTAAATTTATTTGGTATTTCAAAGTAATACGTAAATGGTGTTTTGGCCCCTGGGTTTTTGAGATTTTCAGTCCTCGAATGGATGCTCTGTACACGAGATACTCGTGACCCAGGGATGTCCAACCTTTTTTCCTGAAAACCGTTCGTAACATATTTCCGAAAAAAATATTATTCGCCTTATTAAAACACAAAATTTCTGTCATTAAATAATTCGAATTATTCTATACGACCATTTGTGATGTCACCGTGACTTCACATCTTTTGGCTCGAGGTTAATGAAAGCGACAGACTGCCCCACTACGTTACATGTTACATCGTCTTTTTTTAGACCACTTGAATCACGTGATGCTCTTTTCGTTACACAGGAGCAGTTGAAGAACGAAAAGAGCGCTAACGTGACTCTAGCGGTCCCAAGGGAGATGAACACGAAACGTATAGTGCGGGCAGGTCTTTTTCATTAACCTCGGTATGCCTGTGCTGATGGAGTACTATGAAAGTGAAGATTGCGGACAGATTATGGTGACTATTGAGTCGTTAAAACAAAAACTGAAAACGCTTTATTTAGTATATAATAATAATTTCTACAGACTTAGTGGTTTTCAACCGGTGCCATACAGATGTGCCGTGAAAGGATTTTAAGTATGCCCCGAAATATTTTAATTATTTTGCAGTATATATGCAAGCAACAATTAATAAAGTGAGTTCCTTTTTCAATAAGCATAAATTTCAATATGATAAGTCTAAATTACCCGGTGTTGTTTATATTATTCCCTGTAAAGATTGCAATAGTGTTTACATTGGTGAAACAGGTAGATCATTGGAAATTCGCCTAAAAGAACATACTGGTGCTTTAAAAAATGATAATTTGAATTCAAAAATTGTCCAGCATTCACTTCAAACGAATCACATCCCGCTAATTGCGAACGCCAGTATTTTGAAATCGGGTTGCAACAGCTATCATGGTAGATTACTCCTTGAGGGTTGGTTTACTCAATTTCGATCGCAGACTTTGAATGAAGCTCGTTCTATCCCTAGTGAATATTGTATGTTTTTAAAATAACTAACTTTAACTGTTCTTGATTTGTTCAGTCGTTTGCTATGCAATGGATTTTTTGTACTGATGATGCCTCGCGTGTCGCTTGGCGAAATGTTTACAAATTGAATTTTTAATTGTTTTTTAATATATTTTTATAAATTTTATTTTTTAACTGTGCTCAAGTCTGTCTTAATTTATTTTATTTGGTGTTTTATTATTTGAATTATGTTCTGTCGAAATTTTATAAAATAACATAAGTTATGCAACGTAGTTAAATTATTTAAATTATGCAATTTACTTTGTGGTAAGATTTAGTGTAAAACGCCATGTATGTATAACCGGCCAAAAAAAAAAAGAACACCCCATACATTTTAATCTACAAATTACCACAGAAAAAAAATAGTCATTCAACTGGAAATTATGGCTTTTTTCAATTTATGTTTGCAAACAACAAACTCATTGTCTTCATATTGAAATTATACCAAACTTTAACATTTTCAATACGAATATTTACTTTTGACGTTATATATGGCTTTTTCAGTAAATTTTTCTTTAAAATACCAAACGGGAAGTCATCTCGTCAAGTAGATTAGGAATTACGAAGTTTTAAAATTTGGAACTCCTAATGTTACATTCGTATTTAATTGTTGTAAAACAGGTTGCTATCGAAAAGAATAAAGAATGGTTCGGAGTATGGGAATAGTCGAAGATTGTAGTAGCACAAAAACTAGGGGAAAATTGTTTTCGATAGGACATAAGCACATACGTCCCAAGTGACATATAGTGACATTTATATGTTGTTCCCGTAATAACTCAAGTTGACGACATGCTGCTGAGAACTGGAAAAAGTTTTATTTCGACGAGGAAGAATCAAGAAGAATTTGACAAACATCTTTTCTTTATTTTAAAACAATGAAAAGAAGACATATCCATGAAGTTATTCCACAGTTAATAATCCACGGGTATAAGGAATCACATCTTGTATGATGGGGTGACAATCCAAATTTTTAACAGAGGAGCGAAGTAAGAATATCGAGAACTTAGGCTGCATATCCGAATTTTAAAAAGTGGGAAAGTGTTTTAGGAGAGTACTATAAGGGTGGCCAAGGGGCCGGATCATTTTAGATGTCACATCGGCTGAGATTAGAGAAGAAAAAGTGTCTTTTTGATAATGACAGCGTGCGTTGAAAATACGCCAAACCATTTACATTGTTAGAGCCAAGAGTATCGTATTTTAGCGTGGGAATTGTAACCGTTACATATACATCATATCAACTTCATAATTGACGTCAGGGGTAGGGAAATCTTTATTGGCGAAGAGTGCACTTTGGCTAAAAAGAGAGTGAAATAGAATTTAGACGGTTAGTTGTTTTGAGAAAAAGCAGGAAAGATATTTTAGAAATATGTTATAAGGCGCCAGTACGACGGGATTAACATCTGGATTCCGTATGAAGTCAAAACTGACCATGAGAAAGAAAACAATTTATGCCTTGTATAATTTCATTTACATTGATATATGGGAGACCGAATAAAGTACGTTAATGATAATTTACAAACAATATGTATGATTTTGACTAAAAGTTGTCGTTGAAAGAAAAGGACCAAAATGGGTGCGCGTTTTAACAGCCGGGAATGTATATAAATTACGATAGTGCCGAAAGGGAAAATATATGTAATAAAAATACTTAAAACATAGATTTCTTAATTTTTGAAAAAGATATATATGGTGTCTTTACCATAGTTGCAATGCGGGAGATTTTTAAACATAATTCAAAAAGTACTTGACGGAACAGTTTTAATTTTAGATTTGCATATTTGAAGTTTCTAAAAGTTGATTAATGTTCAAATGTTTGTTACAATTCATATTTTTTTCAAAAATTAATTTCAAAATAAAAGGTATCTGATGATAATATGGCCAATGCTGGTAATATGGCCAACCCTCAATAATGGCTTTAATTTCAGTGGAATCGAAAGGATAGTGCTTGAATCTAGTCGCTGAAAGTCGGAAGAACATAGTTTAGTACCGGGCTGCCTGCAATCCTTGATCATGTGCACGGGAGGGCAGTAATTGTTGGTTCGTTGTTAGCTGCGTTGTCATATTACAAATTTGTCTCTGGTAAGTTTGTTACTTTTCTTATTTAAACAAAATATTTGTATTTACTGTTATAGATATTTTAGCTGGTTTAATGCTCTTTTTAACTGTATTAATATTCTTAACTGTATTTATTAAATGTATTAATATTATTTTTAACTGTATTCAATATCGGAGCGCGCAGACAGAATTGTGAACACATTTATAAAATTGGTTTTTGCTGGCAATATGGCCAATGGGCGAAAAAGCTGTAGATATTAGATTATGTGTTGTTTGTCGTAATTAAGTGCATGATAAATGTATCGGCCTTACCAGTTAAGATATAAAAGTTTTCATTTACTCTACGCGTTAAAAAACAAATAAAAATACTTTTTTCTGTAAATTTATTTTATTTTTTTAATTTTTGTCTAAATTTACTTTATATTAATTTTTCTATTATTTTTTATAAATTTTCAAAATATAATATTTTTGACTAATTGTTTTTTTTTCTGCGTTAAATATGGACCTTTCCATTTTATGACACCTATGGTCATATTACCTGCATATGGACATATTACCTTCATCAAGTATCATTTTTTTAACAAACTGTAACAGGTGTAAGTTTTGACTAACTTAAATTTTAAAATATTTTTACAGTGCCAAAAAGGACCCACTTTCTTAGTCAATTATTATTACTTTTTAAATCAGCTATTACTACTGTTTAAAAATGTCTATCCTTAGGGTGGCCACATTACCAGCAGATACCTTACATATTTTCGAAAAAAGATATGAAGTGTAACCTGTTAATTTTTTTTTTTTTTTTTTTTTTTTTTTTTTTTTTTTTTTACAGAAATCAATTCTTAGAAGTTTCAAATATGAGAATCCAAAATGACAGCACATTCCTCCAAGTAGTTCTTGAGTTATGCTTAAAAAACTACTCGCATCTCAATATGTTTTACAACGATTACAAATGAATTAACATTAACAGTTTCCAATTTTAAATCTTCATAAATTCTAAACTATTTGACTTCTATTAAGACTATTAAGACTATTAAGACTTTTATTAAGACTTCTTGTTTGGTATCCAAAGGTATAAAATTTACCAAAAAAAATATGGTGTCAAAATCTCTTATTCGTATTAAAAATTTCAGAATTTGGTACAATTTCAGTATGACAACGACACCGTAAGCTTACTTTTTTTAGCATAAATTGAAAGAAAACATAATTTCCAGTAAAATGGCTATTTCTGTTTTTTTTTTCTGTGAGAATTTGGTCATTAAAATGTAGAGTTCTGTCCTATTATTGCAGGCTGTACTTCATCAAATATTAAAGAAAAATAACAGTTATTAAAAATAAGAAATTGCCGAGAAATACTAAGAAAAGACGAAAATTGTTCGTTTCCGCTTAATTTTAAATTTTCAAGAATTAAAAAAATCTCCTCTTTCAACATATTTGCGAGAACTTCTCTAATGAATATTATTTTAAACAAAACTAAATTTATTCCTAGAAGATTTTATAATTAGAAATAAAAAAATATATTCTAAAAAACGCCAAGCTCAAATACTTCATTAAATGTTGTAACTGAATACACTTTCTCATTAAATAATAATTTTTAACTTCAGTAAATTATAACTTTGTTATATAAGAATTTTCTACTATAAGTTATTTTTATTATATTTTTTATTACATTATTTATGAAAAATTTTATTATGCATTCTAATAAATTATTTTGCCTTTTTTTTTTTTTTTTTTTTTTTTTGATGGAATTTTTCTTTTTGATGAATTCATTAAAAAATATATATTCATTTCATACTTTTATTTTATCTTCATAATTTAAAAGAGCCAAAGTTCATTACGGGATAAAAAACGTTAAAAAACGCTGCTTTAGAGATATAATTTCATGTTATATAAACATTAATCAGTTATATTCAAGATTTTTTTTATAGAAATATATTTTTAAAATTTAGTGAGGATAAGCAAATTTAAAAATATCGAAATATCTTTAAATCTTTTTAATATAATTTATCGGAGCTGATATCAACCTTGATCAATTAAAAAACCAAAATCTAAGGCATTATATAAGCTTTGATTCATAAATAACATCCACGTTTGAAATTTTCCCCCAAAATTTTCGTTAACTAAAAGAAAAGAAAGTCATTATTGAAAAACTAATCTTAAAACTCGTCAATTCAAATTAGCTATTCGTCCTTTGATTGCAACCCTTTTCATAAATTTCCGTCAATAGAAGCCTTACATATGTTAACTGAAAATTAAATTACTTATCGAAGAATGTCAAAAGGATTTTGAAATAAGAAAATTTTTCAACGTATTTGCACATTTCACAGTTATGTTCTCTGATTGCGTAGCTACAATATAAATCAGAAAATACAATTAAACATTTCAAATCAAAACTAGAACGAAAAATCATGCTTCCGGCATAGACTATGAAGAACATTCCAACACAAATAAAACATTATTAAAATTTTAATTATTTCATACGATGGAATGAGATATCTAAATAAGACATTTAAAAAATACATAACTCAGAAAAAATCCATTTTGAGCAATTGCTGCCCAAATTCGAAGCCTTTCGTGCAGCCCTGTATATGATCTACAGAATTTGTAAACAACACGCAATACACTAAAAATGACACAAAATTGCATACCACAGCGGAAAGAGCACTTATCGCAATCACCGATCACATTCAGACATTTAACCGAATTCTCTTGTGCATTTCTGTACATGAACGATAAATCCTACGCACTCCATAATCTATAGAAAATAGTTGTATTGAACGTTAGTGGTATTTCTTAATTTCATTATATTTCAAGTATCATAAAATATCCAAACGATTTTTCCACATAGATCATAATGTAAAGGAATTATTCTGTACGTCTCCGTAATTGAACTATAAATGCTTACTAATTGTAGGGTAGATTGGGTGAAGATGCCGTAGTTTTGATTTATTTTTTTATAAAATCGCCTGTTTTTTTTCTTTTGTTATTTATTAATTTCTTTTTAAAGTTGATACTTTTAAGTTTGATTTAAATTGTGTTTATTTTACAAGTGTCATAGAAAGCATAAAAAATTTTGCTTTTGTAAATGTTCGCATTTCGGCGTCTTACCCCAATCTTGGGGTAAGAGGGCGAACTACATAGGAACTATACATAAAGAAAGAGCGTGAAAGATTTTGGACACTTACCGAAGGTGTTAAGGCGAAATAGCAATAGAAAAGCACTATTTGAAACTTAAATAAAACAACGCAAACTGAAATTAAAGTATCAGTTAGGGAAGCCTCTTTCACACAACTGAGTGGCGTTTCCCTACAGCGCCTGCGCATAGGAAATCCATGTGACACGGCATCTCACCCCAACTCACCCTATACTCCGGTGAAATCATGCAGTAGTCCACCTGAGTGATGCATATTAATTTAATTATGCTTGAAAAAGTGTAATATCAATAAAATGCGTCGCAAACGATATTTCCCCATAGCAGGTAATGGAATGGAATTCTTTGCGTGTCCCGAGATTTAGAGCACTAACAGACGGACAAACAGACAGACAGACAGACAAACCGAATTCATAAACACTTTTCAATTATGTTGGAAAGTGTTAAAAAGAGCGCATATAAAAATCTATATAGATAAAATTCTATTTATATTCCAATATTATTCGTAAGACGAAAATCCAGGTAAGGAATATACAGGGTATTCCCTGCTATTGCTGGACGATACCTAATTAAGAGACAGTTAAATTTAGAAGTATACTTCCATTTTCAAAAAAATTTCCAACGTTGTTCTCTATCTTATTAACCTATTAGCATCATGAGTGCATATATGCGTGCATTTAAAAAAAAAAAAATAAAAAAAATTCAGAAATTTCTAATACCTGCCGGAAGTTCCGAATGAGCTTTTATCTATTGATTCATAGATAGCATTTGATTTTATCTACCAAAATCTTCGTTAACAAAAATAATTCGAAAGCCATTATTGAAAAACTAATCTTAAAACTCGTTACTTCAAATTAGCTATTCATCCTTTGATTGCAACCCTTTTCATAAATTTTCGTCAACAGAAGCCTTACATATGTTGACTGGAAATGAAATTACTTATCGAAGAATGTCAAAAGGATTTTGAAGTAAGAAAATTATTCAACGTATTTGCACATTTCACAGTTTTGTTCTCTGATTGTTCAACTGCAATAAAATCAGAAAATGCAATTAAATATTTCAAATTGAAAACTAGAACAAAAAATCATGCATCCGGCAATAAATTATGAAACACTTTCCAACACAAACAGAATCTAATCAAGAAATTAAATTTTTTCATACGATGAAATGAGATATCTAAATAAGCAATTTAAAAAATACCTAACTTAGTAAAAATACATTTTCAACCATTGCTGCCCCTATTTGAAGTCTTTCGTGCAGCCCTATATAGGATATACATAATTTGTAAACAACACGCAATACACTAAAAATTACATAAAATTACATACCACAGCGGAAAGAGCACGTCTAGCAATTACCGATTACAGTCAGACATTTAACCGAATTCTCTGTGCATCTCTGTACATGAACGATAAATCCTACGCACTCCATAATCTGTAGAAAATAAGTTGTTTTGAACCTCAGTCATCTTTTAAAAGTTTATTATGTTTCAAGTATCATAAAATGTTCAAAATGCGCCGCAAACGATTTATCTCTATAGATCATAATGTAAAAGGAATTATTTTGTACGTCTCTGTAAATAAACTATAAATGCTACCAATTGTATACTCCAGTGAAAGCATGCTGTAGTCCACCTCAGTAATGCATATATTTTTCATTATGTTTGAAGTAGTGTAACATCAATAAAATGCGCCACAGACGATTTTCCCCGTAGACCATAATGTAATAGAATTCTGTTGTGTGCCCCTGTAAATGAACTATTAATGCTATACACATTTCATTTTCAATACCAAACATTCTATAATAAAATTCAATAATGTATAAAAATTTCATGGCAATCCGAGTACATTTACGAGAGTTAGAGCACGGACAGACAGACAGGAAAAACAAATTCTTAAACGATTTTCAACTATGTTGGAAAGTGTTAAAAAGAGTGCATATAATAATCTATACAGATGAAATTCTATTTATATTCCAGTATTATTCGTAAGACGAAAATCCTGGTAAGGCATTCGTCCCCTGCTGTCGCTGGCCGATACCTAATTATGAGATTAGCCTATTATTACATTTAAAAGTACACTTACATTTTTTTTAAAAAATCAAACATTGTTCTTTATCGTACCTTTAGCATAATTAACGCATATATGCGTGCATTTCAGATTATTATTTTTTTCAGAAATTTCGAATCCATGCCGAAAATTACGAAAGATTTTTTAAATTTTTATTTTAGGTAATCACGAAACGTCTGTCATTAAATAAAGCAAAAATTACTATTCAGAATTTCTTTTATAAATTCGAAACTTCTGAATATAAAATAAATTCCTGAAATGCACGCATATATGCACTAATGATGCAAATGGGTTAAGAAAGAGGTTAGTTCAAACACACATGGGCAAACACCCCGCTCGCTAACGTTAATGCTACGGAAGAAATATTTTTTAAATATCTCGTTTGCATTTCAATATTTTTAAATGATTTTTTTTTGTATTGGATAGCTGAGGTAGATCTCTACGCAGGCTGTTTTTAACACTTTCCAACCTAGTTGAAAAGTGTTTATGACTTCGGTTTGTCTGGCCGTCTGGCCGTGCTCTAACTCCCGTAAATATGCTCGGATTGATCTGCAATTTTTATATGTTATTGTCGTTATCTGTAGCATGTTCCCTATTTCAACGGAAGTGTGTAGCACTTATAATTTTTTTACAGGGCCACTCAAAAGAATTCCGTTACATTGCGGTCTATGAGGACAAATCATTTGCGGTTCATTTAAATAATGTTTTACTATTTTAAACGCATTGAAATTTATATATATCACTAAGGTCCATTACAAGAGGCTTACTACAGAATATTGTGTCTATAGCAGTCATTGTTCATTTACAGGGACACACAAAAGAATTCTCTACTGTCTGTTAACAATAATTCCTGGAAGTGCGTTTTAAGTTACTGAACGCAATTTTAAATTTAACTGGCTTTCTGTGTATTACGTGGTGTATATAAATTCTGTAGATACTATACAGGGAAGCACAAAAGTTTGCGAACACATTTCCGTTTATTGACAGAAACTCCAAAAGGAGAATTTTAAACTGTGCTACGCATTTCCTAACTGAACTAAAATTTAGCATCTTATGTAGTATATATACAAATGTATAGATCCTATACAGGGCTGAATAAAAGTATTCGGATATTTTTCCGAATATTGCATATGTTGGAAATTCTTGAAATTACGTTTTTAAATATGTTATGCGTTTTCCAAATTGTTTACTTAGATGTTATTAGATTTACTTAGATGATTAATTTGTAAAATTATTTTGGAAGTGTTGGAAAGTGTTACATAATCTATGCTTGACGCATGATTTTTCGTTCTTGTTTACTTTTCGATTTTGATTGCAAGGTTTTTTTTTTTTTTTTTTTTTTTTTTTGAGGATGCTGCCTATGGTAAAGATACCATATATATTCCTTTCAAAAAATTAAAGCAATCTATATTTTATGTATTTTATCAAATATATTTTCCCCTTTCTGCATAATCGTAATTCATATACATTCCCGGCTGTTAAAAAGCGCACCCTTTTTATCTTTCTCTTTCAACGAAAGACTTTTAGTCAAAATCATGCATATTGTTTTTAAATTATCATTAACGTACTTATTCGGTCTCCCACATATCAAAAGAAATGAAATTATACAAGGCATAAAATGTTTTCCTTTTCATGGTCAGCTTTGTCTTGCATATTGTTCCAGATGTCTATAGCATTTAAACGGCGCCTTTGCTGCATTCCTCGAAAGCCCTGTTCCTAAAACAATAATTAACGGTAAAATTCTTAATCTCTCTTTTTAGCCAAAGTGCAATCTTCGCCAAAAGATTTTTCCCTTCCAATGACGTCAATTATGAAGTTGATATGCTGTATAAGTAACGGTTACATTTCCCACGCAAAAAAAATGCGATTCTCTTGGCTTGAAATGTATCTCGCTTGGCGTGTTTTTCCTTGCGCCCACTTTCATATCGGATAGTAACACTTGCCCTCTGATCTTCATCTCATAAACATCTAAAAATGTCTTGGCCCCTTTGGCCACCCTTTGGTTTTATAATGAAAAATCCTCTTGATGGTTTAAAAACTCTTTGGATTACGTGAACTTGATCGGACCTGTTCAACAGCATTTCTGGATTATTCTTTGGATCGCGTTTGTGTTCTTCACCTCTGGCTTTAAATTTAAAATGTCACCTCACCAATATTCATCAGATTCATTTAAAAAAAAATCTGAAACTTTGATTGATCAAAATATCACTATTGTGGAAGATTGTGAAGTGTGACATCTTTCTCCAATTAAAGAACATTAACTCTAGTGATGTGATTTTCGTCTTCCTTGCTTCACCATACAAAATAAAAGGGAAAACTACACTCCAGTTTAGTACTTCAGTACCCAGGAAACGCACTCTGCGGATTGCCATAACAACCAAGTGCCACTATACCTTCTTGTTTTAACAAATTGTTTCACTCCGTAAAAGTAAATCCTTTAGGTCTTTTCAAAGGATTCGCCAACTTTGACATCTTCTCAATAATCACCCCCTGAACTTACTTCCCACGATAACTCTTCTATATGCATAAATGAACACGACAACTTCCCCATACTGCCACTTTTGAAACCGGATCCGAAAGTGAAAGAGTTCTCATAAAAAAAAACCTGTAAACAAACTCGATAAAGTAAAAAAAGACCTGCGTAGAGATCAACCTCAGTTTTTAAATGCAAAAACATTCGTTTAAAAATATTGAAATACAAACAAGATATCTTTAAAAAATTCTCCCATAGGATTAACATTAGCGAGCGGGTGTTTTCAAGTGAGTGAAGTAGCCTCTTAAAAGCCATTTATATCGAAAGAGATATTTTTATAAAAGTCACGAATTGAAATATTTATACCGCCCCTTGATTCTAAAAATTATGTTTATAAAAACACTCTCCATGCTATAAAAGGTAAAACAAAATATTTTCATTTTCGTACGATCAAAACTTACCGAGTTATGATATTTTGAATTTTATGAATTTTTAGCTTTTTCTGGTACTAAATACGCGTCTTTTCGTTTTTAATTTTCTAGAGGTCATTTTTTTTTTCATTTTATGGGAATGAAAATTTTTAAGAACAAAATTGTAAAGTAAATCATGGTTTTAAGTTTTACCAATACTTTAAATACAGGGTGCGTCAGAAAAATGTATGCAGACTTTGAATGATTGCAACTCCAGTTTTTATTCACATACAATTAATATTTAAATTGCAAAACAATCAGCGTATAATGTATAATTTCTGCATCCTACCGTAGATGTTAAAAATGATTACCGTTCTGGTCAATAAACTGCTTGTAACGGTGGGCTAATGATTCACAAACTCCAACAAACATTTTATTTGGTGTTGTGGCGCATTCTTGCTCAGTTGCGGTTCCGGAACGTTGTCTATGAACATTCATTCATTTCAAACTTATCTTTTATCCGATGAATTGTAAGTCGCAGCATAGGCGGATCTGCCTAAAACTCCTTGCAATATTGTTTTTTTACTTCTGCTATATTTTCATACTTACAATAGTATTTTAAAATATTTTTTTTTTCAAAAGTTAATCTTGGTGCACTCATTATTTCCAATTAATTACACTTTGAAAAGAAAGAAAAATTAGAAAGTTATGACCCTTAGCAGTGTATATATACATTTTTCTAACGAACCAAGGAAGCTCCAAATCTTGTCAGTTCATAAACTGTTCATTATGGCTCATATTAGTCACATAGAAAACGTCCATGTTCCATTTATTCCACGTCCAATTATCGAAATCAATTGCACACTTCACCGTTATGTTCTCTGCAGAAAATGTAGTTAACCATTTCAAATTAAAAAAGTCCTTCCGGCGTGCCCGGGAGGAAAAGGTAGCTTTCATAGTCCATGTTTTTTAAAATTCAACGCATTTTACTCAAACACCCTAAGCTAAATTGCTTGGAACTCGATTATAGAAAATTCAATCCCGGTTTTCGTTAAGGGGCTACTTCACTCAGACGAAAACACCCGCTCGCTAATGTTAATCCTATGGAGGAAATATTTTAAGATATCTCGTTCGCATTTCAATATTTTTAAATGATTTTTTTTTTTTTTTGCTTTGGATAGCTGAGGTCCATCTTTATGCACGCTCCTTTGTACTTTTTCGATTTTTGTTGCAGTTTTTTTTATTGAGGATACTTTTACTTTCAAAACCGGTTCCGAAAGTGAAAGTATCTTAATTAAAAAAACTTGTAATCAAAATCGAAAAAGTAGAAAGGAGCGTGAATAGAGATTGACCTTAGCTATCCAAAGTAAAAAAAAATCATTTAAAAATATTTAAATGCGAACGAGATATCTTAGAATATTTCCTCCATAGGATTAACATTAGCGAGCGGGTGTTTTCGTCTGAGTGAATTAGCCTCTTAATACTGAATTTGAATGCGAATTTATCATGAGCATTACAGCATAACAAAAATCAGATTCTTTCAAAACTTCAGCCACCCTAGAATTTCAATGAAGCTGAATTTCAAATTTCGCATGAAGCTGGCCAACGAACTCGGTCGAGACCTTGGTATGTCCTACACACATACTCAGTCACATCCAAATCGGTTCATAAATAAGAGAGTTACAGCATAACATATGTCAGATATATATATATATATATATATATATATACATATTTAAATCAACATTTGAACGGAGGATGGGGGTCATGATCGATGAAAATGAATCAAATTTTTTTGGAATTGCTTTCCTCCGAACGGCTGTAATAGGTAGCTTTTTGTAATAAAAGCTATCTAAAAAGAGCTCAGATAAAAATTCTATACGGATGAAATTCTATGTATATCCCAATAATTTGACAGCCGCTACTCGAAAAACGCGATTATTCCCCTTCTCTCAATTCTGACCGGAACGCTAGTATTCCCGATTACGGAAGATTTGGAAAGATTATCGGAAAAATTTTAAAGCAAATTTAAAATTCAATAATTTTAAATACATCGACCAGCGGGTTCGGGCGGTCCGGGGCGTCCACTACATCGGACGACCGCGGCGGCTACGAGATCATTATAGCTCTAAAGCAGATGTGCCAAACTGTGGCTCGCCGGATACCACTAAAATTTTATAGTAATCTTTGCATTATCTAATCATCAAATTTCTGCGATTCAAGAAGTCGTCTATTTCTTTTAAAAATTAGTGGTATCTGGCGGGCCACAGTTTGACACCCCTGCTCTTAAAGTATAGCACAATCGCAGGAGGCTTTCTCAATTAATTGTGCATGACAACTTGGGACTGGTTTTTATGCGGATATGCCTTCTTTGTCTACAACAGTAGACAAACTGAATGCATAGAGAATGAACTAATATTAGTGTCTGTACGAAAATGCTTCACATTATCAGGCGTGAAATAGAATAGCACTTTGATGTTTACCGTGTTGCTATTTCTGTGTGTATATTATATGTGAGACTAAAATATACCTCATAGAACAATTATAAAGTAACGGAAACAAAAATTTGAGCTTCCTTCGGTGTACTGCTAGAAGCGTTTATCTCTATCGTCGTTCAACAATCACAATGATGTTATTGTCAATTTAGAATCAGGGACTCATTTTTACTCACCCTATAATTTTACTTACCCATCATACGTATAGTATAGGGTAAGTCTTGTAATCGTTTTAAAAATCAATTTTTTTTTGACGGATTTACACGTTTCAGACACAAGAGATACCGGAAAAATATATTTTTAGAAAAAAAAAATTACCGTCCGTCTGTCTGTGTGTCTGTATGTCTGTAAACGCTCTATCTCTCGAACAAATTGAGATAGAGACTTAAAATTTGGTATGTACTCAGCATGTAAATAATGGGGAGAAGCTTATTGAATTTCAGTAACCTCGATTATCCGGAACTATTTTTTTCGGACTCTCGAACTATTCGTTCTGATAAAAGGTATATAATTTTTTTCGAAATTGTTTATTTTAAAGAGTGAATATGAAAGACTATAAAAAAACATAAATTTTGCATGAAGAATGAAGTTGATCGTGTAACGAGTTGCCGGGATATTTGTAATCCTATTTTCCACACTCTTCGCTTTTTCATGACCCTGTATTTCATCAAATTTTAATTCAAAGATACATTTTTTTTATTGTAAATGAAACGCTGAATCCGACTAGGGACCTGTTAGTGAATATGATTACCATTTTTGGAGTTATAAGGATGTTTCTTTTACGCAATTCAGTAATAGAGCATTTAAAGTTTAAGACATCATCAAGCCAGGATTTTATTCGAATTGCAACGCATTTTATAAATAGTTTACACATGTTTTACTTTCATGTTTTATATTATGTCTATCCATGATGGGTAAGTATTACGGTGGCCCCCAACGACTAAGTTTCTGTAAAAGTTGTTTCTTTAGTGGTAAAATCAACTCTAAAAGTTGCGATGATCATTTTTATAAAGAAAATAACATGAAATGTGAATAAGTTAATGAATTTATTTATCATTATTTTTTGAATAATGTGTTAAACTATGGCGGTAATTTTGGCTGATAGTATACTATTTTTAACACTTTCCAATGAAGTTGAAAAGTGTTTATGAATTCGGTTTGCCTGTCTGTCTGCCGTCTGTTTCTCCGTGCTCTAACTTGCGTAAATATACTCAGATTTTCAGGCAATTGATATATGTTATTGATATTTAATATGGAATGTTCGGAATTGAAAATGAAGCACTTATAGTTCATTCACAGGGACACTCAAAAAATTCCTTTACATTACAGTCTATGGGGAAAAATCGTTCGCGATTTATTTTAACGATTTTACAATACTTCAAACACATTGAAATCTATATATATCACACAGGCGCATTACAAGAGGTTTACTATAGAATAGGATGTGCGTAGCACTTACAGTTCCTTTACAGGGGCACTCAAAAGAATTCCGTTACATTACAGTCTATGGGGAAAAATCGTTTGCGGTTTATTTTAATAATGTTTCACTATCTCAAATATTATGAAATTGATATATATCACTGATGTGCATTACAAGAGGCTTATTATAGAATATTGTGTGTGTAGCAATCATCGTTGATTTACAGGGATACACAAAAGTATTCAGTTAAAGAACTGTCTGTAAATAGTAATTGCTGGAAGTGTGTTATCAGTTGCGGTACTCGTTTTAAAATTTAATTAATTTTTTCCTTATTGCTTGGTATGCGTAAATTCTATAGATCATATACAGGGCAGCACAAAACATCTCGGGTACATTTGCACTTACTGACGGAAACTGCTGAAGAGGAATTTTCAACTACGCTATATGCGTTTCCTAACTGAACTAAATATTAGCATTCTATGTAGTATATATACAAATCTGTAGATCATATACAGGGCTCCACAAAAGAATTCGGATATTTTCTCAGAATATTGTTGGTAATTCCGGGAATTGGATTTTTAAATGTGTTATGCGTTTTCCTCTTCCCCCCAGGATTGAACTAAAACTCGAAAGCTTTCGCTGGATTTCCTGGGGTGGTCATTCCTGTCCCTGTTTACCTAGACATCAGACGTTAGACCTTATTAAACGGTAAAGATTTCTGAAAGAATTTTGGAAGTGTTGGGAAGGAAAGTGTTACATAATCTATGCTTGACGCATGATTTATCGTTCTGGTTTATTGTTGAATTCAATTTAGTTAATAAAAATATTTGATCATTTTTATAGAAAATAAACCAAATATTTAACTAAAAAAATATCAAATATTTATAAAGGATGTCGAGTCCCCATAATTTACATATTATATACGTGATGCTTCTATTTGATTGCACAGAATGATTTCTTAATATTTTATTTTTAATATTTTTCGGTATTATTTTAAATATTCCGACGTTATGTAAACTTTCCTTTTTTTTTAACACTGTAGTAAAATATACCTAAATATCAATATTTAGAGTAATTACTTAATGGTTAATTAGTATATAAATTATTAATGAGCATGAACATTGTAATTAGTATGTAATTACATATCAAAATGTCAAAACAATCTCTTTTTTAGAATAAATAGACTGAATTATTCAAATAAGTGGTGATAAAAATTCATTTATGTTAATTTATTTTCAAGAATAACTTACGAATTACCGTTTCCTGATCACAAACTTTAAAGTAAAACTTTGTCAGAATTAAATTGCGCAATAGAGATACATAATACCGTTAAACTAAAATAAAGACTTTATTAATTCAAAACACGTTTTTTCTGCCTTCAGATCGAAAGAATAGAAAAGCAAAAAGAAACTGTGTTTCTGAGTAGTGATTGAAAAGATATAAATTATGAAACAGTGTTAGATATGTTTTATCTAACAGCGATAATGTAGCCTTGATTCAACACCATTGAAAAATGACATTTTGTAGAGGTTGTTTTTTTTTAATTATTATTATTTTATCGGAATGTAAATATTTTAAGAAGAAAATTGTAAAATAAGGCACGGTTTTAAATTTTAGCGACCGGACGCTTTCGCTTTTTACATGGCTTGTCGAATATCTACTGAAATTCTTGAAATTCGAGGATGTAAAGCGCATGTTTGACTTCAAGAGCAGTAGAAACAGTATACTGCAATTAAAAAATTAATATATTGAATATTTGATGAGATATGGGCATTTGTATGACATAATTTTTAACTTTGCATCCGCGAACTATACCAAAGATTTTTTTTTTCATGATTTGGTAGTCCATTCTAAACTCATATAAAAGACCAGTCAGATTGCGGGAAAACTTGGATAGATGCCAGCAATACAGTGAGCTAATTAACAAATTCAGGGGGGGGGGAAATACCATTGTATTACATGGGATTTCCCCCGAATTTGTCAATTAGCTCATTGTATTGCAGGTATCTTTCTGAGTTTTCACGATATTTGACTGGTCTTTTTATATGAATTACTCTATAGAACTGACTACCAAATCAGGAAAAAAAAAAATCTTTGGTATGGTTCGCGCATGCGCAGTTAAAACATATTTCATACAAATACCCACATCTCATCAAATATTCAATATATTAATTTTTTAATTGCAGTATGCTGTTCCCACTGTTCTTGAAGTATGACATATGCTTTACATCCTCAAATTTGAAGAACAATTTGTCAAGAATTTATGTAAATATTTGAGAAACCATTTAAAAAGCGAAAGTGACCGGTCACTGTCCCTTAATTTTTGGACAGCAGTGTATATAAATGTGAGTCAAAATGATTGTCCTGATTACAAATGACAACAACTTCATTGTAAACAATGATCGAAGAATTTTAACTAAAATAAAAACTTTTTTCATTCGAAACGCGTTTTTTCTGCCCTAAGATCGAAAGAATAGAAGAGCAAAAGGAAACTGCGTTTCCTAGCAGTGATTGAAAATATATAAATTATGAAACAGTGTTAGATATGCTTTATCTCACAGGGACAATGTAGCCTTGATTCAACACTATTGAAAAATGACTTTTTCTAGTGGTAATTTTTTATTTTATCGGAATGTAAATATTTTAAAAACGAAATTGTAAAATAAGTCATGGTTTTAAGTTTTACCAAGACTTTAAATATATAAAGGCGGATCAAAATAATTGCCCTGATTACAAATGACAATTACTTCATTGTAAACAATGATCGAAAATTTTAAACTAAAATAAAGACTTTATTAATACAAAACAATTTTTTTCTGCCCTCAAATTGAAAGAATTGAAAAACAAAAAGAAACTGCGTTTCGTAGCAGTAATTGAAAAGATATAAATTATGAAAAGTGTTAGATATGTTTTATCTAACAGCGACAATGTAGCCTTGATTCAACACCACTGAAAAATAACTTTTCTCGAGGCAATTTTTTTTATTTTATCGGAGTGTAAATATTTTAAGAACAAAATTGTAAAATAAGTCAGGATTTTAAATTTTACCAATGCTTTAAATATATAAAGATGGGTCAAAATGTTTAAACCCTGATTACAAATGACAATAACTTCATTCTAAGCAAGGAATGAAAAATTTTAACTAAAACTAAGACTTTATTAATTTGAAACACTTTTTTTTCTGCCCTCATATCAAAAGAATGGAAAAGCAAAAAGAAACTGCGTTTACGAGCAGTGATTAAAAAGATATAAATTATGAAACAGTATTAGATATGTTTTATCTAACAGTGACAATGTAGCCTTGATTCAACACCAATTGTAAAATGACTTTTCTAGACACATTTTTATTTTTATTTTATCGGAGTGTAAATATTTTAAGAACAAAATTTTAAAATAAGTCATGATTTTAAATTTTACCAATACTTTAAATATATAAAGATGGGTCAAAATGTTTAAACCCTGATTACAAAGGACAATAAATTCATTGTAAGGAAGGATAAATAATGTTTAACTAAAACTAAGACTTTATTAATTTGAAATACGTTTTTTTCTGCCCTCAGATCAAAAGAATGGAAAAGCAAAAAGAAACTGCGTTTCCGAGCAGTGATTGAAAAGATATAAATTATGAAACAGTGTTAGATATGTTTTATCTAACAGCGACAATGTAGCCTTGATTCAACACCATTGAAAAATGAATTTAGGTCCGCGCGCACTTGTAGCGTAGAAGCTCTTTTTTTCACGTTTTCTTTATAAAGAGCTTTCTCATCTTTGTTCCTGCAGTATTTAAAAAAATAAAAATAAGAAAGAGAAAAACACTCAGGAATGCCTCATTATTTTCCACTTCACGCTTCTGTACAAAGAATGAACAAAAAAATGACTAAGAACTCCGCTTTTAGAGTAATTCATTACCTGCGTTTTGCAACGCCCGTGTTAAACGTTGCTGTCAATCTATTGCTAAGGCAAATAAGGAACAATTTTTAGATTTCGATTCTGACGATCTTGTTCTAGACAAACGACTGATGATGAAAAGGTAACAAAAGAAATAAAGGAGAGACGGAATATAGACTTTTAAGAATAACAAAGGTTAGTTTGGGAAAAATAATGATTTCATGAAGTACCGAGAACTAAAATCAATAAGAAAAGATTTAAGGGGATGTTTCAAAATTTATCCTGTAAGAACGTTGATCGCCTTGAAATTGTTTCTTATAATACAGGGTGCGCCAAAAATTCGCTAAAACTTTAAAAATTCATCAAAAAGGAACAAAATTATGCTATACATTTGCGGTTTGCAGAAATGGGATTAGAGGGAAATCAGATTTTTTTTTAATAATTAAAAATAAATTGGTTAAAAAATTACCGATAGATGACGCTGCATGCATAATATGAAGCAGATTTATGCAAATCAGGCTGTCAATAAAACCCCTCAATGTATACAAATTCTTCATTCGATGACAGCAGTATGCTATCGTTACCAGATCAAGCGCTGTTGGTTAAATTATTTTACAAGAATGGGGAATCGGTAATTGGCGCATTCCGAAAATTCTGCACGACAAAATGACTAAATACGAGAAAATGGTTTGTTTCCATATGCTAGGATACTGAAGCATGTCAGACGCTTCGCAGAAATAGGTATTTTAATATAAGTCTAATTTGCATACATCTACTCTATATTATGCATGCCAGCGCCCTCTTTTGGTAATTTTTTTTACAAAAACTTTTTTTGGTATTAAAAAAAATCCGATCGCACTCTAATCCCATTCCTGCAAACAACAATGTTTCAGCATCCTCTGTTTCATTTTAATGGTTTTTAGGTGCGTTCGTAATTATATAAATACGTAGCACCTAATAGTTGTCGTCTGATCCGTCTGTCCGTCTGTCCGTCTGTCCGCATATAACAGCGCAAAAACTACCCAACCAAATGGTTTGAAATTTAAGATATCTTATCTTAGCAGAATTTTGTCGAGACATTTCAAATTTTATAAAAAAATCGAATCAAAACTTTAGAAGATATTAATAAAAATATTTATTAAGAAATTTGAATTTAAAAAAAAAATCGGTACTTTTTTTGTTATAGGAGCTTCCGAGGTTTAATCGTCAAGCGACCGAGATACTTATTTTATGACAGAAATTAATCTTGAGACGATATACTTCATTTCACATAATTAAAAATCATCAAGATCTGAATATTCATATAACTAGCTATAGTACGAACGCGCCTCGTTTGTCGCGTTTGACGTACAGTTTCCAACTTGTTTAAAATTTTGACGAATTTTTGCCCCACCCGGTACTTTCAGAAAATATAGTGTAAGGAAAGTATTGTAATCACGATTTGTGTGTGTGTGTGAGTGAGGGAACACAATAACTCCCAAACGGTGCTTCCGATTGATCTTCCATTCGACGAATATAGTATAGACCACTGTCGGACAAACTCTATACATTTTCGTAAAAATCGGCCGACGAATCAGGTTTTTAATTTATTTTTAAACCATTTCTAAACCGATTCTATAAGTAAAATCACCAAGGAAATGTGACATAAGTGGTAAATATTGCGGCGATGTAATTAATCATTAGTAACGCATAAGTATTATCGTCTCCAGATACAAAGCGGGAGGTCCAACCTTCGAATCCAGCCGGCTCCATTGGGTCAGAAATTTATAAAAATTGCCCCTATTTTTAACTTTTTTGACAGGTACATCTAGGCGCGTTCGCGTCATCTAGAACGCGTTCGGAAAGTCAAGTTTAGTCACTCCAAGTTTTTTTCTTTCTATTTACACTCTTCTCAAATTCAGATTCGCTACTTTTTGACACATAAGAAATTATTTTCATTTGTAAATGCATGAAATTTACAGGCATTCTTATTATGATACCGGGAAATTTAACAAATTGCTTCTTTACTCTTATAAATCAACAGATCTTTCAGAAAATGCCATCAAGTTGGAAAATTTAACCAGTTTTCTGGCCATGGTTTTGACAGAATGATGGTCATAAAAAAGGAAATGGCTATATCTAAAAATGTATCAGCGTTATAGGAAAACTAATAACACTGTTCAATTCTCAGGAACCTGAGGGTGACTATTTGATATTTTTAGGCAAATAGAATTGAAAATGAGATTGGAATGCGTCAGCAAAATTCGTCTGGTGGTGCGGAGAAAATAAAAAATTGAAAACACGCTTGTTACATGTTTGGTCCAATATTGTACAAACTGAGATGTAAGATTGATTATTTACTGATAAAGTAATTAGAAGGCATCTCCATAACTTACTATATTTTTAGTTTATTCATATACAACATATTAGGCCTCAGAACTTCACTATCAAAACGTTCAAGAATTGATTGTTATGTCTCCTACCGCAATATACTATTGATAAATTAAACAGAAGTTTCTACTTTAGAAAAAAGTATTTTGATATCTCAATGTTTCCCAGACATTAAATATTTTGACTCAAGCTGAAATATTTGTATATCATATCAGTACGTCCAATATATATATATATATATATATATATATATATATATATATATATATATATATATAATTATAATATCTACGAATTTCAAAAAACATATCAAGTTCTTCTTAAATCTCGAAAGAGATAATTAATGATAATGTGAAGACGGAATACCACATAGCTAATATTTAACTAGTGCAATCATAAAATTACCATAGCTTATGCTTCAATGGTAATTGGCCAAAAATACTTACAACATTAAGAAAATTTAAAAGAGAGAGTGAAAGATAAAAAATATATATATAATTTGGAGTTGCTATCATTTGAATAAAAATGGATTAAGAAATGAAATATGAACCATATACAATGGAAAATTTGACAACAAGAGAAGAAATATGGAAAAAACACATGTAGATATAATCGTCAGCCTGGATGTACCCACATGTGTTTTTAAAAAATAATTCATTATTTCATAATTCTACTGGCATATATGCTAGAAAGTTGTAATCTAAAAAAAACCGTTCCGTAAGTGTTTATTTTTAATTGAAGCATACGTGTTTCTTTTCTAAAAACGTGATAAGAGAGCCACATCGACACATTAATAAATTAAAAGTTCTTTCTTGAATATAGATTAACATCCTATCCTTTTTTTTTTAGTTATCTTCTACAAAGAAAGCAAGAATATTTCTTGGAAATTTCAGGAATTGTTATTTTTCCTGGAATTATTTATCTGGAGCTTTTATTTCAAAATCACTTTCATAAAGTGTACAGCACAGCTGCACTATCCATTGTTTACGGGCTTATGAATCACAGCGCATAAATATATAGCCTGAAATGAAACCATTTATTTTAAAGCAATATATTAATATATTAATAAATATATATTTAAGAGTAGGCTCTTGTCTAGATTGGGGAATAAGATATTTTTACGATTTAAAAAAAAATGAAGATGATCGCAATCTGATGTTTATACATTTTACTATACATATAATAAATATAAGAATGGGATATAATATTTTATGCTTTTAAATATTTAAACAATGAAAGATCTTCTTCATAGGAGTGATAAAAATAATTTGGGGACGGCTAGGACTTCAGCAATTAATTTGAAAACAAAAAATATAAAAAAATATTTTTAAAATGTATTCAGTTGAATGGGCAGTGAGCTTAAGAAAGCTAAAAAAACGGATAAATTTCAATTTTTTTCTGATATTTTAAAATGAAACATTATGTTTCAGGGTTATTTTTTCATTTCTGCATGCTTATAAATTAGTAAATTTGCATAAACATAACACTGTTTGGATAATAATGTAATCTTTAATTTAACACGTTATATAATAAAATCGATATATTAGATTTTGATATATTTATCACACCAAATCCAAAAATAACGTTTCGAGAAAATTATATTTAAAGTTAAAAGCTTAAAAATAAAAAATAGCTTAAAAATTGACTTAAAAGTAGCTGTCGCTTAAAAATATATAACTTGATAATTTAAGAATTTCAAAATTTTCTTTAAAAAATGTAATATATATATATATATATATATTATTGCATTCAAAAAGTGAAAAATGGAAAAACAATTTATTTTAAAATCCAGACCAGAAACTCCCTTTAAAGAAAGTCTAAAATATTTAATACATTGTTTTAAGTTTGCGTAGGTTCCATAACAGACTTTTCTTTTAATGGCGTAAGATTATGCGGGTCTAAATTTATTGTTTATTTAAAGAATGTGTTCAGCATACTTCTTGTATTACATTAATTAAACAAATAATTATTTATCCTGTGTATCGAAATATGTGCACCTTACTAAAATATGTGGCATATGTGGCAAATTAGGAAACGTATCTAAGAGTGCCGGAGAATAATTTCTTTTTAATTCTGTCTTTCAATTTAACTGATGAACTGTATTATTTATGTAAGTTTTTATAATATACATAGATTAGATGCGTTATTTTAATTACTTAACTTTAACACTTTTTTTTCAGTTTGGAAGCTGCAAATATTAACTGTAGCCAGCAAAAGTTAAGGTACAAATAGTTTTTTTTTGTTTGTCTAGCTTATAAACATACAGGGACGTAGTAAATATTATACGGTGGTATACGAAGCCGTAGCGCATACTTTCTGGCATATACCCTCTGCCTGTAGCGTATATTCTCTTGTTATTTTACAATTACAGCAACGTAAACATACCAATATAAAAATATGAAATTTGGTACATAAGATCCTCATAACTATTAGACGTCATAAAGCAACATAACAAGATGAATAGAAATAAAAAAAAAAATTAATATATACAGTAGATAAAAAATTATCAAAACATGACACATCATAACCCTAGAACAGGCCGGCTAATACGAAATATGCTACCTTGGACAGCTATACAATTAATCTGACGAGCCCTCATGCTATTAATAAAGTTGTTGATAATAGTTTATTTTAACAAATCCCACTCATTTAAAAGCGCGGAATCCGCATTGTCCTAGAAGGTCCTGGAAGAGGGTTGACAGGGTTAGGGTGGTTCATTCATGGTTCATACATGGTTCATATTCAGGTCTTGAAATTTTGAAATTTTGAGCTAATCTATACAACGCGTAGCCTCTCTTAAGAAACTCATAGTCAAGTTGTGCTCCGTGGGGCTTTGCATTATCGTTCATAAAATGAAGTCTTGTCCGGAAGTTAATCGGAAAAGTCAGACATAAGAATCAAAAGCCACATCCCAACACATCAGTGCGACCGGCCATAGGGCCCGAGTCGATGTCGTGCAATGTTGTTTGGTTGTGCAATATGATGACTTGAAAAATTATACGAGTAACAAAACGGTCAGTTACTCGTATGTTGTTGTGATGATAACATACACCACGTTTTGAAAAGATGACGACTCGCCGAAAATAAGTTTGTGTACTAAATCTCAACTCAACAAGGAAGTGTCTCCAATTTCGTTGTGACAATGATATTTGAGATCACAGGCTCTCATCTGTATGCCTTGTACTGTGGTCGCACAGTAATATACAGATGGTTCTTGAACCTCACAAAGGACGTTTTGGGCAGCTACTGTGGCCACACAGAACAAAAATTTTCGATGATTTTCTTGGGAGACTGGATATTCGTCGTATTGATAGGTTCGGAAAGTTGCCTGTCCACAATTCCATTCTATATGATGTTTGGGATGCTTTAGGGAGAGTAGTGGCACGATATCTACCTATATATTCCAGATATATTAAAGGGAAAAAATCTGGGAGGAGTGCATTAAAATTTTCCGATACGGGTATCATTTTGCATGGCTGATATAGTTTTATACACAAAATGATGAAATAATGCACAGAATTTCAAAGCTTTAGAAGGGATAATTATGCTTTTTATTTACCCTCCCCGTAAAAACTAATTCGCAAGATCTTCCAGGACTTGAAATCCTAGCACACAAGCTAATTATCACAAGCTCTCATCAACAACGTCATTAAACTAGCGACTCGTGCACGATTTTTAATCTTTTAGAACCAGGAATTCTGTGATTCAATAAAACAAAAATCATTATTTGAAAGTAGTAGCAGAAAAAATTAAGGAATATATGCACCCTATACGTCACGGATACGCGACGCTCGTCGAGAAGGCTTTAGCAATTTGTGGGCAGTTTTGCGATTTCTACAGTATATATATTATGCGTCATTATATACCGGGTGGTTTATAATATAAGTATCTCTATTTGGAGCTGTCTGTAGCTTGAAGGAATCACCGGAATGAAACCAAAATTGGTTTTACTTACTATTCGAGAAGGGGGAAGAAAAATGGAAGAATAAAAAAAATTAATTGCAGTAATCACCGACAGATGGCGCTTATGAGTATAAATGTAATGAGTAATATTGTGTACTATGGAGGTGTCACAAACCTCAATGACTTTGCTGCATATCACAACATGTGCGAAACATCACTCCTAATGCATTACATTCCGCAGTTGAGCACGTCGTGCTCCGCCTGGATTGTGTGCTCCAGCACAATGGCCATGTGGAACTTGAACATGATCACCACAGACATGCGAAATCGTAACTACATTCATGGTGACATTTTCCAATAAATTAGGTGTGCCAGCTGGTTTAACGCCTTAATTGTTTATTATTGTATTACACATTACATTTCACACTCGGTAGCGCCATCTGTCGGTGATTATTGCAATTATTATTTTTATTGTTCCATTCTTCTTCCCCCTTCTCGAATAGTAAGTGAACCGATTTTGGTTTCATTGGGGCTATTCCTTCGAGCTACAGAGAGCTCCAAATAGACATACTTATATTATATAACCACCCTGTATAATGCGTCATGTTTTATCCATGTTTGATCTACTATGTTACTAGCGGGCTAACAAATGTTTTGCTTTCTTTTCATTTTGTTATATATGATGTGTCATAGAATGATGCGTTTATATACCAAATTTAATGTTTTTATTTTAATTCATTTTTAGGTTAGGCAAAACAACTACAAAAATATAACTGTTTTATCTTAACTTTTGGAGATTAGTGTATTTGGACGGTTATTTAAATTTTTTTTCTTAAACAGTAGTTTTCTTTTTTTAAGAAAAAATATTCTATACCGTATTTATATTACTCATAGAATATATAGAAAAAACAGAAACCAATGAACATTACAGAAAAAGAAATTCATTTAATTCTATATTGCTTAAACTTTAAAATAGCATAAATGTTCCATGCAGATATTAGGGTTTAAGAAAAATTCATGAAGAATTAATTGATGGAAATTATCTGAATGTTTCGATCGCTAGTTTTTGCTGATCCTATATATTCATTAATGGGTATACTAACATTTGCATTAAAGTATTCGTAACGGTTTAAAAGAGCATTAGATTCAATTTTCCGTATGAGCTTTGGAATATTTTTACTTTTAAGATTATATTTAGTACTTTTTATTCCCCATATATTTAAAGCGAAATTAATTTAAAAAAAGTCCTTCCGGCCTGTACCGGGAGGAAAAGGTAGCTTTCCTATATCTTCGTTTTAAAATTTTAGCTAATGTTACACGAAAACAGCAAATTAAAATGCAAAGAAAAGTTTACAAAAGATTCGTTAATACTGAATTTGAATAAGAAATTCGCCAAATTATGGAGCAATAGCCAAATTGGCTTCATTTATGAAGACTTATTTTGATCGCCAAATTTGGCGATATTTTGCCAAATGTCGCCAATTTTGGCGAGAATTTGGCGCTAACGGATATGAATATATAGTTTTATGCGTATGATTAGGAAAATTATTACAACAATGAAAGGAAATAATTTGCGAGTAATCGCGTTAATGTGCTGTTTTGTTTCAAAATGTCAGCCACCCTAGAATATCAAACTGCTCTATCTCAGCCATTTTTTAAGATAGAGGTAAACCAAAAATGCTCTGGAATCCTTGTATCAAGGCCTAACACGTAATTAAAAAATAAATTTGAATTTTTAACTTTTTTGTATATTTATTTTAGTTTTAAATTTTTAAATGGCCGCCATCTTGAAACAAAATGGCGGACCAAGCTGGCCAACGAACTCGGTCGAGACACTGGTGAGCTTAATACACACAATTAGTTTCATCAAAATTGATTTATAAATACGAGCGTTATCGTATGACATAGGTCAGATATATATATATATATATATATATATATATAAATCAACATTTGAACGGAGGGTGGTTTTGGGGTCTGGGGGTCATGATCGGTGAAAACATATCGAAATTTTCCGGAACTGTTTTCCTCCGAACGGCTGCAATAGGTAGCTTTATACTTTTTTGTATTGAAAGCTACCTAATAGTGTGTTAATATGGTTAAATAAACCTAGTGCCCGACCAAAAAAAGCCTTTCAGGCTTCTTTTTAAGCTTTTCCCCTCTTGCTAATTTCAATTTACAATATTATTACTCCAGTTGACATTTAAAAATATATGCGTGTACTTCAATACATTTTTATTCTAGAAATACCGAAGACATTTAATATTTTACCGATGTATTCCAATTTTTAAAGTGGTCACCTCTCATTTAATTCCCATGGAAGTGGTGTATTTAAAACAAGGACGACACATAAAAGAAAGACACTAGTTGCATAATTTTTTATACACATGCAAATTACATAAAAGAAAAAAATGAACAATTTAGAAGATAAAATTATTCTCAATAAATCTTACTACTGATAAGACTCCAAGTGCCCTTTAAAAAACTAATATTTAGCAATTGAATTTATTGAAGTTTTAGGTAGCTTTCAATACAAAAAAGTATAAAGCTACCTATTGCAGCCGTTCGGAGGAAAGCAGTTCCGGAAAATTTCGATATATTTTCACCGATCATGACCCCCAGACCCCAAAACCACCCTCCGTCCAAATGTTGATTTATATATATAGATATATCCATATATCTATATATATATATATATATATATATATATATATATCTGACCTATGTCATACGATAACGCCCGTAATTATGAATCGATTTTGATGAAACTAATTGTGTGTATTAAGGTCACTAATGTCTCGACCGAGTTCGTTGGCCAGCTTGGTCCGCCATCTTGTTTCAAGATGGCGGCCATTTAAAGATGTAAAATAACTTAAAATCTAAAATAAATATACAAAAAATTTAAAAATTCAAATTTATTTTTTAATTACGTGTTAGGCCTTGATACAAGGATTCCAGAGCTTTTTTTGGTTTACCTCTATCTTAAAAAATGGCTGAGATAGAGCAGTTTGAAATTCTAGGGTGGCTGACATTTTGAAACCAAACAGCACATTAACGCGATTACTCGCAAATTATTTTCTTTCATTGTTGTAATAATTTTCCCAATCATACGCATAAAACTATATATTCATATCCGTTAACGCCAAAATTGACGACATTGGCGACAAAATTGGCAAAATTGGGCGACATTTGGCGAAATATCGCCAAATTTGGCGATCAAAATAAGTCTTCATAAATGAAGCCAATTTGGCTATTGCTCAATAATTTGGCGAATTTCTTATTCAAATTCAGTATTAACGAATCTTTTGTAAACGTTTCTTTGCATTTTAGCTTGCTGTTTTCGTGTAACATTAGCTAAAATTTTAAAACGAAGATATAGGAAAGCTACCTTTTCCTCCCGGTACAGGCCGGAAGGACTTTTTTATATTTAAACACTCCAATATTAACTTACGTTATATACTTTACACTGATAAAACATTATTTCTTATATTTACGTAAGAATAGTCCAATTAGATAAACATTGTCAATATTAATTTGGCGATTAAAAGATTGATGATTTGACGTCAATATTAATTTAAGCCATTTTTATACAACAGCGTTTTCTCACACGATAAAATCCATAATTGCATTTTATAATACATCAGCATTTCGATAATTTTAACGAGCATTTGCATAAAACTTAAGACGCTTAATACAAGAATCATTGCCATAAACTTCGTCTATATGATTTTTTTTTTTAGCCTTAAAGGCTTGAAAAAATAGTTTCTTATTTTATAGTGAGAAAAAAAATATTAATTTTGCTAGTGACCGCTATATGTGACCGCTATATATGACCGCTAGTGACCATATATCATGCCAAGACGCTGCAAAAGGTACATATGACTGAGAGACGCGTTTAATCAACAAATGCATCAGTGACTAGCAACTGTAGCATAAAATTTACATTAATACAGAGCGCTTCATAAAAATATAATTTTTACTTTTATAAAAATCAATATTAAACTTAAAATTATAACTCACTGAGCTTATTTTCCAAAATAAGTAAAGTCGCATTTAATTATTTTTTTGTAAAACACAAATATAGCAGAAGACACAGTAATTGATGTAATAAATGATTGATTGTAAACTATATAATCAAGTAAATTACGAAATAGAGAAAGGGACTTTTTGTAGCAAGAACTGCATTATGAATATTTATATACAGGTTGTCCCAAAAGTCCTTGAAACATTTTAAAATTCAATAAAAGATCAAGCAATTGGCTTATGAGAGTGCGATTTGGGCGAAAATTCTTCTTATGATCTGAAATTTCGTTTAGGCAAATAAAAAAATCGTTCATAAATTTTCTAATAGATGGCACTACTTCTGGAAAGTTATCGAATTGATAGAAAGCCTTTAAACATAACAATGACGAAAGATGCGCAATGCGTGTGCACAGTTTTTGTCCAAACTATGGCAACCCACATTGCAGAAGTTAACAATAGTTCTCTATCCATCCTTACAGGTCTAATCGAACTCATGAGGGCGAGTATCGTTAAGTTCTGGAATGTGGGTTGCCATAGTTTGGACAATAACTGTGCATACGTATTGTGCGTCTTTCGCCATTGTTATGTATAAAGGCATTCTACCTATTAGATAACTTTCCAGAAGCAGCGGCCTCTATGAGAATTTTTGAACAAACTTTTTTATTTGCTTAAACAAAATTTCAAAACATAAGAAGCATTTTAGTACAAACCGCACACTCATACGCCAATTGCTTGATCTTTTGTTGAATTTTAAAATGTGTCAAGGACTTTTGGGACACCCTGTATATAGTTTGATCATTATAAAAAAAATGATTTATAAAATTATGTAAAATATCTTAGAAATAAAATATTCATATTTCTTTCAGAAAAATATGCAAATATGAAAAAGGTTATAAGTTAAAATAATATTATATAAATTTTATATATCGTTTGGCATTCCGATTCAGTACAACTTCAACTACCATCAATATATTTTATTCATACATACCTTGTTTTGCTTTTATTATCGAAAAATTATTAAAGGTTTTAGTTATTTTTAAGTATTATATTATTATAAACTGTTTGAACCAAACAATGATAGCTTTAATAAAAAATATCCTATGGCACTATATGGAGTGTGCACTTGTTCTTCTATTAACATAACAAAATGATATCCGACTAATACAGTTTCGATATGCATCCATTGTTCCGCTGTTATTTCACTGACAGAGAATGTTCGGCGAAACTCAGATTTTAGACCGAAAATGAAACCGAATTTTTGGTCGGGCACTAAATAAACCTCTGTTTTTTTTGTACACATGTTATATTTTACATTTCCGATACGACCGACAATTTACCAATATCAGTGGAGTTCATTAAAGGTGTTTTATTAAATCCATTGTGTTGCTACAAAAGCATTGAATTGCCAAATAATGGAATTTTCATTTATTTTTTGAACTAACATTTTTACCGTAAATTTTTAAATAATTATGTATACTTTCATTTTTTTTCAATTTTTATTTTCCCATTTGTGTAGGATGAAATTTAAGTCGTCTTATTATGATTATGTACATATACAGTATGCCCACTAAAGTCCCTTTCCACCCTCTTAACTTCGGAACGGCTGCTGCTATATTCGTAAAAGTAGTGTCTAGGTATAGTATAGTAGCCACGCGCTACTCAATGAAACCGCCTACGGCACCACCTGGTGGAATATTGCGGAGTTAGCATTTCTATCTCGAAAACGGAAAGAGATAGAGAAAAAAAGGTGATTTACAAAGTCGTAGAGCATCATCGATTTAGTACAAAAAGACCCCTTGTGGACATTAATGCGAAGAATAGAACGGTTAAAACACGCATTTGTCTTTTCATGATTTTCTACACTGTGACGTGACAAAACGATCTTAGAAAGAAAAAAAAACAACTAGTTCTAATAATATACCTTTATTTTAAATGTTCAAACTTCTCAGCGTCAGCTGCAATGCATATTTGGAAGCTTGTTTGAATTTCACGTTGCACACGTTGGAGCATAGATAGTGACACGTTGGCACAAGCGTCCGTAATAGCGTCGTTTAATGTCCTGCAATGTTTGTGGAGGGGTCGCACACACCTGCTGTTTCATAACTGGTTGTTTTTTTCTTTCTAAGATCGTTTTGTCACGCCACAGTGTAATAAATCACAAAAAAAAAAAAAAATGCGCGTTTTAACCGTTCTATTCTTCGCATTAATGTCCACAAGGTGTCTTTTCGTACTAAATCGATGATACTCTACATCTTTGTAAATAACTTTTTTTTCTCTATCTCTTTCCGTTTTCGAGATAGGAATGCTAACTCCACAGCATTCTACCAGGTGGCGCTGTAGGCGGTTTCATTGTGTAGCGCATGGCTTCTTTTCTATACCTAGACACCACTTTTATGAATATAGCAACAGCCATTCCGAAGTTAAGAGGGTGGCAAGGGACTTTAGTGGGCATACTGTATATATATGAGTAAAATCTTCAGTATTTTATTTAACTTTTTTGTTGTTATCCCTTTATGGGGATCCTTTCTGTTAGAAGTAGTTTAGTTAACCAAATGTCATTGGTATTTAGACAGGGTTGTTACGATTTTGTCCAACCCAAAAAACCCATTTGCAAAAATCCTTGAAAAGACCCAATGTTTTATTCAAATTTACAACATAAAATTGGATTGCCATGGAACTAATATATATATTTTTAATTTTAATAAATTGCTTATATGAGTACATCCACATTTAAGTTTATAAGTCTAAAATGAAAGCAGGAAAAATTCATTCACTTACCTAATAAAAATATAAATATTTTTTTTTCTGTGCTGACATTTTGTATCTTAATTTGTATCTGTCTCAAACATACTCTTTTCTTTAATTTAATTTTTACAAGCATATGTAACTATGTATATAAAATGTAAAAGAAATAGGCTTTTATCTAAAAAAAATATTGATAATCCATATTACAGCTGAAACTCATTGCAGCAAAATACCACATACTGGGAAAATCCAAATTGAATGATATAAATATGAAGCGTTCTTGAATTTATTGTATTAGTTATAATAAAAATACCTGACGACAAAAAAAAAAAAAAAAAAAAAAAAAAATCCTATCATGTGGATTGTGTTTCATCCAGTTTCAAGTGTATTTCAAAATGTCATCTATAAAACAAGGCTAAATTAAATATGGTCTATCTCAACTAATTAACTACAAACACTTTTATCAATTAATAATTAATTTATTCATTCCAATTACTACTGTAGATTTTTTTTTCAGTTATCATTACACATCTACTACTTCAGCGCCCTTTGAATTTAGACACTTGTAAGCTGTTACTATTATTTTTGCCTTTTCATATCTAAGTTTATTTCTGAGTTTAGATACACCAGTCCAAAAGTTGAAAAAATCATTTCAATAAGTTTGAAACTCTTTCAAACTGGAAAACTAAAAATTTTCGTTTTGACTGTTTAACTAAGGTTATAAAGGAAATATATTTTAGAATACGTCTTTAACTGTTCCCAAGAATACAACAACATAATTTGTAAGGAAAAAAACCTTTTCTTGCAATGCATTATGAGTCAGAATTAGATTGTCTACTTTAGAATTAAATTTCCAAAATGGATTTTATAACAATGGGATTAACTTAACAGTGGATTAACTTAACAGTGGTAGAAAGACTTTTTCAAAACGCTCAAACGCTCCAAACCCCGAAAAAAAAAATCCGCCAAAGCCCTGAAACCCCAAAAAATCTAAGGAGGGTTAGAATATTTCTGAAAAATCGAGGCACTTGAATACCCGCATTTAAAATACAATGGGTACATTAACAACTCTCTAGGACTATCAAGTTATATCTGAAACGTATTGATCGGCCTGCAAAATAAAAATTCTTTGTATCATAATTGATGGCTGGATCAGTGCCTTGGCTTTACATACTGTTGTACAGTTTATGACAGAGGATAGATGCACAACGAAACTGATTTTCAATTAAATAATAATAATAATAATAATAATAATAATAATAATAATAATAATAAACTTTTTAACCTTAAACTTATCTTGAGATCGAATATTGAAGACGATATATATTTTTTTAATATTGTAATTTAAGAAAAATGAAAATTGAAATTATAATAGTAGATAATATATAAGAAGTTTATATAAAACTTAAAAAAATTACCGGGTAATGTAAATATCGAAAAAAAAATACCCATTTAACAAGCCCAAGCTGAAAAGTTTCATTTTATTTAAAAGTGTATTTTCTCCACTCACATCTGGATTATTTTAATAATCATCTTGCGTTAAGTGAAGGCTGGAAGAGTTCATCAACATTTCACAGTGATTAAAAAGAGATAAAAGAGTAGATGGGACTTGATGAGAGATAAATGTTAGATTCTTAAAAAACGACACACTAATGTTGCACACATAAGAAAAGGAATAAAAAGAAGTTGTCATCTTAAGAGGGAAATATCTCAGAGAGAAAAAAAAAAGACTTATTGAACAATATCCATCAGTATTTTTTACTGTTGCTTCATGCATTTTAGTTGTTGTTCAGAATATAAAATGAAACAAGTAACAAAAATTATGCGTCACGCATAGATAATGAAACACTTTTTAATACATTAAGAATACTGCAACAAAACTTCCTCGTTTAATTTCCGTCAATGAAAGGAAATGTACTCGAAAAGGTAAAATTCATGTGTGTATCCATGTATATGATCTATAGAACTTTTACACACACTGCAAAAGAAAATGTTAATTTTACAGTATAATACTGGCACCCCAGCTGCCAGTAGTTTGTTGTTTGAATTTGTTAATTATTTATTAACATAAAAGTATTCTATATACACTAAATACTTGCCATCTTTAAATGACGATTTGGTCAGATTTTGATGGTAGAGCTTGTTTGATGTATTTGGATTTTAAAGGTATGATATATATATATATATATAAAATTATGCTATAATTTTTAATAAGCTTATTATTTATAAGTTAATTAAGTGAGTAACTAGATGCATTGCATAATTAATACATAAAAATTTTGTATTTGTCGTTAAAAATATTTGTCTTTAAAAAAATAAGAGCTAAGCATTCATCAATGGAATTGAACTTTTTAAAGAATCAATTTACAAAATAGAAATTTGTAAGTATAAAAACTAATTAATAGAATTGAAAATACATTTCCCCTAAACAATAATTAAAATGTGTCAATTTTAAATGTTCATAGTTGAAACATTTCATTAAAAATAAATTTTCTGCTAAGTTAAAAATTTTAAAAACTACAGATTTTAAATAGAAAAAGCATATTATACCACGCTTTGTTTTGCAGTATAGTATGAATCATGGCAGAAACATATTTTCTAGTCTCTGCACGTCTGTTAAAAATTATTAAATATATATTTTACAGTTATAGTTTTCCCTACAGTTTTACTCTATACATATTTATGAAAAAATTTTCCAACATAAGTAACGTAGCGAAAGGGAAACAAAATCAATGATGGTATGTTTTTAAAGAAAAATTATGAGCAATTACTTAACAGTTTCAACGACTGTAGCACGCCTATGTTGAAAAACGCATTTATTATTTCTACCAAGTATTATGAACAATTTTCAAGTGCTAGTGGATTTTTTTTTTAAAAAGACTCAGAATTTATGGACTAGTTTTTGAATGAAAATTCATCTGACTTGTAATTCCTAGAGTTTTCTTTCAAACTTGCATTACTTATTGCACAGCAAATTAAAAAAAAAAAAAGTAAGGTGCCAAGAGACCTTTGAACTGAAAGATACCGAACTCGACCTACGTATGAATGATTCAAGCAGAGAATAAAATATGTGATCTTTTTAAGAAATTATGTTGACAGTGTTCGTGGTGGGTCTGTTTGAATCAGGGATGTCAGCTAGTCATAACTTTGGTTGCAGTGTTCGGATGTCACATTAGTATAGCTTAGTATTCCGTAAAAGTGCAGGTTTTTGATTTTTTTTTTTACCGCTTATGATAGAAAAATGGATTATATATCGCTTCAAGTAAAACTAGTTTTTGAAATATTTTTATTTTATCTACATAAGGTATTCTTTCAATAATATTATGAAGCCACGAAAAGAAAAAAAAAATCGCATCCTTTTTAGAAGTATACAATATTTTTTAAAAATGTTTTTCCCGTTCTTAAAATGTATTTTAAAACTCTTATTAGTTAACATTAGTTTATAATTTTATAACAACTGTACGGATTAACTATACAAAATAATTGCTAAAAACTAGTTCATGTAATGTCTACAAATTAAGGCTAACATGAAAGAACACTGAATAGTATATTATTAAGGCAAAAGAAAACATTAAATTTTAAAACAAAGAAGGCATTTAATTAATTACATTTTTTTCGTAAAATTGAAAAATATTAAAAGACATCTGGTGTAACAGGAATAGTCTTAATTATTCTTCAGTTATATTTTTGTAAATTATAAAAAGTGTTTACGTGAAAAATATTAAAAGGCATCTGGTGTAACAGGAATAGTCTTAATTATTTTCCAAATTATAATTAATTATTAATAATTTAATTAATTTTAATTTTAAATTTAATTTAAATTAATTTTAAATTTAAAAAACTTAATTATTTTGTAAATTATAAAAAGTGTTTATGTGGTGTTTATATTTTAATAAGAATTTCTTTCTAACGCTATCTAAACTAATAAAAGAAGTTTCGCTCTGTGTGTCTGTGTGTCTGTGTGTGTGTCTGTTGGCGATGGCTAGGAAAATCTGGCCCACCTAGAAGGCTGGAAATTTAGATTTAGGTAGTCCAAACCCTCTCCTGTTGCAACATTACTTCAGAATTTTAATATTTTAATTACTTTCTGAAATATTAATTAAAATGCACAAAGAACTCTCATTAAAAATACGCTTTTATTCTCTTGGGTTGGTTGGTTCACTGGTTGGTTGCATCGATTCTTCACAGAAGTAATTAAATGAACCAGAGTAGCGATGCATAAATAAGGATTTCTAACTAAATAGCGTGAACATGGATTGAAGTTATCAACGTAGAGGAGCCATGCGATTGTCGCGCCACCTGTGCATGACAAATTACACATACGTCCCACTGATTGAAATATTTTGCAGGCATATTTTTCTTCATGACAATTAGTCGGGTTTAAGTTTTTTTTTCTTTTTTACATGACATTTATTATTATGATGGAGATTAAAACTTTATTTAACAGATTGTTTTTTATATTTGCGGGAATGAAGAGGGGCAAGGGTCTAATTACATTTAAGCTTCAAGGTGTATTTCTAGAAAGCAGTTACCAGAATTTCCGAATAAGAGTGTCAGCCAAATTTCAAATTAAATTCCTAGCTTAACCAAATGAATCAAACATTAAAGATGTATTGTGATCCTCCTAATTAGTTATTTGCGGAAAGCCACTTGAACAAACCCCCACCCCTCCACCCCTCCCGGCCCGTCTTTCAAGGTTTTTTCTCTAACTCTGCTCCGTTTCCATATCTCAGCAACTATCTTTCCGATTTCAACGCAAGTGATTTCAAACATTATAATTAACTTAATAGTCACCATTTATAACATTAAACTAAATTTATGAGTAGCGGTTACCACTATTTACGAATAACAGTTTAAGCCAAATTTGTAATTAAATTCAAAGCTTAAGGAAACGAACGAATTTTGAAAGATGCATAGTGGTCCTCCTAATTAGTTATTTGCTGAAGGCCACTTGAACAACCCCCCCCCCCACCCCTCCCGGCCGTCCTTCAAGGTTTTTTCTCTAACTATGCTCCGTTTCCATATCTCAGCAACTATTTTTCCGATTTCAACGCAAGTGGTTCCAAACATTATAATTAACTTAATAGTCACTCTTTATAACATTAAACTAAATTTATGAGTAGCGGTTACCACTATTTCCGAATAATAGTTTAAGCCAAATTTGTAATTACGTTCCTAGCTTAAGCAAACGAACGAATTTTGAAAGATGCGTAGTGGTCCTCCTAATTAGTCATTTGCTGAAGGACGCTTGAACAACCCCTCCCCCCCCCGGCACTCCTTTCAAGGGTTTTTTCTCTAACTATGCCCCGTTTCCATATCTCAGCAACTATTTTTCCGATTTCAACACAAGTGATTCCAAACATTATAATTAACTTAAATGTCACTCTTTATAACATTAAACTAAATTTATGAGTAGCGGTTACCACTATTTCCGAATAATTGGGTAAGCCAAATTTGTAATTAAGTTCCTAGCTTAAGCAAACGATCGAATTTCGAAAGATGCATAGTGCTCCTCTTAATTAGTCATTTGCTGAAGGGTTCTTGAACAACCCTCCCCCCCCCGGCCCCTCATTCAAGGTTTTTCTCTAACTATGCCCCGTTTCTATATATCAGCAACTATCTTTCCGATTCAACGCAAGTGATTCCAAACATTATATTTAACTTAATAGTCACCCTTTATAACATTAAATTAAATTTATGAGTAGCGGTTACCACTATTTACAAATAAGAGTTTAAGCCAACTTTGTAATTAAGTTCCTAGCTTAACAAAACGAAAGAATATTTATGCATGCATAGTGGGCCTCCTAATTAGTCATTTTCTGAAGGACACTCGAATATCTCCTCCCTTCGGCACCTCACTCAAGGTTATTTTCTCTAACTGTGCCTTATTGCAATAACTGGGCTAATAATGTTCCAATCTTCTCGAAACCAGCTCAATTTTGTAGTGCGCCTACTATACAGTAACGTAGGCAGCGGGGACCTGTCTCAGAAGTTCGTTCGGAAAGAGGTTTGTTTAGAACAGAATGCTCCCCTGGCGGTGGTAGGGGGGAATAAAAGATTTTCTAGAGCGTACGAGCATGCCGGGTATACAGTTCCGAAGCTATCGTTAGACCGTGGCCAGAGTTCCGTTTTTTAAGAGATTTAAGTTTATTACAAGGGCTCGGGCAACGCCGGGCGGGTCAGCTAGTTAGACATAAAGTTTAATACAATATGTCTAAAATTTAAGGTTAATTAATTATTTAACAGGAGCCTTGGGACAGTTTATTATTAACACTGAAGTAGAATGACGGTGACATTTATTTTATTGCAATTTTTGAAACAATACAAAAAGAAACAGATGGTATAATGGGAATGTTCTAAATTGTTTTGCATTTACAGTTTTGCAAATTGTAATAAACGAGTTTGTTTGGCAGAATCCCTATGTATGGTTACATATTATGTTTAAACATTAAAGCTAATCATTACTTTTGATAATTGTGAATAATTTATTATTAAGACTGGAACAATTAAATTGTAGGATGATTAACGCATTTATTATATTACAATTTTTTGCAAAATTTAAAAAGAGCTTATGACGGACAGAAAGTAGCAGACAGCGATTCAGAAAAGGAATATACCAAATCATTTTCCTTTTATAGTTTTTAGATATTAATAAACGTGTATGTTTTGATAAACTCCTTTGTACAGTAAAATTTTATATAAAAATTAAGCCGAATTATTTTATAGGAGCATTGCATTAGTTTATTGAATGAGACAAGAAAGAAAAATATATTGTAAGGCAATTCAGGCATTTTAGCAGATAGCAGATAGAGATTTAGAATTGAAACATCCTAAATCGCTTTCCATTTATAGTTTTGAAGTTAATGATAAACAGAAGTGTCCCAAGATGTCCCACTCTCCCCTATCTATTGATTTTTTTTAATGCATAGCGCAACAGCCATTTGAAGTTAATTTAAACAGTAAAACATAACATATTATGTATTTCACGATTTAGAACGCACAATATTCAACAAAAACTTAACTTATGTTTTTAATTATGTACAAAATATACTTTTTTTTTCAAATACTTAAATATTTTAAAATGAACTTAGAAAATCATCTCCTAATGTAGAAAGTAAATAAAAAGAAGCGATTCATAGTCAAAAATGACAGCATGTATTAATCTTGTTTCAAATATTATGGCATAATCTTTAAGAGCCGGCTATCGGGGAAAAAATAATTAGATCTGAAAAACAAAAATAAATAATCCTTATCGACCAGAAAAGCGAATAATGACTTAATGTATTTCAGTCTCAACTTGTGACTCAATTAATCATGTTTAACAAATTGCTCAACTCCTTGCTTTTGAACTTTATGATTCTTTTGTTTGTCACTAAACAATTTTCGATGTTACAATTAATCCGAACATAGTCCTTTTTTATTGTTGCATAACGTCACGTCTATCAGTTTTTTCTTTTTTATCAAAACAAACGTTTCTTTTGAATTCTCTTTTGTTGGTTTATTATTAGTTTTTATCTCAAACAGTGATGCATTTTAAGCTTTATTGTAAATGTTTTTCTTAAGCTAATGAATTTCGCGTTGAGGAATTAATGAGTGTATTTTTAATTAATATTAATAGGGAGAAATGTGGGGAATTCGGATCAATATATTATTTAAAGAAAGCAAATTTAGCCGCAAAATCGTTAATGCAAAATTTGCCCTTTCATTTTCAAGAAATTTATAATAACCGAAACGAAAGTTTATATCTTGACAGGTATCAATGAAAGGGAGTTTTAAAAAGAAATGTTTGCGGATCGTAATAGATTAATAGTCTCTCTAGATTTTTGTAGTTGACGAAGATAAATTCTAGGTATAGCAATGAAGAGAAATCCGACAATGAATCCGTGCATTTTTTAGCTTTAATTAGATGTGACAAAATAAATTTAAAAGCTTTTTAATTAAAGATGTTTCACGAATGATTTTAAATGTATTACAAAAGTATAACCTTTAGGCGAAAGTTTAGCTTAAAGGTTACATTAAAATGTGTCCAAATTTGAAGAAAATGAAAGCTTTAGAACTGTTAGAAAGATTTCCTTATCATTTAGCTAATAAAAACTGAGAGCTATGATCTTATCTATTTCCTAGATTAATATCAAATGTAATTTAACCAATAAAGAAAAAAAGAAGAAAAAAAAACCCATAAATAAAAATGATTGAAGTGTCCTTGTATAGAACCAAACGAGTAACTATATAAAAATTGAAAATGAGATTACAAAACGCCACTTAGTTATGAATTATATAGTGTAGTCCAAAACCTACCAACAATATTAAACATTAGTTTTTCAGCTAGTATTAAATGTAAGTAATGAAAATTTATGTACGTATGTTCGTCGCATCAAGGAATTTTGTTTAACGTAATAACCATTCTAGTGAACAAAATCAAGATCAGATTTTTCATTCTCTAGGATCACCAATACGGAGGAAGGCCATGCACATCAAGGTGCTAGAGAAAACATTATAAAAATCCTGGAAACCTTTACCAGTGAGTTACTAATGAATATTAGTCCAGTAGAAATAGTACTTTTCCTTGCAAAAATTCGGGTAACTCTGATTTTTGGGTATGTTGTAAAGGTTATGTCCCTAATAAAAAACCAAGTTTTCGAACTTCTCTAGACCTTGTGCGTTTTTTTACAATATCGAAAATACCAAAATATTTCGGGGCTTTTTTCGATTTTTCTTAAATAACTCAGTTTCAGTGCATTTTACAGAAAAAGTACGTTCCCCATTTTGTAGAGGATAAAATTCTCTACAACATGCACTATTCATATTTGTAAATTGTCCAAATAGAAGGAAAAATACGGAGCCGGGAAAATAGGGTTAAATTTGGGAAAAATGCAAAAATCCACAAATGGCGTTAGTTTTTGCTTAATAACCCCTTTTCAGTGCATTTTAGAAACACAACTGTTACAATCAACTTTTTAGAGCATGAGATAGTCTATAGTTTCATTTATTAGATAATTAATTATTTGTAATAGACCTTAAAAATCACAGCAAAAAGATTTTGGGTGCTGACAAGTTATTAATTTAAAAAACGAGCTTTTATTTTTGATATTGAAAACACGATGTGGTTAATTAATTATAGAATGTACAAGAAATTAATCGACAAATATATAGTAAGTATAGTCACTTTGCCATATATGTTTCCTCTCTCTGCTGCTTGGTCCTGGTAATGATACCATCGTCTCAGATACTTCATCGTCCGTCTCTGTAGTTGATTCGACTGGTTATTCTAGGTCATCAAAGTCCTCAAGGTCCAGTTATAATATCAGAAACGTTGCCACGTAGTTGGTTGTGGCGCTTCACACAGATAACTGAGCACTTCAAGTCTGTCTTTCTACAACTACAATTCGTACTGCAACCTTTTTAACACTTTACAACCTAGTTGAAAAGTGTTTATGACTTCGGTTTGTCTGGCCGTCTGCCGTCTGGCCGTCTGCCGTCTGCCGTCTGTCCGTGCTCTAACTCCCGTAAATATGCTCGGATTGCTCTGCATTTTTTATATGTTATGGGGGAGTTATCGTGTTCCTTTATGCATATAGAAGAGTTATCGTGGGAAGTAAGTTCAGGGGGTGATTATTGAGAAGATGTCAAAGTTGGCGAATCCTTTGAAAAGACCTAAAGGATTTACTTTTACGGAGTGAAACAATTTGTTAAAACAAGAAGGTATAGTGGCACTTGGTTGTTTTGGCAATCCGCAGAGTGCGTTTCCTGGGTACTGAAGTACTAAACTGGAGTACTGGAGTATAGTTTTCCCTTTTATTTTGTATGGTGAAGCAAGGAAGACGAAAATCACATCACTAGAGTTAATGTTCTTTAATTGGAGAATGATGTCACACTTCACAATCTTCCACAATAGTGATATTTTGATCAATCAAAGTTTCAGATTTTTTTAAATGAATCTGATGAATATTGGTGAGGTGACATTTTAAATTTAAAGCCAGAGGTGAAGAACACAAACGCGATCCAAAGAATAATCCAGAAATGCTGTTGAACAGGTCCGATCAAGTTCACGTAATCCAAAGAGTTTTTAAGCCATCAAGAGGATTTTTCATTATAAAACCAAAGGGTGGCCAAAGGGGCCAAGACATTTTTAGATGTTTATGAGATGAAGATCAGAGGGCAAGTGTTCTATCCGATATGAAAGTGGGCGCAAGGAAAAACACGCCAAGCGAGATACATTTCAAGCCAAGAGAATCGCATTTTTTTGCGTGGGAAATGTAACCGTTACTTATATACATATCAACTTCATAATTGACGTCATTGGAAGGGAAAAATCTTTTGGCGAAGATTGCACTTTGGCTAAAAAGAGAGATTAAGAATTTTACCGTTAATTATTGTTTTGGGAACAGGGCTTTCGAGGAATGCAGCAAAGGCGCCGTTTAAATGTTATAGACATCTGGAACAATATGCGAGACAAAGCTGACCATGAAAAGGAAAACATTTTATGCCTTGTATAATTTCATTTCTTTTGATATGTGGGAGACCGAATAAGTACGTTAATGATAATTTAAAAACAATATGCATGATTTTGACTAAAAGTCTTTCGTTGAAAGAGAAAGATAAAAAGGGTGCGCTTTTTAACAGCCGGGAATGTATATGAATTACGATTATGCAGAAAGGGGAAAATATATTTGATAAAATGCATAAAATATAGATTGCTTTAATTTTTTGAAAGGAATATATATGGTATCTTTACCATATATATATCACCCCTTCACAAGATTTTGAAAAATTTAGAATGTCACCCTGTAAATATAATACAAAATATCAAAGCAGAAAAATAATAATAAAAATAAAATAAGTATGATATATATATGGTAAAGATACCATATATATTCCTTTCAAAAAATTAAAGCAATCTATATTTTATGCATTTTATCAAATATATTTTCCCCTTTCTGCATAATCGTAATTCATATACATTCCCGGCTGTTAAAAAGCGCACCCTTTTTATCTTTCTCTTTCAACAAAAGACTTTTAGTCAAAATCATGCATATTGTTTTTAAATTATCATTAACGTACTTATTCGGTCTCCCACATATCAAAAGAAATGAAATTATACAAGGCATAAAATGTTTTCCTTTTCATGGTCAGCTTTGTCTCGCATATTGTTCCAGATGTCTATAACATTTAAACGGCGCCTTTGCTGCATTCCTCGAAAGCCCTGTTCCCAAAACAATAATTAACGGTAAAATTCTTAATCTCTCTTTTTAGCCAAAGTGCAATCTTCGCCAAAAGATTTTTCCCTTCCAATGACGTCAATTATGAAGTTGATATGTATATAAGTAACGGTTACATTTCCCACGCAAAAAAATGCGATTCTCTTGGCTTGAAATGTATCTCGCTTGGCGTGTTTTTCCTTGCGCCCACTTTCATATCGGATAGAACACTTGCCCTCTGATCTTCATCTCATAAACATCTAAAAATGTCTTGGCCCCTTTGGCCACCCTTTGGTTTTATAATGAAAAATCCTCTTGATGGCTTAAAAACTCTTTGGATTACGTGAACTTGATCGGACCTGTTCAACAGCATTTCTGGATTATTCTTTGGATCGCGTTTGTGTTCTTCACCTCTGGCTTTAAATTTAAAATGTCACCTCACCAATATTCATCAGATTCATTTAAAAAAATCTGAAACTTTGATTGATCAAAATATCACTATTGTGGAAGATTGTGAAGTGTGACATCATTCTCCAATTAAAGAACATTAACTCTACTGATGTGATTTTCGTCTTCCTTGCTTCACCATACAAAATAAAAGGGAAAACTACACTCCAGTTTAGTACTTCAGTACCCAGGAAACGCACTCTGCGGATTGCCAAAACAACCAAGTGCCACTATACCTTCTTGTTTTAACAAATTGTTTCACTCCGTAAAAGTAAATCCTTTAGGTCTTTTCAAAGGATTCGCCAACTTTGACATCTTCTCAATAATCACCCCCTGAACTTACTTCCCACGATAACTCTTCTATATGCATAAAGGAACACGATAACTCCCCCATATTAAATAATGAAAAATCTTTTGGCGAAGATTGCACTTTGGCTAAAAAGAGAGATTAAGAATTTTACCGTTAATTATTGTTTTGGGAACAGGGCTTTCGAGGAATGCAGCAAAGGCGCCGTTTAAATGTTATAGACATCTGGAACAATATGCGAGACAAAGCTGACCATGAAAAGGAAAACATTTTATGCCTTGTATAATTTCATTTCTTTTGATATGTGGGAGACCGAATAAGTACGTTAATGATAATTTAAAAACAATATGCATGATTTTGACTAAAAGTCTTTCGTTGAAAGAGAAAGATAAAAAGGGTGCGCTTTTTAACAGCCGGGAATGTATATGAATTACGATTATGCAGAAAGGGGAAAATATATTTGATAAAATGCATAAAATATAGATTGCTTTAATTTTTTGAAAGGAATATATATGGTATCTTTACCATATATGTTATTGTCGTTACCTATAGCATGTTCCCTATTTCAACGGAAGTGTGTAGCACTTATACTTTTTTTACAGGGACACTCAAAAGAATTCCGTAACATTACGGTCAATGGGGAAAAATCATTTGCTGTTTATTTTAATGAAGTTACACAATTTCAAACACATTGTAATTGATATATATCACTAAGGTGCATTACAAGAAGCTTAATATGGAATAGGGTGTGTATAGTACTTATAGTTACTTTACAGGGACAGTCAAAAGAATTCTGTTACATTACGTCTATGGAGAAAAATCGTCTGCGGTTTACTTAAATAATGTTTCACTATTTTAAACGCATTGAAATTTATATATATCACTAAGGTGCATTACAAGAGGCTTACTACAGAATAGTGTGTGTATAGCAGCCATCGTTCATTTACAAGGACACACAAAAGAATTATCTACTGTCTGTTAAAAATGATTCCTGGAAGTGAGTTTTAAGTTACTGAACGCGATTTTAAATTTAACTCACTTTTTGTCTATTACGTGGTGTGTATAAATTCTGTTGATCATATACAGGGAAGCACAAAAGTTCATGAACACATTTCCTTTTATTAACAGAAACTCCAGAAAGAGAATTTTAAACTGTGCTGCGCGTTTCCTAACTGAAGTAAAATTTAGCATCCTATGTAGTATATATACAAATCTATAGATCCTATACAGGGCTGAATAAAAGTATTCGGATTACTTAGATGTTATCTTTTAGCTTATTAAACGGTATGGTTTGTAAAATTATTTTGGAAGCGTTGGAAAGTGTTTTATAATCTATGCTTGACGCATGATTTTTCGTTCTTGTTTGCATTGGCAAGATATGAAATCTAGTAGAGTTTGAGGGGCTGGTTCGTTCATCATGGTGACTGGAATGAGTCCATGACCACCCCACTTCCAGCCCCATTCGAGAGGATCCTTTTCGTTTCCCAGCCATGTCTGAACTTATATGTATGTTCGGAACGCATGATATTCAGTAGCATCGCAAGTAGGTGGTAGTCTCGCTAAAATTAATTTAATATTGTTAGCTGCTTTAGCGAAGCTGACATATCGCAATGCATTCAAGCTGTGGCTGGGATCACCTCCATGCAGGCAAGAAGTACAGCTTCTGTGGCTTCAACAAGTTTGTGCCTCTCGGCATTTGAGTCTTTAAAGATTTGAACTTTTTGGTTCAGGGATGGGTTCTGAAGAATTCTGCAATATTTCATTTTCCATGGCTGTAGAGCGCAGAAGTGGCGTCGCAACCACTTACTGCATGAAGAAAAAGAATATTTTTGCAATTTCCTTAAATTTGAAACACTTGTTGCACTCTAAAATTGGGAGGAGTGAGAAGTTGACTCTTTGGAAGAGTGAGAGGCATTTTCACTCTTTTTGGAGTGAATTTTATAAAAATACATTCCTTAAAGAGTGGAATTTTCCACTCCCTAGAAAGGAGTGAAATATGTCACTCCGTTGTCGAGAGTGACTCTCTCACTCCTTTGACAAGAGTGAAACATTTCACTCCGTTGAAGAGTGAAAGCCTGGCATTATATAAATTTGTCCATATTTATTTATTGAGAGAAACGAAATTATCATTTTTCTTTTTCTTTTTAGGTAGATTTCGTAAGAAATACTACCTATTACATTCTCCCCTATGTTGGAATTTCTGAAAATTTTTGGAGATCTACGCCGATCATGACCCCTAGAACCCCAAACCACCCCCCCCCCCAGTTCAAAACTTTATCTATCTATCTATCTGTCTGTCTATATAGCTATATCATTTTTTTATGGACACGATAACTTCAGTAATTCTGCACAAATCTCTTCCAAACTGATACATATAATCAAGGGACATAAAATCTTGGTCAAGTTCGTTAATGGGCAAAATCGAAATGGGGGGGGGGGTTGTGAAAACAGAAAAAAACCCATAACTTCTTAATTATGATACGTATCAAATCTGTTTAAAGTTATTATTTCTTCTAGGAAAAGGGCCAAAAATTTATGTGTGACAGATTTTTGATATCATTAAAAATGGCCTCAAGGGGGGGGGGGGGGCGGGAGTTTAAGAAGAAAAATATTCATAACTTCGTCAATTTACAAGATATCCAATCCGCTTAAATTTATTATAAATCTTCTTAATATTATCTATAACTTTTATACTGACAAATTTTTTATAGGACCAACCCTTATAGAGAAAAAAATCCCTGCCGGCTCCACCTGCAGACACAGGTAGATTTCGAATTTTGCTTTTTAACAATAAATATAAAATAAACTTATGTGGAGAATTGATATTTTATCTTTTTTGTACTACTATTTATTTATTTTTTTAATCATTGTTCAGCACTATATAATGCGGTTGTTTTATTTTTGTGGCAACACTAATTTGAGGAAAAATCTTGCATTTCATTTATAAAAATAATGCCGATTTAATTTTTAATTAATAGCAATATTTAATCAAAAACCATGTTTTAACGAAATGTGGGGGTTAGTACTATGTCAGAAGCTGCTTTAAAAAGCTTTCGAAGGAGGCTACCTCATTTGTTGTTGTGTGTTTTGTAAATTCGTCACTGCAAATAGCTAAAAATTATTATATTTCCATTTGGAAGAATTTTTTTTTTTTTTTTAATAATCAGGCATAAAGAAAATAAAATTTATTAAATTTCAAAATACTGAGAGGGGCAACGGCCTCCACTGTCCTCCTGCTGACACTTATGTTTTATGAAAATGCAATAGTTATTTGCAAGTATTACGACAAAATCTGTAATTAAACTATGTTTTATATCTGTCGAAACTTTTTAAAACTATAATAGTAATTAAACTCAAATAATTGATAAATGTCAGTTTTCGTAAATTGATAAATGCAAGTTGCATTATGAAAAATATACCAAATAAAGAAATTAAAATGTTTCTAATTTATTCTCCTACAACGGTTTATTTCCCGCTGATAAAAAGTAATGAGATAAAAAAACTCTTTATATTATAAACGAAGTTGAGTCAGTGATAACGCTAAATTCAAAATGCTGACCTGGGTGTTTTGCTTTGTAAGATGACGTCAGTACGTCATTGGCATTCGCGCGGTAAAAGAAACTGTTTTAATGATTTGTACTTGTTTCACGAAGTTCGTCCAGATTTTAAATGGTGTATAATTCCCTGATTATAATGAAATATAGTATTTAAATTGTGGTTCTCATAATGTGTGGTGTGTCATCTGCATCTGCAACTATATTAGTGCAGTTTTTGTTCTTCAAAAATTTACTTCAATGGCTATTATTTGATTGATAAAGATGCCATGCTGTTTCTAAGAATAAGAAAATACTCGCGAAATACCAAGTTCCAGAGTTATATAAATTTTTTTTCAATATATATATTTTTAATTTTACTCATTCATCTGCACATTTAAAGAAAGATATAAAAGACAAATAAAAAGTGCATATATTTTTTAATATTTATATAAAAATTGATTTAAAATTTTGTGGATTATTTTACAAAGGTAAGAGCTCTTGCGCGATTATTTACGAAAATATAATTTTTATTTTGAAATGGAAGTTTTACGCGAATATTATTACTTCTGTAATATTAATTATTTAAAATACTTTTTTAAGAATATGTATTACCTTATTTGTATATTTTTATATCGAATAAATATTTTTCAGTGTTACAAGAATTGTATTTTTTTTATTATTATTTATGTATTTATTTTTTTATTTTCCACTAAATTTATATCATTTCCAGGATTAACGATCTTGTTTACTAATCCTTAAATCATCCACTTTATAAATACATGTTTTTTTTTCTCTTGTAAATAAACTGATTATTGCTTGAATACATAAAAGCAGAGTATTCCTTTTATTGCTTGTATATTCAGACTCATATTTGGCAAAAATTTTCGTATTATATTTTTGCCAAAAAAAAAAATTCCATTTATTTTTTTAGCTTAAAATTTTATATTTCGATTTTGCAAAACTTCAAATATTGAAACATAATATTAATATTGATTTTTCGATTACTTCTGGTAAAAAGGTGATTTCAGATTTTAATTTGAAATTGGAAAAAGGTAAGTGTTTTATATTATTTACGTACATAACTACATTTTTCACATAAAATTGCTGGGGATTTTTTGTAAAGTATATTTATGCATTTACATGAAAGATAAGAAACTAACAATTGGACATGATAAAATGTACTATATATAAGGAAAATGATCTTGAAGCTAGAAAATATTTCTCCTGCATGTTATTAATATATATATATATATATATATATATATATATATATATATATATATATATATATACGTATATATATAATTTTCTAATGACAGTTTAGTAACTCTGGTACTACCATCTGATGTATATAAGAGAAATTACTAACATGGCAACATAATTAAAAGTATAAAGTTATTAAATGATATTGTATTAATATGTTTTTCAATTGTAATTTTCAGTTACAGGTATTACTGGTATGATTTCGCATATGAATTTTTATTTTTAATGACAAATCATTTAATTCTGTTACGCATTATAATTTTGAAGTTAATGTTTTCATGTTAACAAAATGAAATATATATATGGGAAATGTTATGGACATTTTAGCTTCAGATGGCGAACATAAAACTTGACAAATAATCATAAAAGCATCCGAATGAAGTTATCATAAAATTCTGAATATTTTATTAATAAATTTTAATAAAAAAAAAATTAAATTACTATTATATTTAGTTTCAGGATTTTTTTTAAATCTGAAAACTTGCTCAAAAAAATAAAAACTGCAATTAGATCCTGTGTTCCATCTGTATAACATATTTAGATTTTAAGGCACAAATTTATTTTGAAAACTTTACGTTATAAAAACTGCAGAAAATGTAAATTAATTTTGATTTTGATTTTTTATTCTTTTTTAAAATAAAAAAGTTTACAATTAAAAAATGGAAATCAGAAAAAATCTACAATTTAATATATTTACTTACATAAAGTTAAGATGTATATTTAACACCTAATTAGTTTTTAAACTTGAATGAATTTTTCCTAGTGTTATTAAAAGAATAGATATATTTTTTAAGGATAGCTGACACTTTCTATTAACTAGGTCTTACAATTATCATCTTATCTATATAAAAAAAAATGCCCATATGGCCACCTTAATAATAATAATAATATATATATCTGTGTTCCATCTAAATAATATATTTAAATTTCAAGACACACAGCCATTAAAAAAAATAATACAAACAAAGAATCCAAATCGGTTTACTTAATCATATATGAACTGGAAAAATAAAAATAAATAAAAAAGTCATATTGAATAAGATTCTAAATAAAGAATCAAAATAATGTGGAACTAAAAAAAGAAAATTGAAAAAAAAAAAAAAAAAAAAAAAAAAAAGAGTGGTGGTGGTGTGTATGTGTGTGTGTGGGGGGGGGGGGGGGGAGATTGGGTAGATAAGAACCATGTTTGGCCCATGGCAGAGACAAATATATTATTTTTTAAGGAGTTTTTCATTTTTGCAATAAAATTTAGGATTAAAATGGTTCTTTTTGTATAACTATTTAAGTATGCTATGGACAAGATATAAGAAAAGTTGTTTAGCAAATTTTAATATACTCTTAACATTTTTACAAAAAAAAAAAAAAAAAAAAAAAAAAAATCTTTCTTTTTTATTTATTTATTTTTATTTATTTATTTATTTATTTTAATAAGAAGGGCTTGTAACACCAGCGTGGTTTTTATGGATGTTAATATTTGAATAAAAATATAAAACATTGTGAAAAAGAATGAAAACTTGATTTTTCCTTATTATTATTATTATTGTTAAACTAATCTATTCAAATGTTAAAATAATTTAAAGCATACTTAAAGGATAGAAACTCGTACTTTCTACTAAGAAAATGAACTGCATGAAATGAAAATGAACTGCAATGAACTGAAATGAACGAAAATGAACTGTAAAATGAATTTATGCAGTTAAAATTCTCGATAGCGGATACCTCGGGACTTCTGGGTTTGTTATCTATATACCTCCATTTAGCGAACTATAAATCAGGCTTGGAGACCACCGACCAGGCCCCTACCTACCGGGATTCGACCCAGTTTGACGGGTTTGAGTGCCTGGAGAATGGGGCGATAATCGCCTGATCGCCTCATGGAGGCGGTCCACTAAGACAAGTATCCAGGTCGGCCAACTAATGGAGTCCTGTTTTACTGTGTTGTTCATTCCTGAGTTTCAGTGTTCTGAGATCTGACGCCGCACACCACGAACTCGTCATGGCAGTTGGAATAGGGCTGGACAATTTAGTGCCAAAACTTTGGTACTCAACTTAGCCTGAGAATTGGGGGGAGAATTTTGAGGGAAAGTAAATTAAGCAATTAATCAATTAAAATTTTTTGAAGATACTGTGATTAAGTAATAATTGCCAAAAGCTGGGTTGCTTCCAGAAGAAGGACATGATTAACGCATGGGCAAACTCTTCCCCGGCTCTGACCCCCTCCTCTCTGATTTTAGGTGCCTTCCAAATTTGATATTTCTTTCAATATTTTAAACTTATAGAGTAGGATATAGCGGACATTTTGAGACTAAAAATTTGTCTACTATTCGGAGGTGTCCACATTTCTGATGTAAAAATATTCAAACATGTATGTGTTGTGGATTGAAAAGGTGGATTTTCGCTAAATAGAGGTGTCCGCTTTTACCTCTAAAACCGGACACTTCCGAATAGCGGAAAAATTCTGTGGTCCCGAAGTATCCACCATTGAAAGATTTTATTGTTTTTAGATAAATATATTTTTTGTTTTCAATCTTATCTTACTGTAAAAGCTCAAAACATTGAATATAATCTGTACAATGTCGAAAGAGATTTAAAATATCAGCTTTACGAAAATTGCGTATTAAATTTTAGGCCCCATAAAATCGGGTGTGTGTGTGCGGGGGGGGGGGGGGTAGTGCCATGGACCAGTTTTCCCATGCTTTAATCAAGTTCTTCTTCTGGAAAAATTATCAGCCCTGCTTTGTGGTAAAATATATTCCCATTTATCGAGGATGCAATGTGGTCAAATATGGCTGCATTTAATGCTTTAAAAAAATGTGGTCAAAAAAGGCAACTTATTGCCGACAGATCAGAGCACGAAAATGGCCGCAATTCAGACGTTTCAAATGTCTTAAATTCAGACAAAAATAAGTGTCTTAAAAGATTAAGACACTTTAAAGTGTCTCTTTTTTTAACCATCCGTTTCAGACACTTAAGTGTCTGAATTTCAGACATTTCAGTTTACAGTTATAGAAAAAGGGATGTTGACAACAGAAATAATATGTATGATTTTAGAATAATAGGACTTTGCAAAATAGCACTAATTTACGGAAAAGTACTGTCAAAAGATAAGAGTTTATATTTAAAACAAAAATTAAAGTGAAATCACACATTGTTAGTCATAGAATATCCCTCTATTAAATAGTTATTAATAAAACTTTAAAAGCAACTAAAATACAGTAAACAATAGTGTTTGATTAGATTTAAATTCATTAGCAATTAATACAGAGATCTAAAGATGTAAAATTTGAATTACACATGAAAAAAAAAACGTACATCAAAGGAATTATTAAAATACTAAATACAACTTTATGGGTATTTGAAAAGAAAGAAATTAATTAACTGATTAAGATTTTGGTTAATTACTTGCCCTTATGGTAATTTTAAAACTATCATATCTTTATAAGGCATGCAATGAAAATAAACACAATTGTGATAAGCTTGGAATAAAATATTTTAGTTTATTTCTGTCAGTAACCTAATTTAATTCATTACTCAATTCCAATTGAATTTTTCCTCAAGAGTTCAATTACTGTTACAAACTATGGATTAAATAAATGTTGCCAATAAAGTATTTTATTCCAATCTTTACCACGCTTGTGTCTATATTCATTGCATGCTCTAAAATATATGATTCTTTTAAAATGCCCATAAAAGAAACAAAAAAAAAAATAATTCACTCCATAAAAAGTGAACATTCACTCCTATGAAAGAGTGGCTATTCACTCCTGTGAGGAGTGAGAAATCCACTCCTGTTGCAAGAGTGAATAGTCACTCCTATGAAAGAGTGGATAGCCACTCCTATGAAAGAGTGACTATTCACTCCTATCAGGGTGAAAAAACCCACTCTTTTTGCAAGAGTGGATAGTCACTCTTCTGAAAGAGTGAGTATCCACCCCTGTTTAGAGTGAATATTCACTTCTCGGGAGTGAGTATTCACTCTTTCAGTGAGTGAACAATTTCACTTTTGCCTAGAGTGAATAGTCACTCTAAAGAGGTTGGGCAAATTTTGACTCTGCGATAGAGTGAATATCCACTCCTCCGGAGTGAATAGTCACTCTTTCTTGTTTAGAGTGTGGAGTAGAGAGCATCAGGCAGTTTCCTTCTCCCGACCCTTCGGAAATAAACATTGTCTGGAGCTAGAGAAGCCACAAGAACAAGAAGGTCAATGTCTTCACCATTGACAATGACAGCATCGTAATCACGGGCTAAGGATATAGCTGTGTTCTCTATTAGCACATCTGCATCTTCCGTGGCCTGCTTAATGATTATTTGTGCTTTTTCAAATTCATTTCGAAGCACAGAAATGAAAAGTTCTTTGTTTTTCATTCCCCAACAATTTCTCTTGTGGCATTTGTGGAAACATGGTCTCATTGAATTTAACCTCAGCAGAAGTATGAATCTTCAAGCGACGAGCTCTTTCTGCACTTTTTATACTTTTTTGATTATGTTCAGGATAACCATTAAAAACAACGACAGCATTTTCACTGTGATGCTGTATGTACCTCACATTTTTTTGCGAAAATGGCAGAGAAGCATTCTTTGCGATCCCAACGAACTTTGTGTAGAAGACATCCTCCATCAACTACCTCCACTCTTTTCGTTCCCAATATCATGTCACTTGTTAGGGGGGTAAAAGCAGAGTAAAGCATCGACTTGGTGCGTGCCTTTGCGCATACTTTCTTTCACTTTTAACAGTTATTCTTATTCGACACTCCCAGGGATGAAACTTGCTTTTTTTTTCACACTGGCCAAGCATGGATTTTTCATCCCCTCCTCCGCAAAGTAAATTTACGCAGAAAATTTTATAAGTTTCTAATATTTTCTTTATTTTAAAATTTAAAACTGAATTCAAAACATCGGAAAAAAATTCCCCTTTATACAGGTTTCCGTCTTGTCGGGTATAATTGTTGGCTTTATTTCTGTTGGGACTAACATTCGCAACGTGAGATACATTTACCATCAATGTAAACTTTGACTAACTAACAAAAATATGTGGGACAAATTAATACAAACACGACAAACCAAATCTTCATTGTGTACCCTCTTCTCCTTCGATTCTAGTGCCCGGGCCACATGCTCTTTTTGCTCCCACCTCCCTTGGTTTCGGCCTTAAATACTCCTTTCCTCTTTTAAAATTTCTAAATTATAACTTATTTATCTTTCAAGTATTTTTTTACATTATTCCCAGCTATTAATTTTACTTTCGACTTTGAATTCTTGGCCCAACCTCTTTGCCGCGCCTATATCTACTGACTAGGTTTTTTGGTTAACTTCGCCCCCCCCCCCCCCAAACTATTCAACAGTTACCTTTTATTGTACATACTATAATTAATTAATTGCATCATTTAATCAATATAAAAAATAAAAGCTTGTTTTCAAATTAGTGACTTGTCAGGCGGTATTTTCCTGTTTTAACTATAAATCGTGTTAGCCTGATTTTTAGAGTCTATTATAGATATTTAATGATCTAATACATGAAACTTATAGACTACTCCATACTTTACAAACTTTATTATGACACTTTTGTCTGTAAAACGCACTAAAAGTGGGTTATTAAGCAAAAACTAAGGTCATTTGTGGATTTTTGCACTTTTTGCAAATTTTACCCTATTTTCCCGGCTCCGTATCTCACCCCCTATTTGGACAATTTACAAACATGAATAAGGCATGTTGTAGAGAATTTTAGCCTCTACAAAATGGTGGCAGTGTTTTTTTCTGTAAAATGCACTGAAACCGAGTTATTTAAGAAAAATTGAAAACAGTGCCGAAAAATATTGTTTTTTTCGATATTGTAGAAAACGCACAAGGTCTAGAAGGTCGAAAACTTGTTTTTTTTATTAGAGGGTCAACCTATGCAACATATCCAAAAATCAGAGTTACCCGAATTTTTGCAAGGCAAGGCCCTTTTTCACGCAATTTCTACTGGACTATATACGCCAACTGGATAGTAGCTTAACAGTATAGGAAGGGGAACTGCGAATCGAGCCCTAAGCCTCTGTTTGGCTTGATGAGGCCTTCGTAACTTTCACTCTAAATTTCACTTATGCTCCTGTCACTCACTCCGGATTCTCGGCTGTCATGCAGTCTTCGACGACAAAAAACTCCTAATAGGTGTAATAGGCGACATAGGAGACCAGTTATTTAACCCTGCTACGTGATACAAAAAATACGCACAAAAAATTACCTTAATATCACGAACATATTACACAATTTTCAAAGAATTCCATATAGACCTGACAAATTGACGGTTAATCATGCTAGGTAGATTTCGGACTGTACTATACATTCTTATGATGTAATTATTCATCAGGTAAACTGGAGGTGGAATTTTCCAGAAATACCTTAATAATTATACAAATTTCAATTTGAAATTTTGATTTAAAGAAATCTTAAACTGGGGGACTCTTTTATTCAGCATAATAAAATTTGTGGTAAAAGTTGACAGTTAGCCATGAGCTATTAAAATATCTTAACAACAGAAACATAAATTTAATTTTATATAATGTTTTTGAATTGTTAAACTTTCAATATATGGCTGTATAAAAAATATTTCTAGAATATTTAAAAAATTGAATAATCATAAAACGCATTAAGTGCAAAATTCAAGATGTTAATTTACTTTCTGTTTTTGTCTAACAGTTGTAATATAAGATAAAATTAACTGTACAAAAACTCTCTATTGTCTATTCAGCACTAAATATACAATATTCATTATACACAGAGGCCACAAAATGTAAATACAATTAAAATCTATCAATTCTGAAAGGTGATGATTTGATAAATATCAAAATTCATTTTATCCTATAATTGACAAATGGGTTTATTCTAAAAGTTTATTCAGTTATGGGGTTTATTCATGCTTGACCTTATGGATATTTACAAGTATATATGGAAACGAGCAATCTAAAAACAATCACCAGCATTCTTTAACAATAAAGTTTAACAATATTTCCCCGCAGTCCCAGAAGTTCTAATTAAATTCAAAATAGTTTTTAGTTAAAATGAAAATTCCGCATACTTTGCCCCCCACTTTACATATATGTCCCATTTCTCAAATGGTCTGGAAATTTAAATTTTCAAATATCATGACCTACCTTACATATTATCTTCAGATAACACAATATATTATGATAGCACAATTGTATCCAAAACTCCAACAGAATATGTTAAAAAATGTTTTTATTAAAACTGTACCATTCCTGATTCTTTACGTCTTCCCTATTTATTAAGTACAGAGTTCAAACTATTAATTTCCTTTCTGTTTATGTCTAACAGTTGTAATGTTAGATAAAATAAACTGTACAAAAACATTCTATTCAGCTTTAAAGATACAATACCCATTATTCCCAGAGGCCATAAAATGTAAATACAATTAAAATCTCTCAATTCTGAGAGGTGATGATTTCATAAGTATCAAAATTCAGTTTACTCTATAATTGACAAATAGGGTTTATTCCAAAAGTTTGATTTATTCATGCTTGATCTTATGCATATTCACAAGTATAGCGAAACTAGCAACATAAAAACTTGTTTAGTAAAAACACATACTAGGATTTGTTAACAGTAAAATTTAACAATATTTTCCCTGGGGCCTGAGAAGTTCTAATTAAATTCGAGATCGTTTTTGATGGTATTTAGTTGCACTTGTGAGCAGACTGAGAACAAGTTATTTATTTTCTGCAAATGCATTTAAACAACGGGGTTATTATTAAACAAAATACTATAACTGGAGGGAACATTTTTTAAAGCATTTTTCCAGTTTCGATTCTAAATCAATTATAGATTTTTCAGGAAGAACATTAAGTTATTAATGAGGTAATTGCGAAATGTAGTTTGGCGTAAATTTTCTATCTAAAAATAAGCATCTGATAAAATTTATTTGTAAATGTTCTATTAGGTTAAAAATAAAATAAAACCCATATATTGTATCATACTTAAAATTATACTTTAACATAACGTTAAGTTTGGATATTATAAGATATGATTTATAAATACGTAGTATGGAAATTATGATAATCTAATAATGAAAGGAAAAAAACCCTAAAATGATTAAATACTTGAGGCATCTTCAAACTCCTTAAATACTTGTTAATGCAAAACTTATTCCGTATAGCACTGTGGCGTCATGGCGACGTCAAATTATGACTTAAATATCTTAACAATCGTCAATGTTCACAGTGTCATGGATGTGAAGTCGTTATAGCCGTTTTTGAGCTCTTTTATGACCATTTTGTAAATTCACAGTACGACCACTTTGTGAAAGCTGTGACATTTGTGAAACTGAGTACAGTGGGTGGCATGATTAGTTTTTACCTGGTTCGGACGGATGGCCAGAACTCAATTCGACCTTAATCCGGTGGGGGGTTTAAGCAGGTCGGATTTGTACATATTCTTTCGGATTTGAATCCATCATTGGGTCGGGTATCCAGATTTTACCCGAACCCGAGACGACTCGCCACGGCTCGACTGTAAATTTTGTAAATGTATTTATATATATTTTTTAAACTTATGATCATATATATATATGTAAAGGGAATTCGGTTGAGTTTCTGTTATACTCAATTTTTTAAAAGAAAGTCTAGAATATATAAATGAATACGAATGAGTAGAATTCAACTTATTTCAGAGCAGATAACACTGATATTAAACATGGTATAAACCTTTTTCTGTAGTTACAATTAAATAATATAATTTATTTTTATTTTGGGTTTCGAGTTCAAGTCAATGACAATCATTTTTGTGGTTTAAGTTGGCGAAAATTATTTTGTTGGATTTCTGGTCGATCTCAAGCGAAGTATTATGGTGGAGTATAGAGTATACTCGATTTTACTGGAAAGAGAACCAGAATTACCTTTACAAATGAAAATGGCTATAAGTTTGAATACATTTTGTTTTTATGTATTCTATTAACGGCATAACAAATAAAATTGATAGTACAGATATGACTATATAGCGTTCTCGAATTATTATACACTGCTCAAAACAATTAAAGGATATTGCAGTTTTAGGTGGATTTTGTATCTGGGAAACTTTTTAGCTCTTTGATACATGGTCGACAGACATAGTAGGTTATATGAGAATAAATTACACATGTTTGGCAGAAAAAAAAATGCATTTTATTGCGCATTTGTGTACAAAAGGAAAAAAACACAATTTGTGCATATGAGAAAAAAAGAATAAGAAAAGGTGTTTTCTTCAAAGAAAATCATTTTCAGTAGGGGGTATGGTTTCCACGGGCGGCCAGCAACGTTGAACACCTTTGAGGCATGGACTCAATGAGGCTATTAATGACGAGTTGGGGTATTCTGCCCCACTCTTCCAGAAGAGCTCTTTTCAGTTCTTGGAGAGTTTGTGGGGGTTGTTGGCGGTCAGAAACTCGTCTTCCTAGAGCGTCCCAAACGTGCTCGATTGGATTCATGTCTGGAGAACACGCTGGCCATTCCATTCGAACGATTCCTTCCTCGAAAAGGAAATCCTCCACCAGGTTTGCACGATGTGGCCTGCAGTTATCGTCCATTAAAATGAAGTTATCTCCGATTGCTGCAGCGTAAGGGACTACAATAGGTCTGAGGATCTCATCCCTATATCGGCGACCAGTCAGAGCTCCATCTCGAATGATGTAGAGGTCAGTGCGCCCGTCAATGGAGATGCCACCATACACCAACACTCCTCCACCGCCAAATCTGACACTTTCGTGCACGAACGCAGGATTATTCCTACTGCCACGGTCCCTCCAGATGAAAATACGCCTATTATCCGGATGCACTGAAAAACGGGACTCGTCAGAAAACAGAATATTGCTCCATTCATTTCTCCTCCAGTTGACATGCTCGGTTGCCCACTCCCTGCGGTCGCGACGATGCCTTGATGTTAATCTAACACATACCATCGGTCGGCGAGCATACAGACCTACAGCATGGAGCCGGTTTCGGACAGTCTGAGTTGAAATCGTGGTGCCTATAGCCGAGCGAAGGTGTTGTTGGAGAAGAGTAGCGTTCATGTTTCGGTGTCTCCGAGCTGTTAACGCTAAATACCGATCTTCATTGGGCGTTGTTGCCCGTCTACGACCTTGCCCTGGTCTTCGGCCAGCACATCCACTCTCCAAAAAACGGTTCCAGATCCTGGAAATGACACTTTTTGACACTCCAATGGCTTGCGCTACTTCGGCTTGAGTTTGGCCCCCTTCTAACATATCAACAATTCTCCAAGCTTCTGAATCTGTCAAATGACTTCGCTGAGACATCGTACTCATCGAAACAAAGCAATCACTGAATGCCGATCATCCTTGTCTTCATTCTCTTTTATCCAGTTGAAAGTCAAATTTCATTCGCTGCCGCTGAAGCGACGTTTTTGACGTCGAACTCAAAATTTGCATACTCCACAGTTTGAAAACCAGAAAAATTTGCATTTGTGGTTATCTTCTTCTATTTTCGGCAAAAAAAAATTCGTTTATATCTTTATTTTATATAAAACTTCAAATATCCTTTAATTGTTTTGAGCAGTGTATTTCAGTTATGGTATTAAATTTCTTTCATTTCATGATTCGGTTAGTTTAGAGTACATAGTACTTCGGGTTTCAATCGAATTCGAGTGCTTCTAGTATCAATAGTTAAAACAACACTATAAATCAAATACAAATAACATAGATTAACCCACTCACTGTCTAGCAAAAAAACTCAATTGTATTTATTTTTAATTTTTTTTTTTTAAGCAAAGATGTTTTCAACACGATATAAAAAGTTTTATTATGCAATATGCAGATAAAACTTGATAATAGTAAACATTAATTAATTTCAATAAATGAGTTAAGGTAAAATGCGTTAATTTCAAAAACTGTGTTAACTGTAGAAGTATATGAGTTTAAACAATGCATGCATTAAAGAGACCCTTGCAGCTCAGTGAACGTATATACTCGTGCTGGACAGTAAATGGATTAAATAAGATTATATATAAGGACATATTAAAAATGATTAAAAATAAAAATAATTAATATATTACAATTGTGAATCTCTATAGTTCAAATACTTCTTTTAACTTTGTACTTGAGCTTCAACATATTTTAACAAACACAAATGTTTTTGAATAAAAAATTAATACTATACGATATTAATATTAAGCGCTTAAGCTTTGAAAGTTACACGTATTTAAATTTCCCAAAGGCTTTTACATACTATGTGAATGATTTGAGCAATGAAAATATAATGAGTAAGGAAAATACTATCTCAAAACTCCTTACTTGGGTTTATCCATAATCTGAATTTTCCAAAGTTGGGTTAGTTTTGAGGGTTTCAGAATGCTTCAGGTTAAGCATCTCTCTCTATTTTTAAATCATTGCAAAATATTTATATGAAATATTGAAAAAGTTACACACATTGTAAAAGAGAAAAGCAATAGCTCAAGAAACATATTAAAATTTGCAATAAATCGTGCATAGAAACAATACTTTGATTTAAATTTTCTTACTTTCATGTGTCTACATGTAATTGGACTAAAAGAACATACTTTAAAATTATCTTTAGAACCCACAATGTGTCAGATAATCAGATTAAATTCAATAATACCTTGTTGTCGGTTTAAAGTTCTGCACTATATCTTATAAATTGATGTAAATACAATTTTTAAAATAAGGGTGGAAAAATTTCATGACCCACGTAACACATTTAATAATTTTTATACAATATTAGGTAAAATAATAAGTGATGGTATAGCATGAAAACGTTATTAACACCTTATTGTAAATAAGCATATCTGTTATTAAATTTTTTGTTCAATTATTAACAAACAATTGATTATTAATATTTCTTTTTAATGTCCATACATAATGACGATATTAATGTATTGCTTTTATCACTTTATATCAAGTTTAAATGTAACTTTAACTTCCAAATAATTATAACAAAATGAAAGAAGTGTACTCCCCAAATAAGTTAACAAAAGTGTATGAATGAACAAAAGTGTTATGAATGTATTAATATAATATAATTACTATTATTTTGCATTAATCATTCAGACATTAAATTTCTGAATTAAATAATCAAAATTATCCGAGTAATTTATTATGTAACAGTCAATTTGCAATTTTCATAATATACCGATTTTTAAAGCTCTGTATTGGTAAGAAATTAAAAATCTATATTGGTAGAAACTAATCCAAATTTAAATTTATTATTTTATAATATGATGGTTAATAATAAATCACATATTTTACACAAATATATATATATATTGATATATTTATTTGATATTATATTTTTAATTTTTTATCAAAACTTTTAAAAATGCACACATTTTCTGAAAAAGAACTAATAGCTATAAACAATGTCGTCGGAAATTCATAAACAAATGCCATTAATATATATATATATATATATATATATATATTAAAACATGTTTTGTTCTAAAAATATATTTAAAATTCAAATTTGCATTTATTATTTTATAATATGAATTAATATATTACAAATATTTTTTTTCATCTAATTCAATGTAATCTGTAACTGCTTAAAGGCTAAGAAATTTACACACTAACATAATAAAAATAATACTTTTGAAAATTAAATTTTTCAATAATTAATATTATCATATTTTGTACTTATTGATACTTTTTAATATTCCACACCTGTTGTATATTACAATAAATCCTTTATGTATACACTTTATAGCTCCTTATCATAATCCTTTTGTGAATCTTTTCAGTAAAAAAATTCACATAGTTGACTTTTTTTACTTAACTAAACAGTTACCATGGAATCCTTAGCTAGCCGTCTTGAAATATATGATATTAAATACAGCATAATGTCACTGCATATTTTGCTTGTTACACTTTTTATTTCGAATAAATTCGTTCAAAAAATAACTTTTTAATTTATCGCCGACCGCAGAGCATACGAATCAGTTGAAAATGAGCAGGTGGTCAATTACAAGATTAAATTTTGCTATTATACACTGAGATATAGTCTGTATTTTTTTATATATCCCCCCTCAAAATGTAACAATTTTTTTTTCTTTTAATCCCGTTTACTTTTAAAGCAACTTTTTAAATCAAATAATGGTGAGAAAATTATTTTTTTAATTAAATGCTTGAATAACTAAATAATAATTATATTAAACCGTAAGCCGTATCGTCAATTTTTTGTCCACTGTGAAGTATATGCATGGAAGTCCGTGAAACACAACGACGGGGAATAAGGGTTAAAAATACTGGAGGAAATATAAAGAAAAATATTATTTTTCTTCTAACCAAAGCAAATTATTTATCTTAGACGTTTATCATATTCATGACTACTTCAACCGTGAAAGCACGATAGAAAACCATCTCCATCGATTTAAATAGAGCACATGTCGGCTCCAGTGGTAGCAGTATTTTAAAATTTATAAAACTGTTTGTACAATTTTTTAACATAAACTATTATTTTCTTCTATAATCTCTCTTAATTTACATTAAAAATGTTTTCCCGTGGGGTACAAGCCTACTTATATTTGTATTATAATTTACAATTGCACAATAACTAAAATTGATCTGTTTTGAGAACATTTTTCCTATAGGTCAATTAATAAATAATTGAATATAAGTTATTTCGCAAGGGGCTCACACAAAAATCAATTGCATCCATGTTCTAAAATACATTAAGACTATGTGTTTCTTCTCATTTTCTAAAAAAAAAAATATTCACATTTTGGTTACAATGTGACTTTACAATATAGTGGGTTTTTTAGATGACGTACGTGACTTTCAGTGATGTCACAGTGACGTCACAAAAATTTAATTTCCCAGAAAATATTTTTTACAGTGAATAATATGTTTTAAAGTGGTCTTGCTTTTTTTTAAGTTAACATTTTTGTCAGTATGTGACATCACTAAAAGGTTGCATTTTGGTCACAAGTAGGACGTGACCACCGCGACTTGCAGTGACGCCACTGACACCAACTATATTTGTTATTATCCCATTTATACGTTATAATAACAAATAAACATAAAAAAAAATTCTATAAACTTTTCTACGAAAAATAATTTAATAAAACCAGTGATAATTATGTCAAAGTGATATATCAATAATAAATAAATTAATTTTCTTTAGTCATTTATTCAAGTGACACTATATTTCTAGAAAAAAGATGTTCGAACAATATACTATATAATCAAAAAATGTTTAATAAATCAGTTACTTACTTAAAATTATAAACTATTTACAACAACATTTAAATATGATTTTTACCGAACATCAGCCATAAAATATGTATGAATAAAATCTACTGTATAATAAAGATCGAAAATTTTTCATTTATTAAAATGCGGCCTTACTCATTATTATAATATTAGAAAATTCTGTTTACCAAGCTCAGCTAAATTTTTCATTTAATTTTATTATGAAATATTTCAGAAATGTAATATATAACTTTATCTTATATTACATAAAGGAATAGTGTACTTTGAAATGACTAAAAATCGACCGAAAATAGAATGTTTGTTTATGTGTTATTAACTTCTAAATTTCAAAAAAGAAAAATATGTTGCAATATTTGAAAGAAAGTGGGTTTTCATATTTCTTTAAGATAGTTAATAAGAAATAACATATCATAATGTATTTCAAATGCATTTATCTTAAAATACATTTTTGCAGTCTATACAAGTTTCAAATTCTCAAAGCATTTTTTTTTTTTTTTTAATTGTCACTATATCTAAGGACAATCTTGATACATAGTATAACGAATCTGCATGCTCGTTTTCGAATATTGGTTTAGTAAAGTCGTGATATTCGTAATAAAGTATGTTAAAATGGTAATCTATACGATAAAGCAAAAATATCTCCGTAAGCAATGTTGACGTCATATCAAAGGTGGCAACTACTTGACCAATAAATTTCTCTTTTACTGCAATTTTTATAAATTCTAAACATCGCGCGATTTAAATTTTTCACCGTCGAATAGGAAAAAAATGGTATTTTAAATGCAATTTGAAATATGTATCTCAGTTTACTGATGTTTTTTAAAATAACTTTCAAGCGTGCTTTAAAAAAAATCTATATCTATCGTGTGAAGCCCTATTATCGAAAGATTAAACAGTTTGCACTTAAAACAATATAAATAATTCAGCATTTGTTTCCGGCTAATATTCCATAGCGAAATTAAAACTTCATTAATAAACAAATGAATAAAATAATATAAATAAAACAAAAATAATTAATGGACATGTAATCGAACTATGGTGAAATTATCAGAATCAAAAATGTGGCTCTAAGTAGCGAAATCTTTGGCGATTTCTTCGGCAGTTAAACCCTAGCATGCAGCTAACACAAAAGTTTTGTTTTTAATTTTGTTTTTAATACATTTCAAAACTTTATTTGAATACATTAGTCATATTTTTCATATAAAAATGCTTTTTGGGAGGTTGTTAGAGGAGATCTAAAAACATATATTAAAAAAAAAAATATATATTACAGTTTTGAAATTAAAAAAAAAAAAAAATGTTTTTCACGTATGTTCTGTAAACCGAAAAGCCCGAGTTGGATTAATTCAGCTTCTTTCCAATTTTTTCCTTTTTTTTAACACTTTCCAACGTAGTTGAAAAGTGTTTATGAATTCGGTTTGTCTGTCTGTCGGTCTGTCCATCTGTCCGAGCTCTAACTCTCGTAAATATACTCGGATTGTCACGAATTTTTTATACATTATTGAATTTTACAATAGGATGTTCGATATTGCAAATGAAGTCTGTAGCATTAATAGTTCATTTACAAGAACACACAAAAGAATTCGATTACATTATGGTCTATGGGAAGGAATCGTTTGCAGCGCATTTTATCGATGTGACGATATTTCAAACATAATGAAATTAATATGCATTACTGAGGTGGACTACAGCATGCTTTAGCCGGAGTATACAATGAGTAGCATTTACAGTTCGATTACAGGTACGTACAAGATAATTCCTTTACATTATGATCTATGGGGAAAAATTGTTTGCGGTGCATTTTGAACATGTTATGATACTTGAAACATAATGAAATTTAAAAGGATCGCTAAGGTTCAATACAACTTATTTTCTATAGATTATGGAGTGCGTAGGATTTATCGTTCATGTACAGAGACGCACAAGAGAATTCGGTTAAAGGACTAGCTATGATCGGCAATTGCTAGCAGTGCTCTTTCCGCTGTGATATGCAATTTTATGTCATTTTTAGTATGTATTAAGTGTTCTTTACAAATTCCGTAGATTATATACAGGGCTGCACGAAAGATTTCGAATATGGGGAGCAATGGCTAAAAATAGATTTTTACTGAGTTATAATATTTGTTTAATTGCTTATTCAGATATCTAGTTTCATCGTATAAAAAAATAAATTTCTTAATAATATTCTGTTAGTGTTGGAAAGTGTTTAATAATCTATGCCGGATGTTTGTTCTTGTTTTTTACTTTCCGAACACATAAGTTAAAGAATTGTAATCATAATTTGTTGTGTGTGTGTGAGAAAAGGAACCAACAACTCCAAAACGATACTTCCGATTGAAGTCCCATTTGGCGAATATGTTATAGACCACTGTCGCAAGAATTGTTTAGATTATCGTGAAAATTGCCGACAGACTAGGTATTCAATCCATTTTTAAATCCTTTTCAAACCATTGTGTCATCGATTCTATAGGTAAAATCAACAAGTACATTTGACAGAGCATAAGGGATAAATATTACGGCGATGTAAACAAGCATTAGTAGCGCAGAAGCAACGTCGGCAGTTTCAAAACGAGAGGTCCAGCGTTGGAATCCAGCTAAATCTGTGGTGTAAGAAATTTTAAAAATGCTTTTCTTTTACTTTTTTGACGCGTACATCAGTGTTAGGAAATTGGAGTAAAGCCACTCCGATTTTTTTTTTTTTTTTTTATAACTGTCTGTCGGATTAAAAAAAGAAATTTAACTTTAAAAGAACTAAAAAGTCACTATTAAAAAAATTAACTTTTTTAAAAAGAATTAAAAAAAATTGTGTAAATTTTTTAAAATTCTTTTAGGTAATAATATGAAAAAATGAAAAATAAAAATAAAAATGGGAACGCATATAAAGCATTTACTTTTTAAATAACAAATAGTTTTAATATATATATATATATATATATATATATATATATATATTGTCAGTAAATTGAACATTTGTTCCAAGTATTTACTAAATTAATGGTATAGAACACACCTTTGTAGAATTTTTGCTGAAATAATATAAATAATTAAAAATAATTTTTAAAATGTTTATCGTCACACCGAAAACTCCCAATTTTCATCCTAAAATGTCATACTGCATTATGCACATTTTATACTTTACCGTTTGAATCCACTATACGTAAGCGTTAAAGTTGTTTTCTGTAAGAATACCATAACAATTTTTAGCCGCGTATTTTTAAAAATAATTCAACTATTAAATATATGCGATTTTTCCCCCCTTTGCTCCATTTACTAAAGATTTTCCCTTTAATTCAAATTCTACTTTTATAACTATCGCTATAATTTTTCGCTTAAATTACGCAGCTTCTGAAAATTTAGATCGTTCCATTGGATTAAGATGTATAAATTTAAAAAGGAATGCATATAAATTAAGAAAAACTGAATTAGTTGCATATTAATAAATTCTGAATTGCATACTTTATAGCTATGTTTATACAGTCTTAGAATAAAGTCTTGGAAGTAAAACCTTGAAATTTGCCATATGCCTACCATCTGTGTTCTAACATCTTGAAAATTTCGTATTTATTTATGATTTTGCGGTGAAAGGGTTTACAAAGAATTTTTTCCAGCACGTGTTTTAGTTTGAACACAACTATTTACCACACTGGAAAAAGATCTTCCGTTAGTATCTGACTTTTAAACATTGTATTTTTAAAAATAACGCGCATAATAAATAGAAATAAGGTTAATTTATATTAAAAATAAGGTTATATTTATTTCGTTATTATAAATAGCGTTGATAAAACAATAACTATTGAAAGTAACTAAGGAATAACACTTTTGGTTTGAGCATTGGTTATTTAATATTTTTTGCTTTTTTCTCCTAATCCACACAATTAGCAACACAAATGTCGCTTTATCAAAACAAAGCAATGAAAATTTTGTTTTCGTAAAGTAAATTAAGTGAAAAGATAATTATACTACGTAAACAATCATCACTATTTTAAGCTTCAAGGCTATACGTACATGCAAGGTCGAAAAAAAGTGTATATTTGGGGATTGTTTTCAGGGAAATTCAACAAAATATTTGAAAAACTCTATTTTTGTATTTTGTTTATTATACTTTAAAGAAAATGATTTTTGTAATGATGAAATTTAGATGGCAGTCCTAGCAGACCCGCTCACCGGAGATGGTGTTGTTCTGGTAGCTGCTCACGGTGACCACCATAACTCTGTGAAATGTTATCTGAAATTATATAAAGTCATATAAAATTATATTATTATTATTTATATTATTAGACAAATTATTATATATTATATACTATTATATATTATGTATTTATATATAATATATAATATCTATTATATATTATATATTATTATATACTCTTATATTTATATAAAATTATATTATATAATATTTTATATAAAAAATGCAAATCAATTCATTACGCCAAACACTTAAAACTAGAGCGTAATTGTTCTATTTTGAGAAAAAATGATTTACAACAAAATGGCGGCCGCTCAAAGGTAAAATACCGATTTTCAAATTTTTTTTTTTTTTTTTTTTTTTTACTTTGATTGTTCATAAAAAATGGGAAAAAAAATCTTCGTATCGCCCAAACTAGCGATTTCTCTCTTCTCTAGATAATATTGTTTATAAGAATTGATCAAAATTTGAAGACGATTCGTTGAGATTTGTTTGAGTTATCGCGATAACAGACTCTAAAAACATAGTTTTGATATAATCACGTAAAAAGATACAAGTTATGATTTATGTATTATAGAACAATGTTTTATGATACTTGATACTGAATCATATATTTTGCTGTTCAATGAGTGTAAAAAGCAAATTATTTTTGTTTTCAATTAGTCGATCTTCAATTTTGATCATCAAGTGAAAAAAGAAAGAAAAGAGATTTAGAATATTGTTTTATTAAGTTTCATATTAAGGTGATCGGAAAATAACTAGCAAAAATTTAAAAGGTGGTAGAGGGGACCAAAATAAGAATTTTTTGTCATAGTGTCCGGATAGGCGCTTTTAGGCTGTCTTTCATTGCACCTTTCATATATTTTTTTCGTCAGCGCTTAAACACGCCGTTTCCGGATGCATATTCTATGACGAAAAATGCTTGTTTAGGTTCTGTCTACCACCCTTTAAAATTTTGCCAGTTATCAGACAATTTTGAGATTTTCAAAAATATCCTGATACCAGGTGTTTTCGAAAAGTAAAGATACACCATAGACAGCAGGAATGAAAAAGTTTTAATGAGCGCGTTGGCATCACATATTGTAACCATGAATTCTGTCTGACCTTTCCCCCACAGTCATTCGTTATTTGCACGGTGAGTCTGTTTTTTGTAGCACAGTTTTATAATATCCCCGTCATTTCAGAATTTCACCAAATGTGAAGTACGTTCCGTCCTACGTTTTCTTCATTTAAAAGGTGAGCGTTCAGCGGATATTCCCAAAGAAACTTTTTCCCTCTATGCGAACATTATGAATCGACAAAATGTAACGAAATGGTGCTGTGCTTTCTCTGGAGGTAGGACCAATGTTCATGTAGAACCCAGAACAGGTAGACCATCTGTGATCTCTGATCTTGCACCCAGCCACTACCACTTATTCCTTTACTCGAGGAAACATCTTGCAGGGCAAAACGACGATGATGAGATCAAAATCGAAGTTGAAGGGTGCTTTCGACAACAGGAGGTCAACTTCTATGACTGTGGGATACAAAAGCTTGTACCCAGACTTAACAAATGCTTGGACATTGACGCAAACTATGTCTAAAAATAAGGCATATACCAGTAAGTAAGTAATTTGTAATGAACATTCTACCAATTAAAAGTTTTTTGAATGAGTATGCGGTATTGTATATTTACTTTTCGGAAACCTCTAGTATTTATGAACCCTGTGCCCGATGTCAGTTCGCGCATTCACAATATGGTGCATTTGATTTTCCCGAACTGGATTCGGGAGACACTGGTAAGAATTTAACTTAGCGCTGTTCCCGATAAAGTGATTTGCCTGTAATTGAACTGTTGTAATATTTACGTGCTTAATATTGTTGTACAGGTAGAACTTCTAAAATCCGGAATCACTCGGGACTCCGCAATTCCAGATTTTCAAAATTTAAAGACTGAGAAATAACAATTTAAATTATAAATTAAAGCCACACTTAAAAATAAGAAACACATACTGTAGAATTTCTAATACTCTACACCCGAGCGATTCCGGATTTTAGAAGTTCTATACTTGTATAAAGTAGGTAATACGCGTATGCAGAGTAAAAAAAATAGCATTTAAAAAGAATAAATATTTCAAAATTTTAAGAAACTTTAAAAATCTTTGAAGTTTAACATTCTTACACACATTTCATTTCAAGTAATAAGACTCACATTTCCTGTAACAGTTTAGTATTTCGTAAAGAATAAAACTTCTTTAAATCGGTTCCGATGCAGTTTCCCTAAATTCTTGAACTGTAACTATTTTTGCAATAGATAAATTAACACCAACAATGGGGCGGGAGGGGGGGATTTATATTTTATAAAAAATTACATTACATTATATAAAAATGAAAATTAATTTTAATGCCATTGTTTATGTATCATATTACAACAGGGATTTGTTATATAATCACTTTTATTGTAGAGAATATCCATATCATACATCACAACAATAATACTACAGACAATTACTTATCATTTACAAAAAGAATAACATTTCTTTTGCTAAAAGTATATTCCTTGAAACCATAGATTCACTCATTTTACGTAAGCTGAAAAAATAAATGCAAAACAATAAATTCCATGAAACTGTCACGTTATTTCTTCGAAAGCAATATCCATCTTCTTCGAACCCGCTCTTTGTTCAAAGAGAAAACAGAAAAAAATAAAAACATGTAACAAGTATTTTTAGCTATGGAAAAATCTTTTAATAATCAAAAATGTTCTATATTTGGCACTAATTCCAGAAAATTTGAACTATTTGTTCGCAGATTAAATAGAAAAAAACATGTACCAAATAATTTAAGCTGGTGGAAAATTCTTTTAATAACCGAAAAATATTCTATATTTGGTAGAAATTCGAGAAATGGCTAAATTTAACATTGGAGTAATTAGAGATTATTTTTTGTATTCATATAATTCCATGTACAGGGTAATTTTTATAATCTTCTTAATATAAAAGTACTTTTATAATAAAGATTTGCAGACGATTTTATGTAATCCTATTATGTATTTCCATTAAGAAAAGGTAAACGAAGATATATTAAGGAAGGAAATTTTTCACCAGACTGTATAGTGTAAACAATTTTTTGAACGATTAAAGACGGTATATGGGCTAATTAAAGTCTGTCCACTGCTATTTGTTCGCCAGTTGGGACCGGGCTCAGGACCGTGTCTCAGTCAGTGGCCTTAGATTAATGGAATATTGGATATATATATTCTGTGTTCAAATACAAAATTAAAAGAATATGTATTTATAACTTAGAAGATTCAAAATGAACAATGTTTGGCAGAGTGCCTAGCTACTCTTTTTTAAGGGTACTCAAGTGGATGAGTGAGTTTGGATTCAAGTGGATGTGCGTATTTTCCTGAATCACTAACATTTGTGCATGAATGAGCTATCTATTCTGTCATTCTTTATGTTTCTCAAAGTGCGTATGTATGATTTGGTTATCACGGTTATTGTTTCAATGATATTTCAATTAGGTTACTGTGGTTGTGCAGTAGCTATATATATATATATATATATAGCTATATATATATATATATATATATATATATATATATAAATATTGTCTTCTTTAAACAAATCATAAAAATTATCTTATACTAGAAATACTTCTTCTTTAAATTAATCATAAATTTTAACTTGTAAAATTTATCTAGAACTAAAAATACATAGCTTTAATATAATCACACTAGATGGCAGCATCAAATAAGTAATTTATACGTAGTTTTAAATATAGTACTAGATGGAATTTAAGTAAACGAGTGATATTCTTTATGATATAATTTTAGATTATCCAGTAATATTATATATAACTTATATTTAATTAAATTAACATTATAGTAATTTAATTAACAGTTTTTATTTTATTTATTTTTATTTTTTACCTTTTTATCTTGAAAAAATGTTGTAATCTCTGTAGTTAAATTATTATAACTGCAACCGTTGGTTACAATTTATGATTTGTAAGATATACTTCTTAACTGTTAAATTAACCTTTTTCGTTAGATACAATTTTTGAACATGTGCTAAGAGCATTATAGTTAAAAAAATAGGTAAATATTTAATGAAGTAGTATAAAACTTTTCTTTATTTTTCCCCCTCTTATTCAAATTGTTTGTATGATTTATAATATTCCATTTTAAAAGGTTTTCTTGTTTTTCAATCTTCTTTCAACGATTGTTCGGGCAGCTATATAACATGATTTTTGGCATAAAGCTGGTGTTATCTACAGAAAACAGTCGTTCTTTGTTTATAATTGTAGATTCCCTGCCCTTGAAAAAGTAAATTACGTTATAAGCTTTCATTTGTGTTTATACTCTCGTTTTTTTCTTTTGAATTAATAATATTTCCTTTATTAGGACTACATAATTTAATTTGTAATTTGACTTTGCTATCTGATATTGTGATTTCATTGTGTATGGTCAATTTCGTATGTTTCAATGGTTTAATTTTACATTAAGTTTATATATATATATATATATATATATATAATTATAATATCTATGAATTTCAAAAAACATATCAAGTTCTATTCTACTTAAATCTCCAAAGAGATAAACAATGATACTGTGTATACAGAATACCACATAGCTAATAATTAACATGTGCAAACATAATATTACCATAGCTGATGCTTCAATGGTAATTGGCCAAATTTTACTCATACCAAAAGAATATTGAAAAAAGAAATAGAGAGAAAGGGGGAAAAAAAATTATAAATTGGAGTTGCAATTAAGTAAACACAAATGGATTAACAAATTAAATATGAACCATACACAATGGAAAATTGGACCACATGAGAATTAAATATGAATTGGACATGGAAAAACACATGCATATGTACTCATCAGCCTGGATGCACCCACATGTGTTTTAAATAATAATTCAGTGTTTCATAATTCTACTGGCATAATGCTAAGATCAGTAGAATCATCCAGGTACACTGAATTATTACCAGACAACAATTGGAAATATTAAAATTTGGAAATATTAAATAGGAAATAAAAAACCATTAAGAAAATACAATATATTTCACTCACATCGATTATCCAAAAAACTATAATTAACACCTCACTAAATTACCACGAGATAACAGTTTTGAAATAATAAAATTGGATATATGAACGCGTAAAGTGTAGATAAAATATTTTACTCACAATAATTATACAGAATCCTTAAAATGTCACAACGTCTGCATAATATTCACATCCACATGGCAATGCATCATACATGTTGACTAAGTCGAGATATATACTGTGGTAATAGATGGATTCAGCGGATTTAGAACAGATCTCGCCTATTTGGTAAGAAGTTGAGTTTTCTACTTCAAATAAAGAAGTATCTGGATACAAGGGATTCCGTTTATAGTTTATGTTATCTTCTAAAGTGGATTTAATAGGTTCTAGTAAAATGCGGGGAGGACATTGTTAAGTGAGTTATAATTTAATAAGTTTGGGAAAGGATTTCTCTCTCTCAGGTTTTTGTAATTAATCACCTGAATTAAATTTACCCGTTCCACTACTAATATTCCTTGCTTATTGGTAAGAATAAATTTTGTTGTGTTTGTTAAATCCAGTGCCATATCTTCTCTTCAAATTAATAACCCTGAATGGGTTGTCACAATTATTAATAGGATTTTTTTATTAATACTATTATTATTAACGATATTAGAAACTGTTAGAAATTATACACACAATTATGTTAAGGATCGTACTTTTCTCTCGCATATTAATTTAAATTTATGTACTTTGCAGTCATTTTTCTGTAGGTCAGATATGAACAAAAGATGGTCATCACCAGATTCCATTTTATACCATGTTACATTTTATTAAATAAAATTTCCGGTTCTAAAGAGTATTATTTGATTCAAGGATTATATGCCAAAAATTGTGTTAATCAAAAGATTGTATAAAATAGAATACTACTTCTCACACATAAATATACAATGTGGCCACAACTAAATTGATAATACTCAGCGTGTTCTGTATAGCCATCTAATTGCAAGACTGTAGTCGAATTTTGTAGGATGATTCAACAAAACGGGAGACGAAGGGTTACGCGAAAATAATTTAGTTCCAAAAGTCACCGCTAGCGGGATATGTGGCATATGTAATAGAAAAGAGAGTTTTAAAAAATGCTAATTTAAATAATAAAATTAATTTTTATTCAACATATGCAGTTCAGGTTGAATGTGGCCGCCGTTTTTGTGGACCACATATTGCATTCTGTGCACAGCATTCACAACAACAGAAAGTACCATGACTACAGGAATATCCCGTACAGACTGTAATACGTTATCCTACAACCTAGCCAAGTCCGGAACATCTCTGTAATAGACCTTTGATTTGAATTAACCCCATAGATAAAAGTCGCATCGTGTAAGATCAGGGGACCAACGCGTCCATGCTATGATGATGCTCATATATTGTTAGGTTAATTTATTTAAATATTAATATCTTTCTAAATTTCTAAATTAAATTATTTCGTGCTAAATTATTTTCTATATTATTTATCCGTTTGTTCAAATTAAATCCTTTATTCCAATGCTTTGTCTGGTAACTTTTATCTAATTTATCCTCGTTAAAACTTTATTTGATAGATACATTAGAAATTAGAGTATATGTCTGCAATCGGTTCTATGGTTTTTACAGCTGCATTTTGCTCACACAAAGGTCTTTTACGCCTTGTTCATAATTATAACAAAAAGGGCACTCTTCTCTAAATTTCCATCTGCTGGTTCTAATAATTAAAGTATATACAATTTGCAGATATTAAAATCACATTCCCAACGCCCCCAAATGATCTCGCAGATGTTTTGTAAGTTTATTGCTACATTTCACTTATTTTATTAAGTTGTCCATTATGGTATGTCCTTGGCTTATATGCTATTCAAAATTTAAATGGTTTTATCTCTAACTGCTATGTTTGACTGCGCGCCTTGGCTGGATTCCGAATTTCTGTTGGCAGTGTAACTGATATGAAAATGTAATCAGATCACCTCCAACTCTTGTGCTGAAAAGATCCTAAATTGGCATACATAAGGGGGGCCCCCCTACCTATACCATCTCCGTCTGCCAAATAAACTCTAACATCCATCAATGATTTTTTGTCGTATTTTTCTTCCATAGCTCAGCATTTATTCGAGCGGAGAATCTGGTTTATTCGCAGATCATGATGCAAATGTATTGAAATTCGGCCATTACTTTTATTCTTTTATCTCAACAAATAATTTGCTCTGCGTAAAGAAAACAATTTTCCTCACACATGCAGTTGGAAAACAGCGGCTAATGACTCTTCCTGTTGTGAATTTCTGTCGTAGTAGCTGCTGTATTCGCAAAACAATGTTTGAAAGGGTTCCATCTTGCATGAAAATGATTTTCTCCACACATTGTGTCTGCTGAAGTGACAGAATGACAAAGTTGTTTAACATGTGGTGATATTTGTCTCCATAACAGAACAAGTCACCGGTCCATTCGGGCTAATGTTCTTATAGAAGAATGGAGATCATTTCTACTGTGAAACCACACCAAACAGTTATATTTGGTGATTGTAAGGGAAATTCTTTGAATGTATTTGGTGAATTGGAATCCCAAATTCGACAGTTCTGGACCTTTAGACACCCATTTAGGTGAAAGTGGGCCTCGTCTCCACATAAAATTTTCGACGACGAAGTATCATCCAACTTCATTCGGGAAAAAAGTTGAGAGAAAAAGTCAGTCGCTTATCATGGTCGTTGTGGCGTAACTGTTGCACACGCCTGATCTTATACAGATAGAAGTTGATAATATTTCGTAAGATTGTTTCATATCGTACGATAAGACATATCCAAATTCCAAACTACCCTACGAGCACTGGTATTGTCAGAAATTTTGTCCTGCGCTCTGTTGACAATCGCCGTTGCAATTTCTTCGATTGTATCCTGTGGTACGGGTTAGCGTCCTCTGCCTCATTAAACTTTTTGAGAACTTGTTTTTTCAAACATCTCAACCATTACTTTAACAGTACGTCGGGGTAATTGGAAACAGAATCTTACATTTCTTGTCTTCCTAACACAACTGTATATATACCATGCATGTTTTTTTCACGGCAGAAACAGTTTCCTTGAAATACGTTCTCTTCATTACCTTTTGCCAAAATGTCAGTTTTGCGATCTGTTCCTCGAGGAAAGTTATTGCTTGTTTTTAACTACTCCTTCATGTTTCCAATCACCCCGCAAACCTGGAGCAAATGTAAACATGGTTTTTGACAACTGGAACAAGTAAAACAAAGATAATGTTAGTTTGTATAAGTACTCAGTCCAACATCTTTTGTTATCTTGATTTCGTATTGTTGGGGAGACACTTACCCCACAGTGATTTTTCTTAATATCCCAATTATAAATTTTTATATCAAAAGAGACGTCACTCAATGCAATGACTTAATCAATTTTTTTTATTGTAAAACAAATAAGTAAGAAAACAATACTTCACGAGTCAACTACAATCAAAGTTCTGAAACATACAAAACAGCTAAACGCATTTTAGTTCAAATTTTGGAGTATTCAAATTCAAAAAACTTTTTACTCACATTTACACCACTCGAAAACAAATACACAAGTTTTCTGCCTTCGTTCGCCTCCACGAGATTATGAAGGATAGCTTTGATTTGGGATTTTTGACAATGATAGATTTTCACCATTGTCAGACATAACAAACTTTGATTTAGATAAATTGACACGCTTGATCACAATGGTTACTAAATCATTTCGGCCAACTTCGTCGATCTTTTAAACGTAAGCGTAATGCGATTACAACCTTGCACTTCCAATAGACCAGCACAAACGTATAGAGGGTCGTTCTCACTTTATGGAAACGAATTTCACAATTATTTTCTGAACATATATGCCATAATCTTTGCGACAATTTTACTCTACTGTATAGCCCTGACTGTTGCTTATAACTCTGGATTGAAATTTCCATCATAGTCGATTTTTCTCTTAGTAAAACCTTATAAATTTTCTCCCACACCTCTTGGAAAACTTTCCAAAGTTTTCCAATGTGTTGTGGATAGCGCTTTCTAGCGCACGCTTTAACAAACATATATGTGGTAATAAATAAAAAATTATCATAACACTGGATGAAACATTGCTGTATTTAAGTGAGTGTATCAAAAGAAGAGCAACTTTTATCAATTAATAGAAAAAAAGAAAGAAATGGGTTTGTGAATGTAAAGAAAAATTTCCAAAAGTATTCATGATTGCTGCTGGCTTTTGTTATGAAATTAAATTAAAAGTAAAAAATGCAGTAAAGCTAAAGTGATTTCACTTTATTATCAGTAAAATATTTTAGAACCCATTTTTGAAGAAGAAATTCCAGCTTTATATCAAAAAGACATTAATTGAGCTTCATATGAACAAAGTCTCCCAGCCATTCTTCCATAATTCAAATTCAACTGACGCATATTTAGCAAACAAAGAATTGCAAACGGAAATAAATTGTATCAATTGAATAAATGCTTGTAAAACCACCTGACGCACCCCCTCCCCATCATCAATGACCTTTTCTGCATTTGGATAGTTTAAATGAATTCACGAACATTGAAAAGACTTTGTAAACTTTTTACAAGAGGTATCGGGAAAAACTGACATGACTGTAACAAGGAAATTCTATTATCAAAGAAATATAAAGTCAGAGCTATAGCCAAAAGTCAAGGCTATCCAAATTATTGTAAAGAATGTGTCATTTGTGTGTAAAATTTAACTTTTAAAATCGTTTCCATAAAATTCGAACGACCTTCTGTATCAGCTTTTAATTTGTCCAGTACTCTGAGCCGTAATCTCTTCCATGTTGATGTCAAAATCTACAAAGTTAAAATTACCCTCCAACTGCATTTCGTCTATTAGTAAACTTTCTTCATCTTCTTTTTCACTGCCATATTGTTTATCTCTCTCCCTACTTTTCTTGGCAGGTACTATTCCCTTTCTGTTGTTGACTGAGTTCCTCCACCATTTTTCATTACCATAGGTCCTTTGACTTTTCCATTAATAAATTCTTCTTGATGTCTCTCGACTTCTTCTACAAGTGCATGCTCATTCTCTTTCGCGCCGTTTTTACTCGCAGTTATAATTTTTCTTTGCAGGACTTCCATGCTTATTGTTCAGATCAATAGATTTACCATTTTTCTTTTTAGTTCCCTTATTTGCTTTCCCGACTTCTTCGAATATCTTCAATATCTCTTCAGACGTAAAGAGTTTCTCTGAATGTCATTTTTATAAATCGTAACATCAGAAACAGCATCGTGCAGGTCCGCAAGTGAGTAGCTAAGATCATTTCATTTTTTCACATAGGTTCGTGGGTTTTATTATCTTGCTCCAACGCAAAAAAGGGGGTAGTACATTTGTGAATCGTTGTAGCAGTCTAAAACTGCAAAAATACACGCAGTTTTATTTTCATAAATACAAAATCCTGATTATAAAATCTTATTTCCAATTACCTCACGTAAATAAACTTCTGGGAGTAATTGTAAACAAAGAACTGTGGTTAAACAAAACATCAGACATTGCACAGAAAGATGTTACTATAATAGTGATGGTATGCAAATGATAATTATATAACACAATTTCCACTTGCCTTCTCTATTTGCGCACAAAAGAGAAAAGTACGACAAGACAAAGCTTGGATCGGAAGACTTTTGGGATAACACTTTTATCAAAAGTCAACAAAAAGAAGGGAACAGCTAAAACTTCTTCTTCTTCAGCCTTTTCCAACTTGCATCTTAGTTCAATAGTTCTCTGCTAGACTGTTCTGTTACACCTGTTCTCATTACCCCCTTTTTTTCAATATATTACCCCGACTGACTTTATTTATTTTCGAAATACATTAGTCATTGATATCAAACTTTAAAAAATGAATTTTTCTTAGAAAAGAAGACTAATTTTTTCAGAACACAATATTTTTTTTCTTCTAATTTTAATTGTCCGAAATGAAGTTTTAACACATATATTTTACAAATTCTAAATAATTGATACACATTTTTATTTTAATGCATTTCATTTTCTATTCGATAAAAAGTTAAAATAAAACACTTAAATTCAATTTAAAATGCCATATCGCGGTATCTTCCACTAGCTACAGAAGATACGAAATGAGAGCTATGATTAAAAATACAAAAATACTGTGTATCTAGCATAAAAATCCTATCTAGAATTAAACAGCATAAAAAAGTATTTGTATGTTCCCTCTAAGGAATCATGTATTTATTTTGTAAAAATATTTGCCTCTTATATCAAATTTCTTACAACTTTCTCTCTTACAGAAAAAAAAGATATATATAGATATATTTTAATTTTTTTTTCTTTAATTTAAAATTTTTAAGAGCGAACGTCGAATATTTTACAAAATTAAAAAAATATTTTACTGCTTCTATATAATAGAGACATGTTATTATTCGGGTCTATTTCTTTTTCTACTCAAAAAAAATATTGTGTAATTTAAATTACAATTGTAATAGGATGTTTATATAGCTATGTAAAATATAAATTAAATGGTAGAGAAAAAATATTTACATGAATCGCATGTGAAAAATGCGAAATTTTTTCAGAAGTTTTATCTCAATCTTTTTTGACATGACGCATTACTTTTATAAATCCTCTGGATAAAACAAGGATTTCGTGTAAAACCGCTTTTCAAAATTTGAAATATTAAAATTTATGTTATTCAATAGTTTTTTTTTTACTAAAAATACATTTTTATTCGAGATAAACTACATATGCAAAATTTCAGTAAGCTTAATCGACTCTTATTACTATTATTATTATGATCTATTCTTCGAAAAATAAAGGTGCTTAATATAAAATGTTGCGCTAAAATTTTTCAGAATTAACGTGTTCCTCAACCCTTGATTACTGAAAATGAAAATTAAATGTTAACTTGAGTATGTGTTACTTTAAACTCAGTTATCACAAGTTTCTAAAAGCTAACTATTTTTAGCAAAGATTTATGAAAGTGTAGTAGCTCAAATTAATATCTGAAAACGGAAAATTTCTCCAATAGCATTGATTAAAAGTGAAATTTGAGATTTAAGACCTTTAATGGAATATCTATGTAAGCTAAAATTTCAAATAATTATCAAGAACCTTTTAAATATGCCTTATTCTCATTAAAATGATTTACTTAATATCAGCAATTTGGCATTTTAATGGACAAGCATTCGAGTATCATAAGTATATACAAATATAAGATTTCGCATTCGTACTCGTGAAAACTGAAACTGTGTAATATTTAATGAGATTAGATGAAATAATTTCCTTGTACATCCTAAACTGAGAAATATTTTGATACCATTTCAACAAATTAGTCATTTATCGTGTTTAATTCAAATATTTCGTTTATTTACAGTGATGGATTTACTTATTAGATCTAGAAAAAAAAATATGAGAAAATCGACGTGTTGGTACACTGATTATATTCTCCTTTAAATTATTTTTCATCGGTTAAATAAACACAATTTTGTTGATCAGATTTTTTTTTATTTTTTAGTAACATTTAAAGATGTTAATTCGTCAATGTAAATATCAATAAATTAGTTCAACTACTAAAAATCGGTATTTGTATCAGTATAACAGAATTTTCATATCCAGTGTCAATTCATTGGTAATTTATTCCTTTATTTATTCAAGCGTGCATTTTTTAGTGCCAAAATCTCATAAGCTTTAGATTTCCGTGTGATATAAAACAAAAATTGGATATGAACTTTTTAAAGACTGTATGTTATGCATCAGTCATCTACACAAGAATAACGTTAGGTCATTAAAAGATGTTAATTCGTCAATGTAAATATCAATAAATTAGTTCAATCAGTGAAAATCGGTATTTGTATCAGTATAACAGAATTTTCATATCCAGTGTCAATTCATTGGTAATTTATTCCTTTATTTATTCAAGCGTGTCTTTTTTAATGCCAAAATCTCATACGCTTTAGATTACCGTGTGATATAAAACAAAAATTGGATATGAACTTTTTAAAGACTGTATGTTATGCATCAGTCATCTACACAAGAATAGCGTTAGGTCTTTCACAGATCTAAAAATCAGAGTTTATATATTGTATTTAGATCTGCTTTCTCTAAACCTGGGAAGAGCAACTTGGCTTTCAAAGGCCAGATGTACTCACTGAAACATATAAAACCATAAAAAAAGAAAGAAAAAAGGTTCCGATACTGAGAATATTAATCCTTACGCGTTTCCTTTTCCCGTATTTCCTTTTTTTATAGAGGCTTCGTCGATATTGGAAAAACGGCCTGTACTTTTATGTTAGCCTGGAACAGGTAATAAATCGCCAAATACTGCTTCCATCTCCATCAATCATATTACATCCATTTCATTTAAAATATATAACTTTCACATATTTCCTTTAAAAAACAATAATATTAATAAATAAATAATAATATCATAAACAAAAACATTTTATTTCAACATTAAAAAGCTATTTTTAATTTACCGTATTTTTTGGCGTATAATCCGCAGCTCAAATAATTCAGGTTAGACCCAGAAATTTTATTTAGTAATTGAAGTCAAGTGTATTCCGAGTTCAAGAAAGTAGCATTTTATCAAATACAATTTCTGGGTCTAAAATGAATTTTTTGAGACGTGGATTATAGGCCGAAAAATACGGTACACTCGCGACAAGATAAAAATTGCTTTTGGCGAGAAAAATAATGCTATTTGCGCCCGGCTAACATAAAAATACCAAATGATCTTGGCAAGAGAAAAAAAATCACAAGTACTTTCTGGTCACTGTTTCATACACACAAGCAATTTGTTCGATAACTGCACAATTTATTTAATATATACATACGGCAGCCGTTTATCTATTATTATACACAAAGATAAATAATTTATCTGAAATATATATATATTTATATACAGAAGCAATTTTTTAATGCATAAACAAGCACAATAATTCATCAGTTTTTTTCAAATATAGGCTAACATGGGGTGAGATGCCGTATTGGACAAGATGCCGTGTCACCTAGTTTTCCTATGCGTAGGCGCTTTAAGGAAACGCCACTCAGTCGTGTGGAAGAGGCTTACCTACTGATATTTTAATTCCAGTTTGCGCTGTTTTATTTAAATTTTAAATAGTACTTTTCTATCGCTATTTCGTCTTAACACCTTTGATAAGTATCCAAAATCTTTTACGCTCTTTCTTTATGCTTTCCCTATGTAGTTGGCCATCTTACCCCAAGATTGGGGTAAGATGCCAAAATGCAAGCATTTACAAAAGCAGCATTTTTTATGCTTTCTATGACATTTGTAAAAAATACATTTTTAAATCATACATGAATGTATCAACTTTAACAAGAAATTAATAAATAACAAATAAAAACAACAGGCGTTTTTATAAAAAAAATAAATCAAAAACTACGGTATATTCACCCAGTCTACCCTATGTTTGTGTTATTTGGCAGTAAATCTCATTTTCTTAAGTCCGAACTGCGCCAACGTCATTTTTAAAAGCGCCAAAACAACTATAAAAAATTACGTATCCCTGCTTTTTTTTCTGCTTTGTTTTTCATCTTAAGTTTAAAATTACTCTTGACATTCTAACTTATAAAATAAATATTTTTCTTGCATGTCTGTTTGAGAATTATCATTAATCGAAAAATCAATATATACCTTTATACAAATAAAGTTAAAAAATATAAAAACGTTTCATCCTAAGCCTTTGTTTTATCTCCGTAATGAATAAAATTCCAGTAGATAAAGTTCTTCCTGCAAAGTGAATATCTGAGAGTTACAGCCTTAATTAAAAATTATCGAAAATTTTTATTCGTAAACGTTGTGATCTTAATTAAAAGGTTTGATTAATTAAAACGAAAGTACAAATCGACCTTTTACTGTTACTTCGAAGAGAAAACAATAGTTCCGAATGGTGCGGAAATGTTTTAATCTACACTCATTATTATCGCACTAAGGAAAGGGTTTTGTAAAGAAAACAAATCTCATTTCATTTCTTATTCTTATTTGGCAATATTTCAGACTTACTTTCAAAATAATTTGGTAAACTAATTTAGTAATATTTATAATTTAGTTATTTCTAGTAAAATTTAGTCATATTTGTATTTCTATCCAAAAATTCGAGTTTGGTTTGATAAAGGGTTGATGGGAAATATTTGAATAGATAATTGTTTTAAGTTATATTTTAGTTTTTGTTAATAATTTCTTAGATTTATTATTAAATCGACCTTCTATTGTTACTTCGAAGAGAAAACAATAGTTCCAAATGTTGCGGAAATGTTTTAATCTACACTCATTAGTATCGCACTAAGAAAAGGGTTTTGTAAAGAAAACAAATCTCATTTAATTTCTTATTCTTATTTGGCAATATTTCAGACTTCACTTTCGAAATAATTTGGTAAACTAATTTAGTTATATTTATAATTTAGTTATTTCTAGTAAAATTTAGTCATATTTGTATTTCAATCAAAAAATTCGAGATCGGTTTGATAAAGGTTTGATGGGCAATATTTGAATTGACAACTGTTTTAAGTTATATTTAGACGTGTTCTTGTTAATAATTTATTAGGTTTATTATTTCATAAATAATTATATAAAGACAAATATATTTTCTTACATGTCTATATACAGGGTGATAGGAAACAAGTGCCTCAATTAGAAAATTCAATCATTTATTAACTATAATATGTATGAAGATGAAAAAAAAAATGACATTTATATCAGGTAACGTTTAAATTTCATATAATGTCATTTTAAAAACAGTTCAAATTTCCGTCAATAGAGGGTACTGCACTGTCTCAAATTGCAAGAAGGCACAAACTAACATGTGACATTGCATTAAAAATCACTCAAATTTTATTATTTACTCTACTTAGCGATTGAAACCCCAAAAAAGGCTTGAATTTTGAAATTTATTTGAGCATGTTTAATATGTCAGGCGCTGCAGCACCATCTATTAACGAAAATTTGAATTGTTTTTAAAATAATAGAATAATAAAATTTAAGAGGTACCAGATATAAATTTCACTTACTTCATCTTCATATTTGTTATAGTTAATGAATTATTGAATTTTCAAATTGAGGTTTTTTTTCTTGTCGCCAGGTATATCGTCATCATCAACAACCGTTCCCAATCCACTGCTGAATGTATAGGTCTCCCCAAGATTTTTTCATTGTTTCCTGTCTAGTACTTTGGTCATCCAATTAACTCAAGCCACTTTTCCGATTTCGTCGCCCCCTCTTACCCGAGTTCGTCTTCTTGGTCATTTTACATTTATAAGGGCCTACAAACACCTTAAAAACCCCACTGTAGGGTGTTTGTACTCCATCTGTTGTCTTGTCTACTTATAATGTGTCCAATTCATTTCCATTTTAACCGTTTTATTCTCTCGATTATGTCAAAAACTTTCGTCTGACTCTTATCACGGCCGACTTCAGTACTGGCCGAGTAAGCTGCAAACAAGAGCTTTCTTGGCTGTTACTGAAGTCGGCCGTGCTCTTATCCACGTTATCATTTTTCTGTCTCTTCTAGTTATGTGTAGTATGCACCTTTTCATACTTCGCTGTGTTGTTTGTAATCTCTGTACCATCCGTTTTGTTAGCGTCCATGTTTCTGCTCTATAAGTTAGTGCAAGCGAATCACAGTAGTTAAACAATTTTCTTATTAATCAAAAAGGCATGTTCTATAACTTTTAATCTGTTCATATTTAAGATTTTTTAAAAACTAGCAAACATTAAAAGAAAAAATGATAAAATAAACTTTCCTACACACAAGCTACAAAAACTAATGTATGGAGATACCATAATACATGCTTCTTCTTCTTCTTCTTACCTAGAACCAAGTATTTCAATCACTAGTTGCTAGAGGTCTGTTAAAATTTAGTCAAACTGAGATGTTTTCACCTATTTTCCTCTATGTCATTACAACGAAATTTCAGCATCGCAAAAAAAATTATTGGCTGCATGTTATTACAGCGAGACAAATGCTTTAAATAAATAAATAAAATTTCATACTAAAGAATAACTAAAAAAAGCTGCGTACACTCTTTCAAATTCCCAAGGAGCATGACACCACTATTTTAATTCAAAAAATTTTGATTTAATTCTAAAATCGCTGAATTCGTAATCATCTCCTTTAATTACAGAATTTGTAATATTATTCTGGGATAAAATAGGGTGAAAAATTCTATTAAATTTGTGGTAGAAATATACGCCTACTGTTATAAGTACCAATTCGATCATCTCTCGCTCAAGTTTCTTTTAATTTGGAACTAAAAACAAGAAAAAAGATACAATTATTTTACCTTAGGGTTCTCCATAACTTTAGCGTAGTAATTACTTATATATCTAACTTTATCTTGGGAATAAAACTAGCCACCATGTTGTTTTACAATTTCCTAGGGGTATACGCTTATTTTCTAAAGCTAATAACAAAGTTTCCGATACAGTTAGAGTTGATTTATTGTCTTTCTGCTTTTAAAAAAATCAATGTAACTTTTAATCTAGTTTTTCTTATCAAAACTAGTGTTTTGATAAAATGGTGTTTTTATTTTTCTACAATAGTTTGTAAGGCTTTTGGAAAAAGTGTTCCCCCCTCCCGATCAATTAAAACTATTAAATATTTCTTTAGTTTGTTAAATATCAACTGTCGTTATAACCTCAATAAATGAAAATGTGGGGAAGGAGCCTATTTCAAAATGTAAATATAAAATACGTCTTCAACTTAAATAGTATATTGTTCAATGATAATTTGCCTGTGTTTAGCATATCTTGCGATAATTCCCTCGAGCCTATTAATGATTCTAATGAGAAACAACAATTTATTCGGACTCAAAAGGAAATGAGACTAGAAGTGACCATGTGATTTAACTACTCAAAACTAATCAAAACTAGTGTTTTGATAAAATGATGTTTTTATTTTTCTACAATAGTTTGTAAAGCTTTTGGAAAAAGTGTTCCTCCCTCCCGATCAATTAAAGCTATTAAATATTTCATTAGTTTGTTAATTATCAATTGTCGTTATAACCTCAATAAATGAAAATGTATGAAGGAGCCTATTTCAAAATGTAAATAAAAAATAAGTCTTCAACTTAAATAGTATATTGTTCAATGATAATTTGCCTGTGTTTAGCATATCGTGTGATAATTCCCTCGAGCCTATTAATGATTCTAATGAGAAACAACAATTTATTCGGACTCAAAAGGAAATGAGACTAGAAGTGACCATGTGATTTAACTACTCAAAACTAATCAAAACTAGTGTTTTGATAAAATGATGTTTTTATTTTTCTACAATAGTTTGTAAAGCTTTTGGAAAAAGTGTTCTTCCCTCCCGATCAATTAAAGCTATTAAATATTTCATTAGTTTGTTAATTATCAATTGTCGTTATAACCTCAATAAATGAAAATGTATGAAGGAGCCTATTTCAAAATGTAAATAAAAAATAAGTCTTCAACTTAAATAGTATATTGTTCAATGATAATTTGCCTGTGTTTCGCATATCTTGTGATAATTCCCTCGAGCCTATTAATGATTCTAATGAGAAACATCAATTTATTCGGACTCAAAAGGAAATGAGACTAGAAGTGACCATGTGATTTAACTACTCAAAACTAATCAAAACTAGTGTTTTGATAAAATGATGTTTTTATTTTTCTACAATAGTTTGTAAAGCTTTTGGAAAAAGTGTTCTTCCCTCCCGATCAATTAAAGCTATTAAATATTTCATTAGTTTGTTAATTATCAATTGTCGTTATAACCTCAATAAATGAAAATGTATGAAGGAGCCTATTTCAAAATGTAAATGAAAAATAAGTCTTCAACTTAAATAGTATATTGTTCAATGATAATTTGCCTGTGTTTCGCATATCTTGTGATAATTCCCTCGAACCTATTAATGATTCTAATGAGAAACAACAATTTATTCGGACTCAAAAGGAAATGAGACTAGAAGTGACCATGTGATTTAACTACTCAAAACTAATCAAAACTAGTGTTTTGATAAAATGATGTTTTTATTTTACTACAATAGTTTGTAAGGCTTTTGGAAAAAGTGTTCCTCCTTCCCGATCAATTTAAACTATTAAATATTTCTTTAGTTTGTTAATTATCAACTGTCGTTATAACCTCAATAAATGAAAATGTATGAAGGAGCCTATTTCAAAATGTAAATAAAAAATAAGTCTTCAACTTAAATAGTATATTGTTCAATGATAATTTGCCTGTGTTTAGCATATCTTGCGATAATTCCCTCGAGCCTATTAATGATTCTAATGAGAAACAACAATTTATTCGGACTCAAAAGGAAATGAGACTAGAAGTGACCATGTGATTTAACTACTCAAAACTAATCAAAACTAGTGTTTTGATAAAATGATGTTTTTATTTTTCTACAATAGTTTGTAAAGCTTTTGGAAAAAGTGTTCCTCCCTCCCGATCAATTAAAGCTATTAAAAATTTCATTAGTTTGTTAATTATCAATTGTCGTTATAACCTCAATAAATGAAAATGTATGAAGGAGCCTATTTCAAAATGTAAATAAAAAATAAGTCTTCAACTTAAATAGTATATTGTTCAATGATAATTTGCCTGTGTTTAGCATATCGTGTGATAATTCCCTCGAGCCTATTAATGATTCTAATGAGAAACAACAATTTATTCGGACTCAAAAGGAAATGAGACTAGAAGTGACCATGTGATTTAACTACTCAAAACTAATCAAAACTAGTGTTTTGATAAAATGATGTTTTTATTTTTCTACAATAGTTTGTAAAGCTTTTGGAAAAAGTGTTCTTCCCTCCCGATCAATTAAAGCTATTAAATATTTCATTAGTTTGTTAATTATCAACTGTCGTTATAACCTCAATAAATGAAAATGTATGAAGGAGCCTATTTCAAAATGTAAATAAAAAATAAGTCTTCAACTTAAATAGTATATTGTTCAATGATAATTTGCCTGTGTTTCGCATATCTTGTGATAATTCCCTCGAGCCTATTAATGATTCTAATGAGAAACATCAATTTATTCGGACTCAAAAGGAAATGAGACTAGAAGTGACCATGTGATTTAACTACTCAAAACTAATCAAAACTAGTGTTTTGATAAAATGATGTTTTTATTTTTCTACAATAGTTTGTAAAGCTTTTGGAAAAAGTGTTCCTCCCTCCCGATCAATTAAAGCTATTAAAAATTTCATTAGTTTGTTAATTATCAATTGTCGTTATAACCTCAATAAATGAAAATGTATGAAGGAGCCTATTTCAAAATGTAAATAAAAAATAAGTCTTCAACTTAAATAGTATATTGTTCAATGATAATTTGCCTGTGTTTAGCATATCGTGTGATAATTCCCTCGAGCCTATTAATGATTCTAATGAGAAACAACAATTTATTCGGACTCAAAAGGAAATGAGACTAGAAGTGACCATGTGATTTAACTACTCAAAACTAATCAAAACTAGTGTTTTGATAAAATGATGTTTTTATTTTTCTACAATAGTTTGTAAAGCTTTTGGAAAAAGTGTTCTTCCCTCCCGATCAATTAAAGCTATTAAATATTTCATTAGTTTGTTAATTATCAATTGTCGTTATAACCTCAATAAATGAAAATGTATGAAGGAGCCTATTTCAAAATGTAAATAAAAAATAAGTCTTCAACTTAAATAGTATATTGTTCAATGATAATTTGCCTGTGTTTCGCATATCTTGTGATAATTCCCTCGAGCCTATTAATGATTCTAATGAGAAACAACAATTTATTCGGACTCAAAAGGAAATGAGACTAGAAGTGACCATGTGATTTAACTACTCAAAACTAATCAAAACTAGTGTTTTGATAAAATGATGTTTTTATTTTACTACAATAGTTTGTAAGGCTTTTGGAAAAAGTGTTCCTCCTTCCCGATCAATTTAAACTATTAAATATTTCTTTAGTTTGTTAATTATCAACTGTCGTTATAACCTCAATAAATGAAAATGTATGAAGGAGCCTATTTCAAAATGTAAATAAAAAATAAGTCTTCAACTTAAATAGTATATTGTTCAATGATAATTTGCCTGTGTTTAGCATATCTTGTGATAATTCCCTTGAGCCTATTAATGATTCTAATGAGAACAACAATTTATTCGGACTCAAAAGGAAATGGGAAGAGAAGTTGCCATGTGATTTAACTATTCAGCTTAAAATAAATTTACTTTAAATAAGTTTAACAAATGAAAATCTGGAGACATGTGTGCACTTTGAATGAGTTTGCTAATAAGAAAAAGATTTTAAAATCAGACGTGTGAGAAAACGCCAAAGCCAAAAAGAAGCAGAAAGATATAATCTCGCTTCAGTGATTTTCTTTGGTATACGACACATGTTGAAACCAGTTTTTTTTGGCCAGAATATCGATAGTCACGCTACAGCGCACCTGAAGACTGCATATTACGACTGCTACAGTAAACCAAATTGTTTAGTTGCTCTAACAATATAGATTTATTCCAACTAATCCACGAATGGCATTCAACTAAATAAATCAACCAAAATATTTGAATTAATCAACCAAACAGCTATGTTTGCTACAAAATAGATTTGGTTCAGACAACTAATGCAATCGACCAAACGGTGTAACAAAAAGAAAAATTGTTATCCCAACCAAGTAATTTTTTTCGTGCGGCTTCTAAATAACTACTACGATTTTATATAAACTTCTCAAAGAAATGTAAAAGGGTTTCAGCTTTAAACAAAATCAAAATTTCTACTAAAAATGTCTAAATTTCAATAAACAAGATGGCTGGGCTTTAAACTTTCAAATGATTTTTAATAAGCTAGAAAGTACAAACAATACTGAAACTAGAAACCAAATGACTTCGTCAAAATGGCCGAAGCACGCTGAAAGAACCAATTATCTCGACTGAAAACCCACAAAAATTTAAAGCCATCAATATGCCTCGGGGGAATCGAATTACCGTAATGTGTGGCTCTGTTCACGATGCCCAGATCGCCCGATCAAAAAGGAGATTGAAACATATGGAGTAATTTTTCACTATGGATGTATATATAGACTAAACATACAGTTGCAATGAACTTGACTGCCGTTAGGATCACGGATTTTAGCCTACTTATAATGTTTGGCTGCATTTCTGGACAAATGGTCAGAAGCTTAGGTTTAGAGAGCATGGGAGCATGGGGGCATGGAGCTTAAGTTTAGAGAGCATAGGTTTGAATCCTAAACCCGCCTTTTAAATATTTTATTTTTTCCTACTTTTTTTTTATCGGCTGCTTTATATTTTTCATGGTAAATAAAATATTTTTGATGAAATAAATTTTGATATTAATAACACTTGCAGATTTATTTCTGCTGTTAAAATAAAATACTTATTTAAATACAATTAAATGAGCTATCTCACCATTAATATTTTTCATTACAACGCCTTTTAATATTTAAGTTTCATTTCAATGCAGTATTACCAAATACGTATTTTTTCTCCTTTTTTTAACCAAATAGAAAAGAAGAATTGTGCGAAAATATATGTTTGCGCATATGATAATTTCTCCGGATGTTGTTTATGGAGTACTTCAACTGTGAATTATTATTAAATATGGAATGCAAAGCATATTTTACAATGTAAAAGTCAATGTGGAAAATACTATTGAAATAAAAGTAATAGATATACATTGCTTTAACAAGAAATATCAGCACTAATTCTTCGAAAGAGGAAAAATACATGTGTTTTGCCGTTAAGTTATTCAATGAATAAAATATGGTTAGAATGTTTATATATTTTCTACTAAAAGCAGTACGTAAGTATTTTGCATATATTAACGTGATTTTCATATATAGCAATGCGTGCTATAATCATTTGCTTCTCGTATTTTCATTGCAAATAGAGGCGTTATGATGTAGAGATCATATATATTTGTAATTTTATTAAAAATTTATAATTTCTTAATTTTTCAAAAAGTTAATTTATATCTTTATTTAAATTCTATTCTTTCTAAAGCAAAGTCATATCTATCCCACGATAAATGCTATTTAATCATGTACGCGTAATCTTTCATTTATTCTGCAGCTTTCATTAACCGCATAAAAGTATTTCTCTTCTAAATTAAGAATGTGACGACGGTTATTTTGCATATACATTGATACACTAGTATTCTTTTATTAGAAATATCCGCTCCGCAAATCTATTAAAATTCACTCATGTTTTGCATCACGGTGCCTTTATTCTGCCTGTCTTCAGTTGTCTGTTGCATCTGGAATGCAAATCTAGATTCTTTTCAACTGCTTGTTTTGCATTTTTCTTTAATAACTTTGTACATCCTAAAATGTTAAGTTCCGCTTTCCCAGGACACGCAGCAGGGTTGCTCCGTCAAAACCTATATTTTGATAACGCGCCTATCATTGCATCGCTGTTCTCTATCTCCCACGCAAAATTAACATTGATATATTCTAAACCGTCTTAAAATTCCGAATGGCGATAAAAATTAATGCACGTGTAATCTGGCGATATTGGGATGACTTCTGACACACATGTACACCTCTGAAAGTAGTTCAGACTTCTCTTAACCTCCGCTAAAAGAGGTTGTTGCTATTGATGTAAAAAGACCACCTCCCAAAACTTTACCATCACAGTCAAGTCCCTAATAAATAAAAAACCTTGCAAGCAGCTATGGACTCTTCTCTATTCTTTTTACATTTATGCTGACTTTGTACAGGAAACGATGCCGTGGAGTTATTGCGACAACGTGGAATTATTGCGGTGATTTTCAGTCACATTACGAGCACATATCCGTATCGATCCGTACTCCAGCCATTAACCACATCATAGGCGTCTTAAATTCAGACACATAAGTGTCTGAAAAAGTATTTCAGACACTTTAAGTGTCTAAATGTTAAATTTCAGACATTGTAGATGTCTAAATTTAAGACACACAAGTGTCTTACTATGAACATAGTATAAACGAACTGAGAAAAATGTCTGAATACTGATGATATTTCTGAAAAAAAGACATTTAGAAAGTTAGACGCTTAAGTTAATTTGCATGTGATGACTGTGATGCGTTTGTATCACTACATATGCCAGCATTATAACCATCAGAAAATGTTTTCTAATTGATTAAAAGTGTTAAAAAAATTTCTAACTAATATTACTTTATAGAAGAGGTAACTTGATTGACCAAAAGAGGTATGTCAAAAGTCTGCGTACAAATCTTGAAAATAAGTTATTTTTGTGCATTAATTAAATAATTCTTTTCACAAAAATATAAATATCTTCAAAAATTACTTGCGTTCATGGACGTACACAGGAGGAGGGGGTGCAGGGAAGGACGCCCCCTCTAAATATTTGAAAATAGTAAGATAAAGATATATCTTGAAACACAAAGATATGTGAGTGGTGGCAGAATGAAATATGGGCTGGAACAAGATTTTGCAAAAGATATGCCTCTAGTCCACGGCCTAGATCGATTTTTTAAAATGCAGTTTATAAACTTTGAATAAGCTAAACTGAAAATATTTTTTTGTCAAACCGCATCCTGCAAGATCATTTTTAAACATACCAACTTAAAAAATATATATACAAAAATTTGCAATTAAAAATATTAAGTATTCAAAAATAAGCTTCTAATAACAGTTTTGAAAATTCAGTTTTAGAAGTGCAAATCAGCAGTTAAAAAAAAAAAAAAAAAATCAAGGGACACTGCTTACCCGAACAACTCGTTAAAGAGACATTTAACGCACGTTGTATAATTTTCTCTGCTGACAAATATTTCTTCACAGCACGCCTAAAAATAAAATGATTTTGGCATATTTATAACCTTATTTTGTATATTAGCGAAGTAAAGTTAACTAATTTGTTTGAAAAACAAATGAATTATTGCGACATTCTGGTACAGTTTTTTACGCATGTTCATTTTGTGACGTATATACCTGAAAATCAGATAAAAATCTGTTTTCAGCTATTTTTTGTAATCAGCAATATTCTTTACTTTACTAGGTTCTATGTTATGCTATTCTCCCAGATATTAGCTTACAACAATCGAAATTAATATCTAAATGGCTTCAGCGTTTATCTTTGAAATATAATCCATGTGTAGTCGTTTTGTAAGTTTCGAATTTTTCTTAGAGAATGTTTTGTCTGAAATACTCTAGGTTTACCTATAAAAGATCAATGTACCACAAACAAACATATTCCTTTGAAGATAAAATATTTCCTTTTTATCAGAATGATAGATTTTGCCTCTGATCGTCCGCAAATGTAATTCATAAAATATAATAAAAAAAATTCCGGTATACACAATAATGAATTAGTTAAAAGGCATTTTATCTCTGAAGAATTAAAAAAGAAAAAAAAGAAGAAAAAAAAGAAACAATTTTTTTCTAATGTTTTGTTTAGAAAGTGAAATTAAATGATAGAAAAATGTATGTCAAACATTGGTAAAAATCAGTAGGAAAGCCTACTAGTATGTATGGTTGTTACATTAACAGTCAAATTATATCAGATAACCGGGGCGGCACGGGTTGGACATTGGATTTCCAGTTATTTTGGTCTGCTAAATACGAAAATAATGACAAATTTTCTGGATTGGCTCTAATTATTGCAATAAAGCCAACAATCCTAAAATAGCACAGGTACAAAAAAGTAACATTAAATATTTACGTTATAAAAATATTTACAATACAAACAAATAAGACTTTTTTTTTATATTTTACATGTTTTGTAACATTATACTTTGAGTGAGATAGGTATAGACAGAAATATAGATTTAACATTACTATTAGAACCGTTTCCTGTAGGATTTTCTAGAATGTTTCTCTTTGGGATAATCTCTTTGTAAGGTCTAAGAGTAGTCAGCCATCATGTGGCGATCCCAATTTCGTTGGTGCATTTGCTCCATTATTATGATATCTTGGTAGAACCGTTCACTCTGCTCTTCCCTATAGACCGGGAGGCGGCAGCACAGACAATCACCTCATCGAGTTCACGGCTGAAATTACAGAATTAGTTAAAACTCGATTCGCATATTAAAACGTAATCGGTCTGCCAAGTCATATCTTGGTGGAAAACACCTTCAAACCCGATTTTAGCGGTTGGCTCGTAGGTTTACCATTGTGTGTTCCTGCTCCCAGTCCTCCATGTTTTCATACCTTTGGGTGCAGGAAAACACAATGGTAAACCTACGAGTCAACTGCTAAAATCGGGTTTTAAGGTATTTTCCACCAAGATATGACTTGGCAGACCGATTGCGTTTTAATATGCGAATCGAGTTTTAACTAACTGTGGAATTCCAGCCGTGAACTCGATGAGGTGATTGTCTGTGCTGCCGCCTCCCGGTCTACTATAATCACCCAATTTTTCAGGAAATCTGCCTAAATGACTGTGTAAAAAATGCACATTAACGCTCATATTAGCTCTTAATCCAACAATCCTGTATATGATTTATAGCATAAAAGTAGTCAAATTAACATGATTTTTTAAATATTTCAGAGTAATTCTAAAAACTTTGCAATAATGCTGCAGAACTTAATATGCACGTAAATACTGGCAGATTTACGCTTGTTCAGTCAATTGTTTATGAATGGAATGATATTTATACAAAAAAAGTATTTTATTGTCTTCAATATTAAAAAAATGCATTTGAATGATAATACATGTAGTATACAATAACGTAACCCTATATGCATGTTAATGATCCATTTTATAAAAACTTGTATCTGAAAAAAATATTGAAGGTGTATTAAGACAAAAAGTATCTAAACAAGACGTATTGGTACATTAATGAAGAACGTAAAAAGAAAATCTTTTTCATTGTTCTTTCAAAGTTGAATGAGTAATTACAATATCTATGAATATTAAATCATCAAATATTCAAAAAGAAATTAATTGAAAAAAAGGAGGGACATTGTAACTTTTTTCAATATCATTGTTTTAGGTATTTTTGTGGAATTTTTAATTCTATACAGTAACATTTTGCGTTAAAATCACAAGATGATCGCCCTTGATTTCTTAGTTCCAATCTATTACTTATTCGTCAACTCCATTAAAAAATTGCTTACAATAGTTAAAAAAAGTGTCTCGCGGAAGACATCACGTGACCATATTTAGATGTCGGTCCTCTTAATAGGCTTTGCTTTAAAAAAAAAGTATTTGATAATACTGCACTGAAATGAAACTTTAAATATTAAAAGGCGCTTTAATGTAAAATTCTATGCACATTTTATCGTAATTAAATAAGTTTTTTATTTTAAAAACAAAAAGAAATCTTTAATTGTTATTAACATCAAAATCATAGGTGGGATTTTCATTAAAAGGGAGCCAAATGTTAAACATTGGCCAAAAGTGACTAAAATCTTACTTTTGTAAATATTTATGCGGGGGTGGCCTTCCTGCTCAGCTTCTGTATCTCATGTCCCCTCCTATCGTGTTGATTTCGGCACACATTGTAGGAAGAAGAACGAATTCAAGTTTTGTATAAAATATGTTACTTTGGTCGTATATCTGGAGTACATTTGGGAATAGAAGTGACACCACAACAACACAGATAAGCGAAGAGACAAGCATCATTCAGAAAGTGGCTTTTTTGCAATATATATAATGGAGTTTCCATTATAAATCCCTATGCCCTTTGTTCCCCAAAAATAATCAACTACATCATCAGAAAGCTGGTGGTTAAAATTTTATTGTAACAACTAAGTAATCCATTGTTTTCAAAAGAAATTTATTATTGACATTAATATTGACATCCTCGTAACAAGACAAATTGAAACTTTTAATAATGACCAATTGGGGGCATTTTTCTTTTAGACATCTTATGACATACATATGATATAACAAATAGCCAAGAATGACAGAAATGTCTGTATTTACATTTCAATGGCTCGCATAAGCCCTTATATTCCTATACAAAAAAAGTATATTCTATCATCTATTATCATCTTTCGTATGATACCCTGTATACAAATATGAATACTACCTAGTACAAAATTTATGTGTGCAGTCACTTCCGCATAATTCAAGAAAATTTCCTGTGGATAGATAGAAAGGGGGCACTCCGGAATAATGCATGCCCCGGGGCCCTAGATACTATAAGCCGGGCCCTGTCTGTAATACAACATGCAATCATTGCATTAAGATGATTGAAACAACAATGGATACATATAGATATGAAGTTTTGTTTATGCAATCACACCATTTCAACATGTGCCCCACGAGTGGCACGGAGCATATCTAAGGAAGTTGGCTTGAGAAATGGACCACCTCTCCCAATCCATCTTTGTGGGAATTCGGCAGTCAGTGTGTTCTGGACTCCCAAATGGCAGTGTGAAGGTGCTCCATCCTGTCAATGGACCCCAATTCTACATATCACCACACGGTTGTCCTTTTTCGGAATTTGTTGTCATTTTTCAATTTTCAATTTTTCCGACTGATTTTCCACCTGAAATAAAAATTATAATGTAAATTTCCACATCAAAGCTACCATGTACCACCTAAAAAAATTGTCGTGGTTGTTTATTACCTTTAGTAAAGTTTTTAAAATTAGGGCATTTCGTCTCGGACACACTGTATATATATATATATATATATATATATATACGAGGGTCGATCCAGAAATAAGGTTCCCATCAAATTTACAAATAGACAACATTGTTTATTCTCATAAAAATTTACATCGTTGGAAAGAAGAAAGTTTTCTCTATTTCTGTACAGAATCGCCATCTTTTTCTACGCATTTTTGTATACGGTGCTCCAATTTCTGGATCCAATGTCGTAGAATTCCGCCGCCAATCCACTGAGGAAGCGTTTTACCTCTTCTTTGACGTCATCGTCGCTCCGGAAGCGTTGGATACCCAAATGTTCCTTTATCTTGGGGAACAAGTGATTATCACTTGTGATAATCCCACTTGTGATGACGTCAAAGAAGAGGTGAAATGCTTCTTCAGCGGGTTGGGGGCGGAGTTCTAGGACATTGGATACAGAAATTGGAGCATCGTCTACAAAAATGCGTAGAAAAAGATGGAGATTATGTAGAAAAATAGAGAAAACTTTCTTCTTTCCAACGATGTAAATTTCTATGAGAATAAACAATGTTGTCTATTTGTAAATTGGATGGGAACCTTATTTCTGGATCGACCCTCGTATATATATACGCATACTACTATTATGGAATCGTATATATTGAATACTTTTAATGCAGGAAAAACGAATTTATTTGCGTGCATTTAAACTGGAGATATAAAGCATCAGATATTCCGAGCAAAGAATCGAATTTCGACACCCCCTCTTAGAAGTCTGCAACCAAAATTATCTGGCAATCTATTCCCATGATGAGGATTCTAAAGCTAAAGATTCGTTGAATTACGTCATTTAAACTGGAGATATAAGCGTCGCATATTTTGAACAAATCATCGAATTTCGGCACCCCTACTTAGATGACCGCAACCACAATTGAATGTCAATCTATTCCTATCATGAGAATACAAAATTTAATATTTCGTTGACTTCTACGTACTTAACCTGGAGATATAAGCACCACATAAATCGCCGATTTGCGGCACCCCCTCTTGGGGGATTTTACCCGAAAACTAGTCATCACCAGTTCACATAAGGATGGAACTTTGTATGAAATTTATTTCTATCTACGCATGATTTCCTGAGTTAGAGTCCTGAGTTAGACATTTTCTAAAAACAGTCAAATCGTGTACAGGACCTTCTAAAACGTATAAATCCTCTGAAAACTGGAAATCGCAATTTTTCCCGAATCCAATACTTTTTTCTTGCACAGATTGAAGAAAATAAAAATGGCAAGAATCTTTTTTCTTGAATAATCAAATTTTTATATGCATAAATTTTTAAAAGCTTAAAAATAGTTTAACACGTACACAAATTAACGTCATATTGCACGTTTTTAAACGTTTCAAATCAATTCTAACAATTATGCGACTATTCTGCAAAATTCTCCATATAATAGTAATATTCAGAAATACTATAATAGATTTACGCATGCTCCTTCAGCGGTTCCCGAGCGGAAAAATATTTACACAGAAAGTACTTCATGTTTTTTTAAAGTAAAAAAAAAGTACATTTGAATAAGAATACATGTAGATGATTTAACCCCACTATGTATGTTAATGATCTTGATTTAAAAACTTATATATGAAAAAATATTGAAAATGTAGCAGGACAAAAAGTGTCTAAAGAAGACGTATTGATGTATTAATGAAGAGCGTAAGAGAAAAAAAAATCGTCATTGTTCTTGCACTCTTGAATGAGTAATTACAATATCTATGAATATTAAATCACCAAATATTCCAAAAGAAATTAATTAAAAAAAGGGACATTGTAACTTTTTTTCAGCATCACTGTTTTAGGTATTTGAATGGAATTTTTAATTCTATACAATCGCATTTTGCGTTTAAATTCCCAGATGATCGTTCTCTTTTTTTTCTTTTCTTTTTTTTTTCTGTTCAAAGCTCTTTCTTATTTGTTTACTGGATTCAAAAATTGCTTACAATACATAAAAAATAGTAAGAAACTATTTTCTTTAAACCCCATCACTTTTGAGTAAAATGAAAAAAATATCCGCGTATTCTTTTGATAGTGGAGAGACCGTTAAATTATCCTGATATATATTCGAGCCATTTATTTCCATATCATTGTTATTAATAACCCCTTTTCAACTAACTCGACGCTTAGGCGCAGAACTTAATGGTGCGTCAAATTAGTATACTGTGCAGGGCTTCATTTTAAATATTACCCCAAGGTTTTGAAAGAGAAAGTATAATACATAATGTATTAAGAAGCTTACAGAGGCTTCAGTATATGCTAATTTCTGGAAAAGTTTATCTTTTCTAGCTTTGGTTTTTGTTTTCAAGGGGTATTATTTTGATGAATGAAATTTATGCCAAATAGGGATACAGTAGCAGTTCGTTCGCGTACGTTGTTGCACGGATTTGCGGCCCGAGATTAGGAGAGGCCATTTCATTGACGTATTGTTTATGGGAACACAAAATTAAAAGAAGGCTCCGAGAATAGTTACTTTAACAATGACTTGCGGATTATATTATATAGCGGAAAATGGGATTTTTCATTTATTACTATCCGGATTAAATACATATGAAACTGCTGTTTTCGGAATATTTCTTTGTAGTGAGAGCAAAAGAAACAATGTAGTACAAAATAGCTTACTAATTTTAAAAGTTTGTCCTCCTCCTCCACGCCCGTAATCCTGACTATTAGCAAAGTATTGTACTCCTTGCTCTAATGAGACAAGTTTTTAAACAATTTATGAATTTACGTGGGAGAATATGTCACATGTTTCCTTTCCATATATAAGTCAAGCTAATTCTAGAATAAAAGGAGTAAAATAATTTACCATTTTTTCCCCACATTCAGACTGTATTATATGAGGCTTTGAAAACCAGGGTAGACCAACCTCGCCAGCTATGATTTCGAGAAAAGTACAGTACAAAATAGCTTACTAATTTTAATATTTTGTCCTCCTCCCGCTCGCCCGTAATCCTTAAAATCAGTAAAGCATTATACTCTTTGCTCTAATGAGACAAGTTTTTAAACAATTTACAAATTTATATGGCAGAATATGTCACATTTTTCATTTCCATATATAAATCAAGATAATGCTAGAATAAAAGGAGTAAAATAAATTACCATTTCTTCCCCACATTCAGACTGTATTATATGAGGCGTTGAGAACCAGGGTAGACCAACCTCTCACCATCTGTGATTTCAAGAAAAATACAGTACAAAATAGCTTACTAATTTTAATATTTTGTCCTCCTCCTCCTCGCCCGTAATCCTTAATATTAGTAAAGCATTATAGTCCTTGCTCTAATGAGACAAGTTTTTAAACAATTTACGAATTTACATGGGAGACTATGTCACATGTTTCATTTCCATATATAAGTCAAGCTAATGCTAGAATAAAATAAGTAAAATAAATTACCATTTCTTCTCCGCATTTAGACTGTATTATATGAGGCGTTGAGAACCAGAGTAGCCCAACCTTGCCAGCTATGATTTCGAGAAAAGTACAGTACGAAATAGCTTACAAATTTTAATATTTCGTCCTCCTCCTCTTCGCATATAATCCTTAACGCGCAGGGAAGACCGAGCTATGCTCGGTCAAAATTAAATCTGAGTTCAAATATCATGACCCATGACCAAAATGACCCACTAATTGAATTTTCTCGAACATGCGACTTAGCCCAACAGTCTTTTCGTGCCCGAAAACCATAGGATGTAAAATTTAGTGTAAATTGAGCCGCTTTTTAGATCTTGACCCACAATGACCCAGAAATGACCCATTAATCGAATTTTCTCGAACATGTGACCTAGCCCAATGATTTTCGCGTGCCCGAAACTCGTAGGATACAAAATTTAATCAAAATCGTTAGAGCCGTTTTTTAGAAAAAATTAATTTGACCCGCTTTGACCCAAAAATGACCCACTAATCGAAAGTTCTCGAACATGTAACCCAGCCTAATAGTCTTCTCGTGCCCGAAAATAGTCGGATACAAAATTTCGTCAAAATCGTTTGAACCGTTTTTTAGATACAATTAGCTTGACCATGACCCAAAATGACCCCAAATGACCCACTAATTGAATTTTCTCGAACATGTGACGTAGCCCAACAGTCTTCTCGTGCCCGAAAACCATTGGATGCAAAATTTAGTGTAAATTGAGCCGCTTTTTAGATCTTGACCCACAATGACCCAGAAATAACCCATTAATCGAATTTTCTCGGACATGTGACCTAGCCCAATGCTTTTATCGTGCTCGAAACTCGTAGGACACAAAATTTAATGAAAATCGTTAGAGCCGTTTTTTAGATAAAATTAATTTGACCCGCGCTGTCCCAAAAATGACCCACTAATCGAAAGTTCTCGAACATGTGACCCAGCCAAATAGTCTTCTCGTGCACGAAAATGGTCGGATACAAAATTTCGTCAAAATCGTTTGAACCGTTTTTTAGATACAATTAGGTAGACCATGACCCAAAATGACCCAAAATGACCCACTAATCGAATTTTCTCGAACATGTGACCTAGCCCAATGGTTTTCTGGTGCTCCAAAATGGTAGGATACGAAATTTCGTCAAAATCGTTAGAGCCGTTTTTAAGATAATTTTTGCATATATATATATATATATATATAACCACACACAAGATTTGCTCGTATTAGAATATATGATATTAGTAAAGCATTATACTCCTTGCTCTAATGAGACGTTTTTAAACAATTTACGAATTTACATGGGAGGATATGTCACATGTTTCATTTCCATATATAAGTCGAGCTAATGCTAGAATAAAATGAGTAAAATAAATTACCATTTCTTCTCAGCATTCAGACTGTATTATATGAGGCGTTGAGAACCAGAGTAGGCCAACCTCGCCAGCTATGATTTCGAGAAAAGTACAGTACAAAATCGCTTCCTAATTTTAATATTTTGTCCTCCTCGCCCTCGCCCGTAATCCTTAATATTAGTAAAGCATTATAGTCCTTGCTCTAATGAGACAAGTTTTTAAACAATTTACAAATTTACATGCGAGAATATGTCACAGGTTTCATTTCCATATATAAGTCAAGCTAATGCTAGAATAAAATAAGTAAAATAAATTACAATTTCTTCTCAGCATTTAGATAGTATATGAGGACTATTATATGAGGCGTTGAGAAACAGAGTAGACCAACATCGCTAGATGTGATTTCGAGAAAAATGCTTTCCAAAATTTGCACACATTTTTGTCAAACTATTTTAGGCCAGCTGTGCCAGTGCCAGAAGTGACCAAGCTTCTTCAGTAAACATATGGTGATTAAGTTGGCAGTGTCAAAGTGGACCAAGTCACTTGATCGACTCTTCCACTGACAACTTGATATCCAAGATACGTTGGACCATCTGCTAAACTGGCTCTTATTGCTTGAATAGTTTCGATATTAATAAAATTCTTTACACTGTCAATAGATGGCAGGACATACAATCAGTGGCGTAGCCAGGGCGGTGGCTGAGATGCTCTGAATAACACAAATTTCGTACAGTTGGTTTCGCCTAGAATCTCTGAGAATTCAGCGATTAAATAAGGCTAAAGGGAATTATTTCTAGATCTATAAATCAAATTTTCAATAATATTTATGTACAAATATATAATTCACAAAAAAATGAGGAAAATACATATAGTATAAATGAAATTAGGAATTTCTTCTGTCATCAGAAACGATACATTTCATTATTACAAAAGTTATGAATCGGAACCGAACGAAAAGATGATAAAAACGTATAAATAATGTTCTCTGAACTTCTAGTCCTACATTATTATTTATCAATTAAATATCCAATATTTATTATACAGGTGGTTATCAAAATAATGGAAACACCCTAGATTTTGAAGTAATTCTTTATTAATATGGCGTAGGACCGCCTTTGGCATGTAATACAGCTTGGATTCGCCTGGGAATCGAATCATACAAATTCTGAATAGTGTTTAGAGGAATATTGTACCATTCTTCATGGAGATATTGTGAAAGTTCCGTGAGAGATGCCGGTGGAGGATATCGATTCCGGATTGAAAGCTCTAAAATAGACCACAACGGTTCGATTATGTTGAGGTCTGGGGACTGTGCGGGCCAATGTAGATGTTCCACCTCATCCTCATGTTCATCAAACCATGATTGGACAACTCTGGCTGCATGAATAGGGGCATTATCATCCTGGAAAATTCCATCTCCTGCAGGAAACAAAATTTGCATCATGGGATGAACCTGGTCAGCTAAAACTTCTCTATACTTCTCCCCAGTGATCCTTCCTTTCAGGGTTACGATTGGACCAGCAGAAAACCATGACACGGCTGCCCATACCATGACCCATCCACCTCCATGCTTGACAGTTGGACGGAGGCAATCAGGATCATACGCTTGTGCAGGTGTTCTCCAAACATGTACCCGTCCTATTGTGGGGAAAAGTGTGAAAGATGATTCGTCTGACCATTTAACAGTCTTCCACTTATCAATCGACCAGGTTTTGTGGTTGTGGCACCACTCTACACGACGTTTGGCAGTATCATCTGTGACAAGTGGCTTGGGAATTGCTGTTCTGCCGTAAATGTTCTCTTTATGAAGGTATCTCCGAACTGTAATTGTTGACACTGGAGAATCCAGATGCTGATTGAGCTCTGCGGTCACTTTGGCTGCAGTTGTTTTCTTTTTAGACATTACAATCCGCTTCAATACCCGTCGGTCTCTTTCACTCAGCTTCTCCTTCCGTCCACTATTTTGCTTTGCTGAGCTTGTCTTTCCGCGCTGTGTGTATGCTGTCATGACTTTAGACACCGTACCTCTAGAAACGCCTATAAGTTGGGATGTTTCGGTCACCGTTGCTCCAGCTAGTCGGGCTCCTACAATTTGGCCTCTTTGAAAATCTGTGAGGTCTGACATTTTACGCTTCTGACAAAAAAAATCGAAACGTAAACAACTCTTCTAGAGCTCTCTCATACTACCTAATACATGTACTTTTTATATTAAAAAAAATCTGGTAGCTAAGATTATATTTTAATGCTTACGAAGGGAATTCTTAAATGTCCCTTTCATTCACAAGTGTTTCCATTATTTTGATAACCACCTGTAGATTCATAGGACAAGAGTATAAAGAAACTATCGAACGAGTTATTTAAGTTTGTATGTCCAAAAAATATTAACAGCAACTTGAAAATTATTACTATATAATAAATTTCAATCAGATGATATTAATTCTATATTAAAAAAGTGTATCGTTTTCTTAAAAAAAAAAAAAAAAGATACAAAAAACACAGAAACATTGAAAAACATTTCAGATATATACAGAAACATTTCCGAAATATACAGGAAGGTTTCCGAAATACACAGAAAGGTTTTCTATATATGCAAAAATATTTCCTAAATATGCAGAAATATTTACGAAGTTTTCAGAAACATTTCCGAAATATACAGGTACGTTTCCGGATATCTAACCAAAATATACAAGACCGTTTCCGGATATCATTCCGAAATATACAGAAACGTTACTCTATTTACTGGGCCACATTGCTGCCCCACTAGATGGAGTAAGTTTCCGAGTTATTTATTTATTTTTTTTTACAGTGCACGAACATTAAAAAAATTAGGTTACATTATGGTCTATGGGGAAAAATCGTTTGCGGTGTATTTTAATGATTTTACAAACATAATGAAACTGATATGAATTTCTGACAAAATACACCTTTAAAATGGGAAAAATCTGTCAAATGAGAAAAAAAAATTATATTTTATGTATATTTAAAAACAAAAGTAGAATGATCATAAATATCATTCCAATACCCTTCGTTCGCATTCTCAACATGGTCACACGTGCCCTAAACTTACTTACAAAACTAAGGTAAACAATGTTGTTATAATAACACTAGTAGCTTGTCATTCACGATAACAACAAAAATTTAAATTTACGTGAATTGTTTGACATTACTAAATACGAAACAGATTAATTTGTCTCTAGTACTCTATTTCGTTCTTTTCGATAAGGGATAAAAATATTTTTTTATTTTATTTTTGCGATTTCCTTCGCTAGCTGAATCGTGGCGTAACCTTGGAGATCTATGATAAAGCGTCAAAATTGTCAGTTCAGGATTGTCAGCAAAAATTGCTAAATAATTTTTATCCAATTTTACTACTAGGCTATTCCAGCATGTTACAAAAACCTACGAAATGGCTATAGTAACAAGAAGGAAGAATCACGTAATATTCATTGATTTTTGAACCATACTAAAGCTTTGTTTAAAGGACTCGATGAATACGCTCACACAATTAAATTTAAAAAAAAATAATAATAATTTTGAAACTTAGAAACTCTTTTTAATGACAATTCAGTTAAGAAGCTAACTTCACTCACGTGAAAACACCCGCTCGCTAATGTTAATCCTGTGGGACAGTTATTTTATAATATCTCGTTTGCATTTCAATATTTTTAAAATGATTTTTCTTTGTATCTCAGGTCGATCGCTACGCAGGCCCTTTTTTACTTTTTCGATTTTGTTTGAAGATTTTTTTTAATGATGATTCTTTCACTTTCGAAACCGGTTCCGAAAGTGAAAGTATGCTAATAAAAAATGCCTGCAAACAAAATCGAAATATTTAAAAAAGGATCTGCGTAGCGATCGACCTGAGCTATCCAATTCAAAAAAATCATTTAAAAATATTGAAATGCAAACAAGATATTATAAAATAACTGTCCCATAGGATTAACAATAGTGAGGGGGGGTTTACGCGTGAGTGAAGTAGCTTCTTGGGGTGATTCTCAAATGAATTGCGCTCAACAACTCTAAACTTCCTGATACATTTTCTGACTCATTTTTAAACGCAAAGACATAAAATTGGCAGTCCTGATTATTGAATCGATTCGGAATCGAAATGAGTTTTCCAGCTTTTGATAAAAAAATTACTTATCGAGTTATAAGCAATTCGTATATGTGAAAACACATTTTTAGCATTTTTCGTGCTGCGGCGTCGGAAATTCAGTTCAAAACAACGACTTTGATAGTTTTTTCTGAAAGATCCTCAACCTTTACCAAAAAATGAAAAACGTGTTTCGATTGCAAAGTTTCTGATTAAGAACACCTGCCAATTCCATGTGCGTTTGCGAACAAAAATAAATTAAAAAATATGTCATAAAGTATCCAGTTTGATTTGAGAACAGACATAAAGAATGCTCCATATACTTACGCCATAAAAGTGTATTCTTTTCACGCCTTTGTTAGCACATTATATATATTTATTTTTACTTAAGGGTGTATTCAAATCCAAACAGCTTATTTTGAGACACATTTGTAAATTCATTTTTGCTCTAAAATGCATCCAATTGGCAGGTTCTCGTATTCAGAAACTTTATAATGTCCCCACTGTCTCGATTTTTTCATAAAGGCAGAATATATTTCAAAAAATGCTGTCAAAGTGGACATTTTGAACCGAATTTCCCAACGCGATAGCGCTTGAAACAACAAAAAAAATGATCGTACTTTTTTAAATAATTGCCTGTAAATCAATTTCTAATTAATTGAACGAAAAATAAAAACATGGGGCCCTTATAAATGTCTTTATAAATCACGCCGCCAAGTTTCCTGTTGTTACTTTTAAAAATGAGTCTGGGAATGTGTCTCAAAATTTTGTGTTGTTGAGCGTGGAAAAATATTTTTTTTTGAATACCGCCTTAAACTAGGCAATCCAACTCTGGGTACCCTTTTAAATATGCTAATATATTACCCGGTGTACAGAACGTAGATGAAAGTTGTTTTTAATTGAAAATTCTAATATATATATATTTAATTTAGTAATTCTATTAGATTGCCCCCTCCCCTCCCCCCCCCACTACACCAAAAATAAATTTTGGTGTTAACTGCATGCCAGCAGTCCATCTGGATTAAATTTCGTTTGGCAACACAGTTATGGAATATTGCAAGGAAATAAACAAATGCTGAATCAATTACATTGTTTGAAGCGCAAACGTGTTAATCTTCCGTAATTCGGTTGCACTCCGTATTTTTTTTTTTTTTTTTTTTTTTTTTTTTTTTTTTTTTTTTCTTGAATCTTGCTTGAATCTTTTTTAAACTATGGAAAAATCAGAAAAATTGAGATACAGTTTTCAAACAAATTGCATTTGAAAATACACCCCCCCCCCCCTATTCGACGGTATAACAATTAAAGGTGTGCTATAGTTAGATGTTAAAAAAATTGCAATAAAAGTGAAATTTATTGGTTAGGATGTTGAACTCGTCAGCGTTACTCACGGACCTGTTTTTGCTTTACATTTAAGAGATAGACATTTAATACTACAAAAAATATTTTAACACGTAAAGCTATTACAAAAATAAATGATCTAAAGAAAAATCAATAAATAACAAAAGGAAAAGATAATGAAAAACAAACATTAAGTGAAGGAAAAATTTTAATGTAGCAACACCATAATCAAACGTGAACTAATCAAAAGTTTAAAATTTTTCTTTTAATAATTTTCAGGATTCTACATGACAGCTGCGAACTTTTACGTTTTTTTGTTGCCACTATTTTTGAATAATAAACTTTTTTAATCGCAGATATCTGCGATTGTGCATGTAATACACGCATGATTTTGATGTATACTTACATGTAACATATGTACTTTAATCACAGTGTTAAAATTCAACATTTGTCTAAAAAAATAAATACTGTGTAATTAGGTCAAATTATGGGAATAAAAGAGTAACTTAACTTTATTAAAAGTGTATAAATTAATTGCGTATGTGCTCATATATTCCATGTGAAGAATTTTTAATGGTACAAGACACTCTCAAATTGTAACTAAGAGTTTGACTAGCCCTGCACATGGGTAATATTCTTGCTCTACTTGCAAGAAATTAATTTACTTTCTTTGTATCGATATTAAAAATTAATGCATTATCGTTATGTTTATATGCACAGTATATTAGTTGTAGATATATAAATATGACGTATATTTGTCAGAAATAATTTAACATTCATCCTGTAATAGTAATACCAATAAACGGAATTATAGATATTCAAAAGACGTTACTTTTAGATGACCGGATAAAATTGTGTCAACAAATTGTTGACGTACACGAATAATCTGCGAATAAATAAAGCACAGCTGATTGTTCAAATGAAAACAAAAATAACTCGCATTAATTGTTTTGCGTTGCTGGTTACAAGTAAAAAAATTGCACTAGAAAAACTAGTTTAAACTTTGATCAAAAGTAAGTCGAATATGGGCTCTTTTAATTCGAATCCAAATGAAAATTCAAGTTAAACATTTTTGGAAGTGATTTTATTTTATTTATTTATTTATTTATTTAACAAATTTGGTCGATGTATTTCCTTTACAAACAGGGTTTGCCATAAGAAAAATTCAACTGGTGCAATGCACGCAGAATGAAAGACTTTTAATTTTAAGATTTAAAAACAAAAAAAGAGAGCCTGAAAAAGTTTTTTATCGGGGCCGTCAACTAGTCTCTCATGTTTATATGAAATCATAATGATTATAAAAAATTTCTTTTTGTAACTTAAAAAAAAAAATAAATAAACGCCTCAATTTTTTTCTGTAAAGAAAACGCCAGCCCTGAATAGTCTCTTACTTCCTTTTAAAAGTCCATATTTCACATGATCGCATAGTTTCACCAGAATCACTATCGCAGAGTTTCTTATGAAAAGCAAATTGAAATTAGCTTTTTCTTTTTTGGTTTACAAATAATTTTGAAAAACTAGTTCAAATTTTGATCGAAAATTAATGAACATTAGAAAAGTGTAAACCAGAATAGTTCTTCTGCAACGGAAAATTCAAGCCAAACAATGACTTTTGAAAGTCTTTTTTTTTTTTTTTTTTTTTTTTTTTTTATAATTTTTTAATATTTACTTCCTTTAGAAGCCGCTGATCTTCAGAAGTTTCTGAACTTTTCTTTCCAGAACTATTTCATAGTTTATTATGAAAAGCAAATTGAATTTAGCTTATCATTTTTGTTGTTCTTGTTATAAGTGAAATAATTAAATTCTTGAAAAAGCGAATTTAAATTTTGATTGAAATTTAATCAAATTTAGACTAGTTAAATACGAATCAAAATACTTTAAAAGTTCAAAGGATTTATTTTAAACGCTTCAGGACAGGCTTCATTTAACGACATTTCAACTTTTAATACCAGTAATTCCGTATATTTTTTTTCGCCCAATTTAATCCAAGTATTATACGATTAGACAAGGCAAAGATTACGACTAAAATATTCTGTTTCTAAAAAATAAAAAAAAATACGTACCCTATATGGAACGTATAAGTGACCCACTTCCTGAAGGGGTTAAAGATTCTTTTAGTCTTTAAAAAATAAAAATTTTAACCAAACATTAGTTTTACGAAGTTATTTATTTTTGTTTTAATTCTATAATTTATTGTACAAAGCTTCTCATTCTTTTTGATAAGCATTTAGGTATCATGGTGCTATCACACTATGGCTTTTAAAAAAGTAAATTGTAATTAATTTTGTATCCCCAAACTCTCAGTGTAAACGAGCATTTAAAACTAACAAGGAACTTTGTAGAATATACCATATACAATTATATCAAAGTTTAAAAATACTTGAAAAAGTACAGTGCAGTCAAAATATAAAAAAAAATAATTGTTCTTAGGCAATTATATTTCAAATTCGTAGCATAAAAATATTTCAGTTACAGTTTAATTTGAGAGGAACTACCTGGAGGAATTTCCAATTGTTTTATAACATTTATCTCAAAGTAATTATGCGCAGAATTTTTTCGCTACAAGTAATATTTAATCGAATATTTTAAAATTTATACAATTTACAAGTTTGTTGAATAAAATGTTTCGTGAATGTAAACTGTAGTCGGTAGCAGAAAAATTGGCAAACATAAAAATAAAAATAACTTTTGTTAGGGAAACATTTATTGTAACAAAACGTTATGATGATGTAATTAACAAATCATCATATATCATTAATTATTCCCTAATTAAAAGTAAATTTCTTCTTTTACAAATATATATTTAATTAAAGCTTCCTTCCTTTTTAAAATATATTATTCAATTCATCCTTTTACAGCTAATAAATATCATTCTTTTTAATGCTTACTAGATTTTCAGCCGTTAATAAATTAATTTTAAAAAAATCAACATTGTCATCCTAAAATTCATTAACAATGCAATTGCATCCTTTTCTTTCCGTTAACGAATAACTAAAAATATGTTCTTTGGTCATTTGCCTTTTTTCCACAGTAATCTAAACACTTATTATTAACGCTCAGATCAGTAGTCATTATAAGTGACTGTTTCACCCGTAAGTATGCATCTTGTCTTCATGCCATTGAATGCATTACTGTCTCCATTTTTACTTCTAAATATAAATTTCCCAGCGCTTAAGAGGCTACTTCACTCAGACGAAAACACCCGGTCGCCAATGTTAATCCTATGGAGGAAATTTTTGAAGATATCTCGTTCGCATTTCAATATTTTTAAATGATTTTTTTTTTTTTTTTTTTTGCATTGGATAGCTGAAGTCAATCTCTATGCACGCTCATTTCTACTTTTTTGATTTTGATTACAAGTTTTTTTTTTGTTTTTTTGTTTTTTATTGAGGATACTTTCACTTTCAAAACCGGTTCCGAAAGTGAAAGTATCTTAATAAAAAAAACTTGTAATCAAAATCAAAAAAGTAGAAATGAGCGTGCATAGAGATTGACTTCAGCTATCCAATGCAAAAAAAATCATTTAAAAATATTGAAATGCGAACGAGATATCTTCAAAAATTTCCTCCATAGGATTAACATAGCGAGCGGGAGTTTTCGTCTGAGTGAAGTAGCCTCTTAACATTGGTATTGAATGTGTACGTTAAAATTTCAGTTACGCCAATTAATAAATTGCTTGAAAAATTTACGTTAAATGTCTTATCTGTTAAGGTTATAAATATCAGAGGTTTTCTCTTTGGTTTCATACGTCGTATTTGATGTACACAATGAGTCATGAACTAGCAGAAACTTTACTACAATCTTAAATTATTTTGTTTAAGAAACTCTAATTTACAATATGTATATATATATTGCTCATATTGCCCATCAATCCACAACGGATAATTTGCTAAATTTTAAGACTACTGAACGCTGAGAAGTTTAGGAGGCATTTGCACCAAACGCAGTCGATCAGCAGCATGCAATATGTTATTCTGTAATTATTTAGCAGTTGGCTAAGTGTCTACATCCTATTTAAAACGTTTCATTTTTCAATTACAGGTTCTAAAGGGTATCGCTGTTTCCACACTAGCCTCTTTTTTTGGCTACTGGACCAGCCATAAGCTGCGATCACACGTACTATCGTATCATAGGAAATATAAGCTATTTCCTCATAAACGTGTGTTTCAACAGGAAAACTGTCGAAAACACATTATGTGATAGTTTACATTTCTAAACTTCATCATTAACTTATCGTTGCTTGTATCGCCTAAGACCAGAAACCGGCTCAAATTAAAGAAATCAGAGAGCTCAAGAAATATTTCTTCTCAGTTCTCTGAATGCTACTTCTCACTACTCTTTAAAACGTATAATAGTGATTATTCGCCGTATTTTCCTTCCGTTTGGTCTTAAAAATAACCCGACTCACAGCGCGAAATCGCCGATCCAAACAAGTGAGAGGTAATAGCATATGTTAGAGATCGTACGATATTACGTGTGATAAAAACTTAATACCGCGTTTTCTTAAGTATTGGAGTCTGTTTTGTGCTTTTATTATCATAACTTTTGGAATGTAACTATATCCTTATAACAAAACTCCTACATTTACGAAAATTTAATTACTGTACGTTGTCATTAATTTTTCTTATATTGTGTATTTCATTCAAAGCAAAGTGGTAACTGCCATATTTATTTTAAAATTTTGATTTTTCTAGGAAAATAATTTTGGTCGCTTTATTTTATTTTATTTTATTTTATTTTATTGCTCCTTAGTCTAGAAACTGTGAAAATATTTGCAAAGTTTTCAGATACTTATCTTTTTGAAAATCAAACATTCCTATCCTATCATACAAATCTTTCCTGTTTTCTTCATTGCCATTGCATGTTTACTTGAGTAAATATTTACGAAGGCGTTAGTTATAAACATGCTACCTATGATTATAGAATATTATAAATTTGAATGTAATCAATCGGACATCATCTTCTTACATACTCATTCTGTGTTAATTGGTAGATTTTGTCGTGATCCGTATTAATTAATAAAACATAGACGAGCTCGTTTGGGGATCTGACTTTTATTCCTTCTTTAGTTTCATATTAGTCCTTTTAACCCAGGCCCGAAGTCTTGAGAATCGTGATTATTATTAAGACTTCAATTTTTTGCGGGAAAAGCTTCTTTTCCGTCCTGCACGCTGTTTTTATGAAAGTACTAATTTTTTCCAGTAGGGGACTAGGGTGGAGACAATGAGTTATCTTATTAATGATTGGATTAGGATCTTTTGATTGATATATGGGGTAGACCATTCAGACCTTCCCGGGAATAGCTCTTGCAGATCTAACCACAGAAAAGGAGAGTTGCGTTTACTTCAGCAATTATAATTTTAAAGTTAATTAGAATTTGCAGTCTGGAAGTAATAAATGCTGGACTGAGAAACAAACTTAACAGGGTCAAATTTAGTTGTGCGCATTAGTTTTTACAGTTAGAAAAATAATCTGGGAATTGAAATTGAAATTTTGAATTTTAAAATATTTTATCTTATTATCCTTTCGTAATCTTTACGAAAATTAAATAACTGCACGCTGTCTCATTAACTTTTCTTCTGTCGTATTTTTCAATAATCAAAGCAAAGAAGTAACTGCCATACTTAATTTAAAAAATTTAATTTTTGAATACAAAGGATTTTGGCTATTTTCTTTACACTCTATTACAAACTGATGTCCCCTGATATATCCCTAGTTCACGCTATTAAAATGTTTTAAAAGTTTCCGATACTTATCTTTTTGTAAATCAAAGATTCCTATCATACAGATCTTTCCTGTTTTCTTCATTACACGTTTACTCAAGTCACAGAGCACAGAGGTAGATGTCTCTGTGCCTCTCATGCAGAACCGCTCTTTTCTACCTACTTGCAAAGAATTTTGTGTATTTATTTACTTCCTAGTACCAACTGGTGTCCCCTGATATATCCCTAGTGTAAGCTGTAGAAATGTTTGTTAAGTTCCCCGATACTTTATCTTTTTGTAAATCAAACATTCCTATCATACAAATCTTTCCTGTTTTCTTCATTACATGTGTACTTAAGTAAATATTTATGAAGGCGTTAGTTATCAAACATGTTACTAATGATTAGAATATTATATATTTGTATATATGTATACCAATGGATCGTTAAAATATAGGATGGTCTTTTATGACAAAAAGTTGTTTTACTCTATTTATAAATGTAAATAATGTAAATGTCTGCATCTAAAAGTAAATATTTTTGCACTAAATAACGTTATTATCTATAAAAGTTGATAAAAAGAAAAGAGACGTTATCATTTCCACATAAATTTATAATCCATAAACAAATAAGAATATTGTTCTCGTTTTTTGTTATTTTATATCACTTCTGAAAGCCATATTCTCTCTCCTCGTTAAACATGTAAATATTTGTTGTTAGAAAACTACAATTATATATCTGTTGAAAAAACATACCAAAATAACATTTAAGTTATTCTTAATGAGTAAAAGCTTATATCGCAATGTGTATATATAATTATCAGAGCTTTATTTTAGCGATTTAATGTTTACACAAATATATTGTTGATCAAATGTTCCTTATTTCTAAACTGTTGTTTTGTATGAAAATATGCTTTTTACATATCGAAAGTTTCTATTTTGAAAAACTATTTTGAGAATGTATATTTTTATTCATTTATTTTTACTTTCTTATGAATTATCACTGCAGTTGAAATGAGTCAAAACGGTACTTTTTCTTCCATGTTCTTTTTTTTTTTATCTCTCGCACTTTATTTATTTTATCTCACGGAACTGCCAAACTTTGGCAAAGTCCCTTTTGAACTTTTATTTTTACTAAAAAAAAAGCACATACTGAGAACACAAATAAAAAATACACAATGCAGAAAACTATACATAAGAAAACAATATAAAGTATACAAAATATACAAACATTTTAGGAAGGACTTGTCAAAAGTTCCATATTTGAGGATATAAATGCTCAAGGCCTGATTGGGCAAATGAGCTTTGGCACTGGGAACTTTCCAAATTTGGTATACAATTTACTATTTACGTAAAGCTGATATTTTAAATCTATTGCATATCATTGTACTGATTATATATCAATATGTTGTACTTTAATACTGTACAATAAAATTAAAAGCAAAAAATATATTTATCTAAATATGTATTTATATATTCCTACATGTATTTTAAGGCATAGAAAATGTTTAATTTTTCAGAAGATGTGCCCCGAATAAATATCAGCCCTGGGCTCCACTTTGGCTTGATCAGATCCTGCTTCTGCAAGGTCAGTGCTTTGAACTATTCTATTTTAAGAAAGCATGGCTTACCTAAATTTAATTTAATGCAATGAGATCAATGCTAAGAATTAGGATTGCTTATGTGGTAATTTAAAGTCAAATAATAATTTAAATACCTTATGATCGGGATCAAAAATAAATGAACCCATAGACGCACAAAGAAAAATCTCAGTAATCACTCCTGTATATATATCCCCTTAAAAAATCACATGCAGTAAAGAACAGATTTCACGGTTGAAGTAATAAAATTTATCTGTATCTGACCAGTCTTAGTCTTATTCCGTCTGTTTTACAGTCTTTAGGGAAATAATTGCAGTTATAGTAAAATTAGAGTATTTTGCTAAAGATGAGCACAACCAATTATTGACAATGGCCACAATTTTTTAAACATCCATTTTTCAGTCACGGTACAAAGTGTGAGATATAATCTATTGGCTGTCTCAGGATTTGAAACATTTCTTGTGCGATTTCAAAATGTTTGCTTCTTATATCGGAGTTTCTCGATGAAACTGAGTTTTCTGTAATGCATTTTCATATTAAACCAACTATTCTATTTCTCTTTTCTCTTCAAAACCAGGTTCTTTTAACATCGAGTTTGCTATAAACGAGTTTGGCGTTATTCAATGTTTAAAGAATACAATGAAACTCTAGTTATTAGGAATAATGTGTTCTGAGTGCAATCCTGATATGCAATAATTTGGATAATTGGAACAGTCATCAGAAAAAGGTATGTTACGAAATAAAAATTTCTCTAAAATCATTTATGTTTGACCCATTAAGAACAGAATTACTTTTCTCTTTAAAATGCAAAAATTGCATTTCATAACACGTTTCCAGAATCGTCTCATTTTATCAGAGAGCTTCTGACATTAAATAAAGCGAATATTTCTCCTAAAAAATACTGGTATTCAAATAACCAAATTGTTTGCAACTATTTCGAGACCATATGGTACGGCTAGATCTTGACGGGTTAACAAAAATGAAGAACAATGCATATTGAAGATAACATCCCTTTCATTACTAACAGTTAAGAAAGTACTTGCATACGTAGTATAGAGATGTTCTTTGACCATGTCTAAGAAAGTTAAATGTTTTGCCGTAGACCGTAAATACCAATTTACAATTATCCACGTATACAGACTTCGAAAATGTCAATTAAACATAAATTTTAACGATGGCTTAATTAGGAATTTCAGGGAAATTACACTTTTACGAACAAATACATACCGTTCGCATTTCAATAATTTTATGCATTTATTTTCCTTATATCGATCGATATATTTCAAGATCCGGTCATGGCCTAATGCATATTATAAATAACACCCCCTTTATTACTAACAGTTAAGAAGATACTTGCATATATAGTATAGAGATGTTATTTGCCCATGTCTAAGAAAGCTAAATGTTTTGCCGTAGACCGTAAATACCGAATTACAATTATCCAGATACAGACTTCGAAAATGTCAATTAAACATAAATTTAAACGATGGCTTAATTGGGAATTTCAGGGAAATTACACTTTTACGAACACATTCATACCGTTCGCATTTCAAAAATTTTTATGCATTTCTTTTCCCTATATCGATCGAGATATTTCAAGATCCGGTCATCCCGGAGACTTGGAGTTCGGATAATTGGTGTTTATTGTATTTCGCATGGTTACTGATTAAAATAATTGATTTTCACCGAAATCCAGATTCCCCACTGCTCAAGAATATGGAACACCTCTAATCTGAACAATCTCAATGCTTCTTTTGTGAATTCCGTCCGAATAATGGAATTTTTCATTTGGATGGCGATCTCGTGTAATCCACAACTCTGGCTACCATTTCAATACCAATCCTGCTAACAATTCCGAAGAATGACAAGTGAATGGCCACATTCCCGTTGTTGCCCCGTCTTTAATCCTGACATTCAAACTCGCTGGAAATGTCCACTTCAATACTTCTGTGGGGCCAAGCTTCGTTAAGTCGCTGAGCTAGGGAGGGAATAAAGAAAGACGATGGCTTTTTCTGACGCATCGATAATTCACGAAGTTAATCAACAGTGGCATCAAAATGGCCGCCGAGGCAACTGAGGGACACATAAAGGGGGGAATGAGTACTGAAAGAGAAAGAAATATCCCTTCGCATTTTAGGTGTGACTCAAAATAGAATGAAGTCGAAGAAACATTAGCAATATCAGAGAGCTGATTTAGTGGAAAACTCTGATGCATGTGGGGATGTTACTGCGTCTGATATTTTTACCGCTTCATTGGAGACTAAATATCGTTAATATATTTAAAAGTTAAACAATAATTCTATAAAACAAAAGCTATTTCACAGTTGTTGTTTTTTGTAACATATCTGTATGCGTTTTCTTTTGTACTTTTGTGATTGTGAGTATTTTGATATAAATTTGGAAAATAAATATGATAGCAAAAAAACAAAACAAAAAAAAACTGATAATAAAATAATTGCGACTAAAAATGATTGGTCCCTGAACATCAGCTGATTTAAACAAAATTAAATAGCAGTACTTTAAACAAAAGGTATTTCGAAGCTTTACTTTTTTGGTAACATATATCTGTATGCGTTTTCTTTTGTACTTTTGTAATTGTCAGTATTTTGACATAAATCTGGAAGATAAATATGATAGCCAAAACACAAAAACAAAAAAAACTGATAATAAAATAATTGCGACTAAAAATGATTGGTCCCTGAACATCAGTTGATATAAACAAAATTAAATAGCAGTACTTTAAACAAAAGGTATTTCGAAGCTTTACTTTTTTGGTAACATATCTGTATGCGTTTTCTTTTGTACTTTTGTGATTGTCATCATTTTGACAGAAATTTGGAAGATAAATATGATAACCAAAAGACAAAAACAAATAAATAACTAATAATAAAATAATTGCGACTAAAAATGATTGGTCACTAAACATCAGTTAATTTAAACAAAATTAAATAGCAGTACTTTAAACAAAGGGTATTTCAAAGCTTTACTTTTTTGGTAACATATCTGTATGCGTTTTCTTTTGTACTTTTGTGATTTTCATTATTTTGACATAAATTTGGAAGATAAATATGATAGCCAAAAGACAAAAACAAATAAGTAACTGATAATAAAATAATTGCAACTAAAAATGATTGGTCACTAAACATCAGTTAATTTAAACAAAATTAAATAGCAGTACTTTAAAACAAAAGGAAGAATTTCAAAGCTTTTCTTTTTTGGTAACATATTTATATGCGTTTTCTTTTGTATTTTTGTGACTCTCATTATTTTCATATAAAATAGGAATGTAGATATGATAACCAAAAATAACTGATAATAAAATAATTGCGACTGAAATGATTGGATACTAAACATCAGTTAATTTAAACAAAATTAAACAGCCGTACTTTAAAACAAAAACTATTGCAAAGCTTTGCTATTTTGGTAACATATTTATGTGCGATTTGTTATGCATTTTTGTAAGTATATTATTATTTTTACATAATTAGAAAAATGTAATAGCCAAAAATGAAAATACATAATTGATAGAAAACTAGGCGTTGGAAATCATTAAGAGACTAAAATACCAATAATTTGTATATATGCAAAAGTTAAATACCTTTACTTTAAAACAAAAGCAATTTCAAAAATCCACTTTTTTAGTAATAGTAAGATGGAAATATGACAGTTTAAATGGAAATACGTTGCACATTTACTTCAAAAATACCTAATTTTGAAGTCACGAATCTGGAATTTAACTCTTTAAAAAGAAAAATTAAAAAAAAAATAAGATTACCGATTTTTAATCTAAAAATGATTTTACGCGTATTACAAAGGCTGTTAAAAAAGTTCATCACAGAATCGGGTAGGAAAGAGATATATCAGGCACTGGCTATTTTCGGCATACGTTGAACATCTTCTTGGATGATTTTATCACAAAAATAAGCCGAAATTTTATTTCACTGGTTTATAGCTATCAGGGCGCTACAGTCGTTTTTGCTTAATAAAACTTAAAAACTGGGACATCCATATTATAAAGAATACTGATCATTATTATTTTAAGCATTACAAACGACCAACCCAAAACCGAAATTAGAACCTGCATTTTCTAACTACTGGTCAGCATCCTAATCACTTGTTAAACATTTTACTTTCCGTCAAAGAAATCTTTCCCACGTAAAAATCGTATAAATTAATCCTATGACACAGACAGTCTCATAGAATTAATCTCGGAAATTTCGAATGTCAGCCGGGGTTTCACTGGTTACCTATTTCAATTCGCTATTTCGAAACAATAATCTTCATGGTAGATTTCGGTTGCAAGTGTTGTAGAAGTATAACACGAATATTATTGTTTGTACTGGAATTGAAAAATCGCTCCAAAAGTGATCACTGTTATGAGCTCCTTATATTAATAAAATGTGACCCTGCTGGACTGATGATACTTCAATGGAAATAAATCGTGATACATTTCAATCAGAGATGCAGATAGAATAATCTGCTATGCTTTCTTTGTGTTTAGTTGTATTATTTTAAAAGTGGATTATTACCACGCTGTAAAAAATCTGAGTAATGTTCTGACGTTTACTGTGTAACATTCCCGGGTTTTCTCGGATTATTTCTGCTGATCAGAGAATACCGAGAAATCTGGTGTAACATCTTCCACAATGTTGTGTAATTTTCGGAATACTTGAGAAAGTGGAATTTACTGATCAACTGGTAAACGTTCCATATGTTTTGTGTGTAACATTCCTTAGTTTTCTCAGGTATACTTTTGAACTTTTGCGTAACTTTTCGGAATTATTGTAAAAGAGAAATTATCGGTGATCTGTGTAAAGTTGCATATGTTTTGTGTGTAAGTGACTTGTGTAAGTTTCCTGGCATTTCTTTGGTGAAATTTCTGGTAAATCCTGTGGCAGAAAGGTGCCACAGGTTTTCTCAGCAACTTTACACCAAATTTTTTACAGTGCACAAAGACGTGGATTATTTTTAATGATTCGTGAATAATACTTGCTAAAGTATAGCTTGATGCAAAAGTTCTACAACACAATTTGAAACATGGGTTTTGAGCATATAATGATATTTTAAAATTTAATTTTATAAATTATGCACCATTTAAGAAACATTGTTGAAAGATAAAGATTATTACAGTGATTTCTCAATATTCTTATTACATTAAAATTTCATTTTGTGAGATTTAAAAAAAAAAATCAATAATTTTATACGCATAGAAAACCGAAACAAAAGACTAGAAAAACGAAGAAAAACAAACACGAATAAATCACCATTTATCGACATTTGATAAAAACTAACACAATTAGAGGAATTTTAAAATGGAAACCCTTTTAAAACATACATTAGTAATAAACAGAACCGAATAAACATATATTCCAATTGCATAGAAGTTTGAAAAAATGATAATAGGGTAGATTTATCGTAATTCTCCTACCTGGAAAACGTTTACATTAGCGTTCAATAACTAAAATTTAAATCGTTAAAAGTAAACTGTTAAATTCCTCTAATGAAATGAGATTATAATGCACTTTAAGACAAAATTGTTTCATTTACTACTTCGATCTATTTTTAGTTCGAGAAACTCTTTTGAAACTTTGAGCTACAAAGTCATATTTCTAAGACTTATTCTCCCTTTTAGCTCATGTATACTCTTTACAAAGGACAGAAGCATACGACTTAGCTACTTCTTATGTTTCTAGCAATCAGCGTAAGTGGATGACAGTAAAAATTGGTCGTGTTACTCGAAGAATATAAGTTGTAGGGATATTTAAGTTACTAGACTGTGAAGACGAATATTTTATGGCTTATTACGGTATAAAACCCTTGTGCACTTTAAAAGCATAATGTTGACATAGAGTGGCGAGTACTGAAAGTGTACATTATTTCATATCCTGCATTTTTTTCTGCATCAAAGGAATTGAGAAATATTTGAAACTTTCAAACTTATTATTATTATGCTTATTATTGCGTAGGAGAACTGTTTTACATTTTTTCTTAGATTCTGAATTGTAGAAAGAGTTGTAAATAATTATAATTTTAAACTACTTTCTTTTTAACACTTTCCAACATAGTTAAAAAGTGTTTTTGAATTCGGTTTGTCTGTCTGTCCGTGCTCTAACTCTCGTAAATATACTCGGATTATCATGGAATTTTTATACATTATTGAATTTAACAATAGGATGTTCGGTATTGAAAATGAAGTGTGTAACATTAATAGTTCATTTACAGGGTCACACGAAAGAATTCAATTAAATTATGGTCTATCGGGAAAAATTGTTTGCGGCGGATTTTATGGATGTTACGATATTTCAAACATAATGAAATTAATATGCATTACTGAGGTGGACTACAGCATGTTTTCACCGGAGTATACAATTAGTAGCATTTATAGTTCAATTACAGGGACGTACAAAATAATTCCTTTACATTATGTTCTATGGGAAAAAATCATTTTTGGTGCATTTTGTACACGTTATGATACTTGAAAAATAGTGCAAAGTAAAAGGATCACTAAGGTTCAATACAACGTATTTTCTATGGATTATGGAATGCGTAAGATTTCTCATTCATGTACAGAGCAACAAGTGAGTTCGGTTAAAGGACTGACTATGACTATGATCGATAATTGCTAAAAGTACTGGAGAAGTACTTTTTTCCTCTTTAGCTCTGTCTTCTCTTGCTTTCCGCTGTGGTATACAATTTTTTGTAATTATTAGTGTATTACGTGTCGTTTACAATTTCGATAGATCATATACAGGGCTCTATGAAAGGCTTCGAATGTGGACAGGAATTGCTGGAAATGGATTTTTACTGAGTTATGTATTTTTTAAATTGCTTATTTAGGTATCTCATCTCATCGTAAGAAAAAATTTAATTTTCTAATAATATTCTGTTAGTGTTGGAAAGTGTTTCATAGTTTACGCCAGATGCATGATTTTTCGTTCTCGTTCTTTAATTTTTCGGGACGAGTGACGCATATATGCGTTTTCACAAGGTGCATACCTTCCTTCTTTTAAGTACCATTGTTTTCATATCGTAACCTTTGCCCTATTTAATTTCAGAAGTTCTGTGATTATATAGCACATAAATTACTATATGGAAAAAGCGGTATTCAGAAAATATCCTGAAAATTGGAGTGAGAGGGAGGTAAATCTGCCCAGACCAAATTTTTGATTAGGAGATTTTTCGGAGACTTAGTTTATATATTCTTAAAATTCCTGTATAAAAATATTTTAAATACATAATATCATAATTTTATCATAAAGCACAATGATTAAACTTGATATAGGCTTTTTTTAGATTTTTAAATGCCTTTTATTAATAACGCAATTATATCGTTTCAGTTTAAAAATGAAAAAGAAAGCTTATATAGGGTTAAGAATATAATTAAAGGCAATTAAATTAAAAATTGAAATAAATTAATTAAATTTAATTTGATCACGGTGCATAGGCGTATTTTGTATCTTTAAATATATTATAGGGGATCCAATCCTGGCTTCTCGCGTTACAGAATATATGTGAAAACCCTTTATCTTTTATTCAGAACTCTAATACATTTCTTACATTTAATCAGGGCCTGATTACCGCACATGCCAACTAGGCCGCGGCCTAGAGCCAATTAGAGACGGGGTCCGCAAAATAAGTAGAATGATGTAAAAAAAAAATTCTTCTACAAAAATTTTTATTTCAATCATCGATATCTCTAAGAAACATACTACTTCTATAAACGTCTTGCCTGTACTTTTCTGTTCTCTAAAATCAGCTTAAATTAGGAACGCTGTAGACAAAATATTTTTTTCTGGGACATTTTTTAAAGAAATATTTTACATTAAACTAGCATAGTATCAAACAACAAAAGAAGATTTACGTTAACCTAAGTTTCATGAGCATTTTTATAAAATGAGGGAAAATTTCCGAGTACTTTCCAAAAACATTTCTAGTTTTCTGTAAAACATATTTTGTTCCGTGGTGGTGGGGGGTAAAAATCTGCTAGGCCTTGGGCCCCGGACAATCTGCATTTAATATATGTTTTGCCGCACTTACAGGACCAAAAGGCATTTTTGTATGAAAAATATCAATTATGTATTCAAATAAAGTTTTGAAATGTATTAAAAGCGATACTTTCGTATTAGCCGTATGCCATGAGTTTGTCAAGAAATCGCCAAAGATTTCGATGCTTACAGCAGCCTTTTTTATTCTGATAATTTCACTGCTTTAAGTGCACAATTCAATTACATATCTTTTAAATTTTTGTTCTATTTATTTATTGATGTTGTTTTAATTTCGTTATGGTATATTAGCCGGAAATAAACGCTGAACTATTTATATTGTCTTAAGTGCAAACGAGTTTATTTTTCGTAATCGGGCGGCGCGCGATATAGATAGATTAAAAAAATTATGCTTAAAAATTATCATAAAAACCATAAACAATCAATAAATGGAGAAACAGTTTTCAAATAAATTGCATTTTAAAGAACAAATTTTCCCTATCTGAAGGAGTACAATTTAAAATTGTGCTAAGTTAAAAAAATTGCAATAAAAGAAAAGTTATTGGTCAGGTGTGTCCATCGTCAATATGACGTCAGAGTTACTCACGGACATGTTTTGCCTTATAACATAGATTCATATTTTCAATACATTTCGTCTTTGAATGAAAATTTTGATAGAAAAGACATGTTTAAAAGTTATGGGAAACTTAATAAACTAATGCCACGTAATACTGTAAACATGATTTGAAGTGATTATTAAGTTGCTATTATCTAAGTATTATTAACTAAGTATTATTATCTAAGTATTATTAACTAAGTATTATTATCTAAGTATTATTAACTAAGTATTATTATCTAAGAATGTTTGTCACTTCTGATAGCTAGACTTAACAGTCAGGCACTAAAAATGTGACAGCAACAAATTGTTAAAAATTTTAATCTGTTTTGACATGTAGCAATCAGCCTAAGTGGACGGCAATAAAAATTGGTCGTGTTACTCGAAGAATAAGTTGTAGGGATATTTAAGTTGCTAGACTGTGAGGACGAATATTTTATGGCTTATTACGACATTCAACCCCCCGCACTTTAAAAGCATAATGTTGACATAAAGTGGCAACTACTCAAAGTACGCACTATTTTATATCCTGCATTTTTTCTGCATCGGAACAATTCAGAAACCTTTCAAATTTTCGTATTTTTTTCTGTGTGAAAAAACTGATTTATTTAATTTTTCCTAGATTCTAAAATAGTTATAAGTATTTATAATTTTTAATTGTTTTCTTAAAAAAAAAAAAAAAAAAAAAGACTAAAACGTTAACTGAAAATTTTGTTAGAAAGTAGATATTTTAAAAAATATGGAAAATTTAATTACACTGTTAAAAATCCTGTCCATGAGATCCTGTGTTGAACCATAGATCCAAATATTGGAAAGAGATTTCACCATCTTATGGATGCAGCTACTGCAGCACCAAAAGTTGGTTTAAACCAGCACAAAAATTTTAACAGTGTAACACATCATTGTAAACAGGACTTTAGTGTTTATTAAATGACAATAAAATAATTTTAGATATTTATGACATTTATATAATTAACATTCAGTGACTAAAATGGTGACAAAAACAAGTGAATAAAAATGCTGGTCACTTATGACATATTTAAAATTAGCCTAAGTGGGTAACATCATGTACTGTGTGGCTGAGTTAACAAAGACTCTGGAACCGGTCTCGGCCCAGTCGTGTTGCCAGGGTAACTGGTCAGTCGACTTTATTTTAGGAAAGTCCGGCATTTTCTTTTCATGCCAATTTTCTCCCTTTATTCAATTGGTCATCCCGAGTATTATCGCAGTCTTTTGTCCTTCCGTTCCTACGGACGAAGTTCCCTCCCTACATGTTTTGGAACATTTAAAAACAGGAAACCTACTCAGAGTTTTTCTAATCAGAACCACACAGTACATGAATTTGAAGAATAAGCTATTGGGATACATAAAGTTACTAGACTGTGTGGACGAATATTTTATGACTTATTACGGAATTCAACCTCCATGCATTTTAAAAGCATATTGTTGACATAAAGTTGAGAGTACCGAAAGTATGCCTTACTTAATATCCTACATTGGTTCTGCATTTAAACAAACTTAGAAAGATTTCAAACTTTCAGAAAGTTTTTGATGTGTGAGAACTGTTTTATTTTTTCTTAAATTCTGTATTGGTGAAAACCGTTATAACCAAACACAACGTAAATGCATTGATTTCATAATTTAATCGTTACTAAAATAGGGTCAAATACAATATCAAAATTTTAAAACATTAAAACCATTTAAAAACACGGATGTCAAAAAACACCCTGCGCTGTCAGCTAAACGCTAGCCATCATCAGAGGAGTTAAAATGAGATGAAAACTGTAGCTGTAAAAAGAAGAACACGGGACAAGTAGCAAGGTCGGATCCATGAACAAAACAAGAACGTAAAATCATGCATCAAGCACAGATTATGAAACACTTTCCAACATAGCCAGAAAACTGTAACGAAACTTCAACGTTAAATAAGGTGAAAGAAGATATGTAAGTAAACAGTTTGGAAAACATATAACACATTGAAAAATACAGTTTTCGAAATTACCTTCCAGTGTCAAAAAAGTAGTCGAATTATTTTGTGCAGCTCTGTATATGATCAATAGATGTGGATATATAGTATGATAAAATTTAGTTCAGTTAGAATATTCACATTTAGCAATTTTCGCCAATCGATGGAAATGCACTCGAAATCTTTTGTACAGACCTGTATATTATCTGAAGACTTTTGTACACACCACCTATTAACCTAAAAGGTATTTTAAAACTCACTCGCAGGAATTACCAACCGTAAACGACAATGTATTTTTTTGGCATAGCCCTGTATATGAATTTATTTATATTCAACAAACTTCTATTAGTCTACTAAATATAGTTCAGCTTAAAAATGCGTAAACACAATTAAAAACTACCCTTAAGCAATTCACTCTCAGAGTCTGTAACATTTATGAATTCCCTTGTGTAGCCCTGTATATGATGAACCGAGTTTATAAACACACACGTGCTATGAAAAAAAAATTGTTAAACTTGAAAACGCAAACCAAAGTTGAAAACCCACTTATCATACATCATAGACTGTAAATATCGCACATGTACTGTAACCAATATCTTTTGTGTGTCCCTGTAAATAAACGCAATGCACGCAAGAGAGCAATTTACAGTGCACCTCAGTAGTGCATATAATTTTCATTATGTTTGAATAAGTGAAATATCACTAAATTACACTGCAGACGATTTTTCCCCATAGGACGATGTGTAAAATAGTTCTTTTGTTTGACCCTGTACATGAATAATAAATGCTTTGCACCCCATATTCTAAAAAAAAGCAGGTTTTAATGCGCTTCATAATTATATATCAATTTCATTATGTTTTAAATGACGTAGCGTCATCAAAATGCGCTTGAAACGATTATTCCCCATTGACCGTAATGTAACGGAAAAATTTTGACTGTCCCTGTAAAAAAACTATAAATGCTACACACTTCAGTTGAAATAGGGAACATGCTATAGATAACGATAATAACATATAAAAATTTCGGAGCAATCCGAGCATATTTACGGGAGTTAGAGCACGGACAGACGGCCATCCGGCCAGACGGCAGACAAACCGAAGTCATAAACACTTTTCAACTAGGTTGGAAAGTGTTAAAAACAATTTTAAATTGTGAAATCAATGTATTTACGTTGTGTATTTCAACCTATTACGGTGTTTATGTCGTTCAATGTATAGAATTTTCTATATGTAACAGTTATAAGCAATTATGCTTTTAATTTTTTTTCTTTAAAAAGTTTAATGTAACGTTTGTTAGAAAATAATCTATTTTAAAGTTATGGAAAATATCATAAACTAATACCTCTCTAACTGCACATAGCCAGTTGATGTAACGTTACTCTGATGTCCTAATGGTCGCTGTCACAACAGTTACCAAAAGGTGGCATCTTCATTTCGTCACATTATGATTCTCAGGTCACCGTCACTTCGTTATTACATTCAGAAATCCCCGTGATAAGTTTTTAGGTCATTTGCATCTCGTTACAAAATGGGATATGTTTATCGATTTCAGAATGGCTTCGATGCGGTTTGTTTTTCACGTCACACTACGAAAATGTGGGCGGTAACACTAGCATTTAAGTCACGAGGTAAAGATACTTTTTCATTTTGGTACCATTCGGGTGATAGTGTTATTACATCCTTGTCACTGTAAACATGATTTTTAGTGATTATTACATAACAATCTAAAATTATATGTAATGATAGCTATAATTAATACACACGTTTATATGCATATTCTTCCTATTCACCCGAAATGTACACCGATAGAAAGTAAACAAACTGTGAGATAGATATACACTTATTAGTAATTTACTTATTCGTAACAGGGTTCGTACGGATCAGGCAATTTTCCAGGAGTGTTACCAATATTTTTTTTTATAGAAAAAGAAAGCTATGCTAAACTCGCAAAACTTCACGTTCTTTTAAGAGGAGATTTTCTATAAGAAAATACTGGTACAGAAGAATTTGCTGGTCGCAAAATTCCAGGAGCCGTACGAACCCTGTAGTAATACACTTATCAAAATTTTACAAGTAATTTGATTATTGTACTTATTTATAAAACATGTTTCAACTGTTGTAAAATATTAAGCACATTATTTTAAAGTCTATTTCCCCTTTTTCCCGCTACATTTCTTAATTCTTGTAATATGAAAAATATTTATAATAAATATTATTAAATTTATTTAAAAAAATGCATTTTTATTAAATTATTATATTATTAAATTTATTTAAAGTAAAGGTGTCAATTGCCTAAAACATCTACATCAGCATCTATTAATATGATCTCTAAGTGTGAGTATTTGAGTGCATAAAACAATTTTCTCCTCCATTTCATTCAAAATTAATATTATATATCTAACACATTTGGGTAGAAGGTTGTCTGTCCTGCTTCTGCTCTCATAGAAAAAAATTGGATGTGCATTTTAGTCTGAAGAAGGAAAATGTTACCTTTTGAAACACATAGCTTTTATTTGTTTCAATGATGTTTTATACATTTATCAATTTTTTCAAAATCTTATTCTTTGAATCGCTAGGGAAATCTCTATTCCAATTTAAATTATTCCAAATATTTTAGACTAGACCAGTGGTATTCAGTCCCGCGGGCCGCAAAATAACCGCTTTTTTAAACAAAAATTTTCTCCTTATTTTATCGTAGAATTTCTGTTAGTAGATAAGAGCCAATATTACACTTCACAAATAGTGGGCTGAAAACGTTTTTTTTTTTTTTTTTTTTTTTGCAAAATTAGTGAGTACCATACTGCTTTAGACCAACAACCCTAACATCACAGACAGTTGATGTGACGTCACAAACTGTCACAGTCAGAACGTTGACTAAATTGTGTCATTAGATTCATTTTAACACAATTATTCAAATTGGTAAAGAAATCATATGAGTTGTAATATTCCAACTGGACGAAAAATGTTCGGGCCAGGATTCGAACCTGGGATCTCTTGGCTGAAGCTGCCATGCTCTACCAACTGAACTATCCCGGTCGAATCTGGAGGGCTGGATGAATTATGCCCTCCAGATTCGACCGGGATAGCTCAGTTGGTATGGCATGGCAGCTTCAGCCAAGAGATCCCAGGTTCAAATCCTGGCCCAGACATTTTTTGTCCAGTTGGAAAATTACAACTCATACAAAATGTGTCATTTTTATAAGTCCGTCATTTTGTTACTTCGCGGTAAAATCACCGTGACGGATTTTAGAATCATTCGCAACTCGTCACAAAATGGGACATGGCAATTTCACAATGGCATAACGAGTCATTCATTATGTCACGTAACGAAAATGTGACCAGTAAAAGTTATATTTGAATCACGGTGCTTTCACATTTTGGTCACATTTAGGTCACGAAGCTTTTAGAGAAATGGAACAGTGCTTGGACAATGTAATCTGTGTGTTCATACGTGTGAATGTCAATGCTTAACGAAATGAATATCCACACATGTTTAAAAATAGTTTCGTACCTGCTACAAATATATTTAAATTTATTTTTAAAATATATTTTTTAAGTTTATAACTGAAAATCAAACTAAAAAACAAACTAAAACTTTAATCAATATGCAATTTGAATTTATTTTCAAGTTAAAGAATTCCTACATGACAAACAAAACAAAGAAAAAAATAGAACAACGAACTCATTTTTCTTAAACGATTCATTAAGAAAATAGCACATAAAAATGTTATATTTCTTATTTTTAATTAATTTTTCAAGGAAAATAGAGATATATTATGGAGGAAAACTATTCGTTTAAATGTCACACACAACTTTTTTGTTTCTTTTTTTTTTTTAATTACCGTTTTAAATATTTGTCTACACTTCTAAAAGCGAAAACACAGCTGAAGCAAATTATTTAAATTAATTAAAGGTTCAATACAAATTGATATTAAGGATTTCATAAACATATGTTTTTAAATGCTAATATCATACGTATATCATTCTGTGTTAAAAAGCCACACACACTGCGGAACATAACTCACCAGCTGGAAGCTAGAGCTCCACGGGCGGCCGTGTTAAGCTTTGGTGGGAAAGAATAGTTCAACATAAACAGGAAATGTATAGTAACTCAAAACTGACACCAAGCAGAAGGTTTGTAAGTCGTTAATCCTTGATTATAACTGAAATAATGACATATTTATGATGCGCAGAGCTTCCACACTGAGTTTATCAATAACCGTAACGAGGTATCGCCTTGGGAAATCCTGAAAATGATCCGACAAATTTATGACGTTTTATGAAAAAACGTTTGAAACTGATACAACCCCCCCCCCCCCATCCTTCATACTTAGGTGTCAAAATAACTTAAAAGTTATGAAGCCTTGTAAGTCTTTAACTTCAGTATTGGGTGGGTTAAAAAATGAAATAATGAAATCTCAACATCAATTAATACCGAACTGGCAGCTTAGGCTTAAAAACAGCAATTTTAGCTTTAATTCTAGTTATATTCTAGAGGGGTTCTCTCCTTTTGAAAACACCTGCTCGCTAATGTTAATCCAATGGGGCATTATTTTTCTAATATCTCGTTTGAATTTGAATATTTTGAAACGATTTTTTTTTTTTTTTTTTTTTTTTTTTGCAATCGGTTTCGAAAGAGAAAGTATCTCCCCCCCCCAAAAAACCGCAAAGAAAATCGAAAAAGTAATCAACGGCAAAAATAGAGATTGATTTCTGCTATCCAATGCAAAAAAATCGTTTCAAAATATTCAAATGCAAACGAGATATTAGAAAAATAATACCCCATTGGATTAACATTAGCAAGTGGGTGTTTTCAAGTGCGTGAAGAGGAGTAGGAATTGGGTGAGCTCGCGGAGTTCAAGCTCTCTCTATTTAAACGTAGAAACTCTTTTAACTTACAGGGTGCGTCAGAAAAATGTATACACACTTTGAATGATAACTCCAGTTGTTATTCAGATATAATTAACATTTAAATTGCAAAAGAATCTACATAAATTGTATAACTTTTACCTCCTACCGCATATGTTCAAAATTGTTACCGTTCTGGTCAATACAGTGCTTATAACGGTGGGCTACCATAGGCGTAGCCTCGGGGGGCACGAGGGGGCACGTGCCCCCCCCCCAACTTTCTGAACATCAATTTCTAAAATATGATGCAGTCAATTAAGACTTGTCTTGTATTGACCCAAAATGGAAATGAAATAACTTCTTTAATTTTCATTTTATATTTCTTCATTTTTTTTACTTAATCAGATATCAGATCAGTATATCTAGCTCAGCTCTTTTTCTTTGAAGTGATGAATATGGTAGCAAAAATTGTGTTGTGCAGTACAAACCCCGATACGAACATTCATTAAATGAAAGTTTGAACTATCACTCTCTTACAGCTGCGAACAATTTCAATGTGTCAGCTGTTTTTCCTGCTGTCTGCGGTTAGTATCTACATGTACTTTTTCCCCTTCTCATTCCGTCTGTAGACTTTAGAAAATGTAGTTGTGTAGTTGTATTTATCAGAGCGGGAGTTCTGTTTCCCCGCAATATATATTTCATTTAATTTGCTGTAACTTTAATTATAATTTAATCAAGTCATAAATATCCTGCTTTTCCAAGCTGTGTCGCTGGAATTATTTACCAATGGAATGCAACCACACATCACTAAGATTATAAAAAATAATTAGTATTTTCTTCATTTAGTTATTAAATATGTTCCCCTCTCTTACTTATTATTATTTTTTATTGAAAGCACTTAATCTTCTACTATACCTTCGCATTTTTGAGATGCAATGGTTATGATTTTTTTTCAAAATGTAAGCCTTCTTGAATGAGCTGTTTAATATACAGCTGTACCTTGGTAAACGATGGTAATCCGTTCCAGAAATACCGTTGTTAAGCAAAACCGTTGTTATCGAAGGTGCAATTTTCCATACAATTTTGCAGGCGCACATACATTAAATGATTAGTTACCTTCTTAAAAGTGCCGTTTAAACATATTTCAAATGTCTTAAAAGTTTTATAAATGTATTTTATTTATTATCAGGGTTGAACCAAGGGTGGTACGGGCGGTGCCCCCCGCCCCCCCCCCCCCCCAGATACAGAATATATTTGTTACAAAAATATTAATTTTAATAAAATGATCTAGCGGAGCTTTCCTCATTTACTTGGGCGTTTTTTTTTTCAAGTGAACCTGGAATTAAATGAACCTGGTAGTGGGGTCCAACTGCTTTCAACAGCGTACACCCGTGCAGGCTACGCCTGATCTGGTCTCGAATCAAACTAACCTTGAATTTTTAAATTTTTTTATTTCGACCGAAATTAGTTTAATATTTTGAGCATTGTAGTTCACGTTACGACGATTTTGCATTATTCCAACTTTAATTTAATCGCAGGAAAGCAAAATTTAACAGAGCTAGTTATTTCTGTTACGAAAAAAAAAAGGTCAAAAATTTGACGAAAAAGCGAAAAAACACTAAAAAATTCGCGAGCAATTCAAAACTTGCAGACGACAAAATATACTTATATTGGTCTAAAAGCTTGCCAACGAATTCATTTTACAAGTGTTAAAAAATTGCCGCTAACAGTGAAAAACCGCAGAAAATCGGGTACAATTTTTTATGTACGCGATTTTAATACAATATATTTAAACCGGATTCCTTTCGCTGTAGAATGCAATGAAACGCTAAAAATCTCTCGTTTTTTTTTTTTTTATTTACTATATTGGGCTAAAAGATAGAAACTCGATTCCTGTAACAAATGTTAAAAAATTGCTGCGAAACGCAAAAAAAAAAAGTTTAAATCGCATGATAAATTAAAATCATTGTATGAATGATGAATAAACTTTATTGAAAAGAGAAAAAAATTTACTGTATTGGGCTAAAAGATTAAAAGTGAATTCTTTTAATGAATGTGAAAATATCTCCACAAAACGTTAAAAAAAATCCCATAAAAAAAAAAAAAAAATCCACGAAAAATTCAAAAACCACAGAAGACAAAATTTACTGTATTGTGTTCAAAGATTGAAAACAGATTTCCTTTACGAATGTAGAAAAATCGCCGCAAACGTAAAATTTGCATAACATAATCGGGAAAAACTTAAAAATCTATGAGAAAAAAAATTATTACATTAGGTTAAAAAATTGTAGCTAGATTCCTTTTACGAATGTCAAAAAATCGCCACGGAACGCGAAAAAGCGTTAAAATCGCATGAAAAATTAAAATCATAGTACGGATTCCGAATAAACTTTATTGAAAAGAGAAAAAAATTACTCTATTGGGCTAAAAGTTTAAAACCGGATTATTTTTACGAATGTGAAAATATCTCCACGAAACGGGAAAAAAAAATCACATAAAAAAATTCCCGAAAAATTAAAAAATCGCAGAGGACAAAATTAACGGTATTGTATTTAAAAACTGAAACCGGATTTATTTTACGAATGTTAGAAAAATCGCTTCAAAATGCGTAAAAATTTAAAAATCGCAGAGAACCAAATTTATTATATTGGGTTAAAAGATTGTAGCTGGATTTATTTTACGAATTTCGAAACAATCGTCGCAAAGCGCGAAAGAACGCTAAACCCCGCATAACAAATTCGCGAACGAATTCAAATTCACTATAACGAGTTCCGAATAAACATTATTGAGAAGCCAACATTTACTATATTGGGCTAAAATAATTTGGGCTAAAAGGTTGTAATTGGATTCCTATTACAGATGTTAAGACCTTCCACGAAACACGAAAAAAACCCCGCAAAAAGTCGCATGAAAAATTCGCGATTAAAATCAGTGAGTACAAAATTGAGTACAAAATGTAATCGCAGAGTTCAAAATTTAGTTCAATGGGCTGAAAGTTTAAAACTGGACTCCTTTTACGAATGTTTAAAAATCGCAGCAGAACGTTAAAAACAGCAAAATATCTCATAAAAAATTCATGAAAAATTTAAAAATCGCAGAGGACAAATTTTCCAATAATGGGTTAAAAGGTTAAAACTCAATTTGCATCACAAATGCTGAAAAATTGCTAGAAAACGCTGAAAAATACGAAAAATCACATAAAAAATTTAAGAAAAATTTAGAAATCACTGAGGACAAAATTTACTATATCGGGCTGAAAAATTGAAACCAGATGTATTTTACGAATGTTTAAGAAAATCGCCGCGGTACGCTTAAAATTGAATAAAAAATTCGTGAAAAATCTAAAAGTCGCATATCACAAAATTTGCTATATATTGGACTAAAAGATTGAAGTTGGATTCCGTTTCGCCGCGAAACGCGAAAAATCGCATAATAAATTTTCAAAAAATTAAAAAAGTCGCAGAGTAGAACATGTACTATATCGGCTGAAAAATAAAACCAGATTTCTCGTACGAATGTTTAAAAAATTGCCTCGGAAAGATAAAAAAAACTCTAAAAATCCCATAAAAACTTCACGACAAATTAAAAAAAAAGGCAGAGGACAATTTTTACTATATTGTGTTAAAAAATTGAAACTTAATTCCTAACAAAAGTGTTAAGAAATTGTCGCAAAAAAAAAAAAAAAAAAAAAAAAAAAAAAAACGCTAAAAATCACATAAACATTTCGCAAAAAATTCAAAAATGGCTGTACGACCAATGTTTAAGAAAAATAAACTTTTAGGTCTAGAAGGCTAGAAGATCGAAACTGAATTCATTTTACCCAATGTGAAAAAATTTCTGCGAGGACGTTTTTAACCAAGATATACCACTGTATATACATGGGAATGTGTGCGTGCGCGCGTGTGTGTTTAATAAACATTTGTGCCTCCCCCCCCCCCCAAATTTTCGGTCACGCTATGCCTATGTGGGCTACTAATTCACAAACTTCAACAAACATTTCGCTTGGTGTTGTGGCGCATTCTTACTCAATTGCGGTTCCGGAACGTTGTCTATGAACCTCCATTCGTTTCAAACTTATCCGATGAATTGTAAGTCGCATAGGTGGATCTGACTGAAACTCCCTGCGATATTGTTTTGTACTTCTGGTACATTTTCACAGTTCCAATAGTATTTTAAAATAATTTTTCTTTTTTCAAAAGTTAATCTTGGTCCACTTATTATTTCCAATAAATTGAACTTTGGAAAAAAGAAAAACTTAGAAAGTGAAAACCCGTTAAACAGTGTATGTATACATTGTTCTGACGCACCCTGTATTTTCTGTCTTCAATGTTTGATAATTAATATTTGAAAAAATGTGTACATAAAGAAGTGCAATAAATATTGATTACACGTTTAACTAGTAAATCTGCAGATCAGGGGCTTATCGTCAGCGCTGCAAATTTTTTATTGGGATTTGTTGTTGTTGTTGTTTTTAACACATTGTAACAAAGTTGAAAAGTGTTTATGAATTCGGTTTTTCTCTCTGTATGGCATCTGTCTGTCCGTGCTCTAACTCGTGTATATATACTCGGATTGCCATGCAATTGATATATGTTATTGAGGTTTACTATGACATGTTCGGTATTGAAAATGAAGTGTATATAGCATTTATAGTTCATTTACAAGGACATTCAAAATAATTCCGGGAGAAAATCGTTTGCTATGTCTTTTAATGATGTTACACTATTTCAAACATACTGAAATTGATATACATCACCGCATTACACGATGTTTACTATAGATTATGAAGTACATAGCATTCATAGTTCATTTACAGGAACACACAAAAGAATTCGGTTACAGTACTGTCTATGAACAATAATTGCTGGAAGTACGTTTTCAGTTGTGGCATGTGTTTTGAAATTTAACAATTTTTTTGCTTATTGCTTGATGTATGATTGCTTGATTGGTTCTATATTCTATAAAACCAATATAGGACGGCACAAAAGATCTCAAGTACACTGCTCGTTCATTGACGGAAATTGCCGAGTGCGAATTTTCAACTCTTCTATGTGTTTCCTAACTGATCGAAATTTAGCATACTATGTAGTATATTTACAAATCTATTGATGATATACAGGTCTGCACAAAAAAATCCTATATTTTTCCGATTATTAATGGAAATTACTGAATTTGATTTTTCAAATATTTCGAAACTGTTTACTTAGAAACCTTACCTTATTAAACGGTGAAGTTTTGTTACAGTAGTCTGAATGTGTTGGAAAGTGTTTTATAATCTATGCTTAACGCGTGATTTTTCGTTCTTGTTTTATATTTAAAATTTGAACACACCATTTAATTTAATTTATATAAGTATTATTTCACTCTAAAAACGACGTTTTCAAAAATGAGCAAAAAATATTCAAATCTGAGTATGTCACATAGTCAAAATGGCTCCGAATCAAAATTAATCAAACAGAAAGTTACCAATACGAGTTCCAACGCAATGAACTTAAAGAAGCTGTTCGAACTGACTCAAGTACAATCATTCTCAAATTGCTACGCTGAACTTCACACCGTACGACCGTACTTCGAGGCGCATAATTTTCTGTTATGAAAATAATCGGGTATACGCAGCCACTCTGGAATAAGCTGTTACCTTGCAGTCTTCTCAGCTAACATGTCTCATCTTCTATAAAACACTATTCATTTCCGGTACGTAACATTTCCATCTTTACATAAAATACTGAAGAGTCTCAGTTTAGTGCTTTCTGGAGCAAGTCAGACTAAGATACCAAAAACTCATACAACTTCCCATTCTTCTCGGACCATTTTGCGGTCAAGAACAAAACAAAGGGAATATGCAATAAAAAAAAGGAGTGATGTCTACGGCTGTCCACACCTATCAACTGCTCCTGCTTTGACCTCTGAAATTGAGACATGCTAAGAAAGTCATAAAAGATCAAAGATTCCGACATACCACAAGAAAAGAAACCGACATATGTCTACAATCTGTTCGTGCCTTAAAGGGAGCTTTGGCTTGTTGTGCAGTATAAACCCTGATACAAAAACGTTCCTACTTTTATTAGAAGAAAACTTTTGACTTTTCTTTCTGACATTCGCGGACGATTTTGCTGCATAAGTGATTCTCTCACTTGTCTGCGGTTTTTAATGTATATGTACTCCCGTTTTCTCATTCCATCTGTTGTTCTTTTCAAATGAAGTTGTGTGCGTAAATGCGGGCCTTTCTGTTCTCCGCTTATTATTTTTCTGTATTTATATAATATATCTAACCAAGAAAAATTAAAATCCCAATCCAAGTTTTATAACTGGAATCCTTCTAAAATGGAATACAACCACACTGTAAAAAAAAACGGAAGAAAAAACTGCAAAAAACGCTGTTAATATTTCACCTAGCAATTAAACACAGCACTTTCGTTAATTTACAGTGATTACAGCTGTATAGATAGCGACACCTGTTGGCGTAGTTGATCATTATCTCGAACGAGGGGAATAAACACATTTAGGTCAGTGGCAGGTGCAGTCCTGTAATGAAGTGACGCTTCGATGCTACGAGAAATGGCCGCCATTAGATGCGAGCCTAAAGTTGTAACAATTACACCTCATATTGGATTATTACAAACATATTTTAAAGAGTAAAAGTAAGTTTTATCTTTGTTTTCTTATATTATTCTTTTAATAATATCATATAAATTCTGTTATATAGTTATACGATACTAATTTTGTTTTTAAACCACGTGTATATCAACTCCAGTTCATACGTTGGCATTCGAATATACTTTCTAAATCCTATAAATACTTTACCAGCTACAGTTTTCTGTTCACTTTTGACGGTAATTTAAATATTTTTATTTATTTAACATATTGAGCCGATATTTCGAACAGTGATTTATTTTCCATTTTCAAATCATTTATTATGAGTAATCTAGATGCACTATTTTATCAATTCCTAAAATATTCCTTGTTTGTTTACTGTCGCAGCAGTAATTTGCAGCAACTCGTTTAATGTTTTTGTCCATTATCTATTTATTTTTTACGCTTAATTTTAAAGTTTTTATGTGGACAGATTTTTTTTATTATTATTATTTTATTCTACGTTTCTTGAACTCATAAGTATTTTTTTTTCTCTCCGTGTTCATTTTTCAATCAGACCTGATATTTATGGAATTAAATGTAGACTTATAAAATTATCTTAGCATAAAATAAGTTTTTTATCAATATAAAGTTTCCATATCAGCAAGTTGCGTACAATAAGGTCTTGTTATTAATTATATATGTATGATAGTTTAAATATCAGAAAGTTTTGTATATCCGTGTTGAGGGGTGGAGGAAATAATGGCTACATTGAATAAACAAAAATATTTAAATAGATACAAAATATAACCCTAAATTTGTTGGAGGGGGAAAAAAATATGTACATGATTTAAATTAGTAGGTATTTTCAAATACAAACAAACGGATAAACAAAGTCCTGTAAAGAAATACTGAATAATTAATTAAAAGCTACATAAATTAAAATCTTCCTTTGTTATGATTTATTGAAAAAAACATTTTATCTCTATAGGCAAATGACTAAAATTTTTGTTTGTGATATACCTGACCAAAAACCGAAATTTGTATCGTATATATGTATAACAGAATCTATTATATAATAATGATATTAAAATAATGATATAAGTAAACAAAAAGGTAATACTTAGTGCCCAAAGTCTTTGAAATATGTTTGAAGTTAAAATAAGAAAAAAAAATACACGGAGAGGAGGGGGGGGGGGGGTGATAAAAATATCAATAACAAATACTAAAAGTTTTACAGTTATGCTGTTAAAATTGCGTTAAAATTAACAGCAAAAACTGCTGTAAAACTAACAAATCTGCTGTAAAATAAAAAAAACTGAACTGCTGTAAAATTAACCGCAAAAAATGCTGTGAATTTACAAAAGTGCTGTTTATCCATGAAAAACAAAACTGCTGTAAATTCATAGCAAAATATGCTGGCACCCATATTGCCAGCATTTTTTGCTGTAAAAATACTGTGATTTTTTTTACAGTGCACACATCTCTCAGTTCATAAATTATAATTAATAATTTTCTTCATTCTGTTAAATAGTGCCGCCCAGTGGATTAATATGGATATGTCCGAGGTGGATCCAAAGAAGAAAAGGTAAGAAAATCTTTAATTACCTCTATTTTACCTATATATATTTGTATTAAAAGGTTTCCACACTTCACCTACTGCGCACAGATCGTAAAATGACTCACCTTGTATAATTATCCTGCTTTCTTATTATCGCACCTTACGTAATGTGCAAACATACATGACGATGTGAACAGAACAAACAGTCTGGCACATCGTACAAGTTATGCTTAGTATAGAAGGGGTTTATATTATCTATTTGTCCAAAGCATATTTTAATGCTTTTACTTCTTCAAGTATTATGTAATGCATATAATTTAAAAAATTAGGGAATTAGTAAATTCAAAATTGTTTCATGTCAAAATTTTCAATTAGTATTTATGATTTCTCATTTACAGAATTTTGAATGATCTTTAAACAGCAGACTAAGTGAGGCCACCCACAAATAATTGTACTTAGAATAAATCAAGGACAAGATATTTTATTCTCAACCAATTACTTTCCACGAAAATTTACTTGATTTAGGGCCGCTATAACTGAATAGTCTGTCCGGCGACTCCACTTCCGGCGATGATTTTACTGCCATCTAGTGTTGTAAAGAAGCTTCAGTGGAGTCATAAAATATGACGATACTGTGCAATTGAGATAGCAGAAGCCGCAAGACTATTAATCTATGCGCCGGTCTTCCGTTCTGCACCATCGTAAATAAAATCATTCTACTTGAACTTTTTCGGGGCAAGAATGGCTAATCATTGCGTAGATTATGAAACGCATAATGTAAAAAGATTCAACTTATTCAAATACGTCAGACGGTCTTTTATAGCTTTGCCACCTTACTTTCTTCCATTTCTTATTATAAAGCTCAGAGCTTTTATCGAATGTGCCTACCTCTTAAAATTTTCGGAATTAGTCATAAAATGTGGTTATTTGCTTTCTTTCTTCTTTATTACAATGGCCCTAAAGGTTCTAGTGGGAAATATAAGATTGTTTCGCAGCTTGATGGAAAATGTAAAGAAGACTCTGTGATGCTATTTCCTCATTATAGACAGCACAGAATTTATCTCTGAGGAATTGTTAAGATTTATGCACATTAAATATGACACGTGACTTAACTAAGCATGAAATTTAACAAAAATTTAACCTCTCTAAACCTTGCACATCCAAACCTGAACGAGAAAGATGAATACAGTTTTTAATGTGTTTATTTCAAAAATAAATATCAGAACTCTGCAGTTTTATTAAAAAACAAAACAAAGTGGTAATGGTACTTGTAAACTAAATAGTATTTTTGTATTGTTCTCACGATACAAAGCGAACGCGATTACAAGATAATATTTCTTATTTTGTCTCTCTCTCTATTTATAAAAAATTATCTGGAGAGACTCCACTCAACTTTCCAAACACTGATATATGTGTACAGAAAGTATGCTGACACAATGAATTTATCAGGAATCAAATACTGGACCTCCGGAACTGGAGACGTTGCCGCTGCACCACTAATGCTTGAAAACATTTTCTCAATATATATCACTTATACTCTGTCACATTTTTTTAGTGATTTTTCTCTATAGAATCAGTCGCAAAATGGTTTGAAAATGATTTAAAAATGAATCAAATACCTAATACGTCGACCGATTTTTACGAAAATCTACACTGTTCCAACGATAGTTGTCTATAACACATTCGCCAAACAGGAGCTCAATCAGAAGTATATCGTGTTCGATCACGCACACATACAAATCAGGATTAAAATACACACAGACTTTTCACAACTTAATAATAAAAAAAACTTTGTACAATATAAAGATGTGGTTTTCACAGAAATGCTCAGAAATGTGTGGGGCTTTTGCTTAAACTGAAACAAAATTTGTTATATTAATTACATTTTTGACCAACTGGTGGCGTTACTGTACTGAAAGTATCTAAACTATTCGTTTATAGTATGACGCATTCTTTATAGTAGTTTATGTATAGTTTATATGAATTAATTACCTAACATATTTTCTAAGATATCGTGTAGATTTCGTCTTAAAGAATAAAGTCATTCCTCATTCGCAAAAGAGGCAATCGCTCCAATCCGTAACATTTATGCAGGATGGAACGTCCCCAAAGATCCCTGGTCCTGTCACGAAAATCCTGAAGTCTACATTTGGAGATACCCGTCCTGAGTCTTTATTTTCTGCACGAATGGCCTCCAAGGTCTCCAGATTTTTCACCTTGTGACTTTTGGTTAATGCCCTACTTGAAGTCACAGGTGTATACAGATCAGTCTATGTCATTAATCCAGTTGAAAAAGCTATAAGCAATTATGCTTCCGATATACCCCCTGAAATGCTCTTCATCGCTGCGCAGGCTGTTTTTCATCGCCTGACGGCTGTATTTATAAGTGATAGGCTTCAGCTTGAAAATTTGTAACATTTAGACACTGATTACTTTTTCTGAGTGACTACTATACCATAGCAAAACTCTATGTTCAATTGCAGTGTCACCTGGTGGTCAAAAATGTAACTATTATGACATTTAAAAAAAAAAAATCCCACTTGTTTCTTAGCATTTCCATGAAAACCACATCTTTCTACTATACCACAGTTTACTAATTATTAAGTTTTCAAAAGTCTTGGAACTCCTGGACTTTCTTCTACTTCCCTTACACTTTGTTTGCAGAAAGTAAAAATGGTGAGCTGTAAAGTGTGTAGAATCAGTTTATTCAAGTAAGAAGTTTTTTAATTTAACAAATCTTGTATCACTATTTTTCGTTATTATTGCTATAGATATTTAACACAATAATTATAAACAAGTTAAAATCACAAGAAATCATAAAGATTGAGTGCTAAAGCAAAAATCAATATTATAGTTATACATTTATTTTACAAAACATATAGAAGATGACAGAACTGCAATTAAACGTGAAAAACCATGAAGCAACTTCTGACGGCACACCAAACTAAAAGGAGGCAGAAGTTTTTAAAAAGAATTTTCAAAGAAAAATAAAATTATTTATTCTAAGATGTTTTACTCTTACAAAATTTTAGTTTTTCCGAAATAAAACAAACAAAAGCACTGACTTTTAACTGTTCAAAGACGGTGAAATCCCTGTAACAAAGTCTCTTTTAAAGAAGTCTGCAGAAAGAAAATATTTCTTTAGGGTTGGATATATTTTTTTTCTGTAAAAGAATGAGATGCAAAAGGTATAGAAGCAATTTATTCCAGAAAGATATTTTAAATTAATTTGTTTAATCTCTGATCATTATTTTGTATTGTCATTTTAACAATTTAAAGATCTAACAGCAAACAAATTTATATTGTAAAAACGTTGTATGAAACTTTCTGTTCGAACAGTGTGCCGAATATGAATGTGCGCAATTATTTTAGAAAACACATAAAATACGGTAACTCTGAAGTTAAATTTGAAGAACAATGGATATAATAAGTTAAGAAGTTTCAGAATTTGTTGAAAATGATTTTTTTTAAATAAATTAAAATTATTTATTTAAATTTCACAAAATTTTATTTCCTCCCCCACCACCACAAACAAAAAATCATAGGCACCACCTTCCTCATTTTCTATGACTAAAGCATAAAAATTATGACAACTGCCTATAACAGAGTAACTTATTACAATCGTAATATAATTGGTTATTTATGTTATAACGAGCTGAAGAAGCGTCTTTTTGAAGATTTTCAGAAACTGAAAGTGACTCTGTTCCTTTACTATTGCTAAATTCGATAAATATCTTTTGAAAAATAACAAGCAAAAATACATTAAGTTTATAGCACACTTTTACAAATTAGTAAAAGTACAATAAAAACATCCTATAGCGAATATAATCCTAAACATATAAAAGGAATTTTTATTCTTAATCCCCTGAAGGGCGGTTATTTTTGGAGAACTTAATTTTAATCCCTAAAGGCTACACTGGCACCAGAATTTTCGAATGACAATTTTCCTTTTATTAAGTACGTGAAGAAAAGCTTTTACTTATTTTCAAATAAATTTGTTTGTAAATACAAACAAATTTGTATATTACATGCGGGTATGAATATATGCAGGTATAAATGAGTATATTACAGCTAAAGATGCAGAACATTCACTATGAGAATTTTTTTTTTCAAATGGCAGAGAGTCGTGTTCTTCTGTACCATTACATTCCTCCTCATCTTCTATCATTTCTACAATAGTCGATTCAGTTATTTCCAGCATTTCATCACTGTTTAGCCATCCTTTAACGTCATCTGCATTACAATTTTCACAGCCAGGTACTTCTTTCACCAAATCTTTCAACACAATGTTTTCAACATCATTAGGATTCTCAATGGATGTTATGGTGTCATTCTGGTGTCCTTCAGTCATTTTAGCATTTTATGAAGAAGTACTTTGCTCCTGAAAGGGTTAAACCCGGCAAAATAAACATCAAAATTGAAATGATAACACCATGCTACGCACCAACTTTTGGTGATCAAAGAGCATTTCTTTAAATGCTAGCTCAAACTATTTCCCTGTTACAATGCCATTCAGTCTGACAACAGTTCAACTCAGGCCAAGTTTAAGGAGTCCTTACGTGAAGTTTACTTCACACTTACTTCCAATGAAAATAAGCAAAATATTGAGATAATTTTCAAAGTGAAAACTTCAGAAAAATAGAAATTTGTACACTGTGTTAGAAATCCACCGAAGAAAACTTATTTCCAGTGGGATGTACCACAAATGACCGAAACCGAACAAAATATACTCCCTTCGAGGAATATGGCACATACCTTGACAAGGAAACCTAAAAATGGTAAAAGTCTTAACCGCACCGTGACACAAATGTGACCAAAGTGGGAAAGTACCATGACTCAAATTACTGCCTATTGTTCACATTATAGTCATGTGATGTGGAAAATGAGTCGTATCCACGTCACTGTGAAGTCAATATGCCCATTCTGGGGAGAGTAGAAAATAACTAAGAAATCGGTCACGGCGACCGTCACCAGAGATTGAAAGTCAAAATGAGATGAAATAACGATGTCACCTTTTGGTCGCCGTTGTGACTCTGACCATTTGTGACCTTTGTGAAGTCATAGTGGCGTCACATCCAAGAGGTATATTATTAGGGAGATTGTCGTTGATGGTGAATAGATAATAAAAGCAACGATTTCTCCTGTCATCTTCACAGATGTCTTTTCTTATATATAATTACTTAAAAAAAGACAATTAATACGACTTTTTAAACCATTCAACTAAAGCCGCTATCAGATTCACCAAATTTTCGAGCAACCAATTTTTCAGCCAAATTTAACCCCAACTTTTTCGCGCTCAAAGTGAAAGAAGGGTTGCAATTGTCGTTGATAAAGTTGGAGGAAAAAACGGTTACTACGAGTACCAGTTGTTACTATTTATCACTCTTTTGTTGGTGTAAATAAATCGCTCCGTACTATCGGACTTGCTGCAAAACACGTTTTGTTTTCTTCAAATTGTTTTTGCTTTCTTTTGTTCCAATCTTTGTATCGACAATATGATAAACAGCAAATTTTTATCGTTGAAGGATAAAAAAAAGTTGTGTTTAGCAATTTTATTATTAGATTCAGATAGCAGAAAGAAGAAACAGAAAAGAGAAGTTTGGATTTGGATTAGAAGTTGTATGTAAATTGTAAAATGGAAAAAATGGAAAAAATATTCTCATGTGCCCCCCCCCCCCCTCTCCCCTATTATTAATTTGAAAAACTATCATACAATAGCTAAAATGCTTTTAGCAGTTTTCATATTTATTCATTTTTACAATAAGTAATGCACTCGGAATTTGCAAATACCTGATATCTTTTATTCAATTCCTACTATTAGTTCACACACTCTATATATTTATATATCTTGTTCCAATTTTCAATCGTTAATAAAATATTTTTAGCTCACAGGCTAACAAAGCCTGGGAGCTAATGTGCCCGCCGTTTCTGTATGTACGTATGTATGTACGTAACGCGATAACTCTTGATAGAAATATCCGTTTTGCTTCAAATTTTGGTTTCATGTTTATAGTGATAAGGCGCTTCCCTGATTAGTTTTGGGGGTTCATTGGTTAAGTATAAAGGAAGGAATGAGGGACTAATCCTTCCCCCTTTATTTTTGTAAATGGGTTTTTCATGCAGAATTACCCAATTTGCTTCAAATTTTGTATATAGATTAATTGTGGTAAGGCGTTTCCCTGATTAGTTTTGGGGGTTCAATGGTTAAGTATAAAGGGGGGAAATAGGGGGCTAATTCCCCCCCCCCTTAATTTATTGTCGATCTCTTTATTTTTCAAGGGGTATTATTCTTTGAAATAAGAGTATAATATACAATTAGTGTGAATAGCCTGTGAGCTCAATGCCATCAGTTTAATTGGACACTTTTCTTTTTATTATTCATTCACTCAAGTTCAAATACATTTTCTTAAACTTGTAGTGGATGACACTTCATGTTAATACAGTTTTTTCAAATATTAATTCAGTAATTAAATTAATTTTAGTTTTATATTTATAAAAAAATCGGTGCTTTCTTGTTATACGAGCTTCCAAGGTTTAATCGTCAAGCGACCGAGATACTTATTTTATTACAGAAATTAATCTGCAAATGATATAATTCATTTCACGGAATTAAAAATCATCAAGATCTGAATATTTATATAACTAGCTATAGTACGAATGCACCTCATTTGTCACATTTGATGTACAATTTCACACTTATGTTTGTAATTAAATTAATTAATTTTAGTTTTATAATTTCAAATTTTCAATCGTTAATAAAATACTTTTTATTCATCCACTCAAGTTCAAATACATTTTTTTAAACTTGTAGTGGATGACACTTTATGTTAATACAGTTTTTTCAAATAATAATTCATTAATTAAATTTCATTTCCATTTTGCCACTTAATATTGTGATTCTGTCATATGTATATACATATTTATATTAATTGTATTTATTTAATAAAAAGTAACTAAAATAATTTTTTTCTTTGATGACCTAAGTAGGAATTGACTTTAAAAACATTTCTTTTATATTACTTGTTTAATGTAAAACTACAGTGTCATATTTGTTCATAACAAAACATTTTAAACCCATTTTAGCAATTACGTAATAAGAAAAACACAAGGCATAAATATTAAAAAAGTATTTTGATTTTTGTACTCCTTCTTAAATCATAAAACACAGAATTAAATTTTAAATATATATATAAAAAAATAACAAGATTTTAAAAACACAAATTATTCTTATTATTTTTTTCAATATTTAAACACAAATAAAAGTTTATTGGCTTTTTCAGTCTCTAGTCAATTGTGCAGTTTGGTCTTGTTTGGCCAAAATTTGAAAAGTTTTTCACTGATGAAGCAATACAGCCATTGTAAAAAAGTACGTAAATACCAAGCTATTTTCAAAAATATCAAACAAATCCAATATTTTGATTGATATTGAATAATATTTTCAATAGGTTAGCCAACCTATTAAACTTACAAGCAAGAATTAAAAATTAAAATACTTCACTTAACATAAAAACTGTTATTCTACCTTTTTTAATAAAATATTTTAAATTATTTAAGCATTCAACGACAAAATTGTGATAAAATTTAAATATCAACAAACACAAGAACAAAAAATTTTTTTCTAAATTTTTCTCTTATAAAAGAAGTATTTTAATTTTGAAAATGGGTTTTAAATTTATTTAAATATTATACTTAAATTGAGGATCAGATGTTTGAACTAATTTTTTAAGCTGATTATTTATATATTAACTGATTTTTAATTCTAAGTTAAAATTAATCTACGTAATTTTTTACTGAAAATATGGAAAACCTTATACAAACAAGCAATTAAACATTAAAAACATGTAATAGGATACCTATAACTGATTTTACAATGTTTTTGTATGCATCCAGAATAATTATATCGTAGGACTAATACTACATACAAAACTTTGATTACACTCTAGAGATTCATAACTAGAAGCTTTAAAAATCAATACAGAGCAATACTTTTTATGCAGAATTCATTACATGGCAAAAGTAGTAAAATGAACACTTTCTGCTATTCCTGTAATGCAAGGATCGATCCAGGGAAAATTTGGGGTCTATTTAGGGCTCCTTCACAAAAATCTATTTAACAAAAGAAGCCCCTTCACAAAAATCACTTTAATAAAATAGGACCCTAAACAAAAATCAATTTGATAAAATTGGCACCTTCACAAAATTTTTTATAACAAAACAACCCCTTTACAAAATTCCTTTTAATAAAATAGGCACTTTCACAAAATTCTATTCCATAAAAACTTACTATTTATTAATTATTTATTACATTGTGACATTTTAAAATGTGTAATTTGTAAACAAACAAGTTCACCAGAGAGGAAAACTTCGGCAAAAGGATTTTAAAAAGTTTTTGTTAATAAATGCTTTGTTCGAATTTGAGCAACTAGATAACTTTCGTTACAAAAAGTTATTTTTTACAAAAATATAATAAATTTCACAAAAATAACCTTTACTTTTCACAAAATGGGCCCCAAGAAAAAAACCCTGCATCAACCCCTGTAATGTTTACAAACATTGGCGATTAAACTAGGCAAGCCAAATCACGCCAATCTCATTTCATAGCAAAGAGGCGTTCCCCTCTGATTGGCTGAAATGTTGGAAGTTGGATGAAATGTCGCTCCTAGCCACGATTTTTTAGAGCTGTGGCAAATAAATTGGGGATATTCTTGTTTGCTATCACACTGGGTGTTGGGACGATTTTTCACGGAAAATCGGCTCAAATCAAGAGTTGGCTCAAAAGTTGCTCGAAAAGTTGGTGAATCTGATAGCGGCTTAAGTGAATTCGATAAAAGACTTTTTGTCTTTATTTATGCATCTCATAACTTAAAATCACCTAATCCTGGCAGAATTGCCGGAGAAGTATTATGCTATCATCCAGACTGAGAGGTTATATTATCAGAGCGGCCAATTTTTACTCTTTTTTCCTACCACTATTTTTGAACAGAAAAATCTGGTAGGAAAAGGCGTAAAAGTTGGCAGCTATTACATTATATTGTTTTCAGAGAGAGATTTAGTATCCGGATTTTATTTCTTACATTTAGTTAAAATCCAACGATTGAATAATTCCATTGCTTTATATTAATAGCTTTTTTATGTTAGTCTTGATTTTCCGCATTAACTAATGTAAGTACCAAATTTGTTTTGATTTTGCTTATTCTGCATGATATTACCATGTTTATAAGTACTCCATAATATAGGAAAATAGCAACGGGAAAGCAAGGCGAAAAACGTTATAAAAATAAGAAAACATATGCGTGATCAATAACAAAAAATTAATCTTGACCACTTTGCAAAAATATTTTTAATTTTCCAAACTTGAAATTACCATAAACTTTCAATTAAATAGTTAACATTTTGCAAATCATTAATATTTTCGTATACTACGTATTTTTCTAATATAAAGTTACATCTGGAGAAAATAAATATCTAACAAAATGTACTTCGAAAGTAAATAAATAATGCATGCATAAATAGTAAATACATTTTTAAAAAGAAAAGCAGTTATCTTCATAAAATACGATAATCTCAAGAAACTCCTTTGCTGACCGTTATAAATAATAGTGCATCAATGAAAGCTGTAAATCACATATATTGTGAAACTATTAAACGGAACAGAAGTTGTATCTCTGCTGAAGCAGTAACATAATGATCACAGATGTAATGGAGAATGTTTCAAAGCCATAAATATTAACATTATTGCGTGGCTTTTGGAGAAAATATGAAGTATAATAAATAACAAAAACTTATGAGAACTAAAATATTTTTATTGAGATCCCGTTATTACAGTTCAGTAAGAATTAAAGGATTTTGTCATAAAATAAATTTAGGATGATAAAAAAGGAGAAAAATACCAAGTGCATTGGTGACGTATAATATTTATAAGAAATAAAGTGACGGATGTTATTTAGGCAGTATTAAATAGTTAAATCTATGTTGCAGTTTCTCTGTAATGAAGATTTCGCCAAGTATGTTTAATATCTCAGGAAATATAAATACCGATTTAAGGTATCTCTTCACTTCTGAAAATTATTTACTTTTATACATATATTAACCCTTATTTCCATAGTAATGTAAATTTCCATCACTTTTTATTTAACTTTTAATAAATAAATCAACTTCTTCGCCACCACTATATTTATATAGAAATATTAATCCAGAAAATTTCCCGTGAACTATGTTGCTGAACAAAGTTAAAAATCTATCTTAAAATTTCTGGTGTCTAATATTTAATATATGTATAAAAAAACACAATTGTAAAAGAAAAACTCATGCAAAGAAGGGTTAATTTTGTTATTATTTTCCCATTCTACAAACTTTTATTCTGAATTACAATTTGTAATGTAAAACGTTGGAAAAGTTTGGCTTATAATTTAGCAGAGCAAAATAAAACATGGATGATAAAAAAGAGAAAAATACCGAGTGCATTGGCGACGTATAATATTGGGTTGTCCGGAAAGTTCGTGCCGGTTGGGAAAACAAATCGTACCGGAAAATTCTATCATTTAATTATTGGACATTAAATCCGATATCTAATAATTAACGGGCAGAATTTTCCGGTACGAATTGATTTTCCCAACTGACACGAACCTTCCGGACAACCCAATGTTTATAAGAAATAAAGTAAAGGATATTATTTAGGCAGTAATTAAATACTTAAATAGTTATTTTAATTTCTCTGTAATGAAGATGTCGAAAAGTAAATTTAATATTTCAGAAAATTTAAATACGATTGAAGATATTTTTCAACTTGTGAAAATTATTTACCTTTGTATATATATTTATATTGTTATTATTTTTCTAGTCTACAAACTTTAATTCTGAATTGTAATTTGTAATGTAAAAGGTTGGAAAAGTTTGGCTTATAATTTAGCAGATCAAAATAAAATATGGATGATAAAAAAAGAGAAAAATACCAAGTGCATTAGCGACGTATAATGTTTATGAGAAATAAAGTGACGGATATTATTTAGGTAGTATTAAATAGTTAAATCTAATATACAGTTTCTCTGTGATGAAGATTTTGACAAATAAATTTAATATTTCCGGATATTTAAATACGGTTTAAGATATCTCTCCACTTTTGAAAATTATTTATCTTTATATCTTTATATATTTTATTATTCTTTTTCTATTCTACAAATTTTGATTCTGAATTACAATTTGTAATGTAAAGGGATAGAAAAGTTTGGTGTTGCGACTTATAATTTGGCAGCGCAAAAAGTTTTCGTAAAATCATATTCTTTATGTCTTAGAAGTACCCATAAATCATGTCGCAGTTGCGAACAGTGACATACGGTCTATTTCTTGAGTTACTTAAGTTAGGATAGAAAACTTTGTAACCAGATGGAGGAAGTCATAGAAATAAATCTATGGTGACTAAACTGAATAAATGTTGCCTTTTAATAAGGGGTAATAAATTTATTTTTCACTATCAAAGCTATATTAGTTACGTATACGCCTTAATTTTGAATATGAAGGTGTGTTAAAATATTTTTTTTTAATCAAATATGATAAATGACAAAATTAGTTATTTTCCGTCGAATATACTATATATATATATATATATATATATAATATCTTTATGCAAGTTTTTTCTGAATATTATCAATTACATTTTTTTAGGCTATGAAGTTTTTAACCTTCTATATAAATAAAAATTATCACCAGATAGTAAATCGATTCATATTTGGCTCTTGATAAACTATGTAAATCGAATGAAAATAAAATTAATAAAACATTATTTTTAACTCTATAATTTAATTAATTTTTCCTTTAAAATGTGTTCTGTTATCCTAAAAACTTTACTGGATAGGCACAATAAAATTAAGAATTTATTATTCAAAAAACCTTGCTAGAACGCATTTTAACTTTTTACAGGTTCCAAATTAAAAACACAGGATTGAAAAATCCTTTAAAAATCAAATCTCATTCATATTCACTTGAACAAATTAGCAGTTGTAAGAGAAAATAACAGTTTTTTAGATGGAAATTGCGCTTCGGTCGTAAAATAGGAAATGCAGAGAAAATCATAAAAACGGTATTTTGCCACTTTTCACAGGCGCAACTTAAAAATCCATATAAAATTGAAATCAAGCCCAATACTTATAGAATTCGATAAATAATACTTCTAAAAATTATTGTTTTTTAAATCATTCATATTAGATTTTACAATAAAGTAGAACAATATTTTTAATTCAGTTAAATTTAGAAAACGAAGCAACACTTCTAAAAGTCAGTAAATAAATCTCAGAAAAAATAACACATATTTTTTTTCTTCCCATTTAAATGACTGTTTTCATTAAACTAAAGATTTAAAATTCAAAATAATTTAAAGTATGCTAGACTAGGATCTGAGAATTCACTTAAAGAATGCATGTACACAATTTTTCTTAAAATATCCCCAAAAGAAAATCTTAGAAAACAATACAGAAGGTCGTACACGCTTTATGGAAATGATTTTCACAATTAATTTCTGAACATATATGCCATATACTTTGCGACAATTTTGCTCCGCTGTATAGCGCTGACTCTTGATTATAACTCTGGATCAAAATTTCCATCATAGTCAATTTTTCTCTTACAAGGGGACCGCCAAACATGATGCGCACAGATTTTGATGATTTTAAAGTATGTTGTAGAGGTCATACCCCTAACTATTCAGCTCAAAGGATTCCTTCAAATGGGCTTTAGTTTTCAAGAAATTTCGGGATAAAGTTCAATATGCATTTCAAATACCCATTAGTTCGCAGTCTTGAACAAGAACTCCATGGTGCTGGGGTAGCGCTCGCGATTTGAGAACAGACGATGAGGGTTCTGTCCTCTCTAGTGACTTCTTTAACTTATTTTATATATTTGTTGCTTTATAAGTTTTATGCAGAATTATGAATTCTGCATCTTTGAACTTTTTGATATTTTCGTAATAATTTCATTTACATTTTCGAATTTTTCGTGAAAATTTATAGTTTTGGCGCAATTTTCATTTTAATATTTCTGTTGACGAAAATCCAAACTAATTTATGTCTTTTTAAAACGGTTATTGTTTACATATATATATATATATATATATATGTATTTACTTATATATTTATCGTATTTAGGAAATAATGCATTTATTTTTATTTGCATTTTCTATATAAAAAATTTTTAATGATTAAAAAAAAATAAAATAATATATCCTTTTAATATTTGATTTGTTCTAAATATATTGAAATATGTTAACTGCTGAAATACTAAAATATTTATCATCACCGACATTGACATTTTTAGTTTATTAAATATGGAACTAACTGTGTGATACATATCGCAAAAATATTCTAAACAAATTCCGTATTAAAAATCGCCGTTAAATATATTCTTTACGTAAATTGTTTTAACAATATTGGAAGAATGTATAAATTAGCATATTATATCTTCTTTAAATACTTAAATTGTGATAAGTATATTTAAAAATGCATTAAAAGTTGAAAAAGAAATTATTTCAATTGTTATAATTGTCTGCAAAGGAAGCTAAACGAAATGAATAAAAAGAAAATTTTATTTATTCTGATATTACCATAAAAGTCATTGCAGACGATTTTTTTTTCAGATATTTTTATATGTATTGTAATTTACAAATGATTTTTCATTTCTAGTTGAATTTTTCTGTATGGCATCGACTTGTTAGAATGATAAAAAATTTAATTGTAATATATTGTTTTTTATTTGTGCAAATCAAAAAATTATGTTGAGTTTGAACTTTACAGTTAAATGTATTTAAATAGCATTAAAAAATATATATATATATATATATATATATATAACAGGCTAAAATTTGGATGTAAGAGTTACTCTTTAATATTTTATTACTCCTTTCAAGATATGCTGTTGGAATTACCTAATCATAAATACCTTTAGAAGAATTGAGATAAAAAATATTTTGTATAAATTGTAAAAAATGATAAATTTTCATTTAAAATTTCATAAAGTTAAAAAAAAAAAGTATTATTTTAGAACGGTTATCTTACTTATAATAAAATCCAAAGGCGAGAAAGTGTCTGTAACGGTACCGGGTTGTACCACTCTGGACTGCGAGTCGATCGTAGTTAAACGCCATGTTAGGCTTAATGAAAAACATATACTAACATATGACAACTAAATGTTAATTTCTTCTACGTGAAATCATGTCTGTTCTTCATATTTTCACTTATAACATGTATATCTTATCCAATTATAATGTATTAAATTCCAAATTAAAAATAAGCTGTTATAGACATCAGGTTACTAAATATAAAGCACTGTTGCCATTCGGAATTTCCGAATCGTGAAACAAATGAATGACTCTTTGAACGCTTCAGTAAAAAAATATAGGTTAATTATCTGATTCTATTCTTAAAATATTTGTAAAAGCATATTAAAGTCTTTAAATATTTTAATTTTGTTTAAAAACTTCAAAAACTATTTTTGCAGCCATCTTTCGTCAATTAATATAAACAATCGAACTTTGTTAAAAATACAAGTTAATATTTGCATTAATTAGCATATTAAAATTTAATGTGAATTTTTCAGAAATTACATTTCACTTTACTAAATTATTATTATTATTATTTGGAAAAAAAAAATGTGGCGAGTCATTCACTTTTGAGAATCATTCATCAAAATTATTTGTACTGTACAGATTGCCAATTGGGAATTCAAGCGCTCGACTACGCCATCTGGTGGAGAAAATACATAACTTCTAGCTTCAGGAAATCCCTTGCAAGCCCACTGTATTACATGCATTTTTAATTTGTTCATAATGATTATTTTTTTGCACAATTTCAGATTTCATGTGATATTTGTGTTCTGTGATTATATGACAAGGTAAAAATTATTAAAATTTGAATATCTAATACTTTCAAATTCGCTTACAATAAATAATGGTTTCAATGGAACTTCAGCATTAGTTAAAGGGACAATTTTCCTGTAGCAACAGCTACAATCAGCGCCTCTATAGGCCGTTTTAAGTCGCAATTGGCAACGTGTGTTTTACTGTTTTAACATCTTTGTTGATCTTTTAAATGCTGTTTTAAACACACGATTGTGGATCATTCGGGACTACAGCCGTGCAGCTATAAGTCTCATCCCCACCCCTTTCAAAGTTCAAACATGCGGTGGATTTGAATCTGTTCAATCAAATCAGTTTTTATTGTTTTTTATATAGTTTAAAGATCGTTTTAGCGATGCCTGATGAAAATGATGAAACGCCGATTGAACGTAGACGGCGATTAATTAGAGAAAGACAGTCAAGGTGGTTTGCTTGGCAATCACAAGCAACATTGGACCGCATAAGGGAAGATGGCGCCATCTACTGGTAGATAATGCAAACAAAGATTGAAATTTTGTTTCCATCGCAAATCAAATTATTTTTTTTTTCTTATGAAACGTAATTAAAATATATGGAATAAATAGTACCGAGTAATTTCCATTTAATTTTGCTTATATAATCAAAAAATGAGCTATGTGGTGAGTCAAGCTCTTTAGAAACTCATTGATAACATTTTTTTTACAGAAAATTTCACTCATGGATTTTTTATTTATTTATTTTTTTTTTTAATGTTTAATTTGAATGTTTTGTCCATTCGTTGAACTATTTCAAAAATTGAATATTGAGTCAATATCCTGTCATTTTTGACAGGGGGTATATACTAGTTAAAATATAAAGGGCAAATAATAAAAAAAATAAACAAAATCTAGACGTAAATTAGTTTGGAATTTCTTCAATAAAAATATTAATTTCAAAATTTCAAAACTTCAAAAAAAAAAACTATAAATTTTCACGAAAAATTCGAAAATGTAAATGGAATTATTACGAAAATATCAAAAAGTTCAAAGATGCAGAATTCATAATTCTGCATAAAACTTATAATGCAACAAATATATAAAATTTATTAAAAAAGTTAAAAAAGTCGCTAGAGAGGACAGAACCCTCATCTCCTGCTCTCAAATCGCGAGCGCTACCCCAGCACCAGGGAGTTCTTGTTCAAAATCGCGAACTAATGGGTATTTGAAATGCATACTGAACTTTAACCCGAAATTTCTCGAAAAATAAAGCCCATTTGAAGGAAACCTTTGACCTGAATAGTTAGGGGTATGACCCTTACAACATACTTTAAAATCATCAAAATCTGTGTGCATCATGTTTGGCGGTCCCCTTGTCAGTACAATCATGTCAATTTTCTCCCACACCTCTTGGAAAACTTTCCAAAGTCTTCTAATTTTGTGGATAGCTCTTTCTAACGCTCGCTTTAACAAAAACACATAGGTGATAATAAATAAAATATTATCTTAACTCTGGATGAAACATGGCTTTATTTAAGTGGGTGTATCAAAATAAAAACAGCAATTTTTATCGATTAATAGAAAAAAAAAACAGAAATGGGTTTGTGAATGTAAATAAAAATTGCCAAAAGAATTCATGATTGATGCTGGATTTTGTTATGAAATTAAACTAAAGGTAAGGTGATTTCACTTTATTATCAATAAAATATTTTAGAACCCATTTTTGAAGAAGAAATTTCAGATTTATATGTAAAAGGCATTAATTGAGCTTCATATGAATAAAGTTCTCCCACCCACTCTTCCATAATTCAACTGACGCATATTTCGCAAAGAAAGAAACGCAAACGGAAATAAATTGTGTCCCAATCGAAGAAATATATGTAAAATTACCTGTCGCAGTTTACACTTTAAACCACAGTTTTATGTTTAAAAAATAAAATAAAATAAAATAAATAAAAATTATCACGTTTTAAGCATAGATTAGTAAAGGTGCATTAAACATTTGTAACAAAATTTAGTTTTCAACAGCAAAAGTTAACTATCCGAAAATATTTTTTGAGCTTCTATGAATTTCCCAATATATCTTATGAGTTATTTTTCATTAGCGGCAAACCCTAAGTTGACGAATACGAAAAATTCCTATTTTCGTTTAAATATAAGTATAAATTTGATTTAATGTGTATTTTTCTGGTAGTGCATATAAAGTGCATTTATATCGTAGTACATATATAGTATAAAGTACATTTGAAGCTCTCTGCAACTTGGGTCCCAGGAGACGTGCCCCACATGTCTCTGATATAATCAGACCCTGCTATTCCAAACGAATGCAACAACCGAAAGACAATAGCCCCGCTTAAGTACAAGTGCAAACATCGCAGTTTAATAATTTCTTCCCTTCGCAAAACACAAATCTAAAAATCTTCAAAACTCATTATTTTACAACCTCTTAACACAAATAGAAGAATTCATAAGATGCCTTCATTCTCACAAGTAACTCATTAACTGACGTTCACAAAAGGCAAATAATGAAATTTACTTCACTTATCGAGAAAAGAGATAAGGGGGAGTTTTAGGAGAATGTGAGGGGATTTCTCTTCCCATGCCATCAGTTAACTTTATTTATTTTTTATTTTTTTATTTTATGATATTGATCTGAAGAAAATAACTAGTTTTGTAATAAGTAAGTCTTTCAGGCAATTTCACCAATTGTATTCAAAATCAATGGATTTGTGCCCTTTCTTTCAAGCAGAAACAATTGAAAGAATAAAACCCTGACCACTGAAACTGACATAAAAATCATAAAGAATAAATTCGAATTGTCTTTCCTGCGAATATTTCTATTTGGGATTAAAAATTTATAATTATACTGGTAAGAATAAGGTACAATTGGATATTCAGTAAATGTAAATGAAATAGAGATGTACGCATTATACACAGATGATGCTTATAAATTTTAAATATAACATTAGAAAATAAACCTTCAGAAATAATTACAGTAAAATCTCGTTACAACGAATCTCTGGAGATCACTGATTAAATTCGCTATAATGAAATATTCGTTAAAGTGAAAATATTTTTATACTGAAATAGAATAATATGACTTTTTTTACAATCCAAATTATATTCGTTAATGTGAAAAATTCGTTAAATCGAGGTTCGTTGTAACGAGATTCTACTGTATCAGTTCAAAGGTTGAGTTAAAGTTGAGTTGATTAGATACATTGAGTTGTATGTGAAGCATATATATAGTGCATATATAGTACAACATGCATATATAAATAGTGCATATAAAGTGCATATATATAGTGCATATAAAGTACATATATATAGTGCATATATAGTACAAAGCGCATGTATATAGTGCATATATAAAGTGCATATAAAGTGCATATGTATATAGTAGTACATATATAGTATAAAATGCGTATATATAGTGCATACATGATATAGAATCATTTATACATATCTTTATTCTAAATTATTATCTTCCTAACTTAATTTTCAATATATTAATTAATATTCTCTTCGCTAAAATATATCTTATTCTAAAACCTCAAACGTTACTTCCTTTTTCTCATATGACTATCTTTATTAAATGCAGCATGTACATTAGAGATCTATTTTAATTCCAATGCGGTTATAACAGATGTAATGTTATGTGTTCTGGACATTCATTGACAGCTGCTTGGGCGCCCAACCTTTTTCTGTTCATAAACAAATTGTTCAAGTAATGTAATTTCCCAGATACAAAGTAACTTTTTCCTTTGACTAAAATTCCTTTCCCACCGGGTTGCCCGCCTGTGTCCTCTAAAATTCACAAAAAGTTACGGGTTCGCCAAATGTGGTAGCTTTTTCATTACATCCTCCCAAAACATTTCTATTAATTATCCTTAACGTACATAAATTCTTTGGCGCGTCTGCGGTTTGCTGGCTCGGTGTATTATCGAATCGTGGCGAGACAATCTACTGCCCAAACGGCAGATCACTCCTAGCTCTTGATCTGTCAACAACTGTTTTCTAAGCCTCTAACACCCGAGACCACCCCGTTCTTACATCTTATGCTTGCTATATATCAATAAATAACTTCAGCTTATATGTTTTCATCTTCATTGGATATTCCCGTTTTTGCCTTCCCATGGATTCGAACTATGGGGTATTTGTTACAACGCAAACTGTACGAAAGAAACGGCCCAAAAACTACCTCAATTCATGCATTATGCATTCAAATATTTCAGCCCAACAATAATCATCATCATAGCATATAAATACTTTTAGTACGATAAAGTATGTGTCAACAATTAGTACGATAAAATATGTGTCAACAATCGCTGAGCGAGTTAATATAAGATAATTATGTGGTAAATAACGATTATTTGCATTCGGATAAAACTATACAAATATTTTACAATATCAAATGCTAAATAAATTCGCCACTACAAAAAACTACGCAGGTTATTCAGAACATCTTTAAAGAAATTCTCTAGCATATCCGGATGCATTCAGAAGATTTTGTGACGAATAACGCTTTCTTCAACGCCTTAATTTCACAAAGAGTCTAATTTATCTTGGTGATGGGCGCATATAGCATTTATTATTGAAAGTACTTGTTAAAACTAACCTTGTTTACCACGTTAAGATATTTGTGGTACACTTTGTTTACGACAAATTCATCTAATGCTAGATTGTGTAACGACTAACGACCTCTATTGGAAAATATTTCAACTAAAATTTTTATCGTATTAAAACAAATCACCATTCGTTAGAATAAAATTCTCGCAAATCGCATTTCATTTTATCGCTTCCTTTTATTTTTAGAAATTTTTGAATTATTAAGAAATTTATGAAAACCTGGTATTATGTTATAGAATGCGGAACACAGGGTTAAGAAAGTGGGAATCCGTGAGGGTGATCCGAAATACCGAAAATATTATAAATATTTACATTTTTCAAATTAACATTTACTTTTTCAAAAGAATACTTTGAAAGATATTCCTTTCAAAGTTAATTTACTAGCACTATATTTAAATGATAATCTCCATTTCGGTTTTCTCAATTTTTCATGGTTATTGAAATCATGGGTATTATCATGGGTATTTTTCATGGGTAAATTGAAAATGGGACATTTTCAAGAGAAAGATAATTTAAATTCCGCTAAATTAGATATGTGATTTTTTTTTTTTTAGTTTTAAACCAATTTACTCATTGATTCTCTTGTTTTGAAAGATTATATTTTAAAATGATTTGGATTATAGTCCTTTTTTTTTTTTAAATTAAATAAGAAAAATACATAAATTTTCAATAAAAATATTAAAAACATTTTCAGTTCTCGAATGTAAGTAATAAAAACAATGACAAAAGTCGTTTTAAGACAAGAAAACAAATATTGAATACTGCGGTAAAAGCCGTTAATAGTTATGACTGTAGAAATTGAAGACAATGATGAAAGTCGATTTAAGACAAGAATGCAAATATTGGAGACAATGATGAAGACCTTTTTTAGACAAGAATGCAAATATTGATGACAATCATATAAAAGACATTTTAAGAAAAGAATGCAAACATTGAAGACATCGATAAATGCCATTTTAAGACAAGAATGCAAATGTCAAAGACAATGATAAAAATAATTTTAAAAGACAAGAATAAAAATATTGAAGACAATTATAAGGTTCAATAATTTATAATTTTCGATTAACGCAATATGAATCGAAAGTGGTTTTTAGATAAGGATTCAAAAATCGAAGGAAATGATCAAAGTCGTTTTAAGGCAAGAATGCAAATATTGGAGACAATGATGAAAAATTTTTAAGATAAGAATGCAAACATTGTTGACAATGATAAAAGACATTTTAAGACAAGAATGATACAAATATTGATGACAATAATAAGGTTCAATAATTTATAATTTTCGATTAACGCAATATGAATCATAGCCTGCCAATGATAACAATCGGATGAAAATTAGGTTTTCTGCATTCATTCGAAAACAATAGTGAGGGTGCATACAAACAATAAAATTACGAAATAGGCGAAACACACAAGGAAATCCACTCTCACGAAACAGCACATATATACGGCTTCAAGAGTGGTGCAGAAAAATTAGAAACAGTATACGACGAATAACTCGTGGTTGTTTTTTTTTCTCTGTCTCTTCGGATGAGAAAATGTTTAGTGTAGTTGTACCAGGTGAATATCAGAGTTTTATGCAATCCCCTAGAGCAGCCATATACTCAGCCTGCGACCCGCGGGCCGCATGTGGCCCGGCGAACTTTTGTGTGCGGCCGGAGGCACATAATCATATCAATCCATATTTATAAAATTCATTGATATGTGCATAAAAATTGTTTAAGACATTCACTGTTGTTTTGTATATTTTCACGGGAAGACGAAATATGTCCTGTTATTTCTAATTAATTTAAAATTATGTAAAACATCTTAAATGCCGTTTACTTAGTCAAAAGGTACTTTTTCATGTGGTCCTATTTGTGTGTATACATTTCTTAATCTTCAACACTAATCAAACATATTCTAAATTAGTTGAATTTGCGCTATACAAGAAAAAAAAATAATAATAAATAAAAAGTTTTTGCACTGAGTAAAAAACATATATTAGAGAAAATCTCCCAATTTTCCCCTTTAGAACTTGTAAATTCTGCATTGTTTATTTCGTTTTATGATTATGGCCCTGTATTATGATTATGGCTCAGTGGCTAATATTTCTTTTTAGGGTTGAATGTTTGTCGGGGAAATCATTGGCACCAAACAATTTGTACACCATTATTTCTAAATAAGAAAATTCGCGACCTATTTATACGACATTTGCAATAAAAATATACTACGAAGTTTATTGTTTGGAAATGGTGGTTTTAAAATTTTTTGGTAACATTTCTTCTGCGAAAATCGTTCAACCCTACTGATAATACTAACTTTGTTATATTGCTTTTCTATACTACACTGTAAAAAAAATTGCAGTAAAATTACGGGCAGAGGCCGGCAGCAGAGATTCCAGTCATACCCCGTAAAAAAAAAAAAAATCCATGCCCATCATTTTGTGCAGCACGTAATTTTACGGGGCAAAGTAATATAGCATTATAATGCACAGGATATAATGCAATTTAAAACACAGTAACACTTTGCTTACTGTTCCGTAGCACGTAGCACGTTAGATAATCATCACAGAATCGCTGTTTTGGCGGGTTAAAATTTTCGAAACATGAGTAAAATGAAGGGTTACACCCTAGCGGAGGACAATATATGGGGTCGTACAATATTTGTGGTAACATATGGGCTAGAACTGTAAGAATATGTGGATTGCTCTTAATTTTCTAAGTATCTAAGAGATAAGCTCGCTTATTTAGTGGATCAGGCCGTTTTTTATCAAATAAGGCTGTTGCCCGTGAAAATTGAAGGGCAAACGCTCATAAATTTACAGTTTTTTCTGAGAGTGTACTTATATTATCTTATTATTTTATTTACCATTTTTAAGTGTGTTGCGGCCCGCCAGACGTCGCAAACCTTTGTTTGTGTCCCGCGAGAAAAAAAAGGTTGAGTATGGCTGCCCTTGAAGAATATGCTTCGCAATGCAAGATATCAAAATAAACATCAAACAAGAAAATGAAACAGTAACAAAAAAAGTCAGAACAAATTAAACCTGCATATATGAAAATTTATTCTCCATCTGAATTAGGCTGGTCAGAAAAAGAAACAATTTGCAGGTACTTAGCTTCTTGACATATACAGCGAGGGAAAGGTATCTCTACAACATGCGTATAAAATATCTAAGTAAATTTTGTTTATGTTTATTAGCATAAACATACATTTACTGTGTATCACCGTAACCATAAAAGCCAAATTGGGAAAACTAGATGTATTTTTCGTAGACTAAAAATAAATAATGTAATAAATAATGTAATAAATATAGATTTGTTCAAGTAAATATTTTCATGTTTGTTTGGGAAATTAATACATCCGAAAAACTAATATTCCGTGTTGAGAAAACTGATTAGTATAGGGTAAAACATACTCGGAAACGTTTCCAAACATTAGGGACAGTAAAAGAAACTTTTGTTTCAGAAAATCTTCTTTAAATCTCGGAAATTTATTAGTTTCTGATGTTTCGGAAGATAAAGGAACGCTTTTCAGAATTGTATAGGAAACTCAGAAAGGGTTATATAATATTTTCGTAAACCGTATCAATTTTCAGAATAGTTTAAGAAACATTTCTCTTTTTTTCACAGTGTACAATACACCACCTAGAAGGAAATTCCACCAGTCACCAGATATTAATGCAGTCAAATTTCATTTTGTATTTTGGTAAAAACTGAAAACAACGCTTGAAAAATGCCCATATGAAATATATATGAGCTACAGCATCATTTGGTGCAAGAATGGAGTAAACTTCACAATGAAATAAGCTTAAATTTGATGGCTTCACTACCAAAAATATCTTCAAGCCGTTAGATAATGCAAAAGGACATTGCACTAAGTATTAAAACTGTCTCCTTTGTTTAAATTTAATGTGTTGCGTATATTTTATTGTTCCTTTATATTTTATTACAAGTGGATGTTTATTGTGATAAATACAAATTGAAATAAGTTTTCAATGATGATTACACTTATTTAACTATGAATTAGAAATATTTAAATTAAAACTACTCCATAAAATTTAAATTGTTTTCAAATGATGCAACTGTATAAATATTTTGTTCCCTCACTGTTATCAAGCAATCCAAAGAATCTATCATTCAAAGCATTCTATAAAGTCATTTAGTTCCACTTTGGTGTTTGAACCAAGAGAACTTCGGTGCGTTTGCCCGGATTAGGGAAACTTCAAAGAATATATTAATATTTTTGTAATGACTCGCCAGAAATAACACATTTAAATTCTATTTAGATTGGTTGGTTTCTTTAGTACACTTAGTTAATACAAATGGTAGACAGTTCAACAAGTGATCAACAAAAAATACAACCTCAAATAGATATTTTCAACTTGTACATAAACTACATAAATGTACATGTGTTATCAGTAAAAGATAGAACATTCAAGCTGATAGCAAATAAGTGTTCTAACACAAATTATTAAATTATTTTTCAAATGAAATATGAACAGGGACATTTTTTTGTCTCAGCAATATACTAATACAGGGTTTCTACGAGAATTTGAATATAACTATTTCCCTATAGAAATCTGTCTTATTTAGTCGCATTATTTATGTCTTTAAATAAGGCGAATATTACGTTTCAGAAAAACTGGTATTCAAATTCAAGGACCCGTGGGAACATTATAATACATACATACAACACACAAGGATCTTTTTAAAACAAAAACAGATCATACTATATATATTTTTTCAAAACCTGTTCCCGGTAAGAATTTTAGGATGATTTTTCACGTTGCTCGGTTCTGTTTGCAAATATAGGGTTCAGGCGAATTTGCTATTAGTCTCACATCCTTCCCCTTGTTAATCAAAATATTTTAAAGCTAGTGTATTTATCAGTTTCCTCAAACCGGAATAAAGATTTTTAGGATCCTATCAATTCTCAATTAAACATTTTCAGCTGCTTAATTGAATATATAATAATTGCATAATAATTGTTCAAACTATAATAATTAAACTTAAGCTATTTTTCGAAACGTTAAATTTTTTTCAATTATTATTTAGATATGTTTAAACATTTTAGTTTAACAGTTGATATTTAAAGTTTTAGTTTGCGTAACATTTAATGCACAACATGACACTAGAATTGCAGGAGAATAACATTTATATCAATTACTATCCAAAAAGCTAATACAATTTGCAAAACACAAATAACATCACTACATAAATATAAGATTAACGACACATTAACTAACTAACAGATAATATCCCGATAACCAGAACATAATCCAATTTCTTAATCCATAAATCATTTCTAGTGAGCATGTCAAATATGCGAAAGTGAATTCGTTTCATCTATCCAAATGAATGTCTATGGTCTCATCGGGATAAACACTGCTCACTTTACTGTCATAAAACTTTATTAGGCAAGACATTAATAGTAATTTGTCGTATTAATGCAGTACTGGGGGAATAAAAAATAGAGGGCTCAATTGAATAGAATTTGGTATACATATGTATGAGACGAAGGGTACACCCCGTCACACCCTTGATCAGTAGTGTCGCTTATTCCGCATGAAATATCTTTTCACTCACTCTTACGGTTCGATGGTTATGATTTACTGCCCGGAAATCACAAGTGGAGTGAGTGTACAGAAGGTAATTGTGCGGGTCTGATTTCACAGAACCACAGGTATGTTGTAAAGAACGATAAACCATATTCACGATTTTTACTTTTTAAAAATAGGTCCAGAAATTCAGCAATATTTAGGATCTAGAACAGCGATTCCACTTTTATTTTCTTTTATTTCCCCTTCTATTTGAAGACACATATTTGTTCTCCGAAAAAGGCGGATTGCGAGTCGGATCACCCGGTAATTGACAAAGTAATTATGTAATTTATTAAAGTAATTATGTTTAAAGTAATTATTAAAAGTAATTATGTCAAACGATTACTTTAATTAGTGACATATTTACGTATAAATATATGAATCTCGGCAATATATAAAAAAAAAAAAATTCATCTTAAAGAATATTTACATTTTGCTATTTTCAAAACAAAGTCATTGATAAACATTTCTTCTGTTGTTCAATTGTGAAATGACTATTTTTGTGAATATGTGACGATAGGTAATGTTGAATAAAATTTTAATAGCACATAGTTATAAAATTTTAAGAAGAAAAGTACGTGAAAAAGAACTATTTTCATACATTTTTTAGTTAATTATTGCTGACGGATTATTCCAAAATTAATATAAAGCCTGTGAATTCAAACCGAATAGAATTAGGATTTAATTTTTAGAGTTTTAGACAAACGTATACGGATCGGTAGTTAAGATTTACAGCCCGGAAATCACAAGTGGAGTGAGTGTACTGAAGCTAATTGTGCGGGTCTGATTTCGCAGAACCACAAGGTATGTTGTAAAGAGCGATAAACCATATTCACGATTTTTACTTTTTAAAAATAGGTCTAGAAATTCAGCGATATTTAGGGTATAGAACAGCGATTTCCCTTTTATTTTCTATTTGAAGACACATATTTATTCTCCGAAAAAGGCGGATTGCGAGCCGAATCACCTGGTAATTGACAAAGTAATTATGTAATTAGTTAAAGTAATTGCGTTTAAAGTTTATTTATTAAAAGTAATTATGTGAAACGTACTTGAATTAGTTATATATTTACGTATAAATACTATATGAATCTCGGCAATAAAAAAAATGTTCATTTTAAAGAATATTTACATTTTGCTATTTTCAAAACCAAGTCACTGATAAACACTTCTTCTGATGTTGTTTAAAAGTGAAATGACTATTTCTGTGGATATGTGACAATAGGCAATGTTGAAAAAATTATGAATAACGTATAGTTATAAAATTTTAAAAAGAAAAGTACGTGATAGGCATCTGTTTTCATACATGTTTTTAGTTAATTATTGCTGACCAGTCATTCCAAAATTATTATATAGCCTGTGAAGTCATACTGAATTAGGATTTAATTTTTAGATTTTTAGACAAATGTATAGGGATCGGCGGTTATGATTTACTGTCGGAAATCACAAATAGAGTGAGTGTACAAAAGATAATTGTGGGGGCTGATTTTGCAGAATCTCAGGTATGTTGTAAAGGACGATAAACCATATACTCGCGATTCTTACTTTTAAAAAGAGATGAAAATAATGTTTAAAGAAAAGACTTCAGTATAAATTTTCTGATTTAAAAAATAATAATAATTCATAATAATTCAAAAGGTAAAAATTAAAAAAATAAAAATTCATTTAAAAAAAAATCGAAATGATTCTTTGAAGATTTAAACACAGAGAAAACCTTTGCTCCATCTTGTGGGGGAAAAAAAATCAAAAAAATTCGAAAAAATATGATTTTTTTTTCCTCTTAATGAGAGGTACTTTTGAATTTTACTGAACAAATAAATTTAATTGAAAAAGTATCATAAGCAAAATGCATTGTAATATCTGAGAAAGTAATATATTTCATAGCTTAATTTTCAGTAAAATTCAAAACCAGATATTAGTGTAACTTGGTTCGTTGAAGTTTATTTCGTTCAAATTCATTCTCATTTTTTATTTAACTACTGAAGATATTACTATTACTGAATATACAAAATTATATTTGAAAAAAAAAAAAAAAAATACAGCGAAAACATTTGTATTTCGTCCGTTAAAACCCTTTAAGCGTTAGGCCAGTGTTTTTCCGTTTCATGTAGTCATGTTAAAAAGGCTGTAGACAAAAATATTTTTAACATAATACTTTTTTGAACTGTACATAGAATGAGGAGATATAAAAGATATTATAGCATCAAACAGCGATTAAAAAATATATATATTCTGGGATTTACAAGCATATTTATAGAAATATTGGAAAATCTTCAAACGGTGAAAGGGTTAAAATGGATGATAATTTCATCATTTGGCAATTCATCGCCATTAGGCTGCATAATGAAATTTGATCATTTAAAAATATTTTTAGTACCGAATTTTTAAATAATTAAACAACAGTTAAATTATTTCAAACCTAAAAGTCACAGAAAAAGTATTGACTTCCTTTTCAATATTTAAAGACTAGACTGTATATGAAAAGGGAAGCAATCTTCATGTTCTCATAAAATGATCATTTGCTCAATTGCGAACTTGTTGATTCATGATGCGATAAATCAATAAACAAACTTTCGCATTTCCCCTCTTCATTAACCGTTACGAAGCAGTTATTTCTTTTTAATTTGCTGATTATTTTGTTGGATTTTTAATGAAAGAAGAATAAATCTAAGTCTTTGATAAAAATTTTACTCAGGATTTTTTTCCAATAAATATAACATTTTTTTTTTCTTTACATCCTTCAGAAATTTAATGGTGAAATGGCACTATTTTAGATCGATGTTTATTTTTCTAACATACATTTATATTATCTCATTCATTATTAGACCTGTAAAAACGCAAAAGTGATAGGATATATAGCAGTAAACATAAAATGTAAGGGAACTAACTCTGAGTATTTTTTGAAAATTTGCTATTTTCAGCTAGACATCAGCTACAATTTTTTGGACGTTTAGAATTATTGCAAGCTACCATTCTGTGTGATCCCACTGGACTATTTTAGTACGCGATACGTGTTGATTTTTTTTTTAAATCAAAATTGTCAATTTTGAGTTTTTGTCAAGTTTAATTCTGTTGCCAAAAATATGTTCTTCTTCGCTCAAAAACGCAATTCGACACATTCACTATTAATTTTATACAGAAATGCATGAAATTTCTAGATTACTAACTGAAGCATAGCTGCCAACTTTTACGCTTTTTTCGTACCACTATTTTTTTTTTTAACAAAAAATTTTGCCTTATTTCATCCTAAACTTTCGAAGATTATTTAAGACAAATTTTTCTGTTTAAAAAATGTGGTAGGAAAAATTGGCAGCTATGACTGAAGGGGTTTAGTATAGAACAGTGTTTTCCATTTTTCAATAAATGTAGTATATATTCAGTTATAATTGAATGAAAAGTCTCCGATGACGCTCATCCCCGGACTATCGTGTATGGAATATCGTTTAATACTGTAACATTTGACAGCATTTTCTGAAAGATCCTTTTTCTTTAGAATAAAATGTACAACACTTTTTGATTTTGTATTATTCTTTATAATAATATCTCCAATTTTAGTGCATTTAAGTATATAAAAATGACTTCGTGAGTGTGTTAGAGAGTTGCGAGTTTTGATTTGAAAGCAATCTTAATGTATAAAATCTGCAAAACTTCATGTATATTTTTTGATTAAATTTATGTGAAATTATTATTATTTTTTTTATCTTAAGAAAAGCATTGTAACAAACATGCATTCTAAAAGATCATCTGAGTTAATCAATTGTCTAAAGAGAAAAGCAGAAATAGAAAACACAAAATATGCATTAGGAATTTAATAAAATATAATCAAACAAATCGTGCAAGAATTTATTGGGGAAAACGAAATTGGCACTCATTCAGCACATATTCTTTATTCGCGCGTGGATTCTTTTTTTTTCATTAGATTTGTCTTAGCACAAGAAGTCAAGTGAAATTCTTTAAAAACGGAAGTCATATAATTGATTTTTGCACAATCCATTAAATCTGCACTTGCCAACAATCGATAACCAGAAACGATCAGTCAGTTATGATGGAGTAGCTCTATTTTCGGAGGTACATTTTTATCATCGAAAATTAATTACCGATTTTAAATGAAGCCAACAAATCGATATAAAAAAATTGGGTATAGGCAAGAAGCGCAGACCGCGAATATAAAATAAAGTTTGCTCTTCATGGGTGCAACGTTTGATGTAATGCATTTTTCGTGATTAGAGGTGGATGTTTCAGCATAAGAAATACTACTGATGAGTTTCTAATGACCCTAAATGCTACTCTGTTAATTTTGTATAAAGTTAAATGAATTTCTCCTGAAAGAAAAATACGCTACAGTGACCAAAAGCAATGGAAAAATACATTAAAAAATAGTATACTATTTTTTTAAAGTTAAAACTTTCGTATTCTTCTATTGGGGAAACTTTGTTATGTTTATATATATATATTACCATAGAAAAATTGATTCTATTTGGGTTAAAATTTATGTAATAAATTCGTGAGAATAATAATGGATTGTAATAAACATTTGTTGGAACATCTCAAACAGAAACGAAAAAGCAGAAAGTGATCGTAAAGATCAATTATATATTACTTTGTTCAAGTATATACTTTGTCTTTATTGGAAATAAGATTATGATCTCCCACTGGACATAACATAACCATGTTTATCGCGATGTACACTATTGGATTCCGTTAGAATCTGGTGCTACGTACCTATTGAGACACCTATTGAGATTGTATATACATATACAGTAAAGCACCGTTTATACGTTTCTCATTTCTGCGTCTTTTACATTTATTCGTCGTTTCAGTGCTGTCCTGATTCATCACTATATGTATTTCACTATTGTAATGTTTCGTTTCTTTCATGCCGTAACCGATTTTCTCAGAATGTTTTCCCACAGCGTCCTTCTTTTTACTTTTTCTGCCAGCTATATTTGGGGAAAGATGAAGGAAAAAGATTATGACTATACTTGAAAATAAACAATTTAAATCTTGCCTTTTGCGCCAGATGAATTATTTAAACTTATTTAAAAAATAATTTAACCTGTCAGTGAGCACGCTGTCGCAAATTTTACGAAAAACGTGATTCTAATAATTTCTTCTCACATATGGCTCCGAAATAAAATTTTAATGTTACGACATCATAGCTGCCAGCGTTCCCCTGGAAGATTCATGTGTGAAAACAGAAAATGTTTTTAATCAATGAAATTGTTTAATAACGTGTCTTGTTTCTCTGTGGTACTCGTGTGATTTCATTTATCAATTAAAATGTCTGGTTCAAAGTATGCTTTTTTTAATTAAAAAAAATGAAAGGGTGGCAGGTGTGTAATATGTATAATTGATTTTTTAACTTGTCTCTTATTACTACACTGCATAATTTTTTTAGCAAACTGTCCAGTCATTCAACGATTTTTATAGAAAACGGTTACATAACCGTAATTTATCTCTATTCTGACCAACACTGTTAAAAATTTTCAGAAAACTGTCCAGTCATTCGACCATTTTTATAGAAAACGGTTACATAACCGTAATTTAACTCTATTCTGACTATATTATTGTCCATATTATGGTCAGAATAGAGTTAAATTATGGTTATGTAAACGTTTTTTTTTAAAACGGTCAAATGACTGGACAGTTTGCTGTAAATTTTTAACAGCAAATGATAGTACTTCATAATATGGTTAAGTAACTGTTACCGATAAAGCCGGATAAATTACTTGGCAGTTTGCTGCAATTTTTTACAATGTCAAAAGTTGTGTGTTACAATTACTTGTCAACCTCACATAAAACTGTTCAATTTGACAATAAGTCAAATAAACACGTTCTAAACCAGAATTTTTTAAAATAAAACGTTTCTGGTGCCTACGTAGTATATACTTTATATCCTTTATTAAATAAAATGTATAGTTCTAAGCATGTTTATCCGATTTGCATCAAATAAAACAGTTTTACGTGAGACTGTGGTAAATATGCTATTATGAAATATGTTGCATTTGTAATAGTGTAACGTAATATATCAACATGCGCCACTCGTACAAAAAATTTCGACGCGCCAAGATTTTTTTTTAAAAAAAGAGGGGAAATATTAAAAACTTCTTTGATGTTATAAATCGTAATTTAATCGTATTTGAATCGTAATTTTAAAAAGTGAACTACGCTCTATTCAGAATCACGTATCGTCCACGGCTCATTTCAAAATCTTTGAGATCGTGAAAAATGCAAGAAATATTTTGTAAGTTAGGCAGAAAGATTAATCACAGTGCTTTAACAGAAGCTCTAGAAATACTTTTGGGAAGGAAAAAGTAGACTAAATGAAGAAAGTTCCGGAAGGAAACAGGACATTTCTTTGTCTCTAACCAATCGTCATGCAAGGGTGCAAGCTTTTCATATGCATATGAATTTCCGGGTACTTGAGCATTGAAGAATTGGCAGAACAAAGCATTTCAGAGAGAAACGAATAAGCGGAAAGTGGTCATAAAGATGAATATATTATATTATTTTGTATCATTATATTTTACTTTGTCTCGCATTGAAAATAAGACTCTGATTGTTTCCGTCTGATTTTTTTCACACTACCATCAACAGTAATAATTTCTTCGGATAATTTATAATGTATTATGTTGTTGCCTTAAATTATACATTTGCTCAACATCATTTAGAGCCTTCTAAAAAGTTTTGGGGTGAAATTTTTGGGGTAAGAATATGATGATATAAACAATTGATTATCGTCATAATATAAACGATTCTTTACTAAAACAATTACATTCATGAATTTTGTACTTCCTAGTAGATTGCTGTTAAAGAAGGGATGCAATTATAAAAATAATGTTTTTACAATTTTGCTCTTTGGTGACAGAAAAATTATATGGTTTTGAGTCTGTGAGAAATTGATTCGAAAATAATTAAGTAACTTTCTAAATATATACAGCTGGATTTTTGTGTTATTCTTTCTTGAACTAAATATTATAGAAAGCAATTTTCTCTGGACTAGTAGAATTATAAATAAAAGCAATATTTTTAGATCAACATTTTTATTGTTTAATTAATAATTATGAATTATACTTCAAAACCGTTTAATTCAAATAATATACACAAAATTTATAACTTAACATTTTACAAATTTTCACACAAAATAAAAAAGTAACGAAATACATAATATAATATAGAGTGTATGCATTTTTTAACCCTTTAATTACGGGTTGGGACTATGGTAAAGAAACCATATATAGTCTTTTCAAATTAAAGAAATCTATATTTAAAGTATTTTATTAAATACATTTTCCCTTTTCTGCATTATCGCATTTTATATATATTCCCGACTGTTATAGGCATGCCCGTTTTTTCCTTTCTCTCTCAACGAAATCTTATGTAATCAAAATCATAGATATTTTTATCAATTTATCGTTAACGTATTTTCAACTCCTCTGCCAGAATCACTCTAAAAGAAATAACACAATGTATAAGAGTCTATCTATCATGGTCAGGTTTTGGCTTCCTAAAGTGTACCAGATGTGTTATCGACATGATGTCGCCTAAACATCATTTTTTGTAAAATGCCTTTCCCAATTGTTCTCAAAACACAAAACCGTCAAAATTCTGAATCATTTCCTTTTTAGCTAAAGTGCGCTCTATGCCAAATATATTTACCCCGTCTCTGACGTCAATTACAAAATTTAATATGCGATTATTATAAATGGTTTTGGCAACCAGCTCAAGGTCCACACACCTACGCTCAGAAATGCAAATCGTTGGCGAGATTTGTAACTGTGCTTATCTCTCATTTTACTTCTCACTTCGCCTCTGAACTTCATCTGATCAACATCTTTAAAATGTCTAGTGCACCTGTGCCGCACTGGTTTTCTTCGCATCATCTCCCCTCAGAATGTCTTATTTTTACTTTGAACGTCACCCTCGCCATAAATCAACTAATTCCTGTCCAGTCTGAATTTCACTTTGAATGCAAATACTCCTTGTGTACTAACGAGATCCTGGAACTTGATTAAAAGAAAAAAGTGACAATTTTTCTCCTTATTTTTCTTCATACGGACACCAGTTCACACACTCAGGATGTAGAACCGTCTAATTATTGCGGCAACGCTCTTGTACCATGAACTTATGTTCTCAAACCTCTTTTTCACCTTTGCGGTCTTCAATTGGACATTCCTCCAATCTTTACATGTTCGTTAGCGTCGACGATGATCTCCTATTATCTTTCGTGCAATCCGACTATGCAATATTTATCTTTTATTTCATCGAATAATTATTCATCGTTATATTTATCTTTAACTTCATTCATCCAAACAGCCTACCTCTCCAGTATATACTATGTGGTTCCGTGACCAGGATACGAACCTTCCAGTATAGGGACATAAACGTCCTAGAAGAGTTTTTTTTTATTCTGTTCGTACTACTTTTTGAAAAATAATTTCTGCCATACACTTATACTAGGATATTTTCAAGAGAAATCTTCCAGAAAGAAAAAAATATATACATTTTGCTAGGACTAATGTAAAAATAGTCGCCAGCCCAGGCCTATGACCAAAGGATTAATATTATGGCGTATAAAATGATGTATCTCTTTAATTTAATTTGCTTAGTTTCCAATAATTTATGTTTCACTAATTATTGAATGAGAAATAAAGGAAAATTGTATTTCTACGTTCTCTTTATATTATGTGCAATTAAATTATGGTGTAAAATTTAAATACTGGATAGTTTTATCATGTAAATATAATCCCCATCAAAAACATCACATGCAAAAAATGTCGCCAAGTCTTCTGACTCTTTTACCGTAAAACGTTCTGAGATCATGTAGAGCCAAGAAGTTTAGCTCTCTTATTAACTCTGAAATTTTCGTGCATAAATCACTCCTATAGTTTCTACATCTTTAGTTAAAGAATATTTTGTGACTTGACACAGCACGAGAATATGACGGCTGTTGCTTACATTTTAAAAACCAGGTTTATTAATAATGTATTGCATAAAATAGTATTTATATGAGCATTGAATGTATATGTATTTGTAGCGTGGGCTAAATATTACATAATATTGTAAGCCCGGGTGCAAAACCTCTCCTACTGTCGAGCTGGATGTTCGGAGTTTAGGTTGGTTTTCTGCCGATGCAACGCGAATACGTGCCAGAAGCAAACTTTTATAAGGACCTCCATCCAAGGCATCTGTCCTTTATAGGCTTATACCCCTCGCATTCATAATCGAATGTAATCAAACAATCCCATCCCATCCCATAACACCCATAGTAAAGTGTAATAATTTCCTTGTGCTGCGTAATTGCCAAGCCACAAAATATTCCTTAACTAAAGATGTAGAGACTAGGGGTGGTTTCTGAATGAAAATGTCAGAGTTAATAAGAGAGCTAAACTTGACTCTACATGATCTCAGAACTTTTTAAGGTAAAAGAATAAAGCTAAGTAACTGAATTTCCACATGCAAGAGTAACAAAATAATATTAATGTTAATGTCAATGGTTTTTGACTTTAATGTTTGGCTGTAAAATATATTTCTTAAACATGAAAATGTTTACTAGAGAATCGATAGTATCCGAAAAATGTGCATTTTAGGTTGTAGAAAACTGATTAATATACTATAAAAATTAATCGGAAACATTTCTGAAAATCTATGGCAGTACAAGTAACTTTGTTTTTTTGCATATGGTTCTTTAATTCTTTAATATATTGGTTTCAGATGCTTCTAAAGAGAAAGAACCCTTTTCGGAATCATGAATAAGTCGGAAGAGGTTATTGTATATTTTCGATCGTGGTTATATTATATATTCTTCAATTAAGAAACATTTTTAACACTTTCCAACATAGGTGAAACGTGTTTATGAATTTGGTTTGTCTGTCTGTCTGTCCGTCCGTCTGTCTGTCTGCCCCTCCGCCCGTCTGTCCGAACGTCCGCCTGTCTGTCTGTCTCTCCACCCGTCTATCTGTCCGTACGTCTGTCTGTCTGTACGTCTGTCTGTCTCTCCGTGCCCCAACTCTCGTAAATATACTCGGATTGTCATGAAATTTTTATGCACTATTGATTTTTACTATAGAATGTTCGATATTGAAAATGAAATGTGTAGCATTAATAGTTCATTTAAAGTGACACACAAAAGAATTCCATTACATTATGGTGTATGGGGAAAAATCGTTTGCGGCACATTTTATGGATGTTACGATATTTCAAACATAATGAAATTAATACGCATTACCGAGGTGTACTACAGCATGCTTTTACAGGAGTATACAATGAACAGCATTTATAGTTCAATTACAGGGGCGTACAAAAGAATTCCTTTACATTATGATCTATGGGGAAAAATCGTTTCCGGTGCATTTTGAACATGTTATGATGCTTGAATAATAATGATATTTAAAAGGATCATTAACGTACAATACAAATTATTTTATATTGATTATGGATGCGTCGGATTTATCGTTCATGTACAGAGACGCAGAAAAGAATTCGTTTAAAGGACTGACTATGATTTTTAATTGCTAGAAGTGCTCTTTCCGTTGTGATATGCCATTTTATGTAATTTTAAAATGTATTACGTGTTGTTTACAAATTCTGTAGATCCTATACAGGGCTGCACGAAAGACTTCGAATAGGTTCAGCAATTGTTGAAAATGGATTTTTACTGAGTTATGTATTTTTTAAATAGTTTTTTTTAGATATCTCATATCATCGTATGAAGAAATTAAATTTCTTAATAATATTCTGATAGTGTTGGAAAGCGTTTCATAATCTATGCCGGATGTATGATTTTTCGTTCTTTTTACAGTGTAATTCTGACCATTTGGATACCAAATTGATGCTTCAGCGTTTTTTTTTTTTTTTTTTTCAAAATTATCACACAAAGAAGGAACACATTTCTATATGTCTATTCTTCTCCTTTAATTCAAAAGTTTTTAATGTTTTTAACTCTGAATGGCTAATTTTGATATTCCGTGCAGGATATCTTTATGAAATGCCTGTACGACTGGACTTTTTACAAATTACCATACAGATTAAATTTTGAAAAGTTACAAATATTACAATTTCTTGTAGATTGAACTAAAATCTTTTAAATATATATATATATATATATATATATATATATATATATATATATATATATATATATATATATTAATATTAACATGAAAAATTTTAATATTACTAGAGGTTTTTAAATATTTGCATGCATATAATTTTTATTTTGTAGAATATCGTCTAGATTTTATTCCATTTTTCAGATAATTATTATATTTATTAGTGAAGAAGATTCCCTTTCCTTTCATTCAGCAGTTGTGGAGCTAATTCTGTACGCATGATTTGCATATAAGAGATAAAAGTATTTATAATTTTTGATTTAAAGGGAAATATAAGGAAATGAGTCTTTTCTTTGTTTAATATATTTTTGGAGAAAAAAATACAGAAATATAAATTTGGTATAAATTTGATCAGAATTAAAATAGCTTTCAATTGATATAAAAATTCAAAATTCGATCTCTTGATGCTTTAAATGTGTACGTTACTCTTATATATCATTTTATACATAAGTCAAAATTTTAAGATTTTAAAAGAACAAAACTATTTGAAAAGTTATGCAATAAAGAATATATCATGAAGCACACTACAAAATAATATTAATAAAAAAAAAACTAATAAAATTTATTGAATTGGCGCAAAATGTTTCATATTTTGTAATTTTAACTTCTAAATTGAAAAATTACTTATACTTTAAAAAATATATACTTTTTTAAAAAAACATTTTCTTTCTATTTTCTTAGTCACAAGATTTACAATGATGCTGTTATTTCAAACATTTTTTTTTTCTTCTATAAAAGAATCTTTACATTGGTATATTAGGCGTTAACAATAATTTTTAAAATGTGGTTAAATATACAAAATACATTTTCATGAAGTGCTGTATAACTTTCGCCCAAATTATTTTTATTATTTTCTTCTGAATTAAAATAATAATAATTATTATTATTATAGTTTACAAAAATTATATATTTTTTTATCAGATTTACATTTTATTTGCGTTTAAGTAATCAAAACATTTATAAATAAGGGACTTATTCATCAAATTACGTCACACGCATTTTGAGGGGTTTTGACCCTTCCCTCCCCCTTTATCTCAGGTTTTCACTCTCGAATGATACCCTCCTGCCCACTTATTGTGACGTTACATTTTTAGCAACTATTAATTGAGAACTAATTTTGTGGGGGCAAAGCTATATGCTATTATCTACTGTTATTAAGAGTCTACACTAGTCACGCGACGACACTCACAAGCTAATGTTTAACCTATGGAAGAGTTCTTTTCAAATTTCTCGCTTGTATTTTATTTTATTTTATTTATTTATTTATTTTTTTACTTATTTATTTATTTTTGCAAAGGATATCTCAGGTTGGTGGCTAACGTTGTCCGTTTGTACTTCTTCGAATTTGGTTGCAGTTTTTTTTTTTTTTTTTTTTTTTTTTTTTAAGTGGATATTTTCCCATTCGGAACCGGTTCGAAAAGTGAAAGCGACGTCATAAAAAAACTGCAACCAAAGTATTAAAAAAAAGTTAAAAAATGCAAAATAAGAAAAATTTTAAATATTAGATATTAGAAAGGCAAACGAGAAATTTGAAAAGAAAGCTCCACATGTTTAGCATTAGCTTGCGAGTGTTTTTGCGTGAGTTAGTGTAACTTCTTAGTAGTATAAAATCGTTAAGATATTGCGTGCTTTTATTTCAAGCTGTTGCAATTCAGGGGAAAAGGGTGAATGTAATTAATGCTGCGTGAGTAAAAATACATATTTGTAATAAATTTTATTAAGCTAATTACAAATAATGATTACCTATTTTCATAATGTAGATGTGGTGTCACAACATATTAACCTGCCTACTCCTCCTGTCACACTGTGTCACACTTTGTACACTTCTCTCCCATCTTAAAATGTGACGTAATTATTAAATGGCCTCTACGTCGTTGTTTTCAATATTGATAATTTGTCGATTTATCTACAAAAGTACACTTCTTTTATTTGCTAAAAGGCGTAAAATAAAAACATTATAAACAGTAAAATAAGTTTTATTAGACTGTTGACAGGTTTCGGCTCATCAGAGCTCCATCCTTTCGGTGCAGCATCATTTAACTTACGAAAATTGTGGATCGAGTTACTCCATAGTTACAAATCTTGAAAGAAACATCCCAGTAAAAATAAAAAAACAAGTGGGTAAGTTTTTATACTCTGTTGCTATTATACTCTCTCATAATAATATCTGTCATGTGGACTAAATGCGATATAAAGAAAAAATCAATTTCTAAATTAAACATGTTGTATAGAGACCTTCAAAATGTTAGACGTCAGATTAATTTTATTTTAATTCTCTAATGACGTCATATTGAGCTGCTTTCTCTAATTACACATACTCATACTCCTTCTATTATTGAGAAATGTTTGAAAATTGCCGTTTTATTACCAATATGACGTCATATTAATCTTTTCTTCAATTGGTGAAACTTTTTATTTCATTTTCAATTTTCACGTGGAAATCTTTCAATAGAAAATTAATTATTGTAGAAATAATTTTATTGTGGGTTTTTAATTGTTGGCAACTGCTGTAACGAAAAATGTTTAAATTTAATAGGAAAAGGCTGTTAGATTTTTGGTTTTTTATCTCAATATATTAAAATAATACAATTTTCTAAAATTTTATGATTTTGAGCTTCATAGTAGGTATTTAGCTACAAGTACACAAAATTTCATGACTGTAAGCTATATAGTTTCTGAGAACCGGCTCTGTGACAGACAGACAACGAAGCGAAACTAAAAGGGTTTCGTGAGATAAACGAAACCCTAAAAATAACGTGCGTAATTTGAAAAAGTACTTGAAAATTAAATGATGACGTTTGAAATAATAACTTCATAGACCGTTCAATTGTAGAAAATTCTTATTTGTTTTGATAATGACTTTGATGGAGCCGAAACAAGTCAACAGTCAAAGGAAATTTCTTTTACTGCTTATAAAGTTTTTATTTTACACCTTTTATCAATTAAAAGAAATATATTATTACAAGGTGTTATAATTTGTTATCTTTTTATGTATAAAAGTATCTAAACAATGATATATGACGAATTAACATTATTTTTTTAATGTGGTTAAATTCACAAAATACATTTTCATGAAGTGTTGCATAACTTTTTCACCAATTACATTATCAAAAAAATACATAAGAAAAATTACCCAATAAAGCAGCGTCCTATTTTTTCCCGGTACAACTCTGTCATTTCAAAGCCATGTATCGACCGATTTACATAACTATTCACCATAAACATCAATTTTACTAACAATGGGGATAAATGTACGCCGTATCGAATTCTCACCACATCTGGTGATATTCCTCCATTCATATGTAAAGAAGCTGGGAAGGGCAGACAACTACCAAAGTGGTTTACGAAACAAAATGCTCTCGAATTTCAGTAATACGAAACTTTTGCAAATACTGTTAAGAACAGCGAGATAAAGTGACGGATGTTGGGAAAATTCGGTTCGGAAAACAGACGCCTCAGTATTTTGGTCATAACAAGAGATTTTGTGACGTGATTGTGCGTATGGGAAAAAAATGCTCAAAACTAAGATTATATAATATCATGTTTCAATCTAGGAAAAAAAATGAAAAGTTCTAAGAGAAATTATCGACTTTTATTATTACTATTATAAATCTAGGAACAAAAAACTCAATTTACTAAACGATAAAGAAAATATTGTATGAGAATTCGACATAATCCTAATTAAAGCTATTTAAATCCTAAAAGAAACTCAGAGCGAAAAGGGAAGTTTAATCATCCTGGTTGATACAAACACTAATTCACTGTGACAAATATACAACTCTACTTTCCATCATTGTCGTCATGTGATGCAGATATTGAGTCGCATCCAAGTCACAACAACGTTGATGTGTCCCATGTTGTGACTAATTGGAAAATTGGTCACGGTGCTTATACAGTAGAGTCACAAAATGAAGGTTACTTGAGTCATTCATAATGCGAGAAAAATGAGTCACCATTTGGTCATCCACGTGACAGTGGTTATTTATGATAATCGCAACGTCATAGTGACGTCACATAGACTGGTTGTGGAATGGCAATAAATATATTTGACACAGCAACTTTCTTTCATTATTATGAATTACAAAATTTCTCTCGCATCACATTTCAGGTAATTTGTAACAACTTAATTATGTTACTGCTTTCACTCATTTCATTTTCTAGTGTGTTATTATTAATTGCTTTTGTTTTTCGAAGCTTTACACAATTGTCTCCTAAATTTAACGTGCCATTGAAGTAAATTTCAGATACTTTCTACTGAACCCGTCATTGAAATTTAATAATCTTGAAGTCAGAATGGCATAAATAAAAGTCAAATAACATGAATGCACATGTGTTACTTAAAATTTTTTAATAAAATTGTAGTTTCAGATATCAATGAGAATTTTACAAGCTATTTAACAAACGGTTTTGTTTTGAACTTCAATTCAAGATTTCAAGGATTCAAAATGTATTAATAAGTTCCCTTCTCAGAAGAATTTATTTTTTATGTAAAGTAGAATTTTTTACCAGCGTAACATTCGAGCATTCGTTGCATTCGAGCAAAACCAAGAACAAAAAATCATGCATCTTGCATAGATTATCAAACACTTTCCAACAGTATCACAAAATTATTAACAAATTTAATTTTTTTCCCCATATATTGAAATTAGATATCTAAATAAACAATTTATAAAACACATAATTCAGTGTAAATCTATTATCAACAATTGCTTTCTATATCCGGTAATGCGTGCAAATTCTTTCGTGTAGCCCTGTATGCGATCTACAGAATTTATACACACCACCTATGCACTCAAAATTGTATAAATTTAAAAATGCACACCAAACTGGAAAGCGCTCTTCCAGCGGTTATCGGTCTTAGTCAGTCCTGTAACAGACTTCTTTTGTGTGTCTCTGTAAGTAAACGATAAATGATATGCATTCCACAAGCTATAGAAAATATCTTGTAGTACACCTTAGTGATTCTTTTAAATTTCACCACGTTTGAAGTGTCATAACATCATTAAAATGCACATGAAACGATTTTTCCCTATAGATCACGATGTAAAGGATTTGTTCTGCGTCTATGTAAACGAACTATAAAAGCCACTTATTCTATACTCCTCAGAAAGCATGTTTTAGTTCATCTCAGTGATGCATATCAATCTCATTATGTTTGAAATATCTTAACATGAATAAAATGCACAGCAAACGATTTTTCCCCATAGACCATAATGTAACGGAAACTTTTTGTGTTCCCCTGTAAACGAACTATAAATGCTACACACGTAAATTAATTTTCAGTAAGGAACATTCTTAGTAAACCTTAATAACATATAAAAAATTCGTGGCAATCAGAGTATATTTACGCGAGCTAAAACACAGACAGACGGCAGACAGACAGACAAACCGAATTTATGAACGCTTTTCAACTATATTGTAAAGTGTTAAAAATTGCACCGATCATCTAATTGTATTTGAGTAGCTATCCCGGTTTCGGACAATCGATTTTTATCAAACAATTTCTTATATGTGCTATTCGAATATTTATTACTTGTTGTACAGTCCTGGGGAAAAAAACGCAACACGCATCCTATTTTATCACCAATGTGCCACTGAGAGATGTATGAGGTATCATTCATCTGCAAATTATGTCTACTTTTTGAATATGAATGCAATTTTATAAAATAAGTGTCATCGACATCTTAAAAATAGCACCAAATTTGAATTTTCAAATGGTATAATAGCCATCGTTGACACCATATTTAAGTTTATTAGACCAAAGCAGGTCAGAAAAAGGCATAACTTATATACTTTTTCTCAAATTTTCGTAGAGTTATAAGAGGTGAAGTTTGAGGATGCTAATGTTAAATCTACGTGACCAACTTTAATTTATATCATTACTAAAATCATCCGATTATTATTATCAAATAATTAATGAGATACAATGAGATTAATAAGATACAATAAATAGACCAGAGCATATTACAGGCATTTTTTTAATTAAAAAACTTTTTAATTATGAAAATTATTAATAAATTCCTATTAGAAAAATTATGAATTATGACTGATATTATTTTTTTACAGAAAATGAACCGTGGAGTTTACAAGTATTTTTTTTATTAAAAAAAAAAAAACTTTTTTAATTAAGAAAATTATTAATAAATTCATATTCGAAAAATTATGAATTCTGACTTACATTAGTTTTTACAGAAAATGAATCATGAAGTTTACAGTACATTCCAATGATTAGTTTTCTAGATGTAGATAAAATTTACTTTTACGCGGCTGAAAGAGACTGTCTCTTGCTATCAAAGCATTCTGAGAAAAGAAAATCTTAGAAAGTAAAAAAAGTAAAAATGTGTCTTAAAATTCAGTCTAAAAATGAAATAAAACACTTACAATACCGTAATAGAACTCATTCATACAATTACTTGCATAAACTCAAGAAGTTTTGTAATCAATAACCCTTTTTAGTAAATAAGAAGAATAGGAAATAATGTTTTTTTCCCCTTATGACGTAATGTTTATTTTAAGAAGAGAAACAAACGGGGATACAATTTCATCTGAAGATATAAATTTTGATATCACTCAACATTGTGAGTGCATAAGTGCTTTGATGATTAATTTTAGATGATAGAAGGTATTCTATCTATTCTATTTGTAAAATAATAATGCATCGTCCAACTAAATGCTTCTCTATAAATTACTCATACATTGAGCCATTAGACAGATATATTCCGAGAAATGAACTCATGTTAGATTGAACAATTACTTAAAATAGCATTGCATCCAGTTCATTTTCTAATTACATATGTTGTAATTTGTAATTCAAGCTCATTTATAAAATTGAATACATAATATCAAATGTATGTGTTATTTATTTCTTTTTTCCCTTTTTTAAAACTATTAAATTTTATACCTCATATTTCTTTTAAGCTGAGAAACAATAATTCAACATAATTCAACAGTCTCTTTTAAAAAGTGATTATATATGTAAGATAACCATTGTATCTTGGACCAGTGACCTTACCTTAAATAATATTTGGATTCTAATTTTATTATTCGTCTTAGTGAGTGCCAATATAAGTTTTTGATATTATAGCCATTTTGAATTTCAGTAGTTAGACGTTCTGAGAAATTAAAGGTGAAAAACTGTTTTGTAACCAAAAAAGTAAACTTTTGCAGTTGGATTGTTTTATTATTTTATGAAGGTAAGGAAAATATTTTTCTTCTAACTACAACACCTAGTTTTCATTTTTATCTGACGTGCTAAATGCGATATCGAATGTATCCCCTATCGATGTGGAATTTTTTATCCCATTTTGTGTGAAATCGCTATCACCCATTGTACCTAAAGCCACATTTTATTTTTTATTTATTTATTTATTTATTTTTTATCTTGAGCTAAAAACAACATACACTTACTTATAGAAAACGAAATCTATAAATACGCAGGTCTGTCAGTAGTGTAACTTATTATAAGTATTACAGCTAAATTATCATTATATTATATTATAGTGTCATAATATTGATAAAACTATAATACTGATTATAGTTATATCAGTATTATTGCTAACTATCAGTATTATTGCTAAAAAATAAATTCTGGGGCACCAGAAAATATAAATTCTTTATATGTTGATTCCTCAGTCAGTTATGAAACTATTTAAAATATTTTTTATGTTAATTATAAATAAAGTTTAACAAAATCTGCATTAATTCAAGAATCAAAAGAACAAAATCTATTTTACCTTTTAAAATTGCCTCGAGACAGTCTATTTATTTTTAAATAACCGTCTTTCATAAACTATTTTCTCGTGTATTTCTTTTCTGGAATTAAAAGCTCTTACTCATAGAAAACCAAATCTTAAAATTATGTAGGTTTCAACTATCTTATTTCTTACAAATGCAGTCGTGTATGGCTTTGAAAATAATATGCAATTGTTCTACGAATACTGATCTATGCAGACAGGACATACTTATCTCTAACAGCTAAATTATCATTATATTATATTATAGTTATACTAATACTATGATAAAACTATAATACTGATTATAATTATATCAGTATCATAGCTATCAATTGTATTACTATTCTAGGTAAGTAGGAAATTATAAATTGTTTATCTATATTTTACTTTAGTCAGTTATGAAATTATTTAAAATATTTTTTAGGTTCATTATAAATAAAATTTAACAAAATCTGCATAAATTCAAGAATAAAAATAACAAAATTTAATCTACCTTTTAAAATTGTCTCGGGACAGTCTATTTATTTTTAAATAATCGTCTTTCATAAACTATTTTCTCGTGTATTTCTTTTCTGGAATTAAAAACCTCTTACTCATAGAAAACCAAATCCAAAAAATATGTAGGTTTCAGCTATCTTATTTCTTACAAATGCAGTCGGGTATGGCTTTGAAAATAATATGCAATTGTTCTACGAATACTGATCTATGCAGACAAGACATACTTATCCGTTATCGACGAGCAATGAACCTCAGTTTAATTGTACATAAGAAATCAGGAAAATAGAAAAAGAGATCTTTATTGTTGTTATTCAGTGTTAGAACGATAACGTCTTATTCAATAACAATGATCTTTGTATTTTTTGTAAAAACTTCTAGTTCACCGCAGAAAAGGAGAAAAAAATAAAGAACTAGCTCATTGTTCAAAAACTGACAAGCTTGCTTCCAAGAAGAGTAATATAAAAAAAAGCAATCACTTTTTTTTTAAATGTTAACTTATAAATGGTTAAGTTATTTTTAAAGCAGGAATTGAGGAGATTATTAATGTTTCAAGTTCATATTTATAAATCTGCATGCTTAATATTATAATGCTGCTACTTGCCAGAATGTTTAGATTTTAATTATTTGATTGGTTTGGTAATATTTTTGTTATTTGTGAGACATGTTGAGGCAAGGAAACATAATAATTGACAAGAAGGAAAAGTCATGCGCCAAACCTAGATTATAAAACACTTTCCAACATATTCAGAATACTGTAACGAAACTTCACCGTTTAATAAGGGGAAAGATAATACCTAATAGACCGGGAGGCGGCAGCACAGACAAACACCTCATCGAGTTCCCGGCTGAAATTCCAGAATTAGTTATAACTTCATTCGCATATTAAAACGCAATCGGTCTGCCAAGTCATATCTTGGTGGAAAACACCCGAAAACCCGATTTTAGCGGTTGGATCGTAGGTTTATCATTGTGTGTTCCTGCTCCCAGTCCTCCATGTTTTCACACCTTTGGGTGCAGGAAAACACAATGGTAAACCTGGACAATGGACAAACCGAATTCATACACAATTTTCAACTATGTTGAAATATAACTGATTCATTTCAAGTTAAATAACTGATTCATTTTTTTAAAAACTGACAAGCTTACTTACGTAAACAGTAATTTGAAAACAGTATCAACCATAAATATTTCATAGATTTTTAAAAAATATATATAGTAAAATTTTCATGCTTTAAATTGATATTTAATAAATATGCGCTATTAATATTTAGTTTTTAACACTTTCCAACAAAGTTGAAAAATGCTTATGAATTTGGTTTGTCTGTCTGTCTGTCTGTCCGTGCTCTAACTCGCGTAAACATGTTCGGATTGTCATGCAATTGATATATGTTATTGAAGTTTACTATGGCATGTTCGATATTGAAAATGAAATGGTAGCACTTATAATTTTTTACAGGGACACTCAAAAGAATTCCGTTACATTACGGTCTATGGGGGAAAATCATTTGCGGTGCGATTTAATGATGTTAGACAATTTTAAACATATTGGAATTGATATATATAACTGAGGTGCACTATGTCGAATATGATGTGCATAGCACTTCTAGTTCCTTTACAGGGATACTCAAAAGAATTACTTTACAATATGGGCAACGGAGAAAAATCGTTTGCAGTTTATTTTGACAATGTTTCAAACATATTGAAATTGATATGTATCACTAAGGTGTATTACAAGAGGCTTACTATAGAATATTGTGTGTATAACATTCATCGTTCATTTACACATAAAAAATAATTCGGTACTGTCTGGTAACAATAATTGCTGAAAGTGCTGAAAAAAATTTAACTAATTTTTTGTCTATTACTTGGTGTGTATAAATTATATAGATCATATACAGGGCAGCACAAAGTTTTCTAGTACATTTCTGTTTATTGACGTAGATTCCAGAAGGGGAATTTTAAATTGTGACATGCGTTTCCAAATTGAACTACAATGTAGCATTCTATGTCGTATATATACAAATCTATATATCATATACAGGGATACTTCACAAAATAATTCGGATATTTTCCCAAATATTTTTGAAAAATTCTGAAACTGGTATTTAAATATGTTATGCGTTTTCCAAATTGTTTACTTCGATATCATCTTTCACCTTATTAAATGGATTTGTACAATTATTTTTGAAGTGTTGGAAAGTGCTACATAATCTATGCTTGACGCATGATTTTTCTTTATTGTTATTTATATGGTTGGTTTGCCAATTTTTTTCGTTTCTTGTTTTTATACAACACATGTTGTGAAAAGAAAAATAATAATAATAAAAGCACAATAATAATAATAATAATAATAATAATAATAATAAATTGGGCTTTTTGTTTAAAAACTGCCAAGCTTGTTTCATAAAACAATTTACCCCACTTAAGATGAAAAATAATTAAAAACAGACATGGATAGAAGTTTTATACTGATATTTATTAAAAAGTATACGTAATATTTTAATGCTGCTACTAGCAGAAAATTTCTGATGGATATTTGTTTCGGCCTGTCTTTTTACTTTCCATTTCCTTTCAATATTTTTTCTGTTTTCTAATTGATAGCTAGCACGTCTTATTTTTGCCTTATGAAGAAACAATTTGTTCTTCCGAAACACGTTGTGTTTTTCTCATTCTTATAGTTTTATTAAAAGTTTGTTACTTTGTACCTTATTTTGCATGAAATTTTACAACATTTTATTGTAATGTTAACACATTACAATAAAATGTTGTAAAATTTCATGCAAAATAAGGTACAAAGTAACATTGAAAAGTGGCATTGAAATCGTTTTAAACAATCACGTAACTATTGATAGTTTCAATAATTCTTCTCAAAATTAAACAATTGTAACCTGATTAAAAAATAAATGACATGAAACCATTTCCTATAAGTAAGTTGCAAAAGTGTTTATCTTAGCATTTTAAATAAACAAAAATCTGAATTTACATTTTATCGATTTTACATTAATGAGACAGATTATTTTAATGAATGTTCTTTAAATAAAACCGACATTTTCCAAATAAAGTCATGAGCAAAACGTTCATTCAAGTTCTATTATTATAATTCTTAAAATAAACCATTGTTAAGTTAACGTTTTGAATTATAAGTAATTGGTTTTGAGATAAGCAAAATTATCTTTATGCGCCCATCATTCGACTTATGTTTTATCGGCTTATTTTTCGCCATTTTTACATCGATTGAACCTTGCATCGTTTGAATTATGGCCTTTTATGAAAAGCATGGTCCATTTCTTGCTGGTTATTAAGTCTGGATTGATTTAGGTTGCTAGATTTAAAGGAGACGAGACTAATATATTATTAGTTAAAGAGATAGTCATAAATATCAAGTTATCGCTTTCATTAAATAAATAAATGGACTGAAAAATGTCTAAGCATAATGCGGTGAATGAAAAGACTTTAATTATTTGCCTATTTAGTACAATTACGGTTAAAAGTAACAAATTGTTTTAATTAAATAACCGCAAGAACACTGAAAGCTGTTTCTTTTAACAATTGACAAATTGAAAATAATAATTTTTAAAACAGTATTTGCGAGCAAACATATTTGTTTGTATAAGAACAATTGAACAGTTGATTTTGAAAGTGGGTCAGGTCCATTTTGTGAAAAAAATTAGTTAAACATAAATCTTATATCAAATTAAAATAAAATTTATGTTTTTAATCAATTCACAATTTTTTTTTTTTATATCAGTATAATTTTGTTACTAGTAATTTATTTGGTCAACGATATTTCATGTTGATTTGGAAAGTGGGGCAAGTCCATTTTGTGAAAAAAATTAGTTAAACATAAATCTTATATCAAATTAACATAAAATTTATGTTTTTAATCAATTCACAATAAATAATTTTTAATATCAGTGTAATTTTGTTACTAGTAATTTATATGGTCAACGATATTTCATGTTGATTTTGAAAGTGGGGCAAGTCCATTTTGTGAAAAAAGTTAGTTAAAGCTGAATCTTATTACAAATTAACATAAAATTTATATTTTTAATATATTTACAATAAATCTCTAACTATAATAAAGAAGGAAGTTTGTGTGTATCTGTGTGTGTGTGTGTGTGTGTTTCTCGGCTGTGTTCTGAAGAGATCGCTGCACGCAAAGGCTACAAAATTTGGTGAGAAGGTACCTCTAAGTATGTAGTTTTGCACATCAAAGCCCGTTTTTTTTTTTTTTTTTTTTTTTTTTTTTTGAATAGATTTTTTTTATTTAATTTTTTATTAACTTTTTTATGCGATTTTTAACGTTTTTTCACGTTTTGCTGCTATTTTTCCACATTAGTATCAGGAATCTGGTTCCAATCTTTTAGCCCAATATAGTAAATTTTGTCCTCTTTTCAATAAAGTTTATTCGAAAATCGTACAGCAATTTTTTTAATTTTTGACGATCTTTTTCCTTCGACACTAAGAAATTTTCACCAGAATACTTGATTGGTTCGTTGGTTGCTTCCATTCCAGCCTCAATTATGTTCAAATTGTCAACCCCCCCCCCCTCTTTTTAGCTTGGAGAGTTGATAATTCTTTACAGATAAAAAATCATGATTTTTAAAAGGAAGGGCGGGTTATTAATTATCCCGATTTGAATTTTTTGATTATATTTTTAAAATTTCATTTTTTATGCGTTTTTAAATGTTTTGTAGCATTGTTTGTTTCAAATGACGTCACATATTGAAAATCGAACACCGTTGGAAGGTAGGTAGCAGATTGGTAGCAGAGTGGATTGTGGGCACAGCTGGAAATCAACCGGGCAATTGTAAATTGGCGGATGAAAAAGCCGTCAGCTGATTGCAATTCGAACAGAGATTTGTGAAATTTTCGCGATTTGTTTTATGCTATTTTTGGAGTTTTTCATGTACGTGACGTCATTTATGTATTTTATTTCAGAAATTGGCAACGATAACTTACAGTATTTGTATGTCAAAACAAAAAAAAAAAGGCGTCATTTTGTTTCTGTTTCAAAAGTTAACGATAATTCCTAATATGTTAAAGGTCGTTGGTTTAAATTTGAGGTGGGAGGGGGGGGGGGAGTGTCCGGTTGTAATTTAAATATTGCGCCCCCTCCTTCCCCTCCCTGCCTCCCATATAAGAACTTTTTATTATTAGTCAGATTCGAGCGAAACCTTTTCTAACATTCTTCTGAGGTAGATAAACTTCAGTATAATTTTTTCAGCCCTTGATTACCACTATTTCTGAACATTAATCACCAGGGGGGGGGGTATTTTCTCGGGTTATATGTGCCCAATTTCAACGAGAATTAGTTCATTCAACTTAACACGAACTAATTAAGATATAGATAACTAATTAAGAAATAGATTTGGCGCCACCTGGCGGTAGAAAATAAAACTAAAGCAATTAACTTTTGCTCACTGTTGTGAATATGATCATACGTGACATTCTAGTGACGTCACATCGACCAGCTGCTGCGCTATTAGGAAACTATGCCACATTCTCGAGTTAAACATTCAAACTGAGTTTTTGTTTTGATCCAAAAATGTCGAATTAAAAAGAATAAATCAAAAATTTCATCTTCGCTAAAAAAAGAAAAAGTTTACACGCTTATGTAGAATTAATAGGTATTTAATAAATGCCATTATTTATGTTTTCCAGGAGGAGATAATCTAAAAATGTATTTTACTAAAACAGTTTTCCTACTGGTCACGATATTTTTCTAACCCCCTTTCTACAAACGGAAGCAACTAATTTACAAAGAAAAAAAATTATATACTCCAGCGGAAATGCGTGTCTCTAACTTCGACTTTCACTTTCAAGACAGATTACCATAAACCATGGTGGCATGTTGGACAACACTCCTTTTGCAAAGGAATTTCCTCTTCCGTAATCTCCGCTATAAATTACTCTCTGGTAATCGCTTTTGACAACCAACTCTCATGATCGCGTCTGAAGATGAAAAATATTTCATTTTAGAATTCAGGGAAGTAGAAACCTTTAAAAATTTCTTCTGCTCTGTTTGAATCCACTGGAATATATGTCTTTTCCACACATTTTAGAATCTTACTCCTGATTTAGTTCTTACCGGCGCGGCGATTGGTTTCCGTGCGCTTGTTCGGAGAGTCATTTAAGCGCTGAAGGAGTGAGTGTTTGCAATTTCCGGAAAATGTTTCGATACTCACTTAAGGATGAAATTGAAAATATCTAATCAGATACATATGGACGTCAGCTACACAGCATTTGAATCCATACTTAAATGCGGAAAAAAAATTAAATGTAAGTATTTAAAATGTTTTTAGTTATCTACATTGCAAAACTTAAAGTGAAAAAAGGAATTTTTTTTTTTCGCCTTACTTAAATCATAGAAAATGTTACAGATTCTATGATTAAAGTAGGTGATTACAAATTCTGCAATTATTAAATTGAAATTTTCTAATGAAAAACAGTGGTGGAAATTCCACGGTATGTACGCATCTTGATTATAACACAGATGAGATTAAAAATCCCAAAACTGAAAAAAGAAACTTTTCTTTATTAAAGAGAGAAAGTGGAAAATATTGATTTTAAGGACGAGATGCTAAAATTTCAATTAGTGTTACAAAATGTTATTTTAAATTATTATTTATCATTATTCGGCTAATGCTTTTTCATACGTTTTGTTAACATAAATTCTGTGCTAAAAATTTTTATCAAAATTTCACCAAGTATGTTGCCAATTAATGTAATTATAGTCTTGGTCTCTTACGTTCAAGCGGATTATAAATTTAAGACCATTTTTTGGAGACATCTCATATATCATAAATGTATAAGGAAAAAATATTTTTTTATTTATTTCATGTTGTTTTATAATAATTTTAAATATTAGAAATCTGCTTTTAACTTAAAATTTTTTTTTATGATGAGATTTATTATTTTTTTTAAATGTATATAATGTTTTTAAATGTCTCATTATTTCATTTATTAAAGCTAATATTATTTATAAGGACTTTTTCGGATTATCTGATAAATTTATTAAAATATGTAGAAAAGGAAATATATACATTATATATACATTTATACTTATAGATGCATTTTTTTTTTTTCAAAATATCTTTAAGAGTTAATATCCCGATTTATATTTCTTGAACGTTTTGTTAAGCTTTAGAAAAATTCAAGGTTGTTACTTTAGGAATTTTTATTTTTAATGTTACGCGTATAAACATCTTTCAAGTTACTTTTTGAATATTATTTATAAAAGCGACATCTTTTATAATGTTCAACAATGAACACAATGTTCACATTAATAATAATCGCTATTTTAAGTAACTTTTGATGGAAAAATAAATATTCTGCAGAATGATTTAGTTTCTATTTGCAAGGAATTATTGAATGAATTCAATAAAACACATGGGTGTGACAAGCAGTTTGTTTAAATAAATATTGTGTTTCTAAAAAAAACATTGCAAAAATAGTTATTTCAGTTTAAAGGTCTTTTAATAGAATATATTACTCAATTTAAAACTTTCTATCCACTTCAGACAGCAAAAATTTCATCAAGCAATCAAAAAATATATGATAAATTCAGTGTGAGACGCCAAAAGAAAGAACAAAATATTGCATTTCTGGAAAATTTTATAATAACAGTTATTTCAACTTAAAGACATCTTCCAGAAATATTCTCTTAGTGGAAATTTGCTATCGGCAGAACGAGAAATTTGAAAAGAAAGCTTCCATTGGTTTAAAGTTAGCTTTCGAGAGTCTTCGTGTGACTTGGTGTAGGCTCTTAATAGTGGTGGCAACATGAATATATGCAGCTAAAAACGCTTATTTTCCATTGTTGCCAAGTCTCCCAATTTTTTAATACCACTATATCATAATAGAAATATTTGGCTTATTTAATCGAAGAACTTTACAATTATACAAAGCAAGTACATTTTTTGAATACCAATACAGGTATTCAAAAATCGCCTTGGAAGACTTGGCAAATATAATATTTTAATGGTTTATTAAAAGTTGCAATGTCATGTGTTTTTCATTGTATTCTTGTTTTTATTTATTTTTGTTGTCATACAATTCCAGTTTAGCTACAACAAGACGTCCTTGGAAGAGCTACGGGCAAAAGTTTTTAACATGATATACGTGCTGAAGACAACGCATTATGTAACGAAAAGGTAGGTTCCACAATCTGCTTTAGATTGCCCCATTCATCAAAAATCAATTTTAAAATACTGTTACTACAAAACATTTCTTTACTATATTAAAACTAACTTTTACATAATTTGTGCAAAATAACTTAAGCAGTCGCTAAAGTATTTCAAGAGATTTTTAAAGAACAATGGTTCTACATTTTTCCTACAGTTTTCGTTACCTTTTACGGTGTATTGAATTTAAAACTTTTACAGTTTTTTTACTGCAACATCCGTGTTTAAAAGTGGGTTTCTTATAAATATGTATATTTTTACTGTTTGTCAGAAACACGGTTCTACAGGTAACTCAAACAATGCAAGGTCATATCGTTGGAATGTGTAAATATGGAAAAAGTAGAAGATATATTTCGCGGAATTTACAAATAGCCTTAAATAAAATTCCTAGAAGAATAAAGAACTGAGTTTTATGTAGGTTTTCTTTGTAAATCATTTTTACACGCTGGGTTATATTTACGCAAGAATTTGTTGCATTATTTCAAGATAAACTGAGAATATATTTCAAATGTTTAGGTGTGAAAAAATATAATATGCTAGAAAGAGTTACACTGAAATTAATCATTATTCTATTTGATTGTATGTATCACTTCTCATATCTGAACACTGAGAAAAATGACACTTTCAAATCTGAGTAAATCCATATTTTCGTTTTGTTATGAAACTTTTTTTTTCAAACAGGACGACCCAATGCTTTCAATTCTGAAATACAAGAAATACCCAGAATATTGAAACATGGACATTCTCAAAACTAAGCTCATAGAGGTCAGTTCATATTCCTTTTTGAAACATGGAGATACTCAAAAATGATTAGAATCAGTTCAAACTCATTTTTGAAACATGGAAATACTCAAAAATGAGCACATAGAAGTCAGTTCATAATCATTTTTGAAACATGGACAGACTCAAATAGGAGCACATGATGTTTCATTCTTGAGTGTGTGCATGTTTTCAGAAATGAGTATATACATGTTTCAAACTTGAGTAATTTTGATTCGGAGCCATTTTGAATATGCGACATACTCAGATTTGAGTATTTTTTGCTTTGTTTTGAAAATGTCGCTTTTAGAGTGTACTAGGCTGATTTCGTATAAGGTTTTCTAATGGACCAACAAAACATGAACGAGTTTACAAGAACTGGTTCCTTACTGAATAGCTGCAAACACACGGAATTGTACGACAAAGACCATATTTTATATCTTTGGGCTTTACTTTTACAAAGGCTCTGTTATCAATTTTAACCTTTTTTATTATTCTTCAAAGGTTTCAATGCAAATCATATAAAATTAACAAACGAAATTCTATTCAGGGGATATCATAAACATCTCATGAATCCTTTCCCTGTGACGGTCGCGCACGGTTCGCCACGGAACACAGGATAACCACATCAAGTAAACCAACAAAGAATTTCGGTCGTCGCTTTCGGCCTACCTTACATCCTAGGCATCTCCCTATTTATGTGGATAATTTCTTTCTCGCCTGTCAACACTTATATCAAACAGTCTTAGTTAAACTAAAATATTCATGCAGAAAATATTTTTAGAAAGGAATTATTTTTTAATTTTTATATAATTTTTTTTTATATAAAATGCAATTATGATAATGAATAATGTAAAATTGCAAACTTTGAACTAAGAAGAAATGGCTAAAATAAATATAGGGATTAACTCAGACATAATCTTATAGCCTTTTTTATAGCCTTTCTTCTACTAAACTGTAAGAAACGTTGAACTAATGACCGGCAGCTGGTGAAAATTTACCAACAGTCATTTTATTTTCTATGTTTAGACATAAATATGTAACAGTGCATCTTAGATAGTCGGTTCTAAGAATAAATCAAGCTTTTTAAATGCCTGAAAAATGATTTTGTAACATATTACAAAATGCATTTTAATTGGATTATACTTTCTGTCTTCATCTTTGCAAAATTTCTGGTAGAAGCAGAAATTCTTCCACCAAATTATAAGAAACATGTGAACTAATAATCGAGATCTAGTGTAAATTGAAAGAGAGTCCGCTTCTTTTCCATGTTTTTTAGAAATATTTAACAGTGTATCTAGATCTTCCATTCTGAGAATAAATAAAGCTTTTAAAAAGCCAGAAAAAGAAATTTGTAACACATTACAATCAAAATACATTTTAATTACTTGCTGTCTTTATCTTTACAAAATTTCCGGTGGGAGCGCAATTTTTTCCACCGAACTATAAGAAGCATATTAACTATTGATCGAGAGTGTACATTTAAAGAGAGTCTGCTTCCTTTCTATGTTTTTACAAAAATATCCAGCTGTGTATCTAGATTGTCTATTCGAACTATTAATTAAGCTTTTTAAAAAGACAAAAAGATGATTTTATAAAATATTAGCACAATTTTTTTTCCCCACCAAACTAAAAGAAACATGTGAACTAATGATAGAGAGTGTAAATTTAAAAAAGACATTCCTTCTTTTCAGTTTTTAAAGAAATATTTAACAGTGTATCCAGATTGTCCATTCCAAGAATAAATTAGGCTGTTTAAAAGGCCACAGACATGATTTTATAACATATTAGAAGAAAATAATCCCTGACGGCTCGGCCTTCAGGCAAAGGTAGATTTCGAAGACGCGACCGTGGGGCACCTGTTTATTGTGAATTGCAGAAGAAAGACCTATTTGCCAAGAAGTGGTAGTTGGGACCACCCACTTCGAAATATACCTCTGCCTGTAGGCGGAGCCAGCAGGGATTTTTTTTGTTTTTAATTTTTTTTTACCGTAAGAGTTGGTTCTATAAAAAACTTGCCAGTATAAAAATTATAGATAATATTAAGAAGATTTATAATAAATTTAAGTGGATTTGATATCTTGGGAATTGACGAAGTTAGGAATTTTTTTCTTCTGAAACCCCTATTTTCCCCCCTCCTTGGGGGCATTTTTAATGAAATCAAAAATCTGTCATACGTAAATTTTTGGCCCTTTTCTTTAGAAGTAATAATAACTTTAAACGGATTCGATATTTATAAAAATTAAGAAGTTATGGTTTTTTTCTGTTTTCACGTCTGCTTGTAGGCGGATATGATGATGATTATTGTTGGGCTGAAATATTTTAATGCATAACGCATGAATTCAGATAGTTTTTGGGCCGTTCGTTCGTACCATTTGCGTTGTAAACAATTTCCCAAAGGTTCTACATCCAGGAAGGCAGACATGAAATATCCAATGAACGAAGACATCTCAGCTGAAAGTTTTTTATTGATATATAGCAAGTATAAGATGGTAAGAATGGTGTGGTCTCGGGTATTAGAGGCTTAGAACAGTTGTTGACAGATCAAGAGCCAGGAGTGATCTGCTCTTTTTGGGCAGTACATTGCATCGCCAAGATTCGATAATACATTGAGCCAACAAACCGCAGACGCGTAGTAGAATTTTTGTACGTTAAGGATAATTAATATAGATGTTTTGGGAGGATGTAATGAAAAGGCTACCACATTTGGCGAAACCGTAACTTTTGTGAATTTTAGAGGACACAGGCGGGCAACCCGGTGGGAAAGGAATTTTAGTCAAAGGAAAGAGCTAAACATTGTATCTGGGAAATTACATTACTTGCACAATTTGTTTATGAACAGAAAAAGGTTGGGCGCCCAAGCAGCTGTCAATGAATGTCCAGAACACATAACATTACATCTGTTATAACCGCATTGGAATTAGAATAGATCTCTAACGTACATGCTGCATTTAATAAAGATAGTCTTTCATATGAGAAAAAGGAAGTAACGTTTGAGGTTTTAGAATAAGATATATTTTAGCGAAGAGAATATTAATTAATATATTGAAAATTAAGTTAGGAAGATAATAATTTAGAATAAAGATATGTATAAATGATTCTATATCATATACATATTCTCCCCTTTGACAAAATGAAAAAAAATGACGCTGGCCTAATGTACATCGGTACAAACTGTTATACGTAGCTGCAAAAAGTTCAGTACACAATTACACTTGGAGACCACCCAAAAGTACAAAATAAAACAAAAATACAAATAAACATATAGAAATAAAAATATACAAGTACTTGTTTTTAAAATGTTGCACTTTCAGTATGTATTGCCCTAGTATAGATCAAAAACATTACATACACCAAAAATAAAAATGTTACATGCATAAGCGAATGTTTCATGGATATATCGCGATATTCACATTCCGTCCACCCTTTGGGGCCAGCCCATCATATATGGCAAAATGTAAATATATATACACGAAACAGAGCTTGTAGCATCACACATAACATAGAAAATGACCTACACAAAAACTAACAACATATAATGTAATGCAGTTTACCTTTTAAGGAATTTCATGATAATTAAAATTCGTTAATGGTATAAAATGGATGGTGTGAAAGCAAACAAATATTCATTACAGTTAACTAAAAATGCTCAAAGAGTAAAACTATAAAATTTTTATGACATAGAGCTTTTAACAGAAAAATTCTTGATGCAATGTTATTAACCAATTAGTTGATACTTACTTACATAATCTATCAATATCAGCTTTCAAAAACAATAAGTAGTTCAAAAATATATGCAACACTCCCATATACATTCATTATATGTGAAAATTCTCCCCATCTCTATTAATTTGAGAAAAAAAAAATCTGATAAACATGTTGAATTTTTTTTTTTTTTTTTTTTTTTTTTTTTTAATAGAATTTTATCATCTAGGAAAACAACTTTTAATATGTATAAAAAATCTAGAATATAATATTTAAAATATAAAATGCAGACGAAAAATATATTACTAAATTTTTTCATTTGAGGAAAAATCATACTCTGGTTGTACACAATTAAAAAAAAAAACATATATAATATCATATAAACTGTAACATACATATAGAAAAAATTGTGAATGTTTGCATGACTAATTAACATACTGATTAATGAAAATTTCAAAAGACATTAATTTAACGAGATAAGTTTCCAAGGAAACTTGCACCTATATTTTAACAAATTAAATTTCAAACTATTTATCTACCTTTATTCAAACGAAAGTAAAGGATATGTCATGCACTCATCGAAAATTTAAATAATATACTAATGAAATTATTTATAATCTTCATCGTTTTATACAATTAACAACAAAAACAGTAGGATTTATTTATTCAGTTAATAATATATGCATGAGTATAAATTAAGTTGAATATTCTTCGGATAAAAACATCATGTAAAAGAATTTTTGAGAGAAAAATACTGTAGGCTGAAGGAAATAATTAAAACATGCATATATTAAATAATTTTTAAAATATGTACTTACTTGAAAAGTGTATTTTTACTCCATTTGTTTTATACAACAATATTCAAGATGTGTTTTAAAAAGAACAGATAATTCAATGAAATACGTTTTCAAAAATATCAATGCTCGCTCACCTATACAATTTTTTTTTTTTTTAATGGTAGAAATAAATCGTAGAATTGAATGTAAATAGCTGAGTCCGCAACAGCTGTAAGATCGAGGAAGAAGAAAAAAAAAATTCTTTCAGCTGGCCTTGCGAGGGAAAGCAAAATTTTTTGTATCAGGAGAGATATTTCTATGCTCGAAGAAAATGCATATTTCACATTAATTATTGGAATGAACCAGTTTATTTGTCAGTTTAGCAAAACGTTTATCATTGCACGATGAAATTGCATCACTGCCTGTGATTAATAATCCAAACACATAAATGCATCTTCGTAGGAATAATGTCGGGGATTTCTTTCTTTCTCATTTTTTTTAAGTAAATAAAAAGTTACCGTGTAAAGATAATCGGAACAATAATGATGAGTCAGGTTTCAAGAGTTGAAGGTTCAGGCGATAACATTTGACGATAGTCTGTTATAAGTAATTACACATCTTGAAGATTTCACTTGTTTAGAAGGAAACATTAATATTCAGTAAATTCGCGAAGAGGTTGCATTTTTTTTTTTTTTTTTTTTTTTTTGTAGAGCCGAATAATGACAATGCGGAACAGAAAGGGAGAATCGGGAAAACTTGTATAGCTTGAAAAATGCGATCCGGAAATCCGGAAGAAAAAAATTCACTTAATCCTGAGAAATCCAGAACAGTAACGCTTGAAAAAAAATCTTTTATATAATCCAGAGACCATCTGAGACTATGGGATATGACTGGCAGATGAACGGGAGATGACTGGAGATGTCCGGAAAAGAATTGGAAAGGAACTGGATACCATCTGGATAGGAGACAGGATATCAGAATAGACGATGGGAGACAGGAGAAGACCGGAGACCGTACACATGAGGCCAGCAACCGGAGCTCACAGGATGCAGGATACAGGAGGAGAGCAGAAACGGAGATCACAGGATACATGATACTGGAGGAGACAGGAGACGGGAGACCACCCCGACTGTACTATAATCAATTATTGCCTTCCGAAGTCACACCAACTGTGTATGATGATTGATTATTGTTGGGCTGAAATATTTTAAAGCATAACGCATGAATTCAGATAGTTTTTGGGCCGTTCGTTCGTACCATTTGCGTTGTAAACAATTTCCCAAAGGTTCTACATCCAGGAAGGCAGACATGAAATATCCAATGAACGAAGACATCTCAGCTGAAAGTTTTTTATTGATATATAGCAAGTATAAGATGGTAAGAATGGGGTGGTCTCGGGTATTAGAGGCTTAGAACAGTTGTTGACAGATCAAGAGCCAGGAGTTATCTGCTCTTTTTGGGCAGTACATTGTATCGCCAAGATTCGATAATACATTGAGCCAACAAACCGCAGACGCGTAGAAGAATTTTTGTACGTTAAGGATAATTAATATAGATGTTTTGGGAGGATGTAATGAAAAGGCTACCACATTTGGCGAAACCGTAACTTTTGCGAATTTTAGAGGACACAGGCGGGCAACCCGGTGGGAAAGGAATTTTAGTCAAAGGAAAGAGCTAAACATTGTATCTGGGAAATTACATTACTTGCACAATTTGTTTATGAACAGAAAAAGGTTGGGCGCCCAAGCAGCTGTCAATGAATGTCCAGAACACATAACATTACATCTGTTATAACCGCATTGGAATTAAAATAGATCTCTAACGTACATGCTGCATTTAATAAAGATAGTCTTTCATATGAGAAAAAGGAAGTAACGTTTGAGGTTTTAGAATAAGATATATTTTAGCGAAGAGAATATTAATTAATATATTGAAAATTAAGTTAGGAAGATAATAATTTAGAATAAAGATATGTATAAATGATTCTATATCATAGCGGAACCAGCAGAGATTTTTATTTATTTATTTATTTATTTATTGTTTGCCGTAAGAGTTGGTCCTATAAAAAACTTGTCAATATAAAAGTTGTAGATAATTTTAAGGAGATTTACAACAAATTTAAGCGGATTTGATATCTTGGGAATTGACGAAGTTATGAATTTTTTTCTTCTAAAACCTCCCTTTTCCTCCCTTGGGGCCATTTTTAATGATATCAAAAATCTGTCATATATAAATTTTCGGCTCTTTTTCTAGAAGTAATAATAGCTTTAAACGGATTCGATATGTATAAAAATTAAGAAGTTATGGTTTTTTTCTGTTTTCACGTCTGCTTGAAAGCGTAGTCAGCAGAGATTTTTTGGTTTTTAATTTTTCTTTGCCATAAGACTTGGTCCTATAAAAAACTTGTCAAAATAAAAGTTGTAGATAATTTTAAGGAGATTTACAACAAATCTAAGCGGATTTGATATGTTGGGAATTGACGAAGTTATGAATTTTTTTCTTCTGAAACCCCCTTTCCCCCCTGGGGCCATGTTTAATGATATCAAAAATCTGTCATATATATATTTTTGGCCCTTTTACTAGAAGTAATAATAACTTTAAACGGATTCGATACGCATCATAATTAAGAAATTATGGGGTGTTTTTCTGTTTTCACAAAAAGCCCCCCCCATTTGCCCCCCCCCCCTGGTTCGATTTTGCCAATTAACGAACTTGACCGAGATTTTATGCCCCTTGATTTTATGTATCAGTTTGGAAGAGATTTGTGCAGAATTGTTGCAGTTATCGTGTCCATAAAGTGACATAGATAGATAGATAGATAGATAGATAGATAGATAGATATAAAGTTTTGAACTGGGGGGGGTTGGGTTCTGGGAGTCATGATCGGCGTAGATCTGCAAAAAATTTTCAAAAATTCCAACTTAGGGGAGAATGTAATAGGTAGTATTTCTTACGAAATCTACCTAATACATTTTAATTGGTTTATACCTATACTGTCTTCCTCTTTGCAAATTTCGCGTAGGGAGAAAAAATTTCTCCGACCAAACTAGAAGAAATATGTAAACTAATGATCGAAAAAGAGTGTAAATTCAAAGACAATCTGTTTCTTTTCTATGTTTTTACAGAAATATTTAACAATCTAGACCGTCTATTCTAAGAAAAAATGAAGCTTATTAAAAAGCCACACACATGATTTGATAATAATTAAAGCAAAATTCATTTTAATTGGATGATGCCTACTCTCTACCCTCTTTGCAAAATTTCTGGTCGAAGCACAAATTTCTTCCATGAAACTATAAGAAACATGTGAAATAATGATTGAGAACTGGTAAAAATTTACCGAGAGTCTATTTCTTTTCTATGTTTTTACAGAAATATTTAACAATTATCTATATCGTCCAATCTATGAGGCCTAACAGGCTTTTTTAAAAAGCCAGAAAATTTTTTTGTAACATATTACAATCAAATTACGTTTTAATTAGATTATACTTCCTGTTTTTATCTTTGCAAAATTTCTGCTGTAAGAACAAGTTCATTTCAGTTAACTATAAAAACATGTGAAGTAATGTTTCTTACATTTTATTAATTTACTTTTTTATAAATAACATATGACTAGTGTAAATTTACCGAGAATCTGTCTATTGTCTACGTTTTTACAGAGATATTTAACAATTATCTATATCGTCCAATCTATGAATGAATGAAGCTTTTTAAAACGCCAGAAAAAGGATTTTGTAACATGTTGCAATAAAATTACATTTTAATTGGATTATACTTCCTGTCTTCATCTTAGCAAAATTTCTGTTGAAGAAATTTGTTTCACCTAACTATAAGAAACATGTGAAGTAATGTTTCTTACACTTTAATTAATTTACTTTTTTAAAATAGCATATGACTAGTGTAAATTTACTGAGAGTCTGTCTCTCTTCTACGTTTTTAGAGAATTATTTAACAATTATCTATATCGTCCAATCTATGAATACGAAGCTTTTTAAAACGCCAGAAAATGGATTTTGTAACATATTAAAATCAAAACACATTTTAATTGGATTATACTTCCTGTCTTCATCTTTGCAAAATTTCCGGTGGAAGCAGGATTTCTTCCACCAAATTAAAAGAAACATGTGAACTAATGATCGAGATCTAGTGTAAATTTGAAGAGAGTCTGCTTCTTTTCCATGTTTTTTTAGAAATATTTAACAGTGTATCTAGATCTTTCATTCTGAGAATAAATGAAGCTTTTAAAAAGCCAGAAAAAGAAATTTGTAACATATTAGAATCAAAATGCATTTTAATTGGATTATACTTCCTGTCTTTATCTTTACAAAATGTCGAGTGGAAACACAATTTTTTTTCACCGGACTATAAGAAGCATATTAACTAATGATAGAGAGTGTAAATTTAAAGAGAGTCTGCTTCTTTTCTATGTTTTTACAAAAATATTCAGCAGTGTATCTAGATTGTTTATTCTAAAAATTAGTTAAGCTTTTTAAAAAGACAAAAAGATGATTTTATAATATATTAGCACAATTTTTTTTCAACCAACTATAAGAAACATGTGAACTAATGATAGAAAGTGTAAGTTTAAAGAGAGCTTCCTTCTTTTCTGTTTTTAAAGAAATATTTAACAGTGTATCCAGATTGTCCAGTCCAAGAATAAATTAAGCTGTTTAAAAGACCACAGACATGATTTTATAACATATTAGAAGAAAAATACATTTTAATTGGTTTATACCTATATACTGTCTTCTTCTTTGCAAAATTCCTGGCGGGAGAAAAATAATCTCACACGAAACTAGAAGAAATATGTAAACTAATGATCGAAAATTAGTGTAAATTTAAAGAGAATCTGTTTCTTTTCTATGTTTTTACAGAAATGTTTAACAATCTAGATAATCTATTTTAAAAATAAATAAAGCTTACTGAAAATCCACAGACATGATTTTATAATAATTAGCAGCAAAATACATTTTGATTGGTTTTTGTCTACTGTCTTCCTCTTTGCAAAATTTTTGGTGGAAGCACAAATTTCTTTTACGAAACTATAAGAAACATGTGAACTAATGATCGAGAACTGGTATAAGTTTACCGAGTGTCTGTTTCTTTTCTATGTTTTTACAAAAATATTTAAAAATTATCATTATTGTCCAATGTATGAATAAATGAAGCTTTTTAAAAATCCAGAAAAAAGATTTTGTAACATATTACATTCAAAATACATTTTAATTGGATTATACTTCCTGTCTTCATTTTTGCAAAATTTCTGCTGTAAGAAAAAATTTGTTTCACCTAACTATAAGAAACATGTGAAGTAATGTTTCTTACACTTTATTAATTTACTTTTTTAAAAATAACATATTACTAGTGTAAATTTAACGAGAGTCTGTCTCTTTTGTACGTTTTTACAGAAATATTTAGCAGTGTATCTAAATCGTCTATTCTAAGAATAAATAAAGCTTTTAAATAAAAACCAGAAAAATAATTTTGTAACATATTAAAATAAAAATACATTTTCCCACGTATATCATAATTTTGAAAAAAATCTCACCTTGCAAAGTCTCCAGTAAATCCATTCCAAAAATGAATGAATACAGTTAAAAAAAAAAGAAGAAAAAAGTTGTTCATTTAAATATTAAGAGTGAAATACTCATTTTTTATCGTGTTTCCAAAATTTTGGATTTACTGTTAAACAAAGTTTCATAATAACCAGACAATAGCGAAACATTTATCGCACAAGTATGCAGTACATTTTTTTCTTCTGAAATGCATCTTTTTGCAATTTAATCCTTATTTTAAAACAGTTACGTAGTTTTAAAAACAAAATAATTTCTTTTTAAAATTCTAAATAAATCAGTACACAAAAATGCATAATTTTTTGCAACTATATATAACAAAAGTGTGAATGTAAAAAAATTTTATTTATTGTTTTTTTTTTTTTTTTTTTTTACATAAACATTTACATAGTCTTAATTTTAACAGACACATAGCATTTTGTAAAATAAATTAAATATACTTAACATATTGAAGAAAATTGTGAAATTCTCTTACATATTTAACAGTCAGAGAAAATAAAAATAAAATCGTTGATTATTCTGAAACAAAATGTGAAATTTTGCAATCAAATAATACTTTACTAATATATTATATAAAAATATATAAAAATTATTTAAAAATAAGGACAGATTTTTAGGATGTAATAAAAAGGTTTCATAAAATTAGTATAAAAATCGAAAATAACAATGAACAATTCAACAGCAATAGAGTTGCATTTCAGAACGGTTGAGGGGGAAATATTGTTGAAGTCACTATTAAAATAGCTGAACGACTGTTTTTCAGGAAACAGCACCTTCATTTCGTTAAAACAAAATTTACTATTTATCTGTTAAAATTAAAAAAAAAAAAGGAAAGAAAAAGAAAAAAAAAAGAAAAAGAAAAAAATAAATAAAAATAAAAAAAAAAGAAATTTTTTTTACAACACAGATAAATACATTCTCTACACTTTAGTTAAAGATAGATATTCAGCTGTTGAATAAAAGCAAAAAAAAATTTTTGCATTAATTAGAACTGAGTTTATGGACTACACTTGGTTTCTTTCTTTACCACTTTCTTTTTTCTTTTTTTTTTTTTTACTCTTACGCACTCTAAAAACGACATTTTCAAAACTGAGCAAAAAATACTAAATCTGAGTATGTCGCATAGTCAAAATGGCTCCGAATCAAAATGACTCAAGTTTGAAACACGTATATACCCATTTCTGAAAACATGCACACACTCATGAATAAAACATCATGTGCTCATATTTGAGTATGTCCATGTTGCAAAAATGAGCATGAACTGATTCTAATCATTTTTGAGTATGTCCATGTTTCAGAAATGAATATGAACAGACCTCTATGTGCTCAGTTTTGAGTATGTCCCTGTTTCAATATTCTGAGTATTTCTGGTATTTCAGAATTGAAAGCATTGGGTCGTCCTATTTGAAAGAAAAAGTTTCATAACAAAATGAAAACATCGATTTACTCAGATTTGAAAGTATAATTTATCTCAGTGCGTACTTACTTTATATGGAAACAAGAGCGAAAAATCTTGCATGGATTATGTAACACTTTCCAATAGTCGCAGAATATTATAATGGATTTTTTTTTCATACAATGAAATGATATATCTTAAATAAGGAGCTTAAAAAAACACATAATTTAATAAAAATCCATTTTCAGCAATTGCTGTCTATATCCGGCAGTGTGCGAAGATTCTTTCGGTGTAGTCCTGTATATAATCTATAGAATTTATACACACTTAATACACTAAAACTTAGAGAAATTCTAAAATGCATACTACAGTAGAAAACGCACTTCCAGCAATTATCTATCATAGTCAGTCCTGTATCGAATTATTTTAGGCTTCTCTGTAAATGAACTATAAAGGCTCCATACATATTACGATAACACTCCACGTTGACGATAACACTCTATAATCTACAAAAAAAGAAGAAAAAAAACACGTTCTAGTGCACCTCAGTGCTCATTTTTAACACTTTCCAACGTAGTTCAGAAGTGTTTATGACTTCGGTTTGTCTGTCCGTCTGTCCGGGCTCTAACTCGCGTAAATATACTTGGATTGCCCTGAAATTTTTGTATGTTATTGTAGTTTACTATATCATGATCCTTATAGAAAATGACGTGTGTAGTAACACTTATAGTTTTTTATTTTTTTTTAACAGTGACACTCAAAATAATTCCGTTACATTACAGTCAATAGGGAAAGTTCGTTTTAAGTCCATTTTGATGATGCTACGATATTTGAAACATGATGAAGCGCACTAAAACATGGTTTTTGTAGAAAATGGGTTGCAAAGCGTTTATTATTCATTTACAGGGTCACGCAAAAGAATTCTGTTGTACATTGTTCTACGGGTAAAAATTGTGTGCATTGTAATTTAATGATGTTTCACTATTTCAAACAAGGAAAGTTACAGGCATACGGAGGTGCACTATAAAACATGGTTTTTGTAGAATATGAGGTGCAAAGCATTTACTATTCACTTACAAGGTCACGCAAAATATATCGGTTATAGTACACGTTCAATAATTACAGTCTACGTGTGATAAGCGCGTTTTCAACATTGGTTTACGTTTTTAAGTTAAACTATAACGTGGTGTGTATAAATTTAGTTGATCATATACAGGGCTACACAAAAGAATTTGTAAGTATTACAGAGTATGGGAGTGAATTGCTTAGGGTAGTTTTTAATTGTGTTCAGAATTTTCTTGCTGAACTACAGTTGGTAGACTTATAGAAATTTGTGGAGAATAAATAAATTCATATACAGGGCTACGCAAAGAACAAGATACATTGTCATTTATGTTTGGTGATTGCTGGAAGTTTGTTTTAAGTTGCCTCATGCTTTTTTTTTTACCTGAATTAAATTTTAGCTTAATATGGGGTGTGTACAAAAGTCTTTACATAATGTACAGGGTTGTATAAAAGATTTAGATTACATTTCCATTGATTGGCGAAAATTGCTAAATGTGAATTTTCTAAATGAACTAAATTGTATCATGCTATGTAGTATATATCCTAATCTGTAGATCATATACAGGGCTGCACAAAATAATTGGACTACATTTTTCACTATAAAAAGTAATTGCAAAAACTGAACTTTTCAATGTGTTATATGTTTCCTATACTGTTTATTTACATATCTTCTTTCACCTTATTTAACGGCGAAGTTTCACTACAGTTTTCTAGATTTGTTGAAAGGTGTTTCATAATCTATGCTTGACGTGTGGTTTTACCCCTCCGTTGCAGGGCCCGACTTATAGTATCTAGGACCCCGGGGCAAGCATTATTCCGGGGGCCCTCCTTTCTATCTATCCATAGGAAATTTTCTTGAATTATGCTGAAGTGAATAAACTGCATGTACTATTCTTATTTGTATACAGGTATCAAATAAGAAAGGTGATAAAAAATGATAGAATACAGTTTTTTTTTTATTATTATTATTTTTGTATAGGAATATAAGAGCTTATGCGAGCCATAGAAATGTAAATATAGGCATTTGTGTCATTCTTGGGTACTTGTTATAATATCATATGTATGTCATAAAATGTCTAAAAGAAAAATGTCCGCAGTTGGTCATCATTAAAAGTTTTAATTTGCCTTGTTACGAGGATAATGTCAATAATGAATTTTTCTTGAAAATAACGGATTACTTAGTTGTTACAGTAAAATTTTAATTATCAGCTTTCTGATGATGTAGTTCTTTCTTTTCTTGGAGGGGGAGGGGGCATAGGGAACAGAAGTTTTAGAGGAGGGCCACCCCCCCCCAAAAAAAAAAATCTTTACAAAAGTCAGTATTTTGATCACTTTTGGCCAATTTTTAACATTTGGTTCCCTTTTAACCAAAATCCCACTTATGCCAATGGGAGCCTCCTCAACTAGGGGGCCCGGAGCAGTTGCCCTGCATGCTCTTGCATTAGTCATGCCCAGCTCCGGTAGGGGAGGATGGGGTATGGATGTTGGAGTGTGACTGATTCCACTTAAAACGTAGATCGTGGTCTATTTAGCCCTCATGTGCAAAATATGACCATACCCCCCCCCCCTCCCTCCTCCAACAAATCAAAAAACTATTCAGGTCGTGGAGATTCGAACCAGCAAACTTCGGCACTAAACTCCTTAATTAGTGGATATTGAGCATATTATTTACTGAGTTGAATCTGCCCATAAAAAAAAAAAAAAAAGGGCAGTTAATTAATTGCATCGATACTTTAAATTTCTATTTCGAAGTGACAGAAGACTTCTTAACTTGCCTCCGACACAGAAGCTAATATATTGTGAATGTCACTAAGTAACAAGAAAAATTTGAACAAGAACAAGTACAAAATGACTTGTAAAATGTTTTCTTTTGTAACAACGCAAAAAAAAATATAGTTTACGAACAACACAAAATCGAGCTCACAAAATGAAATCAAATGGCAGTTAATTGCATTGATACTTAAAATTTCTGTTGCGAAGTAAGAGAAGACTTCTGAGCTTGCCTCCAACACAGAAGCTAATATATTGTGAATGCCACTATGTAACAAGAACACTTTGAACAAAAACAAGTACAAATGACCTCTGAAAGGTTTATCTCTGTAAAAACGAAAAGAAATATATAGTTTAAGTACAACAAAAAATCGAGCTTACAAAATGAAATAAAAAGGTAGTTAATTGTATTGATACTTTACATTTCCATTTCGAAGTGACAGTAGACTTTTTACCTTCCCCCCGACACAAAGCCTATGCTAATACATCGTGAATGCCACTATCTAACAAGGAATCTTTGAACAAAAACAAGTATAAAATGACCTCTAAAAGGTTTATCTCTGTAACAACGAAAAGAAATATAGTTTAAGTACAACGAAAAATCGAGCTTACAAAATGAAATCAAAGTAACAAATAAGTATATTGTTGGCAGCCAATGCATTGCTTTCAAAACTTTTTTTTTTTTTAAATCAAGAAAAAAACTTCCTTAAATTGACAAGGACATTTGAGCAAGCATGACATCATGAGCTTGGAAGTTCCGGGACTTCCTGTCTCTTCAATCAAATTCTCGACCCTTTCTAAAATAATAAAAAAAAGAAAACAGGGAACAATTTTAAAAATAAATTCTCTTATTAATTTATCCTTAATGCATCTCTTGTTTCGTGCAATCCCGAACTTTTGTTTTACTTTTAAAGAAGTATATTTTTCATCAGAGGGACGTTTCCTTTCAAAATCATTAAAAATCAAAAGAGGTATGGAGAAAAAAAGTTTAAAAACTATAATGATGCAAAACAAATAAAAGATAAAAACCGACGCTGAAAGTCAAATGTTTGTGAGATTGACATTACGGAGTAAGTGATTCTACCTTTTGAAAAGATCCCCGTCTTTCATTAAACTATTGACACCTCTTAATATTTTTTGGAATCCTTACCGCGAGACAGGGCCGGCGCAAAGTCGCGCGGGGCCCTGACAAAGAAGTTAGTGGGGCACAACGTATACTGCAATACTGGACTAATAAAATTTATCGGCTCACAGGCTATCAAAGCCTGAGAGCTAATTTGCCCGGAGGTTCTGTATGTATGTTTGTATGTACGTAACGCGAAAACTCTTCAGAGAAATATCCAATTTGCTTCAAATTTTGTTCATTCTGATAAGACGCTTCCCTGATTAGTTTAGGGGGTTCATTGGGGAAATATAAAAGGGGAACGGGGGGCTAATCTCCCCTTACTTAGATAAATGGGTTTTTCATGCAGAGTTATCCGATTTGCTTCAAATTTTGTATATAGGTTCATTCGGATAAGACGTTTCCCTGATTAGTTTTAGGGGTTCAATGGTTAAGGATAAAAGGGGGAACAAAGGGGCTAATCCCGCCCCTTAATTTAGATAAATGGGTTTTTCATGCAGAATTATCCGATTTGCTTCAAATATGGTATACAGGTTTATTGTCGATTTCTTTATTTTTCGAGGGGCATTATTCTCTGAAATAAGAGTATAATATGCAATTAGTGTGAATAGCCTGTGAGCTCAATGCCATCAGTTTAATTGGGCACTTTTCTTTTTCTTTTTAAATTGTTTATATCATAGAATAATATATAATATAGATAATAAAGTGTATGAAAAATTCCACTACTTTCACATTTAAAGTGTATAATTTATTTTAGTTTCGTAAAATCTTCTATCTTTTACAGTATTTGAAATATTTATTTTTTGCTTTCACGGTTAATAACAGGATCATCAAATCTATATACCCCCCCCCCCCCCCGAAAATTATATGAACTCTGCCTGTAATGAATAAAGTTAATTCTCTATTTTCTTTCTACGAAGAAACATTTAAAAACAAATTTAGAGAAAAAAATATTATTATTTTATACAGAGGAAGCGTTATTCCGAATTGTGTACAGATTCGGGCACCGGCCCTGCTGCGAGAGGTTCTTTATGCCAATATATAAATATGTATACGAAATGACATAGGACAAAAATATATTTTGTGTGTGTTATATGCAGACCGTACCTATATCTATTTAAATGTTTTTTTTATCCCTACATCAAGGAGTTTGTTATATGCAATTTACAGGGTGACTCCAAATAGAGATTATGACAATTATCTCCTATCCAGCTATGATGATAGAAACACACTTCCAATTACGAAAATTATTCAAATAAAATAAAACTTTTAGATATTGCATTTGTTTTGCAAAGGGGATAATGCATATTAAAATACGAAATTTAATTTCTGTACGGTCCCTGGATCCTATGAGTTATATTTAGAAATATTTTCTCCTTGCTCTAAGAAGAAAAAGAGTAAAAATTCCATTCTTCTACGACCAAAAATTATGGAGTTATGATAACTTAAATTTTATGAAATTACAGCGTTTTGGAGCACTAAAAATGGACAGGTGATTATTTAGTGCCGGAAAGATATGATATGTCATAAAATTCAAAGTAACATAAATTGGTAATTTACGGTCGTAGAAGAAAGGAATTTTGACTATTTTACTTCTTGGAATAAGTAAAGAAAGATTCTAAATATAACTTATAGGACCCTAGAAACGTATAAAAATTAAATTTTGAACTTTATTAAGTGTACAGCTCCTTGCAAAAGAAATGGCATATCCAAAAGCTGTATTTGTATACTTTTTACAATTGGATGTAAGCATGTGTGATTCTATCATTAGTGATGGTTTAAGAGATAATTGCCATATTTTGAATCGCCCGGTATAATATACGTGTAATAAACGAAAAAAGGCAAAACTTTCAGGTTTCTGTTATAAACGCGCTCGACCATAGTATAAAAAATTGAACATTACTAAAGCTACAAAAGCAGGGAAATATTTATCTAAGACGTCATTGTGGTTACAGGATTTCTTAATAACGCGAATTTATGTTAAATATCATCGTACACCTATTTCATAAGCTCAAGGTTGAAGTGAAAACTTCCATAACAGACATTGTTGGCAGCAACACCTGACGCTGCACACCTCAAGCTTATAAGTATGGGTTACTCAATCCTGTTCTGGAATTGCAGCTGTCATATGCCAATGATATGCCTGATAATAGAAACGTTCTGGCACTCCTGATCAAGAACTGACGTTTTGTAGAAAACTTTCATCAAATATTCTTTCTTTTATTTAATACACTTCTCCTTTATACGTAGTTTAAATATCTTCAGATCTTGATACCGTGAACGCTGGCTTATACACTTTAAAAATAAATTATCCTATTAATTTATCCTTAATGTAATCTCTATACGAACATCGGAACTGCATCGCGAAGGTTTTGTTTCATATTTAAAGAAATATGTTTTTCATCAGGGAGACGTGTCTGTTCAAAATCAAACAGCGGCGTTGAGAAAGAAAAATAAAAACTTTAATGATGCAAAACAAATAAAAGATAAAAACCGACGCTGATAGTCAAGGTTTATGAGAGTGACATTACGGACTAAGTAATTCTGTCTTCCGACGAAGATCCCCGTCTTTCGTTAAACTGTTGGCACCTGTTCTAAAATATTAAAAAAAAGTTAATATCCGTTTATCTCTAAGAACGGCTTAGAGTCTATTTCCTCTGCCTCAGAGAGCGTAGAAATTCACTAATCTCCGGGAATGCCCTGGATTAGGAGATCACGGGGGTTAGTGACAGCGTACTAAACATACTTTCTCCCATATTCATGTATGTAAGACACAGCTGCTTCGCCCCCTTTAGGCTGGAACATTTTGCCTTTGTTCTTAAGTTATTTTGGCCTGGATATGACAGGAAAGAAATAGCTGCAATGTTTTTTCTGACTTTGTTATTGGAAAAAAAGGACTCGGCTTGATACTTTCCAGGTGCATCTTGTTATATCATTTCATTACTTACGCTCATCCTTGGTATGTCGAGTATTTAATAAAGATTATGCTAAAAAATTGTTCCTTCTGTTTTGAGTTTCTGCATGAAGTTATAATTTATATAAAGGGAGTGAATTTCTTGCCAATAAATCATGTGAATGAAATGGAAAAGCGTTTAATTGGTAGAAAAATACGAGCATAGAATTGAGACTGAGATAGAATTGAGCAACTTTTTATTAATTTTAAAGGAATACAATTTATATATTTTTAAAAAGAGTTTGTTATTATGAATTAAAAGGGTCGGGAGAAAAACGATGACAGTCATAAACAAGTCATTCATCGTTATTTCACTTACACGCAACTTTCAGTGTTGGCTTTCATCGTTCTACCATTTACATGCAAATATAATGCTTTGGCATTCGCCCGCGGTCAGCCATCTTGTTTTTTAGATCAAAACATTTAAACTTTTATTATTAAATATAAATAAATTAGTCAATAAAATTAAATAACGTGTTTATAATAAGTAAATATGGATGAAAATTATTTTAGAAATGAGAAACAAAACAAATATGTTTTGATTTAAAAAACAATTTTTAATCAATCCCGTTTGTTTACACTAATCTGTTATGATCACTCTATATTAAAATATGCTGATTCATTTATCGAATTGCTTATTTTATGCGCAAAATCCTTTGGCTCTGACACTTCTTCAACAGTTATTTAATTGTAATGTAAATTATCCCCAGATTAAATTTTTGTTACAGAAATTCGTTATTTAAAAAAAAAAACAAGATGGCGGACCGCGGGCCAATCCCAAAGCTATTCCAATCTTACACTATGTTTTTCAAAGAACTATCTGCATCTTTGCTTCCTTTCAATCTTATCAAACGATAGTACTCCTTTCAATTTAACGGCTGTCACTGTCACCTCAAATCGCACATAAAGTCACAAAGTAATTTTTCAGAGCTTTTATCTTAATTGTGTGGACTTTCATCGTTCTTCCTCCTTAATGTATATCTTCAACTGTATTTTTTAAAGGTTCACCTTTCATTTTTGACTCAATCTAAGATAACCAATCGATAGTTCGCCTCTGAAGCTAATAAAATGTCACCATCACATGACATTTTGAAAAAGTGGACTATCATCGTTTTTTCATATGCCACTTCAATTTAATATTACTCTCACATCTAGTGGGATAAATTCTTATTTTTAAAAATTTTTAGAAATTAATATTTTTGACTTCTTTTTTCTCTGCTTCTGTATTTATTTTACTTATAAAGAGAATCCGTTAAGTATTTGAACTTTTTGTTGGACTTTAGTTATTTACGTGAACTCTAAATTACAAAATTTCTTAAAGGATCTCTCTTTTTTCTTAGTTGTCAAAATATTTCTAAACTAGTAAATCTGCAGATCAGGAGACTCACCGTCAGCTATAACAGCCATTGTTTTTTAATCTCCCTTTTCATTTTACTTAGCATCTTACAATCCGCAATTTAATTTTTTTTTTTTGTATTACATACATATTTATAGGCATATAAAATACTTCGGAGTTTTCAGAAATTAGAAGCGTTAAATTAAACACGGTTCGTGCAATTATATTCTGAAATTCTTATGAACTTCTTATTCGTGTAACTTTTTAAATAAAAACATAAATTTGTATTAAAATAAATTATTCATTTATGTCACTAGAAGACAAAAAAAAAAAAAAAAAAAAAAAAAAAAAAAATATTGCATCAAAATAGTGCGAGTTACCTGAATTTTATTATTTTGATATTCTTTGAAATAGGGTTGCTAAGCGACTAATAAATTTACGAGCAAAGTAAAAAGAAATGCATTTTAAAATTTGTAAAAAATAGTAAAATAAAATGTTTTATATTTCCCGAACAGATGCAAAATATTTTCCAATAATTTAAACAATTAATTTCTAAATTCTAATGAATGTACAGCAAATTTTCAAAGCTATTGGACATATTTAAAACCTCCATATCGAAAATTTCGCATTAATAATTTTACGTTTAAATCCATTATTCAAATATTCGATTTGCCTTTCAGATAAAAATGAAATGTGAAAATCGTCTGCATTCCCATAGGAAAACATTATGACCTAAAAAAAAATATATATCTATATTTTTCGAACGAATGAACCAAATATATAACTAAATACTATACAGCTAATTTCTTGTACTTCACGAACATACCCACCAAAAATCAACCTAATAGGGCGATTTTTACGGGAGTTATCGCGGAACAGACGGACAGACGGAAACCAAAAACTTTTAGCGTCTCCACAATGAGCTTCAACTGACGTTTCGGCAAATATATGCTTAATTTAATATTTTATGTGTTAAAATCTTACGATCTGTAAGTAAGATATTATCTCTTCGGAAAGAAATTAAGCATATATTTAAAAAATATATTGACAACCATAAAAATAGACATCCTTTAAGAAGAATACACAAAACGAACTCAAAAATATTAATTTACTTATGATATATTTAAAAAATAAGAATGCACCCTACTCTCATAGGTTTAACAGTAGCTGGTAGAATTTGAGATCTGACTGACCAACCCCTTTTAAAGGTTAAGTAAAATTTCTAAATATTTTCTATATTTCTACGACACATCTAAGAACAAAACTATTAAAAAATTATTTCTAATGGTGCACTGTTTCACATTTAATATAAAAAAAAAAAAAAATCCTATCACTTATCTTTTCAGTCGGTCTTTATTCTTACAAATCATAACATGCTTTTAAAACACTTTTAGATTTTATCTTAGAATTAACTATCATCTCTCAAAAAAAAAAAATTCTTCAAAGCCCATTATTGGCATTTCGTTCCCAACTACAACTCTTTCCACAAAAGCGTGTTTGCTTAGGATTTTAGTTCCCTTCCCCTTTTTCCAAATATTCGCAAAAATATTCACAGCCCAACCAGTCACTTAACTGCTCGAAATCTAACCCTGAGGTGTTGAAGTAAAAGCTGTGTGAATCACCGTCATCCTGCTCTCAAAACGATCCACTGGGTCAACACAGCTGCTGGCCTTACTTTCTTCAGCAGTAGCAGCAGCATTAGCACTTAGTTTCGGACACATGATAAGTTCCAAGAGCATCAGCAAACAACTAGCATCCGTCACTTTTCAGAGTAAAAAAAAGAGCCCGTCGACACATTTACTAGATGTTTGCCGTTCGGATTACGAACTCCAAATTATTTTTTTTTTGGAATATTTTTTTTTTCTTTGGAACGTGGATGGCATGGGAGAAATTGAAGAAAGTTGAATTGCTAATTGCATTTTTTTAAACGATTTTTTTTTAAACTATTAGTAAACGATTTAAAATGAATAGTAAAAATTCCATACATTTGTAAGCACTTTCGCAAACTTAAGTACAACAAATTATTTTTTGGAATATTTTTTTTTCTTTGGAACGTGGATGGCATGGGAGAAACTGAAGAAAGTTGAATTGCTAATTGCATTTTTAAAGGATTTTTTTTTAACTAATATAAATGATTTAAAATTAATAGTAAAAATTCCATACATTTGTAAGTACTTGCGCAAAATGAAGTACAATAGTAGCTGTAAATATGAAAACAAAACAATAAGTTGCTATCCAACGTACACTTTATTCCGAGACTTTAAACAGAGATGTCAAAATTAACTCGAACGAAAAATTAACGAACTCCAAATTATTTTTTGGATTTTTTTTTCTTTGGAACGTGGATGCACGGGAGAAACTGAAGAAAGTTGAATTGCTAATTGCATTTTTTTAAACGCTGTTTTAAAAACTAATAGTAAACGATTTAAAATGAATAGTAAAAATTCCATACATTAGTAAGCACTTGCTCAAACTTAAGTACAATAGTAGCTGTAAATATGAAAGCAAAACAATAAGTTGTTATCCAACGAACACTTTATTCCGAGGCTTTAAAAAGAGATGCAAAAATTAAAATCCTCAAAATAAAAATTATTTTCGACGTTTTGGTTTATCTTTAAAACCATCATCAGGAATAAATTTTCTTAAATACAAAACGGCAATCTTTTTTCAACATGTTACATTATCGAAGCTATATATTCAAAATCTGTATGAATAGTATACTCTGTAATGTAAAACTCCGTAAAATCTCAAAGTACTGTAAATTTTTTACACTTTTTGAAATTCATTTTTGCAATTAAATTTAAGATGACACTTTTGTTTTGAATGTGCTAAAATTGTTCTTGTTTTATTTCATCAATAAAATATCTTTCAAACTACAAGTGTTTATTTTATATGAAACACTTCCCGTTTTATGAGCATGCACATTTGTAAAGTAAAAATTTCAATAAGGGTTTACAATATTGGCTATCACTGCATGTTGCAGTATCAATCGTTTTAATATTTATTAGAAAACTTTTCGTTTTTTTTTCAATAGGTACTTTTACAGCTAAAAGTAAAATGAAAATATAAAGGAATGCTGGGTGTCTGGAAGAAAGGCATATATGTTACAAATTTAAATTTTACAGAAATGAGGAAAGAACTATTAACCCTTTTTTGACTCAACAACTCCGATTTCAAAAATATTTACTCAGATTTTAGAATGCATCATTTTAAGCATGCAAAAAATAATTAAAAATTTTAAAACATAAAAATAAAAAATACTTGACTAAAAAAATATTTTTCTCACATCTGCAATAAACAGAAAATTACATACTTCTCATAAATATTGTTAATGTTCTAATACAAAATTGTAAAGTATACGAACTTACTTTTGCAAAAAATCTGTTTTTGGACGTCTCCAGCCTTTTTAATTTGACAAAGTCTACGAAGTTCGTTTTAGCAATAACGATGTGAAACTGCTCAAATGGTAAATAAAACTTTGACATAAAAAAATGAGCTCAGTATCGCCGTCTGTAGAAAATTCTATGAGCAATTTATATTAACTACTGTGTTGGCAGATAGTACAGCAATAAATAACATCAATTTTTAAAGCACACTGTATTAGTGACATTAACTTTTGGGTATGTTGCACATATGCAACGCCAACGCGGGGATACAAATGGTTAATGTCACTGATTCGTGACATCCTGAGCAGCTACTGCAACAGTCTTCATGCTAATCATTGACGAGTAATAAGAACATAGTTAGATGGATAAGGAAAGTAATAATATAATTTTTAGTTTATTGTTTTATTTTTTTATTTAAAGTAAACATACTTGTAAATTATGAAATTGCAATTTTTAACATTGGGTAATCATCAATCATTCCACATAACCCAACTTTACAAAATTTGTAGCATAAGCCATTCTTCTAGACACCAATTTAAATATTTATTGTATCAAACTACAAAGCCTGAAGTTAAAAGCAGAGATGCCAATCTCTGACAGTTTCATTAAAAAGAACCATGATTTTCAACACTATGGTATTGTTTATAGCTGGAGTAGTATGGCAAAGAAGATAAAATATCCGACAAAGATGCTTGCTGAAACGTTTAGCCGTAAAATTTAAATATAACTTCGTATAGCGTTCGTCGTGTCGCAAAACCTCCTGATCTGTAATCCCGAGAAAACCAGTAGACAAACTTGAATAAAAAAATCCAGAATACTCCTTTATTACACATTAGACAAAATGGTGTTAAGGGGGGTGGGGGGGAGGTGGTTCTTTCACATGAAATCTAATACGACTTCCTTAGACAGTAGCGAAATGAATTCTGACAAATTTTTGCGGTGCACATGGGTGCGCCAACATTCATCATCAATTTCACCAGATGTACACGTGAATCTACCCAATCGCCATTAGGAATTTATGACGATTAAAGTAGATAGCTATATTCATTTTGCGTGGGAGATGCAAGGCATACAATATTAGGCGCGTGATCAAAAAAGGGGTGATTTAAAAAGGCAACCCTGCTGATTATTATGAGAGCAGTGCAGATGTAATATAGGGTGTGAATAGATTTTAGTGAGAGGTGCGAGACTGGCAGATGAAAAATATGCACTGTTTGCATTTTAGTTACAAAGGCCAATTGAAGTTAGAAAGAGCAGTGCAGATGTAAAATATCTGTAATCTTTAATAGATTTACAGACCGGAGATTGCCGTTAAAAGAATGCATTAAAATATCAATGTACATGTTAAAATAACAGTTGTCGCATTTTAATTTAGAAAGCAAATAACTTTTTGCGGTTAATGAAAGATGCTGAATAAATGAAAGAATACGTATACAGGATTAAATAGCATACAGCATGGGATAGTTATGATTTCAATTTAAATAGATAGCATTTAAATGATTGGACATATTACAGAGAAGTCCGTTAGAACTGATAACTTATTACAACCAAAAATTTGTATTAAAATTACAACGAAACTTTATGCAATTCCCAGACAAATCTACATTTTAGAAAAAAATAGAATGTAGATTCTAAAAAATACCGGTGCAAACTTAAAGAAATATATTTAACTAATCTCTGTAAAGGATCATATTTTATTTCATAATTTGAGTGTTAGAAGTACATTTTGTATTCTACTAACCCCTTTAAAAAATAAAAAGTGTAAAGACGAAAATTCCATTTCAACGAAATTTCATTATAGAGGACGTCGTTGGTTTGAATGATTGGTTGGCTCTTCATGGTTAATCATGAATTTGGGTCTAAAGAGGTTTAACTATAGTTCTCATAAACGTTTTCAGTAAATTTGTCAGTAATGTAAGATAACGTAGTTGGTTCCAATGATTAGTTGGCTCTTTATGGTTAACCATGAGGTTGGTTCTAATAAAATTTAACTATACTACTGAGAAACATTTTCAGTAACTTTGGCAGTAATGTAAGATGATCAGTTTTTTGGGGTAGAAAGGGAAAATATTAGTATTTCAAAATACACAAACATTAACACTCGTATTTTTTGACCTACTAAATATATATTATTTATAAATTTATACAATTTATATAAAATAATAAAATTTTAAAAATGAAAAAAAAATTGGTTTTCAAAGTACTCATAATGTCATAATTAATGAATTACAAGCATCGAAAATAACATCACTAAACATTGAATAAACATGCATATTAGTTAAATGTAAATAAATATATAACTATTGAATTATTGAGTGCAGTTAAACATTCCAAGGGGTGGTAGAAATTATTAAGAAACACCAATTTGGGTTTTAGATTTAATATTTAAAAAACAAAACAAAAAAAAAATTATTTTTTTACGCAGGGACAAAAAAAGTTTTATAAGAAATGACAAACATGGGGGATGCAGACTGTAAGACACGCCCTAAATCCTTTCTAAAATAATTCTCACATATGATGTTTTTTTATATTATCTGCCCTAATAGCACAACCAGTCGATGTGACGTCACTGTGGTAACACAGTCGTCGCAAGTCGTAATAGCCACAGTGGCAACTAAAAGGTGGCATAACTTATTTTGTCACACTAATGACTCTTAGGTGATTGTCACTTCGTGACTCCACTGGGAAATCACAGGGCCCGATTAACCCTATGTTTGGCCATGGGGCAAAGATCCATTTGAAGACCCATAAAACATTTGTTTCGCCGTGATTTGTACTCATTTTATGAAAAAATATATAATTTTTAACTTTGGGAGCTGTTAAATGGAATCGGACTGACAAGCCGTTTTTCGGACGATCGTACATGCAACAACAGATGCAACGACAGAATTCTATTAAAATTTGGCATGCTTACTCGGTATATATTAAGCTTTTGTACATATTTTTTAATATAATTCCTAACTAACTAAGAAAGAAGTTTCATAATCATCTTTCAATATTGGTCATCCTTTAAGGGGTTACATATGTTCTCGGCGGCGAAAAATTGACATATTTTGAATTTTTTTTTAGAAAGGGAGTAGAATTAATTGAAAAACTAATCATTCCACGTTGTTTTTTATTCCTTCGAGTATTTCAATATATTTTTTTGTTAAATTTGGTCACATATTATGTCGAAAACCTGCAGCCGCTTTGACCTGCATCAATATATCCGGGCTGGATGGGCAGGATCCTATATTCCTGTGGAAACAAAAAAATATTAAAATCTCAGTTTCTTCTTGTAAAATAAGATTGTAGCTAAAGGCCATCAGCTCAAATTTTGAAAAAAATGAAAAATAAGAAAATTGCACTATTTTGAAAAAAAAAATTCATTTTTCGTCGAAAATTTTGATTTTTAAACTTATGAAGAAAATATAAAAACATTTCAAAAAATGGCTCGATGGCCCTTAGACAATTTAATTATGCGTAGATAAGCGCAAATATTATCCAAACATATTAAAAATTGTTCAAGTTATCATGCTGCCCATGTGAAAAAAGGTAGTTTCCAGAAAATCCTGTTAAGTTCTAGAAGAAAAAAAATATTCTGATAATTTTTTTTCAACTTATACTTAATTGCTATTCCTGCACCATACTGTGGACCCTCTTGTGCCATCATCAGCTTCAATAAGGAGGTAGAATCTTTTCGGCGAGGTCGGTTTTATTGATCGTGCGCGCACTCATATTTTTACTCATATCTTTCTTAATAATTGAGTTATCACTTTATAAATATTTTTGCCTATAATTCTATACACTATAAGTAATTTAATTTCCGTCAAAACAAAAAATCGATTTTTTGAAAATTGAAAACGTATGTAACCCATTAATATAGAAGCTGAATATATAAAGAAGTCCCAATGTTCCAATTCAGCTGTAATGCCTCTTTCCTGTAAGTTTCAAAACCTTTCAACTTTCCATCGTAAATAACACTGTTGAATTTTAGACAGATTTACTCTTATTTTGCAAATGTCAAAGGAAAATCTATAATAAAATAAAAGTTCTTTCTAATAACAACCAAATAATTTTTCAACAAATTATGTATCCTGGAGTTATATTAAATAATCCTTACACAATTTTCCTCAGTTTTTAAAAGACCCTTTTTTCGAACCATAAAAATCATTTATTATTACGAATAAGTGATTTTTTCAAATGTTATTTGAAAAACGACTAAATTTTCTGACGCAAGTCTAAAAAAAAAACTGTTTCCTTTATATATTTTCGTTCAAATCTCTAGAAACAAAAAAAGTGCGGCTTTCTTTTGGGGCTGTCGAACTTAATGCACTTTGTAATCCCATTAGAAATGTTTTTAACTTCACATTATGAAAAGCAAAGAAAGGAGCAGACAACAATTGGATTGGACTTCCATTTTTCGATATATGGAGCGGAGAGGGAAAATAAAAAAAGAAGTATAACGAAAATTCTTGTTCTAAGATCATTTTACGATTTCTTTCTTCTCCTAAAATAGTTTTCAGTTCTAACCCCTTCATTTATTTTTTTCATTTATTTTGAGGAAATGAATTTTTCCTTCTAGATTTTAATGTTTAAGCTGCTGTAATGCAATAAATGAAAGACAAAATCACTGTCTGATGAAATGTGTGTGCGATTGACTATGTAGGTAAATTAATTTTGTATTTTTTTATTATCATTATTTGAAAAATTTCTTTGTCTCTAATAGCACTTAAAAAGTCTAATATAAATCTACTTATCAAAGTTTCATAAATGCACAATGTTCTAAAAATTAAAGTATGCAATTTAAGGCGGTTCTCAAAAAAATATTTCTTCTCCGCGCAATAAGATGAAATTTTCCGACATATTTACCAACTCATTTTTAAACGCAATTGCAGGCCTGATTATTGGAGTGATTTGGAATCGAATGGGTTTTTCCATTTTTGATAAATTAATTATTTATCTAGTTATAAGGGACTAATATCACATGACGACAGGTTTTTCTACTGTCACGTCCGGAAATTTGGTTCAAAGCGCCAACTTTGACAGTATTTTCTCACAGATCTTCTGTCTTTACAAAAAAATGGAAAACGCCATTTGATTACATAATTTCTAAGAACGCCAGCAAATTTCATGCGTTTCTGAACAAAAATGAATTCAGATATGTGTCAGAAAGTGGCTCCTTTGTATTTAATAGCCTTAACCATTTATACAGCAATATATGCATTTGACTTTTCTTAAATGGTTTGAAATGTTACCACGAAATCTGAAACCACTTTTCCATCCTGTAAAACAAAACAACAGCAAAAAAAGTGACAAAAAAAATTCCAAGTTATAACACGTTTAATTCTATAAATTTTCAGTGTTTTGCGGCACTAAGAAACGGAAAAAAAACAAATTCTGGTAATTTATAAAATTAAATAAAAAGAAAACTGCCCAGTTAAACTGAGGGCATTGAGCTCACAGGCTATTCACACTAATTATATATTATACTCTTATTTCAAAGAATTTGAAATATTCCCCTCGAAAAATAAAGAAATCAACAATTTATTAAGGGGGGGGGGCTATCCCCCCGTTACCCCCCTCATACTTAACTAATGAACCCCTTAAACTAATCAGGGAAGTCTCTAATTACAATGAATATATATACAAAATTTGAAGAAAATCGGATAATTCTGTACGAAAAACCCATTTATCTAAATTAAGGGGGGATTAGCCCCCCTTTCCCTCTTTATACTTAACCAATGAACCCCCAAAACTATTCAGAGAAGCGCATTATCACAATGAACTTATATACAAAATTTGAAGAAAATCGGATAATTCTGCATGAAAAACTCATTTATCTAAATTAGGGGGGTTATCCCCCCCCTTTTCCCCCTTTATACTTAACCAATGAACCCCCAAAACTATTGACAGAAGCGCATTATCAAAATGAACCTATATACAAAATTTGAAGAAAATGGGATAATTCTGCATGAAAAACCCATTTATCTAAATTATGGGGGGTTAGCCCGCCCCCCTTTCCCCCTTTATACTTAACCAATGAACCCCCAAAACTATTGACAGAAGCGCATTATCAAAATGAACCTATATACAAAATTTGAAGAAAATGGGATAATTCCGCATGAAAAACCCATTTATCTAATTTATGGGGGGTTAGCCCACCATTTCCCCCCATTATACTTAACCAATGAACCTCCAAAACTAATCAGGGAAGCGCCTTATTACAAGGAACCTATAAACAAAATTTAAAGTAAAACGGTTAGTTCTATCAAGAGTTATCGCGTTACGTACATACATACATACATACGTACGTACGTACATACATACATACAGAACCGGCGGGCACATAAGCTCTCAGGCTTTGATAGCCTGTGAGCTAAAAAATGCATAATTCGGTAAGTTTTTGTCGTAAAGATTGTTTTTATTTGTACTACTTAGAGCATTAAGAATGTTTCTCTAAATATAACTTATATGACACAATATCCGTATATACAGTTGTATTCCAAAAATGACTGATGGAGTTTGAAAGTCAATAAGAAAAACGGAACGCGATAGAAATATATCGTTTGCGGCCTTATGTTTGGGAAACCAAGCAATTTTATCCCACCAATTTGCAAATTCAGTTAACATTTTCGCCGAAAGGTGGCGCTGCAAAATAGCGGTGATTATCCAAAACAAGAAATATCCGCTGTATCAGGAATAAACCATTTTTAATAGTGTATACTCTTTGAAAAGCAGTCACTAACAGATTGCGTAGCAAAATACCGAATGAAGATGTGACGGATTCAACTTCTGTGCAGCTCTCGCTAGAGATCCTACATTAGAGAGAGATTGGACAATGACGAAATGTCCGCCATATGAGTTCCAAAGCAGGTGGAACGCAGTAGAACGCAATGTATTTCCATCACAGTCTAACACTTTTTATTGTATTAAAATCATGGCAAATTCGTTTTACATGCCTTCAGAGAGTCATGAAAATACATTGCGTTCTACTGCGTTCCACTTGCTTTGAAACTTACATGGCAGACATTTTGTCAATGTCCAATCTCTCTCTAATGTAGGATCTCTAACTCTCACAAGAGATCCTACATTAGAGAGAAAAGTTGGATAATGACGAAATACCCGCCATGTGAGTTCCAAAGCAGGTGGAACGCAGTAGAACGCAATGTATTTTCAGCACAATCTAACACTTTATATTGTATTAAAATCATGAAAAAATCGTTTTACATGCCTTCAGAGAGTCACGAAAATACATTGCGTTCCACCTGCTTTGGAACTTACATGGCGGACATTTCGTCAATGTCCAATCTCTCTCTAATGTAGGATCTCTAACTCGCGCATACCTGTAGCGCCATCTTTTGGCGAAAATGTTAACTAAATTTGCAATTTTTTTGGGATAAAATTACCTGGTTTCCCAAACATAAGGCCGCAAACGATACATTTCCATCGCGTTCCGTTTTTTTTTATTGACTTTCAAAATCCATCAGTCATTTTTGGGACACACTGTATATATATATTTTTTTTTTAATTTCTTAATTTTTACAAGAATAACTATTTTGACACAAAAGGCTTTTAATATGATGATGAAGAATGAAATTTTTTAAACACTTTTGCAATTGGAAGTCTACATATAGAAATTGTACAAAACTTGAAATTTTTCAACACTAACACCTAACATCTAACTATTTAGATTTTCCGGTAAGTTTTACCTTAGGATACCAAACGGCATAGGCCTAGCGTGACCGAAAATTTTGGAGGGGGCACAAATGTTTATTAAACACACACGCACGCACACATAGCCATATATATATATACTCTGGTTTCTTGGTTAAAAATGGCCGAAGTTAACAACGTTGCTGCAATTTTACCACATTGGGTAAAAGTAATTCATTTTCGATCTTCTAGCCCAATATAATGAATTTTGTCTTAGTTTCAAAAAAGCTTATTCGGAAATCGTACAGCAATTTTTGAATTTTTCGCGAAATGTTTGAGATTTTTAGTTTTTTTGTCGCGTTTTGCGACAATTTCTTAACATTTGTGTTAAGAGTTAAGCTTCAATCTTTTAACGCATTCGCCCATTATACTAAATTTTATACTCTGGGGATTTTTTAACTTTTCGCAAATTTTTCATGCGACTTTTTGCGATTTTTTTTTCGCGTTTCGCGGAAGATTTTAATATTTGTAACAGGAATCCTGTTACACCCTTTTAGCCCAATATAGTAAATGTTAGCCTCTTTTCAATAAAATTTATTCGAAACTCGTATAGCGACTTTTGAATTTTTCACTAATTTGTTAAGTGTTTTTTAGCGTTTTTTCGTGCTTTGCAGCGATTTTTTGACATTCGTAAAAGGAATCCAGTTACAATCTTTTAACCCAATATAGTAAATTTTGTTCTCTGCGATTTTTAAATGTTTTGAATGTTTTAATGCGATTTTTCATTTTTTTTTTTTCACGTTTCGTGGAGATATTTTCACATTCGTAAAAAGAATCTTGTGTCAAACTTTTAGTCCAATAGAGTAATTTTGTTTCTCTTTTCGAAAAGTTTATTTGGAATTAAAAGAATGATCTTAACAATGTCTTTAATTTTCCATGCGATTTTAACGTTTTTTTCGCGTTTCGCGGCGACTTTTTGACATTCGTAAAAGAATTCCAGCTACAACCTATTAAACCAATATAATAAATTTTGTTCTCTGCGATTTTTAAGTTTTTCGCGATTATTTTTTGCAGTTTTTACGGTTTTTACGCGTTTTGCGGTGATTTTTCTAACATTCGTAAAGGAAATCTAATTTCAATCTTTGAACACAATATAGTAAATTTTGTCTTCTGCGATTTTTGAATTTTTCGAGAATTTCTTTATGAGATTTTTTTCACGTTTCGTGGATATATTTTCACATTCGTAAAAAGAATCTTGTTTCAAACTTTTAGTCCAATAGAGTAATTTTGTTTCTCGTTTCAAAAAGTTTATTCGGAATTAAAAGAATGATTTTAACAGTGGCTTTAATTTTACATGCGATTTTAACGTTTTTTCGCGTTTTGCTGCAATTTTTTAACATTTGTTACAGGTATCAACCTTTCATCCCAATATAGTAAATTTTGTCTTCTGTGATTGAAAAAATGAGATTTTTTGCTTTTTTTCGCATTCCGCGGCGCCTTTTTTTAAACATTCATAAAAAGGAAATAAGTTTCAATATAAAATAATATAATATAATCAATATAATATATGTCCAATAAATTTTGTTCTCTGAAATTTTTGAATTTTTCGTTTTTAAATCGCATAAAATTTTTTATGCGATTTTCCGCGATGTTTCGTGGTTAGCGGTAATTTTTAACACTTGTAAAATGAATCCGTTTTCATGCTTTTAGACCAATATAGTATATTTTGTAAATTTAGTATATTTCGCGAGTTGTTTAGTGTTTTTTCGCCTTTAGCGGCAAATTTCTGACATTTTTTTTCTCGAAACGGAAAGAACTAACTCTCTGTTAAATTTTGCTCTGCTGAGATTAAATTAAAGTTGGAAGAATACAAAATCGTCGTAACACGAACTACGATGCTCAAAATATTAAACTAATATGGGTCGAAATGAAAAAAATCACAAATTCATAGTTAGTTTGTTTTCGAGACCAGAGCACGCGTAGCCTGCACGGTGTACGCTGTTGATAGCACTTGGGCCCTGTGATGAAGTTTATCACATTGTTAAAATAGTGTTTTCGTTTATCAAAATTAATCGTAAATTAGAATAATTAATTTTATTGTGTTAAATTATTTTTGTTTATTTTTCCCTTTTTCTTCAATGTTAAAATTAACTCTTTACCGCAAGCCTTATATATTTCGCTGTTCATTTTCTCAGGCATTTAATCTTTGAATTCTCAAGTAAAATTATTTCCGAGTCATGCTTGCAGCAAAAATAAAAAAAAAACATATATATAAAACAAATCTTTTTTCTCTTTCGATGTTACTAAGGGTAGCTGCAAAAATAAATCTTATATGGCAATTATCTACGGTTATCTTGACAGACTATATTTTGATTTTGACTAATTCATTTTCAGACTCTAAAATGTGTTTCAGCACACAAAAAGTTTTGCATACGTTTCTTATTCTCACAGCGGCGAGTGTAGAGGTTCAACGGTTCTACATTCTTTATCTGTGGGCCAGGCGCATAAAAAGAATATACTATTAATTAGATCTAACCGCCACTCGTAATCCTTGCTCCGTCCAAATTCCAATTCGCCAAACTTATGTGCTTGGCATTTTGTTTTTCATCGGTCTGTGATTCATTCAGCTCTAAGACTTGCTCCTGTTCACTTGTGGCCCACTCCGGTGCTATGTAAAATTTCTAACCATAGTGCATTCACGTAACAACAGAACAAAACAACTACCTTTGCTTGCTAGAGATGCTTATTATTATGTATCCTTTAACTACAACCTGGGAATATCTCCACATACGAAAACGGAACTTAAAAAAAGTAAAACTCCAAAATATTCCACACTGCAAGACTTCAGTATAGGCCCCACTACCAGGTTCATTTAATTCGAGGTTTACTTGGAAAAATAACCGACCAGGGAAATGAGGCTTCACTAGCTCTTTTTATTGAAATTAATATTTTTGTAACAAATATAATAAATAAAAGTCGTTTATCAAACTTCTAAGACATTTTAAATAATTTTAATCAGCACTTTTAAGAAGTACTAATCATTTAACGTATATGCGCTTGAAAGATTGCACCTTGGATAGCAACGTTTTGCTTAACCCTTTAGCGGGCGATGTCCACAAAAAAGGACACCTAATTTTAATTCCAAAACTGACAAACGGCACCAAGAATATTTAATTAAATTTTTCCTTTTATAAAGTGCGGAAAAATAAGCAAGTTTATATATTCTAATGAATTCTTTTGTAAATTCTGGTGTCAGTCGATATTTTCATTTTAAAAACAGACTCCGCGCCGGAAAGGTTAATAGCGGTATTTCTGGAACGGCTGTATATTCTTTAAAACATCTCATTCAAGAAGGCTCACACTTTGAAAAAAAAATCATAACCATTGCACCTCAAAAATTCGAAGGTATAGCAGAAGATTAAGTGCCGTCAATAAAATAAATAATAATAAATAAGAGAAAGGAATATATTTAATTATGCACAAGACATTACTGCCAATAATGGAATGCCTTTATAGTAGAGATTTGCACTGGCCTAAATTTCCAGGACCGGGCCGATGTAAAAACTAACAGTTCGGCCCGGTGCAAAAATCAATGAAATCAGACCCGGCCCGAGTCAATTTTTACAAAAAATTCTGATTTTTCTTAAAATAAAATTAAGATTATTTTAAAGAATACTGCATATATATTTATGGAAAATTTGTACAGTATATTTCAGACTATATCTCCACAAGCTATATAATACAGGATAGCAACATTAATGATCACATAGATTCTTATACTATTACATTCAAATATAGACTCATTAAAAAAAATTAGTGTAGTTTAGAATTTAAAAAGAAAGATGATTAAAAACATAACTTTTGAAGCTGTATATTAAAAAAATGAAGATTTAAAAAAACACATCTGTAATTTATTAAAGTATATTTCCAGAGATTCCGTTAACAAAAGTTCATTATCTCTATTATCTAAAAAACATTGCCTGCCCGACACGTCCTGGGAACAATTAAGTCACGGTCTGGCCGAGAATTTAGAAAAAAAAAATATTTTTTCCACTTTGCCCAACCCTTCTTTAATTTGTTATATTGTGGCAATCGGCCGCTTAATTTTATTTCTTGGCCTGTCCCGGTTCGTTTTTTGTTTTCTCGGCCCGGACGTTAAAAAAGTTGTTTTTATTCTGCTGACCCGCCTCTCCACGCGCCAGGTACGGGCTTCGCGCCAGGCCCGGGGTCGTGTAGACCTCTACTTTAAAGAAGGATTTTTGAAGGGAAATGTCTTTATTTTTTTATTAACGAACAAGTCAATTCTGAAAAACTTTCCCTCATCCCATTTCGCCCAACTCCGATTTGAACCAGCAATTTTTGGCACCAAATTCATTACTGCAAAGAAAAAGAGCTGAACTGTCTGTTTATTGATCATTATTGACATCTGAGTAAGTAAAAAAAAATAAAGAAATATAAAATGAAAATAAAAGTAGTTATTTCATTTCGATTTTGTGTCAATACAAGACAAGCCCTAATTGGCTGTATCATATTTTAGAAATTGATGTTCAGAAAGTTGCCCCCCCCCCCCCCCCCCCGAAGCTACGCCTATGCCAAACGGTAAGCCATTCGGTAAGGTAGTTTAGAAATTATGCAGATTTTAAGTCTGGAACTCCTAATATTAAGTTCATTTTTCATCGTTTCAAAACGTATTGCAACGTGAATAGTTTTTTTAAACGCTTTTGCTATTGAAAATCTACATATAGAAATTGTACAAAACTTCAAATTTTTCAATAATAACACCTAACATCTTACTATTTAGATTTTTCGGTAAGTTTTACCTTAAGATACCAAACGGTAAGCCATTCAGTGGTAGTTTAGAAATTATGCAGATTTTAAGTCTGGAACTCCTAATATTAAGACATAATGAACAGAGGAAAGTATATTCAACTGGGTAAATTATATTCAATGGTTGGAGTATCACAGTTGAGATTTTTTCCAACAGAGTGAAAATATGCCGGGACCAGGACTCGAACCTTGTCCAACAAATAAAAGTGAGATATTCCAGACCATGATATCGTCGGGATAGCTCAGTAGGGGGAGCGTTGGTACGGCAAACCAAAGTACCCAGGTTCGAGTCCTGGTCCCGGCATATTTTCACTCTGTTGGGAATAATCTCAACTGTGGTACTCCAACCATTGAATATCCTAATATTAAGTTCATTTTTCATCGTTGCAAAACAGATTGCAATGTGAATAGTATTTTAAGAATAACTCAAAAACTACTTTGCGAAATTAAGCTCAGCTGTATTTTTGGATTTGCATAGTTGAAGCTTTTAGAAATCAATTTCCCTTAAAACTGTGATAGTTTACATTTTATATTGTTTTTTCAAAATGTAATTTTGAAATTATACAAGGTGTCTCAAAAGTCCTTGACACATTTTAAAATTCAATAAAAGATCAAGAAATTTGCGTACGAGACTGCGGTTTGGACGAAAATGCGTCTTATGATCTGAAATTTTGTTTAAGCAAATAAAAAATTAGCTCCAAAATTTTCTCATAGAGGGCACTGCTTCTGGAAAGTTATCGAATAGGCAAAATGCCTTTATACATAACAATGGCGAAAGACGCACAATTCGCATTCACAGTTTTGGGCCAAAGTATTGCAACCTACATTCCAGAACTTAACAATACTCGCCCTCTTGACCTCGATTTAGACGAGTAAGACAAGTCAACAAACATTAGTTTGGTGATAATAATTGCTAATTTGTAATTCTTAACATTGTGCGTCTTTCGCCATTGTTATGTTAGGCACATGTTACTTATTCGATAACTTTCCAGAAGCAGCGCCATCTATGAGAAATTTTTTGAACTAATTATTTTTATTTGCTTAAACGAAAATTCAGATCTTAAGAAGTATTTTCGTCCAAACTGCATTCTCGTACGCAAGCTTCTTGATCTTTTATTCCATTTTAAAATGTGTTAAGGACGTTTGGGACACCCTGTATGTATAGATTGATCATAAAGACTTTCCCTGATTACAAAAAAATATTAGAAAATAACCATTAAATGTAATACTGTATAATTTTTACTATGGGATATTCATGGTCTTCAGTTTATTTAGACCAGTCTCTACTGTTGTTCGTGAGTTCCTTGATGACAAATTTCCTGGAAGATGGATCGGACGGAATGGACCAACTCCACTAGATTTTTATTCTTTTGGGGGTACATAAAGAACAGAGTGTTTGCAATACCAGAAAAAGATATTGAAACACTCAAGGTCAGGATCACAGAGGCTGTGTCTAGTGTGACAGCCCAAATGTTCGGCAATACATGGCGAGAAATGCAATACCGCCTTGACATTCTTCGAGCTACCAAGGGTGCTTACATCAAAATTTACAAAACAAGCACATGCCTAATTATATTAGTTTTATGTAATAAATTATTGTAATCAAGGAAAGACTTTATGACCAACAGAAATCAATTTCTAGAATCAAAATTTCAGATCATTCCACCAAGTAGTTTTTTAGTTACGCTTAAAAAACTATCCGCATTGCAATCTGTTTTGCAACGATTAAAAATGAATTTAACGTTGGGAGTTCTGAACTTTAAACTTGCATAATTCTGAAACTACCTCACCGAATAACTTGCAGTCCGATATCCCAAGCTAAAATTTACCGAAAAATCCAAATATGGTGTCAAAATTAGGTGTTGAAAATATTCAATTTTGGAATAATTTCTACAGGTGGCCGGCCGACCACCTAAGCAAAATTTAAATATATCATTAATTGGTAGACGTTATTACCAGTCGATTGGTTCAAGTCATAATTTTATACGAGGATTTGCATTAGACCATCGTTCGGAATCTTTTTTTTTTCGGCTACTATACTTGTAATGACCTAAAATTTTGATCCCACAGTTAATATTCTTAAAAACTATTTGATTAAGTTATTAAAAAGTTTCAGTACAATCGATTTTTTTTAAATAGGTATTTTCTCTCATTGAAATAAAACATTTTTTTTATAGTAGGTTATTTCAATTAAACATTATTTATCTAAGTATTAAAAATATATATATCTCAGGTATGTGAAGAAATCCTGCGGCCAGTGCTTCGATTCTTTGAAAAATATGCATCTATCTATCACTTTATTAAAAAAAAAAAAACCTATCAAATGTACTTATTTCTTAAAACGGCTTATGAAGAAAGATTGATGTCCGGACGGAATGAAGGTGATAAGAAAATACCGTCAAAGTTAGTGGACACGTAAATATTGCAGAGGGTAATGTAGAAAAATCAGTAAAGCTGGAAAATGGGCACGTGAAGCAAAATTAAAGGTACATGAGCGTTTGCGCAATAAACAGGTGGTTCGTAATTCCTGGGGGTCTGAACTGGAGTCCGCGTATGAAGAAGAATAGAGAAGCAGAATTGTTACGACATCTTTTAATGAAAACCAAGCATCACAAAGTTACATGATGAACATTTTCATTAACTGTATTTCACACTTTACAAACATTAGCTGTTCCAGAGCGAACAATCAAGTTAATCATTAAAAGATGACATTCAAAACTTGTCATTGGGGGAAGTAGTGAAAGAAGATTCCTTCTACTATATGTTGAATGAATGCACAGTTTATCCAAAGGAGGCGAATGAGCACAGAAGTCATTTATTTGGGCAAAAAGACGAGATTTAAGCAATTCCGCAAGAGTGGCACAGGGGTCTTATTCATGTTAGAGGATGTTAGTCGGCTGGTGACCAGAAGAGAAGTGTCTGGCGATGAGAAGTAAGCACGCGTTAGAAACCTCGCCAAATGATTTTGCATTTTTGAGCGTAGATGCGTGAACTTTGAGCGGGTTACCAGAACCGTTTAGAAAAAACGCATGTTAAATTTTGTAATTGGCGACAGGGAAGGTTAGATTTATTTGGCAAACAGCACACTTTGGCTAAAAATGGAAATGATTCTGAAATTTGACGGTTATATGTTATGGGAACGGCTAGGAAGGTATTTTAGCAACTCTTTTTATTTTATTGAATAGCAAGCCAAAGAATTGAATAGCAAGTGTTTTGGCGACACGGCCTCGCGGCTTCTTTTGAAAAGGGCATCTGTGACTTTAAGAGAAGTCAAAACTTGACCATGAGAGACAGATTTTATACATTGTGTTATTTCTTTTACAGTAATAACTGGCAGGGAAATTAGAAATACCTTAACGATAAATTGATAAAAATAGATGTGATTTTGACTGCATATCTTTTCGTTGAGAGAGAAAGGAAACAGGCGCGTCTTTAACTGCCGGAAATATATATAAAATACGAAAATGCAGAAAAGGAAAAATATATTTATTAAAATAATTTAAATATAGATTTCTTTAATTTTGAAAATAATATATATGGTTTCTTTACCATACGGCTGTCAAAAAAAAAAAAAAAAAAAAAAAAAAAAAGAAAAGAAAAGAAAAGAAAGAAAGAAAGAAAGAGAGAAAAATCTCCTCTCAACAACGCGAAACTTTCTGCCACATTTTCTGACTCATTTTTAAACATAAAAGCATAATACTTACAGGTTGCAGGCATGGTTATCGGAGAGATTTTTAATCGAACAGTAGTTTTATTCAATTTTCAATAAATGAATCCCATCATGATTTATAAGCAATTATTGTCTCACGACATCAGTTTTTTTGCTTTCCTGCACTTTCGTGTTCGGTAATTCGATTCTAAACGTCAACTTCAACAGCAATTTCTGAGAGATATTCTGCCTTTACGGAAAAAAGGAAAAAGCAGTTCGTTTACAAAGTTTCTGAATAAGAGCAGCTACCAAATTTATACATTTGCGAACAAAAATGAATTTAAAAAAATGTGTCAGAAAGTAGTGAATTTGGATTTGAGAACAACGTTAAGAAATTTTTTTTTCAAAAGAACATTATTTAACCCTCTTATGCACGAATTATTTTTTAATTGACGGAGAACATATTCTGCATTTAAGATAGATTTCAAATGAAGTATTAAAAACAGATATGTTGAAATTTTAAAGATCTACATGTGTACAAAATTACAAAACAAATCTCATATGAGGTTTACATACTATAAAAATTTATTAATAGCTATTAAATGGTTTTGTACCATTATGTAAAATTTGGATATGTTAACACAAAGTACTTAGTAATTTTAAAAAAAATTGGATCCAAGAGCAGAAATTATTTGAGAGAATCTTCCCACGTGCAGATCAAAAACAAATTTATCAAAGCCGAGGTTTTAAATTGAATATTTGAACAGAAAAAGTTTATGCAATCTATTGCTCTATTTCGCAAGCCATATAACTATTGTGAATTACTGAATTTCGTATGAGGTTTATATGTGATAAAGGAGGAAAAATAAAATATGCACAGTTTTCTGTGTTATTTTTTCTTAATACAGTCTCATTTAGGTTTATCATTCATAAGAATTTTAAATATGTCTTCTATTTTTTATACAAAAGGGTCTGATATTTTTTAAGATAATAAACTTTAAAACTTGCGCTAACTTTTGACATTTTAAAGGTACATGACTCCCTAGCGTTGGTTGGTCCTGAAAATAACGTTTATTATGAGACATTTTTAGAAAAAAATATAAATGCAGTATCAAGATAATAACTAAATGTAGGTCACAAATTGTCTCGTCTCAACATGCTGTCTCAGCACCGTCTGCTTAAAATTTTCGTTCACTGAATTGCCATTATTACGGCAACATCATGAATAAACCCTTTTATCCCCCCTGATCACTAATAATATAAGAATTTTATTCATTAGCTTATTCAAATCTTAACAAAAATATCACGTTACCAAAGAAAATAACAGCGAAATATATTTAACGTAAGAAATCGATAAAATATGCTGTGAATATTAGAGATTTTATTTTAAGGCGGCTCTTGAACAAAAGCATTTTTCACCGCTCAACAACGCGAAAATTTTCGAATTCATCTTTGAACGTATAATCACGAAATTGATATGCATCTACTATGACTATAGAAGTTATTTGAAATCAAATAGCGCTTTTCGTTTTCGATTGCGCCAAAACTTCGGTAAAACTTTAAAAATTCATTAAAAATAAAACTTTCAAAAATCATTAAAAAGAAGCAAATTATGCTAAAAAATTGTAGGAATGGGATTAGAGCAGCTATACTCAAATGTGGCCCAGAGACCTTTTATGTGCGGCCCGAGATACATAATCAATATCCTCTATTTATTACATTGATATGTGTATAAAAGTTTTTAATACCTTCAGTGTTCTTTTATATATTTTCATGGGAATACAAAAACTGTCCTGTTATTTAAAATGACTAATTTAAAATTATCTTAAATACCGTTTCCTTAGTCAAAAGTTCTTTTTACATGTAGTTCTATTTGTGCTATAGTGGTGTATGCATTTCTTATTCTTCAACACTAAACCAATATTATTCCACATTTATTACATTTTCACTATACATTTCTACACTTTAAAAAAAGTTTTTGTATTGAGAAAACGATTAATTTATTAAAGCAAATCACCTTATTTTTTTCTTTAGAACTTGGAAATGCTACATTGCTATATTATTACGTTTAACTAATAATGCTTATTAGGGTTGAGCGTTTACCGTGAAAAAAATTGGCAGCAAAATGTTTTATACCACTATTTGTACATCATTTGCAATTGAAATCTACCACAAAGTTTATTGTTTGGAATAATGGTGTTAAAAGTTTTGGTAATATTTCTTTTTCGACAAACGTTCAATCCAATTATATTAACTTTATTATATAGGTTTGTTATATACTAGTTTTTCTTAATCTTACTATTTAAATTACCCCTTTTTTACATTATAATATAATTGTGTTGCGGCCCGCCGAACGTTCCAAACATATGTTTGTGGCCCGCGATAAAAAAAAAGGTTGAGTATGGCTAGATTAGAGGGAGTTTTTAAAATAGCAAAATAAGTTGTGGTTAAAAAAATTACCGATAGATGGCGCTGGCATGCATAATATCAAACAGATGTATGCAAATTAGGCGTATAGTAAAATACCCATTTCAGCAAAGCGTCTGGCAAGCTTCAGTATCCCAGCACAAACGGGCCTTTTCTCGTCTTCAGTCATTTTGTCATGCAGAATTTTCGCAATTAAATGCTTTCTTAGAATTGTATTAAATCTATATAAAAATGTGTGCATAATTAGAAGCAGCATATATAATTTTGAGCAAGGGCAAGTAAACCAACAAAGCTAGGGGCCCGGGAGATAGTTAATTCACCAACGCCCAATGTTCCCTATAGGTGACACGTCTCTAAAAGAACCTCTAGGCTTAAATTTTAAGTGAATATGTACCGTGGCGGCCTTTATTGGAATCATCTGTAGAAGAGTTTTACCTAATCATAAAAAAAGTACCAACTTTTTTTATGATTAGGTAAAACTCTTCTACAGATCCATATCTCTTGGATTTTCTGATATGATATACTATAACTTTGTCCATCCTCCAAGCAAGAAAGAACTTAAGTTGGTCTCTTTTTTTTTCGGGATAAAAATGCCAAAATCAGTAAATGTCATGTTTGTTTTTTTACTGAATGTTAAAGTTAACTAAATGTTAAATTGATATTTGAAGGATTTCGAGCGTTTGATTAATTTTTGTTGCTGTATGAGATCTTTAATTTGTCTGTCACCCATAGGTGACACTTACTTTTGGATAAAATTTGTTTTTTATTACTCTTTTATAGTGAAAACATACAATACAACCTATGAATTTGAAAAAAAATATATATATACAGTGGAACCCCGATTTTACGTTATTCACGGGACCAGCAAAAAAAGACGTACGAAACGGGAAAACGTAAAATCGGGGTCAAATAGAGAAAAACACTTCAAGAAAACAAATTATACAAAAATTAACTTACCAATACCATATTAGTATTTAAGAAAATCTGTTATTTTTTATTGCTTTTTCTTTTTAAGTGTAATTTCACATTTACTATTTTCAATACATGCAAGTTTATGAAAATATTTTTCTTAATTTTCATGTCCAGTTACAATTTGTGTAAAAAATTCGCAATAGTCTCTGCCGGTGCGGGCACGATATCCTCTGGATCTTCATCAACATCATCCTCACTTCCATATTGCGAAATCGAATCGGAATTAATGTATGTGGTAGCGTTTGTGTAGTCTTCCATAGAGGGCTCTTCCGGCGGCGCTTCACCATTAATTTTGGATTTTGAAAATTCTCCCTTCGGAAAAACATTTGACATGCATTTTTCATCCACACTATTCTACGCCGATGAGATGAAATGAAGAGCATCCAGCACATTTAGCTTTGTTTTCCAAGCATCTTAAAGTTCAGCAGAATCAAATGAAAAAATGCCTTTTCTTACCAGTTGCTTTCTATAATGAATTTTGGAGGATCTGTTTATTCCCAAGTCACATGGCTGAAGTAAGCTGGTACTGTTTGGTCGTAAAACTTCTATACGCACATTCTTTAAATTCAGATTAACATGAGTGCACTGGTCTATGAACAAAATTATTTTTCGGTTTTGTAAGCTCATTTTTATATCCAATTTTCTTACAAAATCTTCAAAAAGATTTAGGATCATCCAAGCATTGTGGTTGACATTGTAATCTGTCGGCAAACTTTTAATGTTTTTGAAGCATCAGGGCTTCTGGTATAGTTGGGTGGAAAAAATTCTATACGCACATTCTTTAAATTTAGATTAACATGAGTGCACTGGTCTACAAATAAAATTATTTTTCGCTTTTGTAAACTCCTTTTTATTTCCAATTTTCTTACAAAATCTTCAAAAGATTTAGGATTATCCAAGCATTGTTGTTGCCATTTTAATATGTTGGCAAACTTTTAATGTTTTGAAGCATCGGGTATTCTTGGATTTACCAATCACAAAGGGTGTTAGCTTCTCAGTCCCGTTTGCATTCGTAAATAACAAAACTGTTAATCGCACATTTGATAGCTTTGCGACTGTGACACTTTTCTCCTTTCACGATGTATGTTCTATCAGGGAAGAGATTAAAAAAACATTCTGGTCTCATCTGCGTTAAAGATTTCATTTTTTTGAGTAATTACACACAAGAGAAGGCAATGTTTTTTTCCATCCACTCCTCAAAGACCGCAGTATTTACTCCATCTGCCTCACCATAAATAAACTTGTAAGACAAATTATACCTCTTCTTGAATCGGTCAATCCAACCGTTGGATGCCGTGAAATTCTGCATTTCAAGTCCAGAAGAAATTTAAAGAGCCTTTTCTTACAAAATTGAGCCATTGATTGGAACCTTGGCTGTACGTGATTGTTTAAACCACTCGTACAAAATCTTTTCCAATTCCTCAAAAGGAGAGGTTTTCAATGTTTTTCTTTTCTTTGACAAATTTCCCAGTTTTTTCAGATTTTAACTCCACAGCGACTTCTTGTTTTAGGATGGTTTTTAACTTGGAATAAGCGATAACTAACGATTTTGCGAGACCCAATTTAGTTCCTTTGTAAACTTTGGATTTTTCGAAAATTTCTGCCTTTTCGGCTGCAGAAAAACTGTTTCTTTTAGACATCCTACTTTTGACTGGCAATTACTAAAAGATAGCAAAAGAAAGCGACTCCACTGTGAGTTGAAATGAATGAACGATTGAAAAAGAATCCCCCCCCCCCCCCCGAAATCACGTGTTGCAGGTTTGGTCAAGTTCTTGTAGACGAATAATAGTTCATCGCTACTTTCTCACGGGAGTGTTGACGGGGAGGGGAAGAACGGTTTTTTGTAACAAACTAACAGTCGACCAAGTGGAAAGTCCTTTTGTTCTTTTGAAAAATTTTCCATGAGTCAAAGAAGATAAAATTTCCTGAGATGCTTCGTCTAAAATGACGTACCAAGCGGGAAACGTTAACAGTAAATAACGTAGAATCGAGGTACTTTTAACATTATCGGAATATGAATTTTCTGGGACCAACGAAAAATAACGTAGGAAGCGATATAACGTACGAAACGGGTTACGTAAAATCGGGGTTCCACTGTATAAGTTTATTTATGGGCGTTGGAGGGTTAATTTATAATCTTTTCAAACTAAATCATTTCTTTGTGAAAGAATGTATGCAAATATTATCTGATTTGTTCTACCTTCTATGCATTTGATTTAAAAAAAAAAAAAAAAAAAAAAAAAAAAAAAAAAAACTATAATATTTCATTAATTAAACTTTTAAGAACTTATGAAATGAAACTTCATGCTGATCACGAAAAAGTAAAAAATGAATTTCAGATAGAGATATAATATAAAGTAATTTCTTTAGCTCTTTCACAGATATTTCCTTTTTTGAATAACATTTACGAAGTTTTTTTAATAATCTTTTCCGATGATTTCTCATCTTATAAAATTAGTCTTAGCAGCTGAGTTACGATTAAAATTCTCCTACTTAAGTTAGAAATATCATAGGTCTAGTCAATGTCAAAATGTCAACTCATCTAAAATTTATAACTGTGTCTCACGAAAGTAAATTAATTATTTCGAATTAGATATTTTATCGATACAATAAAAAATTATGTTTTTTTTCCATTGAATTGTATAAAATACATTACATACTTATAATGCCTGCTCGTTACAAGTGTTATGTAAGCATAATTAATGTATCAGCTGTTTTTGATCAAAATTAAATCAGCTCCCTTCAACATAATTGTCCAAATCTTATCTAAAACCATAACATCACTCTTTACATAGAACTATGAATGTGTATAATATTTTCATGCATGTTCTATAATAGCACCGTAATCCATTTGTGGCCAAAATGTCAAAGCATCGTGACCCAAATGCAATTCTTGGTGTCCACACTGCCATAACGTGACGTAGAAAATGAAATCGTATTCGCGTCACTTTGAAATTGGTGTGTCCTAATTTCATGACGAGAAACAAATGTTTGAAAAATCAATCACACTGTAAAAAAAAATTCGGAAAAGTTTCCGGTAGGAATAGGATTTCCAGTTGCCCGTATAGGACAGGAAACTTTTCCGAACCAACACGGAAAAAAAAACGAAAAAAAACGAAAGTTTTTTCTTTCCGTCAGGAAACTTTTCCTGTTTGATTCAGAAACTAATCTTTAGACACAGAATAAATTCCTGGGTCTTACGGAAATCTTTCCATTCACATAAAGAAACGTTTAGTTAGAACTGTAGAATAGACAGAAAGTATTCCGTTTTAAAAAGGAAAACTTTCCATTCACACTAAGAAACGTTTAGGTAGAACTGTAGAATAGACAGAAAGTATTCCGTTTTAAAAAGGAAAACTTTCCATTCACACTAAGAAATGTCTTGGTAGAACGGTAGAATAGACAGAAAGTATTCCGTTTTAAAAAGGAAACTTTTCCGAATCAGTCAGTAAACTAATCATGAAAAAATTAAAAATTCCTGTGTAGAATAGAAACTTTTTCTTTGCTTTACGGAATTTTTTTTCATTATGATCGGAAAATTTTCTGCATTGTAAAGAAACTTTTGTTTTACAGAGTAGGAACATTAACAGATGAAAATATTGCTTTTGGACACTGTTTTGATATCCTTTTATCTCAATTAAATATTATTAAGAACTTTTTTGAATACATACACACATTTTTAAGTATTTGTTATCATAAAATGCATTACATGTAATGCATTTTATGATAACAAAATACTTAAAATGTAATGTATGTATTCAAAAAAGTTTTAATAATATTTAACTGAGATAAAAGGAAATCAAAATAGTGTCCAAAAGCAATATTTTCATCTGTTATTGGTCCTACTCTTTATAACAAAAGTTTCTTTACAATACAGAATCAGCCTGAAATTTTATTTATTTGTTACAAGTATACTGATACGTTTAGCTCATGAGTATTTACATTTTTTTTAAAATAAGTATTTTATACAAGGAATGCTAGAGAAGTATCTTTATAAATAAGGAGAAGTAATTCTCGTAAAAGAAAAGTGTATAAATAAATAAAAAGTACACAATGAAATGGATTTTATGTTCATAAAATATATAATATACTTTTATTTTCTTTAGAATATGTGTATATGTTTCCTAAGAAAAAAAAAAAAAAAAAAAAAAAAAAAAAAACTTAATATATTTTAAGCGATATAAAAGAAAATCCAAATAGTGTCCAAAACAAACCTTTTCATCTGTTGTCTGTATAGCAAAGTGGACTGTACAGAGATGCCAGCTTATTAGTGCCAGAATATACATAGGTGTAGCCAGTGGTGAAGTGTGTGTGGGAGATAATTGCCCCAGGCACTAAATATTTAGGTGATGCCAAAAAACTGTTAAATAAGATATTAAAAACGGAACAAAATATTTTCAATTTGGACTGGATATTTAAAACCCACACTTATGTCATTAGGTGTAGCACAAGTGTATGACGTGTTGCATGCGTATGAAGTGTATGCAACTAACATTGAAGTTTTATTGGTACTGGAAAGACTTTCTATTGCTGTATATCCAAAACAAAGGACATACAAAACATTTTTTAATCACAATAGTGACGTACACTTTTTCTCAAAGATACCAAAAGGGAAGTCACTTGGTCAAAATGTTTAAGAATTATGAAGTTTAAAGTTTGGAACTCCTAATGTTAAACAGCTGGTGGAGTTTTTTTTTATATAATTCAATACTTGACGTAATAATTTTATATTCGTATATTTTATTTGAAGCTTTTCGAAATCTATTTTGGTTAAAAAATTATAGATTATGGTTTATTTTATGGTTTAATTTATAAAAAAAATGTATTTTTAAATTAATTAAAAAATTAATTTTAATAGAAATAGATTTCTAAAAACTTCAAATATGCAAATCAAAAATCACAGCTGATTCCGCTAAGTAGTTTTTAAGTTATGCTTAAAACACTACCCACATTACAGTCTGATTTGCAACGATTACAGATTAGGAGTTACAAACTTTAAATTTTCATAATTTCAAAACTACTTGACTGAGTGAATTCCAGTTTGTTATCATAGGGCAACATTTACTGAAAAAAAAAAAAAAAAAAAAAAAAAAAAACATGATGCCCCAATTAGATGTATCTATTGAATTTGCTACAATTTCGGCATGAATATGACCCTCTAAGCTTATTTTTTTCAACATTAAATTAAAAAAGACAGTTTCCAGAAGAATAACTTTGTTTTTTACTGTGACAGTTTGGAGATTAAATGTTCTTTTTTGTCCCCAAATACACCCTGCGCATATATTTCAAATTTGTCACTTTTTATACCCAATTTGTGTCACAGAGACACTTTCCAATTAGGAACATTGCTGCACCGAACTATTATAACCTAATTTGGGTGCTTTTCTGCTCTATTACACACACAAAAAAAAAATCCAGAAACTATTTTATAAATTTTGAAAATTTATATAGAGCAGCATTGAAACTTTAATTTTTTATCTTTTATGTGAAAGGTAATTTTTTTCTCCTGTCTAAATTAAAAACGCCATAAAATAATAATAATAATAAAGTAAATCTAAAAACTTTTGAAGTCATGTAAATTATAAGAATATACAGAATTCAGCTAACCCTAATAAATACGTTGATGATAAACAATTTTCAGAAGCCATACAATTTGAAAATGTACAAGACTTTGAACTTGAAGCTCAACTGAAAATTACATAACAAAAAGGCTCAGTAAATGAAAATCATTTTTTGTTAAAATTTAAATCAGCTATTTTTTTTAAGTTCAAAATACAATTTTAAAATTACGCGTTTTAAAGTAAAATAACCTTTTACTAAATCATTAAAATTAATAATTAGAAAAGCTCATTTAAATTTATTTGAAATTAAAAATATATAGAGAAACTCATTCACTTGTTTAATTTGAAATATTTTAATCATATAAACAGTTAAAAATATAGTTAAAAAATGGAGCAACAGAAAATGATATAATTTGAAAATGTGAATTCTCTTTTACTTTTGAAAACATGAAATAAAGTAAACAAATTGTCTTGTGTTATATATCACTTATTTACACTAACTGCAATTTAACAATATACTTTTTATTGTCTTATTCTGTATAAAATATATACCACCTTAAATTACCCCTTTGATAAAATAAAAAGAATATAAACTCTTCATTACTAAAAGCTAAATCTTTTTGTTTTGACCAAATTTCTCGATTAAAAATCTTAAAATATAAAAGATAATGTAAGAATTTTATTCAGAAAAAAAAAACATGAAATTTTAAGCATTCTATTCTAGATCTGGATTATATACAGTATTCCTTTAAATATACCTATTCCAGATTATATACACTACTCTGAAATACATACACTAATTCATTTAATGAAGTTGGAGCATATATTAAAAATACTTAAGATAATTATGATTATCTGGGTATAAATTTCAATGGATCTGAAAAAATTATTCTTTGTTATTAAAATGTTTGAAAAGAAACACCAATTTTCCAGCTTTATGAGTTCTTTATAAGCAATTACAGAGTTTGCAGTGAATTAAAGTTTGATTTTTTTAAAATTTAAAATAAAAGATACTTTTAAATCAGGTGTTTGATTTTTTAAAGATTTTAAAACTTTAGTTGTTTATTAGTTTACAAGTAATTAAAATTATATTAAAAAATATATATAAACATTTCAGAGTATTACTAATCATGGAATCTTTATTTTCCGAGTCTTTCCATAAATAAATTACATTGGAATATCGAACCATTTGTTATTTACATGTGCACAATGAAGTCATGAGATATCAACATAAATAACAATAAATATACTTTTGATTGACCTATATTTATTTATTCTAACGTTTTACAAATCCTCGCAGAAACTCCCCATGTTTTTGTATTAAAAAATTCACATAAGATTTGTACATATTTTTTTAACAAATAAATTTATGCTTTAATCTTTTAACATTTCTTAGCTGAGATTCTCCATTTTTAAATTAGAATTTTTATTTTTAAGTGTGATATTTGATTTAAATAAAATTCAAAAAGCAAGGATTTTGAGTGTTGTCTCCCCCAGTCCTTAAATTTACAATGTATTGTTGTCAAAAATAATATTTATAATGAAATATCTTAACCTAAATTTGAAAAAAAAAGTGTATTTAAATAAATCAGGATTGAAATCCAGTTGATTTAAATCAATGAACTCTGATTAAAAATTGTTAGACTACACAAGTGTTATTTAGCAATTATTTAATTTAAATTGAGATTATAGTGCTGAAATATAATTTCAATTATTGATCTAAATATTTTAAGATTTCTGAACTTTCTGTATTATAACTGATTAGATAACGTTGAAGAAATTGGCAATGAAACTATGCTTAGATTTCAAAAGATACCAAAATTTACCAAATGCTGTAAAAAAAAGCAATTAAAAAAAATTTCTTTCCATAATCATGTACTTGCATACAATATTTTAACAAAAGATTATATTGAAGTAAAAGTTATAACACCAATCTGGTGAATCAGCTAAATAAACTTATCAAAAGCCAATTTGATAACTTAAAACCTGCATTTTATTTTGAAGAAATAAAATAAGGACTTGTGAATAATACTTATAAACTCTTTACAAATGAAAAAAGCAAAAATACGGAATATATAAGTACTTACTTACAGGGAAGTCCAGTTGCCAGTAAATAAATATATATATATATATTAAAAATAAATTAAAGTAAAGATACTTTAAAAAATATTTAAAAATTAAGGAAATTTTAAAAAATGTACACTACCAGTATTGGACATCTGTTTCCTGCTGGTGAAAGCTATATTTTGATAATTGTATAAGGGAATTTATCACCTCTTTAAAATTTCCGTAGGTTACCATGGGATTTCACAATCAGCATTAAAGGGGGAAAAATGATGCCACAGGAATATAGTAGAAAAACGTGATAATTTTACAAAATGTAACAAAGATTTAGCAGACTATCAAATATTCGGCTGAGTACTAACTTTTTAAAAAGTATATTGATTACAAATTTTTTTTTATCATGATTAATAACAAAGAAATAAATGTTTGTGAGTCTTTTATTCCTCAATGGCAGATCACTTAATAGCAGAATATTAAAAATTGCAAATAATTCAGAAAAAATATCTATAAAATAAGAGTGAATTCAATAAAAAATCGGTCTTAGCAAATATGTATGTGCTATTTTTTTTTTTCACTTAAACTTATTAAAATAAATAAAGTGCATTTAATTTACACAAACATTAAATTGGTATTGACTAAATACCATTTTTTAAAAAATTTATAAATTACTCGATTTTTTCTGGCTAACAACAAAAGACAGAAAAAATAAAACAAACATTTATACTGAAAAATGAAATTTATTTTCAACAAAACTATAAATCAAAATGTTTAGATTCCGGCCTGATAACAGTCTTAATTAAACACCCAGTAGGATGCTACAGCAACGAGATTGACTCAGTTGAACATTTCTCCGAAAAAAGTGTCACACCATCAACATACGAAAACACCTTGACGTCCTTTCTAACATCCTCATTCTCTATTAGGCAAGGATGATCTGTTCTAGCTGTAAGGCGACATTGATCACTGCAGTATTATCCTGTAATAATAACAGTAATAATATTAATTTTTCTTATTGTACTAATTGCTAGTGACCATGTATATTTAAAAAGATAAAAAACAGCACAAGAGCAAAGAATGATTAAGGGGACACTTCGTCTTCAGCGATAAGTATTTTTAAGAACAAAATATTTGAAAATTTTCCTTTGAATAAAGAATTCAAAATTCATAAAATTTTTAAAAAATTTAAAAATTAAGGAAATTTTTTAAAATGTACTCTACCAGCATTGGACATCTGTTTCCTGCTGGTGAAAGCTATATTTTGATAATTGTATAACGGAATTTATCATTTCTTTAAAATTTACATAGGTTACTATGGGATTTCACAATCAGCATTAAAAGAAAAAAAATGGTGCCACAGGAATATAGTAGAAAAACATAACAATAATTTTACGATATGTAACAAATAGTGATTTAGCAGATTATCAAATATTCGGCTGGATACTAACTTTTTAAAAAGTATATTAATTAAAGAAATTTATATATATTAAATTGGAAATAAAATAATAAAAAGAAAAGTGCTCAGTCAAACTGATGGCATTGAGCTCACAGGCTATTCACACTATTTGCATATTATACTCTTATTTCAAAGAAAAAACACATTTATATAAATTAGAAGGGGGGGGTCATTAGCTCCCCTATTTACATCCTTTATACTTAACCAATAAACGTCCAAATCTAATCAGGGAAGCGCCTTATCAAAATAAACCGGTATCCAACATTTGCATCAAATTGGATAATTCGGCATGAAAAAACTATTTATCTAAATTAAAATGGACAATTAGTCCCTGTTCCCCCTTTATACTTAACCAAATGACCCCCACCCCCCCCCCCCCCCCAAAAAAAAAAAAAAAAAAAAAAAAAAAAAACGAATCAGGGAAGCATCTTATCAGAGTAAACCTATATAAAAAATTTGAAGCAAATCGGTTAATTCTGCATGAAAAACCCATTTATCTAAATTAAGGGGAGGGAATTCGTCCCCGTTCCCTCCTTTATACTTAACAAATGAACCCCCAAAACTAATGCGGGAAACGCTTATCACAATGAATCAATATACAAAATTTGAAGCAAACTAGATAATTTTGCATAAAAAACCCATTGATCTAACTTAAGGTGGATTAGCCACTCGTTCCACCCTTTATTCTTAACCAATAAACCCCCAAAATTAATCAGGGAAGTGCCTTATCACAATGAAAATATATACCAAATTTGAAGAAAATCGGATAATTCTGCACGAAAAACCCATTTATCTAAATTAGGGGGAGCATTAACCCCTTTTTCCCCCTTTTATACTTAACCAAAGAGCCCCCAAAGCTATTCAGGGAAGCGCCTAATCAGAATGAACTTATATACCAAATTTGAAGCAAATCGGATAATTCTGCATGAAAAACCCATTTATCTAAATTAAGGAGGGGGGATTAGCCTCCAGTTACCCCCCTTTATACTTAACCGATGAACCTTCAAAACTAATCAGGAAAGAGCCTTATCACAATGAACCTCATACAATATCTGAAGAAAATTCGATAATTCTGCATGAAAAAACCATTTATCTAAGTTAGGGGGGATTAGCCCCCATTCCCCCTTCATACTTAACCAATGAACCCCCAAAACTAATCAGGGAAGCGCCTTATCAGAATGAACCTATATTCAAAATTTGAAGCAAATTGGATAATTCTGCATGAAAAACACATTTATCTAAATTAAGGGGGGATCAGCCCCCGTTCCACCCCTTTTATACTTAGCAATTGGACCCCCAAAACTAATCAGGGAAGCGCCTTATCACAATGAACCTATATGCAAAATTTGAAGCAAATTGTATAATTCAGCATAAAAAATTAATTTATCCAAATTACGGGGGATTGGACCACGTTCCCCCCTTTATATTTAACCAATGAACCCCCAAAACTGATCCGGGGAAGCGCCTTATCATATCGAACCTATATATAAAAATTGAAACAAATCTGATAATTCTGAATAAAAAAGTCATTTATCTAAAGTAAGGGGGGGATTAATCACCGTCCCCCTCTTTATACTTAACCAATGAACAACCAAAACTAATGAAGGAAGCGCCTGATCACAATGAAGCTAACACATGGGCTGATAAGTTCCCGGTCTAATAAAGAAAACACAACTTTTTAACAAAACATTATGACTTTATAACTTTAATAATAAATAATAATAATTTAATAATAATAATTTAATAAATAAATAAATAATAATAATAATTTAATAAATAAATAAATAATAATAATAATTTAATAAATAAATAATAATAATAGTTTAATAATAAATAACATAATTTTATAACGAAAAAGCTCCAAACAGTGTTCTAAATCATTGACTCGTTGTTGTTTTTGGTCAAAAGTCAACACGCGCGGCAGCCACTTTGACAACAGCTTTTTCACAGACAAATGCTCATTCAAAATAAAACCTACACGTTTCTTGGATATCTTCAGAGTCTGAGCTATCGCCTGCAACTTCACTTTACGGTTCCCCAAAACAATTTTTTGGACTATTTTTATGTTTTCCGGAGTAACCACCTCTTTTGCGTGGTGCATCACTGGTGTCCGTACGACCACGTTTAAATTCAGCAAACCAGTCAATAATGTTTGATTTACCTGGTGCAGTGTCCGGATAATGCTTATCAAGCCAAGCTTTTGTTTGAACGGTGTTTTTTCCTATCAAAATACAATTCTTGAAATTCTTGTTTATCCATTTTTTTTGTTTATCAACAAAGTTGTTCAAATAAAACGTTTTATCCACACGGCGAATCATCATGACATCTTTTCTGCTACCTTTTAAAGGTTAGTCTTTACTAAAAAAAAAGCATCGGTTCGGCAATTGCAACGTCATCTGTGTGCCAGACCGGGAACTTATCAGCCCATGTGTTATATACAAAATTTGAAGGAAATTGGGTAATTTTGCATGAAAAACCCATTTATTTAATTTAGGGGGATTAGCCCTTGTCCCGCCTATATATTTAACCATTGAACCCCCAAAACTGATCAGGGAAGCGTCTTATCAGAAACAATCTATATACAAAATTTTAAGCAAATCGGATAATTCTGCATGAAAAACCCATTTATGTAAATTAAGGGGGGGATTAATCACCGTTCCCCTCTTTATACTTTACCATTGAACTCCCAAAACTAATCAGGGAAACGACTTATCACAATGAACTACAAAATATGAAGCAAATTGGGTAATTTTGCATGTAAAACCCACTTATTTAATTGAGGGCAACTAGCCCCTGTTCCCCCTTTATATTTAACCATTGAACCCCCAAAACTGATCAGGGAAGCGCCTTATCAGAAACAACCTAATACAAAATTTTAAGCAAATCGGATAATTCTGCATGAAAAACCCATTACATAAATTAAGGGGGGATTAGTCCCATTTCGCTCCCTTTATACTTTACCATTGAACCCCCAAAACTAATCAAGGAAGCACCTTATCAGAATGAACCTTTTATAAAAAAAAATTTGAAACAATTGGATAATTCTGCTTTAAAAAATCAATTTTCTCAATTGAGAGGGGAGGGGGGAATTAGTCCCTGTTCTCCCCTTTATACTTCACCAATGTACCTACATACAAAATTTGAAGCAAGTTAGATAATTCTGCATGAAAAACCCATTTATCTAAATTAAGGGTAGGATTGGCCCCCGTTCCCCTCGTTTATACTTTACCATTGAACTCCCAAAACTAATCAGGGAAGCGACTTATCACAATGAACTTATGTACAAAATACGAAGCAAATTGGGTAATTTTGCATGTAAAAACCATTTCTTTATTTTAGAGGGGGGGATTAGCCCCTGTTCCCCCTTTATATTTAACCATTGAACCCCCAAAACTGATCCGAGGAAGCGCCTTATCACAATGAACCTATATACAAAATTTGAAGCAAATTGGATAATTCTGCATAAAAAACTTATTTATCTAAATTAAGGGGGAGGAATAATCACCGTTCCCCTCTTTATACTTAACCAATGAACCCCCAAAACTAATAAAAGAAGCGCCTTATCACAATGTAGCTCTATAAAAAATATGAAGAAAATTGGGAAATTTTGCATGAAAAACCCATTTATTTAATTTAGGGGGAGATTAGCCCCTGTTCCTCTTTTATATTTAACCATTGAACCCCCAAAACTGATCAGGGAAGCGCCTTATCGGAATGAACCTATATACAAAATTTGAAACACATCGGATATTTCTGCATGAAAAACACATTATCTAAATTAAGGGGCGGGGGGGGATTAGCCCCCAGTTCCCTCCTGTATACTTAACCAATGAACCCCCAAAGATAATCAGGGAAGCGCCTTATCAGAATGAACCTATATACAATATTTGAAACAAATCGGATAATTCTGCATGAAAAACCCATTTACCTAAATTAAGGGGGTGGGGGATTAATGACCGTTGCCCTCTTTATACTTAAACAATGAACCCCCAAAACTAATGAAGGAAACGCCTTATCACAATGAAGCTATATACAAAATTTGAAGCAAATTGTGTAATTCTGCATGAAAACCCCATTTATTTAATTTAGGGAGGGGATTCGCCCCTGTTCCCCCTTTATATTTAACCATTGAACCCCCAAAGCTGATCAGAGAAGCGCCTTATTGGAATGAACCTATATACAAAATTTGAAACAAATCGGATATTTCTGCATGAAAAACACATTATCTAAATTAAGGGGGGGGGGATTAGCCCCCAGTTCCCTCATGTAAACTTAACAAATGAACCCCCAAAACTGATCAGGGAAGCGCCTTATCAGAATGAACCTATGTATAAAATTTGAAACAAAACTGATAATTCTGCATGAAAAACCCATTTATATAAATTAAGTGGGGATCAGCCCCCGTTCCCCCTCCCCATTTTATACTTAGCAATTTAACCCCCAAAACTAATCAAGGAATCGGATTATCAGAATGAACATATATATAAAATTTGAAAATTTAAAATCGGATAATTCTGCATGAAAAACCTATTTATGTAAATTAAGCGGGGGGGGGGGGGGGGGGGGTTCCGGCTTTGATAACCTGTGAGCTAAAAAAAATTCTATTACAATGATATTTCGGGTTCTGTGAACTCCAAAAAAAGCAGAATTTTCAGAACATTTATGATTTATATGTTGACATTATGACTCATTTGAACATTTTTTTATTTCTTGAAATTTGCACAGTATTAACACGTGCATTTAAATACATGACAAGATTTAGTTAAAGGAAAGCACAAATATGAAATAAAATCAAATTAGATATTTTTTTTTTTTTTTGTTAGAAACCCACATACAAGATAATTTTTATATAAATTAGGATGAAAAACAATACAGAAATGTAACAAAAGCTATTACAGGTTTTCTTTTTCTTTCTTTTTTTTTTTTTTTTTTTTTTTTTTTTTTTTTTTTTAATGAAGAATTGAAGCTTTATATTTTTAAAATAAATCCCACCCCCCCGCACCTCTACTGACAAAAATTCCCTGTTTGCTTTTTTTATGTTTATTTTAAATTATTAGAAAAGATTAAAAGTCATTTTTTATTTTCAAAATAATGTGAGAAAAATAAAATTTAATCAATTAAATTTGAATATAGAGGGTGGGGCAGTTGAAAGCTTCTGTATGCAAGCTTTTACAGCATGAATATAGGTAAAATCAACCTCAAGGTATTAAGCATATTCTACTTTACGTTTTTCACAACTAAAATATTGTCTGATATTAAAAGACTACTGAAATTTATTTTACCATATACCATTATAAATTTCGTTATAGCACCCTGACATACATTTCTCAATTTTTTAATCAACATTATAGAATTTAATGGACATTCCTTTTTAATTGAATTTTAATACACTACAAATAATAAAATGTTAAATTGATTCTATAATAATGTAGTACCTGAAAAAAAAAGACAATATATGATTCTGATATGGCATCGAACACAGAAAAATCTCATGAAATTATTTTAAGATCATAGGTATGTTATTGATATCTTTAGTGTTGAATTCAGGCATTTTTCTCCGAGAGGGATTTCTGTGGCTTCTGGGGGCATATTATAGAGTTCCGAGGGGGGGGGGAGGGGAATTGCACTTTTTGACCATTAAATCATAAAATCCGAAATCTTCAGAGGGGGTGGCCATTTCAATGCTCCGGGAGAGAGGAATGTCCCCCCCCCCCTCCCCCGGCTATCTCCTGAATTCAACACTGGATGCCTTACAGAATTAAACAAATAAACAAGTACCTGAATTTAGAATAAGTTAAAAACTACTTAAAAAGCAGTCTACAAAAATTGAGTTTTCATTAAGATAATATCTAAGTTAGGAATTTCTGGCACATCAAAATATTTTTTTGATTGGGGATATTTTTCTCATAAAAAATAAACTGAGCGAGAAATAAGATAATATGCATTTTATTTCAGGCTACGCAGCTCCTTAAACATGTTATTCGGTTTGATAATCATGCACTGTAAATATATGGACATATCAAATCCCAAATATTAAAAATCACATAAATTTTAGTACTTACCATTGCGAAGTTAGAACTACGTAGAACAATTGTCCAATATTTAACAACATGGCGTACACCTTCTTCATCGAAAATCTCGATTCTGTTCTGTTATCAATCACGTGACGCCACGCCTTTCATACGTCAGCAGAAAGCGAGACTGCGCAGTAAGTCCGGTGAATGCTATTTTATATCCACTCGGAAACTAATACGATATAAAAAGATTATTTTTATGACTGTAGGAAAACTTTCTGTTGTGATTCGGAAAAAATATTTTATCGGTTGTTTTCCGTATCGTAAAGGAAATTTATCTTTTACGAAACGGAAAAGGGTTGGAAATTTTTTACAGTGCACCTGAGAGTCATAACTTGACGAAAAAGGATGCCACCATTGCAACGTGACAATTTGTGATGATTGTGACGTCATATCGACTGTTTCGAGGCTAACGTAAAAGACAGGCTACCGCGGTGCATTCCACTTATCTTTTTTTACAGACCGCTAGAGTGACGTAATGCTCTTTTCGTACACCTGCATTGGTGCATTCTAGCATCACGTGACTCCCGCGGTCTGTAAAAAAAAGATTTGCGTAAAGCACCGCGGGAGCCTTTCTTTTTCGTTAGCGTCGGACTGTTTGCACTGTTCGGCCTGTGTTAAAAATGAACCGCCTTTGATATGCTCTGGACTATGCTTTCTATTATTCAATACAACATGAGCCCCAACAGCGGCTGAGATGTTCTGCTCTCAAAACTGATAGATTCGAACCGAGTCCTGTTCGTCGGCCTAACCGTTCGAAATTTTTCGTGGTTTTTCTGGAACTTTGCCAATAATGCGGTTTAGGAATAGGATCATTTAGAAAGAGCCCTACGGAGGCAACCCATTCTCGGCATATGTCTCTCGCGTTGATAATCGGCTGTAACAACGCACCACCCATAGCACCATGCAACAAGATCAGTGACGCAGATCATATGTATTCGCCGTATTAAACTTTTCACAATAATACTACTGAGCTGCTGATAAAATATACTGTAACATAAATGGGCTGAACCTTTTTATTTACTGGAATTTTGGAGAAAGACTTTTTTGAATGTTGTTTGTATATTTTGTGTTTTCATTTCAAAATCAATAGCATGTGTCGTTTGTTTGGAAAATGATTGCCGGACTACCACAATACGAAACGAGTTGGAAGTTGTACGTTAAACGTGAGAAATGAGTACTATAACTAGTTTTACAATGTAAAAAAATCCTTATTATTTCAGTGAAATGAATTATATCGTCTTTTATGAGCGAAATGGGCATGCCTTTCATTTTATTATTACGTATGCCACGTTTACTGATGCGAATTTGTTTTTCGACACCAGACAGCGCATCAAAATTTATCATGGAGATCCTGCTTTACGAATGATTACATTTACGGTTTAATATTTCTATGACTCACGAAGAACGAAACTCTTGGTTTTATTTACTTTAAACGATTGAGATATTTGGCTGTTAACGTAATTCCCACTGAAGTTATCTCAGAATCTATACATTTTTGAATGAAACTCATCTCTTAAGCAAACAATTTTTTTGGACAATCTTTCGAAAAATGTTACTTTTGTGCAATTTTATTCGAAAAAATAATTTAGAATAAAAATGTCCGCTTGGCATAAGAAAAAAAGAAGTGGTTAGCCCGTATTTGTTTTTCTCAGTAACTTGACTTGTGTTTTTATTATATAGATTACTTATGCTAGGATTTAATAGAATAAAGAAAACTTTTATTAATTTTATTCAAAAATCAAATATTAAATTATTTCAGCATTTTTAAGTTTTGATTCGATTTTCATAAAATTTGAAATGACTCGACAAAATTTTGCAACGATTATAAATATTAAATTTCAAACCATTCGATTGGGTAGTTTTTGTGCTGTTATATGCGGACGGACGGAGAGCCAGACGGACAGACAGACGGACAGACAGACGGATGGCCAGATGACGATTATAGGTGCTACGTATTTTTATAATTACGAACGCACCAAAAAACCGCAATTTTACAAAAGAAGAGATTGAAGTTTTCCTTATAACATTACGTTTCAAGCACTGCAAGAATGCTACGACTGTTCTCCTGTGCGGTAGATATTGAAACTGAAATTATGACATTATTTCTCGATAAAATATACGCGATTTAAAGTCTTTTAAACAAAAAAAGGCGGAAAATTCGTAATGTGGCCAACGAATGATATGTTACTGATCTATTTAAATGTAATAAAAAAAGGGGGTTAGCTTTTAAAATAACTGTATGAAACTTACGATTCCTCTAATAATATCACTTACACAGTTTTGCCACTATGTGGCCTTTAAGCTACAGATTTATTAATTTATTAAAATTTTTTCCCCAGACTAAGAATTTGGTTGTGTTTACTACTATTATTTGCTATTACTACAGTGTAATCTCAAATGTTTTCTCGAATTTTCGTTCATTTGTATTCATTGTTTCAATTCAACGACCCGATTGTAATTTCTATTTCGACAATGTAAATAAAACCACTCGAGTCTTTTTGAATTTTTTTCCTGTCATTCTTTTCGTTTTCGTGTTCAAGCATTTTTCAGCCGCAGTTCAAAACAAAACACTTGATATAATGATGTATCATATCATAATCCTAAGTGCAAGCGCTGATTGATGGTGACAATTTTACATTTATCATCTAGCGTGAGAGAATATGAAGCGTAAATTAAGCAGACAAATATGTAATTTGTACCTTTTTCTTTAAAGAGATTGTTTTTTTCTGACATAGGACTTTAAAAGATTTTTCCTAATTTGTTTGTTATATCAAAGAAACAGATTTCTTTATATCAGAAAAACTTTTATATCATGAGCTAATGAATAAATTCAAATTTGGCTGATGAACCATATTTAATTTTGTTCGTATACTCTCTTTGACCGTCTCACTGTCAAATCCGAGATACCTCGTCCACTGACCTGCAGTTTTCACTTCAATACATGTATTATTTAAATTCATATAATTTTTACCGATTTTGCGCAATTTTGAAACATTGAATAGTGGTTGATACTCTTAAGGTTTATCGACAGATACATAATTACAATTTTTAGATCATGATGAAATAATTATATTTTTTATAATTCAATAGCGGCAACAAAAAGCATAAAAATTGGCAGCTATGCAATTGCGAGTACACTCGTGACCGATTTACAACATGTTAATGGCTAGCTAATGCTTCTCACTGTGGTTTTCTATTGAAGTAACTTAATAGAAATTTAAAAACCAAATATGCAGACAAACTATTTGTCAGACTAAATGCATACCTTTATATTTAAGACAAAAAGTTTCTGTCTCTACATTTATAATTACATCTCTATGAGAGATCTTTAAAAATCTTGAAAAATTAATTTTTAAAACTCTTTAAAAGTTTACAAAAAAAATTAAATATAAAAATTGTAAGAAGTTTTTAATTTCAAATTTTTAATTTGAAATTTATTTATTTTATTTTTTTAATTTCTGAAAAAAAAGTTATTTAAGTGGCTTTGAAAAACGCTATTTGTCATGTAAAACATGCGTTATAATTCCAACCAGGGTTGCCACTTTGGCTTTTTATTAAAAAATTCCAAATCCTTACCAGAAATTCTAAACAATCAATTTTGCTTTATTTAATGACAGATATTTCGTGATTTCATAAATTAACAATTCTTCTTCCGGAATTTCTGAATAAAAAAAGGAGGTCAAACTGGACCTCCCAATTCCAACTAATGCACCAATTAAAAAAAATCCTTGACGGCTCGGCCTACAGGCACAGGTAGATTTCGAAGACATAGACCGTGGGGCGCCTGTTTATTGGGAATTGCAGAAGAAATGACCTTTTTTCCATGATGCGGCAGTTGCAAACGCCCACTTCGAAATCTACCTGTGTCAAGTAGGCGGAGCCGGCAGAATTTTTATTTATTTATTTATTTTATTTATTTATTTATTTATTTATTGCTGTAAGGGTTGGTCCTATAAAAAACTTGTCAATATAAAAGTTGTAGATAATATTAAGAGGATTTATAAAAAAAAGTAAGCTGATTTGATATCTAGTGAATTGACGAAGTTATGCATTTTTTTTCTTCTGAAATCCCTATTTCCCTCCCCCCCCTTGAGGCCATTTTAATTATATCAAAAATCTGTCATACATACATTTTCGGCCCTTTTCCTAGAAGTAATAATAACTTTTAACGGATTCGATACGTATCATAATTAAGAAGTTATGGGGATTTGTCTGTTTTCACAAAAAGCCCCCTCCCCTCCATTTCCCCCCCCCCTGGTTCGATTTTGCCCATTAACGAACTTGACCGAGATTTTATGCCCCTTGATTTTATCTATCAGTTTGTAAGAGATTTGTGCAGAATTTTTGAAGTTGTCGTGTCCATAAAAAAGTGACATAGATAGATATATAGATAGATAGATAAAGTTTTGAACTGGGGGTGGTTTTGAGTTCTGAGAGTCATGATCGGTGTAGATCTGCAAAAATTTACCAGAAATTCCAACATAGGGGAGAATGTAATAGGTAGTATTTTTTACAAAATGTACCTAAAAGGGGTTTTCCTGCTTACGTTGATTAAAAAAAAAAAAAAATCCGTACCAGTACGGGAAAGCAGCGATTAAGCAATTTAGCACTGTTTTACATTGAACAACAACAACGAAATCTGGTCTGTTACAATGCAAAAAATAATTGTTGATTTTGCAGTATAAAACTGGCACCCAGCTGCCAGTATTATACCGTAAAATTAACAGTATTAAACAGTAAAATAAGCAGTAATACGCTGCCGTGCAAGCAGTAATACTGCTTATTTTACTGTTTAATAATGTTAATTTTACGGTATAATACTGGCAGCTGGGTGCCAGTTTTATACTGTAAAATCAACAATTATTTTTTGCAGTGTAACAACAGAATACGGTGTAACAGTTCAGTGTATTTACATATCCAACGTTTACTTGGAGTTCCTTTACCTGCGATTTATTCTGTTGAGCTGCTTCACATAACAGATCAGATGTCCTTATCAAAAGGTTGACTGAGTGAATTGTGCCCGTCAGATTTTTCCAGGAGAGCTCAGTTGGAAGAGCATTGGAAGCTTAAGCCAAATGTTCTTAGTTCAAATCCTGGTATAGACACTTTTTCGCTCAGTTGGAAAAAATACTACTCAAATAAACATACTTTGAACCTGAAAAATTTCCCACATAGAAATAAGTCGCCTTATTAAATAATTTATTGAATAACATTTATGGTGCCGTGTATGTTTTTCCACTTGAAAAAATTTATAGGTTGGCAGCTATATCTTTAACATATTCATTTACTTTAGTAATTCTTCGCAAGTCTTAAACAATTACCAGTAGTTTTATTTGTTTTATTTTTCTTTTATTTATTTATTTTTTTCTTTTCTTTAATTTTTATTTTTTTGTAAAATTCAACAATATAGTTAAAAAATATTCTTGTTCAATGTATAAATTGTTTCGATCGATGTATTTAAAAGTCAGTAAAGTTTTACGTCCAATGTTTTATAGAACAAAAACAAATATATGGCATAAAATACAAATATAGAAGATTAAATCAAATGCTGAACAATAGAGTTATGGCCGAAAGAGTGGACATTTTTTTTAAAATTCGTGTTTGACAGTAAAATTTAAAACAACATTTTTCATATAAAAAGTATGTAAAGTTTGTTTTCCGTCAGCATTATATTTCGTTAAAATGATAAATATTTGTTTTAAATGAAATGTTTTCTTTTTTTCTTTTATAAACATGCAAATTTGAAAAACAAGCGTTTCAGAAAGTGTCCACAATTTTGGTCACAGTTGTATTTATATGGAATTCTCAATTTTTATTTCATTACTGATGCAGTTGTAGTATGCCGCAAACATTTTCAGAGACATTTTCATGTAAAAATTCCCAGACTTACCGTAGCGGCCAAATTTGTGGTCACATGAATGTCAATACAAGATGATAATTTAAGTACCATTTTAAAACTATAATAATGCGTTTATAAATATTAGGATTTAGGGATTTATTAAACTGAGGCCCCTTTGCGAATGCGAACCCAAGGCACTTGCGTCGAATTCGCTGCTGTAAATCAGTCCCTGTTGGTATTACCTTCGTTACATCGTAGACAAGCGTATAAATTTTCATTTAATGGTATACCAATCGGGGCCATAATCAGATGAGGTTAGCAAAGGCTGAGCCCCATCCGCCCCCGTAGCAACTTCTTGAGCCCCCTCTCAATTTCGTAATATTTTAATAGTAAATGTCATTCAAATTACATTTTAAAACTTTTACACATTATAATCAATACATTTTTATGACAGGTGTCATCATTAAATCATTAACATTGTCTTCTACTCCTGTCTGTATCTTACCATCTCACTGTTAAAAATTTTGTGCAGTGTTGAACCAACTTTTGGAGCTGTTGTAGCTGCAACCATAAGATGGTGAAATCTCGTTCCAACATTTGAAGCTTTGGTTGAACCACAGCTCCAAATGTTGAAAATAGATTGCACCATATTATAGTTGCAACTACTGCAGCACCAAAAGTTGGTTCAACTTAGCACAAAAATTTTACCTGCTCATCTGTCTTATTTATTTATCATCTGTATTACTTATTTCGCATTAAAGTGGAAGAGAAAAATCAGACGGCCATTAGCTCCACCAGAAAATTTTCAAAGCTCCCTTTGACGTTGCCGGCTGGTAACGATCCTGATGCCAATCTAGAAGTTTAGGAACCCCTGCCTGCTCTAGTTAGACTCAGATTTTTAATAAGCTCTTGTTTTAAATTTAATAAAATAATTCTAAATGGTACGTTATAAAATGATCACTTACTAATTAAAAGCTACCTTTGAAAAAATACTGAATTAAATCTAATAACGTTTCAAAAAATATATAAGTAACACCTATATTGAAGCTCTAATTATCTTTTCTATATTCTTATTTCTTCGGAATCATTTTTGGATGACGATGCTCATTTTTCAGAATATTCATACATTCATTATTCTACCTGTGTATCAACAGCCATAGCAATGATGGATTTTAAGAGAATTTAGTTGAGCTTAAGCATAACACCACAAAAATAAATAAATAAATAAATAAAATCATTAACATTTATGAATTTCTAATTATTCAATAACATTACAAAATTAGACATTTTTTTTCTTATTTTCCTCCTTTTTCACCCCCCCCCCTTCTCGAGAATAATAAATGTCACAAAATTCCTTTTCAATAAGCATAATGCTTACTCGAAATAAATCACAAAAGGAGACAATTTTCTAAGAATTCTAAAAACTTTCCCATGTTCATTCAAAATACATTTAACCTTCAAATCGACCAATAATAAAAAAAGCCGTTGCGGAAAAGATGATCCCAAGGGTACAAGATGAACGCAGAGAGGAGTGAATCAAACAATGCTGGGTTCTGAAATAATGTCTAAATATCATTCAAAATATTAATAACGAGAACATCTTCAAGCACTGGTCTACAAATGACTTATTAAACTTATTTCAAGTTGTTACTTAGAAAAATCGTGGTATTTCGGTTTGGTTATAATATAGATAATATGTCAATTGTAATACATTAAGTTATTACACCAAAAGGCAATATCATCATATACATCATATCCTAAAATGGACAGACTTTATTTTTTAAATTCTATAACAAGTGACAACTGTTGGGAATTTCTTTACTAGGATTCCTTGCTTTTGTTATAAATGTCACCGATAGATGGCGCCTTATTGTTGTAAACTGTTAGAACGCTCAGACTAGAAAATGAATCAACGTTTACTCAGATATTAACCTGTATTCTGTTTTGCTGTTAAAACGCCAAAAGATGGTTTGCGTTTAAGAATTTTAAGGTTATTTTGAGCAGTATTACAGTTTGAGACAGTGCAGAGCCATCTATCGGTGATATATGTAACTAAAACAAGGAAGTGGAGAAAATAATTTCCTTATTTCACACATTACTCTCCTGCCCGATAAACTTCAATAACTGCCACCGTTTACTTGTTATAAAATTTTTAAATCAATCAGTCAAATTTAGGACACCCTGCATATTATCGTATATACTCGCGTTCAAGTCAAAGCCAATTCCCCCTATTTCGAGATGAATAAATATCTTTTGAATACCAGTATTTTCGAATAGTTATATTTGCTTTATTTAATCGTGGAATTCGTAATGATTTTCTGCGATTGAATAAGGCGAATTTAACTACTCGGTATTATTGGTATTTAAACAATATTCCTCTCGAAGTATAGAGATTGACTTATACGAGAGTATATACGGTGCATTATATTTTAATCATAATTTTAAAACATTGTAATTTAGAGTCAAAATTTAGAGTCAAGGTAAAGAATTATAATTTAGAGTCAAAGTAAAGAGTTACAATTTAGAGTCAAGGTAAAGAATTATAATTTAGAGTCAAAGTAAAGAGTTACAATTTAGAATCAAGGTAAAGAATTATAATTTAGAGTTAAGTAAATAATTATAATTTAGAGTCAAAGTAAAGAGTTATAATTTAGATTCAAAAAGTGATCAATTTAACGAAATTCCATGTTTATTCCAGATTTTTCTTTTAGAAATAAACTAAAGTTCAATATTTTACTCATAAAGAAGGTCATGAGTTGGGAAATGAAGTTTAAGCCGCTTTGGACAGTGAAAAAAATCTTTCTTAGTATTTGAAGTGTCAAAAATCTTACTTTAAAATATAAAAAGTGAAATTAATAAAATTGAAGCGCCAGAGATTGTTGAGAAAAATCGAAATCTCGATTAACATATTCCGTATGAATAACGCAACATATGCATCAATGAAAATTTCTGTCCTGTTACTATTATCTTTAATATCAAAAATATAATGCTGCGTCAGAAGATAGTCACAATGTTTCTTTATTTCCTTATAATAAACACGTAATTTAACCACTATATCCCCAAAACAAAATTCAGCAGGTGAATAAAATTTAGCTGGGAGAAGTTCGCTCGGATTTGTTAATAGCTGAAGGGTAGAGCTGAAAAAGTACTCAATTAGATTAACCCAGCGATGTTTATCTCTACATAAAAGCGGAAATTTACATAAAATGGTTACAAAATTCTGCTTTTTTAATTTATAATAATCGAGAGATTAGTTCTCGAGAAAACTGTCTTAAATTACATTCGATAATTCACCGTCTCAATTAATGCAATTGCTATTAAAACAATAAACAAAACGGTAATACAGCTAATGTTTCTTTTAATTATATACAGAATTATTTTAATCATATGCACAAATCCCCTGTGTCTTATTATATAAATTATGCGCAACACATATGAAAATATTGTTAATAAGAAACATAAAAATATTAACAATTAATTCATTTGAAATTGTTTAAAAAAAAAATGAAAACGATAATATAATATAGGAACAACAGAAGATCTGATGATAAATAAATCTGAGAGAATCGATCACATTTCATTTTTCTCTTAAAAACTGTAAAATAATTAATATTAAGTTCCTTTGCTTTTCATTATTAAAAAATATCTCTTAATTAGGGGTCTTCAACCTTTTTGCCGGAAAATCGTTTGCCACCACATATTTCGAAAGGTAATCTTCGCCTTACTTAAGGGTCCTGTCCCCTCGCGCGAAAACACCCACTTGCTAATGTTAATCCTTTGGGACAGTTATTTTATATCTCGTTTGCATTTCAATATTTTTAAACGATTTTTTTTGTATTGAATAGCTGAGATCGATCACTACAACCACCGTTTTGTAATTTTTCGATTTTGTTTTCAGGTTTTTTTAAAAGGATACTTTCACTTTTGAAACCGATTCCAAAAGTGAAAATAGCCTAATTAACCCTCTCACTGACAAGCCCCTGTTAATACGTCCACTAAGCTCCAGGTTTCACGCTAATACAAGCATTATTTAAATTAATATAATTCTACAAATATAATGCAGTTTTAGTACATTAAGTAATAATTGATACTCTCAATATTTACATTCATATATATAATTAAGTTTTTTGTATAACTTTGGAATAATCACCTTTTTTTAGCATTTAAAATAAAATACAGAGAAAACAATATTGCAATTTTATCGGACAGTCAGAGGGTTAAAAAAAAAGCATGTAAACAAAATCAAAAAAGTAAAAAACGGCGGTTGTAGAGATCGATCTCAGCTATCCAATGAAAAAAAATCGTTGAAAAATATTGAAATGCAAACGAGATATATTATAAAATAACTGTCCCATAGGATTAACATTAGCGAGCGGACCCGCAGGACCCTTAATCACAAAATCTCTCTCATTAAATGAGGCAAATTTTGTATATTAAAATAGTGGTAGCTTGGTGCCCTGCGAGCCACAGATTGAAGACCCCTATCTTAAAGTCTTATAAAACTCTAAACTCTAAAACATTTTTATTTTGTTACATTAACTAGACTATCAATATATATAAGTAATATTCCCTCGATAGAGTATTACTTGTAAATCAAATGATATATGCATGATTTTCTTATTTAAAATCTAAAGATATTCCAAAAGAAAAGAACGAAAAAGACTCGACATTTTTCCTTAAAATAGTAAAATAACTGATAAAGTATCTTGAATCATTTTTATTGTACCTAAATGTCTTTCCCATATGTGTTTAGAAAGTTGAGTCATTATATATGATTTATTATATAATATATCCTTTTTTAATGCTAATACACGCTACCATTATACTATTAATCTTTCTTTTTGGTTCCATAGCACATCATAAAGACTTTAAAATACCTTGAGAAATGCAACTGGCTACATATCAAAAACGCATTTGTGTCCAAAATCGACCAATGATTGAAAAGTTGAGATAGATGGAATAAGAGCCCGGGGCGCTGGCTAAATGCGATTCAAAAGAAGCTAGTAAAGACAACACTGACAGACCTGATGAAAACTAAACACTCTAGCTCGATGTGACACCCTCCCGCCTTAGGCAGTACCGCTAATAGACCTTCAATTGATTAAATTTCCCGGAAAATTTGTCGATTTCTAGTAGACTAATAACCAGGATATATCGTAGAAAGAACAGCTGTTAGCTCCATCGAACAAGGAATATTACTTTCCGAAAACTAAATGTCTTATTTATTTTAACAAAATAAATTATAAAAGAAAAATGTTCGTCTATTGGACAAACTAAAATTCTATCAGTTAGTAATTTTAGTCGCTAAGAATTAATTCAACATCAGTAAAATTGACGTCAAGCATTTGTATTTGTGTGCGTGAATGTATCAAATATCTACGCAATTTTTAAAATGTTTTAAATGAAGTGAGACAATTTTGAATTGTAAAACACATTTTATGGCAAAATCTGACTTATTAGATGAAACGTCTTACGCGAATAATGTATATTAAATTGAGTTATTTCAATTCGTTTTCAAAAACTGGCGTCAAGAATGTTTATTTGCAGCATTTATGTATCAAAAGCCTATATAATATTTACATACATACACACACACACACACACACACACACACACATATATATATATATGTTTTATAGCCAAGTAAAAAATTAGTTTGAATAGAAGAAATGCTAATGTATAGGAGAGTGAGTTATTTCAATTAAACAATATCTATAATATTTAAAAGCTAAGGCTTTTCTTGTCAAATCCACATAAAATCATTTCCAATACGCATGCGCAAACATAAATCTAGAACTTAACCAGTTTTAGAGCACTCTCAAATGCGAAAACTGTGGTCGAGTGGTATAAGGAGCGTTTCTTCTGTATTCGGATTATCGTGTGGAATCGATCCCTGCTGTAGACAGAATGATTTTTCTTATTTTATTCGAACTATTCTTCAAAAATTTCAAACTTTTTAAAACAGCTATGAATTTTATTTTTATGGTAGTATCAAGTTGTTTGCCGTCAACTTTTTACAGGTTCCATCTAGTTTCAATTTAAACATATTTTGATCCAAAAATTACTCACACATCTAGAAATGAAGATAATTATATAATTAACTGTGCCAAACACAATTTTCAAGACTATTTTGCTTGTGAAAATTTCTCAGGATTTATTTACACTAAAATTTTAATGCATGCACAATATGAAATATTTTTATTAAACCAGTATTAGAAATGCCATAAGGCTGCCAAACGGAATTTTCTCCATGTAAAACTTCATAAGAACAACTATTCCAGAATCTTGTTTTAGAAGTACATATTCAAGCAAACACCAACTTCACCCATGATTGGTTATTTGGAGTGACGTTGTGGTCATATTTTTCTACTTAGACGTGGAATAACTTTACAGGGTGCCCCAAAGCTCCAATTACAAACTTCGAAAGAAGGTAGAGCACACAATATCAAACAATTATTGTATAGGGACCTAGAGTAGAAATTCATTTATTCCGGTAAAAATACAAGCCATCTCATTCCGATCCAAACTCGTATTTTTATTCATAACTTTAAAAAATAATAAAGTTATTTTAAGGAAATTTTCAGCAGATTTATTCTTCTTTTGTAAAAAGTAACTATAACAAGTTAAATGGTGCAAGTTGCCATCATCCACATCCAAACATAACTGAACTAGACGCGCCATAATTCAGAATGCAATTTACATTACACGTGGTGTTACAGACTGAATTCCTGTATTCTTCTAACCCTTTACGTAATGCCATCGCGTTTCAAATAAAGCAATGTAAATCTGTTCAAAATTTCAGTAAAATATCTTCCCCAGTGTTAAAGTTATGAACAAAAATCCGTGTTTGGATAGCAGCGAGACACCCAGTATTTTTGACTGAATAGGTGGATTACGACACTGCTTTTCGATGCAAAAATTATTCGTCTTGATGTATACTATTGAACTTCTTATTTTGTTGAAACAGTTTACGAACACTTTGAATATGTACATCAGACCCAGCACCGCAGTAACTCTATTTGACGCTTTATGCGAATTTTTTAATTATTTTTTCTACGGATCATCCGTGCATCAAGCGCCTATATGGCTTGGCGCCTTCCGCCGACGCACGACTCGTACCACCCTTGCTGCAGCTCTGATTAGATCTGGCTAGCCTGACTCTACCCTCTAGCTTAAAGTTCCAAAATCGCTACAAACTCTTATGCATGAACGAGAATCGAACTCAAAATGTCCCGAATATTGATCGCGTCTTCACTCTTGGAAACATAAACTAAACCTTCCAAACTAACCTTGGGACTAAACCTTCATAATGTCATAATTTATAGGTTTTTGTTTCTAATTAAATCTCTTATATTCTTTACTATATCATTGGCCATCTTCTTTGAAATATCAAACTTTGAGAATTTAATAATATGCACCACTCCATATTCTTTAAATATCAGCAGATTTCTATTTCTCCTATTAAAAATGATCCTAAACACGATACAATGAGATAGGCAATCTCAGATATCCATATCACTTCAAAAGACAAATCTATGGGCGTTGATATGCGCGGTGTGGGAGATAACGCGAAGTGCATAATCAGAGTTTTTGAATGTGGATGAAAAGAAATTCTAAAGAAATGTGATCATTATGAAAATTGAAGAAATACTGTAAGAATATTCTGAGTGACAGAAATAAAACATAAGAATTCCCAAAGACTGCCAAGCTCCTGAAATTTGAAGTATTTCAGAAATGTTTGTAGCAATACGAGTGTTTGGCGTTTTTTGAGTGCTACAGTTATATCTATTCGACAAGAGGGCTAAACTGTCTGAAACCTTCAGCTTAAGGTAGATTCCTAACCCTTAAGAACATCCAAGCCTCGACAGAATATCGAGTGTAGATTTGAAGATTGTAGATCTGTTAATAATATTAGTCGGTATTAGTTGGCATATAAGACACATGACTTAACATGAGGCTATTCACTGAATAAGGTAAGAAGTAGAATATAGTTTTTCATTAAATCATTCATTAAAGTTCTTCTTCAATACCTACAGCACCGCTCAAATTAATTGGAACACTCTATGAAAAACAGCAAATTTATCTTTATACACAAAGCACAATGGATTATAAAAAGTAAAGACTTAGTTTATTTTAATAGTTGATGTGTCTTCCCTTGTTCATTATTACCTCCTGACAAAGTTTAGTCATTGATTCAATTAATGTTTCAGAGCTCATCGTAATGAAACTATATCTCGATTAGCGAAGAAATTCTAGATGTTTTTGTTTACAGTCTTCTTCGGCAAGTTTTTGCTTACAACACTGACCAGAGATTTTTGATCGAGTTTAAGTCTGGTGAGTTAGAGGCCATTGAAGAAGATTTATACCACTTTGAGAAAAGAAGTTTTTACATTTTTTTATGTTTGATGTATTGATGATTTGAAACATTTGATGTTTGATGTATGGCAATTTCTTGCTTGAAAATTCCGTACCCGGCTACAATTTTTTTTTTGTAAAGGTGGAACCTATATTCTCTAGAGTAATCATGTGCACTTATTAGAATTCACCATTCCTACTACCGGAACCAATGGTCCTTGTCCATGAAAGGTCATGCAGCCCCAAAACATTTCCTTTGGGAGGACGTTGGGAATGAAAAAATCTTTCCAGTCGGCGATGGGAATTTACAGCAAGATCTTGTACCTATCCATGCATCTACAAATTTAAAAACTTCTTCGCTCAAAGTGGTCAATAAATGTTCTTCAATGGCCTAGTAACTCACCAGACTTAAACTCGATCGAAAATCCCTGGTGAATTTGTAAGTAAAAACTTGCTAAAGAAGAGTGTACAACAAAAAGTCTATGATTTCTTCACTAATCACGATATGGTTTCATGACGATGAACTGAGAAAAACTAGTTTAATCAATGCCTAAATGTTGTCAGGCAGCAATAACGAACAACTCTTAAAACAAACTAAACCTGCACTTTTTATAATAAATTTCCTATTAAGAGAAATTTGCTGTCTTTCATTGAGTGTTCCAATTAATTTGAGCAGTACCGTATGTCAACTTATTCATCTTCTTTCTCCGTAGCGTGCTGAATTCTTCCTTGGTCAGACGCCTTCTTGTCAGAATAGCCACTGCCTTAGCCACAATAAAATCAGTTAGGTTTAGATAGTATATGAGCAATAAACATATTTTAACTTTCAAATAAAATAGTCAAGTCAAAACACTCACCATAAAAGGAAGAATTCTTAAACAATTTACCGTATATACTCGCGTATAAGCCGACCCCCAAATTCGAGATAAAAACAGGTTTAATACTGTTATGACAGTTGAGTTTTAACTGTTTTATAGTTTTAAATGTACTTTTTCAGTTTTCTTCTAAAACCCCCCTCCCCCCGTTTTGTAAAAATTATATAAATAAATAAATAAAACGTAATAAATAAATAAATAAAATTTAAATAAGTAAATAAATAAAACATTGTGTAAAGTTTAGCCCACAATTTGTATAGGAAGCAAAATTTTTCCTTCTCTCAAAATGGTATTAGTTTTAGACGTTACGGGTGGTGGTCAATGATTTCATCCCCTCCTCGTAAAATTTTACTTGTAAACAAGATGTTCTCACGGGAGAGAGTGTGGCTCTTAAAGGACCACACAGTAGATATTTTTCTTTTACAACAGGAGTGGGAAATTTTATTGCAAAAAAGTTTCAAGTAACAATCGCCTGTTTCTCTAAAACTGATAAAAATAAGGCTTGTTGTTGTTCGTGTGTATTTAAAGTGCATCCTATGCACAATTATTGCTTCACGGACTGTCACATAAATTGACCAGGTTTTTCTACGAAATGCGGACCTACAGGGTTGTTTTATCACGTGGTTCTTCGGGGTGGACCCTAGCAACAACTTTGACCCTGTGTGCACCCTTGACCAATAGGGCACTCTCAGTTAAGTGTATGCAAAAAAGGGTGGAAGACACGGAAGGCTCATTGGTTAGGCAGATGGAAGAGATTTAACGGGGCTGGTGTTTATGTCAGTTAGGAGGTTTGAGACGAAGATGAAAAGGTGATTTTTGACAGAGAACGGAAATAATGAAGTAGGCAGCACAGGCAGAGCGGCTGATTTTAAGAAAACGTTCTGGCACGGCAATATGGAAGACGAGTTAGCGGCACAGTGACGTGTGAGCACCGGTCTTAGAGAGCTGAACTTACGGCAGATCGTAAGGCCTATCGACTGGCGACTCAAGGCTCGAAAAGTCTTAGCGGTATCGGGCAGAGGCGGCGTGTGCACGGGGAGGCTGCGACTCTGACGGCGAAAAGGAAAGTGTTCTCTTCGCTCGTAATCTAGCGGAGATCATATTGCTGAGATTTGCGATTATCCTGTGACGGAGGCTTCATCATCGAGATGCGGCAGGAGGCTTCTGTGGTCCACGGGCAGAAAAGTGAAAGTTGTGATAGTGAGTTGGCGAGACAACGCCGGGTCTAGAGACTGTAAAAGAAAAAAAAATCCCTCTTATCCAGTGTATGGATGAACTGTTTGTGAGAATTAAAACGGTAAAGTACAACTGCTGGAAGCTGTCTGGTGAGTGCTGTTTTTATTATATCATGTGAAGCAAAGGGACTATCCTGTTTTAATGTAAAAATGTTTAGTTATATAAATATCTTATGATTTTCGAAATTTATTTAAAAATTATTGTTTTATCACCATTTCGGTATGCTGGTTAGGAAGTGAGAACACAATAATCTTTGTGTTCAGGTATGAGTTTTGTAACTTCTTGTAACTATGTCTTCGTTCGGATTTCTAATGATTGTGATCCTACGATATTGATCTCAATAGATATTTCTGGTATTTTATCCTATAAATTCAGTAGGTGTTCTTGAAAGAACCGATGTGTTTTAAAATTACTTTCTTCCTTGTAAATAAACTTATTCACTTTGTTCAATTAAGTGTTTGTTTATTGTATCTAAATTGACTTAATGTAATTAATGAATTTTTATGGTTCACATCTGTTAAGGAGGAGTAGTTCCGCCTATTTTGAGAGTCAAGATCAAACTTTGAAGAGTATTATTTTAAACTATAAGATACACTCAGTGTGAGGAACATTGCTAGTTTACTACATACTTTCATGGCTTCTGCAATTTACATTTATTTACTCAAAACTGTCAGATAATGAGATAATTTAACTTAATATTATACTTTAATTTTCACAACGCAAAATTCCTTTTGTACTCATGTTTAAGACTTCAGTAGCACTTATGCAAAATTTTGGATGTTTCATGCTTGCCATGAAACAGAGTGTGCTTTTGTGATCTGTTCATCTTGTGACAAGGTGCTGTCTTTAGCCACCACTAAGTACATTCGCCACCTCAAATCTCATGTGGGTTATTCAGAAATTAAACTCTTGACTGCACCTGTCATCTTAATGTTACTTGTGGTTTCTCGGTTGATTATCACAAAAGGACACAATAGATTGTAATCTCAATCTACTATTAGAGGATATTAAGTATACTTACATATTCACACAGGTGAAGGCTACTGCTAATTGTGAGTAAATTAATAGAAAGGTAATTAGTAACAATTAAAATTAAATTAAGAGAAATAATATAATAAACAAAAAAAAACACATCTAACAATACCAGTAATTCCGAATTGTTTTCTACGCCTTAAATAATTTAGAATTAAATCAGATTAAATAAGACGTCGAAAACATTCTGAATTACTGGTATTATTCTGTTTTCAACTAGAATTTGGGGATCGGCTTATACGCGAGTAACGGTAATAACAAAATGCGGTGCTAAAATTTTGAGAAATTCACAATGTACTTTTTAAATTTGCATAGTTGCTGCTGGATTTCTATTCTGTGCTTAAGCTTCTCTCAGTCCAAAATTTCGATATTTGTGGGTTTCAAACATTGCGATCTGAGCAAAAAGGCTTTATTCATGCAAATACAAGAATTCTGCTCACTTTATTTTTAAAAGCTCTTCTCGAAAGCGTCCTTCTAAAACAATATATCCGAAAGTGGGCGCTGCCTATAATAATAACACATACACACACTGAATTTTTTCATCTCATTTTTTGTAGATGTATCTGTTCACCTCATATATACTTACAGCATTGAAAAGTACTATTCATATACAGGGTGAAAAACCAGCCGGCATGGGTTTTATTATAACTCTTTTCACTAAACATTAATGTTCAGATATTTGTATTTGTTTATTTCTTTTAATTATTCGGAACTATAAGTAATTTTTATATAAATGTATTTTCCTTCATACGAGGATAACACTGAAAATTTTGAGACGGAAGCAGGCGATATGCGCTGAAAATATATTAGTCAAATATGTAATACCATAATTTGTGGCAACAATTGCAATTTAGTTAGTGTAGAATAGATATTGAAAGAAATGAAAATGGATTTGATCGAGAGCATTACCACGCTAAGATTTTCTATGATTTTAAAGTGGGGCTACATTAAAGAGAATACTTTCAATGGCTGCTAATAGCATATGGAAATGGACCTCCATCTCGTGCTACTGTATTTATATGGCTTACAGTATTTTCCAGAGTTCGAAATTCTCCCCTGGATGTAGAACACACACAGGAAGACTTTTGTCACCTGTATAACGAGAAAATGTGTCAGACATACGAAAATGTTAATAGGTGATAATCATTGTGACTACCAAAATGATACAGAAGGAAGTTTGGATAGAAACCATGAACCGGCAAACAAAGAAAACTGTGGCAGAGCACTGCAGCGATGCCGACAAGACTTTTTTCAGGTGAATCACAGCCATGCTGTGATCAGGCGAATACCGCCTCGTGTCCAGGTACTAACGCGTCAAGCTAAAGCACTCATGCCCGGCAAGTAGGGGCCTGGTTAGCGGTATATATAAAAAAACTGATATTAAACTAAAGTGGGTGAACCAAAGGTGGTCAGTATTCCTAAAGTAGCCCACCCCTCAAAAGTAGAATTAATTTAATTTTTAATCACAAAATGAAGCTACTGCATTGTCAATCATGTATCTGCAGTGCACGTGACTGAATTTAAAGAGAAAACCTTGATCCTCCGACATTTTATGCAGTGATTTCACTTTTGAGGCGTAGTCGCTCTAATTTCCAGGTAAGACGATATTTTAATATACACATGTTTAAATTCTTAGAGTTTTGAGTTATGATGCGTTTTCTGAAAGCTTATTTCTTTCTCTTTAACCACATTTACTTCAATTCTAAGAAATTTATCAGATTAATACTTTTATGTAGTGTCAAAGGCGACGATACGCATGTTCCCAAGGTCACCTTAGAAAACAAATATGGAAATCAGTGTAGTAAGGGTAATTTTTCAAAATTTCTACATAAAATCTGAAAAAGCTTATTACCATTTATTGTTAACACCAGAGATCACTCAAAAGAAGTCAGTAACTCCAAGAAGAAAATCCCTGAACTACCGTGCGCAAAAAGTGCTTCTAGGTGATATAGGATAAGAAGAATTAGTAAAAAAACTCGAAAGATATCAAAAGAAAGAAAGGATTATCAGAGCATACTAGTAAGCAAAATAGTTTGCCTAGTATTTTTTCACATTTTAAAAGTGATTTCAATACATGGGCCACCTTTGGAATGCTATGGGCCAAAGGTGGCCCAAAATCTAAAATTTTGAAATTGTATTATAAAAGTAATTAAATTTTATTTTACAAAGAAATGTATACTTGATATGTGTTAGAGATAACTGTAAAATTTTACAAACAAAAATTCAGCCCCACACACCCAACTAGAAAATAACAAAAAAATCCCCAAAGCTTAACTATGGCTACCTTTGAGTCACCTCCACCTTATGTATTTCTTCAGTATTTTTTAAAGTTTATAATTATTTAGTAAGTTTAATCTAAAATTACTTTTACGTGCGCTACACTATGCTACTAAATAATGTCCTTATCTTCTTTTCGATAAAAAAAAGTAGTCTTTTGTTTTACCCGTGGACCTTTGAATAGATTTTTTTTAACTAAACAAAGATACACATTACATCATATACTGTAGCAAGAAAAAATTACATAAACTAAAAAATTGTAAGAAAAAAGTATGTGATGGAAAAAACAATAAAAAATCTTAGTAATTTGGTTCAGAAGAAAATAATTTCTTAATATTCGACTCGATGCAATATGTAAAGTAGAAAGCCTTTTCAGCCTCTCACGCCCTGACTTTAATAGCTCTATTTCGCTCCCATTTGTATTCATTTCAGCTAAAAAAGAATTTCCTACAACTCCAATGAAAGAAACCATAAAATTTTATCACGATTTTTTTTCAAACCGTATTTAACATCACGCCACACAATTTGTTTTCACGGGGATCTGTAGCGTCGCAAGAAATTATAAATGTCCATAACGGGAGAAAATATGATTAGCATGGGAAGACATTTTTTTAATGAATCGGCCTTAATATTCAATATGCATAAGGAGTTACTGATATTTTGCACAAAAGATAAATTATGCGACGCGGTAATTTCCCATGAATTATTAATTTGTATTCTTTTATCATGTGAAAGACAATCTGCTCAAGAAGTAGCTTTAGGAGGCTTTTTTTTTTTTTTTTTTTTTTTTTTTTTACCCGGAGAAAATATGTCATGTTTTGTTTTCATCAAACTAATGAATTTTCCCAATCACCGTATTTGTGATTTTTTATAATAAAATCAACAATATACTTTTTTTTTTTTTTTTTTTTTTTTTTTTTTTACACAAGGTAAAAAAAAAATTCTGCCGTTAGGTTTTCTTTTCTTTTCTTTCTTTCTTTCTTTTTTTTTTATAAATAACACTTTTGTTGTAACATATGTAAATGCATAGATATTAAAATCTCCAATAAGTGTAGTGTTGATGTATGCAATGAAATTTTCAGTTCTGATCATAGTGCTAGAAAGTTTGAGAAATATTTAACATTTAGCAACTAACTTAAAGAAGCAAGCATGTTTTGCTTCCTTGTTTTAACTCTTTAAGGACGGTGGAGAAAATTTTCTAAATGGGAGGAGAGGTGAATATTCTAATCCATTAATAATTATTTAAAACTTAGAAAGGTTCCTTTCATTAAATTAACTAATTAAATTGAACTTATATCAGTAATAATTAAAAACGTTTTTGCTTCAGAAACTTAAATCGTTAATTTTTTTTTTTTTTTTTTTTTTTTTTTTTTTTTACGGACACATATAGTGTGAGGAAGTATTGTAATCATGATAAAAAGCCGATTATTGAAATTTTGGCATGGCTTTACATTTTGAGGTTCCCTGAATCCATTTTCACTATTTTTCAATCTATTTTGTATGTATATGGGTATATTGGAATTTTATCACGCTTTTAGGCCTTCACAGCTCATTTTTGGTATTTTTACGACAAGGTATGTGGTGTATGTCTGCGAAAGAACATGCTAGCACCCAAATGGTATTTGCGGTTGAGCGCCCATTTGGTGAATATGTTATAGATCACTTTTTCAAGATTTGTATTGATTTTCGTATACAAATTTGAAAACAGGTTTGGAATAGATATCATTTTAAAATCATTTTGTGACCATAGAAAACCGATTTTCTTTTTTAACTTAATTATTTAATTAAATATTCTTATTGTTCACAATTATGTTTCAGCAGAACGTGACTTAATTTAGAAAAACTCCTTTTTCTAAAGAAAAAAAAAACAGTTAGTTTTATTAATTTTATAAAAGCGCATAGAAATTTAAGTAGTGCGTTTCATTAGGGAAAAATGGTGAAATATACAAATTCAAAACGAACTTAAAACCCTCATTGCTTGACTATGTAAATGCAATTTCAATATTTATTTTAATATAGAGGTATAGTATTTTCAGCACGTACGGAATGAAGATTCTTTGAAAATTCCGTCATAATTTTAGAAAAATGCTTCAGGGTTATGAATGAAAGTGCATGCTTTCTTTAGAACATGAAGTCATATTCATCAGGGAAACATTTTATCTTTGTGAAATTAAGATAAGTCTTTTATATATATAAGTCAAACCTCGTTAACACGAACACGCTTAACACGAATTACTTTTACCACGAACTGTTTCCAATTGCCCCGTCCAGTTGTATGTAATATATTTAAGTTCGGATAACACGAACTACTTTTAACACGAACAAAAAAAGTTTCCCCTTGAGTGTTCGCGTTAACGAGGTTCAATTGTACTAACAAACACGGCCGGCGTTGTCCGGGCCCAAAAAAATGTAGCATGGGTATTCTTTTTTTTTTTTTTTTTTTGTATTTTTATCCAGACCACGCGGATGTAAATTTGGAACTGGAGAAAAAAAGATTTGCTAAACATGTTTGTTTTTGTTTTTATTTTCATTTCCATTCAGGCACACATATGACAATTTAAGGTTTTTTAAAAAAGGAAAAATATGAAAACGAACTATAGAAAATATTTTTAAAAAAATAGTAAATATACATATTTTTCTTAATGGAAAGTGTATTAGTACTAGAAAGGTATAATTTTGTGAAAATCGTTCTTCTTTCTTTCTTTTCATTCTTTCTGTTTGCTTTTTTTTTTTTTTTAATCTCCATAGAAAACCAGGGGTTTGCGATTTTAAAATGAAAAAAAAAAAAAAAATACCGTATCTCTGCTTGAAAATTTCGGGTTTCCCCGGACATGCGCAGTGGCTACCACTGGGACAATGGAAGCTTGTTCATTAGCTTTTGATGAGTATTTTTATTTAATATCTTGGATAATCATCAAAAACTGAAAAAAAAATTGTGTTTCAGGTGCAATCGGACCTCTTTTCGTCTATCATTATCCAATTTTGCAGACCTCTATGTGCGATAGATTTCCCTAGCCATCGCCAACAAACAAACAAAGAAACAGACATATAGACAGACATCTTTCCTTTGGTATATAAAACTTTTGTATTTCTATCCAGGAAACAAGGATGGCAGTTTTAAACTGGAGAATAAACGAAAACATGAAAACAAATAAGGAATTCAACCTTCATATTTTTTTTTAACAAAAGATACCGTTACAACCAGGAAAGTTCTTTGAAAACGTTCGTATTTCCCTTTTCTTCTTTTTTAATTCTCCATAGGCAACTCCAAAGGTGACCAGACGATTGCGAATTCAAAATGCAGAAAAAACGGAATATTTAGTACGCCTGTGCTTGTAAAATCTGTGCTTGTAAAATCATGGATTATCCACACAGGTACTGAAGAGATCTTAACGCCAGTGAACTGCCAAAACTGAAACTCGTTCATTAGGATTTTTAATAAATGTATAAGCTAATTATCAAAAAATGCAAAATCTGAGACTTAAGAGCATTCAGACTAGTCTTCAACTAATCCTTATCCAAATTTGTAGAACCCTACGTGCGATCGATTTCCCTAGCCATCGTCAACAAACAAATAGATAGACACACATACAAAATAATATTAATTTATTAATATATATTACTACTTATTTGAACATATAGCAGTCTGTATAGTATTCGTAAAGCCAAGCGGAGTCACTCCAGAATTTATTTGTTGCTTTTGAAGTGTTAAATAAACTGCTCCAAGCTTATTATCCCCTTTTATCTTATTCCTTTAGATATAACACTTTTCAATTTCCTTTAGTATTCATTAATGCATTCCAATTAAACAGATACAATAGACAGAGTTCATAGCCATACCTCTATGAGTTTATCTATCAGATTTTTTATCCTAAGAGTGTAACATGTTTAACAGCAAAATTAATTAAATTGAAATAGAAATTGGATTCCGTACCATTACTAAAACTTATGCTAGAACCGGAAAGCACTGCATATACATTTCCTTGCACAGAAGCGAGATTTTCGAACATTTCCCCTTTAAAAGTCCTCTGTGAAATAATCCTACCTAATGTGGCGGATGCTTCAAAAGATATCCAACTGCATGACGTTCTTTAAAAATTGGACCACCCTTAATTAAACAATTGTGATGAGTACACAATACTGTGTTTTCTTCATACCACATAAGGTCGATGGAGAAAAATTAGCGGAGATGCAACATTAAAGAAAGAAGCCTGATTGTAAGGACAATCAGAAATCATTAGAAGATGAAATCTTCAGATCAACGCTCTAATAGCAAATTGGTCATAGAAATTCATTCGATAGAAAATACCAGGCTTTTATTATCTTTTAAGTTAGATCCGTTAAGTGAAGTATATAGTTAACATGTCATTGACCCTTTACTGCTATTAGCGATCTCACAGACAGGTGTTTTTTTTTTCTATTTTCACAATTTAACTTGTAATTTTCAGTTGAATTTACAGATACTAGTGAAATTTTGTTCTGTTTGGAGCCCTAGTACTATAGCTAGAGTCTTCTAAATAGGTGAATTTTAATTATAATAGTCCTGTACATAAAGTTTAGTACAGAAACAGTATTCTATGAGTTAAGGCTGCTCGTCAGTAAACTTCCCGATTCCCCTCGCTAATGTTAATTCTATGGGCGTTAGGATGCATTCGTATTTTTAAAATATCTCCCCAAGAAATTAATATTTTTAACTTCTATGTCTTCTGTGTGCACTTCTTAAAGAATGACACTTTTTTTCTTAGTTATCAAAATATTTCTAAAATATGTGCTTAATTTATAATTTTATGTGTTAAAATCTTAGCGAAACTGAATAAGATTTTAACACTTCACATAAAATTAATTATATATTTTAGAAAAAATTTGACAGCTAGGAAAAAAAGAGACATTCTTTGAGAACAGTACAAAGAAAACAGAGTTAAAAATATTAATTTACCGAAGAGACATTTTAAAAATAAGAATATATCCTACGCCCATAGGATTAACATTAGCGAGGGAAATCGGGAAGTTTACTGACGAGCAGCCTTAATCAAGCCTTTTATATTTTATTCGATGAAGCGGTGTCAGAGACTGCTCACAGCAGCTACGTAACAATTTTTGTAATAGCAGTTAACGGTTAAAGTAGAACTCTAAGTAAAGTTCAAAAGCGGTATCTTAAAAAAAAAGTTTTCAAACAATTCCACGGTACTGTCTTTTATATTAAGAACCTGAACTCCTTTTTCTACTTAATGAATTGAAAACATCAGCAACGAATAGATTTTGTCACACATAGATAAAAATAATAGTAGACAAATATGAATTCTCAACCATTTCTGACAACAAACATTTTATTCATAAATATCAACTCATTCAAAAGTAATAACAACAGTACCATATCTCATATCTTACAAATATTAAACTGCGATATAGCGATAACCTGAATCGTGAAATACAGATTTCAATAAATTGCATTCATGATAACAAATTTATATTTATCCTCATCTAACGCAAAATATAAATAACACGAGATTTCATCTATAAAATCATCGAATAATAATTCCCCCCAAATACTTTTCCGTATCTATTTTTAAGCATTAATCTTCAATTCCAATCTGAAGTGGGGCATTTCAAGATATGCTATACAAGCAATCAATGTTCTCTCGGCATTATTGGTTAAATCAATTTACGTAGTTTCAAAAACCGATCAAGTGCCATACACTTCCCCACGTTAGCTTCGCATCGTCGAGCTTTTGGTTCGTTTTACGTGGAATTTTGAATCGCAGAACAACACGGGGTACTCGGATTAAGCATGGGTACTCCAGAAACAAAATATGGATTGCACAGCGAGTGTGCAGAAGCTTCCGTTTCATGGACAAGGGGAAATTAACTTCCTTTTCGCGAATACAATTTTGTTCTACCCAGGTCGTCCTTTCTCTTGCGTCATTAGTGCAAATGTGTATCGATTTGCTCACAATTTATACAACAATTTGCGGCAATTTTCTGCTCCCATTTCATTTGGACATGCAGGAGGACGTAAAAAGCTCACTTCGTGATAACTTAATTTTCTGGGGTTAGGTGCGGAATCTGAAATGCTGAATAAGTTTTAAGGGGAATTATCAATACGGTTTAATCTTGAACTAATGAAATGTTCGGAGCAAATACTCGCTTCGTGTAATCTTTATATTTTTCTATCAATCTGCGAGCCTATCACTATTTTGTCACATTTATTGATTAGGAAAAAATCAATAATTTATTAAGAGTATATATTGTTCATTTTAATTTATCTGTTCTTTATAAGATTTTACACGTACCATTCATCTAGGGAGCAATTTTCTAAAATTTAATAGGGGAAATTTACGGTTTAACCTTGAACTAATGAAATATTCGAAACAAATATTCACTTTACAGTATCATTATTTTGTCACATTTATTGTTTAGGAAATTTCAATAAAGGATTACGAGTATATACAATTTATTTTAATTTTAACAGTTCTTTGTAAGTAAGATTTTACACGTACCGTTTTCCTAGGGATCAGTTTTATAAAATTTAATACTTGAAAATTACGGTTTAACTCCTTGAACTAATGGCATATTCAAAGCAAATATTCACTTTACAGTATCATTATTTTATCACATTTATTGTTTAGGAAATTTCAATAAAGGGTTACGAGTATATACAATTTTTAGTTTTATTTCAAAAGTTCTTCGTAAGTAAGATTTTACACGTACCGTTTTCCTAGGGCAGTTTTTTAAAATTTTAACGGGAAATTTTACGATTAAATCTTGAACTAATGCAAGAGCAACTATTCACTTAACAGTATCAGTATTTGAGGCGTTCAGAGCAAAAGTTGATCAAGTCCATAAATTATAGTTTTGAGATAATCAAGGTTAAGGTTTATTAATACTAGTTGAATCCTAAAGTGTTTTAGAGGATAATTTTATTTTTATTTTTGTAGTATGAAGAAAAACTTAAACATGTGTCATAATTTGAAAATTCCAAAACAATAATTAAGGTGACAATTTAATTGAGGGGGTCGGGGCAAGAAAGTGCCAAGCACATTTTTGAACTTCTGAGATATTTCAATTTGAAAATTTGATCAAATACTCAAATCAAGATATGTAACTTAAAGTTTTTTCGCCAGTGTCTTAGAAAAAATTGAGATATTCTGAGTAACATGGCATTACTTTAATGATATTACTATTACGTGTTTTTTTTTTTTTTTTTTTTTTTTTGGAAATTAGCTATCTTCATTGGGGGCATAAACATCTGGGGCAAAAACGAAACCTGTCACTGATGCTGCCACCAAGTGACATCAGAAACAAATTATATGTTGAATATTAAGATTTACAATATTAAGCAACAGATTACAGTGTTAGATTTATTTCACCAAAAATGTGGTTTGGCACTTTCTTGCCCCGACCCCTCAATTTTAAATCAGAATTTACTGAACTTGATTCACTTTGGCCCTGAAATGCTTTTTTACATAAGTTTCGATCAAATGAATACGACACAGTGAAAAATAGACTTGGTTCGTTATTTCTCTGAAAATATACACCATTAAGAAGTATTAATCCGCAACAGACAAATTTTTTTATACTTTTGGACTTGATTCACTTTAGTTCTGAACGCTCCATTTTATCACATTTGTTGATTAAGAAAATTTCAGTAATGGATTAAAAGGATGTATTGTTTACTATAATTTTAGCATTTCTTTATAAGATTTTATACGTACTATTTCTGTAGAAACCAGTTTTCTAAAATTTTATAAAATTTTAATCTTGAAGAAATGAAATATTTGGAGCAAATATTCGCTTCCTATAAATTTTATATTTTCCCCTCAATCTGCAAACACATCACTACTTTGTCACATTTATTGATTAAGGAAATTTCAATTATGGATTAAATCAATTTTCGCTTCTTGTAAAGGGTATATAGATAATTTTAATTTTAGAAGTTTTTTGCAAATTTTTACACATATAGTTTGTATAGAAACATTTTTCTAAAACTTTAAAGGAGAATCTTACGGTTTAATCTTGAACTAATAAAATGCTCTGGGCAAATTTTCTCCTCGTATAAACTGTGTATATTTCCTCCAATTTTTGAGCGTATTATAAAAGCAATATCTTAATTTTGTCACATTTTTTATTAGAGAAACTTCTATAATGAATTAAAAGTATATATTGCTCTCTTTTATTATTATTATTATTATTTTATCAGTCCTTTGTGAGATTTTACACATATTGCTTGTACAGAAACAAATTTTCAAAAAATTTAAAGAAGAATTTTATTATTTAATCTTGAATAGTGAAATTTTCTGAGCAAATTTTCGCTTTGCATAAACTTTATATTTTTCTTTCAATCTACGAGTATATCATTCAAGCAGTTTCACTATTTTGTCATATTTCTTGATTAATAAAATTTCAATAGTGGATTAATTCTTGATCATTCCGCTGCATCATTCGCTGGAGTATATAATGCTTGTTTTAGTTTTAGTAGTGTTTTGTAAGATTATACATGTATCGGTTGCATATTAACCCGTTTTCTAAAATTTTAAAAGTGAATTTTACGGTTTAATCTTGAATTATTGAAATATTTGGAACAAATATTCCTTATAATTCAAGATTTGTTGCTTTTATAGGAAAATTAGAAGCTATTTGATTCTTAAGCATCTGAATATTAATACCTGCATGCTGTAAACTTAAATAATATATAATACTAAATATATATAATAAATAGTAATAAAAATATAATTAAAAATTTAGAAGATAATTTTATAGGAACCACTTCTACAGTCTGATCCACCGTATTCTTTAATGATGAACTGAAAGATAAAACAGAACTGAATTTTTTTAACGAAAAATGATATCTTACCATTTTACAGGCGAATGTTTCTAATTAGAAGCATGAAACTGTAATATCATTTAAGACTTAAATTTCATACAAACTGACATGAAAAAAATTAGAAGTTGTAAAAGGCAGATGGCTTGAGATTTTGAGATAGAAATCCCATTTCTGTCCTAAAAGGGAAAGTGTATCAAAAATCATAAAAGTTTTAGTCATTTTTTACAGTATGCAACTTACAAATTGATATAAAATCGAAACGATTCAATGGCTCTAAAAATCTGTAATGATATTTTTATAATTTCTCACTACATTGCTCATTATTTAATCAACTCATTTTTGTATCAGGTATATAAAGAATACTCAGAAATAACCAATGTTTCGAATGGAAATATAAAAAAAAAATTCATGCATGAAATATTTCTTCACATGCTAACTCTCTAAGGGTGTGGAAGTGTTTTTTCGCCTCTGTTTAACGATTCAAAAATAATAGTTATAAAAAGCCTCGGTATGATTATTTGTATTTGAGTACTCTACAAATTTATCTTATGAACTGGAAAACACGAACATGAATGTCAAAATAATTTTTCTATCAGCCTTCAGAAATTACTTGACGGGAAAGACGGTTCGAACAATTAGAGAGTTTTAAACTAACGCATTAGAATTCGAAATGTGTAATAATAATAATAATAATAATAATAATAATAATACACCTGGATCTGAATTCGGCATATAAGGCATTAATCTCAAAAAGAAATTTCGAAATATGCGTACAATTTTTGCAACAACTGTAATATAATATAACAATAGAATTATTAAAGATGGACGTATACACCGTTGGTTAATATACAGATTAAAAATATAAACAGTGCATAATTGTACTTGTACTTTGCTAAAACAGTGTAAAATGGAAACGTTCAAACTTAGTTAAAAGTTAAATTATTTCTTTAAGGGGTCTCAGGACTCTTAAACCTTCAAATTTTTCGAATTTTTAATTTTTTTATATATTAAACTCCTATTTTTATAAATATAAACATTTTAGTGTAAATGTTTTCTTGGAATTCCCATTAGAGCAGACGTTATGGCTTTTAGAATTATACCCACTCAAAGCTGAAGCGGCGTTTCCGAAAACTTTGAAGTCATTTTTTCTCAAAATGATGTTTTTGGGCATAACGCATGATATCTCAAACACTTATCAATATTTTTTCATGAAAATTTTCAAAAATATGTGTCATGTTAGTCTACATAAATTGAAACTAAAATTTCCTTTTTATTATTAAAAAAAACTTTTTTTTGTTAAGTGGTTATAATGCTGAAAAATTAAAAAAATTGTATTAGCTCAATACAACTTCGCATTAAAAATATAAAAATGCTTTAAATACAAATTTATTTAGGTGCAGTGTAATTATTACAATATGAAGTATAATTAGGCTCCAAAATTGTTATTCTAGATGCAAAAATTTGTAATCGCAAATACAAAATTTATTTTGTAATCGTGCGCGTAAACTGTCATGTCAATTTTCTGCTCGACAAATGTCTGAAGGTTTGAAGCCCCCTATAAATATTAATTCTGCATCTTGTAACTTTTTAAATATGTGAAATGAAAGAACATTCTCATATCTTTTCACCCCAATAAAAATTGTGTGTTTAAATCATATACATTTGAAGATATTAAATGTTAAAAATGGTCCTTTTTTTTCCAATTTTAAGAGTCCTGAGACCCTTTAACTAAGTTTTAACGTCTCTATTTTACACTGTTTTAGCAAAGTACAAGTACAATTATGTACTGTTTATATTTTTAATTTGTGTAATATAACAGCTTAAAATTTTACATTTTAGCAAAAAACTTTTATATCAGATTTAATTGATTTTATGACTTATTCTCATCATAACGAGATATTTAAAACTTTTCATAACATAGAATAATATATATATATATATATATATATATATATTGTTCTTAAAAATTCTGGGGAAGGGTAAGTACCTTTTCAAGTTGTTACGTGCGCTCATGTCGAACTCATCGAGGTCTGTGTTACATACCCAAAACCTCGAGTTTATTGAGAAATGCTGAATTGCTTTAGGATAGATCCCGAGGGATTGAAAATTGTTATATTACTTCAAAACATTTCACTTAAAATATATATTCTTTCTCATAATTCTTAAAACCTTGAAAAGATAAACAATATTTTCTTCCCCGCTGGAGCTCTCCCTTGTTTTTATTAGTACGTAGAAGTAATAAGCCAATAAATCATCGACATTATACTCAATATAATAGCACAAGGGAATATAAAATACATTTTCCCCGTAAAGTTTACTGAAAGGCTCTTTGTCGTTGACATACAGCTTATTATTGGATGGAGATCCGATAATATTTTTTTGTTTTTTCCTGTCGACTTCTTCAACCATTTGACCATCGATTTACCACATGTGTTTTCGGGTCTTTCGTTCCCTAGATTATTTCGGAATTCTGAAAAAAAAGAATTGATACCATCTAGGGTAAAAAAAATATTCATTGTGTATTTCTGATTAAGACGATTGACTGCTTTAATCAAATACTTTTTTTTTTTCTTAACGCAGTACGAGAAATTATTTTGCGTTGGTAAATCAGTGGCCACTGTTTTGTTGTATTACTGATCGCAAGAGATCTTTGCACGGACATTCCTTACATTAGATTCAGGCCGTGTCAGGCAGTGTTTTTTTTAACAAATGTGCTATAATGCATTTGTTGAACGAAATCTTTAAAAAAATATTTTGGTTTAATAAATAACAGAGAAATATGTTTTCTAAATCTACTTTTTTTCCTTTATAAATGAGCTCGGAGAGAATTCAAAATTATATATATTTTTTCTTTTTAATAATCTTTATCTTTCATTCTAAATTACATTATTTTTTTAATGAGTCTTCATATGAATGTAATTGTCTAACTATGATCATTAATGTTATTATTCCGCATTCCATCATTCCTGAGCATATAATCTGAAAAAATGCAATACTTTTGTGTCAATTTTAATTGTATGATAATGTTGGTTAAGAAATATTGGAAATTTTTGTAGAAATCGAGTTGCATCGGAACCTGGTAGACCTGAATTCATCGATTTTTGTACGGGTCAGTCCTTTCTCAGGCCAAAATTTTAGCTTGTACACCAAACTAGGTCAAGATAGCTTTCGCCTGAAAATTTTAGTCCTTGCAGGCCTTTCACTTCTCGTATATAAGAGCGGTAAATATATTCTATGAAAATATATGTTTTATCACTTCTCTGATTTTATTATTAATATTTTTATTATTATTATTATTATTATTATTATTATTATTATTATTATTAGTGGGAATTGGGAATGTTTGTACATTTGGCATTGAAATTTGTTCTAAAAATATGTATATTTTATAGAATATTAATCGTTTATCAATCACATCTTATCTCAGGTCCATTTAAAATTGCTGCAACTACATTCGTGACAGGAATTCAAATCGTAGACGATCGGTAGATTATTCAGAAAGAACTGAATTCAACTCACAGTCACAACCATCATCACAACCATTCCAAATTTTATATGTTTTTCTTTGGGATTTCATGTAAATATGTGTCAGGCTCTCTTAAAAAGGCCACCGCATGTAGCATTTCTCTCTTATTGACATATGCCCCTCACTCAGACTTACCTTAAAAAATCAATCTAATTTAGTCAAACATTCTTTGGCTGTTAAAGAATTATTCACAATAAGAATAATTACTGAATAAGTACCTGGTTTCACTCGAGGTTCAGGCTTGGAGATTGTCAAGAACCGGAATACATTTTAACCTAGAATACCTCTGGTATATTTATCCCTCTTGTGAAAAAAAAAGTTATCACAGTACAAAACCAAACCAAATCCTCTGCAAAGCTAAAAATAATTTAGCTCTTCAAGTTATGCTTATATACTTTTTACGATTTATCTTTGTTTTAAGTATCTTGTATCAGATGTTTTAATTAAACAACAAATAACTAAATATCTCGGAAACTATGCCTGTATTGTTCATGAGCTCCTTTTTTTTACAGAAAGAATATCTTAATAAGGCATCCCAATATAATGAATTTAGAGCACATTAGAATCTTATTGCAAAATATTTATCAATATTTCATTAAAAATAATTAGAATAATTTCTTTGAATTTTTTGAGAGGAAAAAATACTTCTTTAAAGCCAGGCTATTGTTTTCAACATATTCATAGCTGACAGCATTTACGCTTTTCTAATACAACTAATATTTAATAGATTTTTTTTGCCTTATTTAATCTCGGATTTCACCGATTAAATAAGTAAAAATTTACTATTATATTTTAATGGTAAGAATAAAGCGTAAAAGTTGACACTGATGCATATTAATCATTTTTTATTCTACAGTTTGGTGCAAAAGTTCATGATGTCATGTGTTTTGTGCTATTTTGTCTAACCACATATTGTAATATAATTTCAACGCAAAAATTAAGAAATAATTTATAATGTGAAGAAAATTTTATAGAAAATTCAAAATTTTAAGATTTTATAGGACAACATAATTGCAAATTTTTCTAATGTCACAGCCAGACTATATGACGTTACTGTGTCGTCACAAATGATCACAAGCGCAATGGTGATAAAAAAGGGTGGCATCTTTATTTTGTCACATTATGATTCTCAAGTGACCATCACTTAGTGATTCCGCTGTGAAGTCACAGCGACCAATTTTTGAGTAATTTGCACTTGGTCACAAAATGGGACATGTCATCTTAACAGAGACGTGGATGCAATTGGTTTTTCGCGTCATGCGAGGACGATATGGACAGTGAGAGTGTATTTCTTTTAAACCACAAATAGCTTTCGAATTCAAAAGTGAACTAGTATGTTGTAGCCATCACAAAACTTTCTTCTATATAAATAAAATTAATTAATTGTTTTAAATAGTATAAGAAATTACATCTATTTAGCTAATAGGTTTCTTACACAATATTATCCCATATTCAGAATGCTAAGCGTGAAGTTTCATTGAATTCAGTGTATTTAAATTGGTAATATAAGTTCAGTGCATTTAAACTGGTAATATTACATATCATATTTCGAACAAATCCCCGAATTTCTGCACCCCCTCTTAGATGACTGCAACCAAAATTGAATGACAATATATTCCTATCATGAGGATTCTAAATTTGATTTTTTGCTGAATTTTGTGAGCATAAACTGGAGATACACAAATCGGACAAATCATCGGTTTGCTGCACCCCTCTTTAGGGACTTTGCCCAAAAATTAATCAGCACCAGTTCACATTAGGATATAGCTTCATATGAAATTTCATCCTATCCTACGCAGTAATTCGTGAGTTAAAGTGCCCACAAAATTTCTGTCACATGCAGACATAAATGCAAACTCACTGACATGCATTTTCTAAAAACAGTCAAATCGTGTTTAGGACATCCTAAAAAAGTATAAATCCGTCGAAAACCGGAAATCAAACATTTTCACGATTTCAATACACTGTTAAAATTTTTGTGCTGGTTTGAACCAATTTTTGGTGCTGCAGTAGCTGCATTCATAAGATGGTGAAATCTCGTTCCAACACTTGGAACTATGGTTCAACAGGATCTCCAAATGCTGGAACGATGTTTCACCATCTTATGGTCGTAGCTACTGCAGCACCAAAAGTTGGTTGAAACCAGCACAAAATTTTTAACAGTGTATTTCTTCTTGTATAGATAGGAGACCCCCCGTGATTCCACTAAAACACTAAAGCGAAAGCTGGGTTCACGGGGCCGGTCATCTTTGTTCATCTCTGTATAGGTAGCAGAAAGTAAAAATGAAGAAGAAAAAGAAGAAGAAATATATATATTCAATTTTAATCAATGAAATTTACCAAAGAATAATTTTTAATTTTTAATAAGTTAATTGTAACTGAGACATTCTTCCTTTAGACACTATAAAATAATGCTATTATTTCGAACTTCAAAAAGCTTTGAATAATATGTAAAATTCTCTTAAAAATTTAATTTCATTTATTAATTTTAGAATTGAAGTTAACTTTGAAAATATGAATATACGCACGAAACACGTGATTTTCGAAATTTTGCATCACATTATTATTATAATTATTAATTTGAATTATTATATTTCGGTTGGACTTTTTCGTTATTTATACTTAGAATTGATTGATACATTTAACAAAAAAAGAAAAAAAAAAAAGCCTCTATTTTTTTTTCTGGAAAAACTTAATGACATATGGTATTCTGTAAAATCTGAAACCATTTTATTTCAGTTAGCAACAATGCCAAAGTGAAAAATGAAACCGCACACTACTTAATGAATTGAAGAATTCGTGACTAAAGTTTTAGATGCAGCAGATGATTTTGCCGCTGTTGCTAAGCGACTGTTTAAAGAATATTTCAGTTTTGTGCATAACAATGGAAGTGAATTATTCAGAGATTTTCAATCATATAATTGAGTATTACAAAATTTAGTCTTTCATAAGATGAATAGATAAAATAAATCAATAAACGAAGATTGCAGAAAACAAATATTATGCTATTTAGTCATCGTTTTTGAATGAAAATGTTATTTTAACACATATTTGAAAAAAAAAAGAGAGAGATTTTGTATATATTCTTTTTAATATATTTTTACAAAACTATAATTCAATGCGCGCAGGATTATAAAAAAATAATAATAAAGATATTCATTATTACTTTATTTCAAATTTTTCTATAAAAATATTATTCAAAAAAGTTTATTATATGCATGTGTATAAAATCCATAAACATTTTTCGTCATCTTTAAGTCATATAGGGTAGTCTGACCAGTAAATGAACACCTAAGCACATTTTTTTATATATATATTGATAATATTTTAACTTTATATGTCTGATAGTGCAAATGCATGTGTTGGTATACAAATTATTAAAAAATAATAAAAAAATGTTGATATTTTATTTGTTTGGTATGTTGGGGGTGCCTTAAAAAAAACTATACAAAAACCAAGTAAATAAACAGTTCTTGCCAGTGAATGAATGCAAAATTTTCCAGTGAATGAAACAGGCAGCAATTTAAAACCACGTAAGTTTCATACTATGTTATTTATTTTACAACTTGTACAAATAACTTATAACACGTTTTTACTGAATTACGGGTTTTTTAAACCCAGCAGGAAAATTAACTAGTGTAGAGTTTTTCAAACCTTATTCTATTAAAATATTTACTAATTGTTCATTCACTGGGGGCTATTCACTTACTGGTCGGACTACCCTATCTGTAGCGTTTTTAGGTAAGTATGAGCAAATATTTTTTGTTTTCTTTTAATAAATGTAAATTAGAATAAATACTTTTATAAAAAAAAAAATTCAATCAGGTGTAATATAGTACTCAAGTTAGTTGAATTATAAAACATAAAGATTATCCCATGTTCAGATTTTATTTCACTACTGTGTGCGCTGTGCAATCACCTAACATGAAATCCTCAATATCGCAGATTTTATTGCACAACTTATATACGCTGCGCAATCACCTAACATAAAATCATCATTATCGAAATAAGAAACACTATTTTGTATAGTTAAAAAAAAAATTTAATTATGTAAAAATTAATAAAATTTGTATAGGATAGGGTGATGCAAGAGTGCGCGGTGTACAAGAGTACGCAGAACGATTATTCAATCCCAAAACAGAGTTTTATATTTATCTACAGTTGTAAACGGTGTAATGACATAAGTTTATGGTGAAAAATCTGCTTATTTTGGGGAATTTTTTAAAGATTTAGAAGAGAAAAAGTGATTTGGACCTTCTCGTTATAGTATTTATGGTTTTAGAAAACAGGATCATAAAAAAGATTACAAAGGTAATTTACTTTTTTTTCAGTTAGGTTATTATTGGACTACCTGTCACCTAAGTGATTTGGAGTTGCCTATCAATAGATGGCATTACTGACGTTTCAAAATTATTTAGTGACGATAATGCAAGAGTGCGCAGTGCGAAACTGTGCAAGAGTGCGTACGCATTATTGTCCAACAGTTCTGTTATGTATTTTGCTTGTCACTCATTACTATAAAATGGGTTTTAAATACTTACAGTTTGGTTTAATAGCTTTTCTTATTATAATTCAACTCTATATAGTCTCAGTAAAGTAATTTCCCCATTTTTAAACGTAATATTATTTGTTTTATGAATTATAACTTAATAATTATTAATCCAACTTTGGTTTTGCCAGATATACCTTCGACATCAACAACTTCATCTTACCTCAAATCAACAGATTTGCAACCGTATCCACAGTCATCCGTGCTGCGATCCTATAGTACACTGTTAAAAATTTGCAGCAAACTGTCCAGTCATTTGACCGTTTTTATAAAAAACAGTTACATAACCGTAATTTAGCGCGATTTTGTCCATATTTTCCCTTATAATATGGTCAGGATAGAGTTAAATTACGATTATGTAACAGTATTTTACAAAAACGGTCAAATGACCGGACAGTTTGCTGCAAATTTTTAACAGTGTACAGGAGCAGATCTGAAATTTTAAGCAATCCACGACACAAAAGACAACTTGAAGATGACGCTGCGTAAAAAAGTCAAAAACGTTTACCAAAAAAAAAAAAAAAAGAAGAGCAAAAGTAAACCCAAGAATCCAAAAACTGCGCTACAGAAACAAGTGTGGATATGTCCAGGCTGCTCAGAGATCTATAGAGAACCAATCGTAGAGGATTGGATCGAGTGCATTTCTTGCAGAGACAAATGGAACGAAACGTGCACAGACTACGCAGAACGTGGTCACTACAATGTAACGTTTGTAAGTGAAGCGCTTCCTTTTTTTATTGTGCACTCTTGCACACTTGCAAACTTGACTGCGCACTCTTGTCCTCATTGGTTGCACAAGAGTGAGCATTCAGGAGGATAATCTTTCTTCAAATAATACCGAAATTGACCTATAACTTGATTAATGCAATTTTTTCTGTTAGCCTAATAATCTAAGAGTATATATAAAGTATGACAACATAATCCCTTAAATCTCTTCATGTATTGTTATTTAATTAAATAGCTAAAGTGCGCACACCTGCACCACCTTACCCTACATGTTTGTCAATGCGTGTAAGAAAATGTCTGAAAATTTTATCTAATTTTTCATAAAATTTAAAATTTATGCAAATACTTAAGAAAACGCGCTTATAAAATGTTTAAAATTGGCACGTCCCCTTAAAAAATGGCACGATATTCTGCTAATATACAACTGAAAAATCGTCAAAAACTGATAAAAGTATATTCCTTTTCCTATACTAACATTAGCACTTAAATTTAATGTTGGGAAAATCGTATTAAGAAAAGGCTTATATATTTACAGTATGTGAAAGTGGAATGGAAATCGAATTTCAGATAAAACTTTGAAGTGAATACATTTTGTAAATCACGCATGATTAGTATCAAAGAATTTCTAGTATCTATAGTTGTAGAACATCTTAACACTTTCAAATGTTTCTTTTAACAAATCCTTTAAGATAATTATCGCGGGCGTCCAAACTAATTAAGAAAATGGAACCCGACAGCCATCAAACTAATTGCAAAGATCATTTCAATTTCTATGCATAATGTAGTACTAGTTACTTTAATGATTAATACTTCACATAAGATTAGAAAAATATTTTAAGATAAGGGAGAAATCCAAGTCCTGGAATGAATTATTATTAATTACTATTCGAATATTAATCTGCTCTCCATTGTCTTGCGCATCAGAGATTATGAAAACGTAAAAGCTTATTTAACAATTATTGTTCAATTTGTTTATTTCTTTAATAATAAATTTGTTTCAACAATATTTGTCATTATTTTTCATAACTGAACATTTCTCATATTTTCAGGTCATCGACGTTTCAGGCCAGGGCTGTATAAATGCATTCAATCAGTGGTGTAACCAGGATTTAATTTCGGGAGGGGGAGGGGGTGACTTTTTCGATAATTTTCCCAGCCTTGCAAAAAACGTTGAATTGTTTTGTAAAAAGAAATATGCTTGACAATAAGAAATAAGCCAGAGGGAAAGGGGGAGGGGCACCGGGCCAATAATGAGCCCTTCTCCACGCTGAAATATGCTGAAAGTGTTAAAGGATCCTTTCATATAATTTTATTTTTAAAAAAAAGACATTGTAGGTTAGTAGAGGGAAAAGGAGAGTTCGATTGTGGGTGTGGCGGCGGTGGCGGCGACGGCGGAAGGGGGCTTATTTTTGAGGGGGGCTTATTTTTAAGGGGGGCTTATTTTTGATGGGGGCTTATTTTTAAGGGGGGCTTAATTTTTTTTTTTTTTTTAAATTTTAGAATTGACTTTCAGTTTGAAGGTGAAACGGAGATATTTTTTTTAGGAGGGCTTAATTTTTTTTTTTTAGGATCAAATTTAAATGTTAGATTGAAGTATGCTATAGGAGAGGGGTATAAAATGGAGGGGCTTGTTTTTGAAGAGGCGGCTAACTTTTTTTAAGGGGGGCTTATTTTTGAGGGGGGCTTAATTTTTTTTTTTTTTTTTTTTTTTTTTTTTTTTTTTAAATTTTAGAATGGATTTTCAGTTTGAAGGCGAAACGGAGATCAATTTTTTTTGGTGGCGCCCTCTATCGGAAGGGAATGCAATAAAAGATATTTAAAATAGGTTTTCTTGAAAAGATTTCACTGGGGTTTGAACCTGCAAAATAGCTTCTTGACTTGATAATTTGTGGTAGGTTTAACTGATCAAGCCAAGAAGCTACATATGAATGTCGAGATTTTAAGTGTTTAAAGAGAGGTATCGCGGTACCGGAAGTGAAAAGTTTAAGGTTTATTTTATACTGAATTTAAATGAAACCGTAAATTTATCTTTTTCGATATGATTGGATTGAATATTAACATATTTATTTTAAAATGTATAGTGGAAGCAATGGTAAAAAGAAGACATCTTTAGGGGTAATTACTGTTTTTTTTTGTGTTTGGTGTAGAAAACATAGGAAAGAGGTGTAGTTTAAAAAAACAAATTCAATTTTATTAATAATTTTCCCAATGCAATACATGTGGACCCACTTTTCGTTTTTTAGCGGGTTTTGACAAATCTAATACAGAATCTTGTTTAATGTTTGTTGACAAATTTTTATTTTTAATAAAATTTCGCGGGACATTCATTTCGTTTAATGTTTATAATAATTCTTTCTGTGCCTTGATCGGTTTTCTTTTATTCACAGAAAACAAAAGATTAAATAAATCTGCCAAGTTCGATTCGGGGATAGGTTTTCCTTCGAAACTTACAGTCAAATTTTTATCTTTTCGAAATTTTCTTGGACGTGCCATGACAAACTGAACTAATGCTTTGATAATTTAGGATAGCTTTATCTGTTCAAGTTATGATATCATGGTGGATACAGATCATCAGATTACGGATATTTGTGTTTGGAATAACGTGATTTTTAATTTTGCGTACTCAGTTTCAATTATATTGTGAAATGAGGATTTATTTTTGGAAGATAATATTAACTTTTTGTGATTATCTTGTAACAGACTGCTTTCATTAAAAGTGTATTTTAGAATTGTAAACTACAATTTTGAAATTTTCGCCTGCTTGGAAAAAAAGCACAGGAAGAAAAAATAAAAGTATTAAAAAAATAATAACAACTGTTCAAAAATATAATAACAACTAAACAAATGATCAAAAATAATAAAAAATGTTCAAATAATAATAACAACTGTTCAAAAATAATAAAAACTATTTAAAAAATAATAACAACTGTTAAAAAATAATAAACGATTGACTTTATACAACCAACATTTAAAAAAAAGATAATCGAATCTAGTTTTTTCTAACATGACTTATTTGAAATATTCACATTTTCTAGTTAGATTTATAACACGTAAGTGATTCGATCAGTAAAATATTATTTATAAAAGCACTAAATACGAGATTAATAAGAATTTTTAACTTACAAACATATGAACTTCTGATACACAAGTGATTCGACCAGTAAAATATTATTTAGAAAAGCATTTTTGACTTACAATTGTACGAACTTCTGATATGTAACCCTTTCTGAATCAATGTGTAAGAATTAACTGACTATTGAACTTATAACAGAGTATGATAAAATAATCACGTGACTTTTTTAAACCAATAAAATGTTATTATTTTTAAACAAGCGCCCTCTATCATTTTATGAACTTCCAAGAAACGAGTTAATATGATTATATTGCTTCCTTTTACCACTGTGAAAGGTTGTGTTTTCCGTTTTAAGTTAGTTTACATTTAAGTGATTACGGAACGAGTCATGGATTCTGCTTTATTAAGTGTTAATGATATGTCTAACGTGAAGAGTGAACCCTCATCACCAGGATTAAATGACCATGACATGGAATTTTTAATACAGCCTAAAGAAAAACCCGTTTCGAATTGTGAAGTGAAACCCACCTCATCAGGATTAAAGAAACAGAAGTTGCCCTTTGTGTGTTCTACTTGCCACAAAGCTTTTCCCCGAAAGGTTAACTTAACGTTTCACATGAAATGTCATCTGGAGAAAATACCTCTTGTGTGTATAATTTGTGAAAAAACATTTGCTAGAAAGTATCATTTATTAAATCATATGAAGATTCATTCAAAGACCCCTGTGATTCATAATTGTAATGTATGTGGCGAAGTATTTTCACAAAAGAGTGATTTATTAAAGCATGGGAAAATTCATAATACTTCCAAGCCAAATCAAAGGAAAAGTAGACAATCACCCAGTCACTGTAAATGCGACGACTGTTTTGAAACATTTAATAATAGATCTGACTTAGTGAAACATAGAAAAATTCATCTTTCACCTAAAGAACTTAACCCGTCTGATCAACTTTCCTTGGGAAACAGTTCGAAATATGAAATTTCAGACATCACTCAGTTTAGTAAAATATTTAAGTTTTTCGATGTTTTTACTCCTGCTCATTGGAATTTAGGTGAGGAAATGATTGTTGAAGTACAAATGAATAAGAACTATGAGCTTTATGTTCACATACAGAAATACGAAGAATTTGAAAAGAATGGTCGTGAACTTACCCCCACAAATGAAGGCATTACATTATCATGTGCAACATTCGACAAATTTGAATCGAGATTGGATAAATTTAATTTTGTTTCTGAAAAAGATACATTCGTATGTAATAATGACTTACTAATCGCTTATGTAAATAAGGAATCATGCATACTGCAAAAATTATTCAAATCGAAAAAGTTTGGATTTTGTTTGAAGTCGGATTTTTTACTGCTCACAAAAGATCAATATTTGAAACTAGTGAAAAATGGCTTTAAAATTACCAAATGTCTCATTGAGACGCTTTTAACCAAGCTTATTCCTGTTTCGATTTTAGAAAACTTAAACAAATGTAAATGTACCCACCTCACAATAGAAGAGACTTTGAACTATTTCTTAAAATGTTTCGATGACGAGTTAAAGTCATCCGTTTCTCGCGTGTTTGATTGCTATCGATGTTCAATCGGAGAACCAATTAATGTGAAACACGAGTGTGATAGTTATAATTTGCGTAGAAAGTATAATTGGTGTAGCGACAGTGCACTGCTAAATTTCAACGTGACTGAATTTGTAAATAACATATTCAAGAAATGTTCATGTAATTATACTCATTTATTTTTTGAAACTATGAATATGGACTTTTATAATAACCATTTAGACAATGTATTTGTAAATTAACATAGAAATGTATTTATTTAATAAATATTTGTTTTTATATCACATATCTGTTTTTATTTCACATGTCTATTTATTTTTTTATTTTTATTTATTTATGAAATCAATCTTTGAAGTTTCATTTTCTAGAAAAAAAAAATGAACATATATTTATGAGTAGGCAAAATTTTTTTAATTGTAGTCTTTAAAGTTAACAATTTTTGGTTAAATGAAATCTCTTTTTAAGAAAAATTTATTATTTTTATTTGAATAGGTATTAAACTTATTTATTGATAAGAAAGTTTAATTTTCTCTCTCCTTTTAAACAATGACATTGCATGTTTTGATAATTTCCATCCCACAGTTAACATTACAGTATTTAACATAGTTAAGAAAATGTTTAACTTAAACCGTCACTGTATTTATTATAGATAAGTAAATATTTTATCTTTAACCTAAATGTAATTTAAATGATTAACTATAACTGTGACTGCTTTTAATCTAGATAAGTAAATGTTTCCAGGAAACACAATCAGTTTACTGTAGACTTTTATCGAGATTACACCAGTTAGTGGAATGCTGATTAAAAATATTTTATGACATTAATATGCAGAAAAGATCTCACGAAGAAGTACTTTCACCTTCAAAACGTCTACGTTTAGAAAAAACCATGGAAAATTTAAATACCTATGAGAAGGAGTTAAAAGACCCAAGATTAAAATTTTCTAAAATGGTTAATAACTGTGTAACTACTGAGGACTTACAAGATGTGAAACACGAGATCGCTATGAATTTTTCAAACTTTGCCTATGGGAATGATACAACATCTTTCGAGAATCCCGCTCGAATGCCAAATTCTGCCACGGACTATTTGAATACATTTTTCGAAGACATGAATTTTGAAAATTTAGATTGTTCTACTACCTTAGCGTTTCAAGAACCTACAAATAATATTTTACAGACTACTGTTAAACGCGAGGTCAACGAGCTACAAGCAAGCAACCTTTCGCAAACAAGTGGTGAATTACAAACCACCATCTCACCTGCAAATGACATTAAAAGTGATAAATTATGCAATTCCTATGTGTTTCACAAAGAACTAAGTGACTGTTTCTATTTAACTTTGAAGTTAAGAACTAAACAATATTATATACTTATACGAGAATTTAAACGCAATGTATCTACTAATGAAGAAATCCCGACAAACCGAGTGGTTAATATGGATATTCCTAGCTGGTTTGAGTTTCAATATAAACTTATTGCATTTAATTTAAGATACAAAAGCACGTCCTTTGTTTCTAATAACATGATTTTAGTGTTAAATCAAAATTCTACAATGCGAATTAAAAATTTAAAGAATCATTCTTATATTGACTTAAACGAACATCAAATAGAAAAATTAAAAGAAAGTACCTCTCATTTAAATAGTGCACTTTTACAACATATGTATACAAAACTTTTACCATCTCTTATTAAAAAGAAATGTATGGTGAGTAATATATCTACAGAAAATGATGAGGTGTTAAAGTATAAACTTAACACATGTATCGAGAATAATATGTTATCAATACTTAATCAATTGTATGAATGCCATGCATGTGCACTACGGCATTCGAGCAAAAGCCTTCACTCCTGTTTCACATTTAATAATAGGGAAAAATTTAATCAATTAGGGGAAGCTTTGTTAATGCTCGTAGATTTCGATTATGTAACTTCAACGTTTCTAAACGGAGTTTATAATGTTAGTGAGCACTTTTTATGTAAGATTAATGAACAAACTATTTGTAATGAATTATTTAAGACCTGAAAATAAAATGTTTTTGATTAAGTTCTGTGTGTTTATTTTTGCAAAGTGTCTATGAGTGAATTTATTAGTTTATAATTTAGTAGAAATTTTAAGTGAAGTGATGTAATCCAATTAAAAAAATAAATTAATCTATAACAAAAATTAATTGTAATAAAAATATTCACATTAAAAAAAAAAGGTTAAAAAAATTAGAAGTTAATGAAATTAAAACTTATTAAAATTAAAAGTTAACAACAAAAAATAAATAATAAAATAAAGATTAACAAAAATATAGTTTTAAAATAAAAGTAAACAAAAAAAAAGTTATAAAGTAAAAGTTAACAAAAAGTTAAAAGTTAATAAAATATTTAAAAAAGCAAAAGAATGTATGTGTTATGAAGAGAGGGGTTTCCTTGTGGAAGTAACTTACAAAATGTATGTGTATGTATTTATTAGTTTTTCATTTAGTAGAACTTTTAAGTGAACAGTTAGAATTTATGTTTTTATATAACTTAACACAAAATAAAATTTTTAACTATTGCAAAAAGATTCAACTATTGAATGGAAATATGCATATTAGTAAAACAATCACAAGTTAATAAAATGAAAGATTTTAAATTTCATACAATTTAACAAATATATATATATATATATACGAAACACATTACGGATTTAAATATTATAAGAAATGTTTGATTGAAATTTTTAAGACAGATTTAATTCTTGGTTCTGCCATATATAGTTCGAACTTATTTTAGAAGATAGTTTTCAATAGTCTTGTGGTTCGAACTTGACAAAATGAAATTAAGACACAATGAATTGTATGTTATTTTAATCATTATGTCATGACTTCATACTTCTGAAAGTGTATTTAAAGGTTTCTCTAGCTTTATTCAATGTTATTAAGCGTTTGTGAAACCGAAAATTAATGAAAAAACAGATCGCCTTCTACCAATTGCGCTAAGAATGTTTTATTCAATTATTATAAATAATAAAACCTTTTAGAATATTACTTATTTTAAATTCAAAATAATAAAAATTGAAAGTTAACAAAATAAATAATTCCTCTGTTCATTATAAATAAATAAAAGTTTACAAAATAAAAGTTTCAAAATTAAAACTTTATAAAAATTATAAGTTAACAAAAAATTAAATAAAATAAAATTTTAAAATAAAAATTATGAAAAGTAAAGTTTATAAAAATTAAAAGTTTTTAAAATTTTTAAGTTATGTTTAAAAATCTTCAAATTAATCAAAATTGACTTTTAGTTTTATGTTAATGTAAGTTTCAATGTTTTAAATATCGAACTAACTGTTTATCCCCATAATCATTTGTTTACCCATCTTCCAACCAAGCAACTGGTTACCTAGCCAACCATATACTTTGTATCTACACATGCGCAGAAAAAAAAACACTAACTTGAGTTTTACTTTAAACCTTTGCTAGATTAGATATATTATACAAGTCGAATATCTTCCATACTTAGAAAATTTATAATTTTCAACTATTCGTCCCTATTTATCTTAAAACATTAACAAATAAATATAATTTATATACTTACAAAAACAGGATAACTTAAAAAGGGTTCCATACATTTCAGCTTGCTAAAGTCAAGTGTCTGGTTTATAACAGAATGAGGTTAAACTATCAGTTTACTTCCTTATCACTCACGTGATCAAGACCTTATCAGTTACATGTTCAGGTCGATAACAGCTAAAAACAGCGTGTTGGTCATTTTAACTTCTGACTTCGCATACTGTGGTTCGGTAAGTTTTCTTGTCTAACATTTCTTTCTTTTTAAGAAATAAACTAATCGGAAAAATTTCTTTTCATACCCATTTACTTTTAAATCACAATGTTAAAAGACTAAATTTTATTATCTTAAATTATTCTTTTAAATGTCAAACAAAAGATCTTACAATATATTTGCAAATATATTATAAAACGGTTTTAATTAGTTAAAGGATGATCATTGTTATTTTAACTATCTATTATTTTGAAAGCGAAAAAGATTAATTCACATGAAAATTAAACTTACCTTATTTATAAGCTGGGTAAGCAGGGTCTGGCTTTTGTGACGACTTGTAGAGATTTGAAAGATAGTACAAACGTATATCAGTTAATCTCACGTAATATGATGACGTTACTAAGTGACGTCATCCACCACAGGTTAATCACATGACTACGCGACCATAACCTTCACATTACTAGTGATGTTTAGATCACGTAGCTAATTGTAATTATCATAAAATATACTTATAATATATTTATAAAAATATATTCATAAATTAATAACTAATTTATTTATTATTTTAAAAAGCTATGCTTTTCAAAATAATACGCAAATAAATTAGTTATGAATTTATGAATATATTTTTATAAATATATTATATTTTATGATAATTACAATTAGCTACGTGATCTAAACATCACTAGTAATGTGAAGGTTATGGTCGCGTAGTCATGTGATTAACCTGTGGTGGATGACGTCACTTAGTAACGTCATCATATTACGTGAGATTAACTGATATACGTTTGTACTATCTTTCAAATCTCTACAAGTCGTCACAAAAGCCAGACCCTGCTTACCCAGCTTATAAATAAGGTAAGTTTAATTTTCATGTGAATTAATCTTTTTCGCTTTCAAAATAATAGATAGTTAAAATAACAATGATCATCCTTTAACTAATTAAAACCGTTTTATAATATATTTGCAAATATATTGTAAGATCTTTTGTTTGACATTTAAAAGAATAATTTAAGATAATAAAATTTAGTCTTTTAACATTGTGATTTAAAAGTAAGTGGGTACGAAAAGAAATTTTTCCGATTAGTTTATTTCTTAAAAAGAAAGAAATGTTAGACAAGAAAACTTACCGAACCACAGTATGCGAAGTCAGAAGTTAAAATGACCAACACGCTGTTTTTAGCTGTTATCGACCTGAACATGTAACTGATAAGGTCTTGATCACGTGAGTGATAAGGAAGTAAACTGATAGTTTAACCTCATTCTGTTATAAACCAGACACTTGACTTTAGCAAGCTGAAATGTATGGACCCCTTTTTAAGTTATCCTGTTTTTGTAAGTATATAAATTATATTTATTTGTTAATGTTTTAAGATAAATAGGGACGAATAGTTGAAAATTATAAATTTTCTAAGTATGGAAGATATTCGACTTGTATAATATATCTAATCTAGCAAAGGTTTAAAGTAAAACTCAAGTTAGTGTTTTTTTTCTGCGCATGTGTAGATACAAAGTATATGGTTGGCTAGGTAACCAGTTGGTTGGTTGGAAGATGGGTAAACAAATGATTATGGGGATAAACAGTTAGTTCGATATTTAAAACATTGAAACTTACATTAACATAAAACTAAAAGTCAATTTTGATTAATTTGAAGATTTTTAAACATAACTTAAAAATTTTAAAAACTTTTAATTTTTATAAACTTTACTTTTCATAATTTTTATTTTAAAATTTTATTTTATTTAATTTTTTGTTAACTTATAATTTTTATAAAGTTTTAATTTTGAAACTTTTATTTTGTAAACTTTTATTTATTTATAATGAACAGAGGAATTATTTATTTTGTTAACTTTAAATTTTTATTATTTTGAATTTAAAATAAGTAATATTCTAAAAGGTTTTATTATTTATAATAATTGAATAAAACATTCTTAGCGCAATTGATAGAAGGCGATCTGTTTTTTCATTAATTTTCGGTTTCACAAACGCTTAATAACATTGAATAAAGCTAGAGAAACCTTTAAATACACTTTCAGAAGTATGAAGTCATGACATAATGATTAAAATAACATACAATTCATTGTGTCTTGATTTCATTTTGTCAAGTTCGAACCACAAGACTATTGAAAACTATCTTCTAAAATAAGTTCGAACTATACAGGGTGATTCATAAAAGATGGGCAGAACTTTAAGGGGTTATAGTACACTTAAAGACAAATAATATTAAATAGGAGACTAAGGGTCCCAGACGTATTCCCAAGGAGATAGGGGGCATTAAAGTTTAGGGTCCGAAATTTCAAATGATTATAAAACATGGAAAAATTGGTCGATTCGTTTGCGGTTTTTGCAAAAAATTTTCTTTATGCCAGTATTTTCTTGAAATAAAATTTTAAAGTTCAATTTCAAAAAATGCCGATAGGGGGCGCTTTAGACTTTGGAGTAACAAACAACTATTTTTTAACGTTATTTTTTGTATTTCTTTAAATGATTTCGAAAGCTTAGACTTAAACTTAAATTTTGATCTAAAAATCTGAGTCCTAACGAGTAGTTAAGTAGCGTAAACTGAAATTTGAAATTTGAAACCCTTCTCCCCCCAGAACAAAAATCAGTTATTCCCGATCTTTGTGTCGTAGATTAGGCTCTAACTACTGCCGCGTTTTGCTAAAATTATTCTTTATGTCAGTATTTTCTTGAAAATAAATTTTAAAGAAAATTTTCAAAAAATTCCGATAGAGGGCGCTTTAGACTTTGGAGTAACGAACAACTATTTTATACCGTTATTTTTTGTGTCTCATTAAATGCTTTCTAAAGCTTAGACTTAAATTTTCAGCCCAAAATCTGAATCGTTAGACGTGGTTAAGTTTCTTGGGAGAGGGGTTTGAAATTTCTACTCCTGAGCACAGTTCAGTTTACCATGTCCACACATTGTGTGCTGTGATACGAGGTAAAAAGACACAAATTAGGATTATGTTACCAAAGCATATTTATTAACATGTAATCACAATAAATGTTCAAAATTGTGACCACCAGAGGTTATGCACGCAGAACAACGGCGACGAATGGAACGGCGAACATTCGCGAAAACATCAGGCTTTTCGAGCACTTCCCCTACAGCGGCGGAAAGTCTGGCGACCAGTTCCTCGGGGGATTCAATGGGTGTCTCATACATAAGAGCCTTCAATCGTCCCCAAAAAAAGAAATCGAGGGGTGAAAGATCTGGCGAGCGAGCAGGCCAAGCAACAGGACCACCTCGACCAATCCATCTGTTCGGAAATGTGATGTCCAGATAGTTGCGGACGTCTCGTACGTAATGGGCTGGCGCTCCATCGTGCTGGAACCACATGACCCGCCGGATGCGTGGAGGAACAACGTTTAACAGGTCTGGCAGCACATGTTGCAGAAATGTGAGGTATGTTTTACCGTTGAGGCGTTCAGGAAGAAGGTACGGTCCGATTAGGTGGTCTCCGAGGATTCCTGCCCAAACATTGATGGAAAAGCGTCTCTGATGAGCATGTGGATACGTAGCATGTGGATTGACATCCGCCCATACATGTGCATTGTGTGTGTTAAATGTACCTTCACGTGTGAAGGTACATTCATCGGTGAAAAGCACAGTTCGTCCAAAATGTGGATTTAGCGCGTTCTGCTGCAGAAACCAGCGGGCGAATTCAATACGATTTGGATAATCCCCTGGAGACAGTTTCTGGACTCGTTGCACATGAAACGGGAGCAAATGTTCATCCTTCAGTACCCTCCAAGTCGTGGACTGTGAGGTATCCACCTGGATAGCCACTGTTCGTGTACTTGTACTTGGCTGCGCCGCTACTACATCCAGAATGGCTTCTGCAACAACTACTGATTCGTCCTTTTTTGCACGACCTGCATTCGACCGGGAAGCGAGAAATGATCCCGTCTCACACAACTGTCTGTGCAAGCGCTCGAAAGTTTTGCGGTTAGGCAACCGCCTGTTAGGAAATCGCTCTCCGTACATTCGTTGTGCCTCTGCACCATTTCCATCTGCCGCTCCGTAAATTAAATGCATCTCAGCCTTTTCCTTATTCGTGAAGGGCACCATCTTCCGATTCATTACTACAGCGACTTACACTTGACTCACCGTTCAGTGGTTTTTATGCCTGAATCGTGTCGAAATTTTGCATACGTGTTCTTCTTCTTCCCCATTTGACATTTGCATACTTTCTGTTTCCTTCTTCACCCGGTGACTAGCGTCAGGAATGGAGCTTTAACGTTTGCATGAGCGACGTTTCCAACTGTGCCAGTGCCTTTATGAGTGAATTCCGACTATGCAGTCCTTGACGAAAGTTGTATTTTTGCCTCGTATCACAGCACAGAATCGTTGGGCATGGTTAAGTAGTGCAAACTGAACTATGTTCAGAAGTTGAAATTTGAACCCCCTCCCCTCGCTACTGAACCACGCTCAGCGATTCAGATTTTGAGCTGAAAATTTAAGTTTAAGTCTAAGCTTTAGAAAGCATTTAATGAGACACAAAAAATAACGGTATAAAATAGTTGTTCGTTACTCCAAAGTCTAAAGCGCCCTCTATCGGAATTTTTTGAAAATTTTCTTTAAAATTTAGTTTCAAGAAAATACTGACATAAAGAATAATTTTAGCAAAACGCGGCAGTAGTTAGAGCCTAATCTACGACACAAAGATCGGGAATAACTGATTTTTGTTCTGGGGGGAGAAGGGTTTCAAATTTCAAATTTCAGTTTACGCTACTTAACTACTCGTTAGGACTCAGATTTTTAGATCAAAATTTAAGTTTAAGTCTAAGCTTTCGAAATCATTTAAAGAAATACAAAAAATAACGTTAAAAAATAGTTGTTTGTTACTCCAAAGTCTAAAGCGCCCCCTATCGGCATTTTTTGAAATTGAACTTTAAAATTTTATTTCAAGAAAATACTGGCATAAAGAAAATTTTTTGCAAAAACCGCAAACGAATCGACCAATTTTTCCATGTTTTATAATCATTTGAAATTTCGGACCCTAAACTTTAATGCCCCCTATCTCCTTGGGAATACGTCTGGGACCCTTAGTCTCCTATTTAATATTATTTGTCTTTAAGTGTACTATAACCCCTTAAAGTTCTGCCCATCTTTTATGAATCACCCTGTATATGGCAGAACCAAGAATTAAATCTGTCTTAAAAATTTCAATCAAACATTTCTTATAATATTTAAATCCGTAATGTGTTTCGTATATATATATATATATATTTGTTTGTTAAATTGTATGAAATTTAAAATCTTTCATTTTATTAACTTGTGATTGTTTTACTAATATGCATATTTCCATTCAATAGTTGAATCTTTTTGCAATAGTTAAAAATTTTATTTTGTGTTAAGTTATATAAAAACATAAATTCTAACTGTTCACTTAAAAGTTCTACTAAATGAAAAACTAATAAATACATACACATACATTTTGTAAGTTACTTCCACAAGGAAACCCCTCTCTTCATAACACATACATTCTTTTGCTTTTTTAAATATTTTATTAACTTTTAACTTTTTGTTAAATTTTACTTTATAACTTTTTTTGTTTACTTTTATTTTAAAACTATATTTTTGTTAATCTTTATTTTATTTTATTATTTATTTTTTGTTGTTAACTTTTAATTTTAATAAGTTTTAATTTCACTAACTTCTAATTTTTTAACCTTTTTTTTTAATGTGAATATTTTTATTACAATTAATTTTTATTATAGATTAATTTATTTTTTAATTGGATTACATCACTTCACTTAAAATTTCTACTAAATTATAAACTAATATATTCACTCATCGACACTTTGCAAAAATAAACACACAGAACTTAATCAAAAACATTTTATTTTCAGGTCTTAAATAATTCATTACAAATAGTTTGTTCATTAATCTTACATAAAAAGTGCTCACTAACATTATAAACTCCGTTTAGAAACGTTGAAGTTACATAATCGAAATCTACGAGCATTAACAAAGCTTTCCCTAATTGATTAAATTTTTCCCTATTATTAAATGTGAAACAGGAGTGAAGGCTTTTGCTCGAATGTCGTAGTGCACATGCATGGCATTCATACAATTGATTAAGTATTGATAACATATTATTCTCGATACATGTGTTAAGTTTATACTTTAACACTTCATCATTTTCTGTAGATATATTACTCACCATACATTTCTTTTTAATAAGAGATGGTAAAAGTTTTGTATACATATGTTGTAAAAGTACACTATTTAAATGAGAGGCACTTTCTTTTAATTTTTCTAGTTGATGTTTGTTTAAGTCAATATAAGAATGATTCTTTAAATTTTTAATTCGCATTGTAGAATTTTGATTTAACACTAAAATCATGTTATTAGAAACAAAGGACGTGCTTTTGTATCTTAAATTAAATGCAATAAGTTTATATTGAAACTCAAACCAGCTAGGAATATCCATATTAACCACGCGGTTTGTCGGGATTTCTTCATTAGTCGATACATTGCGTTTAAATTCTCGTATAAGTATATAATATTGTTTAGTTCTTAACTTCAAAGTTAAATAGAAACAGTCACTTAGTTCTTTGTGAAACACATAGGAATTGCATAATTTATCACTTTTAATGTCATTTGCAGGTGAGATGGTGGTTTGTAATTCACCACTTGTTTGCGAAAGGTTGCTTGCTTGTAGCTCGTTGACCTCGCGTTTAACAGTAGTCTGTAAAATATTATTTGTAGGTTCTTGAAACGCTAAGGTAGTAGAACAATCTAAATTTTCAAAATTCATGTCTTCGAAAAATGTATCCAAATAGTCCGTGGCAGAATTTGGCATTCGACCGGGATTCTCGAAAGATGTTGTATCATTCCCATAGGCAAAGTTTGAAAAATTCATAGCGATCTCGGGTTTCACATATTGTAAGTCCTCAGTAGTTACACAGTTATTACCCATTTTAGAAAGTTTTAATCTTGGGTCTTTTAACTCCTTCTCATAGGTATTTAAATTTTCCATGGGTTTTTCTAAACGTAGACGTTTTGAAGGTGAAAGTACTTCTTCGTGACACCTTTTCTGCATATTAATGTTATAAAATATTTTTAATCAGCATTCCACTAACTGGTGTAATCTCGATAAAAGTCTACAGTAAACTGATTGTGTTTCCTGGAAACATTTACTTATCTAGATTAAAAGCAGTCACAATCATTTAAATTACATTTAGGTTAAAGATAAAATGTTTACTTATCTATAATAAATACAGTGACGGTTTAAGTTAAACATTTTCGTAACTATGTTAAATACTGTAATGTTAACTGTGGGATGGAAATTATCAAAACATGCAATGTCATTGTTTAAAAGGAGAGAAAAAATTAAACTTTCTTATCAATAAATAAGTTTAATACCTATTCAAATAAAAATAATCAATTTTTCTTAAAAAGAGATTTCATTTGACCAACAAGGGTTAACTTTAAAGACTACAATTAAAAAAATTGCCTACTCATAAATATATGTTTACTTTTTTTCTAGAAAATAAAACTTCAAAGATTGATTTCATAAATAAAAAAAATAAATAAATAGACATGTGAAATAAAAACAGATATGTGATATAAAAACAAATATTTATTAAATAAATGCATTTCTATGTTAATTTACAAATACATTGTCTAAATGGTTATTATAAAAGTCAATATTCATAGTTTCAAAAAATAAAGGAGTATAATTACATGAACATTTCTTGAATATGTTTTTTACGAATTCAGTCACGTTGAAATTTAGCAGTGCACTGTCGCTACACCAATTATACTTTCTACGCAAATTATAACTATCACACTCGTGTTTCACATTAATTGGTTCTCCGATTGAACATCGATAGCAATCAAACACGCGAGAAACGGATGACTTTAACTCGTCATCGAAACATGTTAAGAAATAGTTCAAAGTCTCTTCGATTGTGAGGTGGGTACATTTACATTTGTTTAAGTTTTCTAAAATCGAAACAGGAATAAGCTTAGTTAAAAGCGTCTCAATGAGACATTTGGTAATTTTAAAGCCATTTTTCACTAGTTTCAAATATTGATCTTTTGTAAGCAGTAAAAAATCCGACTTCAAACAAAACCCAAACTTTTTCGATTTGAATAATTTTTGCAGTATGCATGATTCCTTATTTACATAAGCGATTAGTAAGTCATTATTACATACGAATGTATCTTTTTCAAAAACAAAATTAAATTTATCCAATCTCGATTCAAATTTGTCGAATGTTGCACATGATAATGTAATGCCTTCATTTGTGGGGGTAAGTTCACGACCGTTCTTTTCAAATTCTTCGTATTTCTGTATGTGAACATAAAGCTCATAGTTCTTATTCATTTGTACTTCAACAATCATTTCCTCACCTAAATTCCAATGAGCAGGAGTAAAAACATCGAAAAACTTAAATATTTTACTAAACTGAGTGATGTCTGAAATTTCATATTTCGAACTGTTTCCCAAGGAAAGTTGATCAGACGGGTTAAGTTCTTTAGGTGAAAGATGAATTTTTCTATGTTTCATTAAGTCAGATCTATTATTAAATGTTTCAAAACAGTCGTCGCATTTACAGTGACTGGGTGACTGTATACTTTTCTTTTGATTTGGCTTGGAAGTATTATGAATTTTCCCATGCTTTAATAAATCACTCTTTTGTGAAAATACTTCGCCACATACATTACAATTATGAATCACAGGGGTCTTTGAATGGACCTTCATATGATTTAATAAATGATACTTTCTAGCAAATGTTTTTTCACAAATTATACACACAAGAGGTATTTTCTGCAGATGACATTTCATGTGAAACGTTAAGTTAACCTTTCGGGGAAAAGCTTTGTCGCAAGTAGAACACACAAAGGGTAACTTCTGTTTCTTTAATCCTGATGAGGTGGGTTTCACTTCACAATTCGAAACGGGTTCTTCTTTAGGCTGTATTAAAAATTCCATGTCATGGTCATTTAATCCCGGTGATGAGGGTTCACTCTTCACGTTAGACATATCATTAGCACTTAACAAAGCAGAATCCATGACTCGTTCCGTAATCACTTAAATGTAAACTAACTTAAAACGGAAAACACAACCTTTCACAGTGGTAACAGGAAACAATATAAACATATTAACTCGTTTCTTGGAAGTTCATAAAATGATAGAGGGCGCTTGTTTAAAAATAATAACATTTTATTGGTTTAAAAAGGTCACGTGATTATTTTATCATACTCTGTTATAAGTTCAATAGTCAGTTAATTCTTACACATTGATTCAGAAAAGGTTACATATCTGAAGTTCGTACAATTGTAAGTCAAAAATGCTTTTCTAAATAATATTTTACTGGTCGAATCACTTGTGTATCAGAAGTTCATATGTTTGTAAGTTAAAAATTCTTATTAATCTCGTATTTAGTGCTTTTATAAATAATATTTTACTGATCGAATCACTTACGTGTTATAAATCTAACTAGAAAAAGTGAATATTTCAAATAAGTCATGTTAGAAAAAACTAGATTCGATTATCTTTTTTTTAAATGTTGGTTGTATAAAGTCAATCGTTTATTATTTTTGAACAGTTGTTATTATTTTTTAAATAGTTTTTATTATTTTTTAACAGTTGTTATTATTATTTGAACATTTTTTATTATTTTTGATCATTTGTTTAGTTGTTATTATATTTTTGAACAGTTGTTGTTATTATTTTTTTAATACTTTTATTTTTTTTTTCCCTGTGCTTTTTTTCCAAACAGGCGAAAATTTCAAAATTTTAGTTTACAATTCTAAAATACACTTTTAATGAAAGCAGTCTGTTACAAGATAATCACAAAAAGTTAACATTATCTTTCAAAAATAAACCCTCATTTCACAATATAATTGAAACTGAACAGACAAAATTAAAAATCACGTTATTCCAAACACAAATATCCGTAATCTAACCACCATGATATCCAGATAAAGCTATCCTAAATTATCAAAGCATTAGTTCAGTTTGTCACGGCACGTCCAAGAAAATTTCGATAGAATAAAAATTTGACTGTGAGTTTCGAAGGAAAACCTATCCCCGAATCGAACTTGGTAGATTTATTTAATCTTTTGTTTTCTGTGAATAAAAGAAAACCGATCAAGGCACAGAACGAATTATTAGAAACATTAAACGAAATGAATGTCCCACGAAATTTTATTAAAAATAAATATTTGTCAACAAACATTAAACAAGATTCTGCATTAGATTTGTCAAAACCCGCTAAAAAACGAAAAGTGGGTTCACATGTATTGCATTGGGAAAATTATTAATAAAATTGAATTTGTTTTTTAAACTACGCCTCTTTCCTATGTTTTCTACACCAAACACAATAAAAAAAACAGTACTTACCCCTAAACATGTCTTCTTTTTTACCATTGCTTCCACTATACATTTTAAAATAAATATGTTAATGTTCAATCTAATCATATCGAAAAAGATAAATTTCCGGTTTCATTTAAATTCAATATAAAATAAACCTTAAACTTTTCACTTCCGGTACCGCGATACCTCTCTTTAAATACTCAAAATCTCGACATACAGGTATAGGTGATCAGTTAAACCTACCACAAATTATCAAGTCAAGAAGCTATTTTGCAGGTTCAAACCTCAGTGAAATCTTTTCAAGAAAACCTATTTTAAATATTCGTTATTGCATTCCCTTCTGATAGAGGGCGTCACCAAAAAAAAAATTGATCTCCGTTTCGCCTTCAAACTGAAAGTCCATTCTAAAATTAAAAAAAAAAAAAATTAAGCCCCCCCCTCAAAAATAAGCCCCCCTTCAAAAAAGTTAGCCGCCTCAAAAAAAAAAAAAAAAAATTAAGCCCCCCTCAAAAATAAGCCCCCCTCAAAAATAAGCCCCCCTCAAAAATAAGCGCCCCTTAAAAATAAGCCCCCCTCAAAAATAAGCCCCCCTTCCGCCGCCGCCGCCGTCGCCGCCACCGCCGCCACACCCACAATCGAACTCTCCTTTTCCCTCTACTTAGGTTAAAATCTATAAAGCCCTCCTCCCCCCCATAAGTAAATTCGGACTATGATATTGTTTGACAATAAATTAATATTGCTTAGAACTATTTCAAATATTTTTTTTTCCTTCAAAATTTATCTATAGGATCAATTCTCTGTCACGGCAATGCACAAGGGGCACTTTCCCACCGTCCACAGATTTAAGTGACCCAAATTTTTCTGACGTTCTAAATGAATTTTATTGTAAAACATCTTAATTTAATAAGAAATTAAAAAATTCTAGATTCATTACACAACTTATGTAAGCTAAAATTGTCAATAACATCATAAGTGTATTTATAATTTTTCTGCATATTAAAGTTTTAAGTTTTTCATAATACGCCCAAAATATTTTTTCTTCTTTGTTTTTATATATGTTTTTTAAATTTATATAATTTTTTTTTTAATTTTATGACTATCTTATCTATAGAATCGCACTTTCTTTGGGATACGTATGTTAAAGTTCATGCAACATTAGTTAATCATTCGTTAACATCATGAGTATCATATCATCATTCATATTTTTTCAAAAATTTATTTCGAATATATATATATATTAATTAATTTTCGAAAAAAAAATTGTAATCTATATTTTAACAGAAATCTACTTCTAGAAGCTTCAAATATGCAAATTCAAAATTACAGCTCATTCCGCCAAGACGCCAAGTAGTTTTGAGTTATACATAAAAACTACCCGCATTGCAATCCGTTTTACAATGATTACAAATAAATTTATTAATAGGCGTTCCAAATTTTAAATCTTCATAATTCCTAAACTACTTTACCGAATGACTTCCTATTTGGTAGCCTAAGGTAAAATTTACCAAAAAAGTCCAAATATGCTGTCAAAATTAGGTGTTCGTTTTGAAAATGTTTGATACAATTTCAGCATGAAGACGACTCATAAGCTTATTTTTAATACCAATTCCAGTCAAATGGCTACCTCCGTTTTTTTAAACAATTTGTTGATTAAAATGCATGAAGTGCTGCCTTTTATTTTATTTTATTTTGTGACCTACTGTACCTCTTCAGTCCTGCGTTGCCTGTATGGCAGACACTAAGCAACTCCATAAATTAAACTCTTTCTAGATTGGTCGAAATTACTTCTAGATCTTATCAATTAATAGTATATGTAAACATTTTTCCGCTAAAACATCTCTGAGGCTGTTTCACAGTCATTTGAAAATGGATTTTGTGTTTTCAAGTAAGTTTAGTCTCAGAACTTAGGAGAATATTGGACTACCGAGAAAAACAAGTTCATTGCATGACAGAAAATAAAACAAATTTGTCTTAAAAAAAGAAGCAAAATCATCACCTTTATTTAATTTCCCTGCGACAATTTCGGAGTTGGTAAGGGGCTGTAACCCATCAGACCCCTAATCTTTGGGTATGCTGTGGTGTCACTGTGCACCAATATGGGACTAATGAGAATAGCTAGTCTGTTGCAAGACCGAAAAATAACTATAAATTTATATCAAAAAGAAAAAACAAAATCAGCCTTTTTTTCATTTCACTGCGACCATTTCAGAGGGGGGAACGGGACTGTACCCCATACTTCCAACCTTTCTTTTTGGGTATACTGCGGTGTCACTGCGCAATAATATGGGACTAACAAGAATGGCTAGTTCGTTGTATGAAATAAACATAATTTCAAATTTATCTCAAACAGAAAAAAATAACCGGGGACCTAGATCCCTAATTTTCAGGGATTTGCTTAGTAACATGTATCATTATACAGTATGTCTACTAAAGTCCCTTGCCACCCTCTTAACTTTGGAACGGCTGCTGCTATATTCATAAAAGTGGTGTCTAGGTATAGTAAAAGTAGTTACGCGCTACACAATGAAACCGCCTACAGCGTCACCTGGTGGAATTCTGCGGAGTTAGCATTCCTATCTCGAAATGGAAAGAGATAGAGAAAAAAGTGATTTACAAAGTTGTAGAGTATCATCGATTTAGTACGAAAAGACACCTCGTGGACATTAATGCGTAGAATAGATCGGTTAAAACTCGCAATTTTTTTTTGTGATTTCCTACACTGTGACGGGACAAAACGATCTTAGAAAGAAAAAACAACCAGTTATGAAACAGCAGGTCTGTGCGACCCCTCCACAAACATTGCAGGATATTAAACGACGCTATTACGGATGCTTGTTTGTGCCAACGTGTCACCATCTATGCTCCAACGTGTGCAACGTGAAATTCAAACAAGCATCCGAATATGCATTGCAGCTGACGGTGAGAAGTTTGAAAATCTAAAATAAAGGTATATTATTATAACTAGTTGTTTTTTTCTTTCTAAGATCGTTTTGTCACGTCACAGTGTAGGAAATCGCGAAAAGACAAATGCGTGTTTTAACCATTCTATTTTTCGCATTAATGTCCACAATGTGTCTTTTCGTACAAAATCGATGATGCTGTACAACTTTGTAAATCACTTTTTTTTCTCTATCTCTTTCCCTTTTCGAGTTAGGAATGATAACTCCGAAGCATTTCACCAGGTGGCGCCGCAGGCGGTTTCATTGAGTATCGCATGGCTACTTTACTATACCTAGATACTACTTTTATGAATATAGCAGCAGCCGTTCCGAAGTTAAAAGGGTGGCAAGGGACTTTAGTGGGCATACTGTATATACACATGATAACAATTTTTCATTCTATTAATATTTTTACGTAAAGTGTATTGTTACGTAAAACTTTAAAAATTTATAACTTTTTAAGCTTAGTCTTATTTAAACTTAAATGTATAACTTTTTAAAACTCTATAAACATGAACTCTGTCACAAAACATTTGAGGCATCTATTCACTGATTTGTGAGTTAAATGCAAGACACCCAAACTATACCAGGACAGTACCTGGCCTCGGTTTGACTTAATCGATTCCACGCTGGGACCAATTTATCTTTGGTGGAACTCTTGCAAATTAACTTACGTGGAATTTCTCTTTTTCTAAAAGCATTCATTTGTGAAAAGATTCAATTATCTTGCGGTAATAAAATGTAATCTCTTAAAGTTCATATTGAATTGTTATTTATCTAATGATCGATAAATCTTAGTTAATATGTGATAGAAAAGTACGTTACTTGATATAATAACGTGAATAATTTTCAACAGTAATAATATCATAAAAGAAGAATTATTCATTATTATTAATTATGATTGTACTGAATTATGTAGATTTGTTGTACAAAGCTTTATAAGCGTGTGTCAGTAAATGAGTTTAATAATTTTTAAATATTAACTACAAACCATAAATAATCTGTGGACATCAAGCCGAAACAATATGTAACTGTACGTGTGTATGTTTGTGTGTGCAAAGATAAATATTTCAAGATGGAATTATCCATATATTTAAAAGGAAAGGCTTTTTTGTCAAATCCACATAAAATCGTGACCAATACGCATGAGTAAACTTAAAACTAGAACCTAACCTGTTTTAGAGCACACTCAAACGCGAAACGGTGGTCGAGTGTTATAAGGCGCGTTTCTTCTCTGTTCAGATTATCGTGTTGATTCGATCCCCGCTATGGACAGTATGATTTTTCTTACTTTATTGGCAATAAATCATTTTAATAATGCCATATTTAATTCAAGGGGGAAAGTTATATAATTTGTATATTTTTTTTATTAGTAAATTATTTATAATTAAGTAAAAATTAACACCCAAGAATATTTTGTTTTAATTACTGGCTTTTTTTCTTTTTTTGCCAAATCCACATAAAATCGTGCCCAATACGCATGCGTAAACTTAAATCTAGAACCTAACCAGTTTTAGAGCACACTCAAATGCGAAAACGGTGGCCGAGGGGTATAAAGCGCGTTTTTTCTCTGTTCCGGTTATCGTGTGGGTTCGATCCTTGCTATAGGCAGAATGATTTTTCTTATTTTATTTGAATTATTCTTCAAAAATGTCAAACTTTTTAAAACAGCTATGAATTTTATTTTTATGGTACTACCAAGTTGTTTGCCGTCAAGTTTTGACGGGTTCCATCTAGTACATAATGATTTTAGTTTCTTTTCCTCACTTCTACAGTTTTTGTATTATATTTTCTTATCCATATTATATACCAGGTGCTCCATAAGTTTATTAAAACTTTAAAAAGTCATTAAAAAAACAAATGATGCTTAAAAATTGCGGTTTGCAGGAATGGGATTAGAGGGAGATCGGAATATTTTTAATAGCAAAAAAAGTTATGGTTCACAAAATTACCGATAGATGGCGCATAATAGGGATCAGATGTGTGCAAATTAGGCTTTCAGTAAAAAACCCTTTTCTGCAAAGCAACTAACAAGCTTCATTATCCCAGTACATGAAACAGAGGGAGATCAGATTAAAGAATGGTCGGATTTTTTTTATAACAAAAAAATTAGGTTCAAAATTACCGATCGATTGCGCTGCATTAATAATATGAAGCAAATTTGCAAATCAGGCTATCAATAAAACTCCTTAATACACACAGATTCTTCATTCCATGCCAGCAGTATGCTGTCGTTACTAGATCAAGCACTGTTGGTTAAACTATTTTACAAGAACAGGGAATCAGCAACTGGCGCGTTGCCAAAATTCCGCACGGCACAGTGACTAAAGACAAGAAAAGGGCCCGTTTCATGTGCTGGAATACTGAAGCTTTTCAGACGCTTCGCAGAAATGGGTTTTTTACTATAAACCTAATTGGCATACATCTGCTTCATATTATGCATGCCAGCGCCATCTATTGGTAATTTTTTTAACCACAACTTTTTTGTTATTAAAAAAATCCTATCTTGCTCTAATCCCATTCCTGCAAACCGCAATGTTTTAGCATCATTTGTTTCTTTTTATTGATTTTTTAATGTTTTAACGAATTTATGGCACACCCGGTATCGGTCTTTCTCTCTTTGTTTGTAAGTGTGGTGTGTGTGCGTGTGAACGCGTTTTTCACTAATATTTCCGAAGCATTTGAGGTATATTTACTTGAAAACATTTAGTTTATATTACTTGATTACCCACCGTCATGGAATACATTCATAAAAAATAATGATGTGGTAACCTTTCATTAAGTGTAATTTACTATTAGTAATAATCTACAGTCATCGCTTCTCAAAAATAGTTTCATTCTCGATGTGAACACGTTTTTTTTATAATCTGAATAAACCATTGATAACATGCATGCCATCGCCATCTATCGGTAATTTTTTGAACCACAACTTTTTTTGCTGTTAAAAAAAATTCGATCTTCCTCTAATCCCATTCCTCCAAACCGCAATTTTTAGTATAATTTGTTTCTTTTTAATGAATTTTTAATGTTTTAACGAATTTGTGGCGCACCCGGCATCTGTCTTTCTCTCTTTGTTTGTAAGTGTGGTGTGTGTGCGTGTGAACGCGTTTTTCACTAATATTTCCGAAGCATTTGAGGTATATTTACTTGAAAACATTTAGTTTATATTACTTGATTACCCACCGTCATGGAATACATTCATAAAAAATAATGATGTGGTAACCTTTCATTAAGTGTAATTTACTATTAGTAATAATCTACAGTCATCGCTTCTCAAAAATAGTTTTATTCTCGATGTGAACACGTTTTTTTATAATCTGAATAAACCATTGATAACATGCATGCCAGCGCCATCTATCGGTAATTTTTTGAACCACAACTTTTTTTGCTGTTAAAAAAAATTCGATCTTCCTCTAATCCCATTCCTCCAAACCGCAATTTTTAGTATAATTTGTTTCTTTTTAATGAATTTTTAATGTTTTAACGAATTTATGGCACACCCGGCATCTGTCTTTCTCTCTTTGTTTGTAAGTGTGGTGTGTGTGCGTGTGAACGCGTTTTTCACTAATATTTCAGAAGCATTTGAGGTATATTTACTTGAAAACATTTAGTTTATATTACTTGATTACCCACCATCATGGAATGCATTCATAAAAAATAATGATGTGGTAACCTTTCATTAATTGTAATTTACTATTAGTAATAATCTACAGTCATCGCTTCTCAAAAATAGTTTCATTCTCGATGAGAACACGTTTATTTTTATAATCTGAATAAACCACTGATAACACAAATTACACGAACAAAGCATGAACAAAGAACAGCTTTACTAATTTGCAGAAGTTTGGAAAAAGACTATTGTAAGTAGCATTAGACGAAAGAGCTTTTACTATAATTAGTGGCCTTTAGACAAGCAGCCTGGGTTTTTATCTTGATACAATTTCGTAGATGGTGCCTAGCAAAGTGATAAACGCTCGAGATGGTTTTATCAGGAATCGCAGCTGAAAATTAATCACAAAATCGTCGTAATTTTACCACGCATGCACTTCTGAGAAGTACATTAAGCAGAGAAATTCGGCTGGTTAATTAAAAACAGAAAAGCTGAAGAAGTCTTATAATTTTCTCACTTTGAAAAATTAGTTGCCGAACATGAAATAATTTCATTCGTTTTCAATTCTGATAAAAGAATGTATGTGTGCGTGGAGGGGGAGGGGGCTTTTATCACATTTTAGTATTTAAATAAATAATAATGAGGGAAAACTTTTACTTTTAAGTATTATTTCTACGACTGGTTAAATTATGATGTTTTACTAGCTTTAATTCAGGGAGCTAAATGGAACCTGAAAAAATGGTAAAAAGAATCCAAATTAATTAATTAACTTGGAAAAATTCATTGCTAGATTATTTTTTTCTAATCGCCAATCATAATTCCTTAATCGTCAAAGTTGGCCAGATTGTAAATTTACCTTTCTCTAATTTAAAAAAGTGAATTAAAAAATGTAACACTCAAAATATTATTATAAAAAGTTGGAAATTGTACGTCAAACGTCAGAAATGAGGTGCGTTCGTACTATAACTAGTTTTATAAATATTCTGATGTTGTTGCAATAGCTGTTGCACTCTTATGCAAAAAATGCATGAATACAAAATTTAATTTATGTGCAGATTTTCATATTGTTGATATCAATTTCATTTTATGAACACTCTAAATAAGAAAGAGTGACTATTCACTCTGGAAGAGTGGATATTCACTCTATCGCAGAGTCAAAATTTGCCCAACCTCTTTAGAGTGACTATTCACTCTAGGCAAAAGTGAAATTGTTCACTCTCTGAAAGAGTGAATACTCACTCCCGAGAAGTGAATATTCACTCTAAACTGGGGTGGATACTCACTCTTTCAGAGGAGTGACTATCCACTCTTGCAAAAAGAGTGGGTTTTTTCAACCTGATAGGAGTGAATAGTCACTCTTTCATAGGAGTGGCTACCCACTCTTTCATAGGAGTGATTATCCACTCTTGCAAAAGGAGTGGATGTCTCACTCTTGAAAGGAGTGAATAGCCACTCTTCCATAGGAGTGAATGTTCACTTTTTATGGAGTGAATTATTTTTTTTTTTTGTTTCTTTTATGGGCATTTTAAAAGAATCATATATTTTAGAGCATGCAATGAAAATAGACACAAGCATGGTAAAGATTGGAATAAAATACTTTATTGGCAATATTTATGTAATTCATAGTTTGTAATGGTAATTGAACTCTTAAGGAAAAATTCAATTAGAGTTACATAATGAATTAAATTAGATTACTGACAGAAATAAACTAAAATATTTTATTCCAAGCTTATCACTATTGTGTTTGCTTTCATTGCATGCCTTATAAAGATATAGTTTTAAAATGCCCATAAGGGCAAGTAATTAACCAAAATCTTAATCAGTTATTATTTCTTTCGTTTTCAAATACCCATTAAGTTGTATTTAGTATTTTAATAATTCCTGTAATGTACGTTATTTTTTTTTCATGTGTAATTCAAATTTTAAATCTTTAGATCTCAGTATTAATTGCTAATGAATTTAAATCTAATCAAACATTATTGTTGTTTACTGTATTTTAAGTTTTTTTTAAAGTTTTATTAATAACTATTTAATAGATGGATATTCTATGATTAACAATGTGTGATTTCACTTTAATTTTTGTTTTAAATATAAACTATCTTTTGATTGTACTTTTCAGTAAATTAGCATTATTTTGCAAAGTCCTATTATTCTAAAATCATACATATTATTTCTGTTGTCAACATCCCTTTTTCTATGAATTTACATAACACACAATAACACAGGTATCCTCCTTCGAAAGGTTTTTGAAGCAGCTTCTGACATAGTACTACCTCCACATTTCGTTAAAATATGGTTTTTGATTAAATATTGCTATTAATTAAAAATTAAATCAACATTGTTTTTATAAATGAAATGCAAGATTTTCCCTCAAATTAGTGTTGCCACAAAAATAAAATAACCGCATTATATAGTGCTGAACAATGATTAAAAAAAAATAAATAGTACAAAAAAAGATAAAATATCAATTCTCCACATAGGTTTATTTTATATTTATGGTTAAAAAGCAAAATTGATATTGAAATGTTTAAAAGAAAAAAAAAGACACCATCGATCAGTCGAAGCAGTGGTATTTCACATGTATAATAAAAGGTATGCTTTGTAATCCCAGCTAGAAAAGTGCACAAAATCTGAGCGTATTTGGCACCTCTGCTTGTATATAAAAAGTGCAAACTGAATTGTGGACAAGTGCATAATCAGAAGAGTCAAATATGCTCAGATTTTGTGCACTTTTTATTTTACACATTTTTTGCATACCAAATAATCCCTAAATTGTGCATTTTTTATGCATAATCAGAACCTCTGATTATGCATAAAAATGCACAATTTAGGAATTTTTGGGTATGCAAAAAATGTGTAAAATAAAAAGTGCACAAAATATAAGCGTATTTTGCACACCGAATATTTTAAGCATACAGTTAAATCAAGATTCAGCTTACTATGAAATTTACTGTTATCACTATAGAAACCCACTTTTGGAAAGATGCATAATTATAAATAAGACTATGAACAATAATTTTATCAGACTGCCAACATGGGGAAAAAGAAAATAAGCTTAAATTTAAATATGTAAATTTTATAATTAAAAATAACATAAATTTTATAATTGAAAATAACATTGAATACAGTAAAAAACAAAACAAAAAACATGTCCAATATTATTAAAACCCAATAAGAGAAAATTATTACACTTACTTGAAAAGAGCTGCACTAAATTATAGTTGTTGGTTGAAAATGTTTTAACTAATGTATTTGCACTTAGAAAAGGTATTAAAAAAAAAAAATTACTTATTTTTGTTTATTTACACACATGCAATCAGCTTTTTCTCATCATTTCACCAATGCAGTCATTGCACATTTTGACTGTTGCAACTGGATGCAATCATTCTACTGACTGCAGAGGGCTTTGATAGACGACCCTAAAATCTAGCTGCTGTTGGGAAAAAGTGAAAGAAAACACGGCACACACACACAAAAAAAAATGACCATTGCGGTACAGCCGCTGCGTTTATTTGAAATTACAACATAAATAATCAACTAATGGTACTTGTTTATTTGTTTGAATTCCTTACAGTTAACATTTAGTTGTAAAAACAACAGTCGTTGCATACTTATAGTGCAAATACCCCAATACTGTCAAAAATTTTACAAATTAAACCATAAGGGACATCTAAATCTACCAGAAACAGTTCGCATAACCTTTAAAACACAGATAATAGGATTCCTTCCACCATGTCAGTAATCTTCAAAATGTTCAGTAGATACTTTCTCTTTGGCATGGGCTGATGTATCTTTGGATGATTTCCATTAATAAAATCAAAGCTGTATCCAGTTTGTTTCCTGTGAAAAAAAAAATTAAATTTTAAACCAGGCAGAAATATACAAACTGAACTACATTAAAGCCATTACATAAATATAAGAATTCAATATTGAATTTCATTAAGTAGTTTCCTTTTCTACTGGCAAAAAAAACAAAATGTTAGTTAAAATTGATCTACTTATTGGTGGTTGTAATGTAGGATAAACCAGCAAATGTAGATCATATAAAAAAAAATTCCAAATCTCAATTACTTAAAAAAAAAAAAAAAAAAAAAAAAAAAAAAAAAAAAAAAGAGTTATCTATTTTATTTATTTATTTATTTATTTATTTTTGGGGGGGGGAGGGGTTATTGTCAGAAGAAAAATAAGAACTTATTTAGGAAGCTCAACTTTTTTTTAAGCAAGTTGTGAATCTTTAAACAAAGAATTTAATTTCAATGAATTTTTAAATAAAGCTCAATTTTATGTATTTTTAAAATGAAAGTTTGAAAAACTGAACATTGTTGTCCAGGCAATTTTAATTTATAGACGAACCTCGGTGGGCAAAGAAGTTTGTAAGTTAAACGGATAATATTAAATATTTTTTGAAACACTACAAAAGATTAAAAATCGTTAATAAAAATATCCCATTTTTGATCAAACTAACATATTTTTAAAGGTTAAAAGAAAGATTAAACAAAAATGTTTTAATTATTACACCATAAACGACTATATACATGGATCAGTAGAGATCACTATAAAAGCTACTAGTAATTGAAGCATGTTACAAATAGACAACATTACACACTAGTTGATGTCCATAGGTGTAAAAACTAGGCGCCAATTGGCAGATTCTCAGCAATTAATTTTATTACACTATCGAACCCATTATTCGGAATTAAAAAAAAAAAAAATTCATTCAAAAATTTTCTGATTTTATAAAATTTTACTAAGACTTGGCAGATAAATTGAATTTTTTTTTTTTTTTTAATCTTTGTTTCAATGTGTTAACCACTAAAATAATGTTACTTCAGTGGCGTAGGCAGGAGACCACGGAGCCCTTCCCCCACAGATTTATTCAGAGATGTTCATAGAGGGAGACACAAGGTATGGACATGTAAGTTTTCTGCAAATTATTAACTTTTCACAGAATTCTTCATAATCAATTCTTTAATCGTTCATTGAAAAAAAAAAAAAAAAAAAAAAAAAAAGAATTTAATCAAACAGTGGCAGGGATTTTTTTTTTTTTTTTTTTTTTATCTAGAATTTCGTCCAAAAGATGTAGAAAATAAAAACAGTTTGCCGAACAACCATGGAAATAAATAGCAAATTTTGTCAAGAGATCACGTAAAAAGTCACAAATTTCATCAATTTGATGTGGGGGAAAAAAAAAATCAAATCAAGAATTTTTTAAAAACAAGTGCAGAAAAAAACCCATGAATTTCATCAATCAGTTGCGGATGAAATCTATAATCCCGCCATTCGGCTGCGGGGAAAACAAAAAAAAAAAAAAAAAAAAAAAAAAAAAAAGAATTTCGTTGAACAATTGCTGGAAATAATTGCAAATTTTGTGAAACATAAGAAAGTAATCACAATTCTCATTCAAAGGTCACAGAAAAAAAAAAAAAAAAAAAAATTGACGAACGATCAAGGAAAATATCACAAAATTTGCCATGTCGCATAAAAAAAAAAAAAAATGAAATTCAGTGGGAAGGGGGATAATAAATATTATTTAAAACAAATTTTTTCAGCAAAGAAAGAAAAATCAAAATCTGTACATTACTAAAATAAAAGGAAATTAAGCCATATTTGTAATGTTACTTTGCATTTCATTTGAAATAAAATATTACTTTTGATATTAAAATGGATTATAATATTTTTCTCTATTCTAAAAAAAGTAACCGGTGCTCTTTCGACTTATACTAAATAAAGTATTACATATAAAAACATGAAATTGGTAACTTTATAGAGATATGTATGACACACTGAAACGGACAGCTTTTAATTCTAAGAATTATTTTAAGCACTGTTTAATGTCGAAATTGGTCAATTTATTTCAGTTATATTATAAGCTTTATAGGATCAAAAACTATAAATAGGAACTTAACCCTTTTTGCAGGCACATATTTGACTAGATTATAGTACAGCCGTACCGAGTCAGGGGTGGATGCAGGTTTTAGGTAGATTTCATAAGAAATACTACCTATTATATTCTCACGTAAGTTGGAAATTTTGAAAATTTTTTGCAGATCTACGCCGATTATGACTCCCAGAACCCAAAACCACCCCCAGTTCAAAACTTTATATATCTATCTATCTATGTCACTTTTTTCTAAACACGATAACTGGAAAAATTCTGCATAAATCTCTTCCAAACTGATACATAAAATCAAGGGGCATAAAATCTCGGTCAAGTTCTTTAATGGGCAAAATCGAACCAAGGGGGGGAGGGCGGGGGCTTTTTGTGAAAACAGAAAACCCCCCATAATATCTTAATATTAATTATTATACGTATCTAATCTGTTTAAAGTTATTAATACTTCTAGGAGAAGGTCCGAAAATTTATGTATGACAGATTTTTGATATAATTAAAAATGGCTCCAAGGGGGAAAAAGGGGGGATTTTAGGAGAAAAAAAATCATAGCTTCGTCAATTCACAAGATATCAAATCCGCGTAAATTTATTATTAATCCTCTTAATATTATCTAAAACTTTTATATTGATAAGTTTTTTATAGGACCAACCGTTATAGCAAAAAAAAAAAAAAAAAAAAAAAAAAAAACCCTGCCGGCTCCGCCTGCAAATAAGTTATTTTTCGAAGTAAGCGGTTCCAGCTCCCGCATCTTTTCGAAACTGATACATAAAATCAAGGAGCATAAAATCTCGGTCAAGTTCGTTAATGGGCAAAATCGAACCAGGGGGGGGGGGGGCTTTTTGTGAAAACAGAAAAAACCCCATAATTTCTTAATTATGATACGTATCGAATCCGTTTGAAGTTATTATTACTTCTAGGAGAAGGGCCGAAAATGTATGTATGACATATTTTTGATATAATTAAAAATTGCCTTAAGAGGGGGGGGGGGGGGGTTAGAAGAAAAAAATTCAAACTTCGTCAATTCTCAAGATTTCAAACCGCTTAAATTTATTATAAATCCTCATAATATTATCTAAAACTTTTGTATTGACAAGTTTTTTATAGGACCAACCGTTATACAAAAAAAAAAAATATCCTTGCCGGCTCTGCCTGCAAACAAGTTAGGTTTCGAAGTAGGCGGTTCCAAGTGCCGCATCATCGTAAAAAAGGTCATTTCTTCCGCAGTTCCCGACAAACAGGCGCCCCACGGTCTGCGTCTTCGAAATCTACCTGTGCCTGTAGGCTGAGCCGTCAGGGATTTTTTTTTGGGAGGGGCCCCATTTTGCGAAATGTAAAGGTTATTTTTGTGAAATTTATTATATTTTTGTGAAAAATAACATTTTTTAACGAAAGTTTAAATCCAGTTACTCAAATTTGAACCAAGCTTTCATCAACAAAAACTTTTAAATTCTTTTGCTGAAGTTTTCGTCTGTGGCGAACTTGTTTGTTTACAAATTACACATTTTAAAAGTCACAAAATAATAATTAATAAATAGTAAGTTTTTATGGAATAGAATTTGTAAAAGGGCCAATTTTATCAAAACGAATTTTGTGAAGGGGCCTGTTTTATCATAAAGATTTTTGTGAAGTGGCCCTAAATAGCCCCAAATTTTGCCTGGATCAACCCTTGCGAGTACTCGGTACTTGTCAAAATTTCAGCGAGTACTCTGCCAATACCAAGTAGTTGCAAGAATCTTGCTTTTTAAGCATATTTGAAGACAAATGAATTTAAAACTGATCTACAAAATGTTACTTGAATCTAAATGTATAATATATGCAATAATTTGTAAAAACTATTTACTCTGTACATAAAAATTTATCTATAAATTATAGAAAAAGATAAGAAAAAAAAACCATGTAAAATTATATTTAAGAGAAAAGTATTTTTAAAATCTGTAGGAAAAGACTAATTTTGGATAAAAAAAAAAGTATGTAGAAACAAAAAATACAATAAATACTATTAAAAAATAATAATTATTAAATTTGTTGTATTGCAAATTATAGTGCAAAAACACTAATCATTCTATATTTTCAAGAGATAGGACATTTATTTTTATTATTGTAAATTTGACTAATGATGGGTTAAAGAATCAGTTTTAGTATCATATTTGATTGATTGAACTTTATATATATATTTTTTAAATAATACTACTGCTGTATTTATTTTTTTTATTTACTAAAATTGTCTTTAAAAAGGTGCAAAAAAATTTCAAAAATTGAAGCTAATTTAAAAAACATGATTAGATTATATGTTCAAGATGTATGTTTATGAATATATAAAAACACACATACACATGGAAGTGTTACCAATAAATGCACTGCATTTTCCCATCAGCAATTCTTTCTTACACACAATTACTCGGTACACAGAAAAGCACTACTCTGTACACCATTAGATTGTAGTGTGCTAAATCCAATAATTTTTTTATTCGACTAATTTTGTAGAATTTGTATTCAAAATTTCATTAGCTGAATAAAGATTTAAGTCATAGTTTGAAATGGCCAATTTTTTTTTTTCCCACTTATTGTTGTCAGATTTTAAAAAGCCCAAATAAAATTTACAAATACTTTTCAATAAAAAAATATGGGTACTTTTCTTTCAGTTAGCCTGATGCCAGTGATATATACGCACACACATGCACGCACATATGTATGCAGGGCTTGAAATTCAATTTTTCCAAGGAGGGGAGTCTCCCTACCAACATTTTAAAATGGAGGGGAGTTGTAATATTTGGGAGGGAGAAAAAAAAAATCTTTAAACCCCACTATTATTTTACGTATTTTTACCCCACTATTTTTTTTCTTTTCCCTCTTTTCGGTCGCAGGAAAAAATCTTTAAATACGTCTATTTGTCGTTGGAAAAAATTGTGAATTTAGTCAATTGGTTGAGGTATAAGATAATGAAATTAATCTTACAAGCATGAACAGAAATAGAGAAGGATTTCTAACGAAATAGTGTTAATATTGATTTCCGACTTTGGGACTTCATGGCAGCCAGTGTACAACTGTGCTAAGGTAACGCCACCTACAAACAACAATACAGATAAATACCATAGAATAAATCTATTATACCTACCAGACGATTTGAAGAGGTAGATGAACTAATACAACTGTTCTACACAGACATTGTATTTGAAACATTTTTCGAGAAACAATTTTCTTCTTCGAAAGGCTATTTTATTAGAATTCCTTATCTATGTCTATGTTCATAGAAAAAAAAAAAAATCTGTAAATTTGTCGATCAGTCGTGGGAAAAAATGGCGAAGTTTGCTAATCGGTCGCAAGAAAATAACACAAAATTAGTCAGTCGAGAAAAAAAATCTTTAAATTTTTCAGTAAGGCGCGAGGAAAAAAAAAAGTGAATATCACCAATCTGTCACCAGAAGAAACAGAATAATTCACCAATCGGTTACGGAAAAATTCGCAAAGTTCGTTAGTCAGTCAAAGAAAAAAATGTGAAATTCGTTGATTGCTCATCAGAAAATATTGTGAAAATCCTCAATCAGTCGTGGGAAAATATTGTGAAATTAATCAGTCGGTCGTGGGGAAAAATCGTGAAATTCATCAGTCTAACGCAGAGAAGAAAATTTAAATTTTTCAGTCAGACACAGGTTTAAAAAAAAAAAAAAAAAAAAAACACGAACTTTGTCAATCTGTCGAATAAAAAAAAAAAAATAGAAATTACGCAAATTTCGTCGATCGATGATTTTTGTAGAACAATCACGGAAAAAACACAAATTTTGCCGATCAATCGTGGAAAAAATTCAAAATTCGTCGATCGATCGCGAAAAAAAAAAAAAGAAAAGTTCGTAGACCGATTGTGAAAATAAAATGCAAAGTTCGCCGATCTGTCTCCAAAACAACGCAAAATTCGTTGATCTGTCGCCAAAAAAAAAAAAAAAAAAAGGCAAAGTTCGTCAATCTGTCGCGGAAAACACGAAAAGTTCGTTGATCTGTCGCGGAAAACACGCAAAGTTCGTTGATCTGTCGCGGAAAACACGCAAAGTTCGTTGATCTGTCGCGGTAAACACGCAAAGTTCGTCAATCAGTCGCGGAAAAAACGCAAAGTTCATTGATCGGTTGCGGGGAAAAAAAAAAAATCACGAAATTTATCGTTCGGTTGCAGGTAAATTAAATAAAGCAAAATTCTCCGGAAAATGGTGAAATTTTTTGGGCGGGATTTCAAAATTTTCGGCGCAAATCCCGCAATCCCACTCTAAAATTCAATCCCTGTGTATGTATATATCACTGGCGCCCGGCTAACCGAAAAGTATCAAAATATGTTTATGTGTGAATATTTAAATTGAAAGATAACTTTAAAATAATTAAGCTATTACTTACGAAAAGCACTAAAAATCCTTTTCAGAAAAAGTGCCCATTTCGTTCAGTTGAAGTGCCCTGTTTTAAAAGGAGCACCATACTTCCATCTGCAAGCTACTCCCTGAAAGAAAGGCAATAAAAGAAAATCAATATAACCCAATAAAGAATAGTTTATAAATGATTTCACTCGGGGCATATAAAATTAAATTGTTTTCGGAGGCTGAATTTCTAGCTTCTGCTGTTAACATTTTTTTAAGTGAAGCTTATTTTATTACATTAATTGTGCAATACTTTTATAATTAAGATGTTAATAGTAATTTAAATTTATTTTATAAGCTTTTAATTCAAGTTTTCTAGATTTTATTTTAAAAATTACCGATTGCATATTGTTATGTATCAACAACTACACATGCTAAGATGAAAATCTGTATAAAGCAGAAGTTTTCCTGTACTTTTCGATTCTGGTTCACAGGTTTTATTGAATAAATATTTGACAAAGCTGATTACATTGTTTGCAATATTACGTAATTTATGATCACATACTTTTAATTTAAAAATAAGCCGGCTATTAAAAAACTTTTTAGAATTCTCTTTGTAAATTTATTTTGAGAAGGAGGAAGGGGGCAAAGCAACTGACACAATCCTTTCCCTCCCTGGTGAAAAAAAAAAAAGCTAGTTTTAGCTTTCCACGAGGTTTAAGGGGTGGGACCTACCTCCCCTCCATCAACAAATTATAACAAACAAAATCAAAGCATATTTTTGTATTTTTAAATATTTTTTTAGTTTCATTTTCAATTGTTTTTGTATGTTAATAAGTTTAAAAACTAGTTTCGTAAATTGATTGCAATTCTAAAACAGTTCAGAAAATGCTCTGTTTATTATAATCTAAATAATGCTGCTTATTATAATCTAAATAATGTTGTTTATTATAATCTAAATAAAGTAAAGTATTTTACTTTAAATTAACAAGAATTTAGATTGCAAAAAAGTGGCCATTAAACTAAAAAAGTGTACCGGTTTCTGTTTACTAACTAGAAAATTCACTGTTTGGCTAAGAATAATCATTCTCACTGCCACATAATTTTTTGTTTATGTACATATTTTCTCATGAAATTGGCATATTATGTTCCATGTGTTACCTTTTTAGTATTCTCGCACTATAAAACTTTATACAACTTGGTAAAAAGTACTGTAATAGGATAGATGTGCCAGTAATGGACCAACTTCAACATTTTTGGTTTATAAAAAAATAACCAATAAAATTTCAGCTTTTTAACACTTTCCAACCTAGTTGAAAAGTGTTTATGACTTCGGTTTGTCTGGCCGTCTGCCGTCTGGCCGTCTGGCCGTCTGCCGTCTGGCCGTCTGGCCGTCTGCCGTCTGCCCGTGCTCTAACTCCCGTAAATATGCTCGGATTGCCCTGCAAATTTTATATGTTATAATCGTTATCTATAGCATGTTCCCTATTTCAACGGAAGTGTGTAGCACTTATAGTTTTTTTACAGGGACACTCAAAAGAATTCCGTTACATTGCGGTCTATGGGGAAAAATCATTTGCGGTTTATTTAAATAATGTTTCAATACTTTAAACGCATTGAAATTTATATATATCACTAAGGTGCATTAGAAGAAGCTTAATATGGAATAGGGTGTGCATAGCACTTATACTTACTTTACAGGGACAGTCAAAAGAATTCCGTTACATTACGTCTATGGAGAAAAATCGTCTGCGGTTTATTTAAATAATGTTTCACTATTTTAAACGCATTGAAATTTATATAAGGTTCATTACAAGAGACTTACTACAGAATAGTGTGTGTATAGCAGTCATCGTTCATTTACAGGGACACACAAAAGAATTCTCTACTGTATGTTAACAATAATTCCTGGAAGTGCGTTTTAAGTTACTGAATGCGATTTTAATTTTAAATCGCTTTTTGTATATTACGTGGTGTGTATAAATTCTGTAGATCCTATACAGGGAAGTACAAAAGTTCGGGAACACATTTCCGTATTATTTAACTCCAGACGGAGAATTTTAAACTGTGCTACGTGTTTCCTAACTGAACTAAAATTTAGCATCCTATGTAGTATATATACAAATCTATAGATCCTATACAGGGCTGAATAAAGTATTCGGATTACTTAGATGTTATCTTTTAGCTTATAAAAGAGTATGATTCATAAAATTATTTTGGAAGCGTTGGAAAGTGTTACATAATCTATGCTTGACGCATGATTTTTCGTTCTTGTTTATTTTATTAATATGCTTTCTTTAAATTCTAGTTTTAAATACAATCATAATATCAATTATCTATTACTTTTTGTGGGGTGTCCATTACTGGAATTTAGGGTGTTTTGATTTATTTTTGTTATTTACAATTAAATTTCGATTCACATTAAGAAATGCGACTATGAGCATGGTTGAGTATTGTTGGTAGATTAATATAATATTAAAAAATGTGGAATATAACAATTATAACTATTAATTAAAAATTTTTTAAAGAAATTCTTTAAGGGTGTTCATTATTGGCACATCTACCCTATAATAAGATTTTAGTCATACTTACTTATACATATAATTCATTGGATTCTTAAAAGCTTTTTCCTTTTTTGCCAGGATAAAAAAAAAAAAAAAAAAAAAAAAAAAAAAAAAAAAAAACTTTTCGGTTAGTCGGGCACCAGTGATATACGTACATATATAAATATACATGTATATTCATACATACATATATATTCATATATATATACACATGGATATAGGGTAGATGTGCCAGTAATGGGCCACCTTCAACATTTTTGGTTTATGAAAACATAACCAATAAAAATTCAGCTTTTTTTATTTCATTAATATGCTTTCTTTAAATTCTAGTTTTAAATACAATCATAATATCAATTATCTATTACTTTTTGTGGGGTGTCCATTACTGGAATTTAGGGTGTTTTGATTTATTTCTGTTATTTACAATTAACATTTCGATTCACATTGGGAAATGTGACTATGAGCATGGTTAAATATTGTTGGTAGATTAATATATTAAAAAATGTGGAATATAACAATTATAACTATTAATTAAAAATAATTTTTAAAGAAATTCCTTAAGGGTGTCCATTACTGGCACATCTACCCTATATCACTGGTGCCCGGCTAACCGAAAATTACAAAAACATGTCAGTAACACAGCGGACATACAGTAACTGAGTGGACATATGTTCAACACCAAGAATGTAACAATCTTAGAAATGTGTTTATATATTAATTAAGCAAAGGTACACCAAATTGATAGAATATTCTATTTTTTATTTTGAAACTAGGGCTTTAACTCCTTAACAATGTAGGAAGATTCAGAAATAGGATTAGTTAAAAGTCAAAATTAAGCACTTTTATGCACCTTTTATATGAACCAACACATGCTTTCACTAAGTTGCTGAATATAACATATAGATTAAATATTTTGATAAATCTCTACAAATATATAAGTACATAGTAAGTAAAATAAATTAAATAATTGAATGTTTACATGCCATAGTTTATGTATTATGAGCAGATATGTATCGTTATCTGGTATAAATATTTAAAAATAAAGTTTCCAGTGAGAGAAAAGTATTGATTTTGTTGGTGTAAAGGGGCAAAATATACCAGAGTAAATTTAAATATGGTAATTTAGATTTGAAGTAAAAAATCAGTTGAGATTTTTACAGATTTTTCATTTTTTAATTTCTGGATTTTAATTACAGTATAGGACCTATTATCCGGAATTCCAAAATCCAGAAAAAAAAAAGTTAAAGTTTTCTAAATTTGTAAATTTTTACTAAAATTTTGAAGATTTCTGAAAAATAAGTTTATTGTTTTAATGTATTAATCTCTAAAATAAAGTTACTTCAGTGGCATAGGCGGGAGGAACGCAGACGCAGAGTCCTCCCCCTCCCCCCCCCCCTTCTCCCGAAATTAGAAAAATAATTTTTCTGACAAATGCTACTTTAAAATTTATATATTTGTTTTTAAAAAATCATCAGAAATTTCACACCTACCTCTATCCAGTAACACATGGGACAAAATTAAATTAAAATCACCTGTATATTTATATTTTTATAGAAACAATGCAAAGCCATGTGGAATATTTTCTTTTAACTGAGACTTATAATTTAAACCCTGATAAATAAATAAATTAATTATTAATATAAATCTAGTTACATAGAGGACAGATGAAAAACAATCGGACTTTCAAAAATAACTTTTGCTCACATATATTTCAAAATTTAACATATGAAAAAATGGCTACATCGGATGTTATGTTAACCACGTCGGTTAGTACTTACAATGTTTATTATACAAAATTACTACATAAAAGTCAATAACTTACCTTTTCTGTAAACAATGTGCTGATGTAAGTTGTCCTTGTACTTTCTCGTCCAGATTTATGTAATTGTTGAAGTCGTGTACGTGTTTCTGTCATTAAAATAAATTTATATGGATCATTCGAGACGACAGACTTGTAGCTATAGGTCTCAAATCCCTCCCTTGAAAGTTCAAAGATGATGTAAGTTGAAAGTTGGATGGAAAGAGAAGAAAAATTCCAATACAACTTTGTGTTTTTGCCGCGCAAACATGCTTGTTGTTGCTTTTATACTCTCGAAAACAGAGGCAGAGAGACACAGGCTACGTCACTAATGTATCCTCGACACCTGTACGGGTTCTGCTTGCGTGTCACGGCAACAGATGTTCGAAATATCAGTCCTCAAAAGCGACTAATTATCGCATATCGCGACAACAAAAGTATAATAAATTATTTGCTTTATATAATTTAAATCATTTTGACTGTTTTTGGGTCATCTCTGGGAGATTTCACAGGGGTAAAATTATAAAATTTCGAATCTTAAAAATTTTAAATAAAATTTTAAACTTTCAAAATATTTAATTTTTTTTTTAATTTACCAAGATGAAAATTTTTTAGACATTCCACCTATAAATTTTGTAATTTTCGAAAAAACTTTGAAATTTTACTTGAAATTTTGAAATTTTTTTTGGAAAAAATTACATTTTAAAAAAATTCTACAGTAAAAAAATAAGTGTCTTAAAACCATATAAATTACTGTTTTTGGGTCATCTTTGGAAGATTTCACATGGGTAAAATTATAAAATTTCAAATCTTAAAAATTTTAAATAAAATATTTTTTTTTTTTTTTTTTTAATTTACCAAGATGAAAAATTTGAGATATTCCACCTATAAGTTTTGTAATTTTTGAAAAAACTTTGAAATTTTACTTGAAATTTTGAATTTTTTTTAAAATTACATTTTTAAAAAATTGTACAGTAAAAAAAAAAAGTGTCTTAAAACCATATATTTCTTCATAATATTCTTCATAATAATCTTCATTCTCCATTTCGATTTTGCTCATTAACGAACTTGACCGAGATTTTATGTCCCTTGATGGAAGAGATTTGTGCAGAATTATTGAAGTTATCGTGTTCATAAAAAAATGATATAGCTATATAGACAGATAGATAGATAGATAAAGTTTTGAACTGGGGGGTGGTTTGGGGTTCTAGGGGTTATAATCGGCGTAGATCTGCAAAAATTTTCAGAAATTCCAACATAGGGGATAATGTAATAGGTAATATTTCTTACGAAATCTACCTAAAAAGAAAAAGAAAAAAAATGATAATTTCGTTTCTCTCAATAAATAAATATGGACAAAATTATATAATGCCAGGCTTTCACTCTTCAACGGAGTGAAATATTTCACTCTTGTCAAAGGAGTGAGATAGTCACTCTCGACAACGGAGTGACATATCTCACTCCTTTCTAGGGAGTGGAAAATTCCACTCTTTAAGGAGTGTATTTTTATAAAATTCACTCCAAAAAGAGTGAAAATGCCTCTCACTCTTCCAAAGAGTCAACTTCTCACTCCTCCCAATTTTAGAGTGAAGTTAAGTTTCATTACACTTTTGCAAACAATTAATTACAATTCTGTTACATTAAAATTATACTATGTGCAAATATCCAATACGAGACGTAATGTAAAAAAAAAAAATCATCATTATTATTCCAGTGAAATGAATTATATCGTCTATTATTAAGATATGATTAATTTCCATAATAAAATAAGTGCATTTTAAGTTGGCAACATTTTATCTTTTGTTCATTTTTACTGAAAATTCCAATGGGAAACTTAAGCCTAGCTTTGAAGATTTCAGAACTTGAAATCCATATTTAGACTCTTTTTCCATTTAATATCTATTTTTCTGTAAACTGTCGGTATAGATTAATTGATTGCTATAATTAAACAATTTTAGTATACAAATTCGGTTTTTTAATTCATCAATACGGAAATAATATGATTCCAACTTAAATAGGACGTAATCATCATGGCAACCTAGAATCATTACCTACCATGGGATATCATGGAATTAATTACGTATGATATGATTTAATAGAATGAATAAAACTTTTATTAATATCTTTTTTACGTTTTTATTCGATTTTCATAAAATTTGATATTACTCGAGAAAATTCTGCAATGATTACATATAAGGTATAGCTAGGATAGTCTGCGCACAATTCAAAAGAATTGCAATAAAAAATCTAAATATTAATTTTTTGCTAAACTATCCATGAATAATTTTTACTTCATTTGTTTTTTATGCATTTCCATTGCTATTTTGTTGTTATGTTGCAATTTAATAAAACAGTTGTAATAAAACCAAGAAAGTTATTTTGCGCAATCTCTCCTTACAGGGTTTGTGTGATTGCGCACATGGGTAGGAGAGATTGTTACTAATAATAACTACAAATAAATTGTTAACAATAATAATTACACTTAAATGACATTGCTGTAAGGTTTTTCTGAACAAATTTTATTGTATTGGAAGTGAATATTTCAACCTAATGCCTAAAGAATCAGAAACAGGAAATAATTTTAAAAACGATTAAAAAATTTTAATTAAAGGGAAAAAATTAAAGAATCAGAAAAAACAAGTCCAGATAAGATTACAAAATAAAATTATGTAACTGAATAACACGTTTAACTTAAAATTAGTCCATTTTCATTTTTCATTTTTTTATGCAAATTTACCAATAAGCTGCGTAATCTCTCCTAGCATGAAAACTAATGGGATCATTGCGCCATCTCTCCTAAGCAGCAGATGCGCAAACTCTCCAATTTCGGTAGGAGAGATTGCGCGGCCTTTTATTTAAACATGGCCGCTACTAAAAAGAACCGTTGGTGTTCACATTGTTAGTCTAGATTAGTAGCTTATAAGAAATCGTTTAAGTTTAAAATATTTTGTACTATTGACATTGTATAGAAATTCTGATGAATAGCTATGAAAATTCAAGCACTTACTTTGGGAAAACAAAACAAAATAGCAATACTTTATCTTAGACGCTCAAAGCAATCAACGTGCACTTTCAAGTAGACACTCCACTACTGTTGTTGTACAACTACCTGGAGTCGCTGCGCTCTCACTCTACTCCTTCCCCCCAAACCTCTATGCGCGCAATCTCTCCTGGCTTTACCTTAATAAATTCCAAACCATTCGGTTGGGTAGTTTTTGCGCTGTTATATGCGGACAGACGGCCAGACGTGCGGACCAGGCAACGACTATAGGTGCTTACGAACGCACCTAATAAGCTTTCAGAATTTCTCAATTTCAAATAATAAATAAGATTTAAATCGAAGAAGTCGCATAAAGACAATCGGTTGTAATTAATATTAATTGTATAGCATCAAATGATTACCCATACTGCAGCGATTTAATGAATTATTTATATTATTATAATGAATGTACACAGTCTTTCTCTGAAACATTTCATGTCATTAAAGCGAATAATTGACTGGTACTTACCTACATTTCTCTGTATAGCCTTCTCCCTGAGAAAAAAATTTAGCGACGAAAAGTAGCTTTTTATAAAATTTAAATTTTCGAATTTGCTTTATTTTAATTTGGAAGATTAATTCATGTTACTTTTGTCTGTAATTCTTTTTTTCGTTGTTATTGTTGTTTTAAACACTGAACGTTAAGTAGAGAACTGGGATAAAAGATAACTTAATGTTAAAGTATCTCTGTTTAGCTCTCTCCTGAAAACTTAAAAAAAAATCCTCTTAAACCTTTCTTGTCTAGTGTGCTAATCAGGCTTAGCAAAGGAGAAGACATTTCATGCAGGAAAAAACTAATGTATTTACTTCAGACATTCAGTTTCACAGAATGCATGTACATGATCGACCACAGTGAACTCAATACTGTAACAATATATACCATTATCCATACGTAATTTATACGTACGTTCCCATATTCAGGATGCTATGAAGATTCGTTGAATTATGTGCGTGTAAACTGATGATATAAGCATTGTATATTTCGAACAAATCATAGAATTTCGGCACCCTCTCTTAGCAGACCGCAACCACAAATGAATGACGATCTATTCCTATCATGAGGCTTCTACTTTTGATGTTTCGTTAAATTCTGCGCATATGAACTGCAGATATAATTCCAGTTATTAGTTACTAGCTGACCCGCCCGGCGTTGCTAGCTGATAGTTTTGAGCAGAACCCAAAGTAGAGGGGTCTAATTGGAAAGTAGAAATGGGGGATTAACTAAATGGAGAAAAGCCCCCCCCCCCAAAAAAAAAAAAAAAAAAAAAAAAAAAAAACTAAGAAAATTGGATTAAAAGGAGGCAAGTTGTTAACAGTTTAGGAAACAAAGACTTCAACGGACCCCTCTCCGGGCTCCAGGGGGCCAGGATCTTAACTGGAACGTAGAAATGGGGGGAAAGCTAATTGAAGAAACCCCCTCCCCCAAAAAAAGAATCGGACAGAAATGGGGCAAGTTATTAACAATTTAAGGCCAAAATCTTAAAGAGAGGCCAGCGGGATCGGGTCTCAAAGAATGAAAAATACGAGCCTAAGATGCACCAAGACCTGTCTTGGACTATTCTCACCCAAATTTTCAGACTTCTACGTGCGGTAGAATTCTCCAGCCATCGCACGCAGACACATACACAAACGCACACACGCGCACACAGACAAACAACTTTCTTTTATTAGTATAGATTATTGCGGATATATATACAGCATTACATTAATCGAGCAAATCATCGATTTGCGCCACCACTTCTTGGGGGATTTTGCCCCAAAACAAATTAGCACCAATTTACCTGAATATAGAACTTCATATGAAATTTCATCCTATTCTACGCAGTAGTTTGTGAGTTAGAGCGCCCAGGAAATTTGTGTCACATTCACATACAGTCAGACACACAGACCTTCGGACTGTCATTTTTTTTTTAAACCAGACTAATCGAGTTCAGGACCTGCTAATACGTATAAATCCGCCGAAAACCGGAAGTCGAAAATTTTCACGAATCCAATACTTTCTTGTTGTATAGGTAGAAGAAAGTAAAAATACTGTTTTTCCTGCATTAAAAGTCTTCTCCTTTGCTAAGCCTGATTAGCACACAAGACAAGAAAGGGTTAAGAGGTCTTTTAAAACTTATCAGGAGGAAGTCAAACTTTAATATTAAGTTATCTTTTATCCCAGTTTTCTACCTACGTTCATTGTTTAAAACAACAAGAAGAGGAAGAACAAGAACAACAAAAACAAAGATTACAGATAAAAGTAACATGACTTAATCTTCCAAATTAAAATAAAGCAAATTTAAAAATTTTAATTTTAAAAAAGCTCATCGCTAATTTTTTTCTCTGGCCGTACAGAGAAATGTAGATAAGTACCAGTCAGATATTCGCTTTAATGACAAGAAATGTTTCCGGGAAAAACTGTATATATTCATTATAATAATATAATATTAATTATAACCGGATTGTCTTCTTCGATAAGTATTTTTGTAATTAACTTTATTTAATCCAGATGAAGTCATAATGCAAAATATTCCAAAAGTCTTCGAAAATTCTTCCTTAGCCCATTGTCCTAATAATAGTGCACAAAATAACTGCTGACGTTTTCGTTAGATAACCTTAACCTTAACTATAAACCTTAAACCTTTGCTATTTGGATAGTTATTTTTTTTTTTTAACTAAACAGCAATGTTTTTCCAAAATTAAAAAAAAAAAAAAATCCACCTGAAAGGGTTAATTAATATACCAGTGTGAAAAAAACTTTAGAGCAGTAAATGCAATTTTGTTCTAAAAGTGCAAAACAAGTCTCACTAAAATTATGTTCTTTCATTTTCAGTAACATAAAATAAACAAAAGCTAAATATATACAAACATAAAAACTCGGACAAGCAAGAAATACTTTTATAACTTGCATAAATCCATGCTATAAAAGCTTTTCTACGATTACATTTTCGAATTGTATTTACTGTACCAACGAAATAACGAAAAACGAAAAAAAAGAATTCTAAATAATAAAAGCTAATTTTAAGGTACTCAGTGAAAAAAAAAATTCTTCTAAACTACATGTGTGGTTACACGCAACTGCAAAAATATTCATAACGTATTATTTTCACGCTTGCAATTTATAATAAAGTTCTGCTTAGAAATGAGTTTTACTGCTTCTTAAATAAAATCTCCCATATAAAATAAAGAACATATTAATGGACAAGAAAAGTGGCTTGAATAAAACCCTTTTTATTGAGATAAATACTCCAAGATAATAAAACAAATTATTTTCAAAGCTGTGGTACGTGCTTTAGCATTCGCAAATGATTGGAAGAGTCGTAAATTTTTCCCAAGAACCTAAGTTACGAATATATTCTCTTCTAGAATTCTTTTTATAACAATGCTGTTAAATCTATATGTATCTGTGTTAGTGTATGGGTCTGCGTTTTATAGCTCTATATTTATCAACCTAATATCTATATATCGGCTGTCCTAAAATAGACTTAAAGAATTCTTGCAGGAGAGTAATGTATGGTATGATGTCAGGAGTTTTTTACTGCAATTCCTGGTTTTAGTTTCAAATAGCCATGATAGAAGGCACTGAAAGCCATAGGCTCTCAACCGAAGCCAAAATTGATATAACCCAGAATTGATTCAAATGAAAGAGGTTAAATATATGGATAGGGTCTCATTCGCCAATACTGTCTTGTTCAAATGGAAACAATGGAACAAGATTGTATTGGTGTATGAGACCCACTCGATATATTTAACCTCCTTCCTTCACATCAATGCTGGGTGATTTCTGCTTCTGCCTCGATTGGGTGACTATTGCTCGTAGCGCCATCTATTGCTGGTAATTTGAACTAAAATCGGGAATCACAGTAAAAAAAACTCCGGACATTTTACATCACCCTCCTGCAAGAGTTTTTTAAATATCTGTCACTGTTTGCAAGTTATTGGATTTTTAAATCCGTCAATCCTTTTTAGGGCACCCGGTATAATTTATACATTAAATGTATGTACACGTGTATAACAACAGCATACAGTGTGTTCAGAAATATGTGCCGAATAATAGTGATAAAGACATTTATCAGATAGCTCATAAAGTTTGTATACACTAATTTAAAAATTTACTTCAAATTTTTGTCATCATAACGGCATTTTTCATTATCTCAAGTTTAATGATGTTAAAACTAGCGTGTAAAACTGTGTGAAAAATCTCTCGATTTTCACTCTTTGTTCGAGTTAGCTATTGAAACACGAAGAAAGTTTTGATTTTTTTTACACTCTGTTACTTAGTTTTACTTGGTTCATGTGTGTATAAATGGAATTTTGTAATGTACTTTTCAATCACTTCCTGATATGCTAGAATTGGAAAACAAATGTACACAGGTGTGTTTCCGATGCCAATAGAACATTTTAATATTTTTACAATTTAACTGTAACTGTAAATTAATAAATTAATTTTAAGGCAGTTTTCCGTTAGTCGGACACAGGTGAAAAATCGCCAAATAGTCTTTATGGTTACATCAGTATTTGAGTTACAACAGCGATGGAGTTAATGATAAGCCAAACCACACTCGCAAAAACTATTCCAGGTGGCTGTGAAACTGCAACAATGAGATATTTTAAACACTAAAATGTAGAAAAAAAATAAATAAAAAAATAAGGAGTGTAATATATTTTTAAATATATACAGGAATATACATAATATTAAATATATACATAAATATATACAGGAGTTTATCAATTAATAGTTTAATATTAAAATTTAATAATTAACAATTACTATTAATTAAATTATGATGTATGACTTATGATTTAGGATGTTATATTTATTATGTTAAAATATTAATTAAATTATGATTGTACGTTGAGAAAACAATTTAGAAATCCTGAATTAATAGTTTTAATAATGCTTTTTTTCTTTCCTGTTGCCGTATCTTATAAAAAGAAATAGATAAAAAATTATACATTTTTTTAATAAATTCACTAGTTCGTGCAGATGCCAAGCGTAAATCAAAGCGATGAATTTTCCATAATCAGGGTCCGCCAAATTAAAGTATTAAACGAATTTTTTTGGAACAACATGAATTACAGCCATGAAATTAAGCGTGATTATTAAAATAAACATTCAATGCTTATAATACAGTGTGTTTAAAAACACTATTTTACTTTTATATTTGTTAAGTTAATTTGTGAATTCTTATAGTTTGAGCTGCAACAGTGCCATATATTCATGAAAATTAGAACTTCTTCTAAAATCTCTGTCTGTTAAGGTGGTTCTCATGTGACCTGCTCAACAACACGAAACTTTCTGACACATTTTCAAACGCAAAGGCATAAAACTGACAGTACTCGCTGTGGAAGCGATTTGGAATCGAAACGAGTTTTCCATTTTTTGATAAATAGTTTACTTATCGGGTTATAAGCGATTCGTGTTATGTGACAAAACGTTTTTCTTGTTTCTCTGGCTGCCGTGTTGGGAATTTGGTTCAAAACACTTGCTTTGGCAGTATTTATTGAATTGCCAAAAAAATGGAAAACGTGAAATACAAAGGATGTGAATTATCACTTTATTAAGCAGCGTACAACAATCAGAGTGAAAAAATGTCCAGACCGGGGTTCAATCCCGGATCCCTTGGTATAGCGCACCAAGTGCTTTACCAATTAAGCCATCCGGACGACATCCGGTCTTGTATTCCCTCACCCTTACATGGCTAGGCTACAACCTTGCAGCACAAGATGGAACGTCAATAATGAGAACAACTCCTAGTGGCATATACATGAGACAAATCAAACCCAGTATCGGTGAATATTTATATACTAATTATTTTTTCAGCAGAGCTGAAATTACGCTGTAAATTACTGAAATACAAAGAATGTTAATAATCACTTTACTAAACAGCGTACAACCAACAGAGTGAAAAAATGCCCAGACCGGGGTTCGATCCCGGATCCCTTGGTAAAGTGCACCAAGTGCTTTACCAATTAAGCCATCCGGCAAGCACACCTTGCAGCACAAGATCGAGTGCAAGTATGCGTGTTTCGATTAGAAAGTTTCTGAATAAGACCTGCCAATTTGATACATTTGAGAACAAAAATGAATTAAAAAATGTGTCATAAAGTAGGCAGTTTGTATTTGAGAATAACCTTAATGGAAGGATAGGGTTTAATGGTACACGGTCCCCACGGGACATGCCAAAAATCCCCGTATATAAAATCTATAAGCTGCTTAATGAATATTTCATTTATTTCATCTTTATATTTATTACGTTTTTAGTTCCTAAGCCTATTTTACTATTAACTATTACATATAAAGCACACTTACGCGGTAACAGTTCAAATATCAACATGTTAAAAAAGGAATAGTGGATGAATAAGATGCTAGGATGTGTAGATTAATCGATAAAAGAAGAAATGTTAACTTTTAAATATCCGTTATAAGAAACCGCAACAAAGAATAATCACGGTTATAAATATCCACGTTTATATCGCTCTAACTTTTCAGAAAATTAGAATGACACAAACGAAATCTTAGGTTGAATACGGTTCAGATTTTCATGAAAACCATTCAAGCAAAGCATATTGTTTCAGACAGGTGCCTCGCCATTTATATTTTATCCATACTGTATTCGAAAATATAAAATGAAATGCCTTTCGAGTACAACTGTTTTGTTTCTAAAAATATCTTTCGGGAAAATGTTTTATTTAAAAGAATTATGAGCTCAGGCATCTATTTCTTTATGTATAAAGTCGACTAAAAAGTCAATTTATTAAATTTTCTTTTACTTTTTTTTTATATAAAACGGTTTAAAATACGTGGTATTTTTCCATTCAAAATTCTCTAAAAGCTCGCAGTCTTTAGAAAGATGCGTATTTTATAACCAATTATAAATAATATTATAAACAGTTTTATTAATATATTATTATGTATTAAAACTAGTCGTTGGGGCCACCGTAATACCATCACGGATATGCATAATATAAAATATGAAAATAAAACATGTGTAAATTATTTATAAAATGCATTGCAATTCGAATAAAATCGTGGCTTGATGACGTCATAAACTTTAAATGTTCTATTACTGAATTGCGTAAAAGAAACATCCTTATAACTCCAAAATTGATAATCATATTAAATAACGGTTTACTGCGTCGGATGAAGCATCTCATTTCCAATTAAAATATATCTTTGAATTGAAATTTGAATGAAATACAGGGTCATGAAAAATCGAAGAGTGTGGAAAATATGATTATAAATATCTCTGCAGCTAATTATTCGAGCTACTTCATTCTTTATGCAAAATTTGTGTTTTTTTATTGTCTTTTATATTCACTCCTTAAAATAAACAATTTCGAAAATATTTATATACCTTTTATCAGAACGAATATTTCGAGAGTCCGAAAAAAATAGTTCCGGATAATCGAGGTTACTGAAATTCAATAAGTTTCTTCTCATTATTACATACTAAGTAAATTTCAAGTCTCTATCTCAATTTGTTCGGGAGATAGAGCGTTTACAGACAAACACACAGACAGGCGGACGGATTTTTTTTTTTTTTTTTCTAAAAATATGTTTTTCGGAATCTCCAGTGTCTGAAACGTGTAAATCCTTAAAAAAAAAAAAAAAAAAAAATTCGATTTTTAAAAGGATTACAAGACTTACCCTATACTACGTATGATGGATAAGTAATAGATGTAACTAATGTGTTGTAATGCATTATTAGCTTCTTCCCCCTTTCAAATTCTAATGGGGGGAAAATCAATATTATTTATTTTTTTTTTTTTTTGCTCTAATTTTTATTTTTCTACTCATTCAATATTAATTTATTTGCTTTCTCTTTTCTCATCTGTCTTGCAGTTTTTTGCAAGATGCATATTTTTAAACCAACCATAGCCAATATTATAAACAATTTAATTAACATATACTCTATAATCAATCTTATTAACACATTAATTAATCTATTCTTCAATATTAATTTATTTGCTCTGTCTTTTCTCTAAAAGCTGCCTCGCAGTCTTTTGCAAGATGCGTATTTTCAAACCAAGCAAAGCCAATCTTATAAGCAAATTAATATATTATACTCTATAATCAATCTTATTAACACATTAATTAATCTATTCTTCAATATTAATTTATTTGCTCTGTCTTTTCTCTAAAAGCTGCCTCGCAGTCTTTTGCAAGATGCGTATTTTCAAACCAACCAAAGCCAATCTTATAAGCAAATTAATATATTATACTCTATAATCAATCTTATTAACACATTAATTATCGATTCTTCAATATTAATTTATTTGCTCTGTCGTTTCTCTAAAAGCTGCCTTGCGGTCTTTTCCAAGATACGTATTTTATAACCAACCATAAACATTCTTGTATCAATAGATTAATGTATCACTGTGTACTAAAGTAAATAAAACTAATGCAGTGTAATGTTCTTTTCTCTTTAAAATACTAATGAAAAGATAAATGCAATATTAATGTATCTGCCATATAAAAAGATTAACTTTATTTTAGCCTCGCAGTTCTTTATTTCTCATTAAGAAATTAAATTATCCCTCTGAAATAGCTTTAAATGTTCAGTTTTAGCTCTTATTACGTTAAATTTCTAAAATGGATATTCGATTGAAAATGACATTTTGAATGTATTAATTCCATTTAATTAAATTAACTCAAATTTTCGTCATATATTACTTCAAAATGCTGATGCAAGATTAACGGACGCTTTTGAATTAATTAAAAAAATATGTTTGAAACTGTTCGCTTCCAATAAGTATCATGCAACTAAAATAGACTGCTGTTAATAATTAAAATACCTTTTCTTTTCATCTTAACTCTCCGTTGTACGAATTTATGAACGTTACACATTTTAATGTGTTGAGAAAATTGAAGGGCTTGCAGCAAGAAGGGGTTAGCTCCATATTTGGAACTTTCGAGAAGTCCACTTTCTTGTTTTAAAAAATCGCTCAGAATACACATTTTTGGATTTTGTTGGTGGCAAACCATGCCTAGATGCATGAATTAATGCATAAGTGGAAAAAATACTTTTGGGGAAACTTTAAAATTTGAATTTCAAAAGTTTTTTTTTTTTTTTTTTTATTTCTCAAAAGTGCCAAAAATGGAGATAACCCCTTGTATTGGAGCATGAACTAATGCATAAGTGAAAAAAATACTTTTGACGAAACTTTAAAATTTGAATTTCAAAAGTTTTTTTTTAAATTATGAACTAACGCATCAGTGAAAAAAAATTGAAGCAACTTTAAAATTTGAATTTCAAAAGATTTTTTTTAATTTCTCAAACGTTCCAAAAATGGAGCTAACCCCTTCTTGCTGCAAACCCTTCAATTTTATTCATGTTTCAAATGATGTTCTCAAAAAGATTTTTTCGACAACCCTATCAACATCGCGATACTATATGCTGCATGCATGGAGTCATTTTTATGTATAAAAACATGAAATTTGCTGGTATGACTATTAAAGCGATTTGCAATGGAATAGCGTTTTTTTTTTTTTAATTTTTTATAATTGATTGCTTCTCGATGACGAGCTTTCCCATACTGCTATGCTTCGAAAATCAACTTAAAAACCAACTATGTCATCATTTTCAGAAATCTGCTTTGTATTTATAGAAAAAAAGAGAAACGTTATTCAATGTCTTAATATCTGAAAAAAAGAACTTCAAATTTCGTGCATTTAAGAATAAAAATGACTTCGTGAGTGCACCAGAAAATAGAGAGTTTCGGTTTCAGAACAGCCTTAAAAATTAATTTTGAGTTCTAAAAGTATTAAAACAGTTTTAATTTTGCTCTAAAATGTAATATAATACAATAAAATTTTAATAAATCAAAAAATAATTATATATTGGCAAAATTAAAGTTGTAAAAAATCTAATTATTTAAGCTAAATGCTTTAAAACTATTAGAGCGAGTTGAATAGAAAAAGCTTTTGGGTAAATTTTATTCAACCTAAATGTAAGGTTAGTTTATTATTATTTAAATCTCTTTCCTTGTAGGAATCCAATATTATCTAAATTTTCGCAGATTATTGGTCCCATACTGCATTCAGTGGCATGCTATATTGTCCCTATATTGGTATGTTGACATTTTGCCAATATTGACAAGCAATGTTTAGCTAATTTAAAGCTAATTTAAAGCTAATTAATGTACAAATATTGGCGCTACATTGGAAAAATTTCCAATGTAAAACCAATATTTCTACAATATTGCCTTTTTAATAGAAATATTTAAAATCAATAGAGAAATGTTTAATAGAAGTGTTTAACAGAACTGTAACGTCGTCAATATTGTGCCAATAATGGTTTGTTGTCTTAACATTCACTAAATATATCTTGCACAATATTCGCAAAATATCAACACACCGATATTGGAGCAATATAAGAGTATGCCCCAATATCACTAATGCAATATTGGCCTCATATTTGGCCGATATAGCCAATATTGGCTTGCTACTAGAGTTACCTTGATATATTAAAACAATGCTATCTTAAAATATCATGTTATACATATAAAAATGCTTTACCCTTTATATTAATTTTTTCATCCTTAATATATTCCACTAAAAAATCCCTTTTTTATGGATTTTATAGAAATAACAAATAAACAAAATGGTATACGTCAGAGACCACTAATACACAAGATATACCACTCAGAAAAACGTGACTTTCACCGATTCTCTGGCCTCAATCCATTTTCCTCGGTCTCAATTTAATTGAGTTTCTAGTACATTGAACCAGAAAAATTATTAAATAGAAAAATATATTGGTTTATTGTCTTTATAATCACAAAATATATCTTGTGCAATATTCGCAAAATATCAACACCCCAATATTGTAGCAATTTAAGCGTGTAATGCCAATATCACTAATGCAATATTGGCCTAATATTGGACCGAGATATAGCCAATATTGGTGTGCTACTTGAGCTACCTTGATATATTATATCAATACTATGTTAAAAATATTATGTTATATGTATTATAAAAATGCTTTACCATTTTTTTAAATTTTTTTATCCTTATATTCCACTAAAAAGTCATTTTTATAAAATGGATTTTCCACATATAGAAATAACAAACAAACAAAATGAAATACGTCAGAGGCCACTAATACACAAGAGGCCACTTAGAAAAACGTGATTTTCATCGATTCTCTGTTCTCAATCCATTTTCCTCGGTTTCAATTTAATTGAGTTTCTAATACGATGAACCAGAAAAAAAATATTAAATAAGAAATGCCAGAAAAATATATATATTCGCCTATTGTCGTTACATTCACTAAATATCTTGCGCAATATTCGCAAAATATCTACATCCCAATATTGGAGTGATTTAAGAGTGTGCCCCAATATCACTAATGTAATATTGGGCTGAGATATAGCCAATATTGACTTTCTACTAGAGTTACCTTGATATATTATAACAATGCTATGTTAAAAATATTATGTTACATATTAAAAAATGCTTTATCCATTATATTATTTTTTTCATCCTTACATTCCACACTAAAAAATAATTTTTTGATGGATTTTATACAAATAATAAACAAACAAAAAGGCATGCGTCAGAGGCCACTTAGAAAAACGTAATTTTCATCGATTCTCTGACATCAATTCATTTTTCTCGGTCTCAATTTAATTGAGTTTCTAGTACGATGAACCAGAAAAAAATATTAAATCGAAAAAAATACTAGAAAAAATATATTGGTTTATTGTCTTTACATTCACTAAATATATCTTGCGCAATATTCGCAAAATATCAACACCCCAGTATTGGAGCAATTTAAGAGCGTGTCCCAATATCACTAATGATATAGCCAATATTTGCTTGCTATTAGAGCTACCTTGATATATTATAACAATGCTATGTTAAAAATATTATGTTATATATTATAAAAATGCTTTACCCTTTTTATTAATATTTTCATCCTTATATACCACTAAAAAATCATTTTTAGGTAGCTTTCAATACAAAAAAGTATAAAGCTACCTATTGCAGCCGTTCGGAGGAAAGCAGTTCCGGAAAATTTCGATATATTTTCACCGATCATGACCCCCAGACCCCAAAACCACCCTCCGTTCAAATGTTGATTTATATATATAGATATATCCATATAATATATATATATATATATCTGACCTATGTCATACGATAACGCTCGTATTTATAAATCAATTTTGATGAAACTAATTGTGTGTATTAAGCTAACCAATGTCTCGACCGAGTTCGTTGGCTAGCTTGGTCCGCCATTTTGTTTCAAGATGGCGGCCATTTAAAAATTTAAAACAAAACAGCACATTAACGCGATTACTCCCAAATTATTTTCTTTCATTGTTGTAATAATTTTCCCAATCATACGCATAAAACTTTATATTCATATCCGTTAGCGCCAAAATTGGCGACATTGGCGACAAAATTGGCAAAATTGGCGACCAAAATAAGTCTTGATAAATGAAGCCAATTTGGCTATTGCTCAATAATTTGGCGAATTTCTTATTCAAATTCAGTATTAACGAATCGTTTGTAAACGTTTCTTTGCATTTTAACTTGCTGTTTTCGTGTAACATTATCTAAAATTTTAAAACGAAGATATAGGAAAGCTACCTTTTCTTCCCGGTACAGGCCGGAAGGACTTTTTAAAAATGGATTTGCCCCAATATCATTAATGCAATATTGGCATAATATTTTATCGAGATATAGCCAATATTGGCTTTCTACAAGAGTTACCTTGATATATTATAACAATGCTATGTTAAAAATATTCTGTTACATATTATAAAAAGGATTTACCCTTTTTATTATTTTTTCCATCCTTATATTCCACTAATAAATCATTTTTTTTAAATGGATTTCTCACAAACAAACAAAATGGCATGCGTCAGAGACCACTAATACACAAGAGGCCACTTAGAAAAACGTGATTTTCATCGATTCTCTGATCTCAATCCATTTTCCTCGGTCTCAATTTAATTGAGTTTCTAGTACGATGAACCAGAAAAAAATATCTTTGTCAGCGCACCCCAACACCCGCATCACTTCTGAATTTAAAGCCATCTATCCCACGCGTGACAAAAAATACCAGCAAAAAGTATTAGGACAAAGTCTCAAAACTGCTTTTAAAATTAAACGCTGGATAGACTGATTCAGAAATGAAATTTTCCATTAAGTTTTATTTTTTTAGTTATTTATTGCAAAAAAAAAAATAAATACTACAGTTTTTAAGTTTATTTTAACACTTTTGAGTCTGGCGGCCTAAAATAATAGTAGTCTTTACATTTACTATTTTTTTACTTTTATAATTACTTTTGTTATTATCAGCATTTAGTAATCATAGTATATGTTTTAACATTTACTATTATCACTTCATTTATTTTTCAGTATTTAGTAATAAAATAATAAAAAGTTTGCTTAAGTGGCAACACCACTTTGACGTCCTGAAATTTAAGGCTTTTACTGGATTCTTTTAAACAAATGCAAACGTCTATAAAAATCCTTTTGTTATTCCATTTTATTTATTTAGTAATGCACTACAGCTTAATTTTTTAAAACCCTTTCGCGTCTGGCGTCTTAAAATAATAGTAGCATTTACATTTACTATTTTTTAGCTTTTCTCCATTTGGTAATAAAATAATAAAAATTTTGCTTAAGTGGTAACACCATTTTGACGCCCTGAAATTTAAGGATTTTTCTGGATTCTTTTAAACAAATTCGAAGCGTCTATAAAAATCCATTTAAACTAAAATATTACACATAAATTAAAGTAGAAAACATTTTCTTTTAAATGCACAGTAAAAAAAAAAGAAGTTAAAAAGCAAAACATATTAGAACAAAGTCTCAAAATTGCTTTTAAAATTAAACGCTGGATAGATTGATTCAGAAATAAAATTTTCCATTAAGTTTTATTTATTTATTTATTTATTTATTGCAAAAAATTACTACAGTTTTCAAGTTTATTTTAACCCTTTCGCGTCTGGCGTCCTAAAATAATAGTAGCCTTTACATTTACTATTTTGTACCATTAGAATTACTTTTTTTATTATCTGCATTTAGTAATGATAAGTATATGTCTCTTTTACATTTTCTATTACCACTTTATTTATATTGCTCCATTTAGTAATAAAATAATAAAGAGTTCGCTAATGTGGCAACACCACTTTGAACGCCCTGAAATTTAAGGCTTTTTCTGCATTCTTTTATACAAATGCGAAGCGTCTATAAAATTCCATTTACACTAAATTATTACACATAAAGAAAACATTTTCTTTTACATGCACAGTGCAAAAAAAAAAAAAAAAAAAAAAAAAAAAAAACATATTAGGACAAAGTCTTAAAATTGCTTTTAAAATTAAACGCTGGCAGAAATAAAATTTTCCATTAAGTTTTATTTATTTATTTATTTATTGCAAAAAATTACTACAGTTTTCAAGTTTCTTTTAACACTTTTGCGTCTGGCGTCCTAAGTTAATAGTAGCTTTTACATTTACTATTTTTTACCTTTAGAATTATTTGTTTTTATTATCTGCATTTAGTAATGATAGTATATGTTTCTTTTACATTTTCTATTATCACTTCATTTATATTTCTCCATTTAGTAATTTTCGCTTAAGTGGCAACACCAATTTGACGCCCTGAAATTTAAGGCTTTTACTGGATTCTTTTAAACAAATGCAAGCGTCTATAAAAATCCCTTTTTTTCATTTATTCCATTTTATTTATTTATTAATGCACTACCGTTTTTAAGTTTTTTTTAAAAACCATTTCACGTTTGGCGTCATAAAATAATAGTAGCCGTTACATTTACTATTTTGTACCTTTACAATTACTTTTTTTATTATCTGCATTTAGTAATTGATAGTATATGGTTTTATATATATATATATATATATATATATATATATATATATATATTTTTTTTTTTTTTTTTTTTTTTTTTTAACATTTGCTATTATCATTCATTTATATTTCAGTATTTAGTAATAAAATAATAAAAATTTCGCTTAAGTAGCAACACCACTTTTACGTCCTGAAATTTAAGGCTTTTTCTGCATTCTTTTAAACAAATGCAAAGCGTCTATAAAAATCAATTTACACTAAATTATTACACATAAATTAAAGTACAAAACACTTTTTTAGATGCACAATAAAAAAAAGGGCAAGTGTTTCTTAATCTAGGAAAATTTAATATATTTACGAATAATTAAAATATACAATAACCTAATCCAAGTTACTCTCGATTCCGAAAACTGGTCTTTATCTCTAGAAACCCCAAAAATAGTAGTATTTACATTTACTATTTTTTACCTTTATAATTACTTTTTTTATTATCTGCATTTAGTAATTGATAGTATATGTGTTTTTTTTTCTTTTAACATTTGCTATTATCATTCATTTATATTTCAGTATTTAGTAATAAAATAATAAAAATTTCGCATAAGTAGCAACACCACTTTGACGTCCTGGAATTTAAGGCTTTTTCTGCATTCTTTTAAACAAATGCGAAGCGTCTATAAAAATCCATTTACACTAAATTATTACACATAAATTAAAATAGAAAACATTTTTTTAGATGCACAATAAAAAAAAAGGCAAGTGATTCTTAATCTAGAAAAATGTAATATATTCACGAATTAAAATATACAATAGCCTCATGCAAGGTACTCTCGATTCCGAAAATTGGTCTTTATCTTTAGAAACCTCAAAAACCAACATAATTTCGAGATTTGAAGAAGCTTATATAAAAACTTCTTTTCTTCTAGTTCTTTTGCTGCCACTGATATTTGGAAACGTTTCCGTGAGTTTTTTATATAGTGTATGAATCAGTTTTTTCAAACTGGAATACAAATTTTTTTTATACTAGCAATACTCAAGTAAGCACTTTCGTGTTCAGCAAACATCACACTGAGAAAAATGACACTTTCAAAACTGAGTAAGTCGATGTTTTCATTTTGTTATGAAACGTTTTGTTTCAAATAGGACGACCCATTGCTTTCAATTCTGAAATAGCAGAAATAATCAGAATATTGAAACATGGACATACTCAAAACTGAACACATAGAGGTCAGTTCATACTCATTTTTGAAACATGGAAATACTCAAAGATGAGCACATAGAAGTCAGTTCATACTCATTTTTGAAACATGGACATACTCAAATAGGATAACATGATGTTTTATTTTTGAGCGTGTGCATGTTTTCAGAAATGAGTATATACATGTTTCAAACTTGAGTCATTTTAATTCGGAGCCATTTTGACTATGAGACATACTCAGATTTGAGCATATTTCGCTCAGTTTTAATGCTCAATTTTTCGTTCAGTTAAAAATGTCGTTTTTAGAGTTCATTTTTTACAAACCGTAACTAAAATAACAATAAACCGTAATAAAGTAACAACCGTATTCCGACAACCGTAATAAAGTACCAGCATTAAAATTAATTTTATTTTGTTACTCTTGCATGTATAAATTCATTTACGCAACTGAAAATGTTTAATTGAGAATCCATAACATCCTAACAACCGCGATATTACGTTTTGAGAAAACTTGTTAATACACTGAAAACTACACGGAAACGTTTCCAAAAATTGATAGCAGAAATAGATTATATATATATATATATATATAAGGCTTCTTTAAATATCGAAAATATATTGGTTTTCCATTCGTGGTTATATTATATTTTTATAGATTAAGAAACATTTGTCTTTTTTTTACAGTGTGATATATTAAACAAGTTGGAAATTGCACGTCAAACATGACAAATGAGGTGCGTTTATACTATAACTATAGTTTTATAAATATTCAGATCTTGGTGCAATAGCTGTCGCACTCTTATACAAAAATGCATGAATACAAAATTTATATTATGTGCAAATTTTCATGTTACAGATATTAATTTTATTTTATGAAATTTAAGTTTCAATACACTTTTACAAACAATTAATTACAATTCTATTCCATTAAAATTATACTCTGCGTAAATATCCAATACAAGACAATGTAAAAAAAAAATCATCGTTATACATTTCAGTGAAATGAATTATATCGTCGGTTATTATGATATGATTAATTTCCGTAATAAAATAAGTGCTTTTTAAGTTGGCAACATTTTATCTTTTGTTGACATTTACTGAAAATTCCAACGAGAAACTTAAGCCTAGCTTTGAAAATGTCAGAACTTAAAATCCATATTTAGACTCTTTTTCCGTTTAATATCTATTTCTCACAGGAAACATCTGTCCAAAAAAACTGTCGGTAGATTACACGATAGCTATAATTAAACAATTTTAACATAAAAATTCCGTTTTTAAATTCAGTAATATGGAAATAATATTACTCCATCTTAAACAGGACGTAACCACTATGGAAACGTAGAATCATTACCTATCATGGGATATCACTGAATTAATTACGTATGATAGGATTTAATAGAATGAAGGAAACTTTTATTAATATCTTTTTAAGTTTTGATTCGATTTTCATAAAATTTGAAATGACTCGACAAAATTCAGCAACGACTATATATATATTGAATTTTAAACCATTCGGTTGGGTGGTTATTGCGCTGTTATATGCGGACAGACGGACAGACGGGCGGACGAGACGACGACTGTAGGTGCTACGTATTTATATAATTACAAACGCACCTAAAAATTGCGTCTGGATGGTCAAGCGATAGACACGATTACGCATTAGACTTAACCTAAAACATTTAGTCAAAAAATTCGTTTTTTTAATCCAAAACATAGTGAAATACGTAGCCGTTTACAAAAATATGCATTTTTAGTGAAACTGCAACAATTCAAAGTAAAATATATAAATTTTCAGCAAAAAAATTCCTTACCTAAAGTTACACAAAAAAGAAATATCAATATTTTTGAAAATAGGGGTACTTATAGGATAAACAACAGCTTCAGTCTCAATTGACATTTGTACTGATAAGTGTCGTATTGGGGCTCAAAATGTCTACTAATTGATTTTATTATGTGTTGTTTTTGCCTTATATTTATTAAATGTCTGATTTTAAATTACCTTCTTAATTCAAGCACACACTCTAAAAACGACATTTTCAAAACCGAGGAAAAAATACTCAAATCTGAGTATGCCGCATAGTCAAAATGGCTCCGAATCAAAATTACTCAAGTTTGAAACATGTTTTATGTACCAATTTGAAATAATTGTGTTAAAATTAATCTCATGTATATACTCATTTCGGAAAACTTGCACACACTCAAGAATAAAACATCATGTGCTCCTATTTGAGTATGTCCATGTTTCAAAAGTGAATTTTAACTGATTTTAATCATTTTTTACTATGTTCATGTTTCAAAAATGAGTATGAACTGACCTCTATGTGCTCAGTTTTGAGTAGGTCCATGTTTCAATATTCTGAGTGTTTCTAGTATTTCAGAATTGAAAGCATCGGGTCGTTCTATTTGAAACAAAAAGTTTCATAACAAAATGAAAACATCGATTTACTTAGATTTGAAGGTGTCATACTTTTCAGTGCGATATTCATTTTATTTACAGGAAACTCTTTGAAAAATTACATTTTTTTTTATTTTCAGAAAATACCAAACTTTAAATAAAATGTAAGAAAATTGTACAAAAAATCGAATTAAAAATTAATAAGTAAATAAAAAAATAGAAATTTTTGTTGAGATTAAAGGGTATTTTGTAATGGAAAATGAAAACCGTCGTTTTAGAGCTAATAAATTGTTGATGTCACAGTTTCTTTATTTTCATTTTATTAGTTCTACATTTAGTTTCATTTGCTCTGATTTCTATTTTATATGCTTTACAAATCAAACTCCCGATAAATAAAAGATTTAGCTCACCATCTTCCTTCTCAATGAAGTCCTCAAGCTCTAAGATCACTAACTCCGCTGATTCGTTTCTTATCACAGTCTAAATGATTCTGGGTTCTAAGGAATTTTGACATAAAAAAAAGACGGAAAAAAAGACGATAAATAATTGTTTCATGATCTAAAAAGAAACACGCGAATGACTTAACCCTTTCAAAAGGGCAAAATACTTCTGTTGCTAAAATGTTGAAATGGTTGATTGGCACCAGAATTTACAAGAAAATTAATTTGAAAATAACTAAAAGCTTTTCTTCAAGTATTTTATAAAATCAAAATTTTGATTTAAATTTTTAAGTGGGATGTATTGTACCCCACTTAAAACTGATCATTAAATATGATTGAATTTTTTTAGTTAATTTTAGAAAAATTAGAAGCTACCTAATAGCTATTTAACCCACTGAAGGGCGGTGGGATATATTATATTCCACCGCCCTTCAATGGGTTAAGTAGCTGTTAGGTGGCTTCTATTTTTTTTTTATTAACTAAAAAAATATTCAATCATATTTATTGATCAGTTTTATGAATAACAATTGATGCATCGGGGTGAAAATGATGATAGTCACAGATAGCTAGGCGATAAAGTGTGATCGGATTTTTTTTACGAGAGTCAATTTTCATCGTTCTTTCCCATTTATGCAATATCCTTTTGCAGTTTTTAAAGTACTTTCAGAGTTAATTCTTATTATACCTATCTTCAACCGTGTTTTTCAATGGATTTCCTTTATATTTTGCCTTGATCTAAGTTTGCCAATCGATATCACGTCTCTAGCAATGGCATCTCAAATTTCACAAAAGATGACTATCGTCGTTTTTCCTTTGACCCTTGAATTATTACGATGGAAAAATTAAAAAGAAATTTTTTATATGAAGTATAGCGATAGTTTTTTTTTTAATGGAAGTACGGCCAAAATTGACTGATATTAACAAAACTAAACTTTCTCAATCCAGAAAGCTGTGTAGTACGTTTGTACACGTCCCACTTTAGATGAGACCAAGATTTTCTTTTTTCGAAGAAATGTACAAAAATTCACCGTGAAACAGCACGGCACATCTTATGAAACACGATTTGCATAAACGCAGTCCTCGATTAACCTCTGAATCTAGTGGAAGCACAGTATATTTTTAGGGGCCTCCTGTACACGGGAAAAGTTTTCTAAATTCAACAATCATGGAAAGTCTTCAATGTAACACATGAACCCGTGAGGATCTTAGCTGGATTCAGAAATTTCGCCAAACAGCCTTTCTTTATGTTTCCTGTATACAATGTAGATGGAGTATATTTTCTGTATATATAGTTGTATGATGTGCCACGCAGGTTATTTCTAACCAACACATCTGGCAGCCACATGATTGGTTAACATCATATTGATCACATTCTAATTACTAGGTTAGAAAACTTTCCTGGAGTAGTGTGGATTTTATCTCGCATTAGGCAAACTTTCCCCTTGAAGAAAACGGAATGTTAAAAATATTGTATAATGTGAACTTGGAGTCGCAGTTTGAACAGGGCCTGATCATCTTTATGTGGGGACCGAGGCACACAGTCCATGGCGTGCTCCCCTTTCACAGGAAAATTCATGCATTGTATTATAAACATGATATATAGCTTTACTTGCATTTTAAAATTTAAACTACAGCTTTTCAAAAAGAATATATTGCAGACACATATAAAATGGATTAAAAATTATATGAAGGTAAAATCTTCTGCACTATATGCTATTTAGAGTGAATAAATCTTTATTCCTAAATACATCTTTTAACATGTTTGATGTAATACAAGTTCATCTCCGAAATACAAAGTTTACATTACAATTCATTGTCATTAGTAAAGCACAATAAGGTAGTTTAGTTTACATGACTGGGAAAATTTTATTTTTTCTATGAACTATAAATAGAATTTTGTATTTGTTTGTATTTTCAGAGAGTATGTATAAAATAAATTTTGGGCCTTCTGAAAATGGGGGCCCGGGGCACGTGCCCTATGTGCCCCTGTGATAATCAGGCTCTGAGTTTGAAGTCATTTTGGGAACTCTCTTAAATTCTAGAGCGCAATCCATGCAAATAACAAATCCAATAAAACAGGGCGCCGAGCAAAAGGAGTTTAAAGTGCATCCATGTATAATATAATGCTGGCATTAAAAGACAAAATTTTTGTTAATAAAGCTTCATTTAAAAAGTAACACGAATGTGTAAGTAACGATCAGAGAGTACGACCAACCAAAAAACTTACATAGATTATTTTTTTCAAAAAAAAATAAATCTCAAGTACGTAATTAGCTGTTTTGTTGTCTAAATTTCAAGCTATAACGAACTTTAAAATGCCCTTTAAAGCGCTTTGAGAAACGGAAGCTTAATTTCAACAATTCTGCATATCGAAATCCACCTACTCAACTGCATGATAAACATAATTTATTACATATCTCTGGAATAAATGGAATTTTAATTATAAAATGGAATATTTTTTTAATTATTCTGGAATAAATGGAATTTTAATTACAAATGGAATTTTGTATTAGTTTGTATTTTCAGAGAGTATGTATAAAATACATTTTGGGGCCTTCTGAAAATGGGGGCCCGGGGCACGTGCCCTATGTGTGCCCCTGTGATAATCAGGCTTTGAGTTTTAAAATGCCATTTAAAGCGCTTTGAGAAAGGGAAGCTTAATTTCAACAAATCTGCATATCAAAATCCACCTACTCAACTGCATTATAAACATAATTTATTACATATCTCTCAGAATAATTTTACTGGAGAAATGATACTTCATTTTAGATTGCGTTACGTTCTATATTATTTCATTTTCTAAAAGCACAAGCTCTTGCCTGATGAAGTTTATAATCTTTACATGTCGTAAAACTATCTTGTAAAAGTTCGGATATTTTAATATACATAATGGGTTGCATTTGATTGTCACTTAATCTAAAGACTCGTGTTTCTGTCAAGTATGATGTAAAAAATCGTTGGCCAAAGCTTCATAAAACTCGTCTTAAAATAATCCATTGCTATAACATTTTGAAGTTTCTCATGATTAATCTACTTTCGTCTAGTTCTCACGATTTCTCTCCCTCAACACTGACAGTAACACGCAGTTATTTCGTAGCTGCGGTAACCCATGACATTTCTCAGACATATTCTCCAAAAAATGCTTTCAAAAATTCATAATCTGGTTATTTTTTTCTTTTATTCAATGAGCTATTATATCTACTTTAATTTTATTTATTTTTTCATTTTAGAAATGTTAATTATTTGGGACAAAAGTATGCTGACAGAACAAACTAAAAGAGTTGAATGGAAAATAAAGTTATATTTATTCAACTAATAGTTTGAAAAATAAAGTGCAGAATGACTGAAATGAGACTAAATTCTAAATATAATTATAATGGCAGTAATAACTGCGTAACAAGTCAAGTTCTAAAAAGAAGCCAAAACGAAATTTGCTGTGGCGCACTTTAATATCTAAAAATAAGTTTTTCTTGTAAGTATTAATCTTATTAATTCGATTGCAAAATCAATAGAAGAGACGAAATCGTGAATGTAAAAATGTTCTTTTTACTCCCTTTAATAGGCCGTATTTTACATTCTATCAGTGTAAAAAAAAATCTCAATTATGAGGGAAGGATAAAAAGTTTTGGGCCTCTGAGAAAAGGAGTATGGAAACATGTCTATAATTTTGCTTTGCACACCTATAGAGCGTAGTTTATTACATGTGAATCCCAAAATTTCCCAGACTGATCCTACAAACAAAAAATTAAGAACTGAAAAGAAAATTTTAACCTTTGTTTATTATTCGAAATAATCCCCGCTGGACTCAACACATGTAATAGTCATCAAAACACTTCTGGAAGTCCGCCTTTGCAATGTGCGTCAAATAGTCGGCCGCAGTCACTTGAGGTAGTCCCCTTTAGGTGCAATTTCAACTTGAAGAACAACAAATAGTCACAGAGGTATAAATCTGGGGAGTATGGAGGATATTTGAGCACGACGACCCCTTTAGAAGCCAGAAACTCCCGCACAGCGATCGAAGTGTGCGCTAGTGCGTTGTCGTGCAAGAAACACCAACTGCCTTGCTGTAAGTAGAGAAGACGAACTCTGAATACTCGAGCCCTGAAACGCTTCAATACTTCCAAATAGCAACATTCAGTAACAATAGTACCTTCAATTTTAGGTTCGATCTTCGCGAGCTCCGACATGATCACGTTACACTGTTAAAACAAACCGGATGCACTTAGCATCATACAACAAATAGCAGCTTGAAATTATACCACTTTACAAGACGAAGTGTAGTCGTGCTTTCTACATCACCTGCAAACACGCAGTGCCATCTATTGACTGGTAATTTAGCCAGTCTGGGAAATTTTGGGACGGACTGCGTACAACTGCTGAAAGAATGTTTTATCTTCTGCATCAAATCAATACACCTTGATACCATACCGCGATTCCAAAAGTTGCTTTAGTCGACTGTGGATATACACAACACTTTCGCATCCACCTTATTCGCCTGATATGGCTCCATTGAGCTTTCCACTTTTCCCTGCATGGGAAAATTTACTTCATGTTTGCCTCTTCATCTCGGATGATGAGTTAATTATGGAGGTTCTTAGATTGTGTGAGGCTCAAGCCAAATCATTATATCAAATGACTGTAGAACAAATTGCAATAATGCATGAGTGCATTGAAGGAAGGGGTGAATTCACATAGAAATCTTAATAAACAGTCTAGCTCTAAACTCCCTTCCTAATGAACATCAAGGTTTTCATCTTACCCACGTAAATATACCTCAATGTAGAAAATCTGTATCACAGTTTTTCTGTAGCAAAACTGTAATTGAGAAGTAATACTGCAAATTAAAAATAGGCTAACTTACACAAATAACATAAATAACATCATTCTTTCCTCCATGTACATTTAAAGTATATGGAAGTTCTCACTAAATCTTTGCATTAAAAGGTTCCAGTTACCTGGAAATTATCATTTTAGTAAATGAACGATGGAAATTTTTATGTTTCGCTAACAAAATGACAATTCCATTTTTATTGGGTTAATAAGAAAAAAAAACGTTTTTCTTCTATCACAAGGTGCCGCTGATGATTATTTTGGCTTCCACTAATAACCTTCATGATAAATTTATCTTGCAAATGTTGTAGAAACCTACCACAAAGATTATTGTTTAAAAATAATAATATCCAAAATAGTCGCCAGTGGCAACTCTGTATCATAACATTCTCGTAATATAACATTTTAAACTGGTTTAAAAATAACATTTTAAAAATAACATTTTTAAAATAACATTTTAAACTTATCATTTATTATGTATTACAGAGTCATTTTACAACTATGAAGTATATTATATAAAAAAATTAATACCGAAGAAAAAGTATGAATGGCAATGCGCATATTAATTGATTTTAACAATATAATTCAGTTTTCCTAAAATAGATTCTCGTTAAAATGCAGCCACTTATAATTCTATTAACAGTTAATCAATGTCTGTCTAAAAAAAAAATGACTTATGTTTTACATTAAAATATACAAAGTCTACAAAAAACAAACATTATCTATGCATTAGTAAAAATATGTACCATAACTCTTTAACCCTTTAGGCCATTACGATACTTTAAAGAGCCATAAAAATAACTTGTTATAAAATTCATTTAGCACATTCATTGGCAGTACTATAACTTATAATGAGTTGCATATACATCACTTTATCATGTTCCAAAAGCATTATCTGTTGCATAAAGAAAAAGTATTTTTAAATGTATTTCTTTTCCAACTGTAACTGGTTCAGCTTTCTGAATGTTGAAGGACATGTAGTGGAAAGTTTCAGTTCTGAAGCATTTGTATATTTTTATTATAAAACCATTGTATTTGTAGATCTTCGACTTTTATAGAATGCTAAAAACGATATTTTAAAGAAATGATTTGGATAGAGTTATAAATATTTTACTGAGTGTATAAATTTTAATAGACGACATCTTTATAAAATCTATTTAACGATTAAACAAATCTTCAAACACATATTAAAAAATTCAAGAAAAATGCTTTGGAAGGTGAAATTTATATTATAAAGCATAAACATGTCCATGAATAATGCTGAAGTCTTATTGACGGTGGCTACATCTGACCAATAAATTTTACTTTTACTGCAATTCTTCTAACTTCAAACATGGCACAATTTCATTTTTTAAACAGTCCAATATACAAAAAAAAATTCAAACGAAACTTTTATAAAAATTGTATTTCAATTGACTGATTTTTTTTTTTTTTTTTTTTTTTTTTTTTTTATGGTTTATGGAAAAAATTTTCAAGCATGAATATTTTTTTAATTTATCTCTATCGCGTGCAGTCCTATTACAAAAGAATAATCCGTTTGTACTTAAAATCATATAAATAGTTCGGCATTTGTTTCCGGCTAATATTTCATAACGAAATTACAACATCATCAATAAATAAATAAAATAATATAAATAAAACACAAATTTAACAGACAAGTAATCTAATACACGTTTAAACCACCGAAATTGTGGGAATCAGAAGACAATTTTAAGTAACGAACTGTTTGGCGATATCTTCAGCTATTAAGCCGGGCATGCGTCTGATAAGAAATTATCTTTTTGAATAAATTTCTAAACTGTATTTGAATACAATATTAATATTTTTCATGTACAAATAGAGTTGCAAAAATCCGGTTTATTCCCGGGTTTATTTCCAATAGACCCGGTTTATTCCCAGGTTTATTCCCAAACGACCTGGTTTATTCCCAAAAATCCAAGTTTATTCCCAAAAAACCCGGTTTATTCCCGGGTTTAAACCAGGTTTTTTCTAGCCTTTGCAACTCTATGTACAAATGCTTTCGGTGTTGTTAGTGGGCAATCAATAAAAAAATAATTTAATACATCCTATTAGAGTTTTCAATTAAAAAATGGTTTTCAGATATATATTCTGTAACCCAGAAAACCCGGATATGATTCCCTAGTCTTTAAAAAATCTCTTTAATATTTGAACAATTCTTCCAATACATATTGAAAAATTCATGAAAAATGCTTTCAAAAGTGAAATGTTCACTAAATCATAATTTGGGGCATAAAGGGTTCATTTGGCTTTTGATATTGTTTGTGGGAGTCTAGAAAAAACTAATTAAAAAAATCTATTAGAGTTTTCAATTAAAAAATGGTTTTCAATTATATTCCCTAACCCGGGCAGTCTGGGTTGGATCCCCTAGTCTTTATAAAATCTATTTAATGATTGAACGAATCGTCTAACACATATTCAAAAATTCATGAAAAATTCTTTCGAAGGTGAAATGTTCATTAATTCGTAATTTGGGGCATAAAGGGTTCATTTGGCATTGAATGAGTTATGTTCTCTAAGCTTTCACACGCTTTCAAGAGAGTTTATTTGAACTACATTATTAAAGACACTATCAGAACATTCAATTTTGGAAGACAATTTCTTGAGAATCTTTGCTTATCTGGATCACGAAAGCAGGCAATCATAAAGACTGCCTAGAGGCGGCTTCAACCCCACATAGAATGCTATTGTTTCGAATCTATGAACAATCACTCATGGGCTGTTCTTGGCAGAATTCCTGGGACTTCGCAAGCATTTGGTACAGATAAGAAACGAATCAATAGCTTGGGAGTGCCGAGAGTTGGGAAATTTATTTAAAAAACAGCTCTCTCCATTCTTCGCTATAGTTTCTTTGGTTTATCAAGGAGAAATATTAATGGTGCTATCAGAGATTAAGACTGTTCTTCACAAGTTCTTCAACTTCAATGTTCAGCAAAACTTATTTCTTAAAGATTTCGCGAGATTGTTGCACCTAAAAAATAATAACCTAAAGCATAAAGAGTCTTGAAAAATTGGAACAAATCCTTAAAGTTTTGTACTTTTCTTTTTGACATGTAATTTTAATTGCGAAAAAGCTTCTCTCGTTTGTCATACTACGAGAAATCTTGCACACTGGGCAACTATTGGAAGACGAATGATTTGATCGTGAAATGCCATTAAAAAGGGTTATGTTTCAATGAAAAAAGGGTTATGTTTCAATTGTTTTAATACTTCATAGTATACAAATATTAATAACAAAATCTACATTATATCTGTACTAACTAATGAATGCACTGTAAAACAAGAACGATAAATCATGCGTTTATCTTAGATTATGAAACACTTTCCAACTCATTCTGAATAATGTAACAAAACTTCATAGATGAATAAGGTGATGGGTGATACTTAAGTAAACAATTTGGAAAACACATAACATATTTGAAAACCCAGTTAATTATCATTAATAATGAGAAAAATATCTGAATTTTTTTGTTCAGCCCTGTATGTGATCAATAGATTTGTATATACGCTATATAGTATGCTAAAATTTAGTTCAGTTAGGAAACGTACAGCACCAGTTGAAAATTTCCATTCGGCAATATCGGTCAATGAACGATAATGTACTCGACATTTTTTGTGCAGCCCTGTATATGATATATAGAATTTATACATACAAAGCAATATGTAAAAAATTTGTTAAAAACGCGTGCAACAACTGAAAACGCGCTTCCATCATTTTTTGTTCATAGACAGTACTGTACCGAATTCTTTTGTGTGTCCCTGTAAATGAACGATTAATGTTGTGGACTCCATAACCTACAGTAAGCAATTTGTAATGCACCTCAGTGATATATATCAATTTCAACATGTTTTAGACATATATTAACATCATTAAAATACACCGCAAACGATTTTTCCCCATACGCCGCAATGTAACGGAATTATTTTGAGTATCCCTGTAAATGGACTATAAATGCTACACACTGCATTTTCAATGCCAAATATGTCACGGTAAAGCTGAATAACATATATCAATTGAATGGCAATCCGTGTATATTTACGTGAGTTAGAGCACGTCAGACAGACAGGCAGGCAGACGGCGGACAGGCAGAGAGGCAGGCAGGCTAACGGCAGACATACAGATAAACCGATTTCATAAACACTTTTCAAGTTTGTCGGAATGTTGAAAAGGCAAATGTTTCTTAATCTGGGAAGATATACTATAATCACGAATGTACAATAGCCGTTTCCTGGCTACCCAAGATTTCTTTATCTTTAGAAAACTCAGACACCAATATAAATTTCGAGATTAGAAGCAATTATAAAATATAAAGTTTCTATTGCTGCCACTGACATTCGGAAACGTTTCCGAGTAGTTTTTATAGTGTATTAATTAATTTTCTTAACCCAGAATATAAGTTTTCCGATGCTATCAATTCTTAACATTTTCATGTTCAATAAACATGTTTTATAGACAAACATGACAAATTAACAACATTAACATCAACATTAACAATTATATTATTTTGTTACTCTTCCACGTATAAATTAAGTTACGCAGCTGAAAATGTTTAATTGAGAATAGATAGCATCCAAAAAATCAATATTCCGGCTTGAGAAAAATCTGATTAATACACTTTAAAACTTCTCCGAAAGGTTTCTAAATATCAGTAGCAGCAAAAGAAACATTATTTTTATAAATGCTTCTTTAAATCTAAAAAATATGTTAGTTTCTGTGTTTTCTAAAGATAAAGAAAGCTTTTTGGAGTGATGGGTAACTCGGAAGAAGTTATTGTATATTTTCGTTCGTAGTTATATTATATTTTCGTAGATTGCGAAACATTTGTCTATTTTTTTACAGTGTGTCTTGATAAATTTCTTTGGAAAACTGAATTCCAATTTTAATACCATTTCCTTCTTCTCTATTTTTTCATTATCTTTAACTACATTTCTATTTTTTCTCGCTATTTTTGCTTATTTTGAATATAAATACAAGTAATTAACATTATGTATTTTGTTCAGGCACATATGTTTGTTGTGTTCTGCTCTCAAAGCTGGTAGATGGGAGGTGCTGGGTTCAAACCCCTGTCGCGCTCGTCGACCTAACCGTCCGGAGTTTTCCGTGGTTTTCTTCGAACGTTGCCATAAATGCGGGTTAGGATCCCTTAGAAAGACCCCCATGGAAGTTACTCCCCCCCTAGGACCTATATCCCTCGAGTAGATAATCGGTCGTCATTAATCAACCAACCAACCAACCACATATATTTGTAACTGGCTTACTTGTGAAACTGCATATTTATTCATTTATCTGTACATGTATCAGTTATATTTTTAATTAACAACATGCTTTGTGATTAATTTTAAAATTCAAATTCTTACGATAGTCCGCTACACAAAAGTTTCATTTTTACATTTTTAACGTAAATGTACTCTAGAGGGTTTTTTTTTTAAAATGAAATAACGGAAACTGCAAGTAAATACTGTTTCTTTAGATATGTTGTAACCTTTTTCTAGGATTTAAACAAATTTATCTGAGAATATATTTTTCTAGATTTGTCATATTTAAATTGATATATCTAAATTTCTGTGAAAGATAAAACTATAGATATATCTAAATTTCTATGAAAGATAAAACTATGAAAGATTTCTAGAAAGATGAAACTTTGTACAATGTTTTTTTCAGATATATATTCTTTAATGTCTTCAAGATTTTGTATTTTAAAAGAATATTCTGAAAATATGATTTTGTAGCAAAAAATACTTAAAGAAATAGTTTTTTTAAGTATTAATTTTTTTAAATAAATATTTTTGTAAATCCCAAAGACAAATTAATATTTATTCTTTCCAGCACTTAAAAAATAAAAAATATATATATTAAAGACTAATTTCCTTAGAAAATTTATCAAATTTTAAACATGGCTAAAATTAGAAAAAAAAATAATTATTTTTTTTTAAATATTAAAGAATTTACATTTAAAAAGGAATATATATGTATACATTTCAAGAAAAAAAATGAATAAAACTTTTTAATAAATAAAAAAATAGAATTTTCTTTTTCGGACCATTTTAAACCTTAATTAAGGATTTTGATATTTTTTTTAATTAATGTCCACATGTATGCAGCGTAGCTGAAAAGTTTTACGCTTTTTCCTTACCAGTAAAATTAAATAGTAAATTTTGCCTTATTTAAACGTCGAAATCTGCGATTAAATAAGCAAAAAAAAATTCTATTAATGTTCAGTGGTATTAGAAAAGCGTAAAAGTTGGCAGATATAATGCAGTCACATTTTATTATACACATTTTTTTATTAATACATTTTAATCTGACAACTAATGGTAATTTTTCAATTTGAGAAACGTAATCATAATGTTAAAAGTTTGAAAATTAATGTCTATTTCAGACGATTTCTCAGTCAGAAAGATTGACTTTTTTACCTAGAATAATCAGATAAGTACACAAAATTTTGATATTTAGAATTCATTATCAGTGGATTCGGATAACTTTTTTGGCTTCAATGTACTTGTGTTAACTTGTATAGGAGATATATTTTTGACGTTACCGGCTATAAAGAACTAGCTCAATTCTCAACCAATGGCCGTGCATTACGTATCAATTCTGTTTCAAGTAAAAATTAAAGATATCGATAAAATTATCAAATTTAACTAATAACTCCATAACTAACTAACTAACTACACAAATAAATACTCTTCATATTGACCTGTCAATTATAATTTATACTAACATTTATATACGTTGAATCATTCAAATAATGTTACTCAAATTGTTTGAACTTATCAGCATCTAAATGTTGACCTAATGACTGTTGACTAAAATGACTAATTAGGTTATTCCCATCATACTGTGATTTAGAACAATTTCGAATTATCCTTCATATGGCTTAAAATTCCATAAATCTCAGTTAATATATTTACAATTAAATGAAATGTGCGCAGTAAAGTAATTTGTAAAATTATAACAAAATAGTAACACTAACATCGTAACACAGCTTAAAATAATTAACGGTATTTTTCCAGCATGGCATTTCGAATTATCCTTCATGCGGCTTAAAATTTCATAAATCTCAGTTAATATATTTACAATTAAATGGAATGTGCACAGTAAAGCAATTTGTAAAATTGTATCGCGCTTTGGCGTTTTATTTATTTATTTTTAAGCTTGGCGCAATTCGACTTCAAATAGTGAGAATAGTTGCCAAATGATGTAAACAGCTATGAAAACAAACCTGGTGAACTTTTGTGCTTGTTTATATGTATAAACATATGTAAAACTATTGTGGTTTTTGTATACAATTTACATTTGTTTTTATATACACTGTAAAAAGAAAACCGCTGTAGTTTTACATTAAAAAATGCTGGCAATATGGGTGCCAGCATATTTTGCTGTAAATATACAGCAATTTTGTTTCTCACGGGTAAACAGCAAATTTGTAATTCTACAGTATTTTTTGCAGTTAATTTTACAGTAATTTTGTTTTTTAGATTTTACAGTAAATTTGTAAATTTTACAGTATTTTTTGCTGTTAATTTTATTGAACTCTTAACAACATAACTGTAAAATTTTTATAATTTTTTTGTAGATATATATTTGTATCCGTCTCCCCCTCCCCCCCTTCGTGTATTATTTATATTTATTTTGAATTTTTCTTATGAAACTGAGACATATTTAACAGACTAAGAGCACTAAGTGTTATCTTTATGCTTACTTATATCATTGTTGTAATAACATTTTATATAATCATTTCTATTATATATATGTAAGATACAAATTTAGCACCATAAAACAAAATAATAAAATACACCAAAAAAGTAATAAATAGAAAATTTCAAAGTATTATAACTCGTTGCAAAGAGTGTTTCATATGCCAATTTCAAGTAGAATACTATACAATATACATCGAAAACTTTCAAAATATCTCTGGATACGAATTATTTTTTATTGTTAATGAACAAACAAAACATGCGATCTGCTGATATTTAATGCTGCGATAATAGTAAACAAACTTTAGAAATATTTTATGAATTAGTAAAATAGCGTATTCAGATTACTCAATAAATAAATTGAAAATTGCATATAAAAATTTGAAAATAAATGCACGTAAAAAATAATCGATAAAATTTGAATATCACTGGCCGAAAATCAGCTTTAGTTGTAGTAAGACTGTTATTAAAAAATTAGTGAAGTACAATAAAATACATTAACTAAATAACACTATTTAAATAAGCACGCAAAGTGAACCTAAACTTTCGCAGAATAAAATAATAATTATATGATTTAGATTAGTAATTATATTAAAATACAAACGGATAAAATGAAGTTTTGAAAAATATATAAAAGCGAAATAAAGCATATCTAAAGAATAAGGAACTTCGTTTTCTTTTTCTTTTAATGTGATACTAAGTAAATAATAATAAAGTATTATGAGAAAATGCTAAATAAATTACTTAACAATTAGATAAACTGCTAAAATAATGTTTTGTTATAATTGAAACCAAAATATTTAATCTTTATACACGTTATTGACGTGAACGTTTATATACACGTGGTCATAAACGAAATTTGTATCTTACATTATATAAGAGAACTGACTATTTTATGGTTATTAAATCAATGACAAAAATAAACATAAAAATAAAACTTACCCTTAATTTTTCAAATATTTCTCCAGTCTCTATGCTCTAGTTTGTGTATCCAAAAACGACATTTGAATTGCAATAATAAGCACATATGAAGAACGACGCTAACATCGAACGACACAAACGCTAATAATACCCTGCTCTGGTCACTTCACACGCACCTGTGGGTATCTCATTTGGAATGCGGTCCGGGTGCTTTCGTTGATCTTTAAAATACGACGATTGCTGCAAATCTGTATTGAAATTACAAAAATGCTGTTTTTTAATGCGAGTGAAGCTATTCACAGCCAAAACAGCAGTATTTTTTTCCCGTTTTTATTTTACAGTGTATAAATAGATAAATTGCTTGTTTATGTAAATAAATTGTATGCATATGGAAAAACATTGCTTGTGTATATGAAACAGTGAATTGATTGCCAGAAAATATGCATGGAAATTTCCTTTCTCGCAAGGCCTCATTACTAGAAAAGTACCAAGTCTCTTAACCTTTTGAATGGCCATAATATATTATTTATACCACTTACTTTTATACCAAACTGTCAAATGGCGCCCAGGGATTTTTGATAAATTTTCGCTTTTATCATGTACTTGAAGGGAAAAATTATTTATTTCAAATCAATTTGTTCGTAAATTCCGGGGATACTCAATAATTTCAAAATTTTAGCAACGGAATTACTTTGTTCCTGAAAGGGTTAAAATGACAAATATGTGCATCAGCTTACTTATAATGTTACAATGCTTTAAGCTGGTTTAAAAGTTGCTAACTGCAATTTTATTCAACGTCCTGACACGCAATCTGATTAATTTACTCTTCGAATTCTGTATGGCAGCATATCACAAATTTTACCAGTGCCCGATTGCTGCCATTGGGATCTAAGAATCGGAAAGCATTCTCTAAAATTAAATTAAAAATACTAAAAAGGGAAATCTTCGTGAACTCTCGTTCTTGTGTTTGAAATGAATTGCTCATCAACAGAATTTTTAATTAGAAATAGTCGCTGTTAACATAATTTTGCTTTTTGGGCTAGCATTCTTTTAAAGTATTCTTGGAAGTCCTATACAAGATTTAAAAAAAAAAGAACTGAAAATCTTTGGGAACTCTTGTTCCCATTTAACGTGAATGATTCCTCGACATATTAGGCCGTTCAAATAGATATTAACGAAATTTTGGTCGGAAGTAACCGTTGTAGTTAACTTCGCTGTATGTAAATGTTTTCTTGTATTAAGGCTGCAGTTTTATAACTTTACCAAAAAATTTTGGTGACCATTTTCAAGCTTTTGTAAGGGAATCACTTATTTTAAATCACAGAGTCCTTACGCTTTCTGCGGCCTTTAAAAGCTTAAGGACGAATCGGGTTCTATTCTGCATGGCCTTCTCGAAGAGGCTGTAAGAATTACAATCAAAATGATTTTTTTTTCGCTTTGAAAATACATTTACAAATTTCTGTAATCAATTCACTTAATACAATGCGCAGTGTAATCCAATTCTGCGGATGTAAGAAGCATGTAACCGAAGTTCTCAAATTCTGCTCTCTGTGTGATAAATATGTAAGAAGTAGGATATTTCAATGATTAATAACGTAAATGTGTGTGCTTGAAAAATGGGGTAGTAAATTACTAAAATAACGATCAATCAAAAATCAATCAAAAAAAGTACACACATATTAAAATAAACTCTCCTATATTATTTATGCAGAGTAACAGTCATAAATCAATATTCGTTTTTACATGCACACATGATTATATCAATATAAAAGTATGAAAATAAGAGAATTACAGTATAACCTAATTATAACGAATTTATGGAGACCGCCGATTAAATTCGTTACACTGAAAAATTCTTTAATGTGAAATTTCAGTATGGCGTTTTTTAAAAAAGGAAATGTGCATGCACATTGAATAAAAATATATATTATTACTACACTTATATTAAATTTCGATTAACATCCAAACATGTCAGTAAATAATAAATATACATTATTAATGAATTGTGAACTTACTATTTAGAAATAAGATAATTAATAAGTTCATTAAGTTTCAAGATTTTAATCGTAAATATTGTAGAGGAATTATAATTTATCTTAGATACCTGACGGATTAAAAAAACCTCACTAACATCTGCCGTTAATGTAACTTTATTTCTTTACAAATACATTTAGGCTCTTTTTCTACACTGAAATTGACAAGTATTTTTCAAAATAAACTGTCTACAATGTTTTCGGAACATTATTTTGCTGGGATAATTACTTTTTAAAAAAGTATCACTGTTCTATAGAACATTGGGATCCTTTTCATCATACGACACACTATTCGGTACTTGATGGACAATCATCATTAACTTCATTTTCACTGTCGTTAGCCTCCCCTTCATTGAGTTTCTGACGAAAGTTTTTTTTCAAATTCTAGTTTACTTACCCATCATGTATAAGTAGTATAGGGTAAGTCTTGTAATCGTTTTGAAAATCGAAAAAAAAAATTGACGGATTTACACATTTCAGACACTGGAGATTCCGTAAAACATATTTTTAGAAAAAAAAACTTGCCGTCCGTCTGCCTGTGTGTCTGTAAACCCTCTATCTCCCGAACAAATTGAGATAAAGACTTTAAATTTGGTATGTACTTAGTATGTAATAATGAGAAGAAGCTTATTGAATTTCAGTAACCTCGATTATCCGGAACTATTTTTTTCGTACTCTCGAAATATTCGTTCTGAAAAAAGGTATACAAAAAATTTCGAAATTGTTTATTTTAAGGAGTAAATATAAAATACAAAAAAAAAAAAAAAAAAAAAAAATTTTTATAAAAAATGAAGTTGATCGGGTAATTAGTTGCCGAGATATTTGTAATCTCATTTTGCGCACTCTTCGATTTTTCGTGACCCTGTATTTTATTCAAATTTCAATTCAAAGATATATTTTAATTGGAAATGAGACGCTTAATCCGACGCAGTAAACTGTTAGTTAATAGGATTATCAGTTTTAGAGTTATAAGGATGTTTCTCTTATGCAATTCAGCAATAGAGCATTTAAAGTTTATGACGTCATAAAGCCAGGATTTTATTCGAATTTATTTTATAAATAGTTCACACATGTTTTATTTTCATATTTTATATTATACACATTCATGATGGGTAAGTATTACGGTGGCCCTCAACGACTAGTTTCAATAGAGATATTTTTTCAGTTGTCAACTCAGCAATCGTAAAACTGAAATAACTATTGTTTTTAAGCTTGCAATTCGTTAATTTGAAAAATTCGTTATTATGAAATTCGCTAAAGTGAATATTTTTGTAATGTGAAAGCGTAGGACGTTTTTACAATATTCGTTAAACTGAAAAATTCGTTAATGTGACATTCGCTGTAACGAGATTCTGCTGTATTCAAATTTAATGTGCTTGTTTTCATTAGAAATGAAATAATAATGAATCTGCATTTCGACTTAATTTTAGATCCACATACACAGTATGACTTTAAGAGATTAACTTCCCATTTCATTAGTATATAAAAAAAGAAAACTTGCTTCATTGCTTTATTTACCAAACCGTAAAATTACATTTCAAAAAGAAAGATAAAAAATGACTTACATCGATACATTCTTGATCCCAACGCAAAAATTTGCTCCGAAGCAGTCATTAATTAAGAGTAAGAATATCAATTATTACGCTTTGTAACTAATTAACTAATTAACTGTTCATTAGTCTTCCTCAAAAAATAAACTCTCCATCATTAGGTCTTTTTTTATTTAAAAAAAAATTAAGTATGTTATACGAGAGTTTAAGTATTGATATTAGTATTATGCATCGACCATAAAACATCACATAGCCTACTTTTTTCGGCAGTGTTGTAACAAAAATACCATTATTCCCTTCCAATATACTGCTTAACAAACACTGTTCCCGGAGAAAAACAAGGAGAAAATAAATGAAAAAGAGGAAAATGTTCGATTTATCAGCTTCTCTTGCAGCTGTGGTCTTAAGTGGTTTCTTCATAAAAACGTTCTGTACTTAGTGCTATGAGATATCAACACTGTTCTTGTCAGATTCTCTCTATTCAGCTAAAAGTAGAAATTTCAACATTTAGACCAACATAAGAAGACTTACTTAAATTTTGATGACTTATTTTCCGGTTATTTTCTACAAGAGGTTGGGATGATATTGTGACCTTTTTGAAAGATGATAGAAATAGAGAGCTTAGCACAGTTGTAAGTAAAGAAATATGTCATATCCATGTGGGTCTATAAAGTAATGTTTCCCACCCCTTCAGAGTGGCACTCTGTGATGTAAGAAGTAAAAATCTGTATTTTTAAACACTAGAAAGCTTTTAATTTCGTAAGGAGACAAAATCCTATTACTAACATTTGTATATGACTTATCAATCGCTGAAATATTAAAAGACTGATAAAAACTGAAAATATTTGAGATGAAATAACATTTATTCAGAAATTCATGAAAACAATTACAACTGAGACTTTGAGAATTTTTCAATCATTCAATACGGTTAAAAGAGAAAATATATATAGTCTTTTGGGTTGGAATGTTTTTTTTTTCTTTTTTTTTCTTTTTGTAGGGAAACTACAGATTTCTAAATGCTATAACTGTATTCTCATTCATCGAAAAAATAAAAGATAAAAGAAAAGAAAATAGTTTAAATAATATTGTGAATGGAAGGTTTTGTTCATAGAGTTAATTTAAAAGTCCTCTTCACTCACTTGAAAACACCCGTTTGCTAATGTTAATCCTATGGGGCATTATTTTTCCAATATCTCGTTTGCATTTCAATATTTTTGAACTATTTATTTTGCCTTAGATAACACAGATCAATTTCCGCCGTTGATTATTTTTTCGATTCTCATTGAGGATTTTTTTTACAAAGATACTTTCACTTTCCGAACCGGTTTCGGGGAAACAAGTAGAATCCTGCAGGCACCAGATTTGGAGAATATAGAAGATGTGCAAGAACTGTCATCTTGCTCATCCTCGACACCTTCCTTTCCGTCTCTAAAGCTTTTAAACCACTTAAAAACACACTTTTTACTCACTGCTTCAATACCTTAACACCGTACACTTTCACTAACATTTCTTTAGCCTCATTTGTCGTTTTTCCTAATTTGAAGCAAAACTTTATGTTCACGGTTTGCTCCAATTCGCACTGACACGAGTTCTCACACTGACTGCGTTATATTGGTCGCAGCGTGAAACTCGACATAACTTTAGTAATTTGGATGATAGGGGGGGGGGGGGGGGGCTAGTTGACATGTCTCTCAATAAGAAAGCGTACGCGCAACATCTTAACCAGTGCGGTTTTTAAAATATGGGAAGCCGTTCACCGAACTTTTCGAACGCACCGTATACTTTGTGTTTACATGGAATAAATATATTTAGCGTGAAAAATCTCTCACTCCATTTTTTAACACTTTCCAACCTAGTTGAAACGTGTTTATGTCTTCGGTTTGTCTGGCCGTCTGGCCGTGCTCTAACTCCCGTAAATAGGCTCGGATTGCCCTGCAATTTTTATATGTTATTGTCGTTATCTATAGCATGTTTCCTATTTCAACTGAAGTGTGTAGCACTTATAGTTTTTTTACAGGGACACTCAAAAGAATCCCGTTACATTACGGTCTATGGGGAAAAATCATTTGCGGTTTATTTTAATGATGTTACACAATTTCAAACACATTGAAATTGATATATATCACTAAGATGCATTACAAAAAGCTTAATATGGAATAAGGTTTGCATAGCACTTATAGTTACTTTACAGGGATAGTCAAAATAATTCCGTTACATTACGTCTATGGAGAAAAATCGTTTGCGGTTTAATTAAATAATGTTTAACTATTTTAAACGCATTGAAATTTATATATATCACTAAGGTGCATTACAAGAGGCTCACTACAGAATATTGTGTGTATAGCAGTCATCGTTCATTTACAGGACACACAAAAGAATTATCTACTGTCTGTTAACAATAATTCCTGGAAGTGCGTTTTAAGTTGCTGAACGTGATTTTAAATTTAACTCACTTTTTGTCTATTACTTGGTGTGTATAAATTCTGTAGATCCTATACAGGGCAGCACGAAAGTTCGCGAACGCATTTCCGTTTACTGACAGAAACTCCAGAAGGAGAATTTTAAACTGTGCTACGCGTTTCCTAACTAAACTAAAATTTAGCACCCTATGTAGTATATATACAAATCTATAGATCCTATACAGGGCGGAATAAAAGTATTCAGATATTTTCCGAATATTGTATATGTTAGAAATTCCTGAAATTACGTTTTTAAATATGTTATGCGTTTTCCAAATTGTTTATTTAGATGTTGTCTTTCAGCTTATTAAAAGATAATGATTTGTAAAATTATTTTGGAAGCGTTGGAAAGTGTTACATAATCTATGCTTGACGCATGATTTTTCGTTATTGTTATATGTATTACTGTTTTAGTTCTCAAATAGATAATTACTTAATATATTAAGGTTGGAGAAGAATGAACTTCTGGATCTCCAACCACAAATTATTTAAATGGGTTTTATTTTCTCCATTTTATTTTTCTTTATCCAATGCCTTTAAAATAATTACAGATATTCTGAGTGTTCTTTGTGTTTAACAAAGACATTTTTTAATTAAAGTCAAATTCAAGAGCTACAAACGAAGCACTGCGAATAAATTTCAAAATATATCTTATAAAATATTTTTTCTAAGTTTTAAAAGTAACTGACTAGACTCTATTACAGTTGACCATGTATGTGAGTTTTAAAATATGCATCTTGATTTAGAAAATCCAGAAAAAAAAAAAAAAAAAGTTTCAATTATTTTTATGATATTAAAATTTCCATATCCCATTATTGACTGTAAATTCATTTTTGAAACTTGGATTTTTTTAACATTGTTTATGAATTATATATTTTTTGTTTGTTCTGCTATTATTGTTACCATAATTATAAAAGTAATAGAAAAAGAAATAATAATAATAAAAGAAATAATATTCAATGAATTTTATTTTATTTCTTTTTTTTTTTTTTTTGTCCAATAATTTTAAAATAATTACAAATATTCTGAATGTGATTGACGTTTAAAAAAGGCATTTTTTACAACAGTAAAATTCAATAACTACAATACAAACTACAGTATTAAGTAATAATACATAATAGTAAATTCCTTTATTTGTAAGTGATAATTTGTAATAATTAATAATAGTAAATAATTAAATTAATAATTATATATATAATTATTTATCAATTATTAATATTATATAATAATAATATATTTATTAATATTACTTAATAACTATAATAATTAATAATTATTACTATAATTATTTTAATTAATACAATTAGTAATAATATGTAAATAAGAATTAATAATGATTTTTTTAAGTAATAATGCCCATATTCGTTCGTATCCGAATTTTAGCAAAGATTTTATGTATTTCTGTGATTGAGAGCAAATAAGTTCAAAATTACTGAAAATTCTGAATCCGTTATACTTCTGATACTGTCTAGGATATGAATCACGACAGTTTTAAGCACAGTGCTTCTAGCGTATTCCAAGATTTCTTAAAGATAATTATCTATCTATTCTTTTCTAAAATGTGATGAACTGCCACTATTACTATCGGATTTTATCACGAATGCCTTTTGCTCCTTGATGTTCTTATGTCACATTCATAATTGTCTCCTGATAAACTGTCACCTTCTAACTCATCACTATTGTAAGTCATTGTCATTCATGAAATGAGGAACTGTCTGCCTATGATTTCTCGAAGAGTGTTTACGTGTCACAATGTCGCATTATATTGATTTTAATTTTGCAACTTTAAAATTATAATTAAAAATCCAAATGTGTATGAACATTTAATATCACAACAATGAATACCCATCCGATACATCATAGTCACTATTTCAAAATCTATATTAGCTTCAGCTGTACATAGATTCCAACTCTCCCAATTTTTAGTAGCACTATTTCGAAATAGAAAAATTTGCTTTAAAAAAAATCTCGGAAATCTGCGATTCAATGAAGCAAACATTTCTCATCGGTAATAGTGGTGCTTAAAAATCAGGCGACTTAGCAACTACACGTGTAACATTTGGATAAAACTGTGTAATAAGTAAACATGAATGATTGTATTGCTGATTAATATTTTTTTACTAGCAACAAAGTTCTCGTTTTATTTCAAAACGCCTTGTAAAATTAAATTATAGTTTTAATCTTTAAAGAATTTCAACAAAACCACGTATTCGGTAAGATTTTCAAAAAGATATAATATAATGGTTTATTCTGCGTCAAAGTTTTCTTTTAACCCTTTCAGACGGGTGTAATGTATACGTTTCATATAGGATGCGTAATGTTTACTATGATGTAGAGATCATATATATTTGTAATTTTATTCAAAATTTATAATTTCTTAATTTTTCAAAAAGTTAATTTATATCTTTATTTAAATTCTATTCATTCTAAAGCAAAGTCATATCTATTCCACGATAAATGCTATTTAATCATGTACGCGTAATCTTTCATTTATTCTGCAGCTTTCGTTAACCGCATAAAAGTATTTCTCTTCTAAATTAAGAATGTGACGACGGTTATTTCGCATATACATTGATACACTAGTATTCTTTTATTAGAAATATCCGCTCCACAAATCTATTAAAATTCACTCATGTTTTGCATCACGGTGCCTTTATTCTGCCAGCCTTCGATTGTCTGTTCCATCTGGAATGCAAATCTAGATTCTTTTCAACTGCTTGTTTGCATTTTGTTATTAATAACACTTTATTCATCCTAAAGTATAACTTCCGCTTTCCCAGGATAAGCCGCAGGGTTGCTCCGTTAAAACCTATATTTTGATAACGCGCCTAACTTTGCATCTCTGTTCTCTATCTCCCACGCAAAATTAACATTGATATATTCTAAACCGTCTTAAAATTCCGAATGGCGATAAAAATTAATGCACGTGTAATCTGGCGATATTGGGATGACTTCTGGCACACATGTACACCTCTGAAAGTAGAGCAGACTTCTCTTAACCTCCGCTAAAAGAGGTTGTTGCTATTGATGTAAAAAGACCACCTCCCAAACTTTACCATCATAGTCAAGTCCCTAATAAATAAAAACCTTGCAAGGAGCTATGGATTCTTCTCTATTCTTGTTTACATTTATGCTGACTTCTTACAGGAAACATTCCCGTGGAGTTATTGCGACAACTACTTCTATTAAGGTGATTTTTAAGTACATTACGATCACATAGTATCAACCCGTACTCCAGCCAATAACCACACCGTAAAAAATTGCTACGTTGGCGCACACTCGCCGATTACTTTTAAAATCTTCGTATTATTTTTAAATAGTACGGATATCTATTTATCTATAGACAGAAAAAGCACGGTGTTTTATTTTTTTTATTATTTAAGTTTATTTCGTGTGTGTGAACGCAAATGGATATTTTTTTTAATTCACAGTAATTAGTTAATCAGTTCATTAATTCACATTAATGTTTTTATTCATTTTTATGATTTATTCCTTCCTGGATAAAAAAAAAAAAAGAAAGAAAAAAAAAAAGAAAGAAAGAAAGAAAGATACTCCATTGTCATGCATGGCATTATTTTTCTATTTGTTTTTAAAGGCTGTAAAGCTGTAATAATGTGTTGTTATTATAAAGGATAACTATATCTTTAAAAAATATATTATTAAAGAAATTATTTTAATGGGATAAGTAAAATATATTTAAATGGTTAAATTAGACATGTTTTTCTATCTGTTTTTCTTAAAGTAATAATAACTTTTCTTTATCAAGTCATCGCTTTAAATTGATACCATGCATGCGCTCCCTAATTGTATATATTTGTGTTTATATATTTTTCCCATCGACCTATAATAGGTTGAGTGATTGATACCTTTCTCATTTACAAAATAAATATATATGGATATAAATGATTATGACCGATTGAGAAGTTAAATGGAAAAGATGGTGAATTACGTAGACAACATAAATAATATTAATGTGCCATAATTAATAATTAGAAAATTCTGATAGTTTTTGTAAATGGTTAAACTATAACGCTAGGATAAAAAAAATTGAACTGTTATAAAAAGAATGAAAATTTATTCTATTAATATTAAGATGAAGAAATATATTTTTATTCATAGGTGATTCACGGTATCAGGTATAAAATATTTGACCTTTCCATGTATTATTTCTGTTATAATTATGCAGTGACTATTGAATATATTATTTTATATACATATCCATCGTATTTTTCTTTCAATTTTATATATAAAACTTAATTAAATTTTTTATAAATTTTTAATTTTTCTAAATTTATGGTTTTGGCTCAGGCTACAACTTGCTATTGGTATTTATATAACGTCTCCATTTTTTAAATTATTTTGAATGATAAAATATTATATTTCAGGTAATATGGCTACCCTTTTTGTTGTCAAAAAAATTGCGCTAAGTTAATTACAGGTCTATAATATGACATTTTAAACTTGTTTGGTCTGGAATTTTTCTTTAAAATTTTAACTGTCTCATTTTTCTCATTTGAAGTCACCGGCACTATAGCATGTGCTTGTGGAAGATTAATGTAGTAGTTAAGAAGAAACAATTTTTATATGTGTATTTCCTTATTATATTTTGGTAAGTTAAGTGTAATATAAGTTTTGTGCAGTTTTTGAACTTAATGCATAATGGATACTTTAATTTTCTGCGATGCTATCATGAATATACAATCTGTTAACAACTGCAGTGTTTACATTAATTCTAAATTTCAGATATTTATATGTCTTTACATCTTTCTCGTGCCACACATTACAAAAAATTTAAACAAAATAAAATAGATAGATAATTTTAATAGTTATTTTAGGGTATAGTGCCATACGTGACATTTTTATAATTTTATGCCAAATTTTTCTTCTTTTAAATAAATTTTTCAATACAAATTTTCCTATATGTATATATATATATATATATATATATAAAACTTTCACGTATTTCTTTTAACCTCAATTACAATTTTTAAATGTGCATGTCGTGTCTTGCCGCTCTCTAATGTTTCAAAAGGTTTGATTTTTTAAAAGAGTTTTACAAGCTGAATCCCATATTCTAATTTAGCTGCACATTTGTATATTCTTGTCAATGAGACTATACTTTAGGTGAGTGGAATACAAGATTCCATCATTTTTATGATTTCTAGATTTAATTTTTCACTTTAAACGTTTTGATATACTCACACTTTACTCTTAATAATATTTGTGGATATTAATTTTTTTTACAATTGTGTTTCGGAATCTCTTTTCATTCATTGCTCTAAGGCGCCACGAGCAAGGAATGATTCAAAATTATCATTTTTTTTCTCATTTGTTTTCTTATAGTGATTTAATCCCAAACATTAATAGGACTCCATTTGGGAATCTAAAATGATTTGTTTGCCTTTCTCTTTCACTTTAAAATTTTTAACGTAGATATTCTTTATCATTTAATTATGAGCCATATTTACGATCTTCATTGCAGCTTATGCAAATGCTCTCTTTTTTTTTGGTTAATATATCTTGACCTGTATTTTTATTCATTACAGTATTGTTTTCTTTTTAAATGTTTTTACTTTGTTGAACTTTTCATCGTTATACTTCCTGCAAGGTATGTTTTGTGTGGATGCCCAGTTTTTCCCAGTTGATGACCGTGTACGGTAAAAGAATTTTTTTTACATAGCGGGTCTTGTGTGGAATTATTGTTTCCATGCTTCGGTTTCTTGTGTCTTTTTAAATTTGTCAACGATTTCATTCAACAAGAAGTATTTTGGGAGTATTCGCCGTTATTCGAATTACATAGTTGTACAATGGATCTTTTTTTTTTTCCCGTCGAGTACTGGTGGATATTTGCGCAATTCTTCTTGTCGTACATTCTTGCACGCAGACGTATGTTTCACAGTTTTACAAAAATTTTCTCATACAAAGAGTTTACAAAAGTTTTTCACTTATATGTTTACATGTGAGATTGTCATTTCAACATACATTTTTCTATGACTAAATTTATCCTATTCACATTTCCCACTTTTTTTTCTCTTTAGAAAATTCTTTTTTTTTGCATACATTTGTCTGGATAAAGTTTTCACCGTATTTTTCGGCTCATCGGTATATCAATTCACTGTCTTCTTGTAACTTTTGTATTTTTTTCTCAGTTTGACCATACTTCTTGTGAATTATGCTATATATTTATAGTGTACAGTCCAGCGGTAACTCTTTTTTCTCTTCTTTAGTTCATTTTTTTTCACGTCATGGAGTTCTGATTCCCTTGTTTTCAGAAACATAACTTATTGTGGGCTGATACCTCGTTATCAGATTATTGTTTTGGTGAGTCTGATTCTTTGTTTTCAGATATATAACTTATTGTGCGCTGGTACCTTGTTACCAGATTTTTTTTTCGCCTCTCACTTTTATATTACATACATATACACTTTTGTTATACTTAATATTGCTAGGCACAAATAGCTATTTTTGGTACACGCTTCATACCGTTGGATTTCTTTAAATGTCTTTTCTTTTTCACAGGTTAACAGTAAACATATGTTTATTTGATATTTTAATGGTTGGACAAATTTTATTGTAACTTATTTTCTAGGTAATGGCATTCAAGACACACATGTTATTCAAATATATTTTCCAACACTTATATTTCTATTATTTGTGTCTCTTTTCAGGTTATATGTTAAAAGGTCACTTGCTGCTATTCATACTTCTATATTACGTAATACTGATAAATCTTTCAATATGCAATACAATTTAATTTTAATGTTTTGGATTTATCATTTCACCTATCAATCTCATTTTTTAAATAATTATATGTACTGGTGTACTTTCTCTTTCAATATAGCATGGTTACAATATATCGTATTTCAGGTATATATTTTTACAATTTATTTTCATACTTTCTGATTTTTTTTTAATTTACAAGTTATTACATTTTGCTACTAATAATTACATATTTATTTTATATTTGTTTTTCTTTCATCGTTGACACAAACAAGCACACACCATGGTAACGGCATGTACAAGAAAACATATACAGTTTTAAACATGTCGAACATGATTTTTTTTCTTTTCTTTCTGTCCCCTTTTCTCATTTTTATGAAAATTTAGGCATGGGTTTGGTAAGTATCATGTGCTTTTGCGTGAAGTTGATTAGGGCTTCACACCACACACACATTTTTTCCTTTTACAGATCGGTCATATGAAAATTTCAAGGTTTCTTCATATGGTGGACGATAGGTCTGTATCTTCAATTTCTAACACACGTACTGGTTGGATTCACTTAAGAGCTTGATGTGCTTACCTTTAATTTCACTTTATATATTTTTAGTCATTTAAATAAATTAAAATAAAATTGTCATCAAAGTTCACATACCTCTTCAATTTTTCTAATTTTTTTTCATTTTTATTACATTTTTATGTAGTATTGTTGTGATTTTGGAATTTTTACGTCAAAATTACATCCTCATACACCAGTCATATGTCGTTGATAGGAACTTTCTAATAAAAAAAAGTCAAATATTATTATTGCTTGGCATATACAATACTTTTATAGCAATTCTATCTTGGCCTCAGTCTCTTAAATATTATATTTTTGGCATAATGATTAAGTTATAAGTAAACATTCAGCAGTGTTTGGTAACATAATTATATGTTGTATTTAAGAAAGTCTTCATAGCAGATGATAGTATCCAGAGAAATATTTATTATTATTAATAAACAGTATCCATATTAATTTCATTTCAATGTAAATATGCTTTTATGTTACTTTATATCACTGTGTTTTCAATATTTGAATTTATATTTTAAGATTTTACATGTTAGTTTCAAAATATATTAGTTTCGTACTGATTAGAAACTTTTCATCAGTATTACAATTTATATTATCATGATAAATATTGCAGTAAAAAAAAACAACAACAACATCTTCAAGAACCTGCAGGTAAATATTTCATGATGACGTATAATGATGATTACGTAATGTTTTTGATATTATGCATATACTATTAATATTATTATTGCTAGCTTTACTTTTATGTGCACTTAAAAAAATATATATATATATATATATATTGAATTATTATTGGCCATTTCCTTACTCCGTCTGTAGGACGTGTGATTATTATAAGGAAAAAAAATATGATTGTCTGCATTTTTGAAATCATTATAGATATTGTGGAAAAGAATTAATAGGCAGACATATGACATATAAATGTCTTATATAGGTATACCATGCACGAATAATGTGCTAAACATTATGTTATTGAGTACTCATTTATGTGTTTATTTTCTATTTTTGATGTATGGTGGTCTTCGTGTTTTAGTGCTTTGTTGTGTATTGTACATTTTCTATGTTTTAGTAGTTGGTGCACATGTGTGTCAGCCCGGTGTCTATTTTTTTTTCTTGCGAAAGGGGAGATATATATATGTAGAGATCATATATATTTGTAATTTTATTCAAAATTTATAATTTCTTAATTTTTCAAAAAGTTAATTTATATCTTTATTTAAATTCTATTCATTCTAAAGCAAAGTCATATCTATTCCACGATAAATGCTATTTAATCATGTACGCGTAATCTTTCATTTATTCTGCAGCTTTCGTTAACCGCATAAAAGTATTTCTCTTCTAAATTAAGAATGTGACGACGGTTATTTCGCATATACATTGATACACTAGTATTCTTTTATTAGAAATATCCGCTCCACAAATCTATTAAAATTCACTCATGTTTTGCATCACGGTGCCTTTATTCTGCCAGCCTTCGATTGTCTGTTCCATCTGGAATGCAAATCTAGATTCTTTTCAACTGCTTGTTTGCATTTTGTTATTAATAACACTTTATTCATCCTAAAGTATAACTTCCGCTTTCCCAGGATAAGCCGCAGGGTTGCTCCGTTAAAACCTATATTTTGATAACGCGCCTAACTTTGCATCTCTGTTCTCTATCTCCCACGCAAAATTAACATTGATATATTCTAAACCGTCTTAAAATTCCGAATGACGATAAAAATTAATGCACGTGTAATCTGGCGATATTGGGATGACTTCTGGCACACATGTACACCTCTGAAAGTAGAGCAGACTTCTCTTAACCTCCGCTAAAAGAGGTTGTTGCTATTGATGTAAAAAGACCACCTCCCAAACTTTACCATCATAGTCAAGTCCCTAATAAATAAAAACCTTGCAAGGAGCTATGGATTCTTCTCTATTCTTGTTTACATTTATGCTGACTTCTTACAGGAAACGTTCCCGTGGAGTTATTGCGACAACTACTTCTATTACGGTGATTTTTAAGTACATTACGATCACATAGTATCAACCCGTACTCCAGCCAATAACCACACCATATTTACTATTTATTACTATCAAAATATTTTAGTCGTCACTTTAGGATTGCCTAATCATAAAGTTCTTGGATTAAATAAGGCGAAACATTCTATACAGAATTACTGGTATAAAAAATTGAAATGTCGTTAAATGACCCCCGTTTTGAAGGGGTTAAACAATTACATATTTTTCCCTTAACCCCTTGCAGTGCGGTGGGACATATATGTCCCACTTAATTTTAATTCCCAAATGCCGCATTGGCAGCAGAATTTTTCAAGAAAATTTTGTTTTTATATCTTACATGAAGAAAAGCTGTTACTTATTTTCAAATAATATTGTTTGTAAGTCCTGGTGTCAATCAATCATTTTAACATTTTAGCAATAGAAGTTCCTTGCCCCTCAAAGGGTTAAATGTCCAGAAAAGACAGAAAAATCATGCGTTTGAAAAAAGAAGAAATTTAAAACATTGTAAAAATTTTCGCCACCACTCAACCTCCTCTCGACTACCAGCCAGTTATAGGCAATAATTTTTATACGTTATGCCTTGTACATCAATAATCCTATACACTGTAAAAAAAGACAAATATTTCTTAACCCTTTGACTACGGGCTGGGTCATATACGTCCCTGTGGACTATTTTTTTATTCTATTTGTACCACTTTTTCGAAAATTATCGCTGCCGTACACTTATACTAGGACATTTTAAAGACAAATCTACCACAAAGAAATATTTAATAATTTTTTGTAAATATTGGTGCTATTGAACATAAAAATAGTCGCCAGTCCTGATCCGTAATCAAAGGGTTAATGTAGGAAATAATAATATAACCATACACTAAAATATAACAAGAAAATATTCCGAGTAACCTACTATTCGGAAAAGCGTTCTTTATCTTTAGAAACCTTAGAAACAGTAATATTTTCAAGATTTAAAGAAACATTTATAAAAATAAAGTTTCTTTTACTGCCACTGATTTTCAGAAATGTTTCCATATAGTTTTTATAATGTTATCGTTTTCTCAATCTGGAATATACGTTTTTTCTATACTATCAATTCTGAAGTAAACATCTTCATGTTCACCAAGCATGTTTTACATACAAACATGATAAAATAACAGCATTAATATATATTTCGTTATTTGCTAAAATGTGTTAAATAAAACAATAAAATTTTTTTATATACAAACTGTCTACATGCTTATTGTTTTATTTACTGTTTCATTTATCACCTTTTAGCAATTAACGAAGTATATATTATCTCTGGGTGTTCTGATTTGTGATATATAAACAGCATTAACATTAACATTATAGTTATTTGTTACTCTTGCATACATAAATTCAGTTACGCAGCTGAAAATGTTTTATGAATAATTGTGAGCATCTTAGAAGCCGATATTCCGGTTTGAGAACACTGATTAATGCACTATAAAAACTGCCCGAGAACGTTTCTGAAAATGAGTGGCAGCAAAAGAAACTTTGTTTTTATAAATGCGTCTTTAAAACTCGAGAATATATTGGTTTGTGACGTTTCTAAAGTCAAAGAACGCTTTAAGGAATGGTGGGTCACTCGGAAGAGGTTGTTGCATATTTTTGTTTGTGGTTATATTATATTTTCGTACATTAAGAAACATTTGTCCCTTTTTACAGTGTACTGTGATGGACAAAATAATTGGCACTTTTTTTAATTTTTCATGTTTTCCAAATGTGTATGTTTTTTTAGTTTACAAGTTTACGTTTTACGTAATGCAAATATTTATAATTTGAAAAAAAAAAAATAATGCTGAATTTAAATATATATATATATATATATATATATATATATATATATATTTAAAATGAAAACATATGTTAAAAACACAGGATGAGATACTATAAAAAAACAAAAAGAATAAAAACATAAGATTAAATATTACAAATTAAAATGGAGATAACATGTAATATTAAAGAGTAAAACACATGCGTATTTCAAGTGGGTAAGAAAAGAAAGCAACAGGGATATAAAATCTACAACATGTGAACAAATTGAAAATTGATAGAATACTAAAACAGAAGAAATGAACAATTGCAGTTGTAATTCCTGTATTAAGTGAATTAAAACGAAATATATTATTATTATTATTATCTTTAGTTTTTAAATTAAATATTTTTTTCCTTTTTTTTATCTATTAGATGTATTTTTCAATTTGTTAAAGTCGTTGATATCTATTTCACTATCACTTTTAACTGCCAAAGTTGTTACATGTGCTCTAGGATAACGTGAATGTTAACTCGGTGAAATAGGTTATTGAATAGGTTCGTTTTGCTTCGATATTTTTCTTTTGTTTGTCGTTTTCTCAATAAATCTGTATTGGCATCTTTCATAATGTTCCCTAATAATTGTTTTTGCACTTGTTATGTTTAGTTATTCAATATCTGCCCATTTTTATTCAATTTTCTTTATATGTAGTATCGTGGTTGATCGGACAATTTGAGTAAAGTAAATTCGGCTCAGGTCTATTTACTCAAACAGAAATCAATTACGATTTATATTTGTGGAATATTGCCCTTGATAAAGTGTTTCACGATATAAGTTTCTATTTGCTTCTTTTAATATTTTCGCCTTCTGAAAATTGGATTTTTTTTCTACACATTTCTTCATTTATTTTGTTTCCACTTATTTCATTTTGAGAATTGTATTTGTCTTTGTATGGTCTTTGTATTGTATTATAATTAATGGTTCGTATTGTAAATTTTTTAGGTGATTTAATGGTTACACAAAAGTTTTATTATATATATATATATATATATATATATATATATATTTATGTGAACGTTACAACCACCAACAAAAACTGTGAAATTATGAATTAAAGTAAAATAACTAATTGACAACAAAACAGATCCCCCAACAAACTAAACATAGATACCAAAAACATAGTATTAAAAAAATAATAATAAAAAAGGCAAGATAGAGAGAGAGGGAGAGAGAAGAGAGAATCAAACACAAGCATTTTACCTTAAATTTAATGTCAAAAGAAATTTCGAAAAGTATCCATAATTTCAGCCGCCACTGTACCGTGATTATCCGTTGCAGACAATAAGCTGAACGGTTTCTGTTTCTTCCATCCGATTTTATTCTTTCTTACTTCAGTTTTTAAATGCTATTTGAATAGTCGAATTCAAGATTATAGCTATAATATATACAGAGTTGACTTCTAATGTTTGGGTATCACTTTTTTTCGAATAGAATTTTTTGTATTATTTAATTAGAGAATTTCTACATTTAACAAAGCTAACATTTTTATTCTAATATAGTATCAGGCAAAAATTCGTTGAGCTGACAACTCTGAATTTAACTTTAAATGGGACAGTATCACAATGTGGAAAAATTGCCATCATCCACATGCATTCAGCTCTGAAATAGACGATTAAGTTTTCGCGATGTAGTTGACACTACATAAGGTGCACCGACCGAATTACTGTGTACTTCTACCACTTTTCGTAACTTAATCCTATTTTGCATGTAACAAGTTCATTCTGTTGTAAATATCGTAAAAAAAAAGCTTTATTATTGTTAAAACGATTACCAAAAATCCTGGTTCAGATTGAAGTGAAGCACCCTGCATTTTGACCGGATGAATAGACTGCGACCCTGGTTTCCTATACAAAAATTATTTAATGCAGTGTGCTCTACCGCCTATTAAAGTTTGTAAACGTTATATTGAAACACTCTGTATATTTTAATTTGAAAAAAAAAAAAAAAGTTAAAATGAAAGTTTTCTTCTCATGAATTTCCCGATATCGATTTGTGCATTTCCAGGCATTTTCAAAAGCATGCTTTCGTTTAATCTTTATTATTGATTGTATATATTCTTGATATTGCATAGATATCCTTGAAAAGAAATCTATTCACTGTACTTTTCCTTAAGACTAAGTGACTCCCCTCACAAGAATAAGTGACTTTCCCTGCTATATTTATATTTATTTACGTTAAAGGTCTAAAGATCGTAAATAGTTCCCCTTCAACAGCATTACACCTGACTTTTGCACTAAGATATCCGATCGTAGCAGATCAATTATTTAGAAGTCTAATCCACTAAAGGTAACGGTCTGGTGGCACATTTCACCATTAGTGCAACTAATGTTACAGGGATAAAAAAGATCTACCGATTAACAGATCTTATTCTAGCAGAGATCTCTTAGCAAGATCCCCTCTTCCTAATCTTTTTCGAATACTATCTCCGATATCCACGCTCCCTAAAACGAATTCGGTATTAAGCTCTTCGTAATCCTTTCTCATTAAAGCCAAGTCTTTTGAAAGGAAATTTTTGATCATTTGAGACATTCTCGAAAATGGTTTTAGAAAACTTGTAGAAATTTTGCGTAAGTAAAATTAAATTAAGCATGAAACACGAAACTTATGCAGTAACATTTTTATAAAGTCGGTATGGATCTGTAATTGCAATTAAAATACGGTTTTTTAATATAAATACAATTGAATTTAACATCCCAGTTCCTCTTTAACTATATCAATTCTATAATTAATATTATTGGAAACAGAACATTAGAACTTGTTACTTTTCTAATGCACAAATACAACAGGGATTCTACTGATAGATTTGTAAAGATAGACTTTTTTTTAAACGTTAATTGAAAGCTAGATGTAATCGACTGAGGAAATTTTAGCAATTGCATGTATAAATATTTTGCTTATTGGGAGCATCTTGCAAACCGAGTTTAGTAATACAGAACTCATGAATAAAAATAGCGGGGAAATCACTTTGAAATTATATTAGCATCCATCTCACTCTGTAGTTTACTGAGTGCACCGTGAGATAGTGCTAATTTTTAGCTCACAGGCTATCAAATTCTGAGAGCTAATGTGCCTGCCCTTTCTGTATGTACGTATGTATGTATGTATGTATATAAGTAACGCGATAACTCTTGATAGAAATAACTGCTTTGCTACAAATTTTGTCAATAGGTTCATTGTGATAAGGCGCTTCCCTGATTAGTTTTGGGGGTTCATTGGCTAAGTGGGGGAATGGGGGCTAATCCCCCCTTAATTTAGATAAATGGGTTTTTCATGAAGAATTATCCGGTTTGCTTCAAATTTTGTATATAGGTTCATTGTGATAAAGCGCCTCCCTGTTTAGTTTCGGGGGTTCATTGGTTAACTATAAGGGGGGAACGGGGGGGTGATCCCCCTTAATATATTATCGATTTCTTTATTTTTCGAGGGGCTTATTTCAAATTCTTTGAAATAAGGGTGTAATATACAATTAGTGTGAATAGCCTGTGAGCTCAATGCCCTCAGTTTAACTGGGCAGTTTTCTTTTTTATTTATGTTCTTTTCTGACACACTGGTATATGAGATTGTTGTGCCTGAATTTCTGAGCATCCATGCATCAGTAACCTCATAGTAGAACACTTTAAGGTGTCTACACACCTTCAGAATTGATTTTTTGGAAATTTTTGAAATTAAATCTTTATATCAATTTTTTCTAATGACATTTAAGTTAAAACTTTGAAAAATATATGAAAAGTTTAGAAATTACACAGAGGTGATTAATTAAAAGTGAAAAATCGTCAAAATTATGTCAATTCAATAACTTATAAACTTTAATAAATATGAAGATGAAAAAAAAGTGACATTTAAATCTGGTCACACTTAAATTTCATATGCTGTAATTTTAAAAATAGTTCAAATTTTCTACAACAGACGACACTGCACTGTCTCAAATTGTAAGAAGGCTCAAACTAACATGTAAAATTGCGTTAAAAATATCTCAAATTTTATTCTTTACTCTATTTAGCAATTAAAACCCGGAAAAAGGCTTGAATTTTGAAATTTATTTGATCATTTTTAATGTATCAGACGCTGCAATGCCATCTATTTACAAAAATTCGAGCTGTTTTTTAAAATTACAGCATATAAAATTTAAGAAGTACCAGATATAAGTGTCACTTATTTCATCTTCATATTTATTATAGTTAATGAATTATTGAATTTTCAAATTGAGGCGTTTATTTCTTGTCACCCTGTTTAATACATACACTGAGAAAAAATATATACCTCCTTCAACTAGAATGAATAGTTAGGCTGTTTCTAAATCTCTAAACTAGAAATATAGAAGTTCGAGCTATGCGAATAGGGTAAGCAACTAACCTGAATAGACGAAATGATCGAGAATTTCTAGTCTCTTGTTTTCTAGGTGACGAAACGATAATGAATCGTGCAAACTGCGAGAAATTATCACTTTATTTCTGGAATGGATTTATAAACTAGCATTATAGTTACTAAAACTAGCGTCTTGTGTTCCCATCTATTTGCAGACATTTTTAAATAAGTCTGACCACGAGAATATAGGAAAACACTCTTGAATTCTAATAGGAGACTCTAGAACTCTCTGGTAAAAGGAACTAGAATTTATAGGGATGACATGGAACTATTTTTTCTAGAGCCACAATTTAGATTCTAGTTGAGAAGGGCAGATTTTTTTTCTCAGTGTATTTTTATTATGGAATAAATAATATTTTAATAATACCCATTGAGACATTGTTTCACTGTGTACCGGTATTCCATGTCTCGATGTGTATCACTTCGATTTGTTGAAAAAACGTGGTTACATACCTCTTCCTTCGGTATTGGTATTACGTGGAGAAATAGTGCAGAATATGTACAATATTCCACAAATAAATAATGCCACATGAAATTAGACAGAAGATATATGAGGGTATTAGAATGACAGTGGAGTAAGTCAATATTTAGTAATTTGAGAAATGAAGGGTTTTGTGAAAATTGTCGTATGACCGTTGCATTAAGTGGTCCAACTTGTTTTGCCCTCTAGCGACTCCCTAAGTGAACTATGACTTATTTGACTGTCACGCTGAACAGAAATTAATATACCTTCAAAGAAAATATGGTTATCTAGATTTTTCAAATTTTCGACTTACTCCACTGTCATTCTAACCCCCTCATATGATGTGTGACAGAGTTAAATGAATAACTTTCATATCCGAAAAGTAACTTTCTTTTCTTAACTTCCAAATGTAACAACATCCACGCTTAAAATTTTGTCCTCGAACATTTCAAACAAATCATCACTGAAAAGCCTAACAGTTAAATGTACAAACACAATCGTTTCACTCTGTACTGCCGACTCTCTCCTATACAGTACTGTAGAAAAGTATTTGGAGAAAGCATATATTTCTTGTAATTTTGCATTATAATTTAGAGTATCAATTCTCGTAAAATAAATGCACTTAATTCACAAATTAAATAATATAGAAAAGGATGATAACGTCTAAAATACAGAATGTGCAAATTTTTGTAAGGGAAAAAAGTATTAAAACATTTATACTAAGAATTATAATTTGTTTGAAAAAATAAAATCTTTAACCCCTTAACTGTGTATCCCGAACTCAGTTCGGGCAAGAAGAGTTTGCTTGTTTTGTTACTAAAAGCTTTTGCACACCAGTAATTTTTAAATGCAACTTTCGCTTTATTAATCGGCAAGCCATTTTCGATTACACAAAGCAAATATTTTAGTACGGAAAAAGTGGTGTATTGTGCCTATTTTTAGTTTATGGTGTCAAAATACCTCCCACAGTTAAGGGGTTAATATTTAGGAAACACTCCATTGCTGTTTGTAACGGATTGTGGTCTTCTTAGCATTGATTTTACCAACTTTTTTTATTTGAAAATACATTATTACCATTTTCTCTAAATGACGTTTTGAAATTAATTTTTTTTTTATTATTTATCCAGCAATGACTGTAAATTCTCAATCGAATTAAAGTGTGATGACTGAATCTTTATATGATGTCTGAATCTTATATAAAAATATACTTTTTCATAGCATTTAAGCTATTATTTTTTCACAATTTTTTTGTGGTTTCACCCAACGCCGGCTGACGTTGGATAATTTTACGAAACATTCCAAGAAATGTTAAATCTAAAGCCTGAGCGGAATACCCTAATTTTAATCACTTTAATGCAGGGATTCCACTGACGACATTTTTTTATTATTTTGTCTACCACTATTTGATAACAGTATTCTTCGTGATAAATTTATACTAATCTAGGAGGTTACCATGTAGATTATTTTAGTTTAGAAATAGCGGTAGGCCATTTTTTTTTAAGTTGCCAGTGGCAGCATTGCAAAGTCGTTTGTCGATAGCATCATTTCTAAGCAACTATTAAATTAAAAAGAATGCAATATAAACATTAATAAAAACTAATATGAAACGAAAATAGAATGTTTTTGAAAATATGCATTCAAAAAGGACGATAAAAATGTTAAGAAATGTAAAGAAAGGGGTCGAATGGGAGGGTAGAGGAAATTTAGGTGATTTCCTGCCGTAGAGGTAAAAATATTTTTTAAAGCAGGCTCAATTTAATATATGTATACCTAGTGTTCCCGCTAGGCTTTTTTTGAAGGGCGCTGCGCCCTGCCCTTTTAAAAATCGGCAAAATGCGCCCTGCCCTTTTTGAAATCGGCAAAATGCGCCCTCGAAAAACGGCAAATTTCGTCAAAAGATCGCGAAAAAAAGACAAATTTTGTCAACAGATCGCGGGAAAAACGTGACTTTCGTCAGAGAATCGCGTAAAAACGGCAAATTTCGTCAAAAACATTGCGAAAAGCGGCAAATTTCGTCAAAAGATCGGGAAAAACGGGAAACTTTGTCAACAAATCGCAGGAAAATCATGACTTTCGTCAGAGAATCGCGACAAAACGGCAAATTTCGTCAAAAACATTGCGAAAAGCGGCAAATTTCGTCAAAAGATCGCGAAAAAACGACAAATTTTGTCAACAGATCGCGGGAAAAACGTGACTTTCGTCAGAGAATCGCGTAAAAACGGCAAATTTCGTAAAAAACATTGCGAAAAACGACAAATTTCGTCAAAAGATCGCGAGAAAACGGCAAATTCCGTCAAAAGCATTGCGGAAAAACGGCAAATTTCGTCAAAATATCTCGAAAAAACGACAAATTTCGTCAAAAACATTGCGAAAAACGGCAAATTTCGTCAAAAGATCGCGAAAAACGGGAAATTTTGTCAACAAATCGCAGGAAAAACATGACTTTCGTTAGAGAATCGCGACAAAACTGCAAATTTCGTCAAAAACATTGCGAAAAGCGGCAAATTTCGTCAAAAGATCGCGAAAAAACGACAAATTTTGTCAACAGATCGCGGGAAAAACGTGACTTTCGTCAGAGAATCGCGTAAAAACGGCAAATTTCGTCAAAAACATTGCGAAAAGCGGCAAATTTCGTCAAAAGATCGCGAGAAAACGCCAAATTTCGTCAAAAGCGTTGCAGAAAAACGGCAAATTTCGTCAAAAGATCGCGAAAAAACGGTAAAAATTGTCAACAAATCGCGGGAAAAACGTGACTTTCGTTAGAGAATCGCAAAAAAACGGCAAATTTCGTCAAAAACATTGCGAAAAGCGGCAAATTTCGTCAAAAACATTGCGAAAAACGGCAAATTTCGTCAACAGACCGCGGGAAAAACGTGACTTTCGTCAGAGAATCGCATAAAAACGGCAAATTTCGTCAAAAACATTGCGAAAAGCGGCAAATTTCGTCAAAAGATCGCGAAAAAACGGTAAATTTTGTCAACAGATCGCGAAAAAACGGCAAATTTCGTCAAAAAAATAGCGAAAAAAATCGCAAAATTTATCAACAGATCTTGAAAAAAACTGCAAATTTCGTCAAAAGATCGCAATAAAACGCAAATTTCGTCAAAGGGACGCAACCCCCCCCCCCTAACACCCTGGGGAATTTTTTTACTTTTTCTGCTCTGTCACTTTATTATAGCAAATAATCGATCAAGTAATTTTCCACACCCTCACCCAAAATTGATGCCCACCCCTTCTTTCCAAGCACACAAAATTTAAAGTTAAAACTCTTTTATTTAATTTTTTTTGTCCTATTTTTAAATCTTTAGTAAGGTAACTAAATCAGTCATCTTTAAGTTTAAAATTTCTGCTTCCTCCTTAAAATTCATAATAATTTTATATCCACATATGTTAACCTAATTACTTACTAGAACCTTAAAATATCAATTTAATAAAAATGTATTTCTATAATTTATATTACTAAATATGTGTACAAACATTGATGAGTATATGATGAACAATAATGAGTTTCTTATATTGGTTCCGAATAAGCATACTTTTTTTTATGAAACAATGCCCTTTTTCGCTGAAACTAGTGCCCTTTTTATGCTTCAATAGTGCCCTTTTTGTGACTAGCACCCTGCCCTTTTTTTTTCTAGAGTGAACACTATGTATACCATTTGCCGGAGTATTTACAATAGAAGCCAGATCTTCGAAAATGTTTTACGAATAATTAAATTAATCAGGATTCACCTTTAACCGATATTACATTAAGTAGGCAATGGGTAGCAGCAAAACGAAATCCAGGGAAAGTGAAATATTTTGAGGAGAGTTTTGTGTAAATGTCATGCTTTTTTACAATAAATAAAAACACGTTTACTCTGCATCATAATTTATTATGAAGTTGTAATTCAGAGTCAGCAATTGAAATTCCTTTCATTTGACGCGGCCTTTAAAGTGGAGCTCTGCTGTCTTGTTACATGATTGTTATATTGGGCAACATTTGCAAACAATATTAGACATATTGGCAAAAGTTCTGAACAAATCAATAATTTTATATGCGTGTCACATTTGCAACCGAAAGCAATAAAAATCTGTACTGACTTCTTCGTTGGCTATTAGCGAATCATAAACAAAAGTTAGGATTGATGAATCGGAATGAAATTGCATTATCTTGCAGTAAATTGTTACCTAAAATAATATGATGGTCATCAAAGTTTCGACTTCCACTGTTAAAGAAGAAACTTACTTGATCATTGTAGAAAATGCAGGCTACACTATCATAAATACATAAGTCGTACTGATTATTAAACAAAATGTATGTTTTTGACAAGTAAATGGTGCCAATAATACCTACAGATCAATTCTAGTCATGTGTAATTAAATATTTTTTTTTTTTTTTACGTTTTAGATCATATTTAACAATTCTAAAGCTTCTATTACATACACTTCTCGGTAAAACTATTATATTTTGCACTCTTTTCGGTTGATAGTGTGGCAACTGCTAATCTTTGTTCAAAGGTAAAATATTCTACAATCGTTTCTGGCTATTTTACTCAAAAACTCATTAAGATCGTACTGTAAATGCTATTTTACAACTGTTGTAATATTTCTGTATTATTTTATTTATATTTTATAAAGCAATTGTCTTTTCTCTTAAATTTTATTTAAAACTTAATCTTTTAGCCCAACCGTTTATTTGAGTTTTTCAGACTGATTTGTTGTTACATAGCTATAAGATTATTTCACTAAACATTGTTATGTTCCATCATTGACTGTACAATTTTCATTGCCGTTCGTCTGTCACTATTATCAGAACGTGACTGTACAGCAAGGTCAACTGCATCATGCTCTTCAATGTTAATATATATTTGTTTCTGCTTAAAAATATGTAATCTTTTCAAATAGCAGATTTATAATGTTAATTTGTTGCTCCAGATCAATTTCTATCTATACGGATAAAATATATGCCACTTTAAAATATATGTTATATTTTTAACACGTTTAAGCCACTCAAAATGCTGTATTTTATTCCTCAAAAATAACAAACAATGAATGAAATGTATAATCAATAGTGATATCGTCACTGAGTTTGTAAAATCAGGATTTCCAATTTTTAGTTTACGTATGCTTATACATTTTCAAAATTATTGGTCATAAACTTTTGTGGTGGTTAACAGCAACAAAGTAGAATATTTATTTTTAAGCATATCATTACGTCATAATGAATAGAAGAAAGTTTTTTCAATTGGGTAAATCATATTTATTGTGGTTGGAGTATGATAGTTGAAATTTATTCCAACAGAGCGAAAAATGTCGGGACCAAGTTGGAATAAATCTCAACTATGATACTCCAACCATTAAATATGATTTACCTAGTTGAAAAAACTTTCCTCCGTTCATTATGACCTAATTAAATGGTATACAGGATTTTCCGTGTTGTATCACATTAATCATGTAAAATGATATGGTTATAACTCGGATGAATAAAATCAGCGCTGCAGTTCGCAACCATGTCCAACAAATAGTAGTGAATTATGCCAGGATACCGTTGGGATAGCTCAGTAGGAAGAGCGTTGGCACGGCAAGCCAAAGTACCCAGGTTCGGGTCCTGGTCCAGGTATTTTTCGCTCTGTTAGAATAAATCTGAACTATGATACTGCAACCATTAAATACATATCATTATGTTTCATTTTTCCTTTGCTGATAAATTGTGTCATATTTTAATAGTGCAAAGGTGACTAAACAAGAACGAAAAATAATGCGTCAATCATAGATTATGAAACGCTTTCCAACAAATACAGAAAACTGTAACGAAAATTCGCCGTTATATTAGGTAAAAGAAGATATGTAAATAAACAGTTTAGCAAACATGTACCACATTAAAAAATACACTTTTCGAAATTACCTTCCATTGTAAAAAAAGTTGTCGAATTATTTTGTTTAGCCCTATATATGATCTGTAGATTTGGATATATAATACACAGCATGATAAAATTTAGTGCAGTTAGAAAATCCAGATTCAGCAAGTTTCAACAATCGATGGAAATGCACTCGAAATATTTTGTACAGCCCTGTATATTATCTAAACACTTTTGTACACACCACATATTAAGCTAAAATTTTATTCAGGCAAAAAACGCATAACGCAACTTAAAACTCACTTCCAGCAATTACCAACGTAAACGACAATGTATTTTGTTCTTTGCGTAGCCCTGTATATGAATTTATTTATATTCCAAAAATTTATATTAGTCTACCAAAAATAGTTCAGCAAAAAAAATGCGTAACACAATCAAAAACTACTCTTAAGCAATCCAATCCCATAGTCTGTAATACTTACGAATTCTCTTGTGTAGCCCTTTATATGACAACCGAATTTATACACACCATGTAATATGAGAAACTTTAGTTAAACTTAAAAGCGCAAACCAAACTTGAAAACGCACTTATCACACATAGACAGTAATTATCGCACGTATACTGTAACCGATATATTTTGTGAGTCCCTGTAAATGAACGATAAACACAATGTACACTATACTTTTAAGCGAGCAATTTATAATGCACCTCAGTAATGCATATAATTTTCATTATGTTTGAAATAGTGAAACATCATTAAATTACACTGCAAACGATATTTCCCCGTAGAACAATATGTAACAGAATTCTTTTGTTTGAACCTGTAAATGAATAATAAATGCTTTGAACCCCATATTCTACAAAAAGCATATTTTAATGCGCTTCATAATTATATATCAATTTCATCATGTTTCAAATTGCGTAACATCATCAAAATGCACTTGGAACGATTATTTCCCATTGACTGTAATGTAACTTTTGATTGTCCCTGTAAAAAAAAAATATAAGTGCTACACACTTCATTTGCAATGGGGAACTAACGTGCTGTAGTAAACGACAATAACATACAAAAATTTCAGGGCAATCCAAGTGTATTTACTTGAGTTAGAGCACGGACATACGGCCAGACGGCAGACGGCAGACGGCAGACAAAACGAAGTCAAACACTTTTCAACTAGGTTGGAAAGTGTTAAAAAAAGACCAAAGTATAAAGTGAATGAGAATGATCTTAAAAAATTTGACACGCAATTAAATCTTAAAGAAATAAGTTAGCCATTTTATGTTGCTTAAACCCATAACAACAACCTATAATGTTTTATTTATAAGAAAAATGTTTTTTATGGGCTTTAAAAACATTTGAAGGTACAACCCACTTCCTGCTAAACACATCTCAGCATATTTACGTGAATGCTTGCAATTTTAAGTGTAATTATTTTCTTTAAATCATTGATATTAGCCACCTGAGTACGGTACACATAATCTTTAATATATCCCCACAAAAAAAAAAAAAAAAAAAAAAAATCCTCTGCGTTATATCTGGTGATCTAACTTATAATACCGCCATGGCCAATCCATCTGTCTAGGAATGCCTTTTTTACCTACAAATTTACAAATCCTTGTTTACTTAAAAAACACTTTGTTAACAAATAAATCTTTACGTGTTGTTGTTACATATGTACAAACAACATAACTAGGCTACATTTTTTTCTTTCAGATTTCATCTAGTGTCAAATTTGAAAAGATAATTGTAGTTCACCCTGTATATTATCAATTGAAAGTTGTGTTGAATGAAGTATTTAAATATGTACAACAATGTAACCAACACCAACAACACCAACAGTGTAAATTTGTCATAAAAATTACATTGCATCCTTCTTTTTATGGTGCTATAATTGAATGCATACTTGTGGAACATTTAAAATTTTACTAACTGTACTATTATCTAGAAATGTGCCATCACTTACAGATGAAAATAAGAATCGAATAAAAAAGTGATGTGTTACATGAATTGTTACATGTTGCATGTATTACTACATGCTTGTTACATGTGCACGCAATATAACATGACTACCTTATTTTTTTCAGATTTTATCGAGTGTCAAATTTGAAAGATAGTTCTAATGTATCATCGGTAATATTATCAGTTGAAAAATGTGTTGAACGAAGTATTCAAACTACACAGTGTAAATCATGTCGTAAAACGTGAAAATGATGTTATATCCTTCTTTTTATGATGCTATAATTGAATCCATACGTGTGGAAAATATAAAATTTTATCTAATTGTACTATTATCCAGAAATGTGACATCACTTACAGATGAAAATAAGAATAGAATACAAAAGCGATATCTTAATTTACAAGTACTTATAGTTTGGAATACATTCAGATTATCTTGCCATTTCATTAGGTGCAACTGGCTTATCTAACAACTTGGAACATATTTTACAGCGAATGCAGACCAATTAACACGAAGAACATGTAGCTGTAAAGGAGAGAGAAAAAATCCAACCAACTTAAATGATCTTTCGTTAACTTAGCTGCGTTTTAGATCGTTTATGAAGACACTTTATCTTTTAATTTATTAATAGATTCCATCAGAAGCTAGATAATATTTTAGCGCGGTTCAAGCTTATACTAATCACGTGTCTAAGAAGAAAAGCACTTAAGCTGAAAACCAGTTAAATCTTATATTTACGATTTCACAAAAAAAACTTTTTTTTTTTTCACTAGAAGTATTAATATGCATAGGTGTTTTTTTTTTTTTTTTAATATCATAAGTGCATGTACCAAAGAAACTTTAAACACTATAAAATGTAGATATTAATCTGTGTATAAACAACTTTATAATCTTTGTTTTATAATTTAAAAAGTTTTACAAAAATGAATAGATTTTTCTTTGAATCTGAACAAAGTAAATATTCATAATTAAATTAATTGAGTGAAAAGTTTGTTAATACTCCAATTTTTAAAAAAATGGCGTCATACAATTACGATATATAACTACAACTTATTTTATCAATTTTAACATTTTTAAAATAATTTACTGATTAGTGTTATTATTAAAATATTTACTTTACATTTATTATCAGTGTTATTAAATATTATCTCTTATTTGATACAAATAAATAGGTAAGGAAATTCCACTTACCTTATTTTTATAGTTATTTAATATTGTTTTCTTCAGCTTCATCTGTCAGTGATTTGTGAATGAATATGTTTAGGAAGTAGACGACCGCTATACTATCGTAATAAAATATATAATGTCGATTAAAATTACATAACTAATTTAAATATAGAATGTTATCTGCGTCAAATTTAATATTACTGGTAACATATAGTGTATCTCCAGTACAAAAGGCATTTACATCTGCACAAAGCTCCATTAGAGCGGAAAGAATTGTACTAGGGTATCAAAGTTCCATACCTGCGAGCGGCGAATGTGTGCTTCAGCAGATTCTTCTATGCACGTGTTGAATATATTAAGTTCATGATTTCTTTCTCTTCCTTTGAGGAGATAATAAATAATTTAAAATCCCCCCCTTAAGCTACAAAACGGGGTGAAAGACTAATTGTAGGTTTAGTATATATTTCACAAAATCGGACTTGGGCTGTGGCTTGTTGAGGACGTACGCTGTTATCAGTTTGCTGGGGCAATATTCCAAGTCGATAATGTCGGATTCCCTTAAAATTTTGATACATTGGAACTTGATGGCATATTCTTATTCTTGGATGTATATTTATCCGACTGGATCATTTTTATGCAGGACTTGTTGACCTCAAACATTGCTATTGGCAATTTTTGTGACAAATTTAGGTCTATTATATGGTATCTTGTGCTGAGTTAATAGCCGAAATATATTCCGCTTCAGCTGAGAAGAGCGCAACACGATTGTCTTTTCTTATCCATTGGATATGACTTTGGTCTAACAGGGATGGCTTCCCTTTGGTTGATTTTCTATCTGTTTTGTCGCCTTCCCAATTGGCGTCGGCGTAAAATCTTAGCAAGGGTTCTTTTTTAGTATTTATAATTAAATTTAAACCTTTGGTAGTATTTAAATATCTCAACAATCTTTTACAGCAGACCAATCTTTTTCCCTTGGTTTTTCGTTTTTTCTGCTAAGAATGTTTACCGCTACTGCAATATCAGGTCTTGTTAGTGTAGCAAAATACAATAAAGCTCCTATTGCCTGTCTAAATTTTGTGTTATTTGGCAATAGATTAAATTTCATCGTCTAATCGAAGGTGACCTGGCCTTATGGGTCTGTGACTTGGTTCTGAGTTCTCTAAATTAAATTTCTTATCTATTTCTTCTAGCTTCACGTCTTTGGTTTAATACGAAATTTTCTTTAATCATTTTATCTATTTTTATGCCTAAGTAATAACTGGATTCACCAAAATCTTTAAACTCATATTTCTTTTGAGGCGTTGGATTATGTCCTTTATTTGTTTGTCTTTTCCTGCAATTAAAGAATAATCTCTGTATGCAATAATATATACTGTGTTTTCTCCTTTCCTCGGACAAATAGACATCAGTCGGCGATGCTTTGCATAAAATTAACCTCACAGTGATTCGTCTATTTTAATATGCCAAGCTCTGGCTGCCTGTTTTAGGCCGTAAGCTTTGTTTACAAACTTCATTTTCTTTGCCGGGAACAATGCACCCTTTTGATTGTGTCACGAGTAACGCTGTTTTCATATCAATGTGATTTACTTTTAGCTTTTTATACGCGGACGCCTTATTGTAGTATAAAACATGTCAGGGTCTCGTAATCTTCGGTTTCATCGTAATCTTCATCGTAGTTTTGTACAAAGCTTTTAACTACCAAGCGTCCATTTTGTACTTTCGTAAGGCATATTTTACTTTGAAGTTATACTTGGAACCAATAATTTTCTTACCCTGTGGAGGATTTACTTGTGTCCATATTTTATTGTCCTGGAGCGATTTCATTTCTATTGAGTGGCTTTGAGCCAATCTTGTTTTTGATGAGGATTTTCTATGTCCTCTAATTACTCCCAGCTTTTTGATTCATTTATAGGATTGTGTTACTTTAAGTAAATTAGTCTATGAGGTGGCACGCCTTTGTTAGTCCTTTTTAACACTTTCCAACCTAGTTGAAAAGTGTTTATGACTTCGGCTTGTCTGCCGTCTGGCCGTCTGGCCGTGCTCTAACTCCCGTAAATATGCTCGGATGGGAAGCCGTTCACCGAACTTTTCGAACGCACCGTGTACTTTGTGTTTACATGGAATAAATATATTTAGCGTGAAAAATCTCTCACTCCATTTTTTAACATTTTCCAACCTAGTTGAAACGTGTTTATGTCTTCGGTTTGTCTGGCCGTCTGGCCGTGCTCTAACTCCCGTAAATAGGCTCGGATTGCCTGCAATTTTTATATGTTATTGTCGTTATCTATAGAATGTTCCCTATTTCAACTGAAGTGTGTAGCACTTATAGTTTTGTTACAGGGACACTCAAAAGAATTGCGTTACATTACGCTCTATCGGGAAAAATCATTTGCGGTTTATTTTAATGATGTTACACAATTTCAAACACATTGTAATTGATATATATCACTAAAGTGCATTACCTGAAGCTTAATATGGAATATGGTGAGCATAGCACTTATAGTTACTTTACAGGGACACTCAAAAGAATTCCGTTACATTACGTCTATGGAGAAAAATCGTTTGCGGTTTAATTAAATAATGTTTCACTATTTTAAACGCATTGAAATTTATATATCACTAAGGCGCATTACAAGAGGCTTACTACAGAAAATTATGTGTATAGCAGTCATCGGTCATTTACAGGGACACACAAAAGAATTCTCTACTGTCTGTTAACAATAATTCTTGGAAGTGCGTTTTAAGTTGCTGAACGCGATTTTAAATAGAACTCACTTATTGTCTATTACTTGGTGTGTATAAATTCTGCAGATCATATACAGGGCAGCACAAAAGTTCGCGAACACATTTCCGTTTATTGACAGAAACTCCAGCAGGAAAATTTTAAACTGTGCTACGCGTTTTCTAACTAAACTAAAATTTAGCATCCTATGTAGTATACAGTGGTGGCCAAAAGTTTATACATTTTTTGAAAGTTTCATGTTTTTCAACTTTGTGTGCTTGTAGAATATATTAATTTTCACTTAAATACAAACATTTATATATCAAATTGAAGGTAATTTAATGTAGAATTTAATAATAAAAACAGTATTACAATATCTGTATTACAAAAAAGTTATGCTCATTTTAGTAGAACAAACAAACACAAATCGTTTTGAATAAGGACGTGTTTTGTAATAAAAGCGTACTAGCCAATCACAAACACTGTTCTGAGGACCAATCAAATGTCTGTAATTATAGTTTAGGTTATTTGGATGGTAAAAGAGTTATTGTTGTGGAAGTATTTTGCGGAATGATGCATACTAGTACAATTAAATAGAGTATTGCTGTTTTTGAATATTTAAATTCCTTTTTTTAATTAAACGAATTTTAAACAATGTCATCAACAAGAAGAACTAATTGGACATCTACAAAAAGAAGCCAAATTGTCATATTGAGAGAAAATGGTCTCTCTTATGCTGAAATTGCAAGACAAGTTGGTGGTTCAGTGACTTGTTCTAGTGTACGAAAGTTCTGTTTACGTTATGAAAAAACGAAATCAGTGGAAAATAAGGCCAAATCAGGCCGAAAAAAATGCACAAGTGCTACTGCCGATAGAAAAATTAAACAGCTATGCCTTCAAGATAGAAAAATTTCATCAGATGCCATTAGATGTGAAATTAATGCAGCGGGTATTGCAGTAAGTTCAAAAACAATAAGAAGAAGGTTATCAGGATTTGGACTACAAGCTAGAATTCCAAGAAAAAAAACATATTTAAATCAAAAGCAACGCGAAAAACGAGTTATATGATCAGGAAATCAATGGAAGCAAGTAATCTGGAGCGATGAGAGTAAAATATCGCTCTTTGGTAGTGATGGTAGAAAATACGTGAGACGTAAAAGTAGGAGAAGCACTTCATCCTGATTGCATTGAAGCAACTACAAAAAACCCAACAAATGTCATGATTTGGGCATGTATGTCTGCAGATGGTGTGGGCCGAATTCAAGTGATTGATGGCATCCTGAATGCCAAAAAATACATCGAAACTGTCCTGGAACCAAAATTGATACCTTCCATCAGGGATCTCTTCCCCAACAACGCACCATTTATTTTTCAGCAGGATTCGGCTCCATGCCATACAGCAAAAGTATGCAAAGCATGGTTTCAAAATAAAGGCATAGATATATTACCATGGCCAGGAAACAGCCCTGATCTCAATCCAATTGAAAATTTGTGGTGACGTTTGAAAATTCTTGTACGAAAAAAACGTCCATCCAATAAAAGACAACTTACTGAAGCTATAATTGATTCTTGGCACCATGTGATTACGAAAGATGAACTCCAAATGAATTGCTGGTTTCGATCTCTAGTGAGTTTGTGGGTGTTTGTTATGGTCTGAAATTTATTTTTCAAAATTTAAGTTCACTTCAGTTTTGGACTTCAAATTTATGATCGTAGTTTCTATAAGTGTAACTGTTCTTTGTAATTTTATATTTTCCTCTTCGGTGTATATACAATATCCCTTGGATTTGCTGTACCTTGTTCTGGTTTCTTATCCAGTTTTTCTCTCTTTTTTTTACATAGGCACAGACCTTGGATCCAAAAATCTTTAAGTTGGATAAATTAGTTTTTTTTTCGTCCAGAGTTCCTAGGGGGTGTCATTGGGCTTGGTATAGGGAATCTTTTGTATGTATATAGCAGTGTTAATGGCTTCACTTTAAATTTTCTAAGGTAGGTTTGCTTCAAATAGCATGCTGCGCGTCATTTCTAATAATGTCCTATTTTTTTCTTTCTGCCACGTCATTTTGGGGAGGTCAGCGTGGTACTGTTAGTTGATGTTGTATGTCATTTTATATTAAATAAGTTTCTATTTTATTATTTTTGCATTCACCTCTATTGTCTGATCTGAGCACTTCCAATTTTTTTCCAAATTTGTTATTTAGCATGGCTATGTATTCATCAGGATTTGCTAAGACTTTTTTTTTCTATTTTGACGGCACAAAATTATTGTGAATATGGTGGAGTCATCAATAAATATTAGAAAATAGGTTTTCTTACATATGGAGGGAGTTTGTATAGGTCCGCAGATGTTTGTATGTATTAACTGAATAATCCTTGTTCCCCGTTTTTGAGCCGATTTTAGATATGGCCTGTCAGTTGTTTTTGTTAGTTTCCATTCAAGTTCCACAGAGCGTTACACGTTTACAATTGTTTATGTTTATTCTAGTAGCTAACTTCGTGGTTGTTATTTCTTTAAGGGATCTATATTTTTTGTCGGAGATTCTTCTATGCCATAGTTCTTTGCAGGTTCTATTACTGCAATTGTATGCAAGTTTAGCATAATCTGTTTGTAGATTCGTCTAATACGACTTCATATAAATTATTGTAATTTTCCTTTCAAGGAAGGTTATCCCATTATACGTTAGGTTACATTTATCCTCTTCAAAAATCAGTTTGCAGCTATTATTCTGTGTAGATTTTCTTACTGATAATATAGATTTTACTTTATATCTGGTACAAACAGAACATCTTTGAGTGTTATTTTGTTTACTTTACCTTCAGAAGTTTTTGTGTTTTTATCATTGCATCACCTGAGCCATGAGAAGGACTTACATTTTCATTGGTTTGAACTACATTAGTTTGTTAACGATTGGCTATAACTACACAAGTTACTATGTGCTTTTTATTGCGATAAATAAATCTTTACTGTTATGGATATGTGCGAATAGCTACCACTGTAATGTATTGAGGTTTGTTTACGTAGTCGATTTGTAAAGAGCACTAATTTATTCATTTATTTAGTGCTTGTTTTTATATCATCTGGAAGTGTATCATTCGTCTTGTATTTACCAGTGTTTTTTTCATTATTTTTCATATTATGTTCGTTCGTCACGAAACATAATGAAGAAGAATATTGTTTATTTTTTTACCTTTATTATTGTGTACGTGTACTGTGTTAGCGGTTTTGTTTTTTATGTGTCAATACTTTGATTTACGGTTTGTTTACGTAGTCGATTTGTAAAGAGCACTAATTTATTCATTTATTTAGTGCTTGTTTTTATATCATCTGGAAGTGTATCATTCGTCTTGTATTTACCAGTGATTTTTTCATTATTTTTCATATTATGTTCGTTCGTCACGAGCCATAATGAAGAAGAATATTGTTTATTTTTTTACCTTTATTATTGTGTACGTGTATTGCGTTAGCGGTTTTGTTTTTTATGTGTCAATACTTTGATTTTGAGTGATTTTTCACGTGGCAATGTGAACACTATTTGTCTTTTTTTATCATTATCGTAATTTGTATATTTCTTTTTAGTTATGAAGGCCTTAGTGGATTCTGTATTTTCTATACATCATTTATACTCGTCTACTAATTTACTGCGTATAAAACACGGGGACATCCTTCGGTCTAGCTACAAGCGCGGTTATTAAGAGTGTCGTAGCCGGTTAGGGAGCAAATAAACTGTTCGAAAATATGAGAATGGTTCATATTTACCCAATGGCATTTAACTTATCTATGGTTTTATATAGAATTGTAGTTCTATGTTTTACTACATTTACCCTTTTTTGTAGTTTTGTGCTATACATTTTACGCAAGAAAAAAAGTTTGCTTAACAAATGGTGAGTGTTCGTGTATATGTTTAAAGTATCCCACATTGCCTTAGCAGTAGTCTTAAATTTTTGTGCACAATTTGGGCATCATTAATAAATTAATTAATAAAAGCTCTCGCTGTGTTATCTGTTTAACGCCATTCATTTGTAAGAGGGTCCAGTGGAGTTTCTATTATTGTATCTAAGAAATCTTTTAATAACAGTATTTCAGTCTTAAATTTCCAGTCCGAATAATTGTGAGTATTAAACTTTTCAATAATTTGATTTTCCGAAAGCAGACATATTTCCTTCCACCGTATTTTTAAAAGATTCTTAATACTAAATGAAAAAAAAAGAAATAACCTTTTCGGATAATATAAAATTTAGGAAATTTAAATATACATATTTTTACTTCAATATTCTATACTACTAGTCTGTCTCATAATCTATTATTAAAAATTATTAGTTTATATTTATTATCAGTGTCTTTAAATATAATCTCTGATTTGAGGCAATTAAATAGATAACGAAAATCCCCTTACCTTATTTTTATAGCTCACTTCAATTACTCCAATCAGTAATGTGTGAGCGTATATGCTTAGGATGTAGACGATCGCTGTACTCATTATTATTACACAAGTTGACATTGTTTCTAACTGAGTGAAAAACCCCCATTGAAGGACCAATCATCATGTTTGAATTAGAAATAATAAAACATTATTAACATTCCTAATTAATGGTACACTTGACACAATAAGACTGAATCCGTTCGTGATAAATATAGATATAATATCATTTAAAATTACATGACTGGATTAAATAAATATAAATATTATATGGGTTAAGTTCACTATTACAGGGATCATATAATGTAGTCTTATTATAAAGGCATTGACGTCTACTCTAAATTCTATTTGAGTAGGAAGAATTGTTTTTATGTATCTAAGTTCTATGCCTGTGTGCGCGGCGAATGTCTACTTCAGTAGATTCTTCTATGTATGCGTTGAAGGGATTAAGTTGATGATTTCTTTCTCTTCCTCTGAGGAAATTATAAATACTCTAAAAAAAATGTATCTACAATTAAATAATATGATGAAGAAATATATTTTCTTGCATCTTCAGTTAGACTAAAAGCTACAAAAGAACTTTCAATAATTTTTTATCGCTCAGAATTTTAAGATTAAGTTATTTTTTCATAAATCATTTTTATTTAAAAAGCAAACATTATAAAATTATTTTATTTTCATATTCCATTTTTTCAATTGGGCCATTAAAAAGATTAGCTACTAACTAGCTTTCAAAGAATTCTTTGTGATAAATTCGTCTGAATTCTTTTCTTTAGCGCAAATTAGTGTATTTAATTCCAGCATCGAAAGCCCGTTTTCTCATAATACTCTTAAAAGCATTTCTTTCAAAAATAATGAATTTCTTCTCAACTTTGCGTAAAATTCTTATTATGCGAGCAATATTTTTTACTAAGAATCGAAATGAAAGACATATTAAAATAGTCAATAACGGATAAAAAGTTCAAATCTTTTGGAAAAATTAGTTTTTCTGGAGATTAGTGTAATGCTTTTAATAAATTAGAAACTGAAAATAAAACTTTTCTGTGTTTTGAAATTAAGATAATTAATTAGAGATAATGCTTCAGAAATACAGCGTTAAAAATAATTAGAAATTTTCATATTTAACAAAAGTTTTTGATTTATATATTAATTAAATCTTTAAGAAAAAGTGCTGTATAATGAGAACTATTTATTTTGCTAATGTTTATTTTACTCATGCGTAATCAGTATATTGATTTTTTTTTAAGTTTAACAATACAGATTTGAAACAAGTTTAAAAAAAGTTTTAAATCAGATTAGAATATTAACATCTTCAATGAAACGTCAGTATCTTGCACAATGTTACTGAAACAGTGAATATCCGTTTGTCTTTTTAATAGCGAAAGAAAATATTTTAAAAAGTTGTACAAAATCATATGCTTGATTAAAATTAACTGATTATGATACACAGATGGACAAAACGTAAGGACGGTGCACAAATGGCCCGTATAGCGTAAAAAGCAAGCATGCTTGCTGGCCCAATGAAAAAAAAATGATGATTATACTGCCAGAATGTTAAATATTATTTGAAAGAAGATTTACTGAATACCTTAGTACATAAAATATTGAAATAGGCTGTCGGTGGAAAAGGTAAAAATTACGGGGAATATATAGCTGTTAAGGAATGCAAATTACTGACCTTGAATACGCCTGAGATAACTGTCCGTATAGGATATGATCACCTTGAAGTGCGGTTCAAACTTCGACGCGTCGTGGCATGCTGTGGACCATGTACTCCAGAAGCTGTTGTGGCAAGTTTTCCCACTTCTATAAGGAAAGGGCATGTTTACAAACAAACGCTCACATCAACCAATTTACCACTACATTAGTACTAGCGACCACTACACTAAATTTACTACTAGCGACCACTACACTATATTTACTACTAGCGATCACTGGAATAATCCAGGGGTGGGGCCAGGGGTGGGGATATATATTCTTTTACTTGCCACTGGCGAGTGGATTTTATGATGGGGCGAGTGACTTAAAAAAATTGCAGGCTATAGAAGATATGCTAAAAACTGTATTTTTTAACTAATTAGCTGTATGTTGCAACTTACTGTGATCAACTGTATGCAACTCACTCCAAATTACTGTGATGTAAACATTGTACTAAGTTCTATCCTATAGTAAGCTTTACGCTGTTGTATGTGTATATATATATATGTACAGGGTGGTCCTAATATATATGTCAAAAATGTAAAGGTAGGTAGAGGGGAAGTAAATAAGCATATTTCGTATAGGAATGTGGGTTCGGAAATGCCGCGTTAAGGCAGTAGAGGGCGCTGTTGAGTTCGGCGAATGAAAAGGTTTCGCTGTGTTTAATCGTCTTTCCCCGCACGGTTTTCGAGCAACAGGCATCGTTAAGCCAATGCGGAACTTGCCGACATGCATTTCATGTATCAAGCTGCGCAAGAAGATGCTCAAAGGATGTACATAGAACGATTCCCGGGTAGGAATCTGCCAGATCGCCGAACGATTGAGCGTCTTCATCGGGAGTTGTGCGCGAGTGGATCGTTTTATGCTTCCAGGCGTGATACGGGCACTGGAAGATATCGCAGAATTCCAGCAGTAAAAGAAGAAGTATTATGCACAGTAGAGTATAATCCTTCGACAAGCTCGAAAACCGTTGAACGTGCGCATCCTTTGAGCAGCCGCTCAATTTCTTTGCGCAGCCCCACACATGAAATGCATGTCGACAACCCCCGCATTGGTGTAACGATGCATGTTGCTTGAATTGTGCGGGGAATGACGATTCAAGCCAGCAAAACGCTTTCATCCACCGAAATTAACAGCGCCCTCTACTGCCTGAACACTGGATTTCCGCACCCACATTCCCATCCGAAATATGCTTATTTAGGTCCTTTCTACCTACCTTTACATTTTTGACATACATTTTAGGCCCACCCTGTATATATATATATATATATATATATATATATATATATATATATATATATATATATATATATATATATATACAGGTATTTTAGGTTTAGAAAAAAATATATGAATGAAAATGCATTGTAGTAATAGTAATTAATATTTGATTACATTTTGTCCTAACGATTTTTAACTAACTTTTATGTTGCATCTTGCTGGCTGGTAAAATAAATCCTTGGCTGGTAAGATTTTCTGAAAATTCTCCACCCCTGGTCATGGCGATGTAGTCCAATCATACGATAGACCTGTTTAACGTAGACCAATCAAATCGCCCCATATCATGTCTACAGTAGGAGCCATAAGGAACGGACAGATTTTTCTTGCTACTCAGCAGTAATTTAACCAACAGTGACGTCGGCTGCCCTTTCCTTATTCTCAGTGTACATATCAGAGCGTCCTTGTTTGTTGGAGGATATAGTTGATCAGCAAGAGGGTATCCCAAAATGTTTCCTCAAGCTCTACCAAACATTTTCAACGGAAACTATGTCCGAGTAATGTGATAAACATCCGAAGGTGTTGAATATCCTCGTTCTCAAGACAACCCTGCATAGCGGCTGTGCATTATTCTGATTTACTCCTCTGTACATGATTCGTGCACAAAAAAATTGTGCACGAAATGAAATGCACGAAACCTTCCATGAAACGAAATGCATCGGCGGAAACTCCATGGAATATACGAACATTAGGTAGATGAACTTTATTAATGTTTTGACAATCGGGCATACTTCTAGAAACAATTACATGTTGCGACATGCAGCCGTTGAAATGATGCCAGCTCATACGGTGACACTATATATCGATCACTTTCATGGATAATTTTCTGTATGATAAGCACTGCAGTTCTCATGTCAGATTAGTTACCATCTATAACCACGTGAAAGACTGAATACACTTTCTTCCTAAAAAAGCACACATGTCCATTTCCTTTCAATCAAATTAAGATTTTGACGCCAACATTGCAAACGATCTCTTTAGTGAACTCTCGACAGTAAGACACACAACAGGTCTTCAGACGTAGAAGCCCGCTTGTCGCAAATACCTAGCTTCTGTTTTTCTGTATATCTGAGTACCAATCGCAGCACTTAGTTGAGTTCCATTTGGCCAGCCGTAGTACGCCGATTCTTTTTCGCTGTTAGGACGATGTACCGTTCTTGAGAAAAGATGACTCTCCCCCAAGGGCGCCAGTAGGCCGATTGTCACCACTAAATTTTTACAATTCTTTGCATGATAAGAATACTAATAAAATTTATGTGAAGTATACTAATAAAATGTAGGCAAACAATATTAATAAAATTTAATGGTGACAGTCGGCCGTTTGGCGCCCAGTTTTTTACACCCCTGTCTCTCCCCCATCTATTCCTGTCACACAGCATCCATAAGAATATTACCAATACCAATCGAGTTCTAAAAACGTCTACTGTTAAATGACATGCATGGATTTGGGGCACTTCAACATAATAGAATTTCACTATGAGGGTCATCAAATTTCAAAAATCTTATGACCATAATGGGCCTTGTTTTCAACGATTGCATCAAAAGTTTTTCGCTAAGGAGATGGTATATTAATTGCAATGTAATTTAACTGATGAAATTATTTCAAATTTTGTAGTCCACTACCCAGTAGTTACTGAAGACTAAGCAGTCAAATCTAAGTATTGAAAAGAATGAAATCTTTGACACGATAGATTTATGTCGTCTCTGTCGCCCTAATAATGAAATAAATAATTAATTTTTATTTTTATTTTTTGATGATTTGGGTCATACGTTCTTCCATTTCTAAAAATTCAGAGAGATTCTTCAAAGTCGAGTAAGTATCCCAATTTTATTTTGACAAAAAGTAAGTAGCTTTAAAAACCTTCTTTCCGGGAAATATTTCGTTTATTAGAAATAAATTCGCTTGATAATGAGAGTATTTATTGTGAAGAGGAAAGGGGTCAGATTAATTTTGAAAACAATAGATAATAGAATTTACTCTAAAATGGACTATTCTTTTTTTTTCTGGAAGTGCAAATATTTGAAGGAACATTTAGTATTTTGTAATTTATTTAATTGCCATATTTTATTATTTAAACAGTACAAAATGTAAGTATTAATTATATGTATATATGAGTAGTTTTTAATTCTTATTTTTGCAAATATACAAAACTTCAGAAAAGGTTAATTTCACAAAACTTGTGTGTTTATGGCGCAAACATTTTCTGGTTGTTTTCGCTACATTTCTTTATCATGGGTTGAGTTTGTATATGGTTACCTCTCTCGACACTGTTATTGCTTGCGACTTAAAGAAATTACATTATGTTTTTGGGGAATAAACCTTTCTTTTTTAAAACTAAAGCACTACAAACTATAACCAAAACTACCATATCTAAATTATCAATAAAACTAATAGTTATAACTACTTCAGAAGCATAATTCACAATATTGCGTTTACTCTTGCAGTTTTAACTTCATTTGTGTTTTAGGCAGGTAGATTTGCTCTTTCGTCGCCCAGATTTTTCTTTGTTTACTTCCATCGCGTTTTATGCAAGTGTATTTTACTCTAGTTTAAAAAATATCCTTCCGTAATCGTTTCCAAATGCGTTAAAATAGTCATTTTTGTAAAGTTTTTTCATTTACCTTTAAAATGCATTTCTGGGCTAGTGAGCAAAAATATCAAATTTATAAGGGGAAATCGGGGAATACGGAAAAAAAACTGTTTTTAATTTGGCGAATGAAGCATGTCTGAATGACTGAACTGGTGTGTATTTCTACTTATACATCGCAACCTGAAATATTTAATAATAATTTTAATAATTGAATTTCAGTTCAAAGTAGCTGTCATAGAATTTGTATAGGTTATATAAATCATGAATAGATTTTAGGGTTGGCACAGGTATATGTTTTTATATTCTAGTTGCACCACTATTTATTAAAATATATTCTTTGTGGTAGATTTCTCTTGCCGTTGTTCTAGAAGTACAGGGAAAATATTAGAGTTTGAAAAAACTGGTATGAACTCTTTGAGAAATAAATTAAAAATAGAGTAGCCCATGGCAACTTTGCATTTTTACTTTCTTCTATCTTTACAAGAAGAAAGTATTGGATTTATGAAAATTTTCTACTTCCGGTTTTCGACGGATTTATACGTTTTAGAAGGTCCTGAACACGATTTGACTGTTTTTAGAAAATGTCTGTCTGTGAGTCTGTCTGTCTGTCTGTCTGTCTGTATGTGACACAAATTTTGTGGGCGCTCTATCTCAAGAACTAATGCTCGGAATTTAACAAAACTTTAGATTCAGTTAGTCCCTGATATAAATTGGTGCTGATTAGTTTTTGGTAAAAATCGCCCGGCAGGTGGCGCTGCTATGCAGCATTCTTCGCGATTTCCACAATAGCTCTATCTCAAGAACTAATGCTCGGAATTTAATAAAACTTTAGATTCAGTTAGTTCTTGATATAAATGGGTGCTGATTAGTTTTTGGTAAAAATCGCCCGGCAGGTGGCGCTGCTGTGCAGCATTTTTCGCGATTTCCGCAATAGCTCTATCTCAAGAATTAATGCTCGGAATTTAATAAAACTTTAGATTCAGTTAGTTCCTGATATAAATTGGTGCTGATTAGTTTTTGGTAAAAATCGTCCAGCAGGTGGCGCTGCTATGCAGCATTTTTCGCGATTTCCCACAATAGCTCTATCTCAAGAACTAATGCTCGGAATTTAATAAAACTTTATATTCAGTTAGTCTCTGATATAAATTGGTGCTGATTAGTTTTTGGTAAAAATCGCCCAGCAGGTGACGCTGCTATGCAGCATTTTGCAGGATTTACACGATTTTAGCGATAGTCATATCTCAAGATATATTGCACGGAATTTAATAAAACTTGAGTTTCAGTTAGACCTTGATATAAATTGGTGCTGATTCCTTTTAGTGTATGTGAAACCTGTGTGAGATAGAAGAAAGTTTTGGGAATGACACATCCGACTAGTTCATCTTTTAGTTCAAAACTGCATAAATAAACATTAATGTAACGCGTATTTTAAGTAATTTGAATTTAAAAAAAAGAAAAGAAAAAGAAAAAAAAGAAAAAGAAAAAAAAGAAAAGAAAAAGAAAAGAAAAGAAAAATTAAATCTTGAATGAATTCAGTGCAATGGCTTCTAGCTCAAGAAATACTCGTTTTGTGTTGTTCATCATATACTCGTACTCGTTCTAGATTAAAAATCATCGTGATTCACCTAATAGACCTATAGACGATATTCTAAGTCGTACGTTTTATATATATAATATATACAGGGTGTTTCACAAAGGACCCCTAACTTTAAAAATCAATAACCCGGAAACGGTGATAGGGAGAAACATGAAACCAGTGGTATGTTTATTAAAAAAATCGTAAGAATCTTATACGTAAATCTCAAAATTTAGTTAAAAATAGCGCCGATAGATGGCGCTGCGATAAATAGGCGTATCAAAAGTGATTCAAAGGGCATTTACACAACAGACTTATCGCAAACGAAGATGAAATTGTCATTGACTCTCTGCTGTATGTCACCGGTCTGTTTGTTGAAATTTTTTGAAAAGCTCACGAATTGTTTTCCCATCTGGGCCTTTTGCGACTTGAAATCGCGTTTGAAAACTTCTCCTTGTGGCAGTAGGACTCTGATTTAATCGGTGGTACTCCAACACAATAAACACATGCTCCTCCACGGTATACATCACTTTCGGAAGTATTTTCACTATAAGCTAATAGCGGTCAGATTTCAATGGTGAAATCTTCAACGGCTAGTCTTTCTATGCTTCTGTACTCTCTGTAGAAGGATTCTTAACGCTCTCAGCGCCATCTGTCGGTTCTATTTTTAACTAAATTTTGAGATTTATGTATAAGATTCTCACGATTTTTTTATTAAATATACCACTGGTTTTATGTTTCTATCTATCACCCTTTCCGTGTTATTGATTTTTAAAGTTAGGGATCCTTTGTGAAACACCCTGTATATATTTTATATATATAATATATATTTTTTATTTATATATATATATGTATAAAACGTGCGACCTAGATTATCGTCTATGGATCTATTAGGTGAATCATGACGATTTTTAATCTAGAACGAGTACGAGTATATGATGAATATATAAATAAATGAATAAATATATATATATTGCAGGAATGATACTTGATAGGATGAAAAAGCAAAAAATGGAAAACTATGAATATCTTATAGAATCTTCAGAAAGGCTTTATAAGAATATTCATTTAACAGTAGCAATTATTTTTTCATTTTCGATCATTTTATGGCATTCTGGATAATTCATTCTATTCTATTTAAACTTATCTAACTTTTAACATACTCTATGTAAGTTTCAAATCAACTATAATTAGAATACTGCATTTTACGAATTTTTTTGTCCCACATTGTAACTCGGATGTGCAAGCTAATTAACTGGTCTTTTCACCTACACGTTTTGAATACAATTAACATTCATATTCACTAAGTTAATAATTTGCTGATTTCAAATGCTGAATAAGCAACAGCTTTTACAGTTGATTCCAACGTTTTCCCTCCCTTAATGCGACATTTTCGCAAACATTCGTCACTCACTGTCATCAACTCTTAAATTACAAAACTTGAATAATCGCCCGCGGACAAGTGTACAAGAAGTAAAACAAAAACCTAGTAAAAATGACAACGAGTGACAACAATTTCTAATTTTCGAATTAACAATTATTAAATTATTGTATCTTACATATTTTTTTCCCACATTAGAATTCAATTGTGCAAGCTAATTAATTTTTTAACCTACAAGTTTTGAATACAAAAAATATTAATATTTACAAAGTTATACATCGACTCTAAGTTGCAAAATTTGAATAAGTGGCCGCGAACAAGTGCACGAGAAAGATAAAGGAAACAAGCCAGTGAATTAATTCCCATTCTTATTTGCAGTACATATTTTACTATGAGTGACATTTCTGTTAGAAGCGAGCATTTCTTAAAACTTCTCCTTAAAACATCTGCCTATCTGTTTCTAATGCGTTACATATGTAACTTTTAATATATTTTATACAAGTTTTAAATTAATTATAGTTTCGTACAAATTTTTTCCCAAATTAAAACCATGTTGTGCAAGTTAATTAACTACTTTTTAACCTATACGTTTTTAATATAATAATATTCTTATTTCAAAACCTACTAATTTGTTGATTCCAAATGCTGCTTTTAGATTTGTGTATGATTCCGACATTTCTAACTCCTCTAAAGCAACATCTCCGTAATATTTTCGAAGTTCTGTCACTCACTCATCGACTCTAAGTTGCAAAATTTGAATAAGTGGCCTCGAACAAGTGCACGGAAAAGATAAATGAAACAAGCCAGTGAATGTAAATTAATCCCCATTCTTATTTCAGTACATATTTTACTATGGGTGACATTTCTGTTAGAAGCGAGCATTTCTTAAAACATCTCCTTAAAACATCTGCATATCTGTTTTTAATGCATTACATATGCTATAACTTTAAATATATTCTATAGAAGTTTTAAATTAATTATGTATTACAATTTTTTTTCCAAATTAGTACCTTGTTGTGCAAGTTAATTAACTACTTTTTAATCTACAAATTTTGAATATAATAATATTCTTATTTCAAAACCTACTAATTTGTTGATTCCAAATGTTGCTTTTAGATTTGTGTATGATTCCGACATTTCTAACTCCTCTAAAGGGACATCTCCGTAATATTCCCAAAGTTTTGTCACTCACCTGTCATCGACTCTAAGTTGCAAAATTTGAATAAGTGGCCGCGAACAAGTGCACGAGAAAGATAAATGAAACAAGTCAGTGAATTAATCCCCATTCTTATTTGCAGTACATATTTTACTATGAGTGACATTTCTGTTAGAAGTGAGTATTCCTTAAAACATCTAAAACATCTGCCTATCTGTTTCTAATCTAATGCCTTACATATGTAAATTTTAATGCATTCTATGCAAGTTTTAAATTAATTATAATATCTTTAAAAAAAATTCCAAATTAGAACCTTGTTGTGAAAAGTAATTAACTACTTTTTAACCTACAAGTTTTGAATATAATAATATTCTTATTTCAAAACCTACTAATTTGTTGCTTCCAAATGTTGCTTTTAGATTTGTGTATGATTCCGACATTTCTAACTCCTCTAAAGGAACATCTCCGTAATATTCCGAAGTTCTGTCACTCACTGTCATCGACTCTAAGTTGCAAAATTTGAATAAGTGGCCGCGAACAAGTGCACGAGAAAGATAAATGAAACAAGCCAGTGAATTAATCCCCATTCTTATTTGCAGTGCATATTTTACTATGAGAGACATTTCTGTTAGAAGCGAGTATTCCTTAAAACATCTAAAACATCTGCCTATCTGTTTCTAATCTAATGCCTTACATATGTAAATTTTAATGCATTCTGTACAAGTTTTAAATTAATTATAATATCTTTTAAAAAAATTTCCAAATTATAACCGTGTTGTGAAAATTAATTAACTACTTTTTAACCTACAAGTTTTGAATACAATAATATTCTTATTTCAAAACCTACTAATTTGTTGCTTCCAAATGTTGCTTTTAGATTTGTGTATGATTCCGACATTTCTAACTCCTCTAAAGGAACATCTCCGTAATATTCCCGAAGTTCTGTCACTCACTGTCATCGACTCTAAGTTGCAAAATTTGAATAAGTGGCCGCGAACAAGTGCACGAGAAAGATAAATGAAACAAGCCAGTGAATTAATCCCCATTCTTATTTGCAGTACATATTTTACTATGAGTGACATTTCTGTTAGAAACGAGCATTCCTTAAAACATCTTCTCCTCCTACGGCACTTCATCATTTGACAGTGAAAGATGAGTTAAGATAAAAGGACAGAAACCAGATCCTTTGCGAACCAGTTCGGACCGTTAAGCGCTTATGACACATTTCCAAATGAATGGTGATTTATGGCATTTTTTTGGAGCCATTGCTTGGCAAAATAAAACATAGTGCCAACCATTTAATAATAACTCTGTGCGAAGAAAAAAATCGTGTTACGTCGTTTCTTTTCATTGTTCTGAAAGCAATAAATCGAGTGTGAAAGATAGTTGATAAGAGCTATGTATTTCAGAAGGAGTAAATCATTTTACAGGTGCATAAACGCATCATTTATTTACAGTTGACACAATAAGAAAGTTGTTTTGACATTCCGGTTTATTATAGGTACATGTGCCATAAATATGGACTAATACACAAGCAATTTATCACCATTTCGCCACAATCATTTTTGAATACGTGGGATTTGCATTATTTGCCTAATATTTGAAATCATGTAAGGCAAAAAAAAAAAAAAAAAAAAAAAAAAAAAATCCGCATGTCTTAAGTATATTATACAGAAATAAAACAATAATTCGGATCATTAAAAAAAATGTTATCTTGACACTTTTTTTTTTCATTTTTTCATCATCAAACACACGCGTTGGTTTTTCGCAAACGTTGAAACAGAACTGTCAAAGCTGAATGATTTATGCGACACTCAACGTGTCGTTTTGTAAGCGGGATACTAATTGAAACAGATGATTATCTCTTTTTATCTAACTTTCAAACCGAATGTTTCGTGATCAGAATTATAAAGTAATAAGCAAAAGAAACTCGAAGATATTTTTCTCGATGATGTATGATTCCTCAATCCTCATCTTTCTCTAATCATCACTCATAATCTGAAAGAAGTCAGAAAAAAACACATATAAAATCTTAAAATCTTTTTAGAAATGTGAGTTATTTTAAAAATGTCATTATTAGCTGTAAGAAATTTACGCCTAAGAATATCATTTTTTATGATTTTTTTTTTTTTTTTATGGAAACGAGAAAGGGATATAAGAATTTATTTTTAATAAACAGTTTTATTAATACTTAAGAATTAAGGTTTTTGTTGTCTTTTACTTGTCCGTAATCTCTTATTGTAAATATTTTTCAATGAATGTTCTGTTGTTCATTTTGCTACTAGCCCCTCCTTCCAAAACCATCTATTTTTCTAGTGGTAGTCAAAAGGTGTCAAATTCGAATCCTGATGCAGGCATTGATGTTTTCATTTCAATGTTGTCGGATTTCATTTTAAATGGGATGGTCTGTTAAGCCTAGAGCTCCTATACTACCCTTATAGCCTTAGTTTAGCCATCATGTGCAAAATATGACGATAGCGTCTGTCGTTTCTGAAACAAAAAAGCGTAAATTTAAAATATTTCAATGAAAAGTATACAGAAAGCTAAATTATTAACGGTTTGAAAAAGCGTTTAACACTCATTAAAATAATAATTCAAGAAACGTGTGGATGAAGGCGTTGTGTACACACAGGATTCAAGGAATAAACTTAATATGCTTCTAATTAAGGTTAAAATGGTCTGCAGAGAGTTTGTCAGATACAGTATTGTAGTACTTGCATTCGTGTTTTATACATACGCTACCAAGAAGAAAATGAATCAAAACATTTGCAACGACAAGCATTTGACTTTAATTCTCTCGAAATTTAATATTTGTTACAAAATACCTTATTTTACTCGTATCTTCAATTAACTTGGTCTACACGATTTTGGCAACAGAAAAGTCAATGTGTGATTTATGAAATATTTTTAATTCTGAAATACAAAATGTAATCAGAAAGACTCTATCGTGCCACATTTTCTAGTTTTATAACTTTAAAGATCCCTATTATGTCATTTCTGGCACTTAAAAACCATCTGCTATCTTTAAAAAAAAGAGTCATCCACACGGGACCAATAAATATATGAGTCATCCCCATGCACCAATGAACAACGCTTTAAGTATTAAATCGTCCCCACGTAACCTGTTTCAAATCACGCTGTCAGTGCAGCTAAAGCCATTGACGTGTGTGGATGTGTGTGGTAATCCGAGTTAAATTTTGCGAGTTCAGTAAATGTCCAATACTTCTTCCAGTTACGCAAGTTTAGTTAATTTCATTTTGTATAATTTCATATACCAAAAAGCTGGGTCACTTTGCACATTTTATACTTTTCAGTAATTTTTCAAGGTTGGGTAACAAAAATAAGATTTATGATGATGAAAAACGGACTTCATTTTCAGATTCAGCGTCGACAGAAGCATAAAATTCATTTTTTGTGCCTTCTTTTCCGAGAATCATTTTTTAACTTGTAGGCTAGTGTTATTATTATAATGCAGCAGAATTTTTTCCCCTCAATATTCGTATTTCTTATAATTGCTTCCGATGTGACTTTATGATCTAAATATTTCCCCCAACAAATAATTTATTGGCGCGAAATCATCGCGACCTACAAAGGAACTGAGAACAATGGATGAATGCTGAATAATTCCTGGGGAAAAATTCTTGGTAATTCATAGCACCGACTCTCGAATAAGGCATTACAAATGGCTTGAATCCATTTTTCTGGCCGTTTATTTCCCCAAGAGAGAAATGGTCGCTCTTTTGGTCGCAACCTCAGTTCTCCTTGCAACTATTGGGTAGTTGGGGTAGAAACTCATCTGATATAACTCGTTCCCCGGCCCATCTTCCGATTTTATAGGTTTGTACTATCGTATAAGTCTCTACTATCTTTATTCGTCAATAAAAGGTACCCAATCTGTAAAAGCCAACGATTCTTTTATCGCCCGTCGTTATGATAAAGCTTCTTAAAGATTATTTCAGAACTAGGTCCTGAATAGCTTGCCTCTTAGTTGAGTTCTTTCGACGTTCAAGTTTCTTTTATTTGTTTCCTTAGTGTGCGGGCGAAGATACTGTCACTATGTTGTAGACAAGCTTGTGAACAAATTATGCATGTTAACATGCGTCTTTCGCTAAAAATTAATTTTACTGCGAGATTTATGACGTGATTCAATGTAAATGTTAAAGTATTTTTATCATTTGTTCCTGCAAGCCGGTGATTGGGGGCGATAATTCATGTCACTTCTGAACCGTTATAATCAATGTTGCTACATAAATAAACGTTTTATTATAACAAGTGGTTAATATTTTGCGTATAGGATCGCGAAGAAAGATTTTATTTTTAAAGATTATTTGAGAACTAGGTCTTAAAGATTATTTCAGAACTAAGTTCTGAATAACTTGCCTCTTAGTTTGAGACGCTATTCGGGGTTCTTTTATTTGCTTCCTTGTAGACTGCAGACGAAGATACTGTCACTATGTTGTTGACAAGATTGTGAACATATTAAGTATGTTAACACACGTCTTTCACTGAAATTAATTTTACTGCCAGATTTATGATGTGATTTAATGCACATGTTAAAGTATTTTATTATTTGTTCTTGGAAACCAGTGAATGGGGTCGATAATTCATGTCACATCTGAACCATTATAATGAAGGTTGCTAAATAAATAAACGTTTTATTATTATTGGTGGTTAATATTTTGTGAATATGATCGTAAGAAAAAATTATAACGTGTTAAGATATGATGAAAGCGTTAATGTACTTGGCCAAAATTAAATTTATGTTAAATATTTAAATGTCAGCTGAGATTTCTGCTACATTTTGTGTTTCAAACGTGCGTTTTTTTTTCTTTTCTTTTTTTCCCCTTGAACAAAAGCATTAAATTATTTATCTTTAGCTGAACACATTTATAAATAAATTTAAAATAATTTAGTTATTTTTGAAACAGAAAAAACAATATTTTGTTTTTATAGAAAAGTTTTATTTTTCTGTTACGAAAGAGTCAACTGTTTTATAATCAATTGCAGCATGTTTTCATTTAAATAATTTTATTTCTAGAGACAAATTTTATAATCAAAATTTGAATAGACAACCAATGGTACTTGGCAACTGATTTTATTATTGTGGTGAGAATGTGAAAATCTTTATTGTAAATCCAGTGAAATTCGATATGACAGTGTACATTAAATGTTCACAAATTTATATTTTGCTTCTACATTATTAAGAAAGTCAGTATGTTTATTTGTTTCGAATTCGATACTAGGTAAATATAAAATGTGCACTATTGCTTCGATTTCCTCTGTCTTATTCCACAATATACAATTTTTTCGTCAACTTGTTTCACATACGTATGGTGTTTAAATTGCATTTCTCCCACGATATCCAAATTTATGAAGGAAATTTCCTACACTTAAAAGTGTTACGAAAACACTCAAACACGATATAAGTTTTACTTTATCTGTATTCTATTTGTAATGGTAGTTGTTTTAATAATAGGTATATCCTCCTTTCCCATAAACTTTTAAATTTTTCTTCAATTTTTTTCTTGACAAACCATTGGCCATTTTGTATTTGATTTTATTTGGCAGTTGTTTTAAGGCATTTATTATAGAGGCTGTATACACTGTACAAAATTTTCAAAAACGTTTCTGAAAGTATCGGAGACATCTGCTGCACGATACTAATTGAAAGGTTTCTGATTCAAGCAGAAAAATGTTTCAGATAAAACACGGAACCTTACTGGTTTGTAATGAATTCATTACGTATCTTAATATTTCATTACGAATGGGAAAGGTGCCGTGTTTTAGCTGAAACATTTTCTGCATGAATCAGAAACCTTTTTTTTTTTTTTTTTTTTTTTTTTTTTATCACGCAGCAGATGTCTCCTATCATTTCAGAAACGTTTCTGAAATTTTTTTACAGTGTAGTCCTGAATGATCACACATATTTCTATTAATTTCAGACACAATTGATAATCCCTGTAACAAACAATTTACAGTATAGATTGTATAGGACACAAAGCGCGGAGAATTACAACCAGACAACTTCACAAGAAAACTGCTGGGATCGAACCTTGAACCATCGAACCATCACGATGACGACATAACAATGAGTTATGCCTCTCAGTCACTGAGTCATGCCTCTGAGTTATGCATCCATGACATTCTATACACATTCTGTTTTCGGACTGTCTCAACTGATTCTTAGTAAATAATGACATAATAAGCAGATGACATAATTAAAATTTATAGATTGACTTTTTCATAAAAACCACAACCTACACTGTAAAAATATTTCTTAACCTACAAAAATATAATATAAACACGAACGAAAATACGTTATAACATTTTCCGAGTTACCCATGATTCCGAAAAGCGTTCTTTATCTTTAGAACTTATTTTACATACGTTCACACATTCTAATTTACGGGTATATTATGCAAGCGTGTTTATAAACAAACTAGAACAAAAATTTCTTAACACAATTTTGCTCGAGCATTGCAGCCCTTTTTAGAAACCAAGATATGTCCCATTGTTCCCAAGGCGTTCAAAGTGGTTCAGAATCCAGTTTATGCTGGATGTTGATGTTCCTTTAAACTTCTTTACAAAAGAAAAAAGAAGGAAAACAAGGAAGCGCCACCAAACATTTCAACAAAGCAACCTCTCAAGTAGTCTTTATATCAACCAATCATTAAATTGTATCATTATAACTTTTATGATAGGCTAAGCAATTACAATGTTCCATATTTATTTTTTTTTTTATATGTTATGCATGAAAAAAAAATCCCCTTCTTTTTTACATGTTTAAAAGTATTTATTTTGATCAAATATTATCGACTCCGAATTGTTTATAATGAAATTACTCTGTAAAGCAGCATTTTTCAATACATTACCTCCTTACAAAAGAAAAAAGAAGAAGAATATAAAAAAGAAAACGCTACCAAACATTTTAACCAACCAATATCTCAAGTATTCCTTATATCAACCAATGATTAAATTGTATCGTTATAACTTTTATGATAGGCTATGCAATTACAATTATTCCATAATTAAGTTTTTTTTTTCTTTATTTAACTTGTTATGTATGAAAAAATAAATCCCCTCATTTTTACATTTTATGAAAGTGTTTATTTTGATCAAATATATATTATAGACTCCGAATTATTTATAAGGAAATTACTCTGAAAAGAAGCATTCTTCAATATCCCCCCCCCCCTCCCACCCATAAAATATTTGATCAGATTCTACACATATGCGCCGTTACATCATATATCTAATAGAAAGAACAACGTCCATTTTTTCTTAAAAGTATGCTTGATGAAAGTGATTTTATGGCTCATAAAAAAGTACTACATAGCCTATATCACCGGTGTAGCTCCATTTTATGGCATTCAAATTCGCTAAAAGAATTTATAGCAAAAGATTTTAAATATTTCACATATTAAGAGAAAAGATTACATACTCTTAAAACTCCATCATGCTTTAGAAGCTTGTAATTCAAGTATTATTATTCAACTTCTATATAGTCAGTTAAAAGTATCGAGAACTCACCAATTTATTCCTGTTACTAAAATGAAACTGACTTTTATCCCAATGATTTCTTGTTTTTTAGGGGAAGGGGGGACATCATAATGCCAGTACCTATGCAAGTAGCTATCCAAATGACAAAAAAAAAAAAGGTTTACAGAAATCTAAGGAATATGCCATATACTGAAATTTAACCCCTTCGGGACGAGCATCCTTTACAGAAATTTTAATCTCTTATTACCTGTTTTTTTTTAAAAAAAGAAATTTTTCCGTAATTGAATCGCAGAAATATTTTGATTAAATAAAGCAAAATTTTCAATTAAAAATTACTGGCTGGAATAATCAAGGATTCTGTATATGTGGCGCTCTTCGCAAAGGTGTTAGGAGACGGTACTCAAGTAAGTAATTGATTGGTAAGGTGTTTAAATCATCTATTTCAATAGAATACTGAAAACCTACCGAAAATAAGCTATTTTCCTACAAAATATATATTGCGACAAAGTAGTGAAATTTACTGGAATTTTATTATTTTGATACGCTTTGAAATACGGTTGCTAAGCAAGTAATAAATTAAAAAGGAAAGTAAAAAGAAATGCATTTTAAAATTTATAAAAAATATGAAAAAAAAAATGTTTTATGTTTTCCGAACAGATGCAAAAAATTTTCCAATAATTTAAACATTTAATTTCTAGTTTCTAATAAATGTAACGGCAAATTTTCAAATCTATTGGATATATTTAAGTCCTCTATATCGAAAATTTAATATTCATAACTTTACGTTTAAATCCATTATTTAAATGTAATATTTTCATTTCAGTTAAAAATGAAATTTGAAAATCGTCTGCATTCTCATAGGAAAGCATTATGAAATCCAAAATAAATATTCTATATTTTTCGAACGAATGAACCAAATTTAACCAAAAATTATACAGCTGAGTCCGGGTACCTCTCCAACATACTTACCAAATGTCAATCTATTCGGTTGCTTTTTGCGGCAGTTATCGCGAAATAGACAAATGGACACACAGACAGTCAGACAGACGGAAACCAAAAACTTTTCGGGTCTCCACAGTGAGTTTCAACTGATGTTTCAGCTGCTAGTAATATGACAATACGATAATGTAGACTTTTTGAAAAGGTTTAGAAAATGTCGTATTACAACAGGATTAACCAGACATAACAACTTTCCTGTATTTTATTTTCATTTTTATCACAAATTATTGCTTCAGAAAGGAGCCTCTCTTTTTAAATTTAAAGAATGAAACAGATATCTATACTAATATTATAAAGGAGTAAAGATTGTTTGTTTGTTTGTAGGGGGTAATCTCTGGAACTACAGAACCGATTTCAAAAGTGATGGTGGCAAATTGATGATGACAACCCCTGCTCCAACATAGGCTATATTTTATGTCGGTGCCACTAACCCCAGGGGGGTGCAGGAGCGAAAAACGTTCTAAAATTGCGATTTTTTGTATACTGAAGGAGCTAGAAATTTGAAATTTGGCATTGTAGCTACTTATAAGATGTAAATGCTCTCTAAGAACTAATTTTTAAAAAAATTCGAAATTTAAAAGGGTGAAATAAGCGAAAAGCGTTCTAAAAACATTCTAAATTATAATTTCTATGGAATCTATGGAAATACAGAACCGATTTCAAAAGTAATGGTGGCAAATTGATGGTGATAATCCCTACTCCAACATAGGCTATATTTTATGTCGGTGCCACTACCCCCAGTGGGGTGCAGGAGCGAAAAATGTTCGAAAATTGCGACTTTTTTATACTGAAGGAGCTAGAAATTTTAAATTTGGCATGGTAGTTACTTATAAGATATAAATGCTCTCTAAGAATAATAAAAAAAAAATCGAAATTTAAAAGGGTGAAATGAGCGAAAAACGTTCTAAAATCATTCTAAATTACAATTTCTATGGAATCTCTATAACTACAGAGTCGATTTCAAAAGTGATGGTGGCAAATTGATGGTGACAATCCCTGCTCCAACAGCCTCTTTAAGAAAAAGCTATGCGTTGCTGACGACTGGGTTTTTAGCTTATTGTTGCCACAGATTGATCTCGGAAAAGGAAACATTTGAAGTTACTGAGAAAAATGATAGCTCGAAAAGTATTTGTCAGAAAATTGTTAGACAAACTGCGTTTGAAAGGTAAAAAATTGTATTTTTCTTGATATAAATTTCAAATCTAATGATTATGCCGTTTTCAAATATTGAATTTCAAAAATTACTAAATTTCACAATGGAGTACCATAGCGAAACCTTCATGCGTAAAAAGATAATGATAAGGGTGACGTGTCCTGACGTGTATATTGGCACGTGTCACAAATTATAGTAGCCTTATTATTCTGTTAAACATAAGAGTGAATTATGAAATGTCAATATTTTGTTTGATCTAAAGTTCGTTAAGAGAAATTGACCAGCGTAGCGGGCGTAGCTTGCTAGTTTGAAATAAAAGTGTGTCAGAAACGATTCTTAGAGATTTAAACGAACATTTCTTCCTTTTCTTTCTTTCTTTTCTTTCTTTCTTTCTTTCTTTTTTTTCTTCCTTTATTGCTTTATTGCTAAATACTGAAATATAAATAAAGTGATAATTGTACACATAAAAACATGTACTATCATTACTGCATGCAAATAATTACAAAAGTAATTGCAAATACGAAAGAATAGTAAATGTAAAGGCGTATACTATTTATTAGGTTGCCAGACCCAAAAGAGTTAAGAGAATCGGTAATCGGAGAGCTTATTGTTTTAGCATGATAAATATCTAAATTGCCGTTTAGTGCCATTATATTTTTGAAACTCAGTAAAATGTTTATATACTAGTTAAGTAGAGCTTGTAATAGTAGTTGGATAATAGCAGGATATAACTATTTCTATTGAAAATAATTACAATAAACAAATAGCTTTCTTGAAGTCGACGAATTGAACTATACTATCTTCAGGGGTTGAGAATATATTTACATTGTTTAAATTTGGTTTTGTTAGAAAATATGTGCTTGTTTTAAGTTTAATTATATGGCTACGACCATAATCTTTCTATTTCTTGCTCAATTAAATTGACAAGGGATTTGCTTCCGCTAGATTAATTCAGGAATAGGATTGCCCGAAAACAAGTAGTCAGTTGATCTAAGCAGACTTATACTTTCTAGTTGTTGATGATAAATAAATGTTTAGAATAAATGAATTACTTAGAAATGCAAGATATTCTTGTTATTTGAAATTGATTTATAATCATCTTTCGAAATTCTTATTTAGGAGTTGAAAATATATCTATCAAAATTATTTCACGGTAATTCAACATTAAAAATATTCAGAATTTCTACTGCATCTGATTATTATCAGGGGTCTGCCGAGACTTTTTCACAGGGTCCTGTTTTTGTGAAATTGTGAACAGCTTTTTATATTTGTGAAAAATCTAATCATAATTTTGTGAATTTGAAATGGTCGCTATATTCAGGTTCTTGTTTATGCATTTTTAAGAAGATATATGGATATAAAATACATATATTTTCTTTATATATGTAAAAGTGACAGGTCAGATTTTACTTTTAAATGATTAATTTGTGAAATGTTTGGATTAAAGATGGAAAATTTTTGTCAAAAATCTATTTTTAAGATAAAGAATTTTATGAAGGGTCCTGTTTTAGGGAAAATAATTTTGCGAAGGGTCCTTTTTTGAAATGAAAATTTTTGTGAAGAGTCCTTTAAAGGAACCAATTTTTTTCTAAACAGATCCCTGATTATTATTATTATTATTATTATTATTATTATTATTATTATTAAGTAAATTACTTCAGTATGTAAAATAAGTTACAGATAGGGATTCACACTTTAAATACCTATGTAACAAATCATTAAATGCTTTGAAATATAATCTTGTGCAAGTCGACTGGTCGTCTTTGAAATTATGGATATTTTTTCTTAAATGTAATATGTAGGCCAACGATGTTTTCCCCAGAAGTTCTGCTCCTATCATCTTCATTGAAACTTATATTAGTCTATGAAAAGTATTCCTTTTAACGTCTCTCAAGCCCAAATTAAATTCACATAAGGTAATGAAATATTTTTAATAGAAATAACATTTTAAAATTTAATCTTCGTGAAAGTATCTCTATTCCAGTTAAAAGAAAACTGGAATGAAAAATGCGTTAAAAAGCATGTTTGTGTTCGCGTTAAAAAGCCTAAAAAATGTAATTTTTAATGTAATTTTCTTATCGGGAGTAGTTAAATTTTGTACAAGAATATGATGTGTAAAAGTCGGAAACTAAATAAGATGTAACAAAATGGTTCATTTAATTTTACATGGCTATTTTTTTAGTAAAGAAATATATATTGGTGTGCAAAACTTAAAATACTAATTGGCTGTACTAATATAGCTGTATTTAATATACATGAAATGGCAGAAAAGAGTATTTCACTTTTAATGTAAATCCGTAATTTTACCGATTTTACATTTTTACTAAAAACCTGACAACTAATGGTCAGGAGAAGAAGTGTTAACAAGAGTGCGGAAACAGCATTACGGTATTGATTTTTGGGGAAAAAAACTTCCTTGCCGCATAAAATTTATTTTAACTTAAAGTCTGGTCTACGTTTTATTTTAACATTAAGTATTCATTGTTATTACACTCCTTAATGAAAGATTCATTAAATATTTATGTGGATGCTAAAAATTTTTTATTTGATTCTAACTCTCACTTAACTCGTATATGTTCTTTACAAATTACGAGCCGATAAAAAACATACTTTAAATTCCAAAAATTACACCTACAAAAAATGTTCTTACTTTTTAGATATCTGTTTCAAAGTCAGCACCAAAATATGTCACTAAAAATAAAAATCTAATTAACGAAAGAAATTAAGCATTTGACTTGGAAAAGACAAGTTTTGCTTCTTATCAATGTAAACCTATAAATAAATGTCCAATTTTCATAGCATTGTGACGCAGCCAGTCTGTGGACCATATTCTTGCAGTCTGCTATAATACAAAATGAAACGTTCCGGTACTAGATAATTCACAGGTTCACAGGAGTTAACGAAATTTTATTTTCGAGGTGTTTTCGACCAACGCAGTTTCTGTTGGTGACAAAAAGAATGTGTTTTAATTTATCAATCTTTAATAATCTTATTGTTAATTAATATTCCAAAACATTTTAATGCAAAATAATCATACGCGTAATGTTTGGGATTTTACAAAATATCACATAACAATAAAGCTGTTAAATGCATAAATTATTATTTGAGTTATGTCTAAATAAAGTATATTTCTCTTGAACATTTATTGGTTAATTTTTCGTTAATTTACATCTTGCTAACAAATTTTTTTGAATGGATGAAAATTTTGTATTTTCAAGTTTTTGTCATGCGGAAATTAAATATGCAATTAAATTACGAAGTTGCTACTGAACTTCGAAAAGTTAGGTTCTTCTTAAGTACGTATTTGATCCCTTATGGCAAAATAAACCATATACAATTATAAAGAACTTTGTAAAAATGAAAGCAGTACTTTTCTTTTTATTCCATCAATGAGAACTGAAGCTATAGCCATCTTCCAGAGTTTTTTTTTTCCTGTCCGTATATCAGCATCATCTTTCCACAAAAAGAGATCTCAGCAATTTTCACTGTCATAGGGGTTCAATTTAATGCATAATAATAAAGTATTACAGCGAATCACTGTATGTGTTTCCATACTGAAGATAAATTCATCAGTATTTGAAAACACTTAAGTCATTTCTTCATTATTTTCACTATCAATTCGATCAAGTTTTGGATTTTTAGACAATTAATATTCTTAATAAGTAAAGAGAAACAGATTTTTTCTCTGCTTAATATAGTATTAGTATAGTATCCATAGTTTGTGAACTTTGTGTGAACGTTGAGTCATTTATTTTTTTATTTTTTTATCATTATTGACAAATTATTGTTTTTAACAATATAAGAACACACATTATTTCATACAATTAAATACACTAAACCAACACGAGTGAAAACTTGACCTGGGCCAGTACTCGAACCTCGGACTTTCAGCGTAACGTGCTGCTGCTCTGCCACTGAGCCACCCTGGTCAATATCCTAGCCCGGCAACTTCCCACATTTATCCATGCTGGAAACTGTCATCGGCCAGCAGTTCTGCAGTTTCAGATGACAATAGCAACGGTGAATTAATAATTATTCTTCAGTCCGTAATTAATTATATATTAAAGCACATAAATATGGGAATTTGCCGGGCTAGGATATCGACCAGGGTGGCTCAGTGGCAGAGCAGCAGCACGATACGCTGAAGGTTCCAGGTTCAAGTTTTGGCCCAGGGCAATTTTTCACTCATGATGGTTTAGTGTATTTAATTGCCTGAAAAAATGTGTGTTCTTATATTATAAATAAAGTAATTAGAAGTAGCGTTTATATACTGTAATATATTATTTTTTTTAATTTTGTATCGTTGATTTTCATTTTATTTCATCTCTGTGTATGTTGTAAATATCGATGTTCTTTCTTTGTTTATATGGAAGAAATAAACACCAATGAAACATAGTAGCCATAAACCAACGTTGGTTGTTCCGCTTCGCCTAACTGTGACACTAGCCACTAAAATCCCACCGGAGCAATTGTAGCCCTCCGCCTGGTTGACCCTGGCCCCCTAAATTGCTAGATCACACCTTCCATACATTTTTCTTGTGTAGGTTACTGAAAAACTTTTCTTGGCGGTTCCCTTTTTACCACAATTATGGAGGAATTGTGAGATCCCGCAACAATAGCATTTACAGCGGTAATACCATACACGTTTACTCAGGTATGGAAAGGATCGGACAATTGAGTAGATGCATACGCAGGGGATGGGGATGCAAGAAAGGCTTACTTAAATCTTCGAAAAAAAAAATCAAGAATTTAAAAAATATACTGAGAAAATATAAATATAAAAGCTGTTCGTAATTGTAATTGAGCTTATTATTGTATGATTGAAGTTTTATTGTATCATAGTTTCGTTTTAGGTCATATTTCATTATATTTCATTACAAGTGTCATCCTTAATTTCAATGCCTCCCCTCTCCTTAAACAAAATAAAATAAATAAATCAAAGAACACTCAATAAATCAGAAGGGATTTGTGTATTGATTTATTATATTTTATTATTGCCGATAAAATGAACAAATTTCTTTTGCTGTTCTTACAACCACGTCTATGACATTATATTTTTTTTCTACGCTATTTTATTATAGATGAAATTTTCATTTTGTGCATTGATTTGTCATAAGTAAAAAAATTATGTTATGATAAAGAAAAGTGGATGTAGTTCTGATAAAATAAATTTGTTTTATTAATTAGCATGTCTGCCTCATGTCGAATATTATTTAAGAAATTTAAATATCAAAATGTCGTCATTTTATAAATCCTCTTCCTTACATTTTATTGTATCTTAAACGTTTTTTGTTATATTAGATGTTTTATGCTTTATTAAATGCTTTATGGTTTATTGAATGCTATACTTTATAAAACTGTATACTGTTGAAAATTAAAAGTGTTTTCCTTTATCAGGATAAAGAAGCATTTTACTAAAGTAATTTTTGAGCATCATTTACTATTAATGAAATACATAAATTTTTTGATGATCAGAAAATAATTATTTGACACAATTGAACACAACATTAGCATTTATTTGAAGTGTGAGAAAAATAAAACTAAACATCTTTATAAATATGAAACTTAACTAAACATAAAATTTAAATTTTTGTAATTACTTATTTAAAATATATATATAACGTCTATTTGACTTAATTCCGAAATTTGCACACAACGTCATTAACATACTCATTAGCATCCAATCGCTATTCATTATTATATTTCTTTTATAAATGTCAACGAAATCATAATTAAAACCATCAACTTTGAAAATATCTAAAACATATATGGTTAAGGAAATATTTACCATAAACCAACATTTGCTATTTTAAATAGAATAACAATATTTTTTAATGATTTATCTCTTCCGTTAGTAAGGATAAATTTAGTTTGTGAAGGCAAATAAATGCCCAGATAATTTTAGGTAATTCATTCTGAATTGTCAAGTTTTACTTGAAAATTAAAATTTATTATGTCGCACGTGTAGATCGAGGAAAATTCTTATTATAACATTAACATGCCACGCTTTTGAAATAGAAGATACAAAATTTATTTTACAACTTTTATGTTTTACTGTTTTCAACAACAATCGTCAGCGTTATGGGTTTTTAATATATTAAATTTTGAGACCAATACGAAATTATTTTAATATATATTGTGCCATATAAGTTTTGTTCAACTGGTATAACTCTCTTTGAAAGGCTTATTTTCAAAATAAGGTATACAACATGGAAGAAAGAAATTGATGAGAGAAAATTAAACAAAGCAAACAGTTCGTTCTTCACTTAACCCTTTCCGGCGCGGAGTAAGTCTGTTTGTAAAATGATGAAATATTGGACTGACACCATAATTTAAAAACGAATTCATTAGAAAATAAAAACTTGCTTATTTTCCGATACTTAATAAAATAAAAATTTTAATTAAATATTCTTGGTGCCGTTTTTCCGTTTTGGAATTAAAATTAGGTGTCCTTTTTTGTAGACACCGCCCGTTAAATGGTTAAAGTGTATATATGTGTTTAAGTTTTTGTTTATTTACAATTACTGATTGGTTTTTATATTGACAAATAACTTATTATCAAATTGAATATTGTCCCTCGTGTTCGTATAAAAAAATTTAACTTGATATCATGAAATTTGTTAAAGTAATTTTTTTAGGGGGGGGGGGGGGCATAGAGAGTGTTAAGTACTGTGTAAACACAATTTCTTTAAATTTAGACCAGCTTCTTTTTTTTTTCTTTTTAAGATAAAATAATGAAAATGCATTATCCACTCCCATAAAGGAGAAGACATGGGGAACATTTTATAATTTTTAATGAATCTAAAATTAAAACAATATCAAATTTCTTGATGCAGTAATAACAGATAGCTTGGAAGTGAATTAATTTAAATAGCTCTAAAAATAACAAAAGAAAAAGAAGGAGAAAATGTAATATGCGGTTAATCTCAGCATGATGTGCACTTTTTGTTTCTTATTCTTAAATTATAAACGATCCCCGAGATTAGTATTATCTTTATTTTTTTATGATTTAAGACTATTTTAACTTTTATCTATATCTATCTATACTAATATAAAAAATTAGAGTGTCTGCCTGGGATTTTCAAAAACAGATATTTCTAAGTTCTTTCAACTATTTATACAACGTTTAATCAAAAACAACACATTTTTTGTCTGTCTGTTTGTTCGGTATAGGCTCAGGAACGATGCATAAAAAACACTAAATTTATCAGGGTTAGATAGAGACTGCTCCCCTGGCTACAATCTGCAGTTTGTCGAATTCCAAAATCCAAAAAACGTTTTGAGAAAAAAGGGAGAAACTGGGAGAATCAACCAATTAACCAATCTTTCAATGCTCAAAGACTCGGGAACTAATTGATCAATTTTAAGGAATATTATGGTGATTGAAATGTATAATAATGATTTTTGAATGATAAATCCTGGCTACAATCTGCAATGTGTCGCATCTGCAGTGTGTCGCATTCCGATATCGAAAATTGTTTTTGAGAAAACAAAGGAAAACCGAAAGATTTAATCAATCAACCCCAATTTTCATTGCTCAAAAACTCGAGAAATAATTGATCGATTTTACGGTGATTGAAAGACTTAATAAAGATTTATAAATGATAATAATTACATTATTTAGCTTAGACTTATACATTTTAATTTAAAAACAGGATTGGTAAACTCGAAATATCTTTTAAAATACAAATGCAACACAGCAGATTGCTACGCAGTAAGTCCTTAATAAAATATGATTGACACTTTTTTTTCGTATCATTTGTAGAGCAGTAAATTCCTAAAAAAATTAAAAAAAATTTACGTAAAATCTTGTTTCTTTTAAAAACAACATACGTTCAAAAGATATTTTGTACATGTTTCTTAAATTTTAAGAATCATAAAATAAATAAATGATAACCGACTCGAAAATATAATGAGCTTAAAAAATTCTCAAAATCTAGCATTTGTGTGTAGTACATATTTTATTCATTCCCGAAAATTTTTGAATCGGTGTCTTATATACTTTTTAAAGTGACTGATTCATTTGCATGTAATTAACCACTTTATAATGAAAACCAAACTTTCAAGATGCATATGGTTAATCTTTAGAATGATCGTTCGCCTTTTGCCTCTTATTTTAAATTACAAACGATCCCCAAGATTTTGGTTATTTCTATTTTTCTATTAAAAGATTCCGATACAAGCTGGCTATCTTTCATCATGGAATCGTTATGATAAGACTTCTTAAAGATTATTTGAGAACAAGAGTTGAATAGCTAGGTTCTCTACTGAGTTGATCCGATGAGTTTCATTTATTTATTTCCTTTGCGTGCGGGTACAGAGATAAGGTCGTTATATCCCAGCAACTATCCGATCTTCTTATTTCGCTGACAATCTTGGACGTAAGTTAGGAATTCTTTCAGGAATAACCCGTATTTTCCTGCATTAGCTAATTTAAGTGACTTAGTTTTATTATTAGCCATTATTCTGAGAGATGGGCAGTTAAAATTCTTTTATTTGGAAACATAATTTGTGTTATTATTTATATATTGAAGATGTTCCTGTAATGTGTACACATAAAGATATGAAATGACGTAATTAATTATAAGCCGAATAATTTCGTAGTTGTCGAGAAATGATTTAGTTTTATTGTAGTAAAAAATGCCGAAAGATTTCAAGCTTTTTTTTAATAACGGAAAATGTTCTATGTAATATTTGTTATGTAGTATTACTTATTATGTAGTATTTATCCAAAAAAACTTTTTGCATGTTAAATTTAAATAAAATAAAAAAAATATTATTGTTTTTAATTTTTATTATTAGTATACTCTATAGCAATTAACGTAGCCTCAAAGTAAATAAATCCAACAATATTCATTATAATATTATTACTTTGTTAAAACCTTGATTAGCTTTAACGTAAATAACTTGAACGGTGTATAACACTCTTATAACACTTAGAGCTCTTGTAGACGTGCAAAGTACTATGATCAGGCCACTGAAAACAACACACGCACCCTTCAACCTAGTAAAGCATTCTTAGATCAACCTAGAGATCAATCGGATACAAACAAACATTTTCAAGACCGGGTCCGACCCGGCCCGGTGTAAAAATTAAAGCCAGGCCCAGCCTGTGCATAAATCAACAAAATGGCTCGGTCAGGCCTAAGACAATTTTTGAAACTAATAACAAACGAGAAAAAATCGATATTTCTTATTTAACACCATTCTACAATTAATTTTTTTTTTAAAGAATATTGAATATATATTTCTGGAAAAATATTAAAGTACAGATTTTTTTTCAGATTATTTGTCCGCAAGCCATGGAATATGGAATAACAATATCGATTACCTATTAAACCATTAACATACTTAAAGACTCTTTGTAAAACAATGTGGTTTAGAATAAAAAGAAAAAGTGTTCAAATAAAATCGTAATTGATTCTGTTTGGAAGAGAAATTGGCACATGAAGGTAAACCATAACGCTGTAATATTTACATTATTTTTACAAAAATAATTTCCCATAGATTCTCTTCACTCATTCGCATTGGATTTTTCATCTTGCGAATATCCACTATAGAGCCTTGTACCGGACCCGAATCCGCAAATTCCATTTTGAAGTCAACCCGCAATCCGATCCGAACCCGACAACAAAAATTTCCTCGACCTGGAACCCGACCCGAACCCACAAAAATAATTTTCAGCGACCCACAACTGGACCCGAACCCGCAATGAAAGGACAATAAATCATATTTTAATGCTATTATGAAAGGTATTGTACAAGTATATCTCTAATACAAATTTTATATTTTACATAGAAAATTCGACAAATCTTTTTTAATATTCAAATATAGTGAAACCTCTGAATAGCGGACACCTCGAGATCATTAAATAGAGTCCTACATCGGGTTGGGTTGTTTCTAATTTTCTTTTTCGGGTCGGGATGACTAATTTTCTTTCTGCGTGTCGCGTTCACCTTAAAATAATTATTCCGGGTCATATTTAGGTTTTTTGTAAGTCGGATTGTTGGGATTTTCACAAAACGTTTGAACAGAACCATGTTTCAGAAGAAAACTATCATGGATATGTATCCATCATGGATATGTATATTGTAAAATATTAAAATAAAAAATGTGTAAACTACTTATAAAATGCATTGCAATTCAAATAAAATCGAGGCGTGATGACGTCACAAACTTTAAAGGCTCGATTACTGAATTGCTTGAAAGAAACATCCTTATAACTCCAAAAATAATAATCCTATTAACTAGCGGTTTATTGTATCTGATTAAGCGTCAAATTTCCAATTAAAATATATCTTTGAAGTGAAATTTGGATGAAATACAGGGTCATGAAAAATCGAAGAGTGTGGAAAATAGGATTCCAAATATCTCGGCAACTAATTATCCGATCGACTTCATGCTTTATGCAAAATTTATGTTTTTTTATTGTCTTTTATATTCATTTCTTAAAATAACCAATTTCGAAAATTTTTATATACCTTTTATCAGAACGAATATTTCGAGAGTCCGAAAAAAATAGTTCCGGTTAATCGAGGATATTTAAATGAAATAGGCTTCTTCCCATTATTACATACTAAGTACATACCAAATTGCAAGTCTCTATCTCAATTTTTTCGGCAGATAGAGCGTTTACAGACACACAGACGGACGGCAAATTTTTTTTTCTAAAAATATGTTTTTCGGAATCTCCAGTGTCTGAAACGTGTAAATCCGTCAAAAAAATTTTTCGAATTTCAAAACGATTACAAGACTTACCCTATACTACGTATGATGGGTAAGTAATAAATACGTATTTGAATATGAATGAGTATATATTCAATTTATCTCATGAGAAAAAATAAAATGTATATGAGAAATGTAACCATAGATTATTCTTTCTTTACGGTGCAGCTAAGAACCATTTTTTCTTTTCTCAGAATGTGAAAAACATTACCAACATTTCGTTTATGATACACACAAAAACACATGTTTCGTATTTGGGATAGTTTGTGCACACATACATATGCTACGTGTGCGTAGATTTGTAGGTGCCAACTATTCCAAGGTATAAGCTTACAAATATATAAGTGTTAGGAATTGAAAAAGTGTTCGCTAAATGGGGGTGACCGCTTTTCGGCAGTGTCCATTATGGAGGTCTTATTGTATATATTTTTTTAATCTGAAAAAATATTGTGAACATTCTTAAGAAAAAAAGCGGTTTAACCCGAACCCGATCCGCAAGAGTCAAACCCCAACCCGAAACCGACCTGACCCGACCCGAACCAGAAACAATGAAAGTCAACCCGACCCGAACCAGAAAATGAATGTCAACCCGACTCGAACCAGAAACATTGAAAGTCAACCCGACCCGAACTCAAACCGCAGAAGAAAAGTAGAAGTTAACCCGACCCGAACCCGAACTGCAACGAAAAAATATAGCACCAACCCAAACCGACCCGAACCGAACCGCGGGTCAGGTCAGGTGCCGGTAAAAGCAGATAACCCGACCCGATTCAGGACTCTAATATCCATCCTTGTAACTTAGAAACACGAGTTTCAAAGAGACATTTGACATTTTTTCTTAAAAGTAACTTTCTTTTACAAAATATTTTCTGAATTACTTTGTATTTGACTATTTAAAAAAAGTGCAGCTTGTTTAATCAACACTTTAAGGCTTACATCCTCTCTTACGTACTCCGAAATATTTTTGCAAAAATTAACTAAAATTTCCCCTTTAAATCTCTCGAAACACAAGTGCGGAAAATAAAATCTTGTAGTTTGGATTTTTTCTTTTACTAAACAAACTTTCCCAAAAAACTTCAGAAACAAACTTCACTAAACAATGAAGTTAGTAACAAACTTGTGGAACAAATTCGAATCGCTACCTTAGAAAATCACTTTAAGATAAATTTAAATTTCATATTTTCACTAGTCGAAGAATTTTTTTCATTTCTACGTTTCTACAGTTTTATCTTGAAAAACAATATTACATAGTACGATAATGTTTATGTTGCATAAAATATTATTTCATAATAATACATTGCGTTAGTACATAGATGCCAAATCTGTCTATATTTTAGTTTCACTATTTCTGGATAGAAATTTTCACTTTATTTGATGACAGAAATTTGCGATTAAATAAAATGAAAACTACAATTCGGAAATATAAATTGGAAGGATTGGCATCTATGGTATGTACTCATTTGCTCCGAACACTTTTATTTTTGCATCTATTCAGATCGCATTGCTTTATCACTATTGTCTTTTATTTTCTCTTCTTATGTACTTATTTAAAAATAAGTATTAAAGTAAAAAAAATATATATATTTTTTAAATACACATCTTTTATAAGCATCCAATGTTTATTTTGATAATCACGCCTCCTTTAATGATTGGAATTCATGATTTTTCAAAAAATGTCCAATATAATACTATAATTTGGCGTGGCCACCGAACCCGATAATGGAAAATTCACCACTTTTTTTTACGCTTGGTAGAAAATGAGAGCTAATAAATTTATTAAAATAAATGTATAATCTTTGCTTTTTTTCTGTTTTAAGGTATGGAAAGAGGAAAGAAAAAAAAGTATTATTTAAACTATCTTTTTAAGATTTCTAAATTGATTTTTCAACGTATAATCATAATTCAATTAATATAAAAAAGTGTAAAAATAATTTAATTATCGTTTTATTATTATTTGCTTACGTATAATTTTTGAATGGATGCAGTACTTTTTGTTTGTTTGGGTTGTTTGTTCGAAATATAGTTTCTCAGAATGACCTATTTTTAGATTTATCAGGTTCTAAAAATTTTATATCATTATTTTCCCTAATGCTCTAACTTTCGAAAAAGATAAAATAATGAAAATATTTGAAAATCTTGTTAAAGAAAGCAGTATCTTAATTTTGAAAATAAGCATTATACTGCACAAAGCTTTTTTAAGAAACAGCGAGATGTGCTGAGAATTTGAATATGTTGTCGAAGTAGAGCCGCACTTTTTTCACTTTTGAAAACAGCCATCTCATTACACGTAAACTTTTTATCGTGACATATAAAGAAATAAGAATATATTATCATTCAAGGTTTATTCTTTGTTTGAACAATGCATTAGTATCATAAGGGCAGGGCATTATGTTGAGAGATATTATGCTATAATTCATGATTGGAATTCATGATTTTTCAAAAAATATCCAATGTTTTGATGGTTTTCAAATTCAATTCACAGGTAAGGCATGAATTCGCATGATTATTTTTTTAATTATTTGGAAGGTATGGATTATATATTAATTTAGCAACAAAAATTTAACATAGAACCAAAGAATAAAGAAAACATTTATAGATCATGAACCAAAATTCAAACATACTACCATTCTTTTAATGTTTAAAATGTTAATAACAACAATAAAATTTAAATATACATAACATTGCTTGAAATACATTTAGAATTATTATATTTCTGCATAATATTTCTCTTTTGGTCATTTTAATTTCCCTAGAAATATTGTTAATTTATCACAAAAATAAAACAGATAATTTTTAAACTAAACATCATCTCTAATCTACAAAGTTCTATAAAGCATAAAACCTTCAATCTCACATTCTGGAAATTTCACAAAACTGACAGTATTTAAAATAATTACTTGATTGTTTTGCATGTGTATAGTCCAGATATCTGTTTAGGAAGATAATGAATCCTTTAAAGCTTCCTTCACAAAATTTTTCATGTTAAAACAGGAACCTTCACAAAACATTCCACCTTAAAACTAGTCGTTGGGGGCCACCGTAATACTTACCCATCATGGATATGCATAATGTAAAATATTAAAATAAAAATGTGTAAACTACTTATAAAATGCATTGCAATTCAAATAAAATCGTGGCTTGATGACGTCACAAACTTTAAAGGCTCGATTACTGAATTGCTTGAAAGAGGTTTTTCCTTATAACTCCAAAAATAATAATCCTATTAACTAGCGGTTTATTGCATCTGATTAAGCGTCAAATTTCCAATTAAAATATATCTTTGAAGTGAAATTTGGATGAAATACAGGGTCATGAAAAATCGAAGAGTGTGGAAAATATGATTCCAAATATCTCGGCAACTAATTATCCGATCGACTTCATGCTTTATGTAAAATTTATGTTTTTTTATTGTCTTTTATATTCATTTCTTAAAATAAACAATTTCGAAAATTTTTATATACCTTTTATCAGAACGAATATTTCGAGGGTCCGAATAAAATAGTTCCGGTTAATCGAGGTTAATGAAATGAAATAGGCTTCTTCCCATTATTACATACTAAGTACATACCAAATTGCAAGTCTCTATCTCAATTTTTTCGGGAGATAGAGCGTTTACAGACACACACACACACAGACACACAGACACACAGACGGACGGCAAATTTTTTTTTCTAAAAATATGTTTTTCGGAATCTCCAGTGTCTGAAACGTGTAAATCCATCAAAAAAAATTTTCGATTTTCAAAACGATTACAAGACTTACCCTATACTACGTATGATGGGTAAGTAACAAGACCCTTCACAAATTTTTTTGTCTTAAAAATATGCGTTTCATATTTTTTTTTCCATCTCCAAACTAAACCTTTTACAAATTTAATTATTTAAAAGAAAAATCTGACCTGACACAAAACAACTTAAGTCGTCAAAGAATCTATTTCTATAGCTTTTACAAATATAAAGCATCTTGTCAAAAATTTATAAACAAGAAACTGAATGTAACAGTTATTTCAAATTCACAAAATTATAATTAGTTTTTTCACAAATATAAAATACTTTTCACAATTTCAGAAAAAAGAACCCTGTGAGAAAAGTCTGGATAGATCCCTGGAAACATTTTTTTTTAAATTATTAAACTGTTCTCGTATATATTTATATAAAAATTCTGTAAGACTGTCTTAAAGCTATCTCAGCACATTTCGCTCTTTCTAATAAGTTTATCTGTTTTTCAAAGATTCAAAACAGTGTATTTAGCAATTAAAAAGATAAAACATATAGTGAAACCAAGCCAAATTCATAATTCAATTACAAATATAAATATAAAAACTCTTTTATAAGTTGACTCCACCCTCCCTAATGAAATAAATCCTATTTGTACCAGTTTATTTTATATTGTGCATTTAAAAAAAAAGTATACCTTATTCTATAAAATACAATATTGTAGTACGAGTATTAACTTGTACCGATACTTTATTTCTACATCGAGATCTGGAAATGAAAATTCTTAGAAACGCGATGGAATAAAAATCTCACATGGAATTCATGTATAAGGAAAGGGCATGTTTACAAACAAACAGTTCCATCAACCAATCTACCACTGCATTTTTGTCGCAGCTATCATTGCAGAAATCGTCATGGCGACGTAGGTCAATCATATCACAGACCAGTTTAACGTAGACCAATCAAATCGCTCCGTCTCATAGGTACTATAGGAGTCGTAAAGAACGAACAGGTTTTTCTCCCAAACCAACAGTAATTTAACCAACAGTGACGTCAGTTGCCCTTTCCTTATTCATTACAGCAATTTACAATACTTTTAATTTGTTATACGAATCATTTTTAAGAAAAGAAAAAAGCGTAAAGCAAGCCATTCAGCGTAAAGCAAGCCATCCCCCATAGAAAATAACAAAGAGAAATACAGCGAGGGTTTGTTTACATGGCTAGTGACGTCAAAACAGCTTTTATCACGTGACGCGGCTTTTTTCCGCCACGACAAAAACTGCGTTTTAAAAGTTAATTTAATTAATTATACAAGTTTCAAATATATGTAAAAATGGTATAAAAATGTTCGCATTTTTATACTCTATCAGATGCAAGTTAAATTGAAAAACGTGCAATTTCCCCATTGCTACTGATATCACCTGTGAAAAATCACCTTTTAAATATATGTATGACGTAAAACTTATTTCTTTTCATATTTTAAAATTGTAATATTTATATAAAAATAATTGTAAATTTATATAAAATAATTGTAAATTTATATAAAAATAATTTATATAAAATTGTAATATTAACTACTAAAATGTCCCCTTTTCCAGAAAAGGACCCATAAATGAATGTATATAATATATGGTAATTTCAATTCATGATTATGTATACTATATTTCTTGTATAATTATGAACGACGTTTTGAACAATTTTTGTTAAAAGAAGGATATAGCATAAAAAAGTAACACCCATGTACAGAAATACAAAGATAAAAATAAATTTTTGGTGCGTTTCCCGCAAAAGGTTTTATAAGATCTTAAAATTAAAAGAAGAATGATAAAACGAATTCTACATCAAAATACTTGTTATAATTAATGAAACCTGAGGAGAAGTTTTTGAATTCAACACTCAGTGTTGAAACTCCCCTTTTCCAGAGAAGGACCCATAAATGAATGTATATAATATATGGTAATTTCAATTCATGATTATGTATACTACATTTCTTGTATAATTATGAACGACGTTTTGAACAACAATTTTTGTTAAAAGAAGGATATAGCATAAAAAAGTAACACCCATGTACAGAAATACAAAGATAAAAATAAATTTTTGGTGCGTTTCCCGCAAAAGGTTTTATAAGATCTTAAAATTAAAAGAAGAATGATAAAACGAATTCTACATCAAAATACTTGTTATAATTAATGAAACCTGAGGAGAAGTTTTTGAATTCAACACTCAGTGTTGAAACTCCCCTTTTCCAGAGAAGGACCCATAAATGAATGTATATAATATATGGTAATTTCAATTCATGATTATGTATACTACATTTCTTGTATAATTATGAACGACGTTTTGAACAACAATTTTTGTTAAAAGAAGGATATAGCATAAAAAAGTAACACCCATGTACAGAAATACAAAGATAAAAATAAATTTTTGGTGCGTTTCCCGCAAAAGGTTTTATAAGATCTTAAAATTAAAAGAAGAATGATAAAACGAATTCTACATCAAAATACTTGTTATAATTAATGAAACCTGAGGAGAAGTTTTTGAATTCAACACTCAGTGTTGAAACTCCCCTTTTCCAGAGAAGGACCCATAAATGAATGTATATAATATATGGTAATTTCAATTCATGATTATGTATACTACATTTCTTGTATAATTATGAACGACGTTTTGAACAACAATTTTTGTTAAAAGAAGGATATAGCATAAAAAAGTAACACCCATGTACAGAAATACAAAGATAAAAATAAATTTTTGGTGCGTTTCCCGCAAAAGGTTTTATAAGATCTTAAAATTAAAAGAAGAATGATAAAACGAATTCTACATCAAAATACTTGTTATAATTAATGAAACCTGAGGAGAAGTTTTTGAATTCAACACTCAGTGTTGAATTCAGACCCCCCCCCCCCCGGGACAAGGGAGGGATACTTAAGCACAAAATCTCAAACCTTCCAAGCGGGGGGGAGGGGGGGACACTCAAAGCTAAGGAGGTATATCCCCACAGGACGCCTCCTGAATTCATCGCTGTTGTCACTGAAAAAAAAAAATCACAAATTACAAGCTTCAAGATTGAAATTGTGTTGTTTTAAATCTTTGTTTTGTAATTTTTATTCGTGAAGCTGGTTACAATTATGTGTTCTAAATAAAGCATAATTACTTTTTATTTCAAAATCGTAGTGAAAAATAAGCTTAGAAGTTCTTTTAAATTACTACTGAAATGTTATTGCGAACATTATTAACAGGAAACTCTGAAATACGTCGAGTTATTCCGGAAATGTCTTGCAATTTTACCTTAACAAACTTCGGACTCTTCTGTTAATTTAAAGTTTTATTTCGCTTTGTGAATAATTACTCTTGATTTAGATGATTCACTTTTCTTTATTCTATTAAATTCATTTCCTGCATTCCGGGGGAATTTATTAGATTTATTTTTAATTGAATTTTGGTTACTATTATCGAATGTTGAAATTGACACAAAATTATTAATTATTCGTTAAAAATATTTTAAAATGTAAAATAATACTTTTGTTTGAATCCTATGTTATAAGATTAGAATTTCTAATATTTCTTTAATTTTTGAAAACGTATTAATAACAGGAAATGAGTTAATTGTTTTAATATGTTGTTTTTTGTAACTTTGCCTCGGAGAAACAGTTCTTTGCTTTTACTCTTACTTGGCTTATTTCGAAATTATAAAAGAACACACATAAGATTCTTTTAGTTTAAAATCATAAACATGAAATTAATTAACAATCATTTTAACAGTTAGGTATTCGCATCTCATTTCCTTCGAAACTGAAGTCATTATTTCACGTTTTCACGGAAATTTTCTTTCCTTCGGATAACACCGGAATATTTCCTATTTCATTTCTTAACTAAACTTTTAACTGTTTTAATCACTTCTATTCTTTGCAGAAGAAATACGAAAGCTTAGAAACAGGAGTTGTTAAAAGTAAATCAGTAATTCGTTAGTTTCTTCAACTGCAATAACTTTCGCATCAACTCTTCAAAAGTGACTAAATTTTCATAATTAGCCTAAACACTCTGAAATGCTATCAGCCAGTAACTATGCTAAAATTTTAGGGAGACATTGCTCTTCGATTTTAATCCAGAATTTATGAAGCAATACATTTTGAGTGATATGAAATAATCTATGGAAAACATACTGGGAGAAATGCTACCTTTAAAAACAACCTAAATCTTTCTAACTAGCTGCATAATATTTACCTAAAGGTTTTGTTTAATTAAGACAAAAATGATAAATTTATGAAATAATTTAAAGAAATAAATATCATCTTACCTTTTTCTGGCAGTTGAATTTTTTTTTTTCTCGTATTGCGAAGAAAAAAATAATCGGTTAAGAGCAAGTTTTACTCACAAATGTTTCCGCACAATAAATTTATTAATTACTAATTGCAGTATTACAAAAAATCGTTGCTAAAAAATAATAAGACTTTGTAAAAAAACTTGAAATTATTCTATGAAATATTTTTCAGTAATTGCCTTCAATAATTGAATTCAATTGGAATGAAAAACGTTGACTATTTAGCACTGTGATTCGCCTTTCGTGTAAACTTTAAACTCGAAAGGAGGTCGTAAAGTTTCAACGCCGCGCCGCCTTGGTTCGTACAGCGTTTTCCTAGATAGGTTTTTAATTAAAATCTCGGCTAATTACCTAAAAAAAAAGTCTGTTGCTTTTCTCTTTATCGATAATTTTTTTAAATTTTGTGATGACATCAGCCTTAACTAATACGTGAACGAATGGTCAGACAAATATGCGAATAATTGTATACTAATACAACTTACGTGGGATTGAAAGGAAAAATAGATCTTTCAAGAGGAAAAATAATTACCTAAACTTATGTACCCATTCCAAAATTGGGCGTGAACGAAACTGCCGGTCGAATTAACAACCTTCTTTTTTATGGAAAGTCCATAGAAGAGGGATTAAAAAGCTAGAACGTTACGTGTATTCAGGATTTTATAAACTTCACTCTGTCTGGAATTTTAACTAATCTGTAATATTTCATAGACTAAAATACCATTTCGCTAAAATGTAGACTAATACATCTTCTTTCCCATCTTTGCCTATAAATAAAGGTTCTCAAATATATAATAAGTAATAATAATAAATAAAAAAGTAAGCGTGCACATGTATAGAACGATCGAAATAAAACAAAAATCTCTGCAAATACTATCCTGTTTTCTACTGTCTGTCTTTCATGTTAATCCCCTGGTCTGATAGCTTGGGTGTAAAACTAATCCTGCTTGTCGGGCAAGACCCATCTGACAATCGTCTTAGCTTCAATAGGTTTAGACTGTCTTCTGTTAATTGACTTCGAGCTGAGGTGATTTTTCACTACAATTTATCTCGGAAACACTGAGTATTAACGGATATGTTTTCTGTCAAAGAAGAAAGAAAAAATACGATATGTAGCCCGCGGCTAGCATTTTTTTTTTTTAATCCCTCTTAACAGTCTGATGAAGAATTGGTTTGGTATTAGCCTATATCACTCTTTTGAATATATTTTCATCTGTTGTTCCATATAATCTGCTAATCAAAGTGGAATCTTTTTTTTTTCTTTGTAACTGTAACATTTTGGTGTATTAAATGACCCAACTTAATTCTTATATATGAATCACATTTCCCAACTAAAAAATACAACAAAATATTTAAAAAAATGTATCTAGAGGGTAAAGGAATCTAGAGGTACTTGTTCCTATAATGCATTAATCATATCATGAAGTTTTTCTCAACCTCTTAATGAGTATGTCATTCAAATAATACCAAAAAAACTGGTGTGTGTTTTCTAACACAACTGTGTCATACAAATCTCGACTTAAACTTGTATGTTTAAAGATACAAATATATAACTTCACGGGGAAACTAATTTTACGCAAGCTTTTCCTATTCACAACTTTTCTTTTTACTTTTTTATGTGTTATTATACATGAGAAGCAATAAGATTTTTTTCCGTGATGTCTTATTAAATAATAATAATAGTAATAATAACTATTTAGCATAAACAAATTACCTTCCCAAATTTATTTTTTTTCTCAATTAGAACTATTTCCCACATCTTTTGTTATCAACTGAAGCTGTACAAATGATTATTGATCCAGCTTTAAATAGATTATATTTCTAAATGCCATGAGAAATATAATCTTTAATCTAATTAACAGTTTTATTAGCTTGATAAATCTGTTCGGATTAATTAAAATATTTCTTTTTAGCTCCATGCAATTAATTTAACATTAGTCCTAGAAACGTTTTACCTCTGTTACTCTATTTCCATTTTGTAGAATAATAATAATAATGCTGGGTCTCCCAGAAAGCACTACCAATCTACATTTCAGAAGACACTTTCTGTGAAAAAAATCTGGTACCATTTTGACTTTGTTCATGAAATGTTTATAAACTAAATTAATACCTCCAGATTTTGATGTAAGTATAGTACGGCTTTATAACTTCTGTTACTCCAATTTTAGTTTTAAATATTGTTTTAAAAATGAAATTTTCTTTCAAAATATTATAAAAGCAGTTTTAAAAAAAAATAGATAAATAATAAATTTATTAATTTGTTTGATCTCTGTAGGTATAAAATTCGCATGTTCTTAACTTTAAAATCTTACAGATACTACAATTGAAAATAATTCTTTTTTTAGGTTTTATCTAAGATCGGTAGCTTGAAGCTTAGTAGATTAGTACCGTGTACGCGTCGCAGTACCACGCTGCAGGCCCAGAGTTCAACTCCCAGCTGGGCAAGGTTCACTAACCTTACATCCCTTCGGAATGGATAAAATGAGTCACAGAGTAAAGAGGAAAATAAAGGTGAAACGTTTACGTTTGGCGTGACGCAAATGCAACCCTAAAGTCGGCACAAACAACTGGCGACTTTCTTTGAAAACCTCTCCCCGTCCAATGAATCCAGTCCTTGTTCCACGTGCAGCCTCTCTCCACCCAATGAAGTTAGCCCTTGTTTCACGTGCTTGGCTTGTTTGGGCCTATTGATTTGAGCGATAACCGGCTTCGTATTGCAAGCTATTTTTATGGTTTACAGCCTCTCTATTCTTTCTCTTTACTCTGTGAAAATAAGTAATATGCATAGACCTTCTAATATTCTTCTATTCTTGCTCTGTAATATGTTTAATTGGGAACTAAACACTGGGGATCCCCGAGTAATATTGACGACCTGTCCGAGTAATATTGACCACCTGGGCACTGTAGGCCAATATCCCTAGGGACTGTAGCGCTACGGAGTTTAGTTTAGTTTCATGGCAGCAATGGGTTCTTCTAGAACAGGGATGGGGAACCTGTGTGCCCGAAGGCCGATTGTCACCACTATTTCGAACAAATATTTTTCGACTTATTTAATAAAAGAAATTCTGATATTAAATATGGCGAAAAATATGCTGACAATTGGCCTTCTGTTATGCAGATTCGTCCTCACTGACTGAACTATGTAAGTGTTACATATATTGCAATTACTCCTTCCATTACTTCAAAATAAATAAAAATTTAACTATATTCAAATATTTGTGGGTGGTGGAAATTGTATAAAATGTGTATTAACAATCAAATATGTGTTTTATATTCTAAGTACACTTAAATTACCCCTTTATAGGTAAATTTAGGCATGTTAAGAAATAAAGAAGGCATTTTAGAGGTTTATTAATGAAAATTTATTAGGCCTAAATAAGCAGCATACATTGATAGCTGCAGCATACAGCGATAAGACCTTCTTGACATCTTCTGCAGCTATTTTGAGATAATTTCCATCATATCTCATGGTTTTTTTCCTTACATACGTGCCTGACATGTCTGGAAAAGAACCACTACACTGTTAAAAATGACCAATGTTTCTTATTTTATGAAAATATACTATAACTACGAGCGAAAATATAATATAATCTTCTGAGTTATCCGAAATTCCGAATAGCGTGTTCCATTGTCTTTTGAATCCCCAGAAACCAATACATTTCCAAAATTTAAAGAATTATTTATAAAAACAAAGTATTTTTCGCTGCCCGTATTTTTCAGAAACGCTTCCGAAGGGTTTTTATAGTGTATTAATTAGTGTCCTCAGCCTGGAATACCTGTTTTTCGAATGTCATCCATTCTGAAGTAAACCTTTTCAGCCACGTAAGTTAATTTATACATGAAAGAATAAAGAAATAATCTTAATTTTAATGTTATTGTTAACGCTGTTAATTTTGCATGTTTGTCTGTTAAACATATTTTTTAGCATGAAAATGTCTACTTGAGAATTGATAGCATTCGAAAAACAAGTATTCCAGGCTGAGGACAATAATTAATACACTATAATAACCCTTCGGAAACGTTTTTGAAAAATACGGGCAGCGAAAAAATATATTAATAAATAATTCTTTAAATTTTGGAAATGTATTGGTTTCTGGGGATTCAAAAGAGAATGGAACACACTATTCAGAATTTCGGATAACTCAGAATATTATATTTTCGATCGTGGTTATAGTATATTTTCATAAAATAAGAAACATTGGTCATTTTTTACAGTGTAGATTGATTTATAGGTTTGTTTCCATGATTAGCTCATATTACGAAAATACACCACATTTTAAAAATTGTAGTTGACACTGCCATTTAACATTAAACTTTTAAGTCAAATTATTGCCAAATCTTACAGATACGACAGATGGAAAGATTTCTTTTTAGTTTTCATTTATGGCCGATAGCTTGAAGCTTAGTACATTAGTGGTAATGCACAGGGTGTTTCAGAAAGGACTCCCCAACTTTGAAATGACATAACTGCGAAACAGTGACAGACGGAAAGCTGAAATAAGTGGTATGTTGGACAGACAGGTCTGGAATTTGTTATACTCCGGTTTGCAGAAATAGTTCCAAAATTGGAAATCAGCGAGCACTGCAGTCACAGAGCAGTGTCTTTGAAATAGTATTTAAATGTATGCTTCGTGAACAGAGGTCAAATCCTATTACGATGGTTTCGATATGGTCACCTTTCTTAGCAATAACATGACGCAACCGAAGGGTAAAGTTCGAAGTCACTCGTTGCAATGGCTCTACTGAAACGGATGCACATGCCTCACAGATGAATTGTTCAAGCCGTTCCAACGTTTGAGGATTCTTAGAGTAAACAGTGTCTTTCAAGTAGCCCCACAAGACGAAGTCACATGGATTGAGATCCGGAGAATATGGAAGTAGTAGAGGAATGTATGTTAGGCCTCAGCAGGAGCCGTGAGCGTGGTGGAGGTGAGGCTCCTGGAGGTGGAATCGGAAGTGATGGAAGATAAGACAGGAAGTGAAAGAAGATAAGACAGGAAGTGAACCGGAAGTGTTGGAAGATAAGAGAGGAAGTGAAGTAGGGGAGGGCTTAATTTTTTAGGGGGTCTTCTAGGTAGGTAGGGGAGGGCTTATTTTTAGAGGGGCTTAATTTTTTTTGTGAAAAATAAAGGGTTTTAATCAGATTCTTTCTTGTCAGGGAATTTTTTTTTTTAAAATACGAAGTTTAGATGTAAGATATTTAAGAAATATAAACTGCAACTTGGAGTACTTTTTGAAATTTTCTTATTTTTAGGGGGTCTTCTAGGTAGGTAGGGGAGGGCTTATTTTTAGGGGGGCTTAATTTTTTTTTGCTGAAAAATAAAGGGTTTTAATCAGATTCTTTCTTGACAGGGATTTTTTTTTTTTTCATTAAAAGTTTCTTATGGTTGGTGGGAAATGTTAAAGTAACAGAATGTCAACAGTGCTAGTGGAGTTGAGGGGTAGGAACCCTGCAATAAAAATAATACCTGTAAAAGAAATATTTATGTGCTACCTTTCGCGCTCTTCGACCTAACTGTTCAGAGTTTAACATGAAATTTTCTTATAATTCACCTGCAAAAGAATTTTTTTCCTTTCTTTAAACATTAACTTAAATGTGAATGAGATTAAAATAGATGTGAGGGCTAAATTTTTAGAGAGTTAAAATGAAAATCCACTGAGGGTTGTGTTAAATAAAAGGAGATGATCGACTTTGACAGCATTTTTCTAAAAGTTTATTTATCGAAAAAGGAATCATACGTTTCGATTATATTTGTTAACTATTATAGTTTAACATTAAAAAGCAGGTAGACATTCACATCTTTAGCGCTCGTCGATCTAAATGTTCAGAGTTTAACATGAAATTTACTTATAATTCACCTGTAGAAGAATTTTTTCCCTTCTTTAAACATTAACTTAAATGTGAATGAGATTAAAATAGATGTGAGGGCTAAATTTTTAGTAACAGAATGTCAACAGTGCTAGTGGAGTTGAGGGGTAGGAACCCTGCTATAAAAATAATACCTGTAAAAGAAATATTTATGTGCTACCTTTCGCGCTCGTCGACCTAACTGTTCAGAGTTTAACATGAGATTTACTTATAATTCACCTGTAAAAGAATTTTTTTTTTTCATTCTTTAAACATTAACTTAAATGTGAATGAGATTAAAATAGATGCGAGGGCTAAATTTTTAGAGAGTTAAAATGAAAATTCACTAAGAGTTGCTAAATAAAAGAAGATGATCGACTTTGACAGCATTTTTCTAAAAGTTTATTTATCGAAAAAGGAATCATACGTTTCGATTATATTTGTTAACTATTATAGTTTAACATTAAAAAGCATGTAGACATTTACCTTTCGTGTTCGGAATTTTCTTCGAACCCATTATTTTTGACTTTATAAAAGTTTCATATAAAAAAATTATTCTTTAAGTATTAACTGAAATGAGATTAAAATAGATGTAATGACTAAATTTTTAAGGATTTAAAATGAAAATTGTGATAGCCATGTAAATGAAAGTAATGCGATTACTTTGCTTCATAAAAACCTAACACGAAAAAAGCTGGTAGACGTTTACCTTTCGCACTCGTCGACCTAACCGTTCGGAATTTTGTTTAAACTTCTCTCGAGTTCGTCGACATAACCGTTCAGAGTTTTCGTCGAAATCCGTATATAGATTAACTTACAATAGCTAACTTTTTTAAGGGAAGTTTAAATAACATATTTCCCAAAGTGTCTTACAAACATTTAAGAATTTATACACACATAAGCACCTCGCCTATAGGTGCAAGGTTCTGACTTTAAAGCTACTAGATGTTGAAATTTAAACTTCTTGCGCTCGGCGACCTAACCATTCAGAGTTTTTTTTTTCAAACCTTGTGTCAATACGTGTTAGGAACCCTTAGAAAGACCTACATGGAGGCACTTATCCCTAATATAGATAATCAACCCTAAACTAACCAGTTACAACACACAAGACATAATCATTACATTCAGTTAATAAGTGATTTGACATGCAAAATATTAGATATAAAAACATACAATATGATATATACAAAACAATTTTAAAGATTTTTTTCCCTTTCATATGAACAATTTTTAGCAATAATTTAACTTGAGAGCAGATATTTGTTTAGAGTTATACGATTATAATAAATTTTCATTAGATTTGACATTATACAACCAACATTTAAAAAAAGAGAACGACATCTAGTTTTTTAACGTCACATATTTGAATTATTAACCTATTTTAGTTAAAAGTATGATACTTAAGTGATTTTATTTGAAAAATCAATACAACATTTTAAAAGCAGTCGAAAGATTTTTGCTTTTGAAAAATAACTAACATAATTTTAATTTTTTAAAGCAGTTAGGTAGATGACACTAACTTTAAATAAAATACATATTTTTTATTATTATTAAAGAAATATAAACTACTCACACATTATTATTATGCTGCATTTTAACATAACAACATTCACAGTAATAGACATGCGATTAAGACCATTGGAATTCTACAACTTTTCTGCTGACATGTGGTCACAGAGGAAATCTTTTCATATAGAAGGCAAAATAAGATAATGATAAACATGATTCGTTATGCATATGTTGAAACAGGAAATTATTTAAGACGTGTGATTAAGACCATTTTACATGGTATTACAGAATAAATCTTTTCATAGGATGCAAGATAATATCACATAAGGTATTGATAAACGCGATTCGTTATGCATATTTTAAAACAGGAAATACATCCGTTAGATAACATTACTTTGTTTATATGAAGTGACCAAATACAAATTTTGCTGATTTAATTAATTTTATTTTGAATTTGAAAATAGTATTGACAGAACATTCAAATTTTACTTTTGCACAATATTTAAATAAGGGAAATTGTATACAATATTTAAAAAAAATTAATTAGGAATATTAGAAAAGGAGAGTGCTTTAAGGAAAATACGTTACGACTTTAAAACTTTTTTTTTTAATACATTTCTAAGTTTTATAAACTTTATCGAAAAAAAGAAAAGAAACTTTTTGCATGTGACTTTTTTTAACCAATAAAATGCTAGTATTTTGAAACAAGCACCCCCTACATGAGAATGTTATTTTACGAACAAAGTGTTTAATGCTATACAATACTTTGTGATTGATGTAAAAGGTTGTGATTTTCGTCTAAGTATTAAAGTTGATATGGAACGATTCATGCAGTCTTGTGAAGGTGATAAAACCATGTCACCTTTAACAATTAAAAAGGTACCCTATTTGTGCAAGTCATGTAACAAAACATTTCCTCGAAAAGTTAACTTAGTGTTTCACATGAAAAATCATCTAAAGGAAAAGTGTTTTCGCTGTGAGGTGTGTGGTGAAGTTTTTTCGCAAAAGATTCACAAATCGCCCAAACAATTCAAGTGTAGTGATTGCAACGAATTGTTTTCAAGAAAGACAGACTTATTGAAAGATAAGAAAACTCACAACTTAGCAAAACAACATTCATGTACAAAGTGTTGTGAAATATTTAATTGTGAATCTGATTTTTTACAACATTGTGATACATTTCATAAAGCTTTACCTAACATTGCGAAATCACCCTGTTTGAAAGATTTGTTATTTGAACTGATAGTGAAGCTTATAGATTAGTTCGAACTTATAGTGAATTAAAAGACAAAATGATATGCGAAATATGTGAAGTGGAATTAACAGATCAAAACGTGCATGTATAGAATGCCTTTTACAAGTTGTTTAACTGATTTTAAGATTTCACTGAACGAGTGACTTATTGGACATTACAAAAATTTTGAAATTAGAATTGTATACATCTTAATATGACAGAATTATTTGATGTGTGTTATTTTAAATGATGAATAAAATAGTTTGATTGCGAAAAAAGTGTTTTCTTTAACCCACACTGTTAAAACTGATGTTGTGTATTTTGAATGACTTAGACAAAATGTTAATTTAAAAAAAGATTTTAACATGAGATAAGAGTTTTATAATAAAAATTGACTCACCTAAAATTTTTTCAAGATAGTCTATCTACGTTTCCAATCTAAACTTGTTATCAGCTTGCTATATGCATGTTTGAGTGACTCATTTTTACCTGTGTCGAACTGTCTGTTGGGAAAATGATTGCCATTTTTAACACGTGTAGACGATTTTTACCCGGAAGCTGTTTGAACTATTAAATTTCAGATATCACCCATTTTTCTACAACATTTAAATATTTTAATGTATTTTCACTTGTATATTGGAAACTTGGGATTATCACCTTTATATCGGAACATGGAAGATAGAAAAAATAATAACTTTACACTGAGACAATATTTTAATCTAACAAAAATAGACTTAACACATTGTTAGAGGTTTTGGAAAAATATATAGTTGGTTAAAAATTTTAGAAAATTTAACATAAAGTAACAAATTTTAGAAAATAAACATTTCGATAAATGAAAAAAATTAAATTTTGGTAAACTTTACACTTAGACAATACTTCAAACTAGGAAAAAATAATAACTTTACACTGAGACAATATTTTAAACTAAGGAAAAATTAGACATAACACATTGTTAGAGTTTTTTTTTAAACTATCTAGTTGGTTATAAATTTTAGAAAATTAGCAACAAATAAACATTTCATTAGATTGACAAAAGAAAATAATTAAATTTAAGTAAACTTTACACTTAGACAATGTTTCAAACTAAGAAAAATAATAACTTTACACTTATACAATATTTTAAACTAAGGAAAATTAATAACTTACACATTGTTAAAGTTTTTTTTTAAAACAACACAACACTTTCAAAGCAGTGGAAATAGTATACCTGTAAAAAATTCAACTTAGTGGAATTTAATAGTGAAATTTTTTAACCTCACTCATTTAAAAAATAAAACTTTATAAAATTTTAAGTAAGCAACTGTTAAACATTTTGAATGTCTTAGACAAAGTAGGAATAAATTTGTTGAAATTCTATAAAACATGAAAAATTTCATAACTTTTAAAGGAAATTTTATTTATGATGAAATAAACTCGAGGTATTTATTATATGTTACTTAAACTACAAGAGAATTGATTGAAAATGTGCTACTTTTAATCACTCACAAGATAAGACATGATGTTAGGAATTATAGATAGGTTTTTCTCCCACACATGACGTCACTGATAACATATTTACTGACCAAGTCATAAAATTATAGTTTAGGGTAGGTTTTTCTACACGAAGTTGAGTTGAGATTTAAGATATTTGAGAAATAAAAACTACAACTTTGATTACTTTTTGAAATTTCCCCCTACATAAGAAAAATAACATAGAAAAATAAAATGAAAAGTCGTATTTGAATGGAATCGAATTATTATCCTTTCACTTAACAGTTGAATGCGTCGGCAATTACATCACAAAGATACTGATTGAATATATTGTGTTTCTTTTTTAAGGTTAAATTGATTTAATATTCAAGTTATTTCTTAATGTTACACTTAAAAACAATAAACTTAATTAGCATTCAAAAAGCAAACGATCACATTATTGTGTAAAACAATCAAATGTTTTAAAAGTCACGAGTTAAAATTTGAAATGACTTATAGTTTAATTGGAATTTAGATGTGAACGTTTTAAAATGAAATAATATATATATTTTTTTTGTATCGCTCTCTATCGGTGGGTAATAGAATTAAGAGATAATTAAAAGTTTTAACTTGAATTCGAACCCACAACAAAAATTATTTTTCGGTTTGATAATTTAGGGTAGGTTTAACTGAGCAAGCCATGATATAACAGTATTTATAGACGATTTAAGATATTCAATAAAGGAAATCATCTAAATTTCTAATTTAATTGAAGGGTTTACTGCTTAAAGTACTACAAAATGAGTACAACACGATGCATAGTTTTTTAATTAATTATATTTTTCGAAAGGTTAAATTGAATTATTGATAAACTTAGGATTTATGTTTAAAGTGAATAAATTTGATATGTTAGGTTCACTTAATAACAGAGGGTTGAATAAGTTATTTTTAATAAAAATAAAGTTTACTAAAAGTTTTTAAAGTTAAAAAAAAAATGTAAGTTACGTTAAAAAAGTTAACAAAAATATAGTTTTAAGAAATTTAAAGTTTACAAAAAGTTTGAAAATCTCTATGTTAATCAAAATTAACTTTTTAATTTTAACTATTGAGAAACTATAATCTGTTTATCCTTGTAACCAACTGGTGCATATCAACTATCTGCACATGTGCAGTAAAAACATACACTAACTTGAGTCCGATTTTAAATTATTTGCTAATTTTTATACAGCTCGGTTACCTTTCAGAAACAAAACAGAATGAAATACTTACCAAAAAACACGTCAACGTCTTATACTTGCTTTCACTTAACTAATCTTTCTACATTAGCTTTGCTAGGGGGCGCTGCAATCGCCGCTACTAGTTTCCGGTTTGTGACGTAGTTTCCGGTTTGCGATAAGAACAAGGTTAAAATAAAACCCACGTGCATTCAGTTGGTGTTGTTTACCTGTACCTTGTTATAAGCCGTTTGCCTTCTCTTGGTCACTCGCTTGTCCAGACTTGTTTATGTGCTGCACGCCTGTTTTGCTGACTCATCTCTTGCTTTAACTGTTTGGACTTGCCTGATGTCAACTATCTCAGGTCTTTTGTCATAGCTTGAATGTACTTTATGTCAATCACTTTAATATAAAAGTTATGTCCCAACTTACTTAAACTTTGATAAAAATATTATTTATTTATAAATTATATCAAATTCTTATTTTTCTAACACATTTACTAAGTCACTTTCGTTCAAAAATATGGTAAAGCCCGATTTTAAATTGAAGTTTAGGATAAATTCCCCAAATTTTGTAACATTTTAGCACTAATAAGAAATATTGTAAACACCCTGTACATAAAAAATAATATTAAATTCCCAAATTTTGTAACATTTTAGCACTAATAATAAATATTGTAAACACCCTGTACATACAAGTTTTGTAAAAATAATATTACTTATAGCTAACTCGTTTAGTCGCATGATAAGAACCTTCAATATCGCTAAAATCAGTGTTAAACGAAAATGCAACCATAGGTTTTACCGTCTAATTACATGTCTTTACATATTATTTTAAAATGTAAAGCATTATATCTGAACGAATGATATAAGAAAAAGTTAGAATAGATCACATATTTTTGTTATTAAAAAAAATTCTTAAATATTCTTATTTAAAAATATTTTATTTTTAATTTAAATTTATAAATTTAAAATATTTTACTAAGTTTAAAAAACATGGTGAATCGTTTGTCGAGTCTTGTAACCTTGTAAGTGTGTGTTTGCATATAAGTTTTTTTAATAACAAAAATATGTGATCTATTCTAACTTTTTCTTATATCATTCGTTCAGATATAATGCTTTACATTTTAAAATAATATGTAAAGACATGTAATTAGACGGTAAAACCTATGGTTGCATTTTCGTTTAACACTGATTTTAGCGATATTGAAGGTTCTTATCATGCGACTAAACGAGTTAGCTATAAGTAATATTATTTTTACAAAACTTGTATGTACAGGGTGTTTACAATATTTATTATTAGTGCTAAAATGTTACAAAATTTGGGAATTTAATATTATTTTTTATGTACAGGGTGTTTACAATATTTCTTATTAGTGCTAAAATGTTACAAAATTTGGGGAATTTATCCTAAACTTCAATTTAAAATCGGGCTTTACCATATTTTTGAACGAAAGTGACTTAGTAAATGTGTTAGAAAAATAAGAATTTGATATAATTTATAAATAAATAATATTTTTATCAAAGTTTAAGTAAGTTGGGACATAACTTTTATATTAAAGTGATTGACATAAAGTACATTCAAGCTATGACAAAAGACCTGAGATAGTTGACATCAGGCAAGTCCAAACAGTTAAAGCAAGAGATGAGTCAGCAAAACAGGCGTGCAGCACATAAACAAGTCTGGACAAGCGAGTGACCAAGAGAAGGCAAACGGCTTATAACAAGGTACAGGTAAACAACACCAACTGAATGCACGTGGGTTTTATTTTAACCTTGTTCTTATCGCAAACCGGAAACTACGTCACAAACCGGAAACTAGTAGCGGCGATTGCAGCGCCCCCTAGCAAAGCTAATGTAGAAAGATTAGTTAAGTGAAAGCAAGTATAAGACGTTGACGTGTTTTTTGGTAAGTATTTCATTCTGTTTTGTTTCTGAAAGGTAACCGAGCTGTATAAAAATTAGCAAATAATTTAAAATCGGACTCAAGTTAGTGTATGTTTTTACTGCACATGTGCAGATAGTTGATATGCACCAGTTGGTTACAAGGATAAACAGATTATAGTTTCTCAATAGTTAAAATTAAAAAGTTAATTTTGATTAACATAGAGATTTTCAAACTTTTTGTAAACTTTAAATTTCTTAAAACTATATTTTTGTTAACTTTTTTAACGTAACTTACATTTTTTTTTTTTACTTTAAAAACTTTTAGTAAACTTTATTTTTATTAAAAATAACTTATTCAACCCTCTGTTATTAAGTGAACCTAACATATCAAATTTATTCACTTTAAACATAAATCCTAAGTTTATCAATAATTCAATTTAACCTTTCGAAAAATATAATTAATTAAAAAACTATGCATCGTGTTGTACTCATTTTGTAGTACTTTAAGCAGTAAACCCTTCAATTAAATTAGAAATTTAGATGATTTCTTTTATTGAATATCTTAAATCGTCTATAAATACTGTTATATCATGGCTTGCTCAGTTAAACCTACCCTAAATTATCAAACCGAAAAATAATTTTTGTTGTGGGTTCGAATTCAAGTTAAAACTTTTAATTATCTCTTAATTCTATTACCCACCGATAGAGAGCGATACAAAAAAAATATATATATTATTTCATTTTAAAACGTTCACATCTAAATTCCAATTAAACTATAAGTCATTTCAAATTTTAACTCGTGACTTTTAAAACATTTGATTGTTTTACACAATAATGTGATCGTTTGCTTTTTGAATGCTAATTAAGTTTATTGTTTTTAAGTGTAACATTAAGAAATAACTTGAATATTAAATCAATTTAACCTTAAAAAAGAAACACAATATATTCAATCAGTATCTTTGTGATGTAATTGCCGACGCATTCAACTGTTAAGTGAAAGGATAATAATTCGATTCCATTCAAATACGACTTTTCATTTTATTTTTCTATGTTATTTTTCTTATGTAGGGGGAAATTTCAAAAAGTAATCAAAGTTGTAGTTTTTATTTCTCAAATATCTTAAATCTCAACTCAACTTCGTGTAGAAAAACCTACCCTAAACTATAATTTTATGACTTGGTCAGTAAATATGTTATCAGTGACGTCATGTGTGGGAGAAAAACCTATCTATAATTCCTAACATCATGTCTTATCTTGTGAGTGATTAAAAGTAGCACATTTTCAATCAATTCTCTTGTAGTTTAAGTAACATATAATAAATACCTCGAGTTTATTTCATCATAAATAAAATTTCCTTTAAAAGTTATGAAATTTTTCATGTTTTATAGAATTTTAACAAATTTATTCCTACTTTGTCTAAGACATTCAAAATGTTTAACAGTTGCTTACTTAAAATTTTATAAAGTTTTATTTTTTAAATGAGTGAGGTTAAAAAATTTCACTATTAAATTCCACTAAGTTGAATTTTTTACAGGTATACTATTTCCACTGCTTTGAAAGTGTTGTGTTGTTTTAAAAAAAAACTTTAACAATGTGTAAGTTATTAATTTTCCTTAGTTTAAAATATTGTATAAGTGTAAAGTTATTATTTTTCTTAGTTTGAAACATTGTCTAAGTGTAAAGTTTACTTAAATTTAATTATTTTCTTTTGTCAATCTAATGAAATGTTTATTTGTTGCTAATTTTCTAAAATTTATAACCAACTAGATAGTTTAAAAAAAAACTCTAACAATGTGTTATGTCTAATTTTTCCTTAGTTTAAAATATTGTCTCAGTGTAAAGTTATTATTTTTTCCTAGTTTGAAGTATTGTCTAAGTGTAAAGTTTACCAAAATTTAATTTTTTTCATTTATCGAAATGTTTATTTTCTAAAATTTGTTACTTTATGTTAAATTTTCTAAAATTTTTAACCAACTATATATTTTTCCAAAACCTCTAACAATGTGTTAAGTCTATTTTTGTTAGATTAAAATATTGTCTCAGTGTAAAGTTATTATTTTTTCTATCTTCCATGTTCCGATATAAAGGTGATAATCCCAAGTTTCCAATATACAAGTGAAAATACATTAAAATATTTAAATGTTGTAGAAAAATGGGTGATATCTGAAATTTAATAGTTCAAACAGCTTCCGGGTAAAAATCGTCTACACGTGTTAAAAATGGCAATCATTTTCCCAACAGACAGTTCGACACAGGTAAAAATGAGTCACTCAAACATGCATATAGCAAGCTGATAACAAGTTTAGATTGGAAACGTAGATAGACTATCTTGAAAAAATTTTAGGTGAGTCAATTTTTATTATAAAACTCTTATCTCATGTTAAAATCTTTTTTTAAATTAACATTTTGTCTAAGTCATTCAAAATACACAACATCAGTTTTAACAGTGTGGGTTAAAGAAAACACTTTTTTCGCAATCAAACTATTTTATTCATCATTTAAAATAACACACATCAAATAATTCTGTCATATTAAGATGTATACAATTCTAATTTCAAAATTTTTGTAATGTCCAATAAGTCACTCGTTCAGTGAAATCTTAAAATCAGTTAAACAACTTGTAAAAGGCATTCTATACATGCACGTTTTGATCTGTTAATTCCACTTCACATATTTCGCATATCATTTTGTCTTTTAATTCACTATAAGTTCGAACTAATCTATAAGCTTCACTATCAGTTCAAATAACAAATCTTTCAAACAGGGTGATTTCGCAATGTTAGGTAAAGCTTTATGAAATGTATCACAATGTTGTAAAAAATCAGATTCACAATTAAATATTTCACAACACTTTGTACATGAATGTTGTTTTGCTAAGTTGTGAGTTTTCTTATCTTTCAATAAGTCTGTCTTTCTTGAAAACAATTCGTTGCAATCACTACACTTGAATTGTTTGGGCGATTTGTGAATCTTTTGCGAAAAAACTTCACCACACACCTCACAGCGAAAACACTTTTCCTTTAGATGATTTTTCATGTGAAACACTAAGTTAACTTTTCGAGGAAATGTTTTGTTACATGACTTGCACAAATAGGGTACCTTTTTAATTGTTAAAGGTGACATGGTTTTATCACTTTCACAAGACTGCATGAATCGTTCCATATCAACTTTAATACTTAGACGAAAATCACAACCTTTTACATCAATCACAAAGTATTGTATAGCATTAAACACTTTGTTCGTAAAATAACATTCTCATGTAGGGGGTGCTTGTTTCAAAATACTAGCATTTTATTGGTTAAAAAAAGTCACATGCAAAAAGTTTCTTTTCTTTTTTTCGATAAAGTTTATAAAACTTAGAAATGTATTAAAAAAAAAAGTTTTAAAATCGTAACGTATTTTCCTTAAAGCACTCTCCTTTTCTAATATTCCTAATTAATTTTTTTTAAATATTGTATACAATTTCCCTTATTTAAATATTGTGCAAAAGTAAAATTTGAATGTTCTGTCAATACTATTTTCAAATTCAAAATAAAATTAATTAAATCAGCAAAATTTGTATTTGGTCACTTCATATAAACAAAGTAATGTTATCTAACGGATGTATTTCCTGTTTTAAAATATGCATAACGAATCGCGTTTATCAATACCTTACACTGTTAGAAATTTCCGTAAAATTCGGAGATTTGGCCGTTAATTTTTACGGCCATCTCCCTTTTTTGAGAAAAAAGTCCAGTGCCCGTTATTTGTAACAAAGTGCTGTAAAATTCGGAGAGTTGGCCGTATATTTAAACATCAGTGTCATTTTTCTGGAAAAAAGGGCAGAGGCCGTAATTTTTTCCTTCCGAAGAAAATATCTTTACCATGAGCACCTGCCATTGGCTGTTAGATATCATACGTCATCGCTACTACGTCGCGTCGAAGGAGGAAGGGTGAAGGGAAGAATGCAAATGGCGACGTTCGCGTGCAGAATGTTTTTCAAGTATCGGTAATTTGGGTAAGTGTTTTATTGTATACTTTGTATAGTATTCTGATAATGTATTTTAGTTTAATCATTTGTATCTTGTTTATATGTCAGTATAACAGTGTAAATAACTGCATTCCGGCCCTGATTATTACCAAATAGGCATGACAAGGACATTTGTTGTTGCACATGCTTTCCTTAGAAAATTTGGCTTCAGAAGTTAAGCGGGTCCTGATTGAATTATAGGGTAGATAGATGTACCAGTAATGCAGACGTTTTAATGTGAATGTTTGTTTATAAAAAAAAGATAACCAATTAAAATTTAGCTCTTATTATTTTTTGATAACTTTCACTTGCATGTTTTATAATCTGGATTATTGTTTACATTTTTAATCAAATCAATCAGGAAGCAGAAAATAATGTTTCAAAATTTCACTATCCAGTAATATATCCAGAAGTTTCGGCTAGTTTAACTGTTAAAAATAGTGGGGAAATAAATGAATGTATGAACTAATATTCGAAAACTTTTTTTTTTTTTTTTTTTACCCCGCTAGCCCTCCCTCCCCCCCCCCCCACTGTTTCAATAATTTGATAACTGTAATTCCCTGTCATTTAGTATTTTAAACCATTTATCTAAAATAATTAAAATATTGAACTTGTGATAATCACAATAATTAATTTAAACAGTGAATTATTATTACAAATATTTTTTTAATTATCAATATCCTAATTATTTAAATTTATTTGAAAATAACTTGTTTCATTAGTATGCTTTCATTAAATTCTGGTTCTAAATAATACAGCCCCCCCCCCCCAACCCCACCCTTTTTTTTTTTTTCGTCATTGATTCTTTTGACACATTTCTTTTATTAACCTTTTTTAAGTGCATAGCTTCCAACTCCCCCCCCCCTTTTTTTTTGGTACTTTTCGGTTAGCCGGGTGCCAGTGATATATGTACATGTATAAATATATATGTATACACAGGTATATATATTCATACATGCAGGGGTGGGGAAATACATGTTTTTACTCGCTACTGGCGAGTGGATTTATTGACAAGGCGAATGTTTAGGAAATCTTTGAAAAATAGCAGACTATAGAAGATATGACAAAAACTTTATTTTTTTTTTTAGTTCACTATATTTTGTAACTTTCAAATTTACTGTGATATAAGCATGGTATTTACTATGTTCAATCCTATACTAAACTTTTCTCTGTTGTAGGGTAGATGTGCCAGTAATGGTCCGCCTTCCAGTAATGGGCCACCTTCAACATTTTTGGTTTATAAAAAAATAACCAATACAAATTCAGCTTTTTTTATTTCATTAATATGCTTTCTTTAAATTCTAGTTTTAAATACAATCATAATATCAGTTACTTTTTGTAGGGTGTCCATTACTGGAATTTAGGGCGTTTTGATTTATTTCTGTTATTTACAATTAAATTTTGATTCACATTGGGAAATGTGACTATGAGCATGGTTAAATATTGTTGGTAGATTAATATAATATTAAAAAATGTGGAATATAACAATTATAACTATTAATTTAAAAATAATTTTTAAAGAAATTCCCTAAGGGTGTCCATTACTGGCATATCTACCCTATATATTTCTTAATTTTATCGAAAAAAATATGAAAATGCATTGTAGCAGTGTAATTGACTATTTTTGAAGTCATGTACTACATTGTTATAACAATTTTCAATTCTATTCTGGCTGGTAAAATAAGTCTTTGGCTGGTAAGATTTTCTGAAAATTCCCCACCCCTGCATACATGTATATGTGTAGATCAGTGTTCAAAATTAGCAGTCGTTAGTTGTCAAATGAGACTACATTATAGCATTTGACGACAACAAAATTATTCCTGGGCATCAAATTTGACGCCTAGCTTTTTATAACATTTATTTTTTGCTTAACTTAGTCAATCACCCTCTTTTGAAAATCTGGTCTCGAACCAAACATAAACTATAATGTGAGACAGTTTAGCAGAGATTTTTAGCAAAGTGTACAAATCCAAATGAATATATTAATTTATACAAACTTCTAAACTTTATATTGAACTTGCCATTTAGCACTGCTGAATGTGAAAAGGGATTTATTTAGTCAGTTTAATTTACTAAAAAATAATACACATAACCATTTATCCACTGATACTGTTAATGATTTATTGGTGGTAAAACTTAGACCCAATTTAGCAGATTTTTATCCAGGTAAAGCTATAAATCCCTGAGAAATAATATAGCTGAAGGACAGTTAGACATCCTGATTTTAGTATCTACCTTTAATTAATTACTTAAAATTAGTGGGTATTGTTTGAGTTTCACCTTTGCAATCTATATGCAGTCAAGCATTGTTAGCATTAAATCGCTTAATATGAATTTTTGCTGAACATGAATTAATAATGCAGTCCCAACAGATAAGATGTACTATATTATTTTTACGGTTAACACACACAAAATGTGGTCCTTTAGATTTCATTTTAACAATATTTCTCTAATTATATTATATGTATAGTTTTTAAGTCTAATTATCAACACTGGGTAACATTTTTTTAGGTTTAATTTTTTTTTTTTTTTTTTTTTTTAACATGGTTAAGTGCATTTTTCTATTAATTTCTAAATGTAGTAGTAATTGTAAATGTGTTATCAGTTTTACAGTTGCTTCAATTATTATAATATTGCAGATTCAATAATTTAAATAAAAACAAAATATTCATGCTTTTCTATAAAGTAGCATATAATGATACAGTTATGTGAATTTTAGAAATTGCAACTAGAAATTTTCATTTGACGCCTAAGATATTTACAGTAGGTGTCATTTGACGTCTACCTTTCATGTCCCAATTTCTGTCACCGGTGTAGATATATGTATGTATGTGGCTGAATTTTGGCCAGTGACAGAGTATAAGTAGTAATGTCAGCTGCACTCTGAATAAAGGAATGTCTAGCTCATTGTTGTTTAGATATGAATAGTGGAAATTTCCAGCACTTATCGTGATTCACAGAAATCAAAGTAACTATCTTAAAAATATAGTTAAAATATCTTCAATATTATTAAAGTAACAAACGTAAATTCAAATTTGACCTGCAGTGAGATGCATTTTATTTTTGATTGAAAATAAGTGTGTTCTGACTCTGGTTTCCTGAACAAAAATTGTCTGTCTTGATGTCTATTATCACCTGAGAAAGTTTTTTTTTTCCATTTTGTTTAGAAACATGATGTTTGTAAAAAAGCAAGAAACATATTATTTACTAGACAGACAATAATCATGAACTTGCATTTATTTGTACATCATTAATTCCTATGAAGGTTATCATTAATGGTTTATTTTCTTAAATGATACTTTTCAAACCGAAATAGGTCGAATACCGAATATTTGGTGCATCCCTAATGAAAATAAATTTAAAAAAATGTGTTCATAATTAAACATGTCTTAGTTACAAAACATTTTTTTACTTTTCCTTATGTGCATAAAACATTTAGACAACCTCAGAACCCCTTTTGGTTGAGAAAAGGCCTTCAAGTATGGAAACTGTATTTTTGAGATTCTTAAAAACACATTTTACTTACTCATCATACGTAGTATAGGGTAAGTCTTGTAATCGTTTTGAAAATCGAAAAAAAAAAATTGACTGATTTACACGTTTCAGACACTAGAGAATCCGAAAAACATATTTTTAGAAAAAAAAAAATTGCCGTTCGTTTGTCTGTGTGTGTCTGTAAACGCTCTATCTCCCGAACAAATTGAGATAGAGACTTGAAATTTGGTATGTACTTAGTATGTGATAATGGGAAGAAGCTTATTGAATTTCAGTAACCTCGATTAACCGGAACTATTTTTTTCGAACTCTCGAAATATTCATTCTGATAAAAGGTATATAAAAAATTTCGAAATTGGTTATTTTAAGGCGTGAATATAAAAGACAATAAAAAAACATAAATTTTGCATAAAGAATGAAGTCTATCGGATAATGAGTTGCCGAGATATTTGTAATCCTATTTCCCACACTCTTCCATTTTTCATGACCCTGTATTTCATTTCAATTCAAAAATATAATTTAATTGGAAATGAGACGCTTAATCCGACGCAGTAAACCGTTCGTTAATATGATTATCATTTTAGGAGTTATAAGGATATTTCTTTTACGCAATTCAGCAATAGAGCATTTAAAGTTTAGGACGTCATCAAGCCACGATTTTATTCAAATTGCAATGCATTTTATAACTAGTTTACACATTTTTATTTTCATATTTTATATTATACATATCCATGATGGGTAAGTAATACTATGGCCCCCAACGACTAGTTTTATTTTAAAAACATTTTTAAATTTTAAAAGTCATAGCATTCGTTTGATGCGACGATTCAATAACTGTATAATTTTTTAAGCCTTAACATGAGACACGATTTTTTATTAGTTGTAAATATCGATTTTGAATAATATTTTTCTTTTATCTCTTAGTTTTAAGTAGTCTGCTTAGAAAGCTATATAGTAAAATTTTTTTTCAAAGAAAGGCCCATTTACATATTTAATACATAAACAAATAATACCTCAAAGGCACCTTTTTGACTGAGAGGCAATAAGGGTGCTGTTTTTCGCTGTTTCTACTTATTACATTTTAGAATGCAAACATTTTGTTCATACATTCAGTTTTGTCAGTGTTTTAAAAAATATACCATACTTTTTTTTAAAGTTTTGAATATTATGAAATATTTGAAATTTTGTTAAAACAGGCATAGTATTATTATTTTTTTTCTTTTTATGAAGAAATGCACTAATGATAAAAGTTTTTCAATTTTAGCCTGTGTAGTTCTAAAGTAACAGTGCGTGTAAACTCAAAATTTGCTAAATTGAGAAAACTCATTTTAAAGATTTAATATTCATTCGCCTTCAAAAATACTCCTATTTACTTGTTCATAAGTAAAATGCTTTACATGCATATGCAAGAGCTTCTTTTTCATCTTGGGGGGGGGGGGGGGGGCAATTAGACCTTGTAAAACAAACATGATTTTTTTTTTCTGACACAATTTGTTGTTTATCGAACATTATGAAGTGCAGCGCACATGTTGCAAACTCTTGGTTCATCAACAAATCAACTAATTTTATGTTTAAAGTTATTGTGTTTGTTCATTCATATTTAAATCTCTTCATTCTTGCAGGAAAACAAGCCTGGTGGATATATATGAAGAGGCACTAGTTACATGAAGAGGCATCATTCATTGCATGTATTGGTAAGTTCTTCTTTACTTATTAATATTATTAATATTTGTAGTTATGTTGCAATGAATAACAATTAACAGTGATTTTTGCATTTTTTATGAATTTGTTTACATGCAACTTTTAGTTTTTTTTTTTTTTTTTGCTTCCCACGGCCATATTTTGACATTCATATAAAAAATTCGGTTTCATTCTTTTAGCCTAATATAGTAAATTTTGTAAAATTTTTATTTTTTTCTTCCGTCGTGCGACAATTTATTGCTGTTTACAATGTTTTAGCCCACTATAATAAATTTTGCTCTCTGCAATTTTAGAATTTCTAGCTTTTTGCTTTGTGGTGATTTTTACACATTAGTAAAAGGAATCCAATTTTAATATTTTAATCGATAAAATGTTTATTTTCAGAAAAGTTTATTCAAAATTCGTACAACTTTTTGCGAATTTTTTGATGAGATTGATTTTTAGATATTTTTCATGTTTTGCGGTAATTTTTTTACATTCATAAAAAGAATTTGATTTCAAACTTTTAATGTGAAATAGTAAAATTTCTCCTCTGAATTTTTTTAAAGTTTTTAGCATTTTTTTCTTTTAAGGGAGGCATTTCGCTATAAGTTTCGTAAAAAAATGCTGATTAAGGAAACGTCCGGATTTTGAAAAATGCTGTATTTGAGACTTTGCACTGTACAAACTGTTTTGTCAAAACGGTTTATTGCATTTTCTAAAAAGATTTGTATGTGATTAATATGTAAATAAATAAAAATGTTCTCAAATCAAAAAAGTCAACTTTGACCAAAAGTTGTAATTCATTTTTGCTTGGAAATACATGAAATTAGCAGGTGTTGTTATTAAAAAATTATGTGATTGAAAGACTTTTTCCATTTTTTGGTGAATACAAAAGATCTTTCAGAAAATACTGTCAAAATTGACATTTTGAACTGAATTTTCAGACAAAAAGAGTAAAGCCAGCCAGGCAGGAGAGAACAGGTTAGCACATGACCCCAAAATCACTTATAACTCAATAAATAATTTATCAAAAAATGGAAAACGTTTTTAGATTCTAAATCACTTCCATAGTCAGCCCAGCGAATTTTGTACCATCATGTTTAAAAATGAGTCAGTAAATGTGTCAGAAAGTTTCATGCTTGTTGATGAAAGATTTAAATGTTAATTCTTTAATTTTTACATCCTACCATTTATTAATGATTTAATAATTTTATCCAACGTATAAGATAGGGCTTGAAGAAAATTGGGGAAAACTGTACAGTTTACATATATTAACTGTTAAGTTGTAATGTGATTGTTCTTATGCAAATATAATTGTTTGATTTTTGTTTGTAGTTCACAACTGCAATTATACTTTTATTTCCTTTCTTCTAGGAAATCCTTTTGAGCTGGCTCCTGTATACCCTGTATTTGTTGAGAAGGAGCCGTTTGAAGCCAGTATCCCGTTATAGGCAGTTCTCGTGTGGTTCTCATTTAAAATGTCCTAAAGAATGCTGTACTACACAGGAATTTATTCAGAGGTATTATATATTATATATATATACATACTACTTGGAATTTGTGTATGCATTCATTTATTTCTTCTATTATATATTGTGGAGTTCTGGTAGTTTTCTTTATCACTTGGTTTATTTTTATGTATGTGTCAGGGATGAGATTTCATAAATGTTTATTGGGCAATTTGCCAACAAAAACTAGAAAAAAGGGCTGGATTTAATAAATATACTAAAATAATATAATTTTGTGTACATTATAATTGAGACTTAAATCAGAATATTAATTGGATATTTCATTAATATTATTTTGATTAATTAAATAATTTTCATTGATAATAGCAATCGAAAAATAAGTACAACATAATCAATTTTGTAAATAAATTTGTGTGATGGAGACATGAAGTAAAAATCCCCCCCCCCCCTCAAATTAATGTAGTAATGTTGCCTTTGAAAGTAATATATATATATATATATATATATATATATATATATATATATATATATATATATATATATATATATATATATATATATATAACTTAATTCAACAGTTTCTACATTTAAGAAACATATAATTAAAAACAACATTAATAGTACATAAACATTTGTCAAATCAATCTTCATTTTATTTTTATTTGAGCCTCTAGGTATAACTTTTACAAATAATTTATTACTACAAAAATCTTTACAACAAAAACTTTAAAATCCTGATAACTTTTTTAAAGAGTTATTTGAAAAAAAAAAAGGATCTAGTTAGGTTATGGTTAGGTTATAATTAAGTTATGGTTATGGCACATTTGTGTTATGGTTAGGTTTTTTACCGCAGGATGAACATTATTCATATTTTGATTTTAAAAATATACTTTTATTTTATACAATAGCACCAAAATTTTAATACTGTATGCTAAACTTTCAGCTAATGATCGAGTATCGATTTGATCCACATTTAGTCAGATTTAGGGATGATATATAATCAGTTTGAAAATTAAAAAAATTCACTTAGGATTTCGATGTGAAATAAAATTTAAATGTATAACAGTGATTTTTAGTTAAATATCAATATTTCACTAGATTATTTTTAACACAATTATTTCAAATTGGTAAAGCAGTAATACAAGTTGTAATTTTCCAACTGGATGAAAAATGTCCGGGCCAGGATTCGAACCTGGGATCTCTTGGCTGAAGCCGCAATGCTCTACCAACTGAGCTATCCCGGTTGAATCTGGAGGGCCTAATTCATCCAGTTAACCTTCCAGTTCGCCATCGTGAAACGTTGATATATTTTTTTTAAAGATTAAGACCAAAACACATAACAAACATTATTGTTATCTTTTAATAAGATTTCAGAATGATCTGTTTAACACAGCAAACTATTAAATATATTCGAATAGCAATGTTATTCGTAACAGTTTTAACCTGATAATTTTATTTCACATAGACTGTGATTTAAATATATATATATAAACAAATATTTGAAGTGTGTTTTGATTTTTATAGTGCAAAATATTCTCACAAATTCAGATTTTCTTTCATATGTACTTTTGTCTGGCAGAATCAAAATAAGAAATATTGTTTTTCTGGCATTCCCCGCTATCATGATTGCTTAGCTTATACATATTTTGGTACTTTTCGGTTAGCCGGGCGGCAGTGATATATACATATACATATATTTACATGCATATATGTATGTATATGCAGATAGATATGTGTTTATATATTTATGTATGTACATATATCACTGGTGCCCGGCTAACCGAAAAGTACCCATATTTTTTTTTCTTGCTGGTTGCTACTAAATAGCTGAATTGCGTAACAAAATTAGTAAATAGAACATTATTTTCGTGGGGAAAAATATATATACACACACTCATATATATAGCAATCTTTCTCTTTTTTTCTTTTTTTTTATTACTATCTTTACCTTCCCAATTTTTTTTTAACTTCATTCTAAGCACCACTTTATCTTATAAAAGCAAATTTTGTGTTGTGAGAACAGTCTATGCAGGTTTTTTTTTCTTTTTTTTTGGGGGGGGGGGGGTTGGTAAATCCTTTTGCTGAAGTTTTCCTCTCTGGTGAACTTGTTTGTTTACAAATTACACATTTTAAAACATCACAAAATAACAAATACATAATAATTAGTCAGTTTTTATGGAATAGAATTTTGTGAAGTGGCCCATTTTATCAAATTGATTTTTGTGAACCGGTTCACTGTATCAAATTGATTTTTGTGAAGAGGCCCATTTTATCAAATTGATTTTTGTGAAGAGGCCCATTTTATCAAATTGATTTTTGTGAAGAGGCCCATTTTATCAAATTGATTTTTGTGAAGAGGTCCATTTTATCAAATTGATTTTCGTGAAGAGGTCCATTTTATCAAATTGATTTTTGTGAAGAGGCCCATTTTATCAAATTGATTTTTGTGAAGAGGCCCATTTTATCAAATTGATTTTTGTGAAGGGGCCTTAAATAGGCCCCAAATTTTCCTGGATCGACCCCTGCTTATTCTTGCTTGTTACTGAAAAGATTTTCTTTTCTTTGAGTCATTCTGCATTTGTGACTGTTGCTCATATATGAAGGTACAAACAGGGTTCGTATGGCTCCTGGAATTTTGCAACCAGAAAATTCTTTGATATCAGTATTTTGTTACAGGAAATATCTCCTTAAAAGAAGACAAAGTTTCGCGAGTTTAATCTAGATTTCTTTTTCTATAAAGAAAATACTGGTGAAACTCCTGGAAAATTTCCTCATCCGTACGAACCCTGTACAAAGTGTATGAGTAGTTTTAGTCATACGTGTAGAGTTTTGAAAATTATTGGTAGATTATAGTCTTAAATATATTTTTTTTACACTAATACGCGTGTATCTGTGCATAATAGAAAATGCTTACCAATTTGATGTTGCTTTTTAGATTTTCTTTTAAAGAAATTAAACAGTTTCATCTTATTAATGAACTCACAAGAGTTAATTAAAAAGGTAAGACAATGCAAAAATTTGAATGTATAGCACCATTTATTAAAATGATATACTCTACATTATTCCCAAATCATTTGTAATAAAAATACAACAAAAATTGGCTTAAAATGTCTTTTTTGGAATATGAATTTTTTAAATCTTATTTTTGTATTTTAAAAGGCTTTTTCGCTACTAAAGTTAAACTGCTTAGCATTTTAATTTAAATATTGAACCAAAAGGGAAAGAATCTCGTACTGTTGTTTATTTCTAACAAAAGAAGAAAAAAAAGATATCTGCTACAAAAAGACACATTAAAAGTTTCATAAAATATTAAAGCAAAAAACTAAACTTTTTTCATATACTTGAGGAAAAGAGTGTTTGTTCACTTATAGCAATTGGTGAGGTTCGAATCTGATGAGTTCATACAACTTGAGGCCTATGCTTATAGTTGTTCACTTTTTTTATACATATATATATAAGTTTAGAAACACAATTTGCCATAAATAAAAATAATTAAAAATTTAATAAATTAATACATTGTATTTTGCAATATTCACTTTATGATGGAAATTTTAACAATGAGTTAGAGTAATAAATGTATAATATGGCCTTAGAATCTTATGCCGAATGTACTGCTGGATAATCACAATATCCGGCTACTGCCAAAGCTCATTCTCACATTTCCAGCTTTTCTTAAAATGAATCAGATATATAAAATTTCGGATTTTTTTTTTTTTTTTTTTTTTTTTTTTTTTTTTTTTATATAGGGATTGACAGTATGTTGTAATCTTTTAAGTGTAACATACTGAGTTAAAATTACTTTTTCCATAAACAAATCTGAAAGTCATGTACCTCTTATACTCAAAGCAGTCACTTAATTTAAGAGCTCTGTTTGTGTAATAGTATGCATTTAATTTGTTTGTCTTTAATTCTGTTTTAAGATATTCAAGCCTGTTTATTCAGTCTCATTGTATTTTCTTTATAGAGCATTGTTTGGGATAAACCCACATTCCAAAGGCTCCAAGATGGAAAAGATATTTGGAAAAAGAGTTGACATCCACCCTAAAGTCCTTACACGGATTAATAATGTAAAAGATTTTTCATCCAAATGGATTCACTTCAGAAGATTTTATTTATTTATTACTTGTAAATACTTGTTGCAATAAATGTTTTTTGTATTTTTTTAAATTAGTTGTTTTCTTTACTGTTCATATTTATAGAAATGTTACTGCTTTTCTAAAAGTAATTATTTTAAACTAGATAGTACCCATCAAGATTTGACGGTGAACTACTTGTAAGTTTCATTATAAAAATTTTTAGAATTTTATTTTGTTGCTTTTAAATTGGTTAAGTATTGAAAATTTGAAGAATTGTTATATAGTGCAATATAAGGTGATAGATAGCGCTGCCAGTTAAAGATATTCAATTAATGAAGTGAAAGAATTTTAAAACAGGAGATTAAAAAGTAATTGAATGAAGAGGGCATTTATTTTTACTTGCTACAATCTCTCTCTCTTTTTAAATAACAATATTTAGTATTTTGTCATTTTTTTTTTAAATTACACGACCTTTAAATTTTTTTTATTAATTTTATTTTTAACAGGCTGACAAAAGAACTTAAACTTTGCTGTTTGCAGCAAACGATTTATAATATATAATTTTTAAATTACTTGAATTTTATTTTACATTTTCATACATTTTTTATATATTAAACCATGGATATCAAGATGATTTCTATTATAGTTCTTGTATTAATTTTTTTTTCCTTTCTTTTTTCTGTTTATATCTTCTTGATATATTTATATACTATATTATAGTACATAATAGTGATACAAAATATAAATAAAAGTTTACATCAATTTATTTAATCTATTACTACATGAAAAATCTTTTAATTTAAATATTTTTAATATAAAATTAGTAATTTAAAAAAAATATTGCCACTGTTAAATTTTACTTAGTTATAAAGTACTCAAATTAAAAAATATATGTACAAATTATATAACTTCTTCTCCTGAAGTTACATATGACATTATTAAAATGAATGAAGTGGGAATCGAACTGACAATTTCGCACTTGAAACCCAGCATATTAGACCACTCAGCCACGGTGACCTTGATCTGAGTTACTCTAAAACTAAATATGTTCTACATTTAATTTCATGCATGCACACAATTTCGCTAAAAGAACTCTCAATTGTTTCTTGCTAATTATCAAGATATATTTTCTGCGTAAATATGTATAAAGTATATGGCTGCAACAAAACACTTTTTTTTTAGATTCAAATTTTTAAATCGAAACAATTTTTGTCATATAAAACAAATTATGTAGGAATGCAAAAAAAAAAAAGAAATTTTTGTGAGTGGATTAGTAACAATATCTGATTTTTAATGCTATACTTAATCTTTTCTTAGAGGGTTACCTACAATTGAAAATTGTTTCAAACTCAAAAATCCTCAGTACTAACCCATCATATTTAAATTCTACATGAAATTTTACCCCAGGATACCAAATTTCAAGTCATTTTCATCTAGTTATTTATGAATGTTTCAAGTTTGGAACCTCTCATGTTGAATATGTTATTTATCATGGGAAAATTGTAATATGGATAGAATTTTTAAACCACAAAAATTACTGACATTTTTAATTTGCATAATTGAAGCTTCTAGAAATATATTTTTTTTTATCAAGCATTTTATAAGTTACAGTTCAAATACTTTTTGAAAATATCTGCTTTTGGAAATTTTGAAAGAAGCATGAATTGTCACATATATATTTTACAGAAATGGATTTTTAGAAGCTTTAAATATACAGATTCAAAATTACAGCTTACTTCATCCAGTAGTTTTTTAGTTATGTTTAAAAAACTATGTACTTTGTAATCGGTTTTCCAACAATAAATAACAAATCTAACATTGTTGGTAATCCATTCATACCAGTCATATATTTATACGATGATATGCAGCAAAGAATAACTGCTTGAACAAGTAGGCTGAACAAAGCCCGGGTTATATCCCGTTAGGGGCAGCAGAGTCCCCAAACTACCCATTGGGGTCCCTGAACTGCCCAGGTGAAGCCCGGCTATAGGTCCAATGACTTGTTAATTTTACGGGCAGTAATATTAAATTTATAAGGACCATATTAATTTATGGTCAGTGGACATAAAAAATGAAGGAAACTTTTACGAGCATAATGTTAATTTACGGTCACTGGACATTAAAAAATGAAGCTATCTTTTACGAGCATAACATTAATTTACGGTCACTGGCCTTTAAAAAATGAAGCTAATTTTTATGGGCATAACATTAATTTACGGTCACTGGACATTAAAAAATGAAGCTATCTTTTACGAGCATAACATTAATTTACGGTCACTGGCCTTTAAAAAATGAAGCTAAGTTTTACGGGCATAAAATTAATTTACGGTCAGTGACTTTAAATTTTACGGGCATAAGTTTACGGGTAAACTTGTATTTTTATGGTCATGATAGCTTTACGGTCATAACATTAATTTTACGGTCAGTGACTGGCACACTTTTTGCCAGTCACTGACCGTAATTTAGCAGTGAGATTTCTTAGAGTGTATGTGATATTATCTTGCATCCTATGAAAAGATTTATTCTGTAATACCATGTAAAATGGTCTTAATCACACGTCTTAAATAATTTCCTGTTTCAACATATGCATAACGAATCATGTTTATCATTATCTTATTTTGCCTTCTATATGAAAAGATTTCCTCTGTGACCACATGTCAGCAGAAAAGTTGTAGAATTCCAATGGTCTTAATCGCATGTCTATTACTGTGAATGTTGTTATGTTAAAATGCAGCATAATAATAATGTGTGAGTAGTTTATATTTCTTTAATAATAATAAAAAATATGTATTTTATTTAAAGTTAGTGTCATCTACCTAACTGCTTTAAAAAATTAAAATTATGTTAGTTATTTTTCAAAAGCAAAAATCTTTCGACTGCTTTTAAAATGTTGTATTGATTTTTCAAATAAAATCACTTAAGTATCATACTTTTAACTAAAATAGGTTAATAATTCAAATATGTGACGTTAAAAAACTAGATGTCGTTCTCTTTTTTTAAATGTTGGTTGTATAATGTCAAATCTAATGAAAATTTATTATAATCGTATAACTCTAAACAAATATCTGCTCTCAAGTTAAATTATTGCTAAAAATTGTTCATATGAAAGGGAAAAAAATCTTTAAAATTGTTTTGTATATATCATATTGTATGTTTTTATATCTAATATTTTGCATGTCAAATCACTTATTAACTGAATGTAATGATTATGTCTTGTGTGTTGTAACTGGTTAGTTTAGGGTTGATTATCTATATTAGGGATAAGTGCCTCCATGTAGGTCTTTCTAAGGGTTCCTAACACGTATTGACACAAGGTTTGAAAAAAAAAACTCTGAATGGTTAGGTCGCCGAGCGCAAGAAGTTTAAATTTCAACATCTAGTAGCTTTAAAGTCAGAACCTTGCACCTATAGGCGAGGTGCTTATGTGTGTATAAATTCTTAAATGTTTGTAAGACACTTTGGGAAATATGTTATTTAAACTTCCCTTAAAAAAGTTAGCTATTGTAAGTTAATCTATATACGGATTTCGACGAAAACTCTGAACGGTTATGTCGACGAACTCGAGAGAAGTTTAAACAAAATTCCGAACGGTTAGGTCGACGAGTGCGAAAGGTAAACGTCTACCAGCTTTTTTCGTGTTAGGTTTTTATGAAGCAAAGTAATCGCATTACTTTCATTTACATGGCTATCACAATTTTCATTTTAAATCCTTAAAAATTTAGTCATTACATCTATTTTAATCTCATTTCAGTTAATACTTAAAGAATAATTTTTTTATATGAAACTTTTATAAAGTCAAAAATAATGGGTTCGAAGAAAATTCCGAACACGAAAGGTAAATGTCTACATGCTTTTTAATGTTAAACTATAATAGTTAACAAATATAATCGAAACGTATGATTCCTTTTTCGATAAATAAACTTTTAGAAAAATGCTGTCAAAGTCGATCATCTTCTTTTATTTAGCAACTCTTAGTGAATTTTCATTTTAACTCTCTAAAAATTTAGCCCTCGCATCTATTTTAATCTCATTCACATTTAAGTTAATGTTTAAAGAATGAAAAAAAAAAATTCTTTTACAGGTGAATTATAAGTAAATCTCATGTTAAACTCTGAACAGTTAGGTCGACGAGCGCGAAAGGTAGCACATAAATATTTCTTTTACAGGTATTATTTTTATAGCAGGGTTCCTACCCCTCAACTCCACTAGCACTGTTGACATTCTGTTACTAAAAATTTAGCCCTCACATCTATTTTAATCTCATTCACATTTAAGTTAATGTTTAAAGAAGGGAAAAAATTCTTCTACAGGTGAATTATAAGTAAATTTCATGTTAAACTCTGAACATTTAGATCGACGAGCGCTAAAGATGTGAATGTCTACCTGCTTTTTAATGTTAAACTATAATAGTTAACAAATATAATCGAAACGTATGATTCCTTTTTCGATAAATAAACTTTTAGAAAAATGCTGTCAAAGTCGATCATCTCCTTTTATTTAACACAACCCTCAGTGGATTTTCATTTTAACTCTCTAAAAATTTAGCCCTCACATCTATTTTAATCTCATTCACATTTAAGTTAATGTTTAAAGAAGGGAAAAAAATTCTTTTGCAGGTGAATTATAAGAAAATTTCATGTTAAACTCTGAACAGTTAGGTCGAAGAGCGCGAAAGGTAGCACATAAATATTTCTTTTACAGGTATTATTTTTATTGCAGGGTTCCTACCCCTCAACTCCACTAGCACTGTTGACATTCTGTTACTTTAACATTTCCCACCAACCATAAGAAACTTTTAATGAAAAAAAAAAAAAATCCCTGTCAAGAAAGAATCTGATTAAAACCCTTTATTTTTCAGCAAAAAAAAATTAAGCCCCCCTAAAAATAAGCCCTCCCCTACCTACCTAGAAGACCCCCTAAAAATAAGAAAATTTCAAAAAGTACTCCAAGTTGCAGTTTATATTTCTTAAATATCTTACATCTAAACTTCGTATTTAAAAAAAAAAAATTCCCTGACAAGAAAGAATCTGATTAAAACCCTTTATTTTTCACAAAAAAAATTAAGCCCCTCTAAAAATAAGCCCTCCCCTACCTACCTAGAAGACCCCCTAAAAAATTAAGCCCTCCCCTACTTCACTTCCTCTCTTATCTTCCAACACTTCCGGTTCACTTCCTGTCTTATCTTCTTTCACTTCCTGTCTTATCTTCCATCACTTCCTGTCTTATCTTCCATCACTTCCGATTCCACCTCCAGGAGCCTCACCTCCACCACGCTCACGGCTCCTGCTGAGGCCTAACATACATTCCTCAACTACTTATGGAGGCCAATCCATACCAATGCCTGTCACACGGGAATAATTGAGAGCAAAGACTCGGTCACTGAAGTATACCTCAAGGAACTCAAAAATTGCAGTAGTACGGTGTCGTCGGGCCCCATCCTACATAAACCATGAATTCTCTGGTGCATCCTCTAGAGCTTGAAATGTGTCAACAAATTGCTGTAAAATTTCAATATACCGGAATGAGTTAATCGTTTCCCTAGTAAAAAAAGGCCCAATGACCCCTTTACTGGACAGTCCAGCCCAAACTGTGACTTTTGCAGAATGCAGTGGTTTTGCAAGACACACAAACGGGTTTTATGTGCCCCATATTGGCAAGTTTTGTTTATTCACAAATCCCTCTAAATAAAAATGTGCCTCATCGGTGAACAATACGCAGCCGACATCAATTTTATTCTCATTGATCATCTGGAGTAACTCATTTGTGAGGTCTTCTCTTTGTTGGAGAGCTGTATTTGTGATCACTTGATGACACTGTATTTTATAGGAAAACAGCTTCAGACCCTTTCGGATTATTCTGTTATTCTGTACATAATTGGTGTTTGAGAATCCCGCTTCAGCAGCGGCTCGAATGATGGATTCCCGAGAACTACATTTAGCAATTTCTTCGACTGCTTGAACATTTTGAGGTGTCATGACTGACCGACCGACTGCATCCCACATTTCCGGCTAAATCATCTGTCCGTTCAAACTTGTTGAATAAATTACGAATTATTTTCTGGTCTGGACCTTTTTTAACATGTTTTTAAGCTTCGATTTGTCATCGTCGGATTTCGACCTAATCGGTGGTTTTCCAGTACAATAAAAACACGTTGCTCCAAGGTATACGACATGATGTTCTTCAATTTCCTTATAACTAATTCGAATCCTATTCCATATAATAACAACTCCCTTACATGTGTCAGCAATGAAACAGACTCACGAATAAAATTTCTGTACTTCTGAGTATTATTTAAAGCTTCATGTGCTTGTGCTGCCCCCTATCAGCCAATATTGGAACTATTTCTGCAAACCGGAGTATAACGAATTCCAGACCTGTCTGTCCAACATTCCACTTGTTTCACCTTTCAATCTCTCACGGTTTCGCAGTTATGTCATTTCAAAGTTGGAAATCCTTTTTGTAACACCTTGTAAATGTACCTGAATTAGAAAGCTGTAGTAATAACGTGCAATTTGTTATAACGTGCTTTTGAAGTTGATGTTTCTGCTCACAGACTTGTAAAAAATTCCCAGTTAAACTTTATTTTTTTAAACAGAGAGTGACCTTGATTATCTAAAACCTTTTCACACTGAAACAATGTGCACTATGTTATAAACATAAGGAGTAAATTAAATAATTCTAAAAAAATGTTAGGTTTTACAAAATAAAAATGCAATTTTTACTCTAATTACCATCACAACACCCAAATTACCCAGACAGAGGATACAATTATTGAAAATGGAAAATTTATTTATTAAATGTAACCTCTGTTATCTGTAATCTCTGTTACAATATTTTTACATTTTGTTTACTCCAAATACAACTATTAAAGGCTCTATATTCATTTTGAAATTAAAGTTTTACATACAGGTTCAAATTTTTAAGAAATCACACGTATTTATTTAAACAATATTTCGGTTATTCGTTAAATCTATACCTTAAATAAAGGGGGGAAATATATCTTGAAAACCTCATGTAAAGTTAGTTTAATCTGTGCACTGTTTTCTAGAAAAATCAATGTCTATTTATTTATTCATTTATTTATTTAGAAAACGTTGCTGGCATGAAGATTATTTTATAGTATAACATTAACAATGGATTTGTGAGAGGATTTCGCACTGCAGACTTTGAGATTATTTGCTTACGTTTGTTCATTAATTTTTAATGAACTGCAATTCTGAATCAAACAACGTATTTTAACGATTTGCAATTGTACTATGTGAAAAGCATGCTCAAAAACCTTTCGTATGATGCTTTATTCATCGTTGTGTGTTTTGTATTTGTATAGAAAAGGGATGTTGACATCAGCAATAACATATGATTTCTGATTTCGCTGATTCTATATTTCACCATACGTTATCTAGTGCAAACCATACCTTGCATTCGAACTTTTGTTCAAATGCTTCTAATATGTAAAAAAGGATTCCGATTATCTTTATTATAAATTTGTCTATGATTTATAAATTGTTTGTGGAAGCATTGTTTGATGCTCAAACATAATTTAATTAAGTTAGAAGGAATTTCAATAAATTTTAATAATGTATAATATTCCATATGAAGATATTTTAACATTCCTGATGGAAAAACTATAAGTCAATACACAGAATTCTATTTCTTTATGAGTTTGATATGATTAATGAAGGAAAATCAGTGTTTAGTATCTGCAATAAAAAATAAATACTGTTTACTTGGTCAACAAACTTAATCAATTAGACATAAAATTTATTCGCATTCATTTCACCGTCTGGTGTGTCTATTTAGGATGTTTAGCAGAAATGTCTTCATTTCTAACGATTACGATAATACGTAAGTACCAGGATTTTTATAAATCTCTGACTCAATAGAATCGACTGGTTTCGAACACTGGACCTCCCAGTTCGGAATTGGATACATTACATCTACGCCACTAATGATTGTTTAAGTCGGCGCAATATTTTTCACTTATACTCTGTCATATTTCCTTTGTGATTATCACTTTAGAATCAGCCGCAATATGGTTTAAAAACTGATTATACACAATGTGTCTCAAAATTTTCTGAACTGATCCTATAAACAAAAAAAATTAAGAACTGAAATAAAAAAATTTAACCTATGTTTATTCGAAATAATCCCTACTGGACGAATGTAATAGTCATCAAAACACTTCAGGAAGTTTGCCTTTGCAATGTTCATCAAATAGTCGGTCGCAGTCGCTTGAGGTGGTCCCCTTTAGGTGCAATTTCACTTTCATGAAATAGTCACAGGGCTATAAATCTGGGGAGTAAGGTGCATGGTTGAACACAATGACTTCTTCAGAAGCCAGAAACTCCCACACAACGATCGAAGTGTGCGCTGGTGCGTTGTCGTGCAAGAAAGAGCAACTACCTTGCTGCCAATACCACTGCGTACTCGGCACATGAAACGCTTCAATACTTCCAAATAGCAACATTCAGTAACAATAGTACCTTCAATTTTATGTTCGTTCGTTGTTCGATCTTCGCCGCAAGCTGTGAAATGATCACGTTACACAGTTAAAACAAACCGGATGCCCTTAAGATCATACAACAGATAGCAACGTGAAATTGTACCGCTTTACAAGACGAAGTGTAGTCGTGCTTTCGACATCACTATCCATCTATTGGCCCGTAATTTAACCAGTCCGGGAAATTTTGCGACAGACTGTGTATACTTAATCCGTCGCCGATTTGTACAAAAATTTATACAGCTGTTGTGACAGTAACATATTTGCCAAATGAGAGCTCATGCGGAAGTACCATTTGGGGGTTATCGTGTTCACTTAAACAAACGCATACAAACCATTATTACAATATTTTCCTTACACTATGTGTTCGTAAATTAAAAAATGTAATCCCTCCGTGGAGATTGTTTAAGCCTTTGGTATATGTAAATTCGTGTTTATTGAAGGCACAGCAGCTGGTGATGGTTATCAAATGGAAGCTTAGGAATCGAGAAGATCCTTATTCTAAGTCAGGGTCTGGTTATCACACGATCCCGTACGTTTTGCGCCCAAAGGCTCGAAACTTTCGAGAGATACTAAAATTTTACATAATGTTTTTTAATATATCTAATGAAAATAATTCAATATGAAATATCTAAAAATATCTACACTTTAAATTCAACAAGCTTACAAGCAAAGCTTTGAATTCCCATTTTTATAGACTCCTCTTTTGTAAGTTGATTTTTTATTCTTAATTCAACACTATCAAACTGATTGATAAATAAATCAAACAAGTTGAATTTATTTCCCAACTGAGAGAAAATATGTCCAGGCCCGGATTCGAATCCTGGGCCTTTTGGCTTCCACTGCCAACGTTCTACCAGCTAAGCTATCCTGGTCAAGTCCAGAAGGCACAATTCACTCAGCCAACAAATGAATTGTCGTCTAAGTGAATTCAGGTTATCTCACAAATACAGTGAATTGTGTACGCCGGAGATGTCAAGGAGAGATTGGTTGGTAGAGCGTTGGCTGCTAGAGCCAAAAGTTCCTAGGTTCGTATCTCGGCAGGGACACATTATCACTCAGTTGGAAAAGAAATTCAACTTGCTATACAGTTTTTTTGTATCATTGGTCAATTACTGATGCCCTCCCTCTATGCAAAAGAAACATGTCACGCAGAGATGTGACAATTATAAACAAATTAAATCATTACAGACAAATTTGATGTATTCTTGAAACTTTACATGCAAAACAGTTGTTGCACAATTAATAAAACTTTTTTAATATAAGAATAGAATAAACAATAAAGTGGGTTGTTTTTCACTGCGTTCAGCCATCTGGTTTGACATGTACTAATATACTCATATATAAATATAATAAATATATAAAAGTGCCAGAACATACACATTATAAAAACATATAAAACAATCCTCTCCCCATTGATGTAAAAGCTTACCTAAATTATTTGAAAAATAATAAAACTGTATATACGTTGCAATGTATGCCAGAAACGAAGGGGCGTTTAAATAGCTTAACCGTCCATTTACAAATATTTGTTTCCCAGATTTACTTTCATATTAAAAAAAAAATTATAAAATAACGTAACGCGTTTTTTTGTTCGAGATAAAGCGAACATAAAATTATGCTTTTTATTCTTACTATGTAAAATACACTAGATAGTTACAACGCTGTCATTTACGGGATAAAAATGTTTGAAAAAATAATTTTGTTTTATACTTTTTTTAATCTTTTAAGGGTTTTGTTTTTTGCTATAAGAAGATATTTTGTCTGTTTAAATTCTTTTTTTTTTCTTTTCTTTCTGTAGATTACAATTTCTGTTTTATATAAAATTATTATTTTCAGAATTTATTGCTTAATCTTTTGAAGAAAATCTTAAACTATCTTTAAAGGACTCATTTTCTTTAATACATAATTTGGTAAATACAGAAAAACATATATGTGTTTAATACTATTTGAGTTTAATATGCTTATCTTCTTTCGTATGAAAAGATTCTTAAATTTCTTACGTTTGATCTTCCTTTGCTACTGTGAATTATTGGTGTTTTCCTCAAGATATACGTGGGTTAAATTATATGGTATTAAAAATTATGAACACTTTTCAAAATTTTCTTTAGAGATTAAATTTAAGATTATTTTTCGAATTAAAGTAGGGATCTTCAACCTTTTTTCTAGAAATGCCTTATATATATATATACATATGTATTTATGTAAAAGAGTTAATCGTAACTGTTTTTAGGATTATAAAACAATGTATTTTTTTGTGCATTACTTCAGCATAATTATTTCTGAACATTTTTTTTTTTTATTTTAAGAATTAAATAAAAATAACAAATCAAAAATACTGCTTTAATTTCCCTTTTATAAAAAAAAAACTTTCTATACTATATTAAAAATTAGGCAAAAAGTCGTTGTATAAAAATATAGCATTGGATTTATTATACATTAATAAAGAAGCCTTATGTAAAATGAACATAACAATTTCTGAATTTGTTTTGTAATTCTAGGAATTAAAAGAAACAAGAAATGTAAAGGATTTTCTTAATTTTGATTTCTCATTTATGCAAAAATTTCCAATACTATATTTAAAATTAGACAAAAAGCCGCTATATAAAAGTATAGCATTGATTTATTATACATTAATAAGGAAGCCTTATGCAAAAATAATATAATAATTTCTGAATTTGTTTTGTAATTCTAGGAATTAAAGCAAACAACAAATGTAAAGGACTGGTTTAATTTTGATTTCTCATTTATGCAAAAAATTTCAATATTATATTTAAAATTAGGCAAAATGCCGTTGTATAAAAGTATAGCATTGGATTTATTACACATTAATAAAGAAGCTTTGTGCAATATAAAAATAATAATTTCTGAATTTGATTTGTAATTCTAAGAATTAAAACAAACTACAAATGTAAACGACTGGCTTAATTTTGATTTCTCATTTATGTAAAAATTTTCAATATTATATTTAAAATTAGACAAAATGCTGTGATATAAAAGTATAGCATCAGATTTATTATACATCAATAAATAAACTTTGTGCAGAATGAACAGTGAGTAAAACTCTATTTGCAGACAGAATGACTTCCAGTTGTCAATTCAGTCCTTTCCAAATGAAATCCCTGCCGATCACGAAAGCACTGACTAGGCCTTTTGATATGTGTCTTTTTCTTAATTAACTTTCCAGCTCTGGTTTTATTCTAAGCCTTAAGCTTTGCTTTAACTCAAAACGCTGATCTTTTTGAGTTTCTGAATGAATTTCCCCCGATTGCTTTTTTTCTTCCCTTTTTTTCAAAAAGTCTCAAATATAATGAAATTCAAATATGAGACAGAAAGGAAATGAATTTTTTCAAGCTTCAAATTTCATAAAAAGTATCGGAAGAGATTAAAACAGGTTTTAAAATTAAAAGCTCACGATAGATATGAAATGATTTTATAAAGGTACTGTTAATGGGAAAATTGCATATTTTTAAAAGATTACGAAATATTAGAAAATTTAAGATGGATAGAAATGAAATCTAAGCATAATTTGGTGCATTGTTTTTGATAATTAGTAATGAAGGTCAGATGGAATGTAGATCAATATACAAGTGCTTGATCTGAAATTCTATTTAAATTGTATTACTCGTTTAGACAAATCTTTTACAAAATGAACAATTTTCTTCCACTGTTCATTATGAACAATTTTCTGTTAGATTTAATAAAACGTATGAAAAGTGACACATTAAATAAATACATCTAAACTTCTGACATTATGCATGTTTCACATGACAACTTTTAAATTCAATTCTGTAAAAAGATAAATTAAATGTCCATTACATTCGGTGCACTAAGACGTTTGGCCTTATCTTTGTAGTTATGTAGTATTATTGAAACATTGGAGTTTCTATCGATAAGAAAATGAGAAACCGTGTAACAAAAAAATTTCAATAAAAGAATATCGAACCAAAAGTGAGAATCACACATCGTGTGTGACGCCATGATATTACTTCACAGGTGACATCAAGAATATGAAAAAAACATTTGGAAATATATTTTACTCATGAAACCTACTACATACAGTAATACATAGTGTTCAAAAGAGTACTAGTGCAAATTTAAATTAGCCATACGCTAGTAGGAAAAGCACAAGGAACGTTCAAAAATCACCAGGTTCAACACTGGAGTCTGTTATGTTAGCGGCTAAATTGACGTATCGAACGGAGTTCAGAACAATGCCGCAAAACGCGCAAGCGTACTCTCTTAAAACGAAAGAGCCAAAATAACTCAAGTTGAGCCGAAATCCACTCATCTCACGATTTGAAAGTCAGCTTCTCATGAAGAGTTGAAACAACTCGAGTGAACGAGTTGTTTTTAAGCAACTCATGATTGAGTGATCTCTATTTTACTCATACTTGAGTTAAATCAAATCAATGAAGGTTAAATCCAGTAGCACTTGAGTGATTTATAACTAACTCATACTTGAGGAGGGGAAGGGGAATTAAAATTCATGGTAAAATGTAATATTTCAGTGTAAAATAATAAATTTCATGAACAGGTAGATTATTATTTTAGAAAACAAAAAGTAATTTGCATATTGAATGTATACATATCTATGTTTATATATATGTATATATTCAACAATTAAGTGAAAAGTATCTTTTTTTTGTTGTTGTTGTTGTTTCTGAGCTGCTTGAAATAAATACCCCCCCCCCCCTCCCGACCCAAAAAGAGAATTTTAAAGGGAATATTTGAAAACATAAAAATTTCTGCTGATTTAAATATTTTAATCTTTTTTTTTTTATTTTGTTATAATGATTACGTTTTCTATGCAATATTATTTTATACATTGCATGATATTTTTCAGTTTATATCAATATTATCATTAAATGTTTTAATCCTAATACTATTTAGGAATATTCACACAGTGAATATACGGGAATGGAGATATTTACCTTATTTTTAACAACATATGATACAAAAAATATGGAATTTATACAGCTTCACAAATCAAGTATATTTATTTTAAAATATTAGAAAAACAGTATATATACTAATAAAGCTACTTTTCAAAAGTTTTCGTCAACATGAAATAGATATTCTAAAGCTTTTCTTATATATTTGAGATAAATTTCAAATAATCTAACTAAAATAAGAAATATAATTTGTTTACTTTAAAACAATATTTTTAAAGTCAGACAAGTCAATTTTCAATTTATAGTATATTATGAAAGTTAGAGTTCTGAAACATCATTAAAAATATATATATAAACAAACGCACAGTACCGCCGAGACATTTTCTTTAAAAGATTAAATTGCTACTAAGTGCTATTTATAAATCATATTTATTGAAACAACATAAAAAAAAACTTAAAATGAGAGGCAAAGGATTTGTATAATTATATTTTAGAGCATTTTTTAATATTTATCCTTCCAACTCAAAAGATCTCTAAATGTTCGTTCGTGTAAATAGTCCTAAATGTTAGGGTTAAGACATATTTGTTAAAAATATTGATATAAACTGAAAAATATCACGCCATATATAAAATAACAATAAATATAAAACAGAATCATTATAAAAAACATGATTACAGTATTTAAAACAGCAGAAATTCTTACCTTTTTCAAGTATTCCTTCTTTAAAATTGCCCGTTTGAACAGCGCGAATAATATTTCAACAGTCAACAACGTGCTGCCAGTTGTCCGGAAGGCGAAATGCTTGCCTCCACTCGATTACGCATGCTGTCGTCTGCTCAGCGAATGGTCACGTCAGCCGCATTGACATGTCCGCTCGCAAATGAGTGCTTTTTTTATCGACTTGAGTTGCTTAGTATTCGTTCTTCTGGAGTGCATTAGGAAAATAAAAATTCAGACCAAGATGAGTGAAGCGTTTAAAAATCAACTCATTCACGATCCAATAAATTACAGCTCTTTTCTGAGAAGCCAAATCCACTCTTTCGTTTTAAGAGAGTATCATCAAGAGTATGTTTGTCTCGGAAGAGTGCTGTTACTTTATTGAAGTTTATTTTTCCAGCAAGAAATTGTCAATGAGGTGAAAAGACTATTTCGTGATAAGTCTGGTGGACAGCATGCGCTATCTAACTCAACAATTAACCGAATAATACAGCAATTTCTTTATGATCATACAATAATCTGACATGCTGAAAGAAGTATTTGTGAACACATTTAAGCATGTACATGCGCAACTAGAAATTGTAGGAGGGCAATTTGAACATCCATTGTAGTTAAGAACAAATTAATACTTGGAATAAATATATATAATAAATCGTTTTTGAAATTCAGAATTTCCGTAGGGTTTTGTATTGTCACCCTGTATGCTTGGATGTAGATATTCGCATAATATACGCGCACAAAATCGCCATCAAACTTGGTAATATCACCAAATTTCATGCCAAAGTAAGAATGTCAAACTTCCACTGACTGGCTAATTTAGCGAGAATCGCATTCAAATCGGATATTGACCAAAACTGGAAATCTTCCATAAGCGAGTTCTGCGTCAAATTTGCACATTTTAGCTGTCGTATTTTGGTGCAAAATTAACTGCACTTTAGCACACAGGGTTAAATTTGTGTAAAACACATTGAATATTTTTATGAAATATAATTTTGCTTACATTGTTTTTATGTGTGTGTGTGTGTGTGTGTTTTTAGAGTGTTATACACAACTGCATTCACATTAAAACACTTTCTTGTCGACATCCTTTGGGTGCATCGCTAATATTTGGTGTAGATCTTGATTATACAATATTCGCCCAAAAATTTAATGAAAATTGGCCGAAAATTTTAAAGACATAAAATTTAATAGCTTAAATCCTAAAATGTAATGACAGATACGAAGAAATAATTCTTTTTTTTTAAGTACAGATATCCAGCTTATTGACTTAACATTGTGAAACCTCTAACATTAATTAACAAATCGTGATATAACACAATCATTTAACCGTAAGATTGATAACAATCTTCTTTGGACTCCAGAAGTTCGATTTCTGATGATTTATTAACTTTTATTGTTTAACTATATATTTCTTTACATCGAACGAGATATTTATTTGTAATGGATTGTTCACTTCGCTGCTTAAGGACTTTGAAAGGTACTTCATCGTAGGAGTGAATGAAGAAGGATGTTCAGTCCACCATCTAGATCACAGTGAAGTTAATCTGGATGACGTTGGAAGGAACAACTCAAGAAAATTAATAAATAATTGGCCACGAAGACAGCAAAATACGGTGATCAAACAACTTCACGGAGCTGTCATAGTCATTAGATCTTATCAGAAACGAAAATCCGTGCCAAAACGTTTTGACATGAATCAAGCCCTAGGGTTCATAGTTTTTAAATGGATATCCTTTTTACTGAATTCACCGTGTTTAAATACAGCAGCAGATATTGTAGTTATTAAACGAATGGTGCACAGTTTTTCACATTAATTAACAAATCGTGATATAACACAATCATTTAGCTGTTAATATCGATAAATGAATTGTTTTTGCGCTTTACGAATTAGATTTCTGTTGATTTATAGATTTTCCTTGCTGAAATATAATTTCTTTACGATATTTGATAAAGAAGGAGATATTCATTTGCATTGTTTTGTTCACTTGGATATCTGAAGATTTTGAAAGATACTTTATCTTAGGAGTGAATGAAAAATGTATTCACCAAAAGCCTTTTAACCAAAAAGCTTACCTTCTGTGTCACAGTGAAGTTAAACTAGATGATGTTTGAAGGAACAATTAAAGAAAATTAATGAAGTATTGATCAAGAAGACAGTAGAAGACGATGATTAAACAACTTAACGCAACTGTCATAGTTATTAGATCTTATTAGAAAAGAAAATTGGTGTCATAATTTATTGACATGATTGAATCCCTAGGCATCGCAGTTTTTAAATGTGTATTCTATTTACAGAATTAGTCGAGTTTACCGTATATGAAATATGGCAGTAGATATTGAGGTTATAGTCTTTCATATTAATTTACAAGTCGTAATATAACGCAATCATCATCTGTTAATATCAATAAATGAATATTTCTTGGTCTCTAGTGTTTGATTTCTGTTTATTTATATAGATTTTCATTGCTGAACTTATACATTTTTAATAGAATTTTTTACAGAGAGTTATATTCAATTGTACTGTTTTGTTCACTTTGCTATCTAAAAAAATTGAAAGGTTATTTATCGTAGGAATGAATGAGTTTACAAATCACCAAAGAGCTTACCATCTGGATCACAGTGGAGTAAAACTGGATGAGGTTTAAAGGAAAAGCTTCAAGATCATTAATAAAGAATTGACCAAGAAGACAACAGAATGCGATGATCAAACAACTTCAAAGATCTGTCACAGTTATCAGATCTTATCAAAAAGGAAAATGGGTGCCAAAACGTTTTGACACGAATCAAGCCCGAGGAATCACACTTTTTAAATGAATGTTCTATTTACTGTATTACCTGAATTAATCGTGTTAAAAATGATGGCTAAATATCACATCTTCAATCAATGGCGAAATGAAATCTGTCCAGTTTAAAAAACAATTCCATTCATTTAATATAAAAGATAAAAGTAGTGGTCATAAATTTATGTTATTTTTCCTTCAATTCATATTTTACAGAAGGAATAACTGTGTGCCACTGTTGTATAAATTAATTAGAAATTAGGATATATTTTCTATAATTGTTAGTATTCGTTATAAAGATAGGAAGAAATATTTCACATTAATAACTAAGTGATGTTTGCTGACGACATTGTTTTATATTTCCAACAGTTTTCTGAAGTTGAAAAAAAGAATCTTACCACTAGTCATATGTTGACAGTATCTACATATTTTTCAACGAAATCTATATCGCGATTTGCAAGATTAATAACAATTTGAAACCCAAATATTTTTTTCTAATCTAGACTTTGTTGCTTTTCTTTATCAAGAATATATATATATATATATATATAACTCACATGTCATACATATAAATTTAGAAAAGAAAAGATAAAAGATAAAAGTTTTAACTCGTTATTCAACATTGCAAATATCATTAAAAACTTTGATTTATTTATTAAACAAACAGTTATAAATAATAATATATTAAATGAATAAGAAGAAAAGAGTGTAAGTCAAATAAATCTGCACACATTTTCACGAAACTAAAATAAAATTTATCAATTTGTTTTCTAATTAAATATATATAATGAATCGTGTTTTCGAACAAATGGTTTTAAACAAATTTATAGCCTCTTAAACGCTGTCATATGATAAAAATCAAAATACAAAATACATATATATTTCCTCAAAAACAATTCTTTTTTCTTTCTTAAAATTAGATTTCTTCTTTTTTAAGTCTTTAATGTTGCTAACCAAATATTCGTTTCAAAAATTCTTTTACAAAGAAACTAATGCTTAGGCTCGTCTGAAAAATTAAATGTTACTTTCATTTTTGACCGTTTCGTTCCGGATAATCATCAATCGTTCTATGCAAAGAAATCGAAAAATAATTTCCTGCGCAGAGTTCTACGCCAAATATTCTAAATTCATTGTGACTGATGGTTCTCATTTCGTTCTTTTCCTTAATTAGAAAGTGAACGGGACAGGAAGGGGAAGGGGTGCACAGCGAAATGCAGAAATATTCATAGATCTAATACATCGTCGGCATCTTTAAAATTTGAGTGGAAGCTGATGTGATGAATTCTTCGATGTTTCCTCTTCTTTTCTATGATTTCTTAAATGGAGAATAATTGCTCAGCTTTTCCAAGAAGCAGATGAAATGGGATAGGATTAATCAATAAAAAAAAAAATCTGCGCAATAGTTATTATAAAATGACAGAAATGAAAAACGACCTGGCTTACTGAAATCGGAATTGTCTGGAATTACAGTAATATTACTGACACAGATTACCAAGAAGACAGAAAAATAATTTAAGATTAATATCGCGTGCCTTAGAATTTCATAAATGATTCTTGTAATAAGAGATCTGTGTTTTTGTCGTGAACATGTCTCATATTGGATAAGTATAGTTCCGTACAAGGTAGGAAAAGTTAGCGAAAGAGTTACATCGAGCTATAATGTTGAAAGTGACAGATGTAAAAGATTTATAGATTAATTTTTACTCATCTTACTTTATGGTAATATGCTACGCAATAAATCACGTAGAATTCAGTTTGAGAGGGAAAATTAAATAAGTCGAGAAATCATATGAATGAAGAAACTATAAAAAGTAAGAAAACGGTGTTTCGGCTTATTTCAGCATCAATGTATTATGTGCAGGACCATCCTAATGTGTTCAGTGGCTCTGTGACCAATAGTTTTTGGGGCCCCCTTACAAATTAAACAGTATATCTATTTAAGTATTTATCTGTGAAGAGATGTAATGTTTTGTGATTCCAAAATGGAATCTTTTCGTGTTCGTATACTATCTCTTATCAACCTAGACCTAAAAACATTAATGTACACCTAAATTATCGCTACATGCATAAATTTTAATTAATATTCACTAAAAAAATACAATACTTAATCACTTGGGGACCATTTCTTGCAATTACTAATAAAGAAAGTAGAGGAGAAGATCCAAATGCAGGCCACCACTTTTATTTTCAATCTAGATCCTATAGTTTTGAAAATTAGTGGAGGTAAAAGTCATGGTAGGGTACCTTGATATGTTTCACATCCGTTTAGGAAATAAAATCAGTTTAAAAAGTGTTTTCAGTTTATAAAAAGAAAAATTCTGAAAGTCTGCAAATTTTGAGTTTCGAAAATGGGGTCTAATAACCGACTACCGCAGTTTTTTTTTAAAGAAATGCACAAATAAATCCAATTTTGCTAAGAGAGAGGAAAATTGTTTAATAAATTTTATTGATTAATAACATTTAATATTTACAGAAAAAACAAGGAGTTTTTAATAAACAAGCATTTTTGTCAGATTTATAAAAATCTGAAAAATTTAACAACAATTTCTGACAGTCTTCTTTCCATTTTGTTCCTAGTTTTGTTTTTCAACGTGTTAAAGAAAAAAGGCTTGCTTCTTGAAATATAGATTACTTTATCTACAAAAATCACAAACATAGTAATGACTCGCTGCGTTGCTATGGACCCACACATCGCATTCTAAAAATCGAACCCAGAGTTGTTGTCCGCAGAGAAATCACCCTCGTCAGAGACTCAAATTCCATCATCTTCCTCTGTCCGATATCTTGCTTTTTTAACTTTTTAAAATCCAATTTCTGTCCCTTTCGCCTGCATTTTCTTAGTTTTCCCTGCGTCATTCTTCTTCTTTTTCTTCCCATTTATTGCGGATGATTTTGGACTCCGGAGTGTCCAACAACGCTTTTCTGTAAGGGGATCCAACTAAACAATACAGCGTCCGTGATTCCATAAATTAATTTATTTCCTCCCCTTCACGCTGAGCAAACCTAGAAATGTCCAGATAGCGGCTAGCCGGTGTGTAGACTACTCTGGATAGCCGGTATTTGGACCACTGCTACGTTTAATTAAAAACCGGTATTACTCATTCATAATGTAAAATGCCAATAACGTGCGTGTGGCATTTGGGAGCTTAATATGTCTAGAAAACAATTTATTCGTCAATTCAGACCAATATACGATCAGTATTGTTTAAAAAAATGATAAACACATACCTGAAAAACTTTTGATATACCTGATTTCGTCCTGTCGATACGTTTGCTCTTACTGTTTGACTTCAGCGACGTACTGTTGATGCCTTTTTTCTCTCAATTAAATGTACAAACTCTGCCTATCACTGCGCTAGGATGCGCTGCACTCAATTCTAAAAGCCAATATTAGCCGGTATTTGGACCTTCTCCTCTAATAATAGTAATATCAAAAGCGAGTTTTGTTTACTATTGTTCATCAGGATTCCTCTGAATTCTAATTATTTTAAATTTAGAAAAAGAAAGCATACGTTAAAACCCGAATTTTATTAATGTGGGGGGGGGGGTCAGACTTCTTTCGCCCAAGCTTAAAAGGGGTTTGATTGCGTGTGTCTTTTCCTTCTGTTCGCTTGTATATCATGCATTCATTCTATATCCGAAAATAATTGTATAATTATAAAAGCTGATGCTATTTTTAATTATGCAAGTATTAGTTGGTGTTCTTTTGAACTGCATTCCATTTTAAAGTGACTTAATTTTTACAATTCTTAGTCACTTTAATAGCTAAAGTGATACATATTGTGCAACTATATTAAATCCCAAAACTATCCCAAAATTCATAACCTCTTAGTGCAATCATTAAAGTCACGCTATCATATCATATCAATTGCCTGAACATTTTCAACTGATAAAATTTCCAAATTATTAGTACTCCACTATAGTAAATTCGAAGCCTATAATTAATCTATGAAGAATCCCATTTTTCTTTTGTTTTTGATGTTTCTTATCACCAGTTTAAGATTCTTTAAAAATAGCTGTGGTATTTCACAAATGTAATAATAAATCGTTCTGAAAGCTGGTATTGCAAAAAATGTTACAGAGAAAATGTTATTTCACGTAGCAGGAAGAATGTACAAAGAATTTAAATATCTTCGGCATGCATTGCTGCCAACTTTTACGATTTTTGTTACCACTAACATTTATTAGAAATTTATGCCTTATTTAGCCGCAGATTTTGGCAATTAAGTAAAGCAAAGTTGTGCTTTATGTTTTAGTGGTAACAAGATGATAATATTTTTTTTTCAAAGACTTGGGTACATTGTATTCTACGATCCGAATGACGAAGGTATCGTGGTAGAAATTAAAACAGGTAAAATAGACAACTCTTCATTTTTTTCGCGTGGCATCGAATAATATGGTAAACAAAATGCTCGAGTTGTTACAATAACAATATTTATCCGCAACAGTATTATTAGACGTCTAGAAAAGAGGACACACAATTGGCAAAATGATTATTTGTACAACATAATATTCATATATTTTAATGAAATATAAACAGATATTTTCCTGTAAACAATTTTAAAGCATTATTTTTCGACGTTTTTTTTATTATTAAATACAAAACAAAATCTTGAAGCAGTCAAATAATAATTTTTAATTGCAACATTCAATGCGAAAAGAGTATTTGGACATTTGCCATACTTATAACACATACTATTGCATAGTGTTAATAACTCAATGATTTTTTAAAGAGTGGCTGTAAATAATTATTGATTTCATAGATATACTTATTATAATATTTGCGGAGTTATTGGGAACGGAACCTAAAATTAAAGAAGTATCATTGGATAGAAGAAATCACATTACTGGGAACGACAAAAATGAAAATCCTACTAGGAGATTGGGAAAAAAAAGTTTCAAATACTGATTTATAACTGTTGGGTACACAGACAGAAACTATGAAAAATCTGGATAGGTTGAAAATAAACCCGTATTAGATAGTTTCAGCAAGTTAGCATCCTAGGCAAAAAGAAATGTTTATAAAACAGATTTTTTTAAAAAGAAAATTTGTTCAACTTAAAAACTTACAGAAGATCTTCCCACATAGTCTAGTATTACGTATAGGGGGCCTCTGTATGAGATTGGTGACATATGGAATATTAACATTGATTGATTGAGAAGATTTTGGACAAAACAGAATCGCTAAGCATCTTGGCGAGTCTGCATTTATAGTCAAGCTAATTTTTGTTAATGTGTCTCATTTATCCAATCAAACTCATCCAGACGAATATCGCCCCATTCTGGTATGTAGGTTTGCCATAGTTTAGACAAAAATTCTGTCTGAGCACAGTCTGAACATGCGCCCTGTGCATATGTCGCAACTTTCATACAGAAGCACCCTTGTATAACGGTTACATTCCAAATAATGATAATGCAGGCATAAAAGAAAGAAGTTGAAGAGAAAATGCTCTCATCAGCGAAGAAGATTAGAAAAAACGCTTGGAGTTTGCCTTAGACTAAACAGACAAACTACAGAATTTTTTAAAAGGTAATTATTTTTTGAGAAAAATAAGATTGAAAATTTCTTTTCAGAAAAGAGTCGAAAAATATGCGAAAAAAAATAAAACTTCTCTAAATCCTAAACATCGTACACTTTCACCTCTAAAACAGGGGTAGTAAAATTGTTGATTTGGGGTAGAGGGAGGTATAGATTTTAATAGAGTTGGAAATCTAAAATTTATTGTTTACTGCAACTACAGATTTAGGCTATATTTATCTCTCACGCCATATTTAATTGAGACGATGTCATAAATTAGGCCTGGAGAAAACTTTCTACTTACAACAGAAAATAATCCTAAACATAATTCTGTTGTCATAATGACATGGTTGCTTTACAATTCGCCAAGACGACTTGCAACTACAATCTATAAAGCTTAATCCATAAAAACACCATAGATGCTACTGGACACTGATATTCGAAAATTCTCTTTTAAAAATAATTTAAAAGAATCTCTCGTAAAAGCGTGGGAGACGATATACATAGAATCACAAAGACAAAATAATGGAATCTATGCCACAACACCGTGAGATAGTTATTTAAGTCAAAAGACATCAAACAAAATATTAAATCGTTTAATAACAATTAAATGCGTGTAAATAATTGCAAATTAAAAAATATACAAACACTCTTTTTGCACTAATCTTTTAAATGTTTTCTTTTAAATTGTTAAAAATCAATTGTCGCATTTTATTTTAGTGTTCATGTAATAAAAATATATTAAAATTCCTTAAATTTAACTCTCTTACTTTATTTTGTTAAAGGTAAAAAAAATGAGGGCGTAGAAATTTTGCCGACTGTATCACAATTTTATATTTCTTAGTTTCAGATTACTAAACGTTTTATTTTTTTTTTTTCAAAAGCTTAGCATAACACAAAACTTATGTCAAAAAAAATTGTATTTAATGGAAATAGAATAATGCATGTTAGTGTTAGCCTGACGATGTGGTGTCGGACTTGATGTTTAGCAAGCAGGAGAGAAACTTTGCATAACATTTCATACTTTTAATGAAATGGTCTGGATTAATACAAGTTATTTACAATTAAGGGAATTATAATATTACAGGACTTTGGACTTATGGCCCATCATCGGAACAGATCTCCGTAGCGATGCTTCCAGAACAACACGTGGAAGAGAATGCGTCACACAATACGTGCGCATCTCAATTTATACTGCGACAATAGCTGAGTTTGCACTCAAATTAATGTTTCACACAAAGCAAGTTACGTCAAATAATGACTTATTTCATATAAAAGAGTTAATAACTTTCGCTTAGCTGGCTCATTTATTGTCGATCTCAGCTTGTTACTATGCACTCTGAATTTATAGCTGTTGCTAATGTGCTGTTGTGTCCCATTCTGTCATACTCACATTCATATTTGGATACAATTCTCATAAAAAATAAATAATGCTATTAATGAGAAACCGAAGAAGAAACTCAATTTAAATACTGGCATATTTTCAGTTCGATTATATTATATCTTTCAATCATAAAAAAAATTAGCACTGAACTTGAAAAGAAAAATTTTAACTCCTTGAATACCAAACAAATAAAAAAGACGGATCAAGATTATCGTAAATAATGTTTAGCTTTTACCATCTTTCGAGATCCCAGGCATTGATTCATGTAAGATTTTGGGTCAGACAATCGCATAAACTCTGCAACGATTAATGGAATAGTCCTAATACGAAGACTGGAACTACACAAATTATTATATTACATCTATTATATTATCGTTTGACAAAAATAACTCGGCATAATCTCTCTCTCAAGCATTGTAATATTCGCAAATACTGGTGTGTGAGAAAAACTTTTTAAGTAACATTAAACAAACCCTAATAGCGCTACTAGTCGAGATGACGTAACTATTACGTCACATTAGTCACAACGGTTGTCAACAGGTTGAACAAAAAGTGACTTTTTTAAATTGTCACTCCCAAGTGATAATCACTTTGTGACTCCACTTGAAGTCACCGTGACTGAATTTTTAGTCATTTGCAACTCGTCACAAAATGAAACATATCGGCGTAAAAGTGACTTGGATGCAAGAGGTCCCATGTTATGTGACGACAATTAAGAGAATAAGAGCTACATTTTGGTCATGGTACTATAAAGGAATATAAATCCGCTTTAAAAATTTTTATATCTTAAGTATTCATGAATCTTAAGCAATGGGTCAATATTACAGAAGATTTTAGTGATAAAAGAAAGTCAAAGTGGAAAAATTTGCAAATTAGCAATAAAAATTTCTTCATACTTTTATTGTACTATTAATACAAAGGAAGTCAGCGTGCGTGACCCTAGTAGCAAAAAAATATCGGAACAATATTATTTTTATTGTCTATATCTTTGCCAATATTCGCGATATTGGAATGAAATATTTTTCTATTATTGCGGTGTTTACATTTTATCAATATTAGTACAATATTAGCCAGAAAAAATTCGCCACTTAATTGCTTTTATTTCCAATTTAAAGCCAATATTTTAGCTATACTGATATTTCATTGAAAATATTTCCGACTAATGAAATATTGAGCACCAATATTTGTTTGCTATTAAGGAAACAGGGCATATAGAATGACTATTTATATAATTATTACCCATATTTAATCAACATACACTTATTTTGATTCATAAAAAATGACGTCTTTCTGGTAACGTGATCGTGTCGTATAATAATAATACTTCTCCTTGTAATCCATCAAACGTCTTTATACTTTTAAATGAAGCGTATCCCCATCAGATTTACCATAACCAGAGCATTGAATTCTACCTGCCAACTTCTGTTTAAATAAGGTAAATCTACACCCATGCTATTGCATGTTGAATTGGGGACCATGACTTGCTGACAACACCTCATTAATACTCTTCAAGTTCTTTCCTCCCTTCCACTTATGCACGATTACTAACTCAAACGTAGATTCGTATAAATTAGTAGGGCTAGCAATTGGAGCTTTGCGTGTGAACATTTCATCATGATTTCAGGTAAAATTTCAATGCATTACAAGATCTAATTGGGTACGGTATGCAATGCACGTAACATTTCGGGAAATAATAAGAAAGGCAACGGAGAAATGAGGTTCGAAGTCTCGCAATACTGGCCGAAAACTTAAGAACCACGCCTTAAAAGGGAGCGTACTCATACTATTCCATAAAACACTAACGAATCGCTGAGTTGAAAACGGAAAGCAAATAAACAGAACATGATACATATTTTACTGCTTCAGAGATAAAAAAGATCACTTTTCACTTGATTATTATACTTGATTTCAAAATTGTTTCAACACAACGATCTCAACACATACATTCAGAAAGAATGATTCAACTAATGATGTATAATTTATAGCAGATAGATACATTACAGATAGTATCAGATTATAAATGTTGTTGCTTCCAGGATTTAAAACCACCTTTTTGTATTTCTGAATTAATCAGCTTTGTGCTTCTCTGTGAAAAACTGATTATTGGCATCATCTACGCATTTATAGACAAGGTGACTAAAATTTAATACACAACTTTTCTCGTAAAAAAACTGAATATTTGCATTAAAAAATATATTTTTAATATAAAATTAAAGAATTTGAAATATTGGATAATATAACTTTATACTGGGTCCTGTAAACCTGTCATTTCTAGTTGGAAAAATCTGATAAAATGAAACTGTAAAAAAATGAATACATAATTCGATAGTTCAACCACTTTTATCGATGTTATTTAAATTTCCAGCATTTTCTGGAGTATGCGGTCCATAATCTTCCAATCTCAAATAATCTAAGGCTTGTTATTCAAACTTTTCCTCTAAACGCATTTGAAAAAGCAGTTAAAATATCAAAGATTCTCAAACACTCCAACAAAGAACTGGCGAGAATTATAACTTAGTAAACTCGTGAAGTTGGTTTATATGATTTTGAAAAGTTATTTGATTAAGAATGTTAGATGCAGTGTTACCAAAATGTATCTTCCAATGCATCAGAATAGTAATCTTCCCTTTATTTAATGACAGACATTCTGAGATTAAATAAAACGAAGCTTATTAGTCGGGAAGAGTGTAGATATTTTGAATAAAAAAATTCCTTATATGGCAACAATGGTTAGATCTATAGTAGGAAAATTTTTATTTTAATACAGCAATAAAACTGAAGTTAGTTCTAAAAACCTTTGTGTGATTTTTAGGAAATAACTTTTTAAATTCGTATACTAAATTTAATAAAAATGTCGCTTGATAATTAATGAACACTAGCGGATAAATTCGCAAACGAAATAAAGATTTCAAGAAAATAACAATACATCTGAAAGTTTTTTTATTTACGAATGTATGCTTTTATTTTTCAGTTTAGTCTCAGTTCACATTGAAATATTAAACTAACATTTAAAAAAAATTGTTATTTCGTCGGTTAACCCATTCGGGACCATGGGTGCATATATGCACCCTCAAAAAGAGCATACAGAATTTTTTTTCGGCACCAGTAAAAACTAAAAGTAATATTTGCTTTCTCTAATGAGAGCATTTTTGTGATAGTTTAAGTAAAGATAGCTTTTCTTAAAAAAATGGTGCTAACCATAAAATTTGTGTAAAAGCCGCCGGTTCCGATGAGGTTAAAAAAGGTTAGCCGATTTTTTCTTTATGTCCGTTTTTCATTTCATCACATTTATATGAATGTGATTTGACATTTCTCTTAATATGTAGCTCCACTTATGGGTGTTACACTTTCGTGCTACATTATAGACACAGAAATGACATCTGCGAGTATACTAGAGCTGACAGTAAACTGTGATTATACTGTAAAGTAACCACTTAATACTGTGAGCTTGTGCTAGAAGTGTTTCGTTATGAGTAAGTCAATAAAATCATTCATTTTATTAAGGGCTATTTATAATAGCAGCATAAATACGAATTATTTATTATCCTTAAAAAGAGATCCTAAGATTTTTTTTCGCACTAAAAACTGGTCAAGAGCACGTTGAGATCCCACGAGAAAGACTTAACTCTTTCGTCTCAAATCTCATGTTTAGAAGGAAATTAGAACGTATTGAAATTTAAACGTTAAACAAATTTCTCAATTTAATGCACCATCATTCATAATTAGTGTACTTCGCTAAAATAAACTTTTTTCATTAGTGAAAAAAAGAGCAATTTCTTAGCGGTATAACCAAAATAACAAGGTAAGCACATACCATATAATTATATAAATCGATATAATACTCTCAGTTTAGAAAAATTGATGCAACTGAAATTCAATTACATTTTGCACCTTTATCGTTGAAAAATACAGCAACATACGCTTACCATGCAGATTTGATTCGTTATCGTTACAAATCAGTATGTCACTAATCAGCTAGCTCGCGTAATTGACTAATTAATGTTGTTTTGGAAAGTATGCCTAATGCGAACGACTGCGGCCCAAATGACTTTTCCCAAACAAACGCTTTAGTTTTGTGACAAGAATGGAGAATCTTAATTTCGTAATCTTGAAAATACATGCTCCGAAAATTTACGTCCCACGAGGATAAATTTCCATAATATGAAATTAAAATGTACTCCGTTATTCTAAACATTTGAAACAATATCTATATTAATCAAACTATTGTTTATTTAAACTTATATTCCATGTTTTTTGGGGGGGGGCGTATTTTTGTCGGAACACGATGACGAGAAAAAAGACGTCACTAATCCCTTGCGAACTTACTTTTCTTATTATGCATGATAACTAATGATGGTCAGTTCTTCTGAATTAAATGAAGTCCAATTGATGCTTTGCGTGCAAATACTTCATCATTCTATTAAAAAAAAATTGAATTTATGAGGAATAAATGGTCGTGATATACGGAGCACGTAACATTTCGAGAAATAATAAAATTAACCACGGTGAATAGAACTTTTCAGTCTTTCAATTGTATTACTCCTTAAAATGACCACACCTATCGAAAATGGTTAAAACGATCATTTAAAGTTTTCTTAGGAGATGCAAAGCGACAGTGATATCTTTCTAGTGAAAATAAACAAAAATTATGTATATTTCATCAAATTTTGCACACTTTTCATTTCTGTTTAATAATAATGCATTTTTTCTATAAAAGTTATTAGCTTGAGTAAGAGAGGCTGGCGATCCTTTTCCAATGTAATATAAAAAAATTGGGGATATCTAACTAGGCATATAATGCTAATTAGAACGGATTTATGACAGATGGGTCTAAGTTCAATGATTTTTAGCTCACAGGCTATCAAAGCCTGAGAGCTTATGTGCCCGCCGGTTCTGTATGTATGTATGTATGTATGTATGTACCTATGTACGTACGTAACGCGATAACTCTTCATAGAAATATCCGATTTCCTTCAAATTTTGTTTATAGGTTGACTGTGTTAAGGCGCTTCCCTGATTAGTTTTCGGGATTGATTGGTTAAATATAAAGGGGGGAACAGGGGGGGCTAATCCCCCCCCCTAATTTATATAAATAGGGTTTTAATACAGAATTATTCCGTTTTCCTTCAAATTTTGTTTATAGATTGACTGTGTTAAGGCGCTTCCCTGATTAGTTTTCGGGATTGATTGGTTAAATATAAAGGGGGGAACAGGGGGGGCTAATCCCCTCCTAATTTATATAAATGGGGTTTTAATACAGAATTATTCAATTTTCCTTCAAATTTTGTTTATAAGTTCACTGTGTTAAGGCGCTTCCCTGATTAGTTTTCGGGATTGATTAGTTAAGTATAAAGGGGGGAATGGGGGGGGCTAATCCCCCCCCCCCTTAATTTATATAAATGGGTTTTTCATGCAGAATTATTCCGTTTTCCTTCAAATTTTGTTTATAGGTTCACTGCGTTAAGGCGCTTCCCTGATTAGTTTTTGGGATTGATTGGTTAAGTATAAAGGGGGGAACGGGGGGGGGGCTATTCCCCCCTTAATTTATATAAATGGGTTTTCCCTGCAGAATTATTCCTTTTTCCTTCAAATTTTGTTTATAGGTTCACTGTGTTAAGGCGCTTCCTTGATTAGTTTTCGGGATTGATTGGTTGAGTATAAAGGGGAGGAACGGGGGGCTAATCCCCCCCTTAATTTATATAAATGGGTTTTTCATGCAGAATTATCTCATTTACTTCAAAATTTGTTTATAGGTTCATTGGGTTAAGACGCTTCCCTGATTAGTTTTTGGGATTGACTGATTAAGTATAAAAGGGGGGAACGGGGGGCTAATCCCCCCCTTAATTTATATAAATGAGTTTTTCATGCAGAATTATCCCATTTGCTTCAAAATTTGTTTATATGTTCATTGGGTTAAGACGCTTCCCTGATTAGTTTTCGGGATTGATTGGTTAAGTATGAAGGGGGGGGACGGGGGGTGCTAACCCCCCCCCCTTAATTTATATAAATGGGTTTTTCATGCAGAATTATCCCATTTGCTTCCAAATTTTTCATTTGTTTGATAAAGAGAAACTTTTCTTCTTGCTGTATAATCCTTTTACGTATCATAAAATAATCTAAAGTTAACTACGGACCAAAGGTGTAAGTTTACGTACACAATTTCGCGCAAGAAAAAAGGAACATCTCTAAGATTAAAGAGAATCATAAAAAACATTAAAGACAAGCATTAAAAAAGTAAGAAAATAAAAACCGTTAGACTTAATGCTGATGAAAAAATTAAATTATCCAGTTAAGAAAATGCGGAAGTAGCGAAATTTGCATGAATCGTCTAGAAAATAAATTATAAAAGGAAACAGAAAATACAAGGAATAGGAAAAGATGCGGTTTAGGGAGGAACAAAGATGAATTCTGATAAGTTTCGTTCGAATTTAAAAATGGGCAATGAAAAAAGAACCCTAAAAGTACAGCCAATTGATTTGATATCATTGTGACGTCACAATCGTGACAGTGACTATTTAGTCACTGTTGTAACTGTGAAGGTCACAGTCACAACGGAGACAAAATGGTGACGTCACATTCTGACTCTCAGATGTGAAAACACCATGACCAATTTTTGAGCCATTTGTAGTCCGTCACAAAATGGGACGCATCAATTTCAGAGTGACGTCAATGCGACTCATTTTATGCGTTATGTGACGACATTGTAGATAGTAAAAGTTGCATTTTGGTCACAGTGCTTTCGCATTTTGTTCATATTCACGTCGCGGTTAGGGAATTAAAAAAGAAACCTAATAATGTGATGAATTTTTATGCTATGAGATTAGAATTTTGATTTAATGAGAGAATTGATTTAATGAGATTGTTCTGTAAAACAGGATCAATGATGATAAAATATAAAACATAAAGAAACAAACATGGTTCTTATCATAGTTGTAGAGTAAAAATGTGTAAATGGTAAAATAGGCAAATTAATAAATATTGAGTTAAATTAAGTTAAAACTAAAATAAATTTAATCTTTCCAATCACGAGTGATAGTATGAAGTATTAAATAGAATTACATTTCTAAGGAAAATTGTGTGATTAAATATGACAACTTTATTTTAAATAAATTCAGGCACAGTAAAAAAAAATAAAAAATAAAATAAATAAAATAAAAAAGTGGTCAGTGTAACTGATGGCACAGGCTATTCACACTAATTGTATATTATACTTTTATTTCAAAGAAAACTGCCCCTCGAAAAATAAAGAATAGACAATAAATTAAGGGGGGATTAGCCCCCTGACCCCCCTTTATACTTAACCAATGAACCTTCAAAACTAATCAGGGAGGCGCCTTATCACAATGAACCTATAAACAAAATTTGAAGCAAATCGGTTATTTTGCATGAAAATCCCATTTATCTAAATTAAGGGAATGGATTAGTTCCCCGTTCCCCTCCCTTTATACTTAACAATTGAACCCCCAAAACTAATCAGGGAAGCGCCTTATCACAATGAACCTATACACAAAATTTGAAACAAATCGGATAATTCTGCATGAAAAATCCATTTATTTAAATTAAGGGGGGATTAGCCCCCTATTCCCCCGTTATACTTAACCAATGAACCCCCAAAACTAATTAGGGAAAGCGCCTTATCACAATGAACCTATAAACAAAATTCGAAGCAAAACGGATATTTATATCAAGAGTTATCGCGTTACGTACGTACATACATACATACGTACATACATACAGAACCGGCGGTCACATTAGCTCTCAGGCTTTGATAGCCTGTGAGCTAAAAATTGCTCCTCGTGGAAAATTTAATTTTTAATAATTTTTTTCTACAAATATTAAATTATATTTACCTGTTATTCTAATTTACTTTTATTTGGTGATTTATTTCGATCAAAAGAGAGAGAATGTATCTGCATCGTCCAAGTAAACATGGAATAACTTGGCCGATAACCCAATGCGTAGTTCTCAGAGGGCAAAATAATGTGATAATTCTAAATAAAACTGTAATTTTATAAAGCTGAATCTATACATATAACTATTAGAATTACATATAGGTAACTAATATATAATGTTATCAAATTTATCTAATCATATGAAATATACCTAATTATAATTTATATATAAATGTAATATAATTATTAGCAATAATAAGAAATAAAAAAAAAAAAAAAAATAAAAAAAATTATTTCTTCCACCGAAATTTTTATAAAAATAAAAGTGGCGAAATGGTTGAAAAGTTTAGTGCCCATACATACGAACGTGTGGTACAATCTTGTGTTTTGTTTTGAAAGCAAGAATAGATTGTGATAACCACGCTAAATTCGAATAAATACCATGGATTTCAAATTATTATAAATAAAATAATACGATATATGATACTAGTAACATCATATCAACTTTTCATAAATATTACACGACCTATTACTGTGTATTTTATAAAACGAAGAAAATATATTTAAAAGAAAAAACTTAAATTTCAAAAGAAATTAGAGCTGCTCATTTAGCTTAAAATAAATTGTCATTATTTTTCACACATACACCTCCCCCCCCCCCCCCCACACACACACACACATACACGCGCACGCACACACACTGCTTAAAATAAGTTATTGTTATATCTACACCTATTAGATTTTACTATTGCAAAAAACTTAAATTTTTCTGTATTCAAAATTTCTGATTTCACACCCCCACTTAAACAGTTATGTTTTAAACATTTGAGAATTAAAAGATTTAAATTAATTAAATAAAGCCATCACTTAATGAGAAATTATCATTAAATGGCGCTGTGGCATACTGCCAGTGAAATAACTGTAAGTGTCGTGAAATCAATTATAAAAAGTAAAAGTAGAATAAAAATAATCTATTTAAATATGATTAGAATCAAAGTAAAACGATAAAATGCATGTTTCTGATTATATTATATGACATTGTATTGCATATTTCATAAAATGATGTAAATGGATTTATTAGAAAAACATTACATTCCTTAAAAAAAATCATAATTGCCCTTTTTTCCCTTTAAGCTAAACGTAATGTTTCCTCTTCAGCTCCCCCTCTCCTAATTTAGTCATTTTGATATATCTGTTAGATATTATTATTAAAAACCCTTTTAATTTTTCTATCTCCAATTTTCTATTTCTCTTTTCTATTCCTCCTCTATTCCCTCTATCTTTTTATCCCTCACTTAAAAGTCATGATTTTCCATATCAGAATTGTAAGCTTTAAATGATTTAAATAAAATCTTAAATTACCGAGAAATTATTAGTAATTGGCGTTATAGCACACTGCCAATGAAACAACTGCAGGCATCTCATAAACAATTATGAAATGTATAATTACAAATATATATATACATATATATACTATCAACATAAAACGCCCAATAATAAAGTAATAAAAATATGTAAAATGCGAGGATTGAACTTTGTGCCGTTATATTACACTATTGCCATTGATCGGGGTTTATGTAGTTGAAATCATCGATTCAATTCGTAATAAACTCATTAGACGTACCCATTCCAACGTTAACACTGGTTGCAATGAAAATTTAATTATACAAAGGGCGTTCCATAAAAACTGAGAGTAAAATCATAAAAATCAAGAAATATATTTACAACAAAAAATACAATATTATTTTTCAAAATACCTTCTCTCAGATTATATGCAACGGTCCCATCGTCCAACCCAGTTTTCAAAACAAGTAGAGAAGCCTTTTTCTGGAAGCTGCTTCAAAGAACCCTGCACTGCTGAAATTTCGGAATCTGTATTAAATTTTCTGTCACGGAGCTTCTTCTTCAACGTTGGAAACAGCCATAAGTCGCATGGTTCGAGAACTACACTGTAAGGGGGATTTGGCATGATTTTAGCATTGCATTTACTATGATATTGCTGAACAGAAGTAAAGTAGCGACATGATGCGGGCGAGCATTATTGTGATGCAATGTCCAATTCCCTACCAGTTCCTGACGCTTTCTCGATATGTGTTTGTCGCAAATTTTCAAAACTGAAACATAATATTCATCATTCCCAGTAGTTTTTGGAGGCACAGCATACTGATAGAATACAACTTTATGATCAAAGTAAATAACCATCATGACCTTTCCAGCAGATTTGGTTTGTCGGATTTTTTTCGGAGGCGGAGAATCAGTGTGTTTCCTTACGCTTGTTGCGGACTTGGTAAGGTATCAAAATGATGCACCCATGTTTTCATCACCTGTTATTAGAGTCTTTAGGAAATTCGGATCATTTTGAAGCATCTGTTTAAACTCACAACATTGGCGAATTCTTGTTTGCATTTGTTCTTTACTGAGGTGATGAGGGACCCATCTGGAACACTGTAAATTGTTGCGTAGAAAGCAAAATATCGACGTTTTCAAAATGTTAGTTGATGTCGCTATCTCTCACATGTCATTCGCCGATTTTCTTGCAAGATTGCCTACACAGTGTTAACATTTCGATCATTCACTACACTTTCTGGCCGGCCAGGCTTAGGAGCCAGTTCTGCAGACAAACGTCCTTATTTGAAATCCCCCATGCCATCTAAAAATCGTATATTAACCAAAACATTTGTCTTTGTAAGCTTCTTTCATTGCAGTGCCATCTGTTGACGAAAATTTGAGCTGTTTTTAAAATTACAGCATATAAAATTTAAGAGGTACCAGATAGAAATGCCACTTATTTCGTCTTCGTATTTATTATAGTTAATGAATTACTGAATTTCTAAATTGAGGCATTTTTTTTCTTGTCACCTTGTATGTATAGCTAGTAATACTATATTAGTGCTTAAATGTGTATGGCATATGATATAGTACTCTGTATTTCACAAAATGAAGGAAATAGACTTATAGTAAAACTCTAATTATGCGAAATATCCTTATTCAGGTAACCAAATATGAGGATGGATATCAGGCAATTAAAAAATCCATTTAAAACCTCTATTTAAATACAAAATGCATATATTCATTCATAAAAAAATAATTTCTTTGGAATTCCTGTTCAAACCCACATTAAAAATTTCGCTTAGTTAAAATTCTCAACGACTATATTTGTCTAATTCAATATTTACGGTCTACGGCAGTGTTGCCAGTAGGCTACTTTTTTAAAATTCAGATTGCTTGATTGGCACCACTTTTTTGAAAATGTATGAATTGCCTCATTTTTCCTTTATTTAATCTGTCATTAAATTAGACGAATTTTACTTTCTCAAAAACTGGTGGCAATCAAGAAAACTGAATTAAAAAAAAGTAGCCCACTGGCAACACTGGTCTACGGCAAAACAATTAACTTTGTTGCACGATTGTGTTCCACTATCACGTGTAAATATATGAAAGTACACTATTTTACTCTAATGTTTCTAGTAAAAGTAATCCTATTTAAAATGTGGCTTGCCTTTTTATTTAAAAAAAAGTGATATTATATATTTTTTTATTATCCAATGCATATGTAGGGGAAGGCGGTCAAAGTGGTCACCCAATATAATGACACCACCAGAGCGATGGCATTGCGTGGTTTGTGGTCAAACTATATCGTTTGGTGGCAGTGAGTAACCAGACAATCGTTGAACAAGGTGGTTCCATGTTTTATAATTTTAGAGCGGGTTTTCCAGTTTTTGAAGTTTCCGATCTAAGATAAGGGACTTATATCACATACAATTAACAATAGCCTTTTGTACTTGCATTCATTTATTGAAGGTGTAAGGAAAGAGCATGTTTTCAGCTTCACGTTGGTGGGTGAGTGGTCGCTGACTGTTCATTAGTTTCCACTGTAGAACGTATTTTCTGTCATGGCTCCCAAACGGGCAAAGTGGTCAGGCAGGGTTGCCAGGTTGATCTTTTTTTTTAATTCAAAAATTTCGAATTCTTACCGGAAATTCTGAAAGAAAAATTTTTACTTTAAATAATCAGGGAATGTCTGCCATTGAATAAAGAAAATAATATTGTAGAGAATTTCTGGTATGAATGCGAAATTTTGAAATTTAAAAAAGGCCAAACTGACAACCATGTGGTCAAGGTAATGTCCGTTTGACTGGATCAAGTGAGGAAGGTTGGATCAGGTGCAATGTTTGTCACCTCTGAGCTCATGAGACCTGTTCACTTTGCGAAGAAGATGACGTGGAGTTCATTTGCAAAAAATGCAGTGTTTGATTTTTATTTATAACTTTTTATTTGCGTTTGTCAAACTCTTATTGGATTCTCATACCATTTTCGATGTTTCATTATGTTTCATACGATTTGTTATGACAATAAAAATGTTCTAATCATTTAAATAGTGTTTTCAATCTTTTTACACTTTGCCCGACCTAGACGGGCAAAGTGGTCATTTTGACCTTTTTTGGGAAAAAACAAATTCTCACGTCTACTTTATTATTTCGTAAAAATTATAAATACCCCTACACTTCTAAGTAGTCACTCTAGTTCGATGTAACTTGTCAGTTATGTATATGTATTTTAAGGGGTAACAAAACATCACAAAACCTTAGGGTGACTACTTTGCCCGGTCTTCCCCTACAAAGGGTTACGGATTTTAAATAAGACTATTTAAAAAAAAATCGCTTTATATAATCACAGATTCTTCGCAGAAATCTACGAGTAAATAAGTGAAAAAAAATTAAGGGGCTAGATACCTTTTAAACGGGCAAATTACATGTAAAAGTGACCCTAATATGGATTACAATAACACCATATTTAATTAACGTTTGGATATAAAATTTTAAACACATTTTAAAAGATATCACTGCAAATCTTTATGCACTTTTCAGAACACTTATTTTGTCATCTTTTTTTAGTACACTTTGAAGCGCACTTTCTGGAACAGTTTTTAAAATACTTCTGAGAACACTTCTTTTGTTCAAGCCCACTTTCTCGTGCACTTTTTGAAAGCGATGATTTCACAAGTGTGCCCATATGTGCGCCCAATCTGTTCTCAAATGTGTTCCCAAATTTAGATTTAACAAATATCCTGATCAGAACACTTTCGGTACACTTTCGGTCCACTTTCGGTACACTTTCGAAACACTTTATTTATAGCGGAGCATATTCGGAACACATTTCAATACACATTAAGGTTGGAACACTTTTTTTTTAAATCAAAGTGTTCCATATGTGTTCCTACTTTGTGCTACACTGTAAAAAAAATTTTGTCAAATTAACGGGAAAAAACTGTCAATTTTGGAGCCAGTTTAAAACCGTTTAATTTACAGGAAATATCTGTAATTTTTTACGTGAAGTGACTGTTTTTTTTACAGTTTTATACTGTTATATTTACAGAGATAAACTGTTAATTTAACAGAAATATTTTGTGGTTTTTACAGAGAAAACCTGTAAATTTTACAAGATAAATCTGTACATTTTACGAAAAAAATCTGTACATTTTACGAAAAATTTTTGTAAATTTTACGAAAAAAATCTGTAAATTTTAACAAACTTCCTGTGTTTTTAACAGTTAAATGCTGTTATATTTATAGAGATAAACTGTTATTTTAACAGAAATATTCTGTGATTTTTACAGAAAAAACCTGTAAATTTTACGAGAAATATCTGTTTTTTTAACAGTTAAATGCCGTTGCATTTACAGAGATAAACTGTTATTTTAACAGAAATATTCTGTGATTTTTACAGAGAAAGCTTGTAAATTTTACGAGAAATATCTGTAATTTGTAACAAACTTTCTGTTTTTTTAACAGTTAAATGTCGTTGCATTTACAGAGATAAACTGTTATTTTAACAGAAATATTTTGCGATTTTTGCAGATAAAACATGTAAATCTTACGAGAAAAATCTGTACTCTTTGCAGAAATCTCCTGTTTTTTAAGACAAAAACAGGACGCTCTAAAATGATTGAAACATGCTTTAATATTTTATCTGTGGGAGATTCGTAGGCAATGTAAATTACAAAATTGTTCAAAATAAGTTAGAATACAAAATTATTTTGATGAAATGGTTTTGCCATTAATTTCAAAAAGTTACATTTGAAATTTTTATCTGATGCCTGGGTCTTACAAGTTATATTTAGGAAAGTATTATTCCTGTTCTGACAAGTACAACAGTCAAAATTGCATTATTCTATGACCAAAACACACAGAGTTACACTTTAGAGTTTATGAAATTTCAGAAGTTTCTGCCTCTAAACACAGACAAATGATTTTTAGTGCCAGAAAACTCTGAAATTTCATATAATTCCAACGTAGTGTACTTTGATTACAGAAGAATGGAATTATTACTGTTGTACACGTCAGAGCAAGGAGAAAATATTTCTAAATATAACTTACATGAACCAGGAGCCCTATAAAATTTTAAAGAGTCACTTTTCAGAACTAATTCACTAATATAATCACAATTCCTACTTTATTTTGAACACTTTTGCAATTTACTTTGCATACATATCTCCAACAGGTAAAAAATTAAAGCATGTTTCAATCATTTTGGAACATCCTGTATGCTTATTTATAAACAAATGTGCTAGCTTTTGCATAAAAAGGTGAACGTTTTGCTAAAAAAATAATTTGGTGAAAACTGCAATATATTTAAAAGCAACATTTGTGAATTTATCACTCAAGGTTGGTGAGGCATCCCCTTCTAATAAATAAAGTACAAAAATTTTTCAAAATATAGCAAGTATATCTTTTACATACTCACATTGACAATTTTTGATAAAATATTCAACACACTCACCAGTCTTTGAATTTGAGTAACTATTTCCAAATAGTAATTCTGCAACTTAATAAAGCAGAAATTACTACTTGAAATAGTGGTATAAAAATTCAAGGACATTGTGGAGCATACTCTTATTCCAAAACAAGAATTCTTGTTTCCTGACAAGAGAACATAATTTTAAAAAAGAGAATTCTCATTTCCTGATGTAAATGCAAATGTGTGAAAATCACTTTATAGATGATTTCTTGGAAATTAGATTAGCTATAGCCTGTAAATGAAAATAAGAATAGCTACAGGGTATATATATATATATATATATATATATATATATATATATATATATATATATATATATATATCAGAGGTGATTGTGGGTTCATGAAAAAATACCGGAAATTTTAGCGAGAAAACGTTTTTGTATGGAGAGAGGGAGGGGGGGATATAAAATTTATTACATGGAGGTCAAATTATAAATTTTAATTATGCTTAGAAATCATATGAAATTTATATTTTAGTCTTATTGTATGAATTTAACTATCAGAATAAAAACAGAACTACGGTACTGTAAATGAAAAAAAAAAAAAAAAAACGAATTCGGGTACATAACCCACAATCACTCCTGATATATATATGTAAAAAAATTAAAAAAAAAAAAAGATTAAACATTAAAAAATCTCTACCTATATTTGAGTTTTTAGCTGATGTTCCTACTATATACTATACTCGTACCTGCCAACTAAGGATTTTTTGGCACCAGTAATTTTGAAGAATCTTCACCTTATTTAATTGTAAAAATTTGTAATTAGATAAGATGAAGATTACTCTTCAAAATTACTGGTGCTAAAAACTAGTCAGTTATCACTACATTATGAAAAAACACTATGCATTAAAATTAAATTTTATTTATTTTTAAACTGAAGCTACATCTAATAATCATGTTTTATAATTTTAAAATACATAAGAACAAACAAATTAAACTAAGACATTTATTATCAAATAAATAAAATACATAAAAATCATCTATCATTTCACAATCTGTGTGAAACACAATCATTACACAAATTAAGATGTCTCAAGTTTATGCATTATTTTTCCTTCACATCTGGATTCATCTTCAAACATTGGTTGAGATTTATTCCATAAAAAGTATCTGTAAAATAAATATATTTCAGTGGATTAAAATAAAAAAGATTTTTGTCTTTTTTTTACACATGGATAAAGCAACACATTTTAGCAGAGAAATAGTCATAGTATAGATATCACAATTTACAAATTTCATTTCTGAATGCTTTAAAATCAAAATTCATAAATATACATGAAAATGCCAAAAATTTCCAATATTTTTAAAATAGCCAACTTGCTGCTGATTATAAATATTTTTTGACTGAATATAACCTAGAAACTGAAACATATTATGGTACTTTTCGGTTAGCCGGGCGCCAGTGATTATGTACATATATAAATATATATGTATATGTATATATATTCATACATATATGTGTATATAATATGTATGTACATATATGTGTATGTGTAGATATATGTGTATATATATATATTTGTGTAGATATATGTGTGTGTATATATATTTGTGTATATATACATGTATATATATCATTGGCGCCCGGCTAACCGAAAAGTACCCATATTATTAACATGAAAACTTATTCTATATGCTTTTCTGTTTTTATTATTATTAAAAAAAAAGTTACAGCAAAAATGAAAATCAACTAATTGAAAACAGAAACAATTTTTTAACAACTTGAATTTTTACACCCATCAAAACACAAAATATAGGATTCTGTCTAAAGTTAAAAAAAAGTTTCATTGTTCAAACAATAGAAATTTAATTAAGTTTGTGTGTTCTTTCATTCTCTAAATTACTGCACAGTTTAAACTGAACTAAACCAATTTTATAGGTAAACTAAATTTTATAGGTAAAAATTTTTGGTCTTTATCACATTCGTTACTGCCATGAAATGAAGGAATTCAATCGATTAATCTTTTTGACTGTTAATTTATTTTTGATTAGAAATAGCTGCAAGACTTTTTTTATTCTATTGGTAGAACTTTTTTCAAAAAAAAAAAAAAAAATTATGACACTTCCACGATAATTTCAAGAGAAATCTACCACAAAGAATTTTTTTGTAAATAGTACAGTAGAACTCCAATTATCCGAATCAATTGGGACCGTACCCCATTCGGATAATTGGATTTTTTCCAAAAAAAGGGTCTATTTTAATTAATTACTGTATGTATGTTGAAAATGGGAGAAAAAAACTATTTTAAAAGAAAAAGAGCTTTTAATTAATTAAATGAAAAGGCAACATTTTTACATGTTAAGCGTAGTTACAAGTGTTGTACATTATGTACGTACCGTACTGTAAATGATAGTCATTGCTTGCTAAATATCTCGATTAAAGTAAGCTGTTTGACAGTCTTCATCCGTTTTCGGACAGCCAAGTCGCGCATCCGCTTGACAGTGAGAAGTTGCATGTGATCACACTCGGGCTGACGCTCCATCCATTTCAACGCAATTTCAAGACCGGCAAATGCTTTACTAGCTGATGGTCCAAAATCTGCTTCAACTTCGACATTAAGGTCATCTTCTTCCTCGACACTTTCTTCTCTCACACTTTCAATAAGTTCATCATCATTTAGAATTTGAAACCCAGGATCTGGCGAATCACACACCATCCACTCTCTTATATCTTCAACACTAACTTCAGAACATCCAGGAATTCCAGGAACATTCCGGACATCCAGGTTTCTGAATTCCTCAAGTGGCACGTCATCCTCATCTTCTTCTGTCTCTTCCGCGGAGGGAAGGGCAATAGCGCGCGTAGACAGAATCATTATTTTGCGAATTGCAGTACGTTTTCGTCTTAATTTTTTTTCTGAAATTGTGTAAGCGATTCGGATAATCATCGATTCGGATAGTCGGAGTTCGGATAATTGGAGTTCTACTGTAGTACCAAAACAAATATAAATATAGTAGAAGATATTCGATAGCCCTGCTATCGGTCCACGGGACATAAACGTCCCGTCGTAGTCAAATACAAGAATACTTTACCCATTATAATCTGCTTCTGTTTAAATTATCTGATAGAAATTGACAATTTTCACCACCATTTTTTTTTAATTCCTTGATTTTTAATAACTTTCACCAACTCTCTGCTGATCATTGATCAGCAGCATTGCACACAAAGTCCATGTGAATGTACTAGAGGTTTGTATGAGCCGAAATTTTCAGACCCAGATCCAGCCCGGTCAAGAGAAAACTATTCTGAACCGATGTAAAAGCTAAAAGTTCAGTCCCATCCTGAGCAGATCAGACCCGAGCAGACTCGATGCCTACAAAAATTTCGAATATTTATTAGCTAGTTTTGTCCTACAATTAAAATTCTTTAACAGAATATTGCACACATATTTAAAGTACATTTCTTCCATGTACATTCTTAAAGGTACTTTCTTACGTACAACATTTTTCAGTGTATGTCCGCAAGCCATGCTATACGTGATTACAATATTAATGATCACATAAGACAATTCCATTCAAATGAAAACTTATTAAAATGAAATTGTTTAGAAGGAAAGAAAAGAATGATTAAAAAAAGCATAATTTTGAAGCTCAATGAAGGTAAAAAAGTAGATTAAAAAAAAAAATCGTTAATTTATTAAATCAAAATAAGTTTCTTAGTCAGTTTTATTTTAACAGCAGCATTAAAAGTTTAGTTAGCATTAGAAGTTTGGTTGGAAAAAATAGTTGGAATGAATCTCAACTATAATACTCCAACCATTGAATATGATTTACCTAGTTGAAAAATATATATATATACATATATATATAAGTTCCTCTGTTCATAACCTCTGTTCACCCCAACTTTCCTCTGTTCATAACCTCCTTAGATTCCGTTTCCAAATTCACCAAAAAAGAAAAAAAAACAGAGAAAGAGAAAACACCACATATTTTTAATAGCCACATTGCCGCGGAGAGATTGTCACAAGTAAATTTTGAAATAAAGGTCGTCTACATATTGAAAATTTGGCCAAAATTAAATTTGCAAATGGTAACGTCCCCTTCTAATATATTAGAATTTTTTTTAATCAAAGCAGCCCGGAAAAAAGTATGTTGTGCTCCTTTTTCTTAAATATCAATAGAGTTATAAAACAAAATGTGTTAGGAGTTTATCCATAAATTTAGAAAAACAAAACTATCTTACAAAGAGATGTATCGGGAAAATTCAATTAGTTACCAGAAAAAGTATACAGATTTTTTAGTATAAAACAAACTCACTTTATACATAAGAAAATACCATAATTGTTTTTCTGGTTAGTCTCTGACATTTTCTTTTCTGTGTATGCTTTGATAACAAGAGGCCATCGAAAAAGTTTAGGCCATCAGAAAGTAAAAATTATCTATATCCATAAAAGCAATGATTGGAATGATGAACACTGATACCACATGTTTTTACAATTATGGTTCGTTTCTTGTGAAAATTTATGGCTATCATAATGCATAATCTTTTGAATATGATTTTATTAACATGTTTCTTAATTTAAAAAAAAAGTTGAATTGAAAAAAAAAATGCTTGAAAAACTTTTGTGTCGCATTAAAAAATAAGCCTGGTGGTTTTTGAGAAGATAATAAATAAAAGTATGTCACGTGAATTAACATCCTCAAACTTTTAACTCATATAACTCCACGCAGATTTAAGAAAAAGTATAGAATCGGTTCCTTTTGACGGGCTACCTTGACTTAAGAACTAAAAAATGGTGTTAAGGCTGCTCGTCAGTAAACTTCCCGATTCCCCTAGCTAATGTTAATCCTATGGGCGTAGGATGCATTCGTATTTTTAAAATATCTCCTCAGGAAATTAATATTTTTAACTTCTGTTTTCTTTGTACTGTTCTTAAAGAATGTCTCTTTTTTTTTTTAGTTGTAAATTTTTTTCTAAAATATATAATGTGAAGTGTTAAAATTTTATTCAGTTTCACTAGGATTTTAACACATAAAATATAAATTAAGCACATATTTCAGAAAAAAATTGACAACTAAGAAAAAAAAGAGACATTCTTTAAGAACAGTACAAAGAAAACAGAAGTTTAAAATATTAATTTCCTGGGGAGATATTTTTAAAATATGAATGCACCCTACGCCCATAGGATTAAAATTAGCGAGGGGAATCGGGAAGTTTACTGATGAGCAGCCTTAAAAGTGGGTGTTACCATTTTGAAGTTCGAATCAATACAATTTTCAACATGTAGATGATCCCTACTTCAAAATTTGTATTCAAATTTGAAAAACAGACACATTTCCCAGTCGAACAGCACCTTTCGCATCTCTTTACAACAGTTTGGTGATTAAACAGTATGAGGATGTTCTCTCGCTTTTTTTTAAATGAATGTACAATATCACTAGATTACAAAGGAAAAAAAATGCAGTTCCGACTTCACACGGTAAAAATAAATTCCCGGCTCTGTCAAAATCTGCAAGAACAACCCGAGCAAAGTCCGAGTATTTTGAAAGGAAATTGGCCAGAGTCTGCATAAACCTCTACTAAAACACACAACCCCCCCCCCCCTCCCACACACAAAAGAAACAAACGAACAAACAAAAAAAACCTAATCCTTAGAGCGCACCACTGTGTGTGTCATGCGGAATTTTTAAAAAGCCTTTTGCATTGTAAGAAGTAATAATGTTCCCAATTTTGCAGATTTTTTTATTCAAAATATCTACTTGAGTTTTACTAGAAAATTCTACCAAAAATTACTATTTGAAATTTCAGGTCGACGAATAAAACAAAATGCGGTTAAATTGACAACATTGGAGGTAATAGGAGGTTGTTAACTAGATTGGAAGGAAAAGGCCTCGCAGAAGTTCTTGCACCCGGCCTCGCTTTCACTAAGAACGGCTCTGATCTGATGTAATTTTGCCAATGCTGTAGTTCTTCTGTCATATGCTATAGTTGTCAATTGTCATTCCTATATAATATTGCATTGTTCCATCTGCTCTGGTGAATGGGATTTCATAAACACCTGATAGTTGATATGACTATCAGGTCTATTTTCTTACAAACTATACTTTTTAATTTTATGGATGGTTTTGTGATAAGGCATATAATACTGAATTTGCAAAGTTTATATTTCAATCTTTCAAAGAGGCCAGGGAAATATTGTAAAGTGGATAACTTTGAATTTTGTTTATTGAAGTTTTTCTTCTCCATGCTTGTAATAATATAAACTTAGCAAATTCATATTTATTGATTTTATTATGATTTATTTAGTGATTTTATTACATGATTATGTACAGATAATTTTAATGATAAAATGTATTGATATATATCGCCAAAACCAGAAAAGATTATTTCTAGTGAAGTTGTTGAAGTAGAAACATTTAAAAATTCAGCTGCAAACATAAATCTAAGGTGTGTGTGTGTGTGGGGGGGGGGGGGGGGGGAGAGAATAAAAGGTCATTGTCAGAAGAAAAGGTTTTTTGTCTACAGATCGACAGTCTATTGCAGTTGAAAACTTCATTTACACTTATTTCACATGAAAAAAAAACAAAAAAAACATGCATAGTGATATTTTGAAAATAAATATCAGATATTTATTATGACAGAAATCTATTGACATACATCACAAACCCTCTTTAAAACGTTTTTTCAGACTCTGGTACACATATCCCTGAAGGTATATGAAAGACTTATAGGGAACACGCCATGTACAAAGAGTGGTTTTGGGTGTCTGCCCTCTATCTCCCTAATTCTTGTTTTCCCCTTCAGTAAAACTTCTAACATCTAGAATATTTTTGAATGGTAACAGCATAAAGTGCTGTACAGAACTGGCACATATCAGAACAATAAAGTAAAGCAGGTTGATACAATGTCACAGACTGGCACAGAATGTGTGGCATCTGCTGGCTAGGAGGTTGGTAGGTGAAAGATATGTAGTCAAGAACCCCAACTATTCTAATAGGAATCAAATCAATTGCAGAGAAACTTTGAAGTTAATTAAAAGAAGTCAGCCCTTGTAAGTCCTTGTGGTGCTTTGTCAGATGACAGCTGCCCCCTTCATCATGTGCCTTCAGGAGCTTGTGTCCTGTTTTGGTACACAAGAGGATACTTGCACCAAACTTTTTAATCTCAAATGAATTTTATTTAAGAGAATTGACATATTAAGTTGGACATGTTTTTCTCATTATATTTATACACTAACTAGTTTTCTTTTCATGCATAACTAGCAAGTCATAGATCAGGGTTGCAAAAAAGCCTGCTAAAAGTTTTTAAAAGCCACACCGGTGATTTAATTGGTCAAAATTAGCTTGTAATTTTATACTACAAATTTTTAACCTTCTCGCCATTGCAAACTGATATATCCATTCACTATGCTGTAGGTATCACAGCAATATTAGTGTTATTTAAAACCTAAATTAATGATTTATATGTGATGTAATCTTCCCAATTGGGCAAAAAAGTCCGGGCCAGGATTTGAACCTGGATCCCTTGACTGAAGTTGCCAATGCTCTACCAACTGAGTAATCCCGGACGAATATGGCTGAACTAATTCACCCAGTTAACCTTAATGGTCATAGCATCTGATCTGATATCTGAATTAGCATAACAGAATAAATCACAGGTAATGGAACCTCCAGTCCATTTAATCTAGTGTAATCACATTTCCAGCGTTTACTGGAGGTCCCATTACCTGTTATTTATTCTGTTGTACTGATTCAGATGTCAGACCAGATGCAATGGTCATCAAGGTTAACAGGCTGAAAAAGTTCATCCATGTTCATCCATATTCGTCCGGGATTTCTCAGTTGGTAGAGCATTGGCAGCTTCAGCCAAGAGATTTCAGGTTCGAATCCAGGCACGGACTTTTTCGCCCAGTTTGGAAGGTTACATCTCATGATTTTTTTACCAATTAAGAATAACTGTGTCAAAATTAATCTAATGATTTATAGTTTCAAGGATTATATTCATATACAAAAATTAAGTTTTTTATATAATGTTGGAAATATGTTTTTTTAGCATTTAAAAAAAAATTATATAGAAAACAGCATTACACTTTTGCCGTTTTGCTCGGTGGTCAAAGGGTTTTAAATGTGATTTAACTTGAAAGGTTTAAGTTGTTTATTAAGTTAGAATTTAATATTATTTCAAATAATGAAAACATTAAATTTTAATAACACATAACTGTGTCATTTATAGGCAGGGTTGCAAAAAGTCAGCTAAATTTAAAAAAAAGATTAAAAATTGCTTTGCACCGGACTTTTAAATTATTTTAGGGTTATTGATGCTATTAAGTATTTTATTTTAGTAACTATTATTAAGTATTTATTTAGTAACTATTTAACGATATGATTTATTACTTAATTTTAAGGATTTTATTGAAAAGTAATACACTTTTTCCCCCTCTCAGATATTCAAAATCCTACCTAAAATCATTTTGTAAAAAAAATTCAATTTCTCACTATTGAAAACAATATTAAGAAAAACATAGCATGAATAACTCTTTTCACTACACATAAAAAATTATACTTACATGTGTTTTTTTTTTTCCTTTAGTTGGACACAGCTTCTTGCCAAATCATCCATCTGTATATGAACTTGTTTTGTATATTTCAGGCCATGGCTATCCTGACAATTTCCAAGAATATTTGAAAAAAAAAATGTACAAATTAATCTGACAGTAAATATTAAATTAAAATATACAAATTTACACATTATATACATTATGTTTGTTACATTCCTACACTCTAGCATTTTTCTTCAAAATGCATTTAGATTTAGAAAAAAAAGAAAAGAAAATAGCCTTCTCAATAATATCAAAAAATAGCATCTGATATTCAGTTTTCACAAATATTTCTACTAGTTTAAGTATTGTTACCCCCTCCCCACTCTCAAATATCTCAGTTATTGTCTGCTTTCACAAACCCACCACCACCGTCTTTTACCAAGAATAAAAGCAACTGAGAAATGGTTATTTTAATTGCTGAATTAGAAGGAAAAAAGCCTTCCAAAAATCAATTAGAACCTGTATTTATAAATGATTGGCTTGTATTAATTTTCTTTTCATATTTTCTTAATTTAACTCAACCTTCCATGGCTTATTGGAAAAAATTTATTCGTGTTAATACAAAGTTTCCCCCAGACAGTTTCAGAAGGGTGCTGCACCCTGCCTGCCCTTTGGTTTTCAAAATAGCACACTTATTGCCCCCCAGTAAAATAATTAGCGCCCTTCTTGCCCCTCAGTAAAAAAAAATTTTCTTTCTTCTTTTTGCATTAAAAAAATTGCTTTCATAGTAAAAATTGACTCAATGTTGTCTTGAAAAGAGTGCTTTGACTTTTAAATATCAACAAAGGCTTTAAAAACCAAAATAATACCTTTAACAATTAAAAAAAGTGCCCTTAAGAATCCAAAAAGTGCCCTCAAGAATCAAAAAAGTGCCCTTTTCTCACCGGCAGCACCCTGCCCTTTTTCAAACCTGGGGGAAACTCTGGTTAATACCTTTGAGAATGTGCGACTAATGTCATCAATTATCTATACCTGAAATTTTAAATAGTTTTAAGAGAATGGAAAATAGATACAAAAGTAATACAGAAGGCTCCCTTGCATATTATCCATGCCTAGTAAGTACACTGCGCCAATAAAACTAACCTTTTCTTCTTCCTTTCCACATTGTAACTCTGCAGTTAACATTATTATCATGTAGTAACAATATTAAATGAAATTGCAGAAGCATTTATATATTATAACTATCTATAATATAGATTAGGGATACACCGAATGTTCGGTATATCCATTCGGTATTCGGCCATATTGCCGAATATAAAATTATTCGGTCAGCCAAATATCAAACTATTCAGCCTACCGACTATTCGGTAAGGCCGAATATTTCGATATTTGGCCAAACCGAATACTTCGAGAAACTTTTTTTTTAAATATTTTTAAAAATTAGTGGTGTACCAAGTAGTGCTTTGGCCGAGTAGTCAAGTACTCGGCCATTTACTACTCAGCCAAGTAAATACAGAGTAGGGGAGACCGGTACACAGTGGACCACTTTTTCAGTTAACATTTTTTTTCTCTTTAACAGACTGACCGATCTGTAAGAAAATATTTTTGAATATTCCTTATACCTTCTTACATCCATCATAATTTTCTCACAACATAGTTTTCAATACATTTTTCAAAAAAAAAAAATTATATACACATGTAAAGTGGACCAGTGTACCCCGGAAGCACTGGTCCACCCACCGGGGTACAGTAGACCACTATTAGGTATTATCTAAAATACAATATAAATCTATTTTTCATTAATCTAATTATTTTTTGTTGCCCCTTCACCCACAAAATAACATAGTAATATAAATTTTGAAACAAAAAATTAATTATACTTTGAAAGAGCCTGGAATTTTCAAGAAATAATTTTGGTCTGAGAGCCACATTATGAAATCATTGACATCAACAGCAGATTCATTTACAGTTTCGGGAGAAATAAACTGATTTCCATTCAATTTGCGTCTCATGAATCTTACTTGAATAGAATCATCAACAATTAGACTACAGGTTATATTTATCAAAGACAGCAAATACAAAACAAAATATTTCTTACTATGTTAAATAAATTATTTTTATTTGTTTACTTTATTTTACAGTTAAATCTACTTTAAAACTATCTTTCTTTATAGAAAATAAGCAATTATTAAATATTTTGAACATTCTGCATTACAGGAGCAGAGTGGATTGTGGACCACTGTACCCCATGTTGAAGTTCAATAAATAATCATATTAATATTGTTTATAGCTTTCTTTTAAACATATTAACTTTAAAGTAAAATAAAAATAAGTATCTTAGCTTTGCAAAAAAGCTGTTTTATTTTATTTATCTACAACCTTTAATTACTAAAAAAACAAAAATATGATGATGAAAAATTTTACTTTTAGAAGCTCAAAACAACCAAATCAGGATAAAATAGTTCAATCTGAGTTAAACATATTTTCTGAAGGCTATAAATAATCATTGCAGTGCCGTTGTCTATTAGGATAGAAGAGAAGCTTAAAAAAAATTTAAATAAATAAAATATTAGGGGGTGGTCCACTGTACCCATAGGTCCAGTGTGTACCGGTTTCCTCTATATTTCTAAACACTGTTTGATTATCTGAATTATATAAAACTAAATTATGTTAAAGTACATTATTATGTTTGTTTACATCTTGAATTTATTTATTAAAAAAAAACTGGTTTAAATCAATGATTTTATTTTAAAGAATCAATTGATTTAAATGAGCGAACCCTCTAACTAAGCCTTGAGAAGATTTAGAAATCTTGAATAGGTAGTTTAAATGTTTTTTTACCTTTCCTATTTTTAAATCTTAAAAAGAAAAGAAATGGAACAAAAATTAATTTTTTAACTAAATTTACAAGTTTGCACTTTCTACCAAGCATAAATAAAAGTGGTGAATTTTCCACAATCAGGGCACGTGCCAAACTCACATATTTTAACAGAAATGTTTTAGAATTACAAGAATTGCAGTCGTGAAATTAGGCAGGATTTCTAAACAGTTAATGTCTGTTCTGAATTTTTTTTTTTTTACTTTTATATTATTCATCATAATTATTTATTTATTAGTGAAGGTCTCCAATTGCAACCACCTATTTTTAAATTTCTAATTTGTATGTGTGCACAGTGTCGATACTCTAATAAAACATACATTTTTAAAAATTAGTTTGTTGAAAATAAGATTCATATTTTCTTGCTGATTCACTCGTAATTTTATCATTAGTGAAACGAATACCCTGCAATTTAAGGTGCAATTCTCAAATGACCTGCTCAATAAAACAAAACTTTCTGATACATTTTTCAATGCAATAGCATAAAGTTGGCAGGGCTAACTATTGAAGCAATTTGGAATCGAAATGAGTTTTCCACAATTTGATAAATAAATTACTTATCGAGTTATAAGCGATTCGTGTCGTATTTCACTTTTCTCGTGCAAACAGCATCAGGGATTCGATTCAAAATGCAGACTTTGACAGTATTTTCTGAAAGATCTTCTGCCTTTACCAAAAAATGGAAAACATCATTTGATTACATAGTTTCTGAATAAGAACACCTGCCAATTTTACATGTTTCCAAACAAAAATGAATTAAGAAATATGTTAAAAGTAGTTCTTTTGGCTCTGAGAACAACCTTAATATAACAATCAAGAAACATTAATAAGTCTATTTTAAGTGTAATTTTGCATTACAAAAATTTTTTATTATGTTGGTTATATTTATTTAAGATTTTCCATATTTTTTTTTTATTTACACAGTGTCTTATTTTTAACTTGGTGTAATATTGGACAGTCTTTTTTTTTTTTCCCCTAACAAACATTTTGAAAATAACACAAAATATAATTTTCATTTCTTAAAGGATTCATTTATCTTTTCAGACTAATTTGGCATCATTTGGATAGTAAAAAACCAAGAACCTTAACTTATACATTGCCAAAAATGGTTGTCAAATACCAATTTTGTTCAATGTGGCCAATCGTGTTCAAAACAGTAATTTAATATACATAAAATTATTTAAAATGATAAATAATATAAAAGCAAACTAAAGCAATACAAAACATTAATTTAGTACATAATATAAAATTGATGGCTTTCAGCCACATATGGCATTAAATATGGTAGTTCTATTTCCAGTGATTTGTTATGCCAATCAGAACAAATGTAACACATATACTATTATATTTATGTATTCTACTCTATTATATTATAGTTATAATGTGCGTATAAATATTTTTACCACTGCCTTTAATATGCCAACTATGAGATATTAACTAGGCACGTAACATAAAAAAAGCAAAAATAAATAAGCGTTACTGTAATTATTTCCGTCGCTCTTGTTGGTGCAGTGAATGTGACCTGGCCCAGATAATAAGTAACGATATTTTCTCTAGTTGATAATCAATTTCTCAAAGTATCATTTTTTTTTTCTGTGAAAACTTAAAACAAGTCAGGGGTCGATCCAGGCAAAATTTGGGGCCTAATTAGGGCCCCTTCACAAAAATCTATTTAGTAAAACAGGCCCCTTCACAAAAATCAATTTAATAAAATGGGCCCCTTCCAAAATTCCTTTTACAAATATAGGCCTTTTCACAAAATTCTATTCCATAAAATCTTAGTATTTATTATTTTGTGATGTTTTAAATTGTGTAATTTGTAAACAAACAAGTTCGCCAGAGAGGAAAACTTCAGCAAAAGGATTTTAAAAAGTTTTTGTTTATAAATGCTTAGTTCGAATTTGATTAACTGAATTTCAACATTCGTTACAAAATGTTATTTTTCACAAAAATATAATAAATTTCACAAACCTTTACTTTTCACAAAATGGGCCCCAAGAAAAAAAAACCTGCATCGACCCCTGCAAGTATAAATGTTTCAACTTTTATTGACTATATGACACTTTGTAGATACAGAACTTTTTCCCCTGTCAGTGACTTTTTTAGACATACCCCCTCCCCCGAATTTTTCTTTTTCCTCCTAAGCTTTATGTTTAAAGCTGAATTTTTAAATGTAGAACCAATAATTATGTGAGACAATATCAACTTAGTACAGCCATGAAAGAAAGATAAACTGTCTAATTTAATTAATCATTTATTTGCAGCTTTATTGAAAGAATCTTTTCTGGTTTTTGTTTAGCTCAGTTTAGACTGCACAATAGGTTAGAGAATTAAAAAAATGACACAAATTTACATTTACGTTCAAATTTGAATTTAAAAATATTATAATTTTGTTGTATAAATGATAAAATTTTCACAATACTTGATGCTGAAACCTTTATTTTGTTTTTCGATTAGTGCAAAAGGAAATTTTTTCTGCTTTCAATTAGTTGATCCTCACTTTTGTTGTAAGTAAGGGACAGGGGGTGGGGGAAGAAAATTTTGTTAAATTCTCATGTTAAGTGCAATATATTATAGTTGCTAATTTATATTGCCATAATTTCCGGCGTATAATCCGCGGAATAAACAATTCTGTTTCAACACAGAAATTTTATTCAACGATTTAAGTCAAATATTTACAGCGATCTAGTGACATTTTATAAAATAAAATTTCTGGGTTGAAACATGATAATTTGATCCGCGTATTATACGCCGGAAAATACGGTAAGTCTGAAAAAGTTTATAATCAGCAGTACTATTTTTAAAATATCGGACAGATATAAAAAAAATAACCGGATACCTATATATAAAAATATCGGATATTTTATATATTTTCGAACCCTGAGAGCTCTAATATTCTGCAATATATAACAACCGTACTTATAAAAGAACATTTAATTACATGCACATTTATAAGGAATATGATATTTGTCAGCTTATGTGCTTGCAAGCCAAGCAATATGGAAGCTTTCATGATTCACCACGAGGTACTAATAAACCTTTTAAATTGAAATATAATGAAAATTCTCTAGCAGATATGCTAAAGAGTTTTAATTTAGTTTGACAAGTATCATACCTTTCATTATTTTAAAAAACGATGAATTTAAACTTACCTTTTAAAATCCTCATATGTCGGCAACACGAACGGTCACGAAAATTCCGCGCTCTCAGGCTTCCTGTGTCGATGTAAACAAATCTAGCTGTTGCCAACTCGCATTTCTTCCCCATTCTAATATATGCTCGTGACGCCACTCCTATAAGGAAGTAGCTCTAGTCCACCGCCGATCGACGATTGGGATTTTTACGCTTTCTGATTATTTGTAAAATCAAATGCTTTTTAAGTCATTTCCAGTATTTTGGAGGATTATGAAGATATAAGAAGATATGATATAAAAAATTAATATATATTATTAGATTATATAGAAATATTAGATTATATAGAAATTAATTAGATTATATTACCATAATATTTATTAAATTACAGTTATAAATTAATTAGATTATATAGAAATTAATAGATATTATATAAGAAACCAAGTTCAACCAGAAATGACTTAAGAAGCGTTCGGTTTAACAACTAATCAGAAAGCATGATAATTGCAATCGTCTATCCGCGGTGGACAGGGAAATTATGCGTAGCCTCTAGAGCATATAACCCAAAGACATTTAAGATACATGTATCTTAAATGATATAGATGTATGGTATAGATGGTATAGATGTATCTTAAATGTCTTTGATATAACCATTTACTTGTAAGCATTATTTGCAAAATTTGAATAGAAATTTTCTGAAAATTAACATTTGAAATCGTGAAATAAAAACATATTTAAGTAATTTCGCTAATTTATATCGACATCAGATATAATCTAATTTATTTTAACGTTATATATATTTATAATAAAAAGATAATTAACACAAAATCATTCTGATATTCTAATGTAACGTATGTTCCTCAAAGACATTTAAGATATCTTAAATGTCTTTGATGTTCCTTATATTTTTCAGATCTATTGTACATATTTTAATAATTAGTACTGGTAGAATAAAAAAATCAGTGAATTCTTCAAAAGCTTAATGCTTTTGAAATCAATTGATGCGATTTTCAATATTTTCTCAATATGATACTTTTATAGGATCGAACACTGGGGTTCAACGTTCACCCTCCCCCCCCCCCCCCCCCCGCCCCCACGCACACACATATCCGAGATTTACTTTTATATTTATTTCTCGAAAGTTTTTTAATTATATTAAATTCATTGTATTAAAATTATTTTAGTATTGTGAATGGAATTAATAACACTATATTCGCATGATGAATATACTATATGAGCGCGTCCAGTACTGTCACCGGTACGTAACCGGTAAGGTTGGTAAGTTACCAAAGCGTTCAGTGCTGCTAATCGATACACAACCAACGTCGTTCAGAGGAAGTGACCGGTAACGGACCGAACTAACCGAAGAAAAATCTTGGTTAGTTGGGTCACGTGATCGGTTACTTGAAGAATCGGGTACGATGATGTGATACAGAAGTAATTACGATCATGTACAGATGGCGCTACAAGTAAATAATACCATTTTCGTTCAGTAGGTCTGTCGACCGGTTAGAAACCGGTCACTTACCGCCCTGGTAACACTAGATACCGGGCTTGCTCATTCATTATCAGGACGTCACAAAAGGTGGCTGGCCACGACGAAAGATATACAGCGATTGGCACAAAACGATGGGCGAGTCGCTTTGTACCAATCGCTGATCACGGTCAGCCACTATTTGTGACGTTATGAGAGTGAATGAGCAAGCCCGGTATCTAGTGTTGCCTTGCTTTTATCAATGTTATTTCTACTTCTGTGCCCTACAGCTTTTTCAACGTTTACTTTTATCAATGTTTTTTCTACTTCTGTGTCCTACAGCTTTTTCAACGTTTTACGGTAAAAGTCACGTGATGTGAACTGGTCTATTGGACACATATAATATAGAATTATCAAAATACAACTGAATTATTGATTTATAAAGAGCATAAATAATACAGCATATGCTATACAAAAAAATTTTAATGGTTAGGCACTTATTTTTATTATTTTTAATTATTGTGTAGGGTAATTTCAAATAACGTCACAAATCGACTATTAGAGGTCAAATAACCTTTAGAAGGTAGTTGTGATTGGTAGCTTAGAGGATTTTGGACGTGGCTGGAGGTCAACCGGGCAGTTTTGATCGATGGATGAAACGGTAATCAGCAGATTGCAACTTCCCTATACTTGACGAAAATGGACAAAAATTGCTTTTGGGTGCAATGGACCCATCTTGGTAGCCGGAAGGTTAAAATTGAAAATTGATCCCCTCCCCTCCGAAATATTTTAGAAATGGGCAGGAACCTACGATGATAGAATATTATGTCCTATTCTGTCCTCCTAGTAGTCAGGGCACGATTAACTTCTGAAACTGGGGGGAGCACAGTATCATTTTAGGGGTCCTCTTTCATTCGGTAAAAGTTTTCTAAAATTTTCATACATGGTAACTCAGCAATGATACAAGCAAGAGTATTATTCACGAGACTAGCTTAGCGAAATTCATATATTTCATTAAACAGCCTTTCTTATGTTCTTTGTATTAACTTTAAATAAAAGTATATTTAAAGTATATATAGTTTGTGGATGTTCAGTTACCAGGGTGGTTTCTAATCAACACATCAGGATAACATGATTGGTGTTAACAGCCTGTTTATTTATTTATTGAGAACATACATCTGACTTGTGTGCTTGACATCAAGTGCCCGCTTATAAGTCATCGTCAATATACAGGGACGAGATAGCCACAAAGAAATTTACACCATCAGAGAGTTATATGCGGGAGCTCCACAAAGTGTGTGCAATGGAGCTGGCGGGAGTCCAACCCGCCGACCTAACTCCTACGCTCTCAAGCGATTAGCGGAATGGTGTCTTAACCACTCGGCCACGGAGGCCCCAACAACCTGTTAAAGTCACATAAAGATTTTTCTGTTAGATAAATTTTCTGAAGTTTATGACTAGCTTTATTGCATTAGGCAAACTTGTCTTTCCACAAAAATTAAAAATCCAACGCAAAAAACTGAAAACGGAAATTAGAGGCTCTATTTTACAATCATTTTGGGGCCCTTCTTAAATTTTAGAGGGGAAGCACTTGCTTCATGTGCCTTTTGGGTAATCAGGCCCTGCTAGCAGTGCTAGATACCGGCTTGCTCATTAATTATCATGACGTCACAAATGGTGGCTGGCCGCGACCTACGTTATAGACGGCCGGTGCATGACGTTTAAAACGTCACATGGAGTGGATCATTTTTACACAGTGATTGGTGCAAAACGGTGGGAGCGCCGCTTTGCACCAATCACTGTGTAAAAATGATCCACTCCATGTGACGTTTTAAACGTCATGCACCGGCCGTGTATAACGTAGGTCGCTGGCTGGCCGTAGAGTTGCAAAGAACTGGTTTATTCCCGGGTTTATTTCCAATAGACCCGGTTTATTCCCAGGTTTATTCCCAAAAGACCTGGTTTATTCCCACAAAACCCGGTTTATTCCCGGGTTTAAACCGGGTTTTTTCTAGCCTTTGCAACTCTAGCTGGCCGTGACCAAAGACGTACAGCGATGTGCACAAAACGATGGGAGCGCCGCTTTGTACCAATCGCTGGTCGCAGGTCGCGGCCAGCTACGAGGCTAACGAAAAAGAGAGGCTACAGCGGTACTTTACGCGTATCTTTTTTTAAAGACCGCGGGAATCACGTGATACCAGAATCCACCAATGTAGGTGTACGAGAAGAGCATCATGTCACTCTAGCGGTCTGTAAAAAGATAAGTGGAATGCACCGCGGTAGCCTGTCTTTTTCGTTAGCCTCGGGGCCACTATTTGTGACGTCATGAGAATGAATGAGCAAGCCCGGTATCTAATCTTGCCCTGCTCCTAGAGCGACCTGCATTATACATGGCCGGTGCATGACGTTTAAAACGTCACATGAAGTGGATCATTTTTTACATGGTGATTGGTGCAAAACGGGGGGCGCGTCGCTTTGCACCAATCACCGTGTAAAAATGATCCACTCCATGTGACGTTTTAAACGTCATGCACCGGCCGTGTATAACGTAGGTTGCGCTCCTAGGCCGCCAAGCAGGTCTTGCAGAGGCTAAAGCCATATGTTAGGCCTCCCTGCTTGGTTGAATCTGAATCTGCTCCTAGGCAGGAACTAACTGACCATATGTTGACCGAATTTTTAGATGCAAAAATGGGGCAAATTGCTTAATGTCTTCAGTTTCTTCTTTAAAACTAAAACTGGGAATGAATCGTGATTAACATATAAATTTTGGAAAGCCATAAACAAGGTTGTAGTGGGTAGCTGCCCTGGCTGGGTTTAAAAAACAGGGTATTCACAATCAAAAGGATTGTAGTGAGTAGTTGCCCGGGTACCCGCCCAGATACACGACCGGGCTGGGTTTAAAAAAACGGGTTTTTTTACAACCATAAGGGTTGTAGTGGGTAGCTGCCCGGGTATCCACCCGGGCACCCGTCCAGCTACCCGCCCGGGCTGGGTTTTTAAAACAAAACTCGGATTTTTTACAACCCTGGCCATAAATCTCATAGGTAATTACATATTTCTGTACTACTAATAGGTTGTACTACATTATGAAAAAATATCTTTAAAATGCATAACAAAAGTACTATCTCCATAATAGTTTTATATTGGCTGATTTATCTTTTCCAAATGTCATTGTCGTAGCGCTTCGCTGCGCATTGAATCATCTGAAGTTGAATAGCAAAATACCCGATAATTTTGGAACAATAAAAAACAACGGAAAATTTATTAAAAAAAACTGGGAAAATTGGGAACTTTTCGAGGAATAAACAAATTTAAGAAATTATCAAGAAGAAAGAGCTGTTTACATAATATAAAAAAGTTTTCAGGTTTTATATATGATTTATACAATTGAATTGTTGTATTATTTATATTCTACGTTTGAGAACTAGTATCGAAATATTAACTTTTTATACAGAATGTAAGCTGAAAAAAGTAATTGTAAAGTCATTTTTGTAATATCTGTTTTCCTGCTGTCAAATAATTTATTTTTTACTATAATATCTTTCATAACATTATTTCATGTTATTATATGAAGATTACTAAACCACTAAGTATCTATGTTCTGTACGTTATGTGTTTGTAATTTACATACAGAAAATGATGACTAGTATAGCTTATTTAATTCAATTTCAATGTTTTACGTGGAAATATTTAAAGTTTGTAAATTTTTGTGAATTTTGTATGTTTATTGATATTAAGCAACTTATCGATTGATAATTTGTACGATAACAGTATAAACGTATTTTAATCAAAATGCTTTAAAATATTGATGTTAGAATATTCCTAGTTTTCGGGAATATTTAAAATTCTCGATTTTACTTTAGATTCCCTGGGGAAATAAATAGTTTTTATGCCGGAATACACTTTTCAAAAGGCTAACAGCGCTAATCTCAAATCATAGTTCTCAAACAGTAGGATTTGTCCTATATGGTGTTAATTCATTAAGATTATTCTCCAGGAAAGATTTTGGAAATCCAGGAAGGGATATTATAAGGTTCCTGGGGAAGTCGGATTTGTGTACTTATAGAATTCAACATAAAAATTATACATAAAAATATTAATAGTCCATAGCATATTATTAGCATACAAACCAATCGATGCTCCGTATCAAATGTCCTACCTGAATTCATCCCTAATTCCATTGGTCAGTAACATTAACTTACATGTTTTTATATCAGAATGGTGACATACAGATTATAAAATGTGATTGGTTGAGACGATTTTGGACAAAAATGAATCGCGTGAAATGGCGAGACTGCCATTATTGCCAAATTAATGTTTTTAAACTTAATTCACATCTAATCGAACACGTCCAGGCGATTATCGCCATGTTTTGGAATCTAGGTTTGCTATAGTTTGGACAAAACCGTCTGTTGAGCATGTGCTTTGTGAGTATGTCGGGACTCTCAAACAGAGGCACGGCACACTTCCTCTGCATGACAGTGGCGACACATGAAAAACATAATTTGATTGGTCAAGAGCAATAAGGTAACAGATAAACAATTGACGTAGTTTGAAAAAGTGTTCGCTAAATAAATAAGTTTGGTATTCGAGAATGTGCGTTATGAATGTTTTATGGACGATTTTAAGGAAAAATGCACCTCAAAACATCTTGGTGAGTCTAACATTGTTGCCAAGTAATTTTTGTTTACTTGTTTCACGTAGGGCTCGGTGCCTCTATATGAGAGTGGCGACATACGCTCAGATAGAAGTTTTTAGTTCAAAATATGGCAAATCAGAACTTGCCGATACTCGCCTAGACGAGTGAAACAAGTTAATAAACATTAGCTTAGCGATACTGACAATTTCACCCAGTTGCTTGGCGATTCGTTTTTGTTCAAAATAGTCTTAAACACGTTTGTCGGCACTTTCATAAACAGGTCCCCTAGTCTCACTCGTCTAGGCGCAGTCTCCAAATTCTGGAATATGGTTTGTCATAGTTTGGACAAAACGTATATCGCCATTCTTTCATAGAGTCACACTACTACAGTGACCTACGTTATACATGGCTGGTGCATGACGTTTAAAACGTCACATGGAGTGGATCATTTTTACACAGCGATTGGTGCAAAACGGGGGCGCGTCGCTTTGCACCAATCGCCGTGTAAAAATGATCCTCTCCATGTGAGGAGCGACTAGGTATAGCGATTCCTCCTTTAAACAGCGCATGCGTCAACTGATTCTTGGGTTGCTTTCTGCCGTCGTCTTGGCGATGAAATGCCAAGCATTTTGGGGAAGTGTGTATAGCAGGCACGAGCTTTGTTGCTAGAATCGGTTTGTGGTTAATCTGGCTCAGTGGTTAAAGCAAGGGATGTTTAAGGCTGTATTAGAGTTGTAATCGTAAGGTTGCGTATTCTGTACTCGCTGAAGCTTTTAGTGTTTTGTTTTAATTTTTACCAAATCAGTTAATAAATTCAGCCGATCTTTATTACTTTTATTGTCAATTAGATAATTACATTAAATTTGAATTATAATTACGTTTAATTTTTTTATTTATTATTTATTAAATTTAAATTGTATTACATTAAATAGAATTTAATTTTAAATAAATTTCAGTAATTAAATTTTAAAATTAATTTAAACTATTTTTTGATAATTAAAATGAACATTTATTAAAATGCAATAATAAATCTCCTAAGCTTACGTTAAAAATATTTTTTAGTAACAGAAAAATATAAAATTTGCAGAATTAATGTATTAAAGTTTTCATCTTTTAAAATTATCCTTGATTATTATCACAATTATTATCATTATGAAGATTTTTGATTTTTTCTATCTTTACTTATAAATTTGTTATCAGTTTTCTTGTAATTTGTATTTAAAATCAACTATTTTAAATGAAATTTTAATATTTAGTACTATTTATGAGATATTGTTAAATAATTAAAATAAAATATCCATTTAAATGCTATAATAGTATCTCTTAAAATGATATAGAAAACTGTTTTCATATAAAAGCCTCAAAAACTTATTTTTAGTTATACTGCTAGAAACTTAGCATTTATTATATACATCTGTGAAAACATTTAAAAAACTTTATACATCTTCTGATAGCAATCTCATTATTTTCTCATAACTTAACTAATTATGTCATATCAAATATTATATTCTTTTGGAATTTTTGATCATTTTTTGACTAAAAGCAAAAGTCTATTCACCAAAACAAGCGATAAATTACCAAACTAGTCGACTTCACAGAGATAAGATTATCGCCAAGCTGTGATGCATGCGCTGTTTAACTGAGGCATAGCTATACCTAGTCGCTCGTCTCCATGTGACTTTTAAAACGTCATGCACCAGCCTTGTATAACGTAGGTTGCGCTACTACAGAATACTTAAGTGATGACATTTTGGCAAAAAAAAATTATTGGTCGAGAGGATTTTAGACAAAAATGAATTTCAAGCATCATAGCGAGACTTCCATTATCGTCAAGCTAATGCTTTTAGACTTCTGTCTATTTTCTAACCAAATCCATACTCATCTAAGCAGCTATTGCCAAGTTCTGGGATCTTGATTCTCCTAGATTGGACAAAAACTTCAATTAGAGCTTCCATTCTGTCAGGGCTACACTAGATACCGGGCTGGCTCATTTATTATCATGACGTCACAAATCGTGGCTGGCCGCGACCAGCGATTGGTACAAAGCGAAACGACAAAACGAAAGGCATACAGCGATTGGCACAAAATGATGGGCGCGTCGCTTTGTACCAATCGCTGGTCGCGGCCAGCCACCATTTGTGACGTCATGATAATGTATGAGCCAGCCCGGTATCTAGTGTAGTCATGCATTTACTGTACACATGAGATGTGGTGATTTGATTGGTCTACGTTAAATGGTCTACGATATGATTGGCTTGCGTCGCCTGCGATGGTCGCTACGACAAAAATGTACTGATAGATTTGTTGATGGAAGTGTTTGTTTGTAAATATGTCCTTTCCTTATTGAAGACTTAAGCAGGTATACAGATAGAATATTTTACTATTTTTGAAACAAGATTAACCACCAGGAATCTGTATTCTGCAAAATTTTCTCAAAATGCGAAAATTTTGCATAAATACAAGCTTTTGATTGGCTAATCTCGCTTCTGAAATAGAGCAAAATCTTTCAGGATCCATGAATTCCGAAAATGCGCAAAATTTCCGTCCAGGCCGTATTTAAGATAATAAACTATAAGCTGAAGGAGCGTAGTATGAACGTTTTGACTCAGAATTCTCTACTTAAGAAGTTCTCATAATTTTAGTAAATGTATAGTGAAGTCCTGGTCGACCCCTTGAATGATTTTAGCTAAGATTATTAACTCTTTTAGTATGAATATGGGCAACGCCCCTTAGATAAGAAAGCCGTGAAACGTCTCACAAAAACGTCATACCAAGCAGGCACGAGGCTAACGAAAAAGACAGGCGACCGCGGTGCATTCCACTTATCTTTTTTTACAGACCGCTAGAGTTACGTGATGCTCTTTTCGTACACCTGCATAGGTGGATTCGAGCATCACGTGATTCCCGCGGTCTGTAAAAAAAGATACGCGTAAAGTACCGCGGTAGCCTTTCTTTTTCGTTAGTCTCGAAGCAGGCAAAATAAAAAGAAAATTCGAACAACTTCAGGGCTACACTAGATACCGGGCCGGCTCATTCATTATCATGACGTCACAAATGGTGGCTGGCCGCGACCAGCGAATGGTACAAAGTGAAACGACAAAACGAAAGACATACAGCGATTGGCACAGAAAGATGGGCGCGTCGCTCTGTACCAATCGCTGGTCGCGGCCAGCCACCACGAGGCTAACGAAAAAGAAAGGCTACCGCGGTGCTTTCCGCATATCTTTTTCTTACAGACCGGAGGAGTCACGTGATGTTCGAATCCACCAATGCAAGTGTACGAAAAGAGCACACGTCACTCTAGCCGTCTGTAAAAAATATAAGTGGAATGCACCGCGGTAGCCTGTCTTTTTCGTTAGCCTCGAGCCACCATTTGTGACGTCATGATAATGAATGAGCCAGTCCGATATGTACACCGTTAAAAATATCGTGAAAAATTACCTCTGTTTTTAAAGTCTCTCAAATTTCTGACCAATGAGAACACTCCAAGGGCGTTTATGTAGCATTCTCATTGGTCAGAAAATAGAGAGCCTTTAAAAACAGAGGTAATTTTTCACGATATTTTTAACAGTGTAGTGTAGCCCTGACAACTTGCAAGTTTCGATTTCGATGGCTCGTGGAATTATTAACTATTAGTCGTAAAAAATAATTATTAATTCTATGAGCCAATGAAATCGCAACATGCAAGTTCGATTTTTTAAACTTTGTTTTGCCTGCTTCGAGGCTAACGAAAAAGAAAGGCTACCACGGTGCATTCCACTTATCTTTTTTTACAGACCGCTAGAGTGACGTGATGCTATTTTCGTACACCTGCATTGGTGCATTCGAGCATCACGTGACTCCCGCGGTCTGTAAAAAAAGATATGCGTAAAGCACCGCGGTAGCCTTTCTTTTTCTTTAGCCTCGTGCCTGCTTGGTATGACGTTTTCGTGACGCGTGTCACGGCTTTCTTATCTAGGTAGCTGAGAGAACTGTGGGCTGCTTATAGATCAGTTTCAACCACGTGATCACCAGCCCACCAAAAGTTATCATCCAATCATAATCGTGGATTTGTAGCCTGAATTACGAGTCAACCAATCACAATCCACCATTTTTGATGGGCAAACAAAAAACAAAGCTAGTTGCTTAGGTGGTTGCTAGGGTGTGACGTCAGTTGAAACTGATCTATATATATATATATATTTTTTGAAACTTTCACCAAGATTTGTGAGGGAGGCAATAAATAAAAAAATACATATAAAGACTTGAATGGGGGTGAAATAAGACTATTTAGTACTGTACTCATCCAATATTGGACATGACAGGGCTTTTAACCGATTCCAGACGCTGCTATTGAACCCCACTCAACAGATCGAGAGGGGCCGGAGCAAGTCCGGACCCCAAGCTAGGCCCGTCGCTTCGTAGGCGAACAAATTGGAAACTTATAAAAGGTAACTTATAAAAATTCATTATACGGCTTTTGCAGAGTAAGGCAGGGTCAGTGTTAAGAGGGGTAATAGAAAAATATGAGATTGAGATTTGGCCCCAAAAATACAATTTTTGCATTTGGCTAAGGAAAGTTTTAAATGCTTTATTTCTTCCAAATAGGAAAGCTTTTTGAGGGCGAGGTAGGGCGGACGCGTGCAGTTGAAAAAAAAATTAATCTATAGATTGTTTTCAACTCTCTAGATGGATAGTTCATATATACATTTGTGTGTGTATGTGTGTACTCGTCATGATAGTACTCGTGAAGGTTTGATAATAAACAGCTATTTAGTTCCATTTGAAATATATTTGAATTTTTAATTAGTTGCTTTTTAATTAATTAAGCATTGAAAACGTTATGAATTGCTATAGTGTCTAAGCAATTCCTAAAAATATAAGGCGATAGATGGCACTGTGAGTCGAACCTACTCAATAAATGAAGTGAAAGAATTTTAAGATCAGTAGTTTAACTAATAATATTAATTGAATAGACAGGGCATTTGTTTGTACATACTACAAACCTCATTTTTTTTGAAAAATATCAATCTTTAGTATTTTTTAATTTTTTTAATTACGCGGCCTTTAAAATTTACCACTAATTTTATTTTTATCAGACTCGCTCTAAAACACCGAACTTAAAATTTGCTGCATCCAGCTATACATATTTTTAATTGCTTGAATTTAATTTTATATTTTCATACATTATTAAGATAGTTTCTTTTATAATTCTTAGATGAATATTTTCCTTCTTTCTATTTTCTTTTCTCTTCTTTTTCCTTTTTTATGGGGAAAAAAATCCACATATTTTTCTTTACATTCTTGATAACGGTCATACAAAATATAACAAAAATTGTAGACCATTTCAATTTATTTAATCGATAATCACATGCAAAATTTTAAAATTTAAACATTTTAATACAAAATTAGATATTTGTAAAAATATTCTTTTATGTTATATTTTACTAATTATTAAGCATTCGAATAATAATAAAAAAAGTACTTCTCCCCCTGAAATAAAATATGACTAATTATAACAAAATATACTCCAGAAATCATTCTAGCAGCAGCAGGAATAGAACCCATTTTCTATGGAGATAACCAGTTCGTAAACCGACGCTTTAAACGACTGGGCTATCGTGACCTCGGTCTGTTAATCTCGAAAATTGAATAGGTTCTATATTTGATTTTACTTATATGCAGTTTTGTTCATGTTTGCGCTGAATAATTCGTACTTAAATTTTTAAGCTTGTACTTTAATATATACTAGATAGTACCCGTCAAGATTTGACGGTAAAGAACTTAAAAATTGCATCAGTAATATGTTTTAATTTTTAATTACAGTAAAATCTCGTTACAATGAATCTCTGGAGACCACTGATTAAATTCGCTATAATGAAATATTCGTTAAAGTGAAAATATTTTTATACTGAAATAGCATAATATGACTATTTTTTACAATCCAAATTACATTCGTTAAATTGAAAAATTCGTTAAATCGAGGTTCGTTGTAACGAGATTCTACTGTAGTTGATTTAACTTAATTAAGTATTGAAAACTTGATGAATTGTTATACTGTGTAAGCGATTCCTATAATTATAAAGCGATAGATGGTGCTGTCAGTTCAAACTACTCAACTAATGAAGTGAAAAAATTTTAAGCTTGTAATTTATAACCTATTATGCTTGCTTTTTAGCAGGAATTTAACTAAAAATATTAATGGAAATTTTCTATTGTCTAAACTTTTTTTTAACCTATCAATATTTACTATTTTCTAATCTTTTTTAATTATGCGACTTTTAAATTTTTTCATTACTTTTATTTTTACCAACCTGTCTTTAAACGGTGATTTCTTTTATAGTTTTTATATGAATATTTCCCTTCTTTCTTTTTTCTCTTCTTTTCTTTTATTACGGAGAATAATCACATACTTTTCTTAGTATATAAACATATCTTCTTGGTAATGGTCAGACAAAAAAAAAAAAAAAAAAAAAAAAGATAAAAGTTTAGGTCAATTTATTTTATCGATAACACATGCAAAATCTTTTAATTTTAATATTTTTAATATCAAATTAGTAATTATTGTAAAGTATTGTCTTAATTGTAAATTAGTAAAGTATTGTCAGGTGTTAAATTTTACTTACCACAGTCGCAATAAAAAAAAATAATAACAATACTGAGTATTTTCTGAATATTTTTAAATCACGCAACCTTTATTTATTTTTGACTATTATTATTTATTTATTCTTTTTTATGAGTCTTACTCTAAAACCACGAACTTAAAATTTGTTGTTTGCAGCTAACGATTTATAATACATATTATTTAATTATTTGAATTTTATTTTACATTTTTATACATTATTTAATTTTATTCAATTTAATCATGGATATCAACGTCATTTTTCTTTCAGAATTCCTGTTTGAATATATTTCTCTCCTTTTATTTCCTCACCCTTTTTTTTATATAAAAAATAATAAAATACTTTTCTTTGTATATATCTTAGTATATATATGGAATCTTGTTAATGGTCATACCAAATATAACAAAAATTGTAGATCAGTTCAATTTATTTAATCGATAATTACATGCACAATCTTTTAATTTAAACATAAAATTGGTAATTAAAAAAAAATATTGTTGGATGTTAAAATTTACTTAATTATAAAGCATTCGAATAAAAAAAAAAATTACAAATTATATAACATCTCTTGAAGTAAAATAATAAATTATTGAAATTAATTATCTTATCGCCATTAAAGTAACAAAAAAAGTCTGCCCCGAGCTAGCATCGAACCCGCGATGTCAACAGGTTAGAACCACAGATTAAAACAGGTGCCTTAGACCGCTCAGCCATCCCGACCTCACGCTGCTCTGCTCTAAAGCTGGATATGTTCTATATTTAATATTATGCATGCGCATTTGTGTCTTTTTTTGCACTGAAAAACATTGATCTTAGCTTTTCGTTTTAATATAGAGGATGATACGATGATTGATATATTATTTTATTATTATTTTATCAAGAATGGCTTTTGTGGAGGGAGGGGGGAAGGGCTCAAGGGGAAAAAATACGTATTCCCACAACAATTACATACAGATATTTTAAAGGGTATAAAATAAAGACGAACAGATTAGAAATTAAAAAAAAAATTAAGCTCTTTCATTATCTGTTCTTTATAGAGTAAGGGGGGCAGCTTTTCTTATATGCAAGTTATTTATGTACCGCTTTGAGATAATCTATAGATTGTATTTTCTTTTTAGCCAGTTCTCCCTGCTGGCTCATCATCCTTTGAAGAAATAAAGCATTTTTTTTAAAATTCTGCCAGTAAAGTATCATAATTGGGTGTTCGTTGATCAAACCTGAATATTTTATAGATTATTTTTCTTTTCTGTTGGAGCCGTCCCCCCCAGACACACACACACACACTCTAAAAAGGTTAGACAGTGAAAAATATTATCTTTTTAAAAGTTTCTGCTTTGGTCGTCTTTATTTCATCCCTATTTAAAATCTCTGTATGTTACTTTGCATTTTTTAAATTTCTTGACCCCCCCCCCCACCCTTTTCCTAAAGGCCATTGGTGGCATATATACTTTCTATGAATACTCTTATAAATCCCTTCTGAAGATTCTATAAGGTATTCATAGTTTTCCATTTTTTTGCTTTTTCATCCTATCAAGTATAATTCCAGCAGTGTCCATTCCATTGGATTTTATATTGTCTTATCCTTTGTTTTTCACATGTGTTTTAATTTTTAAATATATATCCAATCCATGTAGCGAGTTGAAAAAATATCCATTGTATTACCATTTTAATCCCCCCCCCCCCCCCGCCAGAAGCTCCTTTTCTTCAAGAAATTAAAATTTCTTCTGCCAAATATCAAAATTGTGCGTTCTTGTGCTAAATTTCAGAGTTTTATCTTATATATTTCAATTATCCCAATCTCAACTCTGCCTCCCCCCTTATCCTAAAAAAGCCACAAAAAAAAAAAAAAAAAAAAAAAAAAAAATAATAATAATGGAGAAAGCTTTCCACTTTGTTCTTTATTTCAATCTTTTAAAAATCTCTCTATGTATAATTGTTTAATTTTCTTGCCCCACTTACGCCCCCCCCCTCCAAAGGTCACTCTTGGTGAAAATTAACTATTGAAAACAACAATAACATACTTTGTAATATATATAAATATATATATATATATATATATATATCGCTGTGAATTTAGCGAATTGAAATAATGTATATATAGTATTATCTTTTTCACCAGCCTTCGCCTACCCCCCCCCCCCTCCTTGAAGAAAAAAAAGCAACTAAAATTTCCCCTAGTAAAATGTCAAAACTGTGCCCCCCCCCCCCCCCCCACCAAATTTCAGCATTTTATTTCACATTTTCTGCTAGTCTATAAATGAACCCCCTTATCCTAATCCCCATTTACCCTGTAAATAATGAAAATTCTCAACTTTATAAAAATTTCCCCTTTTTTGGCGGGTGTTTAAATGACATTGACAGGCAAACAGTGAAAATCAAAATGCGGTTACAGTTCAGTATTCTTTGCATCGGTTAGAAATAATAATAATAATAAAAACAGAAAAAAACTGTTTTTTCTTTTAAACAGCTTTCTTCCCTCTAAAAAATAATGGATTTTTTCTGTAAAAATTACAAAATCCGTATTTTTTACAGAAAAAAACTGTTTAAAAGAAAAAAACAGTTTTTTCCTGTAAAAAATATGGAATATAAAAATATTTGTAATTTTTACAGAGAAAAACCATTTTTTTTACAGAAAAAAACTGTTTTTTTAAAAAACTGTTTTTTTCTGTAAAAAAAATTGTTTTTTTCTGTAAAATTTACAGATTTTTTTTACAGTGTAGGAATTTGCAGTGATGTAGTCTAACAGTTAATGTTCTGAAAAGTCTAAATGCATATAAAGTTTTTTAATTTAATTTGAAATTTAATGTTTTTTTAACACTTTGCCATCCGCATGTCTCGTAAAAATACTTCTATTAGTAAAATGTTAAAATTATTGCTTAACACCAGAATTTAGAAACAAATTTATTCGAAAATAAGTAAAATATTTTCTTTATGTACTTGATAAAAGAGAATTTTTCATTCCAAAATTCTGTTGCCAATGTAGCATTTAACCCCTTGAAGGGCACCGGTATATTATATATACCAATTAATTTTAATCTCAAAATGCCACAATGACACCAGAATTTTATAATCAAATTTTGAATTTATAAGGTAAATGAGAAAAAGCTTTTACTTATTTTAAAATAAATTCGTTCGTGAATCCTGGTGTCAATCAATCATTTCACTGTTTTAGCTACAAGAGTACTTTGCCCCTGAAAGGGTTAAGGATTAAAATTAAGTTACTTTACGTACGACACCACTGTGGTGTCGCCGGACGGCAAAGTGTTAATAAATGAATCTACCATGCTTTGCGCGCAGGATTTTCATAATTGAGTTTGTCACAGCGAGCCAAACATTTTTTATTGAGTAGAGATATAATGCATGTTTAAAATTACCTTAACTGGAAAAATATATAACGATTAGTTATTCAGAAAAAAATAAATAAATAATCTCAAATTTTTGATTTTCTTTTTTATAAATATAGTCATAATTTCTAAATTACTTATTTGATGAACAAACTTGTAGGTCATTTTGTGCATCTATAGGGTTTATACCTTCAGCCAAAATTTCATGAAATTCTATCCAAGGCCGTGGTCAGAAAAATATTTCGGAGGGAGATTTGAGGCCCAGAATTTTTTTCTTGTCTTATTTTAGATTTGTTTTTTACTACAGTAGAATCTCGGTACAACGAATGTTACTTTAATGAATTTTTCAGTTTAACGAATATTTTTTGTATTGTTAAAAATATCCTATGCTTTCACATTATAAAAATATTAACTTTAACGAATTTTTTTAATTAACGAATTTATTGAAAGCTTAAAAAGAATAGTTATTTCAGTTTTACGAATGTTGAGTTGACAAGAAAAAAATATCTCTATTGAAAAACTGAAATTTGGAAGAAAACTTTCGTAAGGAACTCAATGAAGTGGAGACAGACGACAGTCAAAATGAAGCTGATGATGATTGTCCATCAAGTATCGAGGATTATGGTGTACAATCCAAAGGGGCTCTGTAGAACATTGAAACTCTTAAACAGTAACTATCCCAGCAAAATAATGTTCCGAAAACATTTTAATACAATTTGTTTTGAAAAATGCAGTGTCGACTTCAGTGTAGAAAAAAAATTCTGATTTTTAAATATATATATATAGTTATATTAACGACAGATGTTAGTGAAGTTTTTTAATTCGCCAGGTATCTAATATAAATTATAATTATTTATAATAGTTACGATTAAAATCTTGAAATTTGATAATCTTTATAATTATCCTATTTCTAACTAGTCAATTCACAATTTATTAATACTGTATCTTTATTATTTACTGACATGTTTAGATGTTGAAATTTAATATAAGTCTAATAATAATTTATATGTTTTCATTCAATATGCTTGCAATTTTCCTTTTTTTAAAAAAAACGCCATATTGGAATTTCACATAACGAATTTTTCAGTATAACGAAATTAATCGGCGATTTCCAGAAATTCGTTATAACGAGATTCTACTGTAATTGAATAGAAGCAAGTGTTAAAAAGTCTTTATTAAGCTTTATTGTAAATTCGAATAATTCAATTTACTATAATTGCTAAAGAAAATTGAAGCCTTCTTCATTGAAAATAAAATTACATCCTTATTTAAATGCTTCTTCTGTGACGTTTTAGTGTCAACCAAATTTATATTTGAAATTTTGTACATATGTTTTCAAAGGTTTTTTTGCCAAGAATGTCTTACGTCGGAGCAGATAAGTGTGTGGACACTTTAAATGACTTTCATTGCATTCTTCAACGATTTGGAATCAACAAGTCTGACGATATCTATCAAGCTACTGCAGACATTTTATTTTGACATTCTGCTTATTCCAAAAAATTCAAATGAATTTTGAAGATTTCTTAGAAATTGTAGTTATTTCGTAAACATACTAACGAAATCAAACACTAATGATATTCTAGGGTAGAATTTTGATTTTTGAATCTTTACTGTAGTTGATTTTCGAATCTTAACCATCTTGACGGATAGTTCATAGCATAGTTATAGTCATCCAGAGAGAAATTTCGGAGGGGTGGGGGGGGTTAAACCCTGGTAATCCCCTCCATTGGCTACGGCCTTGATTCTATCTAGCCATTTCTTAGAAATCATGCACTTAAGGACCAAAATCCCCGTTTTAAGAGAATTGACTTTAAAGATCAAAGTACCCCTTGATCATATAAAAACAGCTCAAACTCTTTTGGACATAACTTCCCTTCTAAAGCGTATTTTTGCACAGGGATTCTTTTAAAATGTTCCTAAAGAATCACATTTTAATTAAAAAAATTAAAATATTGATTTTTTAACACTTTAAAAGGTACCTGACACCCCCTTTTTATGATTGCACCAATTTTCCGAATTTCTGCATATCCGGATTATATCTTGAGCACATCCGGATAATTTGATTTTCACCGTATACGAAAAAAAAATTAAATTTCAAAAGCAATCACAAGTACTTTCTGGCCAAACGTAATATTTCCTTTCAAGATTCCCCTTTCCTAAAGTTAGTCATTGAAATACTTATTACATTTTGCCATTAGAACAAGACGATTTATTTTTCTGGCTCCAACAACTTTTGTTTTATCCCCTATTTAAATAGTCATGATTTCCTCTTGAGAATTAAAAGCTTTAAATGAATTAAATAAAGCCATAACTTAATGAGAAATTATCACTAAATGGCGTTATGGCGAGTTGCCAAAGAAACAAGTGTAAGTGCCTCAAAAACAACTATAAAACATAAAATTAGAATTAAAAATATCAATTTAAAATGATTGAAAATAATGTATCAGAACAAATTGCGTGCTGATAGTAATTACTTATTAGCTTTTTGTGCATATCACATGACATTTTAATTGCTATTTTAAAAAACGAAGGAAATTTATTTACGGAAAAATCCCAATCATCAGGATCGCGAAACATCCGAATCGATATCAGGAAATACGAAAACTGCATTTAAGGAACAATAAACCTTATTGAAATGCGAATTGTATGTATTTGCTCGTAAAAATATAATTTCCTTGAAATTCATTTTTGAGCCAACGTTAAAATTTATACTTAACTGTAATTTTCAAAATCCATATTCGATAGTTCTAAGATGGTATATACGATCTATGGCAAAACAATCAATTTCGTTGCAAATGTTCAACTAACAGATCTAAATCTAATGTAAGTACTGCATTTTTTTAAACCCATAAGAGAGGTGAAAAAGTATATCAATTTAAAATGATTGAAAATAATGTGTCAGAACAAATTGCATTTTGATAGTAATAATTTTTTTACTTTTTGTACAGTCGTGGAAAAAAAACTGGACACCCCCCACTAACTCTGCAACAAATTATAGTAGAAGGAAGTGACTGGTACCAAACGATTGGAAATAAAGTCTACTTTTAAATTATGTATCTAAAATTTGCTTAAGGGGCCATCTACATATTAAAACCAGCCTAAACTTTATTTTTTTCAATGGCAACACCCACTTTTGACATGATATTTTAAATCTTCGGTTCAAACTATGCCTAGATACAAAATTTAAGTCATTCGGATGATAAGTTTTTGAGTTATAAACATTCAAATTTTAGAGCTTCTAATGTTAAATTACATTTTCATATTTTTATTAATATCTCCTGAAATTAAAATCCTAGTGTGCTAACGTTTTGTTTGGTTATAAAACTCAAAAACCCAAACATAACTACGTTAAATTTGTAATTTTTAAAATTTTATAATATGAATTATGAATTATGAAATTAATATTCGAAAAAATTATGAATTGTAACCTACAATTTTTTTGATGGATTTATATTTATTATGACCTGTTTTATGTGTATTCAAAATTTCAAATTTTTCTTCCAAGTAGTTTTCAAATTATGCTTAAAAAACGGCAAGATGCTGCTTTAAGGGGCCGTCTATGATGTGCATTAAAGCATAGTTTGAACACGGATGGGAGCGCTCCGTCTCGAAATCCCGATTGACACCACTAAATTTTAATAGTATTTGTTACCTTATTCAAGGACAAAATTTCTGAAATTCATTACGTTGGAGAATACTATTAAAATTTAGTGGTAAAATCGATATTCGGGTCGGAGCGCTCTCATCCCTGTTTGAGAAAATATTATACTCATAGGCTGGGATTATAGTGACTTGAAAAACTTAGAGATTAAGTCTGTCTTACAATATAAACAATGCGTAAACCGTATTTCAATGCTTCGCGTTCTTACGTTATATTGAAAGCTAGCTTAAACTGAATGATCGCGGGAGCACAACTAACCTGACAACGACCTGCGATTGTAGTAAGATATAAGATAGCGAGGCACCAGAACCCCAGCCTTTATTAGTATATATATATATATATAAAAATTAATTAATTATAATAGGACGGATGGGTGGGTAGATGTTGGATTGAGGAGGTGTGTGGCGGAGTTGTATGGAAAAAACGCATGGTTAATTTATTTTACACACACACAAAAAAAAAAAAAAAAAAAAAAAAAAAAAGGAGGGCATTTTGATTTACACATACGCTTACTAATACACTTTTTGTAATGGACTTTGATGTAGTACTTTTATATGTGAATTACCGTAGTTATATTTAAATCTTCATTAATTAATTTAAATGAATTATTCACTACTATTAAGAATGTTTATTGATTTATTGTATTTACTTTTAAGCCCATGGGGGACAATATCATATTCTAATATAATGTAATACTTTATTAAACACTAATATAATATATATTAACCCCTTAATCGTCGCGCCCTTTAAGTGTAGGCTACTTTTTAAAAATTCAGATTGCTTGATTACCACCAATTTTTGTAAGTAGAAATGTTCGTCTTATTTAATAGACAGATAAAATAATGCAAGAATAAAGCCAATAATACAATTTAAAAAAATTGGTGGGAATCAAACAATCTGAATAAAACAGGCGTAACCTACGCTGCCCGTGAATGTCTCGGGCACGACGATTAAGGGGTTAATTCAAATTAATTTTATTCCCTAACAACTTATATCATGTGAATTTAAATTTTAACTTTGTATGCAAAAACATAATTTGTTACTATTAATTTCAATATTTAATTAATATTATTTTTAAATCCATAGTATCTTAATTCACATAATTTAGTATTTTAATTTGCCCACGGTGGGCAATACCATATTCTAATATCATATTCTAATATAATGTAATACTTTATTAAATGCTAAAATTATATGTATTAATTTAAATTAATGTTATTCCCTATCCTATTGTATCATATGTTTAATATTAAATTTATCTCCATAGCATCTTTATTCACTTTTAGTATTTTAATTAATCATTACTACATCCAATTTTACTTTAATGTAATTGGATTTATTATTCATTTTATATTTAATTTCATATGTATTTATTATTAAATATCATTTATTTTATTTTTATTTCATTTATATTTATTAACTAATTACGACCACTTAAGATAGAATGAATTCATTTTTAATATTGATTTTTCCATTGTATTTCACTACATATTCTGCTCATAGATGGCAGCACCATGGCTTGTTGCTTTAAAATATTCAATATTTCCATGTAGTTTATTTTCTAAATCATAGATGGCAGCACCATGGTTTGTGATGCTTTTAAAAAATTCCATATATCCATGTAATTCATTTTCTAAATTGGCAACAGGGTTTATAATCTTCTAAAACTGTTTTTGGCAACATTTAGTAAATTATTTTGCAATTCATTGCCTTTATTTGTCTTCATGTATCTGGTAAGTGTTGGTAGTAGGAATCCATCTTCATCGTGTAGATTATGGCATTTGTCGATCTATTATCCAGTTCTTCTCTTATAATTCTGGGTAAGGTTTCTCTCTTTTTAAGTATTGTATTTGTTTTATGAATTTTCAGTCTTTTTTTTAATTAGATGGTTATGGTCATAGAGTGGTCGTCCCAAATTCATATTCTTTAGCAATTTTAATGCTAATATGAAGATGAAACCACTCATTTTATTTGTGGAATTTATGCATTTGGGACTTGATAATTCTGTATAAATTCCACAAATTTCATTCATTCTATTTTATTCAATTTTTAATTTAATTTCTACTTCTTTTATATTAGTATCTAATATCTATATTCATTGTGCTGGGGTTACAATTTCGTTGTCAATAAATTATTACTTCCTAAATCATAATTTCAAGTTTCAGTTGGTGTTATCGTAATGTTTCATTAATGGTTATATATATATATATATATATATATATATTTCTTTTACTTTTTCAATGTCTGCTCTTTAAAATTTTTCATTAAAATTACGTAAAACGTATTTGCATGAGATGTATGTTTACGTCATTTATGGAAAATAGTTTCGCTTTTATTTTTAAATTAATAAAGCTCATTTTTGAAAAATATGATCAGTTCTACCTTAGAAAAACCTTAATCATTTTTGTTACTTTTAAATTGATTTATAGCGTCTTTCCCAGTCTAATAAAGCTATATTGTTTTTTCTGCAGTATATATGTTTGAAGTGAAGTTTCTTATAAATGCATATGCGTAGAGTATTCGCTGAAACAAAATCGCCCCACAATTAACTGAAGCAACGAAAGGCCAAATGATTGGCATGTGGCAAACTGGAAGAAATTTTCGTTATATAGATTTGTTATATATTTACATATTCTAAAATTATTTTAATTACAAATAATCTTATGTTTTTTTAACCCCTTCGTGACGAGCGTCTATTACAGAATTTTTAATAATTTACCACCGGTTTTTCAAAACAGAAATTTTCGTGTAATTGAATCGGGGAAATGCTAAGATATAATAAGGCAAAGCTTACAATAAAAAATAACTGGTGGGAAAAATCGATGATTCTGAGCATCTTATGCGTCACGTATACGTGTCGCTCGTCCCCAAGGGATTAAAATCGGATAATTCAACACTTGTTAACATTATTTTACCGCATATAACAATAACCGAAACTTATTAAGTAAGTAAAATGGTCATATCGGTAAAACATAATACATTAAAAGAAGTGACATTCTGCAGCATTTCAACAATCAAGTACCGAACTTCAATTTGGATACAGCCCCTTAAATATGCGCATTATAAAGTAATTAATTTCTCAGAAACTAATCGTAGGAATTTAATGAAATTTGGTATCTAGGCGTAGTTTGAACTGCAGATTTCAAATATGTTGTCAAATTTGGGTCTTGCTATTGAAAAAAACAAAGTTTGTGTGTGTGTGTTTTTATATGTATATGGCCCCCTAAGCAAATTTTATATACATCATTTAAAAGTAGACTTTATTTCTAATCGTTTGGTACCAGTCACTTCCTTCTACTATAATTTGTTGCAGAGTTAGTGGGGGGTGTCCAGTTTTTTTTTTTTTTTTTTTTTTTTTCCACGACTGTACATATCACATGACATTTCAATGATTATTTTAAAAACGAAATAAATTGATTTACAGAAAAATTCCAATCATCCTGATCGGGAAACATCCGAATCGATATCAGAAAATACGAAAATGGCATTTTAGGAACAATAAACCTTATTGAAATGCAAATTGTATGTATTTGTTCGTAAAAATATAATTTCCTTGAAATTCATTTTTGAGCCAACGTTAAAATTTATATTTATCTGTAATTTTCGAAGTCCATATTTCGATAGTTCTAAGATGGTATCTACGATCTAGGGCAAAACAATCAATTTTGTTGCAAATGTTTAACTAACAGATCTAAATCTAATGTAAGTAAGTACTACATTTTTTTTTTTAAACCATAGGGGAGGAGAAAAGGTATAATACAATTGGGGATGTGTGGTCTCAGAGGCCACATTTATTTATGGATTATATTTAGATTAGATATTTATGGAGGCCACATTTATTTATGGACATTTATTTATGGATTTAGTAAAGCTTCTTTATTTAAATATTAGTAGGAAGTTCTACAGATGTGTGTTGAATAAAAAAAAAATAATAACTTAAAAGAGTTTTCAAAGGAATTTTCGCAAAGGAGACATTTTTACAACAGGGTATAATTCTTATTACATAATTCATCAAAAAATTGCATTAGGCTTAGTCGACAATCGTGCGGTCTTGGCGACAGCACCTCTGTTAGGGGTTAATTGTTTGTATTAAAAGTCATTTTACTAAAAAGTAAGCCTAAGTATGTTGAATACATTAGATCTACCTTTTTCATTAAACAAAAGTTATTTTAGAGAAATTTTTATTTCATAACACAGCCTTTATTATGACTGTCCCAATTATTATATATATCTGGATAACACCCAGAAAACATTAATCAGGATAATTGGAATTTCACTGTATTAAAAAAAAAAAACCTTTAAGTTTCAAAAGAAATCATAACAGTTTATTAGAAAAAACGTAATGTTCCCTTTTCATCTTCCAATCCCTTGCCTCCTTTTCCCGACGATAATCATTTTGATATAACGGATTAGATAACTATTGGATTTTAGCATTACAAAAAAAACTAAATTTTTCTGTCTCCAATAATTTTGATTTTATCCCCCCTCCCCTTTTAAATAGTCCTGCCTCCTCCCCTTTGAGAATTAAAAGCTTTAAATGAATTAAATAAAGCCATAACTTAATGAGAAATTATCAGCAAATGTCGTTATGGCACACTGCCAATAAAACAACTGTAAGCGCCTCAAAAACAACTATAAAACATAAAATGGATGTTGAATATGCAACATTCAAGACACGTATTACAAACAATTGGATTTAAAATTCATCAGTCTACGTTAATGGCTCTTGTAGCTTTATCATAAAGCTAACAACAAAAATAGGCAATTATCCTAAATTGTGCTTATGATAAACATTTTACGAATAAAATATTTCGTGTGCTTTTCCATTTAAAGAAGTTTGATCCAAATCCAGATAATGAATTTGAAGTTAACCCTAATTACGAAGGTCTCATTACGCCATATTTTCATATCCTTTTTGACTAAAAATACAGATTAATTGTTTTAACCAGGAAATATTTCATAATTCATTCAAAATCTGAAAATTTTTGGAAAAACATCGTATTATATCAGAAAACATTAGAAAAACCAATTAATTTACTAATTACAATGCATCAAGTATTAATTAGTTTCCAGTTTCTAAGATATATTAGTTTTATCATATTTATCATTTTATAATTAATTTTATTTTCATGAAAACTGCAGTATACTGATTACCTATTGGTTTTAAACATAAATATGACGTTATTCCACTGAATTGCATTTTTCATCTATTTAATGAGGGATTCTTTCTAGCGATTTTTGTGATATGGGGTAATAGGTTTCAACGTTCATTTTCTTCAAGTTTTTGGAAAATCGTTAAGAATTCAACAAATTCTTCTACCAGACATTTTATTTTGAAAACAGGCTGCAATTTTCTTCGATGACATCTTATTTATTGTTGCCAGACGCGCAACTCGTCAACAATCTATCTCAGACAGTTTTGCTAGGCTCCGATATCCTGGCATTTCAAACACGGGATTAGGACTATTCTATTGTGGATAATCGGTAAAAGGTAAGTAATGTTCTAAGGAGCATGGCATCCATAGCCTAAATAATGACAATCATAAGAGGAAATGGATTTTGAGAAAATATATTATTTATAAATGTATTGTTTAACTGTGGTCGCTCTTAAAAACAATCAATAATAATTATGATATTTAAAAACTTAAATGATGATACTAATGATCGGAATGAGCTGAAAAAGCACATAGCCATATTTTCAATAATGACAATTCTTTATATGTAACAATTAATGTAGATCATTTCGCGATATTTTAATATGAATTTATTAATAATTTTATAATTAAAAAGATATGTTTGAATTTAAAAAAAACTTTTAGCATACATATTTAGAACTTTTAGTTCATTGCCAAGATATGAATTGAAGGGGTCGTAACAAGAAAGTGCCAAGCCACATTTTTGGTGAAATAAATCTGACGCTGTAATCTGTTGCTTAATATTGTAAATTATAATAACCTATATATTTTTTTCTAATGTCAATAGATGGCAGCATACTATGCCCCAGGTTTCGTTTTTGCGCCATATGTTTTAGAACTTTTTTACCAGAAAGAAATTCTATATCATTAAAGTAATATCACTAAAATAATGCCATATTGTTATTCAGAATATCTCCTATGTTACTCAGAAATTTAAAAAAAATTTTATGTTATATATTTTGATTTGAGTATTTGTTCTAATTTTTAAATTGATATATCTCCTCAGAGTATCGATACTAGTAGAGAGCAGATTCCATTGTAATTTGGTCGAAAAGTTGGTCCCAAGATAAGCTCGGATTTGGCGCTTTAGAGGCTGTCTGTTTTGTCGTTAATCGCTTTCTTGGCAACTTCGATTTCATTCTCGAGAGGAACACGGACGCAATAATAGATTTTCGGCGGGAATCCAGAAATTCCAAGCAGGTTTTGGCGGGATAAAAACCTGTTTGGTGCACTAAATTAGGCGGGAATCACGTTTGGTGGTAGGTGATCTTGGAGCCCCGAAAATATTACCAATTTGGTATCTCAGAAGTTCAAAAATGTGGCTTATCACTCTCTTGCCCCGACCCCCTCAGTTGAACTAGTTAAGTAAATTTTCTGAAAAGTTTGAAGTGGTGCATTTTTTTTAAAAATAAGGAAAAATTGCTTTTTTTTTTACGTAATAAAAGTTTTTCTCACAGTTACATTTTCTAACAAAACTACGGTAGATTTTGTCCCCTACGAGGTACGCTCACCAACCCGAGTCCTGATTTCTAGTAAGTGTTTTTCTTACTTCCGGAACACTTCTGCAATTATTTTCCCCCGCGTTTTATGACATTCTCCACTGTTCCTTTTCGACGTGTTAATTTAGACCAGACATACACAAGCTGTGGCCCGGCGACCTTCTATGTGCGAACCGAGACACATGATCCATATTTATAAAATTAATTAAGATGTGCATAACAAATATTTAAGATATCCACTGTTGTTTTATAAATTTTCATGTAAGGACAAAATTTGTCCTGTTATTTATAATTAATTTTAAATTATGTTAAAACATCTGTCGTTTGTTTAGTCAGAAGTTTTTTTTTTTACATGTAATCCTATTCGTGCTACAGTATACCATTCTTAATCTTCAACACTGATCAAACATCAACCCAAATTAATTAAATTTGCGCTATATATTTCTACAATTAAAAAAACTAATTAAAAAAATTTTGCATTGAGCAAAAGAAAAATTTATTAAAGAAATTCTCCTGATTTTTTTACTTTAGAACTTGGAAGTTATTCATTGTTATATTATAACGTTTTACACTTATTATATAGCTAATGCTGCTTTTCAGGAATGAATGTTTGTCGCGGAAAAAATTGGCACCAAAAAAGTTTTGTACCACTATTTCCAAACAACAAACTTTGCGGCATATTTCTACAACATGTGCAATAGAAATCTACTACAAAGTTTATCGTTTGGAAATAGGGATGTTTTAAATTTTTTGTTAATATTTCTTCCGCAATAAATGTCGAACACAACTGATAATATTAACTTTGCTGTATTGATTTTTTGTACTACTGTGTTACATTATTATTTTAATTAATCTTTTTTTTATCTTTTTATAAGTGTGTTGCTGCCTATCTAATGTCGCAAACATATGTTTGAGGCTTGCGAGAAAAAAGGGTTGAGTATGGCTGATTTAGACGATACTTGCTAATAGGATTTTTCCATGACAAATAACTTCCACATTTTACAAATTTCACTTTATGTTCATTATGTTCCTCTACTCCATGGGTGGTGAATCCACATGCCAAAAAGCCAGTTGTGAGCGGTATTTCTGCATAGTAATGTTCGCCTTATTTAAGGTGGTTCTCAAATAATCTGCTCAACAACGCGAAACTTTCTGTCACAATTTCAGACTCATTTTTAAACGCAAAGGTGTAAATTTGGCAGGCCTGACTAAAACGATTTGAATCGAAATAAGCTGTCCTTTTTTTGATAAATGAATTACGTATCGAGTTATAAGTGATTCGTGTCACGTGACAACACGTATTTCCTCTTGCTCGCTTCCTTGCGGTGAGAATTCGGTTCAAAACGTCGACTTTGACAGTATTTTCTGAAAGATATTCTGCCTTTACCAAAAAATAGAAAACGTCTTTTGATTACATAGTTTCTGAATAAGAACACCTGCTAATTTCACGCGTTTCCGCACCCAGAAAAAGGAATTGATTAAAACTACAAAACATGTTTTGTTGAGTACATTTTGTTTGTTTTTGCAAAATTCAAGTAAAATTGAACCATTTTACTTGAATTAACAAAAGATTTTTTGCAGACAATACAATTTTTTTTTTGGAATTGCAAAAAAAAAAAAAAAAAAAAAAAAAAAAAAAAAAAATTGTTGATTCAAACGAAATTTCTATTGACCTATATTTAAACACAAAGAACAAAACTTTTTTCTGAGTGCGAACAAAAATGAATTGAAAAATATGTCATAAAATAGCCAGTTTGGATTTTAGAACAGCTTTAATGGCAGAAATTCTGTAATGAAATTCGGCGAATATTACTATTCAGAAATAGTAGTGATAATTGACCCGCTGCTCACTGTAAAAAAATTTCAGAACGTTTCAGGAAATTATCCTGAAGCATTTCGCATATTTTACAGGAAGTTCGAATTTCTCTATGTCCCACATCAATTACGACAATAATTCGCGTAATATTTTTGAGAGGTTTCAACTTTTCCGTAAACTACATTCTGCGCATGCGTGCTTCATATTTTATGTTCCATTAGCCATTTTGATAACTAAAGAAGAAAAAAACAGCTGCGTACTTAGAGGCAATCTGAACAAATGTCATTCTTTGTTTGGATATCAATCGATAAAGTAAGTAGCTAATTTAAATATTTTTATGCTTCATTATTTGAAATTTCATTTTATCTGAAATACGAAACTTTAAAATTTAATTGCTTAAATAAGACACTGAATAAAAAAAAAGTAGATTGATTATTGAAAATTGGAATGTTTCACTACTTTGTTGTGAAACGTAACAGCAAAAAGCCGTGGCGTCTTAATGTCATCACTTTTTTCCAGAACCTTCGGAAATTTTTTTATAGTGCTGATACGCGGGTTTGCCACCTCTGCTCTAGTAACTTCTAGTTCAGACAAGCAAACATTGATTCCAGCTTTGAAGAGTATCCGATCTGATACCATTTCTCCTAATTAGCATGAATCTTGTTTTTAGAAAATTTCTAAGTTTTAAAATTTTTACTAAATTTACTGTAATTATGATCACATTGAAATTACGTTGTTTTATTTCTGTATGAAATATATATCTCAACAGTTTATTTTTTACATATTAATAAAACTTTTCTTGCATAAATTTGCATGTATAATTAGTACAACTTTCATCCACATTTCTTGTGATTACTATATCCTTATAATTTTGACTAAGGAGTGTAGTATCTGCTAATAGACATGCTTCAAAGTTTCCATGTGCAATTAATATTAATCACATTTTGAATAAATCCTTTTATGTAAATTAAAAGTCCACAAATCCAAAAACATGTTATAATGAATCCATGAAATATTTGTTTAATATTTTTGCTCATTAACGAAGATGTCCTACATTTGCAATTGTTAAATAGTAATTTTTCAAAGAAACTAATTAAATAACTTCAGGAGAATGGTAAAAAAAAAAATAATAACAATAAAAAACGAAGTATTCAACCAGAAATTACCATTAATTTTGTTTTACAATGAAAATGTTCAATTACATTAAAAACTATTTAAGTTTAATGATGTGTAATACTTGAAAAGATTCAGAAATAATGACAGCTAAAAACTTACTTAAGATGAGAAAGAATTTTTAAAAGAAGAAAATATCAATCTTCTTAATAGTTACCATTGCAATTCCATGTATAATTTAAACTGATAGCCGCCTTTCTTCATATCATGAGGGGTAATTCCAGTATTTATTAATGGTTAAAAAATTAAGATAATTTTGAAATTATCCGTCCAAACGATTTAAAAAGGAATGAGTTCGCAATTTTCTCTCTGTAATTCTGCATATTATGTTGATGTTTCTAGTTCATAAAATTAACAAAGAGGATAGAGGTAAAATAATTACAAATATTTTTATTTCTTTCTGCTATATTCAAGATATTGTACAATATCTTAGTTTTAATAGGTTTTTTTCCCCCTTTCAATTACTTATGAAAGAAATGATAAGGAAAAATATTTTCCTGAAATAGTTTTTTATTATTATTATTTCTTTTTATAAGTAGAAATATACTATACATTTCTAAAATGAAGAACTAAAAAATTTACAAAAAGAACTTATGATAATACAAAATACATGATGAAAGATATGACATATGACATGATAATGAAATACATGATGTTCTAAACCAGGGCTGTCATACCAGGCGCCCGCTATTCACCAGAAAATTCTTACAGAAATATTTGCCTTATTCAATCTCCGAATATCTCCGATTAAATAAGGCAAATATTTCTATAAAAAATTTCTGGTGAATAGCGGGCGCGAAGTTGGACGGTCCTGTTCTAAACAATAAGTGAAACAAAAATTGTGTTTATAAAAGATTTTACATACGAGATTTACTCTCTGTAATACATATGTGAACAACAAATTTACTCGAATCTGTTACTACAGATATTTATATTTACAGGCAGATATTTATTCTTCTAAACTAATTAAAGTTTTAAAAAATTTGTCATAAAAGACTATGGAAGCGGTCTCTATCGAGCTGTCGGGTTATTTTCATTGTTGCAAAGAAAAAGGAAATATGGGAGTTATTATATCGTTACTGATGTTATTTTCTCATTACATTAAAAATAACTTTTAAAAAATTGAACAGAAAATGTCATCATGTTTAAAAAAACACACATTTTCACTCTCAAAGCTGTTACTTTTCAATTTTTTTTTCATTCCTCTGATACTGAGTTTGAGACGATAATCTCAGGGAGAGTCGAAATGCTTCAATGTGTGAAAATAACGTCATATTTAAAAGAAAATGTGTATTTTCTTTAATAAAATTAAACATTTTGCTACGATTGCGTCTAAAAGTATGCATATATATATAAATTTATGCAAATTATATAAATTTATGCAAATTAATGGATATAAATTTTGCGATGTTGAAAGAGACGTTATGGTTAGATTTCATTGAAAAAAAATATTATGATTGTGTCAAATTTTTGCTGATGTTTCATTCCGTAATACCCATTTCTGGATCTTTTTACTTGCCTTTACTCAGATTAAAACCTCAAGTCAAAAGTGCGCCCGTTCACATGCAAACGTTGTGGCTTGCAAACGTTACGACAAGTTTAGAACTATATTTAATATTGCGCGTTTATATATTTAAAATGGTGAATATGAATATGATAAGGATGCATATACGTTTTGCGATGTTGAAAAAGACGTTATGGTTAGACTTCATTGAAAAAAAATATTATGATTGTGTCAAAGTGACATAATTTTTGCTGATGTTTCATTCCTTAATACCAAAGTTCAGAGCCTCAGTTGATAACTTCATCATAATTACTTATCTTGATTACATGCTATTAATTACATATACGAACAAAGTTTAATTTTTCGATAATTTGAAAAGTTGAAGTTATTGGAAACAATACTTTGGTAACTTTGGTTAAATTTAATATTTAATTTAAGAGTTAGACTGGCTAATGAAGGGTTGGCTTTTTATTGTAATTATTTTTGTAGTCTTATTATAAATTCAATCTAACTGTTCTTTTTTTAACATTTTTTTCGTTGATTTTTGACGTGATCCTCGTATCATAACATTGAACAGATATACAAAACAAAAAAATATATATAATAAAATTTTTTAGAAGAAACATCTATGATTATTGTCAATAAAAGCCTCTTTCATAGTCTTATTAGTCCAGTCATTTTAGCCACAACATTAAATAAATTTTCGTAGAATATAAAATCAACGAAACGAACTTTACAGACAATGTACAAAACAATACACATAATGACTTTTTCTATTTCAGAGAAGTTTAGCTTTCAATAGCATCATTAAATAAACGAAGAAATTAAAACAGTTGCAAAAGACTTTTTAAAAGTGTGCTTCAAGCTTTCATTAGCAGTAATCTGGTCATATGATGTTTTCTTAAAGAGATAATTTTCAATGGATACTTACCTCAACTTTTTTTATCTATTTTTTTTAATTATTTCTCTTTCATTTGTATAAAGAATTAATCGATATACGTCAAAAAACAAATAGCGCTTGATAAATTGGGACATATTCTTTCATTATGATTAAAGGAAATTTTCAATACACATTTTATCATTCGAGTTTTTTCTTTTAAAATTTTATATGTGTATATAGTTTATAATAATATAGATTTCTCTCCAATTCAAAATTAATTTGTGATCTGTTATTTTGGAAGTATATAAGTAACTTCTTATCATCCTCAATAATAATCTGGATTAATTCAGTTGCTCTAAGTATTCATTTTTCTGATTACCTATTAGAAACATACCTCTTTTATATATTTTTAGACAGCTATCCTGTCGATAACATACCAGTCCAAAATGGACAACTTCTTCTCATTTTCTGCCACTTTTTGTATTTTCTTATGAATTTCTGTTGCCACACTTTTGTTTTTATTTTCCTTGGTGTTCATCTGAACATCTACGACAAAGAGTTTTCAGAAATAGCTGTAAAATTTCGACGTCTAGAAAGTTGTTTTCGGATATAGCCTTGAGAAAAGAGATAAATTAGTCTGGTTTATAGTCCTAAGTCGGATTATTACGAATTGGATCAAACTCGAATTTATTGAAGTCAAACCTCAGCATTTCATAGGAGTCCTCTCCAGTGATTCCTTTTAAAATGTGCTTGTAATTTTGTGGCGAGTTGTTCACTAATAGAAAAATGTATTTGGTGTGCGGCTAGTTTGAATGCTTACGTGTTGTTCTTGTGTGCTAACACGCGTGCGTAAATGTTGGATCCTATACTTTATACCCTTTATTTCTAAGTAAAGTTTCACAAACTGTGAAAGGGCTCAGTGAAATTCAAGTGTCGTTTCTACTTTGCGAATTTGCGTTAATTACTATATCACGTGGTTATTTGGTGTAAAATGTGAAGTCTTCGCTGGTTATAGCCGGTTATTTCAACGCATGTCGTCACGTTTGGAGAATTAGTTGCTGTATTGACAAAAGAACTTTGGAAACTTTCCTTCTTGAGTTAAAGCTTGCGCGCCGTTTTGTGAGCTTATGGACTCAGCATAACTTAAAGCAACATTCCTCACTAAATATAAATAAAAGAAAGATTATGCTGTTTATTAATACGTCTCATCAATAATTTATTTTTAATATTGTATTTAAAATTTTGAAATTATTCATTTAAATCTGTTTTAGGACTTTCCATGTACGAGAACGGTCTTTCTGGTTACTTTCTCTTCAAAAGTCTTTTCCGAAGGCATCCCTTCTATAGCAACAGGGCCAAAACGGGCCAGTGCTTAACCCATCTCATCCACTCCAAATCTGTTTTAAAAGATTAAATTTGAAAGCGCAAATTCAGCACGTCGTCACATAAAGCAACATTAGTCACTAAATATCTATAAATATTAAAGAAACATCAAAGTGTTTATAAATACTTATCATCGATAATTTTATCCCTAATCGATAATTTTATCCCTAAGTGTTGACGCATTCATTTACACCTGCTTTAAACTTATTGAGAGAGAATGTGCAAACTCAACACAACTTAAAGCAACATTAGTCACTAAATATCAGTAAAAGAAAGATTGAAATGTTTATTAACACTTCTCATCGGCAATTCTCATCCCTAATACTTTATTTCTAAATATTAAAGCATTCGTTTAAATGTGTTTTAAACTGATTGAAATAGAAAGCACAAACTCGGCATAACTTAAACCAATATTAGTCACTAAACATCAGTGTTTATAAGTACTTATCATCGATAATATGGCCCTAATATTTTATTTCTAAATGTTTAAACAGTCTTTAAACTTATTGAAAGAGAAAGTGCAAACTCAACACAACTTAAAGCAATATTACTCACTATAAATATCAATAACAGAAATATTAAAGTGTTTATTAATACTTCACATCGGTAATTCTCACCCAAATATTTTATGTCTAAATGTTAAAGCATTTTCTTAAATGTGTTTTAAACTGATTGAATTAGAAAGTACAAACTCAGCACAACTTAAAGCAATATTAGTCACTAAATATCAATAACAGAAAGATTAAGGTTTTTATTAATACTTCTCATCGGTAATTCTCATCCCTCATATTTTATGTCTAAATGTTAAAGCATTCATTTAAATGTGTTTTAAACTGATTGAATTATAAAATACAAACTCAGCACAACTTAAAGCAGCATTAGTCACTAAACAACAGTGTTTATAAATACTTATCATCGATAATATAGCCCTAATATTTTATTTCTAAATGTTCAAGCATTCATTGACATCTGCTTTAAACTTATTGAAAGAGAAAGTGCAAACTCAACACAACTTAAAAGCAATATTAGTCACTAAATATCAATAACAGAAATATTAATGTGTTTATTAATACTTCTCATCGGTAATTCTCATCCCTAATACTTTATGTCTAAATGTTAAAGCATTCATTTAAATGTGTTTTAAACTGATTGAATTAGAAAGTACAAACTCAGCACAACTTAAAGCAACATTAGTCACTAAACATCTTTCCACTTTATCGCATCCTTCCAGCCAGTAACGAAGGCCGATAATGGTTTGTGTCGCGTATGCCTCTGATCGCACTTCCTTTTGTTTCAAAGTCTGTTTCATTCACAAGTGAATACATTCTCTTCCCTTTTATGTTAGTCCTAAATGGTCCAAGACGCACGGCACTGTCAATTAGAACTCCACAGAGCAAAACCTATCGATCTAGGAACGCGTGGGAGTAGAGGATCGAGATCTCCCTCGAGACCTCACCTCAGCAAGGTACGCCCAAGTCATTCGTCATTGTCACAAATCAGATGGAGAGGAAATCGCTATGGAAGTTACGGGTTTTTCCCATTTTTGTGATTTCCTAATGCGAAATTTTCCCTTGCGATATATTTTACGGAGAAAGTTTCCAAGAACTTCTAGAACCCACAAAATCCTAAATCTAGAGGAGAAAAAAAACAGTTTTTATTATAGCTGGAAACTTTCATCTCTAGGGTGATTTTTAGAACAAATATCGACTGATTTATGGAAAAAAGAAGAAATTTTTAAATTATGGAACTTCAAACTAACTGTTTTTTTTTTTTTTCTGGACAGAGATTCGTATGTCCAAAGGGATGGGGGATAATATTGAGAATTTAATCCATACCTCAATGAGATGTAAAGGCCTTTTTTTTTCACTTTTCTGGAAAAATGAATTAGTGTTAAGAAAAAATCATTCTTAATTTCCATACAATTGAACCATTGAACTCTGTATTGCAGCTTTTATGCACAGATCGGTAAGGGAAAAAAAATGTATTTTATTGAAAAACGTATGTTCTAAACATTTATAAAATCGTTGAATTAATGTATCACTTGTTGGAATCGGAAATATAAACGTGGAATAATTTACTACACGTTATGGATGCACGAACTAGAAAGTTTCATCCAACAAAGAAAAGTGCGCAGATACTGAAAATGACCATCTCTCTACGCAAATTATTTACATCTTTAATAGAACGAAAAAATACTAAAATAAATACAAAAACAAGCTTTTTCCAAAAATCGAAGTTTATGAGCAAAAAACTTACTTCTTTTCTAGAGTAAGAGGATCTTAAAAACCTCCCTTACTTACGGATATCGATTAATAATAGTTAAAGTCATTTACTGATGTTTTATAAGCTATTATTTATTTTAAAAAAAGCTGCATTTTTTCTGGCAGTGTCGCCAGGTTGTCACGGTCTCAAATACTGACGACGTCCGATACGATTGATTGACTTGAGGGTTTGGATAGACATCTTTACTGATGGAGGGTTTTATTAGCTATTATTTATAAGAAAAATTAAAATATAAGAATTAATGAATAAGGAGAAACAGACTTTTGTACCTGAATATTGCAGACTGTACAAAAGAAATCGAGAATAGTATTTGAGATTGTCTAGTAAATTATGGAAATCTATACTTATAAAAGAGTAGCTTGATTTTCCCATAATCAACGCCGAGCCTCAACCGTTTGTCCTAGATCAATGAAATTTGGAAGACATGTTCTTTACACAATGTAGGCACGCACTAAGAAAGGACTTTAGAAAATTCGCACCCTAAGGGGGTTAAATGAGAGGTCGAAAGTTTTAGATAATTTCGTCTTTTCGGCATATCTTAGCAGGAGTTTTAAGTAGTAGCAAGAAATTCGGGATAAAAATTCTACTAAAGAATAGTTAAACATGTATTTCAGTCGATTTTAGAAATTCAACCGCTAAGTGGGTTAAATAGGAGGTTGAAAATATTCGGTGATTTCACAGTTTCACCATATCTCATCAGCAGTTTTAGGTAAGAGCGTGAAATTCAAGATAACAAATTTACTAAGAAAATAATTAAACATGTATTTCAGCGATTTTAGAAATTCAACTACTAGGGGGGTTAAATGGGGGTCTAAAGTTTTAGGTCATTTTGCCTTTTCGCCATATCTCAACAACAGTTTTAGTTAAAAGCGTGAAATTCTGGATAACAAATCTACTAAAGAATAGTCAAACATGCATTTCAGTCGATTTTAGAAATTCAACTACAAAGGAGGTTAAATGAAGGGTCGAAATTTTTCGGTGATTTCACCTTTTCACCATATTTCATCAGCAATTTTAGAAAAAAGCGTGAAATTCAGGATAACAAATCTCATTAAAAAATAGTTAAATAAGTATTTCAGTAATTTTAGAAATTCACTCATTTAGGGGGCTAAATGGGGGTCGAAAATTTTAGGTCATTTCTAATGTTCGCCATATCTCAGCAGCATTTTTACTTAAGAGTGTCCATTTACAATGATCATCATGTACCTTAGACGATCCCATTTTTGTTTATTTTAACTGAAATCGCTCCTTTTTCCCTAGATAATCACGATCAGGGCCGAGGGGATCTTTGCCAAAAGACATGAAAAAAAAAATTATGCCGTGAATTCATTATTTACGTGCATTTTTTAATTTTTATTAGATATTGTGGTATAGTTTAAAATATTTTTCTGTTTGCATTTAAAATGCACTTTCTGGGCCCCAAGTAATGTACGGGATACCGAGTTCGGCTGCAGAAGGCATCTGGGCCCAATACGAAAGCGACCGAATAGACGGACGAAGACCGGCTAGTTTTATATAAAACTGCTTAAAATAGCTAGGAAGGTCAGCGTTGCCCTCTAATGTAAAGTATCCATCAGTAAAGGCACCCATCCAAACCCCCAAGTCAATCGTATCGGACGTGGTCAATACTTGAGTGCGTGACCACCTGATGACATTGCCAGAAAAAATGCACATAAAATCAGTGGTGTGGAGAGTGCTTTCGCTGGGTGTTCAGTACGTGGAAGAGAGATACTAAGCCAAGATATTTAGTCCTTCCAGTAAGGATGAAAATTGTGGATGAAGAGAAGTTAGTCTTGAAAACAAGACAATCTTGAGGACAAATCAGTCATCCACCACTGTGGTGTTAGGTCAAATGGAAGCTGGTTCCCTTCTCCCAGCGCCCTCGGAACCTGGCCTACCGTTACTTTCGGACAGCAGTTATCAGTAACAACAAGAACAAAATAGTTTAGAAATTAAAAAATGTATATGAATTTAATAAATGCCAAAAATCAGGAGACATGTTTTGTTTTCCATCTACCTAGAACAGAGATTTCCAATTAAGAAGTATTGGATGACATAATTGTAATCCATAAGCACAATTTCATTCACTAACAGTTGCAGCATGCACACTCATGCTCAAAAAATAAGCAACAAATACAAAAATAAGTGTAGAAATTATTATTAGGAATTAAAACGTAAAAAAATATATATTAGATATGGTTTTGATGCAAATGTTATTGTTATGGACGATAATACACGACCACAGAGGACAGAGCAATCGATTCGTTCAGAGACAACTACAGATTGAAAGCATTCTGCATATTCAATGGTTTGCAAGATCACTAAACTTGAATAGGATAGAGCATGCGTGAGACGTGTTCTATTATAAGGTGGATTGTAGATTTCAGGGTTTCATTTTCCATGGAGCTGCAACATGCGTTACTACAAGAAAAGACATTTTTGCTACAAAAAAGCAATCGATATCGTTACTGAAGGCATGAAGACATATCTGAGCATGTATTTAACGCTGACACAACATTCTTATTGAACATTCTTAAAGTTGTTCTGAAAAAAATAATTTTCACCATGAACATTTCTAACACATTTATGGACTCATTTCTAAACGTAGCATAACACTGGCAGGCATGACTATTGAAGTTATTTTGAATCGAATGGTTTTTCTTTTCATTTTTCGATAAATGAATTGCATCTAGAGTTATAAGCGATGTTTGTCTTGTGACGATTTTAATTGGAATGTCGCACCCTGAAATTCGGTTAAAAACACTAACTTTGACAGTATTTTCTTAAAGATCTTCTGCCTTTACTGAAAAATGGAAAACTATTCGATTTCATTATTTCTGAATAACAGCACTTGCCAATTTATACGTTTAAGAATAGAAATTAATTCAGGAATGTGTCAAAAAATAGCCAGCTTTGAGAACAGCCTTAATAACAAATGTGCCTCTCCCCAAAATGTACTAGTCCTTATCTACATATTTCTTTACCCCATTCATAGCCATTAAGTAGATTTGGTTTCATTCACAATTATGCTCTTGTTGCTTATATTTTGTGCATGGGCGCATTTGTTTATGAGGTTCCCCAAAATTGATTCACTTCATATAGAATAGCGAGAAAAAGTTTCATTTAGCGAAATGATTCTACGATTATGTTCCTCAGATCGCATCTGTCATAATCTGCATTTTATTCTGTTGAGTTTTGACACCATATTCATGTATTTCTGAGGTGGCGACATTAATATTTCATTTGGCGTTTAAATTCCCTACCGTATTTGATGGATAGCAACTACATGCCTGGAAAGCACATTAAGTGATAGGTTAAAACAGATCTTGTTTGATAAACAAAGCATTTTCATTTAGCTACTTTTCATCATCCCCATGCATATTTTTAGTTAAATTACACGATCAATACTCATTTTAAGGTACCGAATTATATCTAAATGCAATTCATACTAAAATTTCCTATATCAAATAAATGAACTTACAAAACAGACGCAAACTTTCAAACAGACATTACACACTTGTCAGCCAGCCGTAAAATAGAGGTACTTTTAAAAAATGTTGATTTACTGAACGCACTAAAGCAGGATAATCTGGTTTAATCTAGACTAATAAAGTTGGGGAAAATCGGAAAAAATTCTTCTAGGCAATCACTTTTAAAGTTTTAGACAAAAATTAAATTTTAAAATAGATAGATAGATACAGGGTGTCTGACACGACACGCGCCCTCATTTGAACAGTCTGTGACGTTATAATTACTAAAAGCCCGACAAAAATCCAATTAATAAAAAATGATTAAAATTAGTAAAATGAAAATATTTTTAATAATATAATCAAAAACTAACTCATAAAATTAATAAGAAAATGCATTTGCAAAATTAACACACTAATGTTTATATCAGAAAACAAAAAAATATATTAATCAGCTAAAGAAAGAAATAATAGTAATTAAACAATCAACCCTCGGTATAGCGTCACCTGTTTATAATATCACTCCGTAGACAGCAATTTCATATATTCAAATACCATACATTCAAATTCCTATGTGGCCCCGGCCACTGAGATAGCAATTGGATATTCCTCTTAGTGCATCACTCCGTCTTCGCGCATAACATCAGAATGACGTTATATCAAGGGTCCCAATGACGTTATATCAAGGGTCGCAATGACGTTATATCAAGGGTTTACTGCATTACCTTCATAGTTTATTTTGATAACATTTTGGGGGAATTTTTTCATAACTTGGTAGGAAATTTCTCTATTATTCTCTCGAAGGGTAAATTTCAGATTCTCTCATTGGCTCTGTTTATTTTCACTTTCATAAAGGTTAATTCTCTCTAAGTGCATTATTTGTCATGTTCCTATATCATTTACATTTTGTAATAAAAGGAAATGCAATAAGCGATATGGTCAGCTTCATATAAAATCTAAAAGAAAGTTATTTATTAAGTGTTAAAAAAGGAATTTTACTTTTCAGTGCATCCCCGCTGAATCGACAAGATGTCTCCCCCATCCTTATTATACGAAATCCATTTTACAATGCAGAGAGTGGTCGCTTCTATCAAATCTTCTGCTGTGGTCAGCAATATTTTACTCCAATATCGCTCACCTACTCACTGACCGCTGATGACCCTTAAAAATTTCACTTCAGCGCATAAAATTTTAAACTCTCATCGAAAGACAAAAATTCTTGATTTTTGATTTCAGGCGTATCTTTTAGAGAATTTTTTCTCCAGTGGTTCTCGAACTTTTCACATTATTTTCGCTTAAATTTGTATGACTAGCTAACCCGCCCGGCGTTGTCCGGGCAGACTGTCATTGAAAAATATAACATTGAAGTGGACTTCATAAAAAAAAAAGACTGAATAATATTTATTTATACTAAAAACTTGTAAAAAAAAAATAAGAGCTAAAATTTCAAAAATATAACAGTTGCGTTTAGAAAATGAAACGATCAGGGAAAATTATTACACTTACTTTTCCCTTTTTACTGAAAATCCCTTTTTAAAAATCATTGCTTTGTTTATATTTTAAATTTTATATTGCTAATTGTATTTTTTAAATTATAAATATTAAATGCTTACAAAAATCAATATTTCAAATGAAAATGTTTAAAAATATATCTATTTAATTGTTAATATTGACAAATTATAATTATAATTTGAAATCATTGTTTGTTTCACCTTTATTCCTGCAGATGGCAGCACCTAACCAATGAGATGCGTTTCATTCTGGTGTTGCCATTAAACAATTAACAAATAATCGCGATTTCTGTGCCACGTACGATAGCGTAATATATATATATATATATAGATTGCAGCATTATATTTCTAAAGTAAAAGATTTTACACCTTAGGCGACTACAATTTCAATTGTACGTCTTTCTCAGTTATACGTCGTTTTAGAACGGTTCCCTCTGAAAGGCGTATAATCGGTGCTTTACTATATTATTAAAAACGGTGCTTTCGTATTAGCAGCATGCCAGCGGTTAATAGCCAAAGAATTCACTATTTAAAGAAAACATTTTTATTTTTATTTTTATTTATTTATTTATTTTTAGTGTTTAAGCGGGTAGTTCGATTGCATATCTGTTAAATTTGTGTTTTATTTATATTATTTTATTTAAATAGCGATTGAGTTTCTCGTTATGAAATATTAGCCGGAAACAAATACTGAACTATTTATATTGTTTTAAGTGCAAAAGCCTCAATCTTCCGTAAGCGGACTGCACGTGATAGCGATAGATTTTTTTTTAATTCATGCTTGAAAATTATTTGTAACCAATAAAATATCAGTAAATTGAGATACAGGTTTTAAACAAATTTCATTTGAAAGTACATTTTCTTCCTCCTATCCGACGGTGTAAAAATTGAAATTGGACTATAATTAGAATTTAATAAATTTGAATATATATATATATATATTATTCAAATATCAAGGGTTTACTGCGCATTACTTTTATCGTTTAGTTTGATAGTATTTTGGAAGAAATATTTTATAATTTGGTAGGAAATTTCTTTATTATTCTCTGGATGGATAGTAAATTTCAGATTCTCTCATTGGCTCTGGCTCATCTGTACTTTCATCGCCAATATGGCGTCAGCATTGCTCACGAATATGTGTTTACTTTTTAATATAGATAATAATAATAATAATAAAAAGGTTTTTTTTGTCATTTCAAACGTTTTTGGTCCTCTAAATGCAGTGTTGCCAGCCCGCTGCTTTTTTAATGCAGATTACTTGATGGCTACAACTTTTTTTTTTAAATTGTATGATTTGCCTTACCCCCTCCCCCCCCCCCCCCCCGTATTTAATCTGTCATTAAAGAAGGCGAATATTACATTACAAAAAATGGTGCCACTCAATCAATAAAAAAAGTAGTGGGCTGGCAACACTGGCTTAATTTATGATTTGGGACATAATGGTGCTTTAGTTCAAAAATATTCATCATTAAAATGGGGAGGAAAGAAATTATTATACTTATGGTGATCCCTATAGTGGGCATTGGCCACTTGCAATTCCCTCTACACTAAATTAAAAATCGAATGTAGGGTACAGTACATTAAATAATAAGCAAAGTAGGAAAAACATAATAAAAATAGCTTTTTTTTCCTTTAAACAGAGATATGAATTGTGTTGAAAATTTATTAATTTAAATAAAAATAGTTTTTTAATAAAAAATCATAAAATTTATGTTTTTATCTGCATTTTATGGCACAGTGGAAAGCAATCTTAATATAATCTTCTTTTTTTGCGCTCATGGCAAGCTATTCTTGCATTGACAAGCCAACGTTCTCAATTAGAAAGTTTAACGAATTACATCAAGTTCGTTTATTATATTTTATAACCTTTTATTTTATAAGGTAAATCATTTTGAATATCCGTTAAGATTTTCAAACGTTTTAAGTTGTTTTTCAATTATATGGATTTGTAAATTGTGCCGCCCTATTGAAAAGTTCATATAATATTGAAATAAAAAGCCATTTTCTTTAAATTTTCTGCACATTTCCTCTTTTCATTACTGAAACGTAATTTCTATCCCAAAAAATAATGCCATATTTTAGTTATAACTACTATTTTTCTCATACATGAAATTTGTAAATGCTTCTTCAATTCAATGTTCCCAACTTGCACCATAATAGTATAGTCAGTCGATGTAACATCAGTCTGTCGTCACAAGTATCACAGTCACAAAAGTGACCAAAATAGGATACCTTTAATTCATCGCATTATGACTAAATGGAGGAAATTTTTGCTATTTTATATTATATGGACACTGTGGTGACGTGACCGCAGTTCTAAACATGTTCAATTATATGCATATATATATAATGAAATCCAAGATTATGCATCTTTTGAATCTTAAAGTTTTTTTATTAGAATGATAATATTTAAATTTAATCAATAGAATACAGTTACAAAATCAACACGAGTCATCTCATGCGTTCAAAACACACTTCGTGTCAACTACCGCACAGATGCCATCAGGTCGCACTCGAAGTTCATGAGACAGTCTTTTTTTTCTTTTATCTCCGCACTGCCCCCAAAGACTTCCCAATCTGTGTCCGTCTTTCTAGTTCAATCCCTTCTTCTTCCAGGAGGTAGTAAGAGAAAATTCCATCCCGATTGGTTCTTTATGACATCAGTGAATTTGTAAGAAAGTTCAAGACACTTCCGTAGATTTCAACTATTGCCACAAGTATTAGAAATTAATATTTTATAGGTAGGAAATTAACATCAATGTACATAACACATAAAACTTGAATAGGATTACACATAAATATCAAGTTTATCAAGTTTACACATAAAAATTGAATAGGATTATACTCTTGATTTCACCCTGCGTCGTGTACAAATGGACCCCTTTTCTGTTAAGAAACTATTTATTGTTTGCTTTCAAATATAACAATTGAACTCAGGAAATTTCAACGCCTTTAAAAATGAATGGCAAAAGATTAAATTTAATCGATATGCAAGATTAATAAAACTGGAAAGTTGTTTCATTTATTTTATTTTCATTTCTTTATTTTTATGTATATTTATTTTATTTCATGCTATTTTTCTACGATTTTAAAAAGTTTATTGGAAGACTCGCAACTGTTAATTCGATATTTCTTTTTCTGTGCTATAGTTGAGCGAGTAGAGAGCTTTCCTTACATTAATTGTGTTTCATATTTTGTGAAAACAGTAGTAGTAGTGAGGAATTCTTAATTATTAATAACAGTATAATGTCGTCAAAGCTACCGATCTGCATAAATATATTTAGCTGAAAGCAAAAAAGTAAGAGAATATTTAAAAGTATAGAATATTTACCAAACAAATTAGATTTAAGATCATGCAAAGCTTTAATGGCCCTAAAAAGTTAAAAATTCTTTTTAAATAAGTGTTTAAATAAGTGTTTAAATAGGTTTTTTTAGCACCAAAAGCCCTTTATTAAAAAATTGTCTTTTTTTTTCTTTTTTTTTTTGAGAAAAGCATAATTTCAGTACAAAAAATATTTTTTAGATGTACTATAAGCGTTATTTCATGTAACTTCAATAACCATTATATCTGATTTTTAAAAATATGTATCATTCTTTGTACCCTTTCATGGTGCTAGATATCCTAATCTAACGAGCAAACATTCACGAATATAACGAACAACTTACATGCGTACTTAAAAGTAATATAAAAGTTGGGAGTTCTAGCATCTTGACAATCTTTGAGAATTTTATATGAGATTCTTTTGAATCAAAAAGAGACACTATTAAGTTTAGGATTTGTCGTTAGCAGATTTTATAAAACTTATTCTAAAGATATACTTTTGTAAAGTTTTCTTAAAGAGATACATTTTATTATATATATATTTTTTTAATATTCATTGATAAGAGAATGCAAATGAACAGAGAAATAAGAACCGAAACGTTTTTTCATACACTGTTAAAAATCTGCAGCAAACTGTCCAATCATCGAACTGTTTTTATAGGAAAAAGGTTACATAATCGTAATTTATCTCTATTCTGACCAATCAGAGGGCTTCAACTTTTACGGTCAAGTAACAGTTATCTATAAAAACCACTGAACTCCATATATAACAGGAGTTCAGAGTCGGCAGTCAGAAGCTTGCATGGCAGATGAAGCATGCAAAGCAAAAGTAAGAAATAATCCGCGTTGTCAATGTTAGATATTAGTGTTCTCATTTACTATTATCCTAATTTATGCTTCTCTCATTAAGTTATGCTTATCTAAGTAATAAATGATTCTCTAATCATGTAAGGTAATGCGATAAATAGCCTGTTTTGCCACGAATGCGAACTAAAGTTTTCGTCACTGTATCCTTCCGCGCTGACCGCTGGAAATTATATTGGGGGAATAGGAAGACAGTTCTCCTGTTATATATGGAACTCAGTGATAAAAACGGTTGAATGATTTGACAATTTGCTGTAGATTTTTAACAATGTGGTTAATTAAATAATAAGAAAAATACTATGATAATATAATCATATATAGAGTGAAACCCCCAGTAACTGACACTTTAAGGATTCTTCCTTGTTCAAATCACTATTACAAAAATTTAAATCGATTTTATACTTACCTTTGTTTTTTAATGGATAGTAGATATAGATTAAAAAATTATTGTTGGCAAATTTTGAAAGATTAAATTCTAGATTAACATTTTATTGTTAAAATTTAATTTTATTCATAAATATGGTCAAAAACTCCAGTAACGGACACCATCCCTATTTTGAAATACCAATAACTGACACAAAGTGAACCAGTGACTGACACTTTATTTTAAAAAATTAAAAGGCTTTAAAAAAAACTTTATTCTTTATTATAAAAACAAAATACATTAATATTTATTATAAAAAGTAGGATTTAGTAAGCTATACTGCATTATTAGTAATGCAGCGTATATAGTAAGAGTATATAGGACTAATATTTAGTACTGCATTATTAGTAATGCAGATATCCAATAGCATTGGATTATTTTATGAACCTATAACTGACATCTGGTGTCAGACACTGGTAAAACAACTTAAATTTTAATGGTGTTTACTACAAGATAAATTTAATTTATTATTAAGCATTTTTAAACAGCTCAAATAATAGATTTCAAATTTCTTTAAAATAACCAATAACTAACACCTCTGTCAGAGACTGGTAAAATGAAATTATAGGAACCAATAACTGGCACCCCTCATTAAGCTAAATTAAATAACTATAAACCCTAAATAATGGCCCTAATATATCATACGCATCTTTAAATTAATTTCTACTAGTATAATTTTAAGAAAAAAGAGTAGGATGGTTGCATTACACATAGAATAGAAAAACACTTCCTTGATTTTTGAAATACGATTGTTACTTCAAAATGGCATTTTTTGTATTATCAAAAGTTTCTTCCTCATTGAATATGTTCTTGGGCCTCTAGTGGTGAATAAATTGACTCCAAAATAAAAATAAGAGTTTAATTTACCACTAGATGACATTACTTTGCAAAATTTTACAACGAAATGGCTTAGTTGAGTTAGATTTTTGCTCAAGTGTCAGTTACTGGTTAGGTGTCAAAAACTGGGGGTGTCACCCTAATATTTCTGATGTCAACATTCCTTTTTCTATACGCAAGCAAAAAGCACACCGAAGAAAGAGATATTATATTAAAGATTTTGGAACAGGCTTTTGACATACACTGTTTAAAATTGCAACAAACTGTCCTGTCATTCCACAATTCATAACTTCGTCAATTCACAAGATATCAAATCCACTTAAATTTATTATAAATCCTCTTAATATTATTTACAACTTTTATATTGACAAGTTTTTTATAGGACCAACCCTTACAGCAAAAAATAAAAATAAAACAAAAAATCCCTGCTGGCCCCGCTTACAAACACGGGTAGATTTCGAAGTGGGTGGTCCCAACTGGCGCACCATGGCAAAAAGGTAATTTCTTCTGCAATTCTCAATAAACAGGCGCCCCACGGTCTGCGTCTTTGAAATCTACCTGTGCCTGTAAGCCAAGCCGTGAGGGATTTGTTTTTGCTTACAAATTTACAAATACTTGTTTGTTTAAAAATGATATTGCTTACAAATAAAACTATATATTTTGCTGTTACGTATACACGCAACAAATCTCTGCTTATTTCTTTCAAATTTTATCGGATGTCAAAATAGTAAAGATATTTCTCATTCACCCAAAATATTGTAACACAATATATTATTCCAGAAACCCTTTTATGATACATCCAGCCGAAATAGATAGCAATGAAGTGTACTATTAGTGAAGTGGGATGTTTTAAAGATTTCTTTGAAAATCTTGATTCACAATTAATATTATTGATAGAAAACAAACTGTCGTCTAACGAGTGCCCCCACATGATTTGATGTCAAAGAAAAATAAATCGTAAGAGTTTTGTACGGCGACGTAATTCTTTTCTACTAAATGTTTTTTCCGTTTATGACTTTAAACGTTCTGTCAAAACCAGACTTATTTCATCATTATACATTTCTTAGAAATTTTTAACGTTACAATAGGTAAGGCAAAATAAAGTTATTAATTTATTTTTCAATGTTAAGATTTCCTAAGAATGTCTCAAAACTTAACAGTTAAATTGTAATTGGAATAGTTTTTTTTATAGAAAATATGTACTGAAAAAGAGCAAAATCTAAAAGCAGACATGGCATTAAATTTTAATCTATCTAACGTTGTTTGTTTGGGTTTTTTTTTTTTTTTTTGTAGTGATTTCATTAATCTTTAACTTGACTCAAATTTTAAAGCAAGGATCTTTAATGTCATTAACTAAACTTGGTTGCCAACAGTAATATTTTAAAGTAATTATTTCTCCTTTGGGATAGTTAATGCATATTAAAGCTAGATTAAACAGGAGCAAAGTCATTATCCTTCTCCCTCCTCTCTCATTTTTTTTTTTTACTTCCAAGAAATTAATAAACAGTATAACATTAACAACACATAGCTGAAATAAAGAAAACAGAAATAAACAGAAATTTGTCACTGATAATAAAAAATATTTAATTATATATTTTAAATAATTTATCAGAGGGTTTTATTTTCCTGATGCTACTTAATTTTATTTTATTTGCTCAAACGATTTACTCATTTTCTGCCAAAACATATATAAAGAAGAAAAAATTCTAGCTTTGTTGAATATTTAAAGGTCATGCATGTTAACTCTATAATTACATAGTTACAAATAAACACACAATTTTAACAATTATTGTGACTTTATAATCTGGATTCTTTACACGAATTGAAAAAAAATGTGTAGACATTAGTTTAAAAAAGAAAATTTGTATGCTTCTTAATGGATTTTCTAAAAATATATTATTTCTAATTTATTTTTTTCCTAATTACTATATACCTGTACAGTAACTAATACTTATAAACCTAAAATATTTAGCAAACTCGGTACATATTGAGTTAAGATATGCAACTCCATTTTTTAACATGTTAAAAATGATATCCAATATATACTTATTTATGTAAGTAAACTTTACTTCCAAATATATTCCCTGTTATTTTTCAATAATTACGTTTTGTTTACATCGTTATTATTAAAAACCTTTAAATTGAAACATGTTACTCTGTTCTGAAAAAAAAGTCAAGTTTTATTATTATTTTAAAAATAAGCTTCTAGATTATTGGTGCCCTTTTTGTATATAGTTGAGTGCAAATGATTTGTTTTATTTTTAAAAGATCAATTTCATTTATTATTCTTAAAAACGCCCGAAGATTTTCATGATCAAAACTTCTCAAATACGTCCTTTTTCTTTTTATAACTTAGTCTCGAAAGATAATGAAGAAATATTCTTTTATTCAGACAATTTTCTTTTTTTTTTTTTCTCCTCTGCATTGTACTCGGGGTTTTCTTTTTTTTTTTTTTTTTTATGTTTCGCTTAAAATACACTCGCTAACATAAAAATTCAAAAAAAAAAAAAAAAAGAAAAAAAAAAAAAAAGAAAGAGAAGAAAAAAATTAAAAATTTGAAGCGGAAAAAAAGGCTTACAAAAACTTCAGAAAATAATAAAATAGTTACGTTAAATGAAAAGAGAAGTATAAAACTTTTGTAAAAACTAAAGAAGCACCAATGAAAAGTAATTGGAATCGGAACTAAAGTCTTTCGAAACAGTTACGCTATTTTTCCACCCTCGGGGTCATTTGGATTTTGGATACAGAACCTTGATTTTAAGATGAATAGAGAGTGGACAAAGTTGAAAAAAAAATAGCAAATAAAATGGCAAAAACCTTTGCTTTATTTATTTTTTTCTTTCTCTTTTTTTTTTTATTATTTCTTTGGATCTTTTTTAATTGCTGATAACATATTAAAATTATACTAAAGAAATGTTTTTAATAAGAAAAAAAAACGTAAAAAAGTCAGTTAAATGTAGCATGTCATCAGAGTTTTAGAGTGAAAACCAAAATCCAATATTAATTTAGCTTTCATTAAAATATTTCATTGCTGATTGCATAAATCTCAGGTTACATATGCATAGTTTATCATTAATTGGAAATAAAATTTCTTTTTTGAATGTAATTTGTCTGAGATAAGCTCCATCTTCACGAGTTTGGTAGTTGAAATAAGTTTAAAATGGTAAAAGCGTTTGTGCAGTAAGATATTTAAATTAAGAAAGAAACGACATAAAAGAATATACAAAAAAAAATAATTAAAAACATCTAACAGCAGGTAGCTGTTTCGGGTTCAAATATGCGGGTCCCTCATCACTGCACAGTGAATAAAATCGTTACAAAAATGGAAGTTGGCAATATAATTATATCTCCAGAAAGGCAGTAGCTGTTGGTTAGTTAGTTTGGAGCTCTTACGGTTATATTTTGCAAGCATGGTCTAAACCTAAACAGACGAGACCCATTTTAAGTGAAATCCGATCCACTACGAACCTTGAAACTTGAACAGCGCTGACCTAACGAATGAAGCAAAAGTATTTTTCTCTCTTTACAAAGTTAAAATATTAAATTTTTCTTCGAAAACAAAAATGAATCTTTTACTTCTTAATTATTGAAACCCTTAAGTCGGCTCTTATCCAATAAAAAATTAAAAATATTTATGAAAATTTCAATAGTTAACACACAAATCACAATTTCTGAAACCAGAACTAAATAATCTATTATTGATACATTCGCACCGGATTATGTACTAGTGAGTATATTGTTTGTAATCCAGACTCAGCCTATATATATATATATATATATATGAAAGAAATTAAAATATCAAACTCACATCTTAAATCTAAGTTCAAATTAATTTCTCATTTGTAATATTTTTTAACTCTTTATATGTAATTCTGAATCTACCCCTAGGAAATTATTTTCTTGGTCGAACAACTATTTCTTTCAGATATTTACTATCTTACTTTAAGATTCAAAACATAAGGTAAGCGGTATTTGGAAGTGTCTGAGGTTTTGTTGTATCCAGGGCTGGGCCAGGACTCAATATCAATCAAAAGCTTCTAAATAAATTAAGTTAAACTTAATACCCGTTTCGGCCATTCCCCTCTTCTTGAAAAAAAAAAAAAAAAAAAAAAAAAAAAGTTCAACATTACATGTCTGCAACACACTCGAAGAACTCTGAATTAGAGATACTCAGACTTCCCTATAACACATAATGTGATTTTAAATAATTATACGGCTCTCGGAGCCTCCGAATAATGCACCGAACTCAAATATGTAATAGCAGAATGGTGTTTCTCTAAAACTTTTGAAAAAGGTTTAGTTTAATTGCATACATGACATTTTATAACAAAATGAACCATATACAATTTTAAGGGATCTTTCACAAGTTAAATACTGTTTTTTTTTTTTTTTTCGTGCTTTGCACCAGTTAGAACTGAAATTATAGCTCACGTTCGAGTTATCCTTTTTTTTATATGTATATTAAAATATATAGTTAGAATATATTAAAAAGGAAATCTTTTGAGAACAGTGAAAAATGTGGAATTATTTCGATAAAGAAATATTGCATTATAACACGTCCAAAACCAGCCGCAACTTAACTTATATTCACATAAATATAGCTTAAAATATATATTATCTATACACTGGTTCGGAAAGATTTCGTTTATCCAAGAACTAGTTCTCCATCGTCCATCAATAGAATCGTTTATTCAAGCATTATAGTCAAAGATGATACTTGAAACGCTGCATATGACACTTATAACAAAAGTACACATGAAAACTCATGTAGCAAATAAAAATGTGTAAGTGCTCCGTCAATAGTTATATTTTCCTGAAACTTATCTTAACCACTTGCTTGTTGGGCTTTGAATTTTTTTCTGCTCAGAGACTCGTGTTTTTCTTCCTTTTTCAAGATATGTTTACCGACTAGAAAAAAATATTAATAAAAAACACACACAAGTTTTAGCTTAGTAGTTTAAAAATTTATATATTTATGGTGCCCGAGTATAACACAGGCAAGTCAGGTTTGTTAAGAACAATCTGCCTGCGTCTGACAATAGCAAGTCAGGTAAATTGTTAAATAAGAATACTATGAAGTTAAATCTTCATTTTATTTCGCTCGTTAATATCCTCTGACCACATTTTCATCTATTTAAAAAAAAAAAAAAAAAAAAAAGAAAAAGCTTTGTGCCTAGCAACAGATAGAAATCTTTGTTCTCAGATGCACGCTACATCTATATTTTAACAGATTATCATCTGATGTCATTTCTCACGGCATATAAAAGTTATTTCTTCTTATTATTATTCACATGGCCTTTTATTTGCCATATATGGTATACCGGCGCCTGTTTGGGATAATTTTAGCTCACATCTTCCCTCTTTAGATAGTAGCCTTTTAGGGCGGTTTCTCTCAAAAATTTACCGGGTTCCATTATGCGGTTTTAATCGGACTGGCGTTAAAAATTCAGAATTCCTCTCTGACGTAATCCCATTCACTTAATACTAACGGATAAAAACCACATGTGTCTCCTCGCTATATTGTATCGCCAGAATATATATTTTGGCTAATTTTATTGCTATTGTTTCGCCAATGCTTCATACGAGCTGAGAAAGTTGTAACAGTTCTCGACTGAGATTTAGCTCTTGCCCTGTGTAGAAAAAGGATGTAAAATTGCTTATGCCTCCTCTCTAGCCACCGGCGATTGTAGCCGGCCTTGTATGGCGATATCTAACGGACCTGGATGTTACTAAAATAAATATCTATGTGCAACCATGGACTCCTTTCATATGGTATAATAATCATGGCTCTGATTATTCTTAATTCGTAATTAAAAATTTCCCATCGAAGTATAATTCCTGGGAGAACAAAACTTTCTTCACAAATACCACAGTAGAAATTTAAAATTGCTTTCGTTTGACTGTTCTCAAATTCAAATGAGCTACTTTCTGACACATTTCTGAATTCATTTTTGTTCGGAAACGCATGAAATTGGCAGGTGCGCTTTTTCAGAAACTATGTAATCGAATGGCAAATGGAAATCAAATCCATTTCTTGGTAAAGTCAGAAGATCTTTCAGAAAATACTGCCATAGTCCACGTTTTCAACCAAATTTCCGACAAACAGGAAAACTTGTCGTCACGTGACAAGAACAGCTTATAACTCGATAAGTAATTTATTTAGCAAAAAATAGAAAACGCTATTCGATTTCAAATCGCTTCAATAGTCAAGCTTACCAATTTTATGTCTTTACGTGTAAAAATGAGTCCAAAAAATGTATCAGAAAGATCCTCGTTCTTGAGCAGAGAATTTTATAACCACCTTAATAGCCTGTAAAACAAATGAAAAGAATTTTAATACCGTTCTCAAAAACATACTTTTCCCCCGCTCAACATTCATGAATTCAATTCTTTACAAAACCGAATAAAATTCGCAGACATTTCTATTGAAGTGGTTTAGAATCAAATAGCATCCTGAGTTATGATTGAATATTTTCCAAACGACGCTCTTTCCCGAAATGCGGTATCTCAAAAATAAATTCAAAATGCAAACTTTGACACCATTTTCTGAAATACCCTTTGCATTTAGAAGTGATAAAACGCTTCTCGATTTCTTAGTATTTGAATGAGAATATCTGAAACAAGAATGAAAAATCATGCATCAAGCATAGATTCTGGAACACTTTCCAATGCTTCCAAATTTTACAAATCTTTTCCGTTTAATAAGGTGAAAGATGATAATTTAGTTCAGTTAGTAAACGCATAGCACCGTTTAAAATCCTCCTTCTGGAATTTCCTCCAATAAACGAAAACATACTCGATGTCTTTTGTGCTGCCTTGTATATGATCTATAGAAATTATACACACTAAAGTAATAGGCAAAAAAACAAGAACGAAAAATCATGCGTCAAGCATAGATTATATAACACTTTCCAACGCTTCCAAAATAATTTTACAAATCATTACCGTTTAATAAGCTGAAAGATAACATCTAAGTAAACAATTTGGAAAACGCATAACATATTTAAAAACGTAATTACAGGAATTTCCAACATATACAATATTCGGAAAAATAACCGAATACTTTTATTCAGCTCTGTATATGATCTATAGATTTCTATATATACTACATAGGATGCTAAATTTTAGTTGAGTTAGGAAACGCGTAGCACAGTTTAAAATTCTCCTTCTGGAGTTTCTGTTCATAAACGGAAATGTGTTCGCGAACTTTTGTGCTGCCCTGTATAGGATCTACAGAATTTATACACACCAAGTAAGACAAAAAGTGAGTTAAATTTAAAATCGCGTTCAGCAACTTAAAACGCACTTCCAGGAATTATTGTTAACAGACAGTAGAGAATTCTTTTGTGTGTCCCTGTAAATGAACGATGACTGCTATACCCACAATATTCTGTAGTAAGCCTCTTGTAATGCACCTTAGTGATATATATAAATTTCAATGCGTTTAAAATAGTGAAACATTATTTAAATAAACCGCAGACGATTTTTCTCCATAGACGTAATGTAACGGAATTCTTTTGACTATCCCTGTAAAGTAACTATAAGTGCTATGCACACCCTATTCCATATTAAGCGTCTTGTAATGCACCTTAGTGATATATATCAGTTACAATGTGTTTGAAATTGCGTAACATCATTAAAATAAACCGCAAATGATTTTTCCGCATAGACCGTAATGTAACGGAATTATTTTGAGTGTCCCTGTAGAAAAACTATAAGTGCTACACACTTCAGTTGAAATAGGGAACATGCTATAGATGACGACAATAACATATAAAAATTGCAGGGCAATCCGAGCATATTTACGGGAGTTAGAGCACGGCCAGACGGCAGACGGCCATACGGCAGACAAACCTTATCTTAACAAAACCTTATCTGACAAACCTTATCTGATAAACCTTATCTAACAAACCATATCTTAACCACTTGCTTGTTGGGCTTTGAATTTTTTTCTGCTCAGAGACTCGTTTTTTTTCTTCCTTTTTCAAGATATGTTTACCGACTAGAAAAAAATATTAATAAAAAAAAAACCACACAAGTTTTAGCTTAGTAGTTTAAAAATTTATATATTTATGGTGCCCGAATATAGCACAGGCAAGTCAGGTTTGTTAAGAACAATCTGCCTGCGTCTGACAATGGCAAGTCAGGTAAATAGGTAAATAAGAATCACGCAATCAAACCGAAGTCATGAACACTTTTCAACTAGGTTGGAAAGTGTTAAAAATAGTTACATTTAAAAACGCGTTCCGCAGCTGAAAACGCACTTCCAGCAATTATTGTTAATAGACAGTACTTTAACCGAATTCTTTTTTGTGTCCCTGTGTAAATGAACAATGAATCCTACACACACAACACTTTCTATTAGTAAGCCTCTTGTAATGCACCGCAGTGATATATATTAATTTCAATATATTTGAAATAGTGAAACATTATTAAAATAAACCGCAAACGATGAACCGCATGTCAGAAATTGGAGAATTTGCATTTCAGAACAGCCTTTAATAGAGAATTTAAGGTCCAAATTTTAAACTGCATAAGAAAATGCAAATTAAATAAAATAGGTACAAACTACAGTTTACAATTAAAATTATAAATAAATGTATTTTACAGTTTACCCCTGCCATTCCTGACAAGTATACTGTAAAAAATATTCCGTTGATTGCCAGTGCAATTTCCGGAATTTTACATTTTTTTTTTTTTTTTTTTTTTTTTTATGAAAGTGATTTCGTGAATGAATCCATATAAGTATTGCGAGCATGGATTTGAGAGTATCCGCGTGACAATAATGCTAAATTTTAATTTTCTCTAAGGATGTGGAATTTATTTTTATTATTATACTGCAAAAGAAAAACATTCGTAAAAATACGTAAATTGTATTGGCAAAGTGCAAAAATTCTTTTTTGAGTGTGAAAATATAAAAAATTCCCAAGCCTTAGTTAAAACGACAAATTAAACAGACTTTTAGCATTATTATCTGTCAAGGATATTCTTAAATCCATATTCTCTCATTTCTGACTCATTCACACAATCATTTCATCGAAGAAAACATTCCGTAAAAATACGAGAATTGTTACTGGCAAAGTGCGAAAATTCTTTTTTGAGTGTAAAAATATGAAATAGTTCAAAGCCTTAGCTAAAACGACAAATTAAATAGACTTTTAGCATTATTACCTGTCAAGGATATTCTTAAATCCATATTCTCTAATTTCTGGCACATTCATACAATCATTTCATCGAAGAAAAAATTCCGTAAAAATGCGGGAATTGTACTGGCAAAGTGCGAAAATTCTTTTTTGAGTGTAAAAATAGCTAAAACAATAAATTAAATAGACTTTTAAATCCATATTCTCAAATTTCTGACATATTCACGCAGTCATTTCATCGAAGAGAAAACTTACGTAAAAAAAAACGAAAATTGTATACTTGCAATCAACGGTTTTTTTTTTCTTTTCTTTTTTTTACAGTGAACTATAACATAATTATGCAGCAATGAATTTATACAGTCGGGCTATGACGAAATATAGTTAACAAGAGAGGAAGCAGAAACACTGTAAAGTAGTCTGTAATATTTTATATCCGAACTGTGCCTCTGCGTATATGATTAAACAGGGAAACAGCGAATGAATTCTCATTTTGTCTAAATCTTACGGATGTTCTAAAAATAATATTAAAAATATCCTCGCTCAAAAACGAGAAATTTCTAATATAGTGACAAATTCATTTTTTTATACAGAAATGCGTTAAATTTGCAGACGTTATTTACTAGCTAGTTTAAAATCGAATAGCGTTTTCTATTTATCAATAAATGTATTACATCTTTGGTTTATAATAGCGAATGCTTTCATATCACTCATCCCCGCACTGTCATGTACTCAAAAATCGGTTCCAAATACCAACTATAATACTATTTTCTGAAAGGTCCTCAGTCTGTAGGGAAAAAAGAAAAAAGCTATTAGATTTCCTAGTTTCTTTTAGTATAGCTGAAAATTATGAGCATTTAATAATAAAAATGACTTCGTGAATGTATCAGAAAGTAGCGAGTTTAGATTTAGGAATAGCCTAAAACATGGAAGGAATTTTCGTTTTGTCCAAATTTTAAAGTACTAAAGAGAATATAAATTAACTCAAACAAGTACAAACTGCAGTTAAGGCTCTTCTCGAATTTTTAAAACATCTCCTTGGGAAATTAATATTTTTAACTTATTTTTTCTGCGTACACTTTTTGAAGGATGCCCCATTTTTCTTAGTTGTCAAAATATTATTAAAATAGATGCTTAATTATATGTGAAGTGCTAAAATCTTACTCAGTTTCGCTAAGATTTGAACACATTAAATTATAAATTAAGTATATATTTTAGAAATAATTTGACAACTAAAAAAAAAGACACATCCTTTTACTTTAAGAACAGTGCACAGAAAAGTGAAGTTAAAAATATTAATTTCCTAAGGAGATATTTAAAAACTAGTCGGATGTGCCAATCCCAAAACTTTGTTCTATCTCACACAGGTTTCGCATACACTAAAAACGAACCAGAACCAATTTATATCAAGGTCTAACTGAATCTAATTTTTTATTAAATTCCGTCCATTAGTTCTTGAGATATGACTGTCACTAAAATCCTGAAAAATGCAGCATATCAGCGCCACCTGTTGTGAGATGTACACCAAAACCTAATCAACAACAACTTATGTCAACGTCTAACAGAATCTGAAGTTTGAGAAAATTCTGTGCATTTGTCCTTGAGATATAGCTACTGTGAAAATCCGGAAAAATGTAACATTGTAGCGCCACCTGTTGAGATATCTACACCAATACATAATCAGTTTATATTTATGTCAAGGTCTAACTGAATCTGAAGTTTGGTGGAAATCGGTGTATTAGTTCTGGAGATAGAGCTACTGCGGAAATCGCAAAAAATGCAGCACCACCTGTTGGGCGAGTAACACCAAAAACTAATCAGCACCAATTTATATCAGTAACTAACTGAATATAAAGTTTTATTAAATTACGTGCTTTAGTTCTTGAGATAGAGTGCCCACAAAATTTATGTCACATACAGACAGACAGAACAGAGTCACCAGACTCACAGACAGACATTTTCTCAAAACAGTCAAATCCTGTTCACGACCTTCTAAATGTATAAATCCGTCGAAAACTGGATGTCTAAAATTTTCATGAATCCAATACTTTCTTCTTGTAAAGATAGAAGAAAGTAAAAACAATGCATTACACGCCCATTGCTTTAACATTAGCAAGGGGGAATTTGAATTTTTACTTATGAAGTAGGTGATTGAATATATTCATGAGAACAGTTAAAATTATAATTATATTCATTTTAAAATTATATAAATTATTTTTAAAATAGTAAAATTAATATAAATTTAGTTAGTTTCCTTCTGCCATTCGTGAAAACCATCACATTAATATACAGAAATGAATTTATACAGTCGGGCTATTACGAAATACATTTAAAAAGGAGGTTGGGAAGAAACACTGCAAAGCAATCTGTAATAAGATCGGTAGAAATGCTATACAATACGCAATCCATCATTGTTATTTTATATGGAAACTGCGCCTGTACCGGCGGGGTTCCCATCACGGGCGCGTTCCAGCTGCAGAATCACATGCGAACCCCATTGCAGTTTGATTCTTTAATACTGTTTGTGCATAAGTGAAAATTAGATTAAAATCTCAAAACTAATGGTCATTTTTCAAAAAGCATTTTAATCTAACAAGCTCGTACATATGTTTTGCTTAGATTGAATTCACATTCACTTTTACTTGCTTCATATAACTAAAAGTAAAAGGTAAAGTAAAAAATATAGTAAAAGAATATTGTTATAGAAATTTATATTGATTATAAGATAATTCAACATGATTAACACTGATTACGGATCGAATATTTTTTTATTCAATTTACTTCAATTTACAAAAAAATTTCTTTGTGGTAGATTTCTGTTGAAAATATCCTAGTATAAGTATATGACAGAGGTTATTTTTCAAAATGTGGTTATGAATGGAATAAAACTATAACTAAAAGTAAAAGATAAAATAATATTGTTATAGAAATTTATATTGATTGTAACATAATTCAAGAAAAGACTGGTTAACCCTTTCATTACGGGACGAATATTTTTTTATTCAATTTACCGCAATTTAGAAAAAACTTTTCTTTGTGGTAGATTTCTCTTGAAAATATCCTAGTATAAGTGTATATGAAAGAGATTATTTTTCAAAAAATGGTTACGAATGGAATAAAATATATTGCACTGGAACTATATGTCCCAACCCATAATCAAAGAGTTAAACTTTATAAATATTGTTGTTAGAGACTTATATTCATTGTAATATAATTCAAGAAAAAACTAATTAACCCTTTGATTACGGGGCGAATATTTTTATATTCAATCTACCACAATTTACAAAAAAAATTACTTTGTGGTAGATTTCGCTTGAAAATATCCTAGTATGACAGAGATTATTTTTCGAAAAGTGGTTACGAATGAAATAAGAAATATTGAACTGGGACGTATATGATCCAACCCATAATCAAAGAGTTTAACTTTATAAATATTGTTATAAAGACTCATATTGATTGTAACATAAGTAGAGAAGAAACAACGTTCCGGCCTCAGGAGGTGGAGTGTGGAGTGAGGAGGGAGGAGGGCTCCTCCTCCTGAAGTGCCCTCCTCCTCCTCCCGAAGTGCCCTCCTCTTCCTCCTCCTCCCGAAGTGTCCTCCTCCTCCTCCTCCTCCCGAAGTGCCCTCCTTCACCACCTAAGATAAGGGGATTAATTAAGGATTAGTGTTAATTAATTTTAATTAGGGAACTTAGAAATTTTTTGAAGCAAAATTATTATTATTATTTTTTTTTTTTTTCAACGAGAGTATGCAGTTTGATTATGAGTGTATGCAGTAGAAGTAAATGATTAATTAATTAAAAATATTAATTAAAAATAGTAATTAATTAATTTTAATTGCAGAACTTAAAAAATTTCGCGAGATTTTTTCAACGAGAGTAGGGTATTCGATATACATGTTAGAGGAGAATTTTAAAAGTCAATAATGGTTTAATTAAAAAGGGTGATTAATTTTAATTGGGGAACTTAGACATTTTTCGAAGCAAATATTTTTTCAACGAGATAGGCTATTTGTTATACATGTTAGAGTATATTACAGGTGAATTTTAAAAGTTAATAATGATTTAATTAAAAAGGGTCATTAATTAATTTTAATTGGAGAACTTAAGAAATTTTGGCAAGATTTTTTTTTCTCTCAACGAGAGTACGCAGTTTGCATGTGCAATAGAATGGTAGATGATACTAATTAAAAAGGGTCATTAATTAATTTTAATTGGCGGACTTCAACATTTTTGAGGCAAACAGGCGCGTTTTAATGAATTCGATATAGGTTGTAGTAGGTCCCGCATGAATTATACTGTACTCAACTGAATAGCTCCCCCCTCCCCCTCCCTTTTTTACCCAGAGGAGCCCTTCGATAGACTAACAATACACACTTCCAAAAGTATAGAGTACTATAAAAAGAAGAATTCAACGTATATGTAAATAAACAAGAATGAAAAATCAGGCGTAGCGTCATAATTCATGAATCACTTTCCAACATCATTGAAATGGTATGTGAACAAAGTGTAATTTTACCATCGAGTGCATAGCGAACCGATCCCCTTTTTAATAAAAAGACGGACTTCACAAAAATCCAATTATGCATAAGAACCCTTCCTAAAATCAGATAATTTACACCTTACCTTTTTTTTTTCAATTCAAGTTAGGCTAAAAGTACAGCTTACGCATCGATAGGTTCAAAATACAGGGACCCTTCGAAGTGTGAACTCGCATTAGACTATAGGGCCCTTCATAAAATAAATGAGATACATGCCCTATTCGAAAAAAAAAAAGCCCTTCACAAAAACTGTAGGGGTTCCCTTTTGGAATAAAAAGACGCCCTTCACAAAAATCCAATTATGCATAAGGACCCTTCATAAAATCAGATAATTTACACTTTACCCTGTTTTTTTAAATTCAAGTTAGGGTAAAAGTATAACTTACACATCGATAGGTTCAAAATATTGAAATCCTTCAAAAGAAACTAGAAAAAGTTAAAGATTTAAGCCCTGCTCATAAAATAATGCGACTACCCAGCGTCCTTCACAAATAATAAAACCTTATTCGAATCCCTTCGCCCTTCACAAAATAAATCCAATAGATTCACGTTATTTTACAGCGACATAAATATTAGGGATATTGACCTTTCATAAAAATGCATGGTCCGCTGTTTGAATGAAAAGGGCCCCTTCACGTACCCTGTAAAAATACTATGATTGTCCAGTTATTTTAAGAAATAGAGTGCTATTCTCAAATGAGTACGTATTCATACAATATAAAAATAAGTTTTACACGAATGTATTTTTAGTTTAAAGTTCAAAATATATTTTAGAAATGAAATTAAGAAAAACAGACGGCTATCCAGTATCCCCTCGACATACATGTCGCTGAATCACAATGAGTCATATTAGCAGATAAGCGAACATCTTGCTTTGTCACGATGAATCACTCGCGATAAGAAATGCGGCTATTGGGCTTTTTCTCAAATTTAAACAGTTCTGACGCATTTTTTGTAGGTAAATGAGCTATTTAAACCCGTCAATGTATGCGAATTATTTCGTGTAGTCCTATATAGGTTCTACTCTTCATATATACATATGGTGATATATATATATATTTATACTAAAATCTATTAAGTTTTAAAAAGCTTCATTGAAAAAATAAGAAATAGTCATACCCTTAAGAATTCTGAGGATAAGAGACGGGTTTTTAATGAATTTGATACACGTTATGGTAGAAAAATACAGGGTCCCCTATCAGATATATGAATTAAACTTTAAATATTTTAAAATTATATTCGTTTATGCTTTTTGTATTGCAAAGTATAGAAAATTATAACTAATCTTTGTTTTTATAAAATATATATTGTACTATTTAGTTAGGGCATTATTTCGAAAATTTTGTTTTTAATATTGAAAAAATATATATAAAAATGTATCTTACCTATAAAATTCAACCATAATGTACTAGACTTCAGTCAAATTTGATCGTCTGCTATACTTGTCTTAAAAGAACTAAACGGTATAACATGTTCGCTTATCTCTTAAAACCACGGGATATTGTGACGTCATGGATAGGGCATAGGGTAGAATACAGAATGAATAGGTAATATAAGACAGAAAAATAAAATAATCAAAAATCATAAATTTTTGCATACTGCATGCAAACACTTGTAGTATGTGAAATGATTGGTAGCTTACCTAAATATTTAAACCATAAAGTACTGGACTTCATCCAAACTTGACTGCATGCATGTCTTAAAAGAACTAAACGGTATAACATGTTCGCTTATCTATTAAAATTACGGGATATCGTGACGTCATGGATAAAGCATAGGGTAGAATACAGAATGAATAGGTATTATAAAGCAGAATCATAAATGTTGCATACTTTACACTTGTAGTATGTGAAATGATTGCTACTATTGCCTATATGAGAAAATGAATCATCAACGAATCTTATTAGTGTATGTTATATTTAACCAACAGGCTTGAAATGCGTGAATTTTGACTAGAATTATTCACTGAATGTAAAAAAAAAATTATTTATATTTAGATCTAATATTTATATCATTTAACATTTTAAATCCCTATTAAAAGTATATACATTAGTATGCTTGTGAAAGGTCTATTTTTAAGACGAAACATTGTGTGAAATGTCCTGTTTTAGGGTTAAAAGTTTCGTGAAGGGGTCTGTTTGAAGGACCCTGTTTTGAAATGACTTAAGAACGGACAATTTATTCCTAAACATATTCACAACTACAACTTTGTATACATTATGAAAATACATGATAATATTTATACATTATGCCATAGTTTTTGAAATATTTTTCCAAAGTTAGATTCATACAATAAAGCGAGATTGATACCGTTAATGTATGTGAATTCCTTCATGTTATCCTCTATAGCTTCAACTCGATTCGTTATATATGCCTCAATGAAAAATAATAACTAAGAAATAAAATTAAAAATAGTAATTAAAAGGTAGCCTTAAGAATTTTTGGAATAAGAGATTGGTTTTAATTAAATAGGTTAATGAACCTAATTCGATACAAGTCTTACTAAAATGGAAATTACACTAAAAATACAGAGTCCCCTACAATATATGAATTATACTCCACTAAATTTAATAGCACCCTCCCCTATTTTCATAGAAATGGCTTCAATATAATTTAGGCTAACAATATACGCTTCAAAAAATACATAGTGGCCACAAGAAGGACAGGAATTCGATATGTACTACTACTTATGCAAAATATAATTTCTCTTATCGCATAAAATATATTAACAAGTCCTGTAAAAATATAATGACATGAACTATTAATACATGATTTAAATACATATTGGTTATACAAAACATATATATATATATATATATATATATATATATATATATATAAATTTATCGTTACCTAAGAATTTCAAGCATGATTTACTAGACTTAACCCAAATTCAACTAGATTTTTCACGTGGTTCGATATGACATCACTGATCGCGATAATATTTTAGATAAGATTTACTGATAAGACCACATATCAAGTCATTTCTTCTAAAGCAAGTATAGGAGTTGGTTCTGAGGTCTAGGTATGTAGTAGGTTAGTAGTAATATATTTTTAAAGTACTTTTTATTATGTGTTAAAAGAAATGGTTATTTTATTTTTTTTTACGTAGGACAGTAAAAATTCAAACATAAAATATTAAATTTAATCCTTAGTAATATAAAGACTTACACCTACAGAAACGCAAACATCCTTTTAGTTATATTCATGCAGACTTTAAGATATATCGCATATGTTCTTTATTTTACCATGGCATATAGGGATTTTTTTTTAATGTATGTCACGTGACTATCTAAAGCGAGATTGATACTTAAAACCATTAATATATATGAATTCTTTCGTATAGCCCTGTATAGATGCTACTCACCATATATACATCTATCTATATATATATATATATACTAAATCTGGTAAGTTTTAAAATGCATCATTGAATTTCAATGAAAAATAACAACTAACAAATATTAATTAAGAGATATGCTAATGTTCGGACTAATAAAATTTTTGGGTGAACAGATCAGTTTTCATTAAATATGATAATGAATCTAATTCGATACAAGTCTTGTTAAAATAGAGATTATAGTGAAAATAGAGGATCCCCTATAATACACACTAATTATACTGCATTAATGCACTACCCCACTTATATTATCACAAAAATACCTTCGATAAAATTTAGACTATCAATACATACAAAATATATACAAAGTGCCCAGAAAAAGGGTAGGAATGACTGAAGAATTTTAACATAAATTAAAAAATAGAATCTACAGTAAGTAACTATAAATAAATATGAAGGAAAAATCATGCGTCATGGTATACTTTATGAAACACTTTCCAAATGGGACTATCGTTATTACTTTAAAAAACTATTGAAATATGTGAATTAGATTAAATAATCCATACTGGAAATGTATTTTTTAAAAATTACAGACTTCGTTTCTTTCTTTTTTTTTTTCACTTTGATATAATTATAAGGCTTCTTTTACAATAAAGACCTGATTCTTGTGGAGAGATTGAAAACTAGTATTTTATTGAATCGGCCTATATATGTTGGGTTTGCTATACTAGAGGTCTCTAAACTTTGCATGTAAGATTTCCATTATAACTTTATAAAGAATACTTAACTTACCATATTCAAACACACAATATTTATAAGGATATAGAACAATATCGTGATTTCTTTAACTTCTCTAAGTATTCAAAACCACATCGTCTATACCACACAAGTTTCGAACCCACAAACATATAATCAGACTTGTCATTTTATACCCAGGACGCTAACTATTGGGCTTAGTGAGCCCCTGCTTATTTTATAGTCAACATGTTAGCTATTGGGCTTAGTGAGCCCCAGGCTAACTTATACCCACCACGCTAACTTTTGGGCTTAGTGAACCCCCGCTTATTTTATAGCCACCATACTAACCACAGGGCTAAGTGAGCCCCCGCTTATTTTATACCCACCACGCTAAGTATTAGGCTGAGTGAGGCCCAGGCTATTTTATACCCACCACGCTAACTACTGGGCTGAGTGAGCCCCAGGCTATTTTCTACCCACCACGTTTACTGGGCTTAGTGTGCCCCCGCTTATTTTATAGCTACCACGATAACCACAGGGCTAAGTGAGCCCGCGCTTATTATATAGTCAACACGCTAACTATTGGGATGATTAAGCCCCACGTATTTTATACCCATCACGCTAACTACTGGGCTGAGTGAGCCCCAGGTTATTTAGTCGCATGAATATGATTTCCAAGGTATATGTCCTAACTTGATTTAGACCATTGCCTATGATAAGATAAATTGGTAAACTATGTACATTTCCCTTGAAAACTCACTTGTATTTTCTTAAATATCTGCAGAAATCAGCATAGTTTATTAAAATTATATACATTCCCATTAGTTTATGAATCTACTAACTTATAATATCTATATGGTAACTTGGATTATTAGTATTCCCACTTAAAAATTTCTTTTGTAGATTTAATATGATAAACACTAACATGAGACTGACTAAACTTTTACCATTTTCATTTCAACTTAGTTTTAGGAAATTTATCTACATAGCTTTAAATTTTACTGTTTAGTAAGTCTATTATTTCAAAGTATTATTTTTTAGTTCTAATATTCAAAACATATTAATATCGTTTTACATAGTAGGTATCAAATTAATTTAAAGTCATATTAAAAATATATATACAAATACTATTCTTACCTAACACGCCAGCTAGCTAAGCACCCAACCGTCTCACACTAAGACTCTGAGAAAAGTGAATGCTTGTTCAGAGCCTTATCAGCTAATATAATCACTGATAAGATTTGATCACGTAACATGTGACTTCACTGATTAAGTGATATCACGTGACCATGTGGTATCATTCAATACGTCACCAGTGACGTCAGAGATCACGTGACTAAGTCATAAAAGAAGCAATTGCTAATTGCAATTAACAATTTAACTCTAATTGATTTCTATAATATATGTATAGATAAATTAATACATAGTTTATCTATTATTTCGTAATATATAGTACATGTACTATGTTTTATGAAATAATAGAAAAATCATGTATTAATTTATCTATACATATATTATAGAAATCAATTAGAGTTAAATTGTTAATTGCAATTAGCAATTGCTTCTTTTATGACTTAGTCACGTGATCTCTGACGTCACTGGTGACGTATTGAATGATACCACATGGTCACGTGATATCACTTAATCAGTGAAGTCACATGTTACGTGATCAAATCTTATCAGTGATTATATTAGCTGATAAGGCTCTGAACAAGCATTCACTTTTCTCAGAGTCTTAGTGTGAGACGGTTGGGTGCTTAGCTAGCTGGCGTGTTAGGTAAGAATAGTATTTGTATATATATTTTTAATATGACTTTAAATTAATTTGATACCTACTATGTAAAACGATATTAATATGTTTTGAATATTAGAACTAAAAAATAATACTTTGAAATAATAGACTTACTAAACAGTAAAATTTAAAGCTATGTAGATAAATTTCCTAAAACTAAGTTGAAATGAAAATGGTAAAAGTTTAGTCAGTCTCATGTTAGTGTTTATCATATTAAATCTACAAAAGAAATTTTTAAGTGGGAATACTAATAATCCAAGTTACCATATAGATATTATAAGTTAGTAGATTCATAAACTAATGGGAATGTATATAATTTTAATAAACTATGCTGATTTCTGCAGATATTTAAGAAAATACAAGTGAGTTTTCAAGGGAAATGTACATAGTTTACCAATTTATCTTATCATAGGCAATGGTCTAAATCAAGTTAGGACATATACCTTGGAAATCATATTCATGCGACTAAATAACCTGGGGCTCACTCAGCCCAGTAGTTAGCGTGATGGGTATAAAATACGTGGGGCTTAATCATCCCAATAGTTAGCGTGTTGACTATATAATAAGCGCGGGCTCACTTAGCCCTGTGGTTATCGTGGTAGCTATAAAATAAGCGGGGGCACACTAAGCCCAGTAAACGTGGTGGGTAGAAAATAGCCTGGGGCTCACTCAGCCCAGTAGTTAGCGTGGTGGGTATAAAATAGCCTGGGCCTCACTCAGCCTAATACTTAGCGTGGTGGGTATAAAATAAGCGGGGGCTCACTTAGCCCTGTGGTTAGTATGGTGGCTATAAAATAAGCGGGGGTTCACTAAGCCCAAAAGTTAGCGTGGTGGGTATAAGTTAGCCTGGGGCTCACTAAGCCCAATAGCTAACATGTTGACTATAAAATAAGCAGGGGCTCACTAAGCCCAATAGTTAGCGTCCTGGGTATAAAATGACAAGTCTGATTATATGTTTGTGGGTTCGAAACTTGTGTGGTATAGACGATGTGGTTTTGAATACTTAGAGAAGTTAAAGAAATCACGATATTGTTCTATATCCTTATAAATATTGTGTGTTTGAATATGGTAAGTTAAGTATTCTTTATAAAGTTATAATGGAAATCTTACATGCAAAGTTTAGAGACCTCTAGTATAGCAAACCCAACATATATAGGCCGATTCAATAAAATACTAGTTTTCAATCTCTCCACAAGAATCAGGTCTTTATTGTAAAAGAAGCCTTATAATTATATCAAAGTGAAAAAAAAAAAGAAAGAAACGAAGTCTGTAATTTTTAAAAAATACATTTCCAGTATGGATTATTTAATCTAATTCACATATTTCAATAGTTTTTTAAAGTAATAACGATAGTCCCATTTGGAAAGTGTTTCATAAAGTATACCATGACGCATGATTTTTCCTTCATATTTATTTATAGTTACTTACTGTAGATTCTATTTTTTAATTTATGTTAAAATTCTTCAGTCATTCCTACCCTTTTTCTGGGCACTTTGTATATATTTTGTATGTATTGATAGTCTAAATTTTATCGAAGGTATTTTTGTGATAATATAAGTGGGGTAGTGCATTAATGCAGTATAATTAGTGTGTATTATAGGGGATCCTCTATTTTCACTATAATCTCTATTTTAACAAGACTTGTATCGAATTAGATTCATTATCATATTTAATGAAAACTGATCTGTTCACCCAAAAATTTTATTAGTCCGAACATTAGCATATCTCTTAATTAATATTTGTTAGTTGTTATTTTTCATTGAAATTCAATGATGCATTTTAAAACTTACCAGATTTAGTATATATATATATATATAGATAGATGTATATATGGTGAGTAGCATCTATACAGGGCTATACGAAAGAATTCATATATATTAATGGTTTTAAGTATCAATCTCGCTTTAGATAGTCACGTGACATACATTAAAAAAAAATCCCTATATGCCATGGTAAAATAAAGAACATATGCGATATATCTTAAAGTCTGCATGAATATAACTAAAAGGATGTTTGCGTTTCTGTAGGTGTAAGTCTTTATATTACTAAGGATTAAATTTAATATTTTATGTTTGAATTTTTACTGTCCTACGTAAAAAAAAATAAAATAACCATTTCTTTTAACACATAATAAAAAGTACTTTAAAAATATATTACTACTAACCTACTACATACCTAGACCTCAGAACCAACTCCTATACTTGCTTTAGAAGAAATGACTTGATATGTGGTCTTATCAGTAAATCTTATCTAAAATATTATCGCGATCAGTGATGTCATATCGAACCACGTGAAAAATCTAGTTGAATTTGGGTTAAGTCTAGTAAATCATGCTTGAAATTCTTAGGTAACGATAAATTTATATATATATATATATATATATATATATATATATATATATATATATATATATATATATATATATATATGTTTTGTATAACCAATATGTATTTAAATCATGTATTAATAGTTCATGTCATTATATTTTTACAGGACTTGTTAATATATTTTATGCGATAAGAGAAATTATATTTTGCATAAGTAGTAGTACATATCGAATTCCTGTCCTTCTTGTGGCCACTATGTATTTTTTGAAGCGTATATTGTTAGCCTAAATTATATTGAAGCCATTTCTATGAAAATAGGGGAGGGTGCTATTAAATTTAGTGGAGTATAATTCATATATTGTAGGGGACTCTGTATTTTTAGTGTAATTTCCATTTTAGTAAGACTTGTATCGAATTAGGTTCATTAACCTATTTAATTAAAACCAATCTCTTATTCCAAAAATTCTTAAGGCTACCTTTTAATTACTATTTTTAATTTTATTTCTTAGTTATTATTTTTCATTGAGGCATATATAACGAATCGAGTTGAAGCTATAGAGGATAACATGAAGGAATTCACATACATTAACGGTATCAATCTCGCTTTATTGTATGAATCTAACTTTGGAAAAATATTTCAAAAACTATGGCATAATGTATAAATATTATCATGTATTTTCATAATGTATACAAAGTTGTAGTTGTGAATATGTTTAGGAATAAATTGTCCGTTCTTAAGTCATTTCAAAACAGGGTCCTTCAAACAGACCCCTTCACGAAACTTTTAACCCTAAAACAGGACATTTCACACAATGTTTCGTCTTAAAAATAGACCTTTCACAAGCATACTAATGTATATACTTTTAATAGGGATTTAAAATGTTAAATGATATAAATATTAGATCTAAATATAAATAATTTTTTTTTACATTCAGTGAATAATTCTAGTCAAAATTCACGCATTTCAAGCCTGTTGGTTAAATATAACATACACTAATAAGATTCGTTGATGATTCATTTTCTCATATAGGCAATAGTAGCAATCATTTCACATACTACAAGTGTAAAGTATGCAACATTTATGATTCTGCTTTATAATACCTATTCATTCTGTATTCTACCCTATGCTTTATCCATGACGTCACGATATCCCGTAATTTTAATAGATAAGCGAACATGTTATACCGTTTAGTTCTTTTAAGACATGCATGCAGTCAAGTTTGGATGAAGTCCAGTACTTTATGGTTTAAATATTTAGGTAAGCTACCAATCATTTCACATACTACAAGTGTTTGCATGCAGTATGCAAAAATTTATGATTTTTGATTATTTTATTTTTCTGTCTTATATTACCTATTCATTCTGTATTCTACCCTATGCCCTATCCATGACGTCACAATATCCCGTGGTTTTAAGAGATAAGCGAACATGTTATACCGTTTAGTTCTTTTAAGACAAGTATAGCAGACGATCAAATTTGACTGAAGTCTAGTACATTATGGTTGAATTTTATAGGTAAGATACATTTTTATATATATTTTTTCAATATTAAAAACAAAATTTTCGAAATAATGCCCTAACTAAATAGTACAATATATATTTTATAAAAACAAAGATTAGTTATAATTTTCTATACTTTGCAATACAAAAAGCATAAACGAATATAATTTTAAAATATTTAAAGTTTAATTCATATATCTGATAGGGGACCCTGTATTTTTCTACCATAACGTGTATCAAATTCATTAAAAACCCGTCTCTTATCCTCAGAATTCTTAAGGGTATGACTATTTCTTATTTTTTCAATGAAGCTTTTTAAAACTTAATAGATTTTAGTATAAATATATATATATATCACCATATGTATATATGAAGAGTAGAACCTATATAGGACTACACGAAATAATTCGCATACATTGACGGGTTTAAATAGCTCATTTACCTACAAAAAATGCGTCAGAACTGTTTAAATTTGAGAAAAAGCCCAATAGCCGCATTTCTTATCGCGAGTGATTCATCGTGACAAAGCAAGATGTTCGCTTATCTGCTAATATGACTCATTGTGATTCAGCGACATGTATGTCGAGGGGATACTGGATAGCCGTCTGTTTTTCTTAATTTCATTTCTAAAATATATTTTGAACTTTAAACTAAAAATACATTCGTGTAAAACTTATTTTTATATTGTATGAATACGTACTCATTTGAGAATAGCACTCTATTTCTTAAAATAACTGGACAATCATAGTATTTTTACAGGGTACGTGAAGGGGCCCTTTTCATTCAAACAGCGGACCATGCATTTTTATGAAAGGTCAATATCCCTAATATTTATGTCGCTGTAAAATAACGTGAATCTATTGGATTTATTTTGTGAAGGGCGAAGGGATTCGAATAAGGTTTTATTATTTGTGAAGGACGCTGGGTAGTCGCATTATTTTATGAGCAGGGCTTAAATCTTTAACTTTTTCTAGTTTCTTTTGAAGGATTTCAATATTTTGAACCTATCGATGTGTAAGTTATACTTTTACCCTAACTTGAATTTAAAAAAACAGGGTAAAGTGTAAATTATCTGATTTTATGAAGGGTCCTTATGCATAATTGGATTTTTGTGAAGGGCGTCTTTTTATTCCAAAAGGGAACCCCTACAGTTTTTGTGAAGGGCTTTTTTTTTTTCGAATAGGGCATGTATCTCATTTATTTTATGAAGGGCCCTATAGTCTAATGCGAGTTCACACTTCGAAGGGTCCCTGTATTTTGAACCTATCGATGCGTAAGCTGTACTTTTAGCCTAACTTGAATTGAAAAAAAAAAGGTAAGGTGTAAATTATCTGATTTTAGGAAGGGTTCTTATGCATAATTGGATTTTTGTGAAGTCCGTCTTTTTATTAAAAAGGGGATCGGTTCGCTATGCACTCGATGGTAAAATTACACTTTGTTCACATACCATTTCAATGATGTTGGAAAGTGATTCATGAATTATGACGCTACGCCTGATTTTTCATTCTTGTTTATTTACATATACGTTGAATTCTTCTTTTTATAGTACTCTATACTTTTGGAAGTGTGTATTGTTAGTCTATCGAAGGGCTCCTCTGGGTAAAAAAGGGAGGGGGAGGGGGGAGCTATTCAGTTGAGTACAGTATAATTCATGCGGGACCTACTACAACCTATATCGAATTCATTAAAACGCGCCTGTTTGCCTCAAAAATGTTGAAGTCCGCCAATTAAAATTAATTAATGACCCTTTTTAATTAGTATCATCTACCATTCTATTGCACATGCAAACTGCGTACTCTCGTTGAGAGAAAAAAAAATCTTGCCAAAATTTCTTAAGTTCTCCAATTAAAATTAATTAATGACCCTTTTTAATTAAATCATTATTAACTTTTAAAATTCACCTGTAATATACTCTAACATGTATAACAAATAGCCTATCTCGTTGAAAAAATATTTGCTTCGAAAAATGTCTAAGTTCCCCAATTAAAATTAATCACCCTTTTTAATTAAACCATTATTGACTTTTAAAATTCTCCTCTAACATGTATATCGAATACCCTACTCTCGTTGAAAAAATCTCGCGAAATTTTTTAAGTTCTGCAATTAAAATTAATTAATTACTATTTTTAATTAATATTTTTAATTAATTAATCATTTACTTCTACTGCATACACTCATAATCAAACTGCATACTCTCGTTGAAAAAAAAAAAAAATAATAATAATAATTTTGCTTCAAAAAATTTCTAAGTTCCCTAATTAAAATTAATTAACACTAATCCTTAATTAATCCCCTTATCTTAGGTGGTGAAGGAGGGCACTTCGGGAGGAGGAGGAGGAGGAGGACACTTCGGGAGGAGGAGGAAGAGGAGGGCACTTCGGGAGGAGGAGGAGGGCACTTCAGGAGGAGGAGCCCTCCTCCCTCCTCACTCCACACTCCACCTCCTGAGGCCGGAACGTTGTTTCTTCTCTACTAACATAATTCAAGAAAAGACTACTTAACCCTTTGATTACGGGACGAATATTTTTATATTCAATCTGCCACAATATCCAAAAAAAAAAATTTGTGGTATATTTCTCTTGGAAATATCTTAGTATGACAGAGATTATTTTTCGAAAAGTGGTCACGAACGGAATAAAAAACATTGCACTGGGACGTATATGTCCCAACCCATAATCAAACAGTTAAACTTTATAAATATTGTTATAAAGAGTTAAGCTGATACTGATTGTAACATAATTCAAGAAAAGACTGGTTAACCCTTTCATTACTGGTCGAATATTTTTATATTCAATTTACCCCAATTTAGAAAAAAAATTTCTTTGTGGTAGATTTCTCTTGAAAATATCCTAGAATAAATATATGACAGAGATTATTTTTCAAAAAGTGGTCAAGAACGTAATAAAAAATATTGCACTGGGACGTATATGTCTCAACCCATAATCAAAGAGTTAAACTTTATAAATATTGTTATAAAGAGTTACGCTGATACTGATTGTAACATAATTCAAGAAAAGACTGGTTAACCCTTTCATTACTGGACGAATATTTTTATATTCAATTTACCCCAATTTAGAAAAAAAAATTCTTTGTGGTAGATTTCTCTTGAAAATATCCTAGAATAAATATATGACAGAGATTATTTTTCAAAAAGTGGTCAAGAACGTAATAAAAAATATTGCACTGGGACGTATATGTCTCAACCCATAATCAAAGAGTTAAACTTTATAAATATTGTTATAAAGAGTTACGCTGATACTGATTGAAACATAATTCAAGAAAAGACTGGTTAACCCTTTCATTACTGTACGAATATTTTTATATTCAATTTACCCCAATTTAGAAAAAAAATTTCTTTGTGGTAGATTTCTCTTGAAAATATCCTAGAATAAATATATGACAGAGATTATTTTTCAAAAAGTGGTCAAGAACGTAATAAAAAATATTGCACTGGGACGTATATGTCTCAACCCATAATCAAAGAGTTAAACTTTATAAATATTGTTATAGAGACTAATATTGATTGTAATATACTTCAAGAAAAGACTGATTAACCCTTTGATTACAGGGCGAATATTTTTATATTCAATTTACCACAATTTACAAAAAAATATTCTTGTGGTAGATTTTTATTGAAAATATCAAGTATAAGTGTATGACAGAGATTATTTTTCAGAAAGTGGTCACAAACGGAATAAAAAATATTGCACATGTGACATATATGTCCCAACCCGTAATCAAAGAGTTAAACTTTATAAATATTGTTGTAGAGACTTATATTAATTGTAATATAATTTAAGAAAAAACTGATTAACTCCTTGATTACGGGGCGAATATTTTTATATTCAATCTACCACAATTTACAAAAAAAATTACTTTGTGGTAGATTTCGCTTGAAAATATCCTAGTATGACAGAGATTATTTTTCGAAAAGTGGTTACGAATGAAATAAGAAATATTGAACTGGGACGTATATGATCCAACCCATAATCAACGAGTTAAACTTTATAAATATTGTTATAAAGACTCATATTGATTGTAACATAATTCAAGAAAAGACTGATTAACCCTTTGATTACGGGACGAATATTTTTATATTCAATCTACCACAATATCCAAAAAAAATTCTTTGTGGTATATTTCTCTTGGAAATATTCTAGTATAAATGTATGACAGAGATTATTTTTCAAAAGTGGTTACGAATGGAAAATATATATATATTGCACTGGGACGTGTATGTCCCAACCCATAATCAAAGAGCAATCACCCAATATAAACTTATATTAAGAAGCACAGTTAAAGTTGACACTAGAAAGGCCGGAAATTTTACTCAAGTCATAAAACAATACTTTAAACCAGAATTTTGATGTAATACTGTTTAACTTATTTCTTTGTGGTATATATTTGACTAACTTTATGAAGAAATTTCTGATTCGAATGGAAATATAATCATTTTGTTCTGGTCAAATTGACCGATATGCCTGTTATAGTAATTAAATAAAATGTTAATGCATATTTTATTTTAGCTTTAACTATGTATTAATTATTGCATACAGAGATATCTTTAATGCCTCTAAAAGTGCATTTCACGCATGAAAAAATCGGAAATACACCTCTAAATGTTTATCATACGTATTTTCACTCTTTGTATTTTAAAATAAATTTATTTAAATTTTTTAAATAAAATGATTTTAATTTCTTAATTTCTCTTTAATTATTTCTTTCAATTTCTCTTCAAGTTGTTACGGATGATTCTTCCAAAAGATTCTAAGTTGAACGATATTTTCGAGCATATAGTTGGAAATTCTGATATTAAAAAAATAAAAAAGTTACATTGAAAGTAATAATATTATTAAGTTAATAATTATGTCTTAATATATAAAAATTTGTCATTCACTGCTATACAAATTTTACTTGATAAACACACTTTACGGTTTAATATGTTAAGAAATAAACTTTGTAATAATACGCGTTTTTTCCTCCCCCCCCCCCCCCCCGCCCCTCTCCGTGCGTGAAAGTTCAGTTTTTTTTATATTGTTGTTTTTATTTTTATTTTTATTTATTTTATTTTAATTATTTATTTATTTTTTCAATGGTCACTTGCAGGCCTGTCTTTGCTTTGGTGCGTTTTATAACGCTAAATTCACATCTCCAAAAGAAATCAAGGAATAATTTCACTCACTGATAAAAATCCTTAGCAATATGATTGAGCCATTGAATATATTTATTATTATCTAGTAAAAAATAAATTGAATCATTAAAAATCAAGTTTTCTCTTTGTTTGAGAAAATATGGTTTTTGCAAAAATGCAAAATTTGAGGTTTTGTATTTCAGCGGCATATAGCCATAAAGACCCGATTAAAGCAGTTCGTGGCTCTATGTACAGTATTTCCCAACCCCAAAAATCGGATAATCGGGACGACTACCCAAGGCCCCTCACCAATTGGGATATTTTTAAGGGCTTCCAGTCTCTCTATACAATTCAAAGTAACATTTCCTCTGTATAGAAAATAATAATATTATTGCTCTAGATTTGTTTTTATATGTTTCTTTGTGAGGAAAAGGTGAGTATATTAACTTTATTTCTTACCGGCTAATTTGATTTAATTGTCAGGGAATATATAGATTCGATGATCCGAAAGTAACCGTGAATACAACAAAATAAACATTTAAGACATTGTAAAAGGATAAAAGAATTTGAAAAATAAAAAATAATTATGCACATTAAATGTGAAATTAGTGGTATTTTTCATACATTTGATTGTCCATATTATATATTATTCTACGATATGTACAATTTAAAAATAAATTTTATTAGTCCATTATTGCAGTATATGTGGGGTCCCACTAACTGCTTTGTTGACGTTGCGCCGGCCCTGCCCTGCCAACCATTGCTATAAGTAAGCTCCAATCTCAATGTCCTTTTCCTCCCTTCTTCCCTTTGTCCCTTATTCTTTGCCCTAATCTTCCTCTAACGCTAAAGTTTGTACAAAATCTTGAAGCTCTTTGAATATGAGGCGCCAAATTTTAAAACCCAATAGTGCTTAAAACTGCAGTTCTGAATGGCAAAGATATATTAAATTCACACGAAATCGATAAATTGCTCTAAGTGTTTCCTCACAAATTCACTAAATATTCCTTTGATAATTATATATATAAAACAGCATATTTCCAACCATGACAGGGAATTTCACAGATGAATATTATTTTTTATCATTACACATTTTTTCTCCATAACAAAATCTCGTTAATGAGATTTTGCACGAGATTTTTTGCTTGTGGGTTGAGTAATTTCCGAATAAAATCTCCTGCATAGCGTGGGGTTTATGCAATTGAGCTTCTGTCCCTTGTTTTATAGAAATTTTGGAGGAATGACAATATGAACAAATAAGTTGCATTTGAAATATTTTAAAGAACTTCTAGCTATTATGTCATATTTGTGTAGAAAAATTAATTTTTTTAATTAAACTCAAATTTCTTTGGGGTCCCTAAAACGTCTACTATGTGCTATGAACAGTAAACCATAATCATTCAGTGCGATAACGCCCATTAATATTTAAAAAATGCTTCAACTAAAAAATGCTTTAACTATTCTGAATTCTTAGGAGCCTAAGGCTCCTAAGAGATAGTGTATACACTATCTACTTATATACACTACTTTTTCATTCTACTAGTATACACTATCTACTAAGATGACTAGTGTATACACTAGTCATATGCGAAAACACTTGCAAGCTAATGTTTATCATATGGGAGCGTTCTTTTCAAATATTTCGCATGCATTTTAATATTTTTAAATGATTTCTTTGCAATGGAAATACCTGAGGTCGATATCTAACATTGTACGTTTTTACTTTTTCAATTTTGGTTGCAGTTTTTAACACTTTCCAACCTAGTTGAAAAGTGTTTATGCCTTCGGTTTGTCTGGCCGTCTGCCGTCTGTCCGTACTCTAACTCCCGTAAATATGCTCGGATTGCTCTGCAATTTTTATATGTTATTGTCGTTATATATAGCATGTTCCCTATTTCAACGGAAGTATGTAGCACTTATAGTTTTTTTACAGGGACACTCAAAAGAATTCCGTTACATTACGGTCAATGGGGAAAAATAATTTGCGGTTTATTTTAATGATGTTACACAATTTCAAGCACATTGTAATTGATATATATCAGTAAGGTGCATTACAAGAAGCTTAATATGGAATAGGGTGTGCATAGCACTTATAGTTACTTTACAGGGACAGTCAAAAGAATTCCGTTACATTACGTCTATGGAGAAAAATCGTCTGCGGTTTATTTAAATAATGTTTTTTATATTTTAAACGCATTGAAATGTATATATATCACTAAGGTGCATTACAAGAGGCTTACTACAGAATATTGTGTGTATAGCAGTCATCGTTCATTTACAGGGACACACAAAAGAATTCTCTACTGTCTGTTAACAGTAATTCTTGGAAGTGCGTTTTAAGTTACTGAACGTGATTTTAAATTTAACTCACTTTTTCTCTATTACGTGGTGTATATAAATTCTGTAGATCATATACAGGGAATCACACAAGTTCGCGAGCACATTTCCGTTTATTGACAGAAACTCCAGAAGGAGAATTTTAAACTGTGTTACGCGTTTCCTAACTGAACTAAAATTTAGCATCCTATGTAGTATATATACAAATCTATAGGTCATATACAGGGCTGAATAAAAGTATTCGGATATTTTTCCGAATATTGTATATGTTGGAAATGCCTGAAATTATGTTTTTAAATATGTTTATGCGTTTTCCAAATTGTTTACTTAGATGTTATCTTTCAGCTTATTAAACGGTATGATTTGTAAAATTATTTTGGAAGCGTTGGAAAGTGTTACATAATCTATGCTTGACGCATGATTTATCGTTCTTGTTTTATATGAGGATACTATAATTTTCATAAACGGTTCCAAAATGAGAAAGTGACCTCATATAAAATAACTGTAATCAAATTCGAAAAAGTATACAAACGCACAACGTTGATATTGACCAGGTATCTCAAGTATATCTTATACAAAAAATCATTTAAAAATATTAAAATGCATGCGAGCGAGATATTTGTAAAGAAATCTCTCATAAGTTCAACATTATTAGATGTAGCGTTTCTTCACGGGGCTATTGTAGGCTCTTAAGGGAGAGATGAAACCATCCTTGGTTATAAGATAAAATATTAAATGCGTTATAATAATTTACTTATTGCGATATGCACAATTTCGTACAACCATTTTTTCAGCCTCAAAATCTCCAAATGGACTAGACCATAATCATCCCCTGGGTAAAGCTACTGTAACCAAGGTGTAACCTGGGAAAGGGGATGGGGTCATGACCGCCCTGAACACATAAATCTCCAAAAGTTTTGTTGCACAATAACACACATTAATATTTAAAAAGTGTTTCATTAACTATTCTGAACCCTTAGGGGAGAGACGAATCCGTCCCTGGTTATAGCATAAAATATTAAATGCTTTAGAATAATTTACTTATTACGATATATATAATATTAAAATTCATTCATGCAACTTTATCAGTCTCAAAATTTTCAAATGGAACAATCGAAAAGCTTTATCCTTATATCACGTTTACTCAACTAATAATAATAATAATAATAATAATAAATTTAACAAAATTCCGTAGCAAAATTTTGTGAACAGCAACTAAAACAAGTCCTCCCGGTCAGTCGGAATCGTAAGTTGATCTCTTGAATTTTAAGGTATTCATATAACAGAATTAACACAAACTAAACAAATTTGTGTCATTGCTACTGAGTTCGAAATTTTAGCGAGAAATGTAATTTGCAGGGGAAATTTTAAATTTAGCTTAAAAAATGTAATTGAATAGATATCAGGTAATTATATCAAAAGTATTAAACATTTGTTGAAATCATATTTCCGACGCTCTAACGAGTTTCGAGCCCCACCTTTGCATACTTGAATAACGAACTCGCCCAAGATACTTTCAAAATCAATAAATACACTATCCCAATTATGTTCGAATTGGATCAGTATATTTCGGACGTTGTCGTAGCGACAAATTTTGAGTGTTTTGCTTGTGTGTCTCTGTAAACGAGCTATACGAGATACTGTATTAACGAACTGATCCAAGATACTGGCAAAATCAAGACACTATCCCAGTTAGAATCAGATTGGTTCAGTATTTCGAATGTTATCGTGATGACAAGATTTGCATATATATATATATATATATATACCCAGCAGAAAAAAAGGAGAGGTTCTGCTCTCACACACTGTCTGAGAGGTTCTGCTCTCAAAGCTTGTAGACGGGAGGTGCTGGGTTCAAACCCTTGTCGCGCTCGTCGACCTAACCGTTCGGAGTTTTCCGTGGTTTTCTTTGAACCTTGCCATAAATACGGATTAGGATCCCTTAAAAAGAACCCCACGGAGGGCACTCTCCCCAGAGCCTATATCCCTCGTGTAGATAATCGGCCGTCATAAAATCAACCAACCAACCAACGAGTTTCGAACCTAAACTATTTAATGAATGTCACAAATTGATTTTACAGAATAATACTAGCACCCCAGCTGCCAGTATTATACCGTAAAATTAACAGTAATAAACAGTAAAATAAGCAGTAATACGCTACCGCACCTTGCTGCTGGAGTGCCAGTATTATACTGTAAAATCATCCATTTTTTTTTCACTGTATGTGTGTGTGTGTGTGTGTACACGAAATGATTGCAATAAGTCGATTTCTAAAGAAATCAACCTAAAACTGAAGATGTGTTAAGTAATTACTTTACTTACGTTTTGGGACTATAAATGCACTGAGAAAAATGACACCTTCAAATCTGAGTAAATCGATGTTTTCATTTTGTTATGAAACTTTTCGTTTCAAATATAGACGACCCAATGCTTTCAATTCTGAAATACCAGAAATACTCAGAATATTGAAACATGGACGTACTCAAAACTGAGCACATAGAGTTCAGTTCATACTCATTTTTGAAGCATTGACATACTCAAAAATGATTAGAATCAGTTCAAACTCATTTTTGAAACATGAAAATACTTTAAAATGTGCACAGTGAAATCAATTCATACTCATTTTTGAAACATGGACGTACTCAAATAGGAGCACATGATGTTTTATTCTTAACTGTGTGCATGTTTTCAGAAATGAGTATATACATTTTTCAAACTGGAGTAATTTTGATTCGGAGCCATTTTGACTAATGCTCAGTTTTGAGTATTTTTTTGCTCAGTTTTGAAAATGTCGTTTTTAGAGTGTGTTTTATCGGTAAAGGGGGTGCATTTGTCATTATAAGGCATTTTCAGTACATTTGGGACAAATTATTTTCAAAAAGATAACAAAATAAGTAGCAAAAACTTGTTTATACGCATTCAATTTTGGTTGGTTGGTTGATTTTTATCGGTTGGGTTGATTATTGACGGCCAATTATCTACACTTGGGATATAGGCCCGGGGAGAGTGCCCTTCGTGGGGGTCTTTCTAAGGGAACCTAACCCGTATTTACGCATGGATAAATCCACGGCTCGAAGAAAACCACGAAAACTCCGAACGATTAGGCCGACGGGCGCGATTGGGATCGAACCCGGCACCTCCCGTCTACCAGCTTCGAGAGCACAACCTCTCAGCCACTGGTGGGGCGGTTGATTTTTACGACGGCCGATTATCTACACTTGGGATGTAGGCCCTAGGGGGAGTGCCCTCCGTGGGGGTCTTTCTAAGGGACCCTAACCCGTATTTACAGCAAGGTTCGAAGAAAACCACGGAAAACTCCGAACGGTTAGGTCGACGAGCGCAACAGGGGTCCGCATTCAATTTTAAGAAAATTCTTAAATTTAAGTTGACACAAAAATACTTGAAAAATCACATTTTTATTTTTTTGGTTTAAAAAATAGTTTGGAGTTTTCGTAATAAAATGAGTCAAACCACGTATAAATACGATAAATACGTAAAAAAATATATAACACTTTTTATGTTTGTCTATTGTAGCCACGCTCTCTTAAAACATATTATCTCAGAATGCACTTTTTAAAGATTTGTCATATTTGAATTGATATATCTAAATTTCCATAATTTATAAAGCTATGAAAATTTGTATGATATTTTTCAGTAAAAAAGGTTTTTTCTTAAAAGGTTTTTTTTTTTTTTTTTTTTAATCATTTTCGTTAATTCCAAACGAAATGAATTGTTATTCTTTTCTCTGCGCAAAAATTAAAAAAAAGTTTTTTTTTTTTTTTTTTTTTTGAGTAGATACATCTAATTTTAAACAATGCTACAGTAAAATCTGAAATATTTATTTTTTTTAACTAAATTATATTTTAATAGAAACATGAATATATTTTGGCAAAAAAATATTTATAAATAAAAAATAAAATTTTGTGTCCAAGGGCGTCTTTTAAGCACTTCGCTACCAGGACGCGGAGTAAAGATAATAACTATTTTATTTTGTTCATCTACTTTCGAGTGATTATTTTTTTTTTTCCTTTTTCAGTCATATGCAATTAGCAAAACAATACTCAACTATTTTAAGCTGTGCAATAGATTTTTTTTTTTAAATAAAAGAATGAGTTAATCTGATATCACATGTAAATGCAAATGATATTTATATGGGAAAAGAATCGCATCGTCTATATTGTACAGCATGTATAGTTTTATCTTTTCTTTTTTTCATTTTCAAGAGCGTACTCTACGAAACTTTTCAACAAAAGCAAGTTAATCTTGGCAACTAACGCCATCTTTTGGTGAATAGTGGATATATTTCTGTTAAATCCTCGCTTCAATGATAAATATTTTTAATTAAATATTTCGCTATGGTATAGATCGAAATAATACATGTAGCATGTAGCTAAATTATTTACCTCATGATAAACAATAAGGATATGCCTTTTCTCGTATCCATTACGGAGGGATTCTTGGATTTCATTTTTTTTCTTTTTTAGAACATAAAAAGAGTGTTTATACAACTTTTAATTTTGACCAGACAGATCAATATTATATTTTAAATTGCGATATGTATGTGTATATAACTGTAGTGTCTGTACTAAAATCTCAGAAGAGAATTTTTATAAATTACAAGCCTTAACAAACATTTTATTAATGAAATATATATATATATATAAGCCTCACAAACGGCTTACACAGGGGAGGGGTGCACCTCCACCACAAATCTTTGAAAATTGTAAGGTATAAGAATAAGAGAATGTAACAACTAACCCCCCCCCCACACACACACACACACACACAACGAAAATCAAGCGTATCTCACCAGCTAAAATGCGAGCGAGAAATCTGCCAAGAAACTTCCCATAGACTGAACATTAGCTTGAGCCTTTCTTCGCGTGACTAGCGTAGGCTCTTACCAAAGTGGCTACTTTGTGACATATTTTTAATTCATTTTTGTTCGGAAACGCATGAAATTGATAGATATTCTTATTCAGAAACTATATAATCGAAACACTTTTCTATTTTTTTGGTAAAGACAGAAGATCTTTCAGAAAATACTGTCAAAGTCGACGTTTTGTACCGAATTCTCGCCGCACCGAAGCGAGCAAGGGCACGTGACACGAATCATTTATAACTCGATAAGTAAATTATTTATCAAAAAATGGAAAACTCATTTCGATTCCAAATCGCTTCAATAAGCCTACCAATTTTATACCTTTTTGTTTAAAGATGAGTCTTAAATTGTGTTAAAAAGTTTCGCGTTGTTGAGCAGGTCAAAAACCACCTTGATGTAAAATGTCTCCTTGGGAGTATTGAAGCACACCTCGCCCCCCTACCCTCACGAGGGAGCACAACTGAATTCAACGCGGAAAAAAAAAATTCTATAACAAACTAATATCACAGATCAACAGCTAACTAGTCTGATATACTGCTGGATATTTGTGGTACGAGCCCAGAACCCTTAAGAGCCCCTTAAAAATTACTTTAGACACAATAAGAGAATTAAAATACCTTTAAAGTGTTCGAGGGAGACCTTAAAAGCCTCAGTATGACCAATGGGGTAGGGGATCTCTCCCCTTATTAGTATTTAAAAGCTTATATCCAGTCTTCACCTAAACAACACGCTAATATTTCATCCCGCTCTGGGCTTAATTTATAAAAGGTACACTGTAAATATTTATACACTTTTCAGAACGCTTTTTAGAACACTTATTTTGTCACTTTTTAGTATACTTTGAAGAGCACTTTTTGGAACACTTTTTAGAATACTTCTGAGAACACGTCTTTCGTTCAAGCACAATTTTTTGCGCATTTTTTGAAAGCGATGATTTCACAAGTGCGCCCAAATGTGCTCCCATCCAAATGTGTTCCCAAGTTTAGATTTAACCATAGAAAAAGTAATAACCTTTAAATACCTAAAGTTTATATTCATTCTTCTATGGATTTAACAAATATCCTGAGCAGAACACTTTTGGTACACTTTCAGAACGCATTCTTTATAAGCGGAGCATATTCGGAACACATTCAGTACACATTAAGATAACTGGAACACCTTTTTTTGCATCAAAGTGTTCCAAATATGTTCTCAATGTGTGCTGGGAATTTGCTGTATACCATAGTCCCAATATTCTGCAGTACTAAAAACCGTAGTGAATCTTCCCGCTTCTCCAATCGCATATTTGTAATTCATACATTATTTGCAAAATTTAAAGTAATTATTTCTTCAGGAAAATAAAATGTTTATTACGTTTTAACCATGTTCATATACTTATAGAAAATATGTATAATAAAATCTAATGAATGAAGAAGCAGCAAAACATTTACAACACGGGGTTGGGTATTTTTCAAAAAGTCTGTCGACTAAGTTTTTCTTTTTCCTTTATTTTTATTTTTATTTTTTTTTTTTTTTTTTTTTATCAACTAGCAAAATACAAAACAGAGCGCTTCGGTGCGCAGTAATTATAAGTTTTCGTGGGATTCGATTAATACTTAAATATTCACTAAAGTTAAAAAAGCACTGCAACTGCCGTTCCGGTGAGCTTCGCGGCGCAAATTAAGCACTGTTGCTGTATATTGCATAATAAGAAGTTCGAAAACTGAATTCGTCGCTTTGGTTTTACAAATTACGAATAAACACATAAAAAAATTTCCAACTATCGAAAATGTATTATTTTAAAATTGGTGAAAGAAAATTAAATTTTATAATGAATAATTTTAAATTGCACAAAATTACTATGTACAATTACTTACAAATTCTTAAACAGAATTTTCTCCTCTTGCGAATAGCATTAATAATAGCTTATAAAACTGAAAATATAATTCAAATGGAAATTATTTCTTTATAAATGTATGAATGTTTAAATACACGTTTTCTTTATGAATAATTCACACAAACTTTAAACGTATTCACGTCGAGAAACATGTTAAATTTCATAAAATACGCACGAGAGTACTAATTTATTAATATCATGGTTTTAACTCGTTTTTATTTTAAGATAATTCTGTAATGCTCTGATAATTTACTATGAAAAATTTTGATTTATTTTCTCTAAAAACTATTCAAACTTGGCATTAAGTAAAAGGATTTCAACACTGAAATTATATAAATTTTGTTGAAATTTAAAAGTGTACAAAAAAAGGGGGGGTTCCTCGTGTTTTTTTGTTTGTTTGTTTTTTTGGTTTTTTTTTACTTTTAACAGTTACTTTTTTTTTCCTTTAGCTTCATAAGAGTGTTGTGTATATTTTAAGTTTTGATTTTATAATTAAAGCGATAGTTCGAGAAAATATAAAATTCACATAGCTGTACAAAACTTGGGCTATTCCGTCTTTAAAATTTTTATTTTTCAGAAATTTCCTTTTAAAGTTTTTTTTCAAAATCCATTGGTAACGCTATTAAAAAACCATTCGTTGAATAATAAAAATAAATATTAAAAACAATTCTCAAGTAATCTGGAAAAAAAAATTATGTTGTACAAAAAGTATTTTATCTCAAAAAACCAAATTACATTTTTAAACTTTAGAAAATAATATGTATTTAAATTCTATTATAATTTGCGATTTCTGTTAAATTTTTTTCACATAATATTAAAGTTTAATAATTTTCATCCAAAATTAATTGGAAGTTTCTAATAATAAAATCATTTGAAGGATAGCAAGTCACTTTAATCATTTCAGTTGCAGGTAATTGTGTTTTTGTAATGTTGAATTTACATCAGATTTTTCGAAACATTTTATTTGAAAATAAGGAAATGCAGTTTTACAGATTTTATTCACCAAATTTATAAAAGAAAAATTTTATTAAAAAATTCTGCTGCAAATCTTGATTAAAATTAGGTGGTATAAAATAAACCCCAAACGCCCTTCAAGAGGTTAAGATATTATTAATATTTCAAGTAAACGCGTGAGACATATTTGTCTTGAATTTACTATTAAAACATATTTATTTCCATGATTCCATTTCTAGCTCTAAAATAGGAAAAAATCGTTTATAGTCCCGAAAAACGCTGAAAATTCAATGTATCATAACTCGGTAAGTTTTGGTCGTACAAAATGTTTTTTTCTGTACATGTTAGAACATGGTGAATGTTTTTCTAAATAAAACTTATAGAAAGCAGATACAGTAAGTATATTTAAATTTCATAACTTTTAGAAAAATAACTAGTTTTATGTAAATAGTTTTTAATATAATGGATTAAAAAAATGAAAAATTTTAAAAATTTGCAATTGAAAGTATACACTGCTAAAAAAAAAATAGAAAAAGGCTATTAATGGTACGAGGTGCGTGATTTGGGGCACCACTATTTCAGAATAATAATCTTCACTTTATCTAATCACTAAAAGTCTGCGATTAAATAAGGTGAAGATTACTAATACACGGAAAAGTGCAAAAATAAGCACCTCTACGCATCCTGCTCTTGATATGTCTTGATATGGGACGGTCTGTTTTTTAACTTAGCTTACAACCTAAGACTCTTTTCCCAATCCTTAATTTTTTTTTTATAGTAGTAGTTAATATGGTAATATTTACTAATTATCTCTAATTTCATTTAGGTTCAGACATAGTCTAGTTCATAGTCTAGTCACAAGTAAATCTACTAAGACAATATAATCAATTAAATGTAATTTCTTTCAAATTATTCTTATCTTAACAATCTGAATGACGGATTTCATTTCCATAGTTAATTTAATAACTGTCCGTTACCATCCTAGTTAAAAACTTTTGCAAGAATTCTGCCCTTTTTTTGCAAGAATTATGCTAATTCTGCCTTTTTATACTTAGATTTTAAGAGCACTGTTTTTTTAGTTATTTTCTTTTTTATTATTTACTATTTCGTATTCATTGCTATTATTTTTTTTTATTAACTTTTAAATAAATCATAATTTTCAAAATACATATACAATAAGGGAAAATTATTAATTACATTGAATTTATTTTATAATAAAAGTAAAGACGAAAGTAAAGTTCGTCTTTTCAGCTCTTAATTTTGTTACCTTATAAATTTATTTTCTTTATGTTTTTACTTTATTTTATAATCATTGTTTTTATTTGACAAATATTTTGCACCTTTATAAGAAGCATTATCGTTATATCACTTACTTCTTATGACAGGAACAAACATTCCAAACATAACAAGAAAACATTCAAACCATTCTTCACACAGATTATTTAACATCCGACAAAGGCGTAGGTCTTTATATGGTCTCATGGGGCTCGAGCCCCACCAAATATTTCTAAGGGGGTCTCTTTTCCCTTTGATTAATGTAAAAAATCTCCCAAAATTTTGACTTCACTGTTAAAAATTTGCAGCAAACTGTCCAGTCATTTGACCGTTTTTATAGAAAATGGTTAGATAACCGTAGTTTAACTCTACTCTGACCATAATATGGGCTATAATATGGTCAGAATAGAGTTAAATTATGGCTATGTAATCATTTTCTATACAAACGGTCAAATGACTGGACAGTTTGCTGCAAATTTTTAACAGTGTTTATAATATTTTATTAATTTTTTTAATTTTTCTCTCTTCGACAATTTTTTTTCTCGAATTTTACCACTTTTTAGAAAAATTTCTCGTTTTATATTAGAGAAAACCGACATAAGAAAATACTTTCCCTTTGTGTATACTATTTTCGTAAATAAACTGCTAAATTTTGGATTTTAAAAGGCTGATATAAGTATATATAAACGAAAACAAATCTATATTCTGGAAGACAGCATTATTTTGAATGAACTTTGGGTGTGAGTTCCTTATAAACTAATTTAGGAATAACAGCGAGTGTATCTTTATTATATAAACATTCCAAATTCAGATTGTCTAAATATTTCATATTTATTACATTAAATTGTAGTTAATTTAAATATATACTCTTCTTTTCAATTTCAATTAAAAAAGTAATATTAAATTTGCAATGATCTCTGTTACACATACATACACACAGTAACATATTCGTAAATTGTAGTTACTTTAAATATATACTCTTCTTTTCAATTTCAATTAAAAAAGTAATATTAAATTTGCAATGATCTCTGTTACACATACATACACACAGTAACACATTCGTAAATTGTAGTTAATTTAAATATATACTCTTCTTTTCAATTTCAATTAAAAAAGTAATATTAAATTTGCAATGATCTCTGTTACACATACATACACACAGTAACACATTCGTAAATTGTAGTTAATTTAAATATATACTCTTCTTTTCAATTTCAATTAAAAAAGTAATATTAAATTTGCAATGATCTCTGTTACACATACATACACACAGTAACTCATTCGTAAATTGTAGTTAATTTAAATATATACTCTTCTTTTCAATTTCAAATAAAAAAGTAATATTAAATTTGCAATGATCTCTGTTACACATACATACACATAGTAACACATTCGTAAATTGTAGTTAATTTAAATATATACTCTTCTTTTCAATTTCAATTAAAAAAGTAATATTAAATTTGCAATGATCTCTGTTACACATACATACACACAGTAACACATTCGTAAATTGTAGTTAATTTAAATACATACTCTTCTTTTCAATTTCAATTTAAAAAGTCATATTAAATTTGCAATGATCTCTGTTACACATACATACACACAGTAACACATTCGTAAATTGTAGTTAATTTAAATATATACTCTTCTTTTCAATTTCAATTAAAAAAGTAATATTAAATTTGCAATGATCTCTGTTACACATACATACACTCAGTAACACATTCGTATTTGTATGTAAAAAAATTATTTTTGAGTTGAGCCCCACCAATAGTTTTCAGAACTCTACGCCTATGACATCCGAGATTTTTTATTTACTATATTAATCTGTGAAAGAGGTTTGGGTATACTTTACAAATTTGGACTACATTATTACCTTTTATGGTCCGGCGGCATTTATTTTTGTTGATTGTGCTTAAGGTTGTTCTCAAATCCAAAATGGTTACTTTCTGACACATTTTCGAATACTTTTTTTTTAATCCCAAACGCATGAAATTAGCAGGCTCTCTTATTCAAAAACTATGCTTTCGAAAAACTTTTTAAATATTTCTGTAAAAGCAGAAGATATTTCAGAAAATGATGACAAAGTTGAAGTTTTGAACCAAATTTCTGGACGTGACAGCGTGAGAACGGAATAAAAAACTTCTGTCATGAGACAGTACAATCTCTTCTAACACAGGATGTAATTCCTTTATCGAAAATGGAAAAACTATTCTGTTACACACAACTTCAAAAATCATGCCTGCAAGCCACAAGATTTTGCGTTTCAAAATGACTCTGTAAATGTCTCAAAAATTTTCGTGTTGTTGAGCGGTGGAAAATATATAATTTTTTTTTTTTTTTTTGAGAACCGCTTTAAGGAAAAATTAATATAAAATTTATTTAATTCGTTAAAAATAAAATTAGATTTTACTTTTCATACAAAATACTTTGCTCGATCACATTTAAATCGAGCAAAGTAAATTAGAAAATAAAATTAAATTAGAAGCAAAGTAAATTAGAAAATAACTTCAATAATCATGCCTGCAAGCGACAAGCTTTTGCGTTTCAAAATGACTATGTAAATGTCTCAAAAAGTTTCGCGTTGTTTAGCAGTGGAAAATATTTTTTTAAGAACCGCTTTAAGGAAAAAATTATATAAAATTTATTTAATCCTTCTAAAATAAAATTAGATTTTATTTTTCATACAAAATAACACACACACACACATTTAGAAAGCACAGCGAAACAGTCGAAGCTAATTTTTTAGGGCTGTTTGTTCTCAAATCCGAAGGGGCTACTTCCATACACATTTTTTAATTCATTTTTGTTTAGAAACGCGTGAAATGGGCTCAGGGCCTGATTAATGTACGGGTCCCCGGGGCCTCGGCCCACAAATTTTCTCACAATTTAAGTTTTTCCACAGTTTGCATTTTATATTTTGGTCCCTGACGTAAAAACAAAGTTTTACTGTAATAAAAAACCTCCATATTTAATTTTTCTGTAAAAGTCCTTTTCAATTTGAAAGTACCTATAATTTTCAAAACGTGCCGTATCCAGAAAATGAAATTTGGAGAAAATGCCAAAAACTGCATACTGTGTCTATTGGTTTCAATATAAACGAGGATTTTACAATTTCAGAATTATAGTTTAAAATGATTACTAGACTGTTAGGGAAAACACAATTTTTATGATTTTGGATAAGGCGAGTTTTGAAAAAGACGTCCTCATTTATTTTGCAACATAAACTGTGGATCATAGATGTTTGTGAACTATACAAATGCTTATTTTTAAGAAAGTGGACGGTAATTCATTTTCTTGATTATTCTTGTAAGTTATTTATTTATTTATTTATTTTGTAAACTTGAAACTTTCACCCAAACAACTTTGTCAAGTCATCAAATAAACCTACTTTTTTTTCTGAAAGTGTCGTCGGGAATGGGGAGGTAGGGGGGCACAATTTTTTAACATGCCCTGGGCCAAACTTCAGCTTGATCGGGCTCTAGGGATTGCTATTCAGAAACGTTGTAATCGAAACACGTTTTCCATTTTTTGGTAAAAGCCGAAGATCTTTCTGAAAACACTCTCTAAGTCGGCGTTTTGAACCGAATTTCAGCGCCAGAAAAGAGAGGTATATATATGGGATTTTATTTCCATAGTTAATTTAATAAACGTTCGCGTTACCATCTTATATTTAAAAACTTTTGTAGGAATTCTGCACTTTTTAGGTGCGTTCGTAATTATATAAATACGTAGCACCTATAGTCGTCGTTTGGTCCGTCCGTCTGTCCGTCTGTCTGTCCGTCCGTCCGCATATAACAACGCAAAAACTACCCAACCGAATGGTTTGAAATTTAAGATATATTATCTTTGCAGAATTTTGTCGTGACATTTCAAATTTTATTAAAATCGAATCAAAACTTTAGGAGATATTAATAAAAATATTTATTAAGAAATTTGATTTTTTTTTTTTTTTAAATCGGTGCTTTCTTGTTAGAGGAGCTTCCGAAGTTTAATCGTCAAGCGACCGAGATACTTATTCTATGACAGAAATTAATCTGCAGACGATATCATTCATTTCACAGAATTAAAAATCATCAAGATCTAAATATTTATATAGCTAGCTACAGTACGAACGCACCTCATTTGTCACGTTTGACGTACAATTTCCAGCTTGTTTTGCAAGAATTCTGCTAATTCTGCCTTTTTATACTTAGATTTATTTATTTTTTATTTTTTATTTACTATTTGATATTCATCGCTATTATTTTTTATTAACTTTTAAATTAATCATAATTTCAAAATATGTACTTATAGAGTAAAGTATAAAATTATTAATTACATTAAATTTATTTTATAATACGTATTTTATTTTATGATACGTCACGTGTTGTCACGGACACGATTCCCTTATAACTCAATAAGTAATTTATTTATCAAAAATTGGAAAACTCATTTCGATTCCAAATCGCTTCAAGAGTCAAGTTTGCCAATTTTATGTCTTTGCATTTGAAAATGAATCCGAGAGTGTGTCAGAAAGTTTTCCGTTGTTCAGCAAATCATTTGAGAAGCATCTTAAGTGGTTATTTTCTCAACCATTTACATAGGTGTAGTTTTTCGCTTATTAAAAAAATATTATATAAAATATTTGCAGCTACAAAAACCTTTCCATTGATAGATAGGATTACAATATATTTATTTATTCTGTTTTTGTAAGAATCGTGAGATTTCCATAACAGTATTTTTTGTTAATTAATCTAATTATTCTTGTAAATATTTTACAAAAGGAGCTATAACTACTTATATATTAAATCAGCTTTAATGAAAATACTTATCAAAAATTCATATTATTACTATTATATAAATTTAAATAAGATAATTATTGAGGTGGAGCAATTTCTCGATTCATAATTTAGTGTTATGCAGGGTTATGGTCAAGTGCATCAAATAAAAAACTAGGAGTCAATATGCGAACATCTTATACGTTATTTTGGATTGTAATCAGACCATCGAAAGAAAAATAAAGGAAAATAAAGTTTTTTTTTTTATGTGAATAAATTTTAATATTCAGTAATTTTATCAAAGTATTCGGTAATACGCTTTGACGCAGAGTTTGACATTTTATAAACATTTCTAAATATTATACGTAACTTTAATGGATAACCCGCACGTCTATGAAAGAATAACTTCATTTCAAAAACAATGAGCTATTTTCGAATTTCTGGAAAATAGTTTCTGAGCTCTTTGTTCTTTCTTTAAAAATAAATAAGTAAATAAATAAATAACAAAAAAAAAATTCAAAGCTGTTAGACAGTATGTAAACAACGTAAAATACAAAACGATAGGATCAACATGGATATATCTTGAACGTCAGTTTGAATTATAATCAGAGCATCGATTATAATCCGTTCCATCAATGTTTTGACAACGCCTATGCCTAAATCGGGATTTACAATCGCTGAACAACAGTAAAGTCTGTCTCTCGAACTTTAAATCGGCCGATGTGCTCTATCAGACCACCGCACCGAAAGAAAAAGAAGGGAAAAAATTACATTTTTTATTTTGAACAAATTTTAATATTCAGTAATTTTAACAGCGTAGTATTCGGTAATACGCCATGTCGTAGAATTCGACAATTTTTAAACGTTTCTAAATACTATACGTTACGTATATGTAAGGATAACTTAATTTCAAAACAATTAGCTTTTATCTAATTTCTGGAAAATAGTTTCTTTGTTCATTCTAAAAAGTAAAACCTCAAAGCTTTTAGACAGTATGTAAACAACGTAAAATACAAAACGATAGGATCAACATGGAAAGATCTTGAAAGTCAGTTTGGATTGTAATCAGATCATCGATCTAAACTAATAAGTTCCATCAATGTTTTGACAATGTCTATGCCTAAATCGAGATTTAGAATCGCTGGACAACACTAAAGTCTGTCTGTCGAACTTTAAATCGGCCGATGTGCTGTATCAGAGGGAAAGAAAAAGAAGGAAAAAAAATATTTTTTTTTTAATCTTCACAAATTTTAATATTCAGTAATTTTAAGAAAGTATTGGGTAATACGCTTTGACAATTTATAAACATTTCTAAATATTTATACGCAACTTTAATGTAAAACTCGTACGTATATGAAAGGATAACTTCATTTCAAAACAATTAGCTTTTATCGAATTTCTGGAAAATAGTTTCTTTGTTCATTCTAAAAAGTAAAACTTCAAAGCTTTTAGACAGTATGTAAAAAACGTGAAATACAAAACGATAGGATCAACATTGAAAGATCTTGAACGTCAGTTTGGATTGTAATCAGAGCATCGATCCAAACTAATCAGTTCCATCAATGTTTTGACAACGTCTATGCTTAAATCGGGATTTAGAATCGCTGGACAACAGTAAAGTCTGTCTGTCGAACTTTAAATCGGCCGATGTGCTGTATCAGACAGAAAGAAAAAGAAGGATTTTTTTTTTTTTTTTTTTTTTTTTTTTTTTTTTTTTTTTTAATCTGAACAAATTTTAATATTCAGTAATTTTAAGAAAGTATTTGGTAATACGCTTTGACGTAGAATTTGACAATTTATAAACATTTCTAAATACTATACGTAACTTTAATGTAAAACCCGTACGTATATGAAAGGATAACTTCATTTCCAAAACAATAAGCTTTTATCGAATTTCTGGAAAATAGTATCTTTGTTCATTATAAAAAGTAAAACCTCAAAGCTTTTAGACAGTATGTAAACAACGTGAAATACAAAACGATAGGATCAACATTGAAAGATCTTGAACGTCAGTTTGGATTGTAATCAGAGCATCGATCCAAACTAATCAGTTCCATCAATGTTTTGACAACGTCTATGCCTAAATCGGGATTTAGAATCGCTGGACAACAGTAAAGTCTGTCTGTCGAACTCCAAATCGGCCTATGTGCTGTACTGAAAGAGGAGCCCTCTAATCTCCCATGTTTTACAATAGCATTCATTCACTTTGTGCTATTCCGCGACCACAAACGTTTCACGCGTCATACAATAACCGATTAGGGCTATTTCGTGGTTAGCAGGTCGTAAACAGATTCGGAGGACAACAGATGGCTTATTGTAGGCAAAATTTGAAAAGAGTTTTCAAAAGCAGGGGCGTACAAAAGATTTTAAAGAGAGGGAAACCGCTTTGCCGCAGAAAAGAGACGAGTTACGTTTGAATAGGAATCAAGAATGCCGCATTTTACATTCACATTTCGAATATCGAGCATAAGAAATCGACTAAAGTTGTCGACAAGTTGTTGAGGACTGACTTCAACCTCTTCTGAATTCATATTATTTGAAGTGTGAGGTTATAATAAAAATGCCGGAAAAGGAAGTCACGCTGGTTATTACCAGAAAAAAATGCAAATTCCGAAATTACCACGGATGCGAAATGTATGGGTGTTTTGCAGTCATAGTCGTATTTAGCAAACAGCTGCACATTCATTTGACTTATACTTTTATATGCCACTTCTATTTTTAAGTGCTTTAAACTTTATGTTTTATGTTTTTGATTTAGGATGAAGAGTATGGAAAAAGAACTAAAAAAGTTTTAAAAAGTTTAAAAAGTTTCTAAGCAAAACCACACGTTCAAAATTTAAAAGTAGTTTTTAAAAAATGGAAAGAAAAGAAGAAAAAAAATTAAATCAATCAGAAAACTTAGCTTAGAGCAAACTCGTACACTACGAAACATCTTTCCATTATTTCTAAAAATTCAGACAATTAGCAGGTATGAAGTTTGAAATTTGCCTCCTTAGTATATTTAATTAATAATCTGAATAAAATTAGCATCTAATAACTCCGGTAATTATAATGGATTAAAAGTTTGTTTATATAAGTTTTACAAACAATTAAATCACAAAGGTGGTTTTTTATTCTTTTCTCTTCCTCATTGGAAAAAACTTAAATTTATTAGCTGCATTAAGAAAAAATGCTAAATGACTCATAAAAACTTTTGTGCCAAGTTTTTTGTCTTATTTAGTTTCAATCTTCCTCTCTAAAAGTAAACAACTTTAAACTTAGTAAACAACCCAAGTTTATGATTGCATATACCTGCCCACTAACGGAACGAAGGGGCTTATGCAGAAACTATGTAACGGAATAGCGTTTTCGATTTTTTGGTAAAGGCAGACAATCTTTCAGATAATACCGCCAAAGTTAGCGTTTTGAACCAAAATCTGACGAGGCAGAGCTACAAAGGGGGATAAAACTTCTCGTCACGTGATAAAAATCGCTTATAACTCAATAAGTAATTTGTTTATCAAAAAATGGAAAAAACTGTTCGATTCCAAATAGCTTCAATAGTCAGGCTTGGCAATTTATTCTCTTACGTTTAAAAATGAGTCAGAAAGTTTCGCGTTGTTGAGCAGGAAATTCGAGAACCACCTTAAAAGAAGGCTCCTATAGGAAGCCTCAAACTGCTTCAAGATCACTAATCTAGCTGCAAGCAAGATATCATATGTCCTTAATCTAGTCAACTGTGAGTTTTACATTTTTTATTATAATAAATGCTTCACAACAAAATAATAATAATAATAATAATAATAAATAAATAAAAGGAAAAAAAGAAGAAAAAAAATAGATTTAAAAAAAAATCATATACATAATGCAAAAAAAAAAAAAAAAAAAAAAAAAAAAAAAAAAAAAAAGTCCAACAATTATTCAAAACCCCTCCCAGACAAAAAACCTGGCTTCACGACTGATGCTCAAGAAAAAATTAGCGTAAGCGTATCCCCACAACTCCAAAAAAAATAATTTTCTATGAAAGTCAGATGACGAAATATTTCTATTATTACTTACCCATCATACGTAGTATAGGGTAAGTCTTGTAATCGTTTTGAAAATCGAAAAAAAAATTTTTGACGGATTTACACGTTTCAGACACTGGAGATTCCGAAAAACATATTTTTAGAAAAAAAAATTTGCCGTCCGTCTGTGTGTCTGTAAACGCTCTATCTCCCGAAAAAATTGAGATAGAGACTTGCAATTTGGTATGTACTTAGTATGTAATAATGGGAAGAAGCCTATTTCATTTCAATAACCTCGATTAACCGGAACTATTTTTTTCAGACTCTCGAAATATTCGTTCTGATAAAAGGTATATAAAAATTTTCGAAATTGGTTATTTTAAGAAATGAATATAAAAGACAATAAAAAAACATAAATTTCGCATAAAGCATGAAGTCGATCGGATAATTAGTTGCCGAGATATTTGGAATCCTATATTCCACACTCTTCGATTTTTCATGACCCTGTATTTCATCCAAATTTCACTACAAAGATATATTTTAATTGGAAATTTTACGCTTAATCAGATGCAATAAACCACTAGTTTTTTTTTTTCAGTACGAAATATTCCACTAGAGAATAAGTAAGGATTTTAAAAGGAACAACTTGTCTATTTAACCCGATCGACAAATTAAAAATAAATAAAAAGAAGTGGTGTTTTTCTGATTCTGTATTGTAAAATACATGTAATAATGTTAATTTTAGTCCTGGATGAAAATTTATAGACCTGCTTGACAAAAACCTTTGCTTAAGGCTATCACATAGTTCCGAAAAATTACATTTTCTATGAAAGTCAGATGACGCAATATTTATAATAAATATTTTTATCCTAGTACAAGATATTTTACTAGAGAATAAGTTACATTTAAAAGGAACATCTTGTCTGTTTAACCCGATCGACAAATAGAAAAATAAATAAAATGAAGTCGTGTTTTTATGATTGTGTATTGTAAAGTACATATATATGTTAATCTATTGTCCCAAATGAAAATTACATACCGGTTCAAGAAAGCCTTGCTTAAGGATATCACATGGTTCCGAAAAACTAAATTTCCTATGAAAGTCGCAATATTTATATTAAGTATTTTTATCCTAGTACAAGATATTTTACTGAGAATAAGTTACATTTAAAAGGAACATCTTGTCTGTTTAACCCGATCGACAAATTAAAAAAATAAAACGAAGTCGTGTTTTTATGATTGTGCATTGTAAAGTACATATATATATATATGTTAATCTAACTGTCCCAAATGAAAATTATATACCTGTTCAAGAAAGCCTTGCTTAAGGATTTCACATAGTTCCGAAAAATTAAATTTTCTATGAAAGTCAGATGACGTAATATTTATATAAAGTATTTTTTATTTTAGTAGAAGATATTTTACTAGAGAATTAGTTACATTTAAAAGGAACATCTTGTCTGTTTAACCCGATTGACAAATTAAAAAAATAATAAAACGAAGTCGTGTTTTTATGATTGTGTATTGTAAAGTACATATATGTGTTAATCTATTTTCCCAAATGAAAATTATATGCCTGCTCAAAAAAGCCTTGCTTAAGGATATCACATAGTTCCGAAAAATTAATTTTTCTATGAAAGTCAGATGACGCAATATTTATATTAAATATTTTTATCCTAGTACAAGATATTTTACTAGAAAATAAGTTATATTTAAAAGGAACATCTTCTCTGTTTAACCCGATCGACAAAAGAAAGTTGTGTTTTTATGATTGTGTATTGTAAAATACATATATTACGTTAATCTTTTGTTCCAAATGAAAATTATATACCTGCTCAAAGCTCTGCTTAAGGATATCACATAGTTCCGAAAAATCAAATTGTCTATGAAAGTCAGATGACGCAATATTTCTGTTAAATATGTTTATCCTTAGTACAAAATATTTCAATAGAGAGTAAGTTACATTAAAAGGAGCAACTTGTCTATTTAACCCGATCCACGAATTACAAAAAATCAAAAAGAAGTGGGGGGAAGGGGGAGGGAGGGGGGTTCTGATTGTGTATTGCCGGGAGATAATGTTCTCTTTTTGTTGCAGTTGCAAAGCAAGTCGACTAAAGGATTTCGAAAAACTTCTTTTCAGCGAATTCAACCGAAAGACAAAGTGGAATAATAAAAGATCGAAAGCCATTTCTTTTCGACGTAATGAAAGATCTCATTTAAGACGTTTGATTTTCCCTTAAGTTTCATTTCGGGCGGATTTCTAACGAGAGTAATGAAGACGTTTTGGTAAGACAACTTGAGGAGCAAAATAAAAAATAAAAAATAAAATATTCATTCATTCCAAATTACATTCAGCGGATCAAAAGTATTTTTTGAAACTAATTTTGAATGAAAGAATTTTGAAGAATGTTTCTGGTATTAGCTTTTTTTTTTCTTTCAGGATGTACTTTTTGTAATTTGTATTCAATGTTATTTAGTAACTTCCGCCTAGGTTTGAATGAGAAACTCATTAGACTTTTTTCAGCATTTCTCTGATTTCATAAGCTTCGATTCTAATTATTACATAACGTTAGTTTTTCATCTCTAAAACAGAGACAGATTGTACTATATATTGTGTAAAATAAATGTTAAAGATAAAAGACTGGAGTCTCAAATGCAATACACAGAATTACACAACTGTAATTCTTATTTGAAATGGTAAATACTATTTTTAAACTGGAAAATAAATTGTCCGATTAATCGATCAATGCTTAGTCACGATCATTTTTTTTTCAATCGAGTTAATCGGTTCGATTAATTCGAATAAAATGCTACAAAATTCGATTAAAAATTCTAACTAAGGTAAAAATTAAAAAGTACAATTATGTCTATAAAATAATTTTCCAAACGACTCTTTGCACAGTATGTAGAATCTCTACGTGAACTTTGCGTAGAACTTCGTGTTCTTATGGCAATGAACAAATATTATGTAAGAAAAGTATGATAAACTTGCTGAAACAAACAGCTTTTAAAGCGAAGAATTTTGTTAAGCGCTTTTCGATGTTGAAATTGGCCAAGATGAGTATGCAGTTACATAAATTTTATTGGATCAAAAACTATATATTGCAATTTAACCATCTTTTGCTGTCACATACTTGTCTAAATTATTATGTGCAATATTAAATCTTTTTTTTTTTTTTTTTGCTTTTTTTTTTGGGGGGGGGGGGGGGGGGTTATGAGGATTGAATTTTTTATTCAAAAATATATTCCATAGTCCAATTACACCATTAATTCATATTTTTCCAATAGTCTTTTTTTTATTATTTACCATTGCCAAAATTTAAAAAGGTCTGAATAATCATATTTCCAAACACTATATTTTCAATTAAATTTATTTCTTACGAGTATATATTTCATATCGTCATACGTGCATATTGAAAGTGAAAGCAAGCTTAATAACTTAAACAACTTATTATGTGCGAAAAGCATTTACTGGTGAAAGTTACATCATACTGAAAGCGAATTGTGTATTTTCCTACGTTGAAGTATTTTTAAATGATACATGGAGCACGATTTAATAATAATAAACGGATAACAGTATACATAAAGGAAAGTTTTCGCCGTCATAGTCAACAACAGGTTTTTTGTAAATCTAATTTTGATCTTTAAGATTATTTGAAATATTTATTTTACTTTTAACATAGTAAATGAGTGATTTTTTGTCCGTTTTTTAAAAAGAATCTTAATAAGATTAAAATATTTCATTATTAGTACATTAGCATTTATTATATGGTTTTGTATGTGAAAGTCGCGCAATATTCAGCAGATCACGTGCATTTGCATTTATAAATTATGAACTTTATACATTCTGCTGATGAAAATGTCGTCATATTTAAAATAAAACGTCCATTTTTATTCCAAAAAATTAAATATTCCATTACGCTTACACAAAGTGGCGTAATGTCCACAAACTTTTACGTTCATCATTTCTCTTCTCCAGAATTTTCTTTATCATATTTTCTGGAGGAAGGGTTGCAAACAATGATATTTTATTAAATTAAAAGCGCTTTTAATGCTTAATTTGCTCACTGAGTCCATTTCTAAAAATAATATTTATATTCAAATGGTTTTGAGTTTCTACGTGTGCAGTCTTTTTATTATTATTATTTTTTTTAAATTCATCTTTTTAAAAACAGAGCAAATTAGCGTGATTTTATTAGAAACCGCGAGGTCTTGATGCGACAGTAGCTCGTAGGGGCAGAGCCCTGTAGCTATTGTAAAATTAAACCATTGAAACATAAATGCGGAAAATATAAATATGCTTGTTCGCTTAGTGAACTGGTTAAAAAAGTATCGTGTGTCATTTTTGTGGCTTGCTCTGAAAATAAACATGTAGATAAGTATAATTCTCGTCTTTCATTATATATATATATTTACATAATTTTAATTTTAAGCCTTTTTTTTTTCTTTTTTGTAATATTCATAAGGTGTTTAATTATATTTTTTGAATGATTATATACCATGAATCGAAAGGCAACGCCACGAATTACTACGTAATCAAACAACTCCGCAAAACTAAAGGCAAATTTAATAGAAAATGTATAAACCCTTTCAGGGGCAGTGGTATGTTTATGAAACCACTTAATTTTAATTCCCACACGCCACATATGCACCAGAATTTTTGCTAAAAAATTTTCTAGTTAATATGTATGTGAAATAAATCCTTTTTTTAATTTCCAAATATTTTTTTTCGTAAATTCCGGTGCAAGTTCTTTATTTCAACATTTTAGTACTGAAAGTACTTTGCTCCTGAAAAGGTTAAATAAAACAAAATAAATTCGTTGTTTTACAGATGCTCAATAACGTAATATTTTTTGCAATTGCTTTTCGAACTGTTATATTTTCAACATATTTAAAGTATCTTTGGATTTACAAATAAAAAAAATAGTTACCTTTAAATTTTGGTTGTTAATTAAATCAAAATTAAAATCATGTAAAAGAAAAATTAAAACTATTAAAATCCGATTATTCGATTAAGAAATTTCTTTTAGCCAATTTAAAACTCTAAATAGATTCCCACCCCACCCCTAATATCAAATAAATATTGCATATTGGCAAGGTACACGTACAGAGGTTCTTATAATCTCGTTATAAATCATTATCATTAATCACATGCACAACTGGTTAAACACAACTGGCACAACTCTATTAGAACGAACTTCTTGGGGCCGCAAAAGTGTATGCTCTATTATGAAATTGGTTACAATTAAATTATATTCATTGATAAAGCTTTCATTGATAAAGATTTTATAAGCAAGGTAACTTCGGTCTAACGAAATACTCAGGAAAATTAGTCGACGAATGAAGACAGCTATCGCCATCTAGTGTTCAATAAATGAACTTACGCAATTTATTACCCACTTTTGTGAAACTTCACACGTTCTAGAGATGACGTAACACTTTTTATAATTTTCAATAAATCATGTTGAGTCTTGGTTTGCAATTATATAATGTGTAAACTAAGGCACATAACTTTTAATGGATCATGCGTTTGTTCTCCTGAAAAATATTCTTTAAATTATTTTTATCTACAGTAAAGGAAATAAATCTAGAGTGACTCCATTCGACTTTCTGAACACGGTAAATAAATTAAAAAAATAAATAAACACTAGAAAAAAAAAAAGGGATTTTTTAATAAATTTTTGACACAATGGAATCGGTTGAATTGGAACGCTGGACAAAAAAAAGTTCACCAAATAAGAAACGATATTAATAAATTATTGGTTCAAATTTGAGTAATTAGATCTTTCGGTACAATATTTATTCCACAAAAATAACTTTTTCTTTTCCCAAAATGGGCCCCAAGGAAAAAAAACATTCATCGGCCCCTGATCATATAAAACAAAAAATAATTAAATACGAAATTATTAATTGATCATATGTCTCTAAATTACTAAAGTTTAAAATTAATCGGTTCATTTTTCAAAAAATTATACTCACTAACTAAAATTGACGAACATTTTTTTTTTTTTTTTTTTTTTTTTTTTTTTTTTTGGCATTGCTGAATTTTAATATGTAATAAAATTATAAATTGCAGTTTTTAAAGTTAGATTCAATTTTAATATGCAGATGACCCCTGGTAATCAAGTAAACCACATACAATCGTAAAAGCCATTCCATGAAATAAAACAATATTTTTCTTGATCAATTATAATTAAAGTTATCGTGTAGCGATTGTTGGGATATTTGTTGTTCATATTGTGCGAGAAATTTAGTGTTTTTTTTTTTTTTTTTTTTAATTATTATTATTACATACTTCTTTTAACTTACATTTCTGTATGCATTCACCCACTTCCTGTTGACGTGGAGCTTCGAAATTTGGAATGTATATGTATTCCTGAGGGCAATACATGAATTGGACATTATTTTTTAAAAAATCGATCCCTAAGGGGGGTTAACGTCGGCTCAAAACTTGCATCTCCCCCATAGAAATAACGTTACGGTTGTTTAATTGAAAAAATCGCTCCATTGTTGCAACATTCATCCATTTTCACCTACATTGTTGCCTGCATCATTATGACGTCCGCATTGAGCGACTCACACGTTTGTGCTTTATAATATGACTTTTTGCTAATTTTAATGAAAGTAGGGGTTTTTTTTTTGTTATTATTATTATTTACATTTAATTTATTGTATTTTATTTTTTAGAGTATACACAAAGTTTTTTTACCTTCCGCAATTCCCAACAAACAAGCACCCCATGGTCTGCGTCTTCGAAATCTACCTGTGCCTGTAAGTCGAGCCATCAGGGATTTTTTTATATATGTTTTGCAACCCCTGTGAAAGAATTATTTAATGCTGTGTATCTAATCTAGCTCTTAAAGTATGCAACCTTAGTAAGACACACTGTATATTTCGAAAGTCAAAATAGTTTTAATAATTTAAATGAAAAAACTTATAATTACATAAACACTCTTATTTATTGCCATTGACCTAATCTGCTTATTAAAAAATATATTTCTTTTCCTTAGTTACTACACTTTCATTTATAAAATGGAGAAACATGAATAGAACTTTCATAGTTTATCAGACATAAACTAATTACTGAAATCAGCCAATAGTTAAAATATATTTTTCATTTACAATCTAAAAAATATATGGGCAGTAAAAAACAGTAATTGCAAAATGAGTGCACAATAACGAATGAGTAAAAAGAAAATCTGATATTCGATAAAACTATATGCAACAAGAATTAAACTAAGGCAGCTCAAGCTGATTATTTTTCCGATAATAAAATAGACCTCTGTTTTTTTTTCCTAATGTTTCATTAAGTATTGTTTTAACGAAGAATGAAATAAAATTGTTAACGAAGGATAAATATTTAAAATAACATTGTTTCAAAAGGAAATATCACTGGCGAAACACTAATATAAATAAGTGCGGGGGCGCATGACATTTCGTTCATTTATAATAGCCAAACTAATTCGTAAACCATTATTTATAGATATTTACCGTTGCAAACATGAGTTAAATATTTTTTTTAGAAAATGTTTGGATGAATAAATACATTTCTGCAGAATTTGCGAATTAAAATTTTTTTATATACATAAAACTTCATATTTAAGCCAACGGCGTTACAATCCATTAAGGCTCATGGCCTAGTAGTGCCCAGCCCTGTTTTCTTGACCATGGGCCCTGAGGTGCTATACAACACATGTCCCAGTCAGGTAGTCAGCCTAACGCTGAAATCTCAATGTTTAGTTCCCAAGCAAGCTTAGTATACTTGGTACTCATTTTATCAACCCTGAACCCGAAGGGATGTAAGCTTGACTGAACCTTGTGCAGTCCGCATATTGGAATCGAACCGTTGACCTGTAGCGTGGTAGATCAATGTGCTGACTACTGAAAACTTCCTATATATTTCCATTATTTTACGACTAAAACTGAAAAAAATACTGGTTGCGTAAAATTGTAATAACTTTTATTGCTCTGAAATTGTGGTCATACACTCAATTATTTCAGAGTCAACTAACTCTTATAAAAACATTCTTGAATTAATAACAACTTCAGTTATATTAGACACGCCGCCCTCTTCCTCTTTATAAAATAACATAAGAAAATTACAAATTCCTTCTTTTCCCCACAGGATAACCGTAAAGGAGATTTTTTCCATAATTTTTTAATTAGATTTTAATTTTTTTAATTATTTTATATTATTTTTCTTACATAGGTTTTCTCTGTCTCTTTCAGTTTATCAACAAAAATAAGAAAATAAAATTTTAACCCGTCCCTTCTCAAGCGTGCTCACTTAATACTCCAATGCGCACTAATTAACCCTCTCGCTCATCTGAACTTCATGTGATGCTCCTAACTTTAATGATTATAAAAAAAAAATGTATTTTAAAAACGGTTTTCGTTAACATTATTTTTGGGTGACACCTCTTAAATATCCAGGCCTCATGATATGACGTAAATCATTTTTCTTTTATACAGTCTAGAATAGCATTTTAATTATACCTATTCAAAAAAAAGTATTTTCTTTTTTTTTTCTCAAAATTCGTGAGCGAGAGGTTTTAACAGCATAAGGTATAGTTACGCGAAGACACTCGCAAGCTAATGTTAAACCTATGGTACCATTTTTTTTTCAAATTTCTCGTTTGTATTTCAATATTTTTAAATGATTTTTTTTTTTTTTTTTTTTTTTTTTTTTTTTTTTTTTTTTTTTTTTGCATAAGATAATTTGCGTTTGATGTCTAACCGAGTATCTTTTTACTTAAAAAAAAAAAAAAAAAAAAAAAAAAAATTGGTTGCAGTTTTGTTGTCCGGGGGACACTTTTCATTTCGGAACCAGTTCCGATAGGAAAAGTGTACTCATAAAAAAATCTGCAAACAAACTAGCAACCAACTAGCACTGAGCTCCATATATAACAGGAGTTCTGAGTCGGCGGTCAGAAACTTGTAAGGCAAATGTAAAAAGTAGTCCGCGTTGTCAATGTTAGATATTAGTATTCTCATTTATTATTATCCTAAGTTATGCTTCTCTAATTAAGCTATGCTTATCTAATTAATAAATGATTCTCTAATCATGTAAGGGAATGCGATAAACACCTTTTTTTTTTTACCATGAATACGATCTGAAATTATCGTCACCGTATCCTTCCGCGCTGACCTCTGCAAATCATGTTGTTGAATAGGAAGACAGATCTGTTCCTATGGAGCTCAGTGGCAACTAGCGTTAGGCTGAGGTGCCTCTATATAAGAGGAGTGTCAACACACACGGACGCATATTTAGGCAACAGGGCGCATGTTTAGACAACTCTTTGTCCAAATTATAGCAAATCTTCACTCCAGAACTTTGCGATACTCGCTTGGACGTGTTCGATTCGACGAGTGAGTCAAGTTTACAAACTTGGCGATAATGGAAGTCTCGCCAAGATTCTTGGCGATTCGTTTTTATCCAAAATCATCTCAATCAATCAAATTTTATGTCCCGTATGTCGCCACTTTTATATAGGGGCAATCTAGCGTAGGCTCTTAATAGTTAAGAGCAAAATTTACATTTTAGTCAAATATATAATAAAAAAAGAAAACTGCCCAGTTAAACTGAGGGCATTGAGCTCACAGGCTATTCACACTAATTGTATATTATGCTATTTTTTCAAAGAATAATGCCACTCGAAAAATGAAGAAATCGACACTATATTAAGGGGGGGGGGATAAGCACCCGTCCCCACCCTGTATACTTAACCAATAAACCCCCAAAATCTAATCAGGCAAGCGCCTTAGTACAATGAATTTATACACAAAATTTGAAAAAATCGGATAATTTTGCTTGAAAAACCCATTTATCTAAATTAAGGGAGGTGAGCCCCCCCCCCGTTCCCCCCTTTATACTTAACAAATGAAAACCCAAAACTAATCAGGCAAGCGCCTTACCACAATGAATCTATATACAAAATTTGAAGAAAATCGGATAATTCTGCATAAAAAACCCATTTATCTAAATTAAGGGGGATTAGCCCCCGTTTACCCCCCTTTATACTTACCCAATGAACACCCAAAACTAATTAGGGAAGTGCCTTATCACAATGAGCCTATATACAAAGTTTAAAGAAAATTGCATAATTCTGCATGAAAAACCCATTTATCTAAATTAAGGGGGGGTAGCCTCCCGTTTCCCCCCTTTATACTTATCCAATGAACCCCCAAAACTAATCAAGGAAGTGCCTTATCACAATGAGCCTATATAAAAAATTTGAAGAAAATCGGATAATTCTGCATGAAAAACCCATTTATCTAAATTAAGGGGGAGTAGCCCCCCGTTTACCCCCTTTTTATACTTACCCAATGAACACCCAAAACTAATTAGGGAAGTGCCTTACCACAATGAGCCTATATACAAAGTTTAAAGAAAATCGCATAATTCTGCATGAAAAACCCATTTATCTAAATTAAGGGGGGGGGTTAGCCCCCCATTTCCCCCCTTTATACTTAACTAATGAACTCCCAAAAATAATCAGGGATGCACCTTATCACAATGAACCTATATACGAAATTTGAAGAAAAACGGATAGTTCTGCATGAAAAACCCATTTATCTAAATTAAGGGGGAGTTAACCCCCCCTTTCCCCCCTTTATACTTAACCAATGAACTCCCAAAACTAATCAGGGAAGCGCCTTATTAGAATGAACCTGTAAACAAAATTTGAAGCAAAACGGATAATTCTATCACGAGTTATCGCGTTACGTACGTACATATACATACATACATACAGAACGGGCGGGCACATTAGCTCTCAGGCTTTGATAGCCTGTGAGCTAAAAAGCATAATCCTTTGTTTTAATGCATAAGACATGTAAAAAGGATAAAATGCGTTAGACTTGAATATAAGTTTTAGAAGGTTTAAATGACATTAGAAAAGTTGAACAGCCTCATTCACTCACAAAATAATAATGTCTAAAATTAAATTTATGTTTCTTTAAATGTTATTTCTAGAAATTGTTAGTGATTTTAACTTAAGGGTTGTTTGATAATAAAAAGAATCTGAATGCTTTTTTGAGAAAAATAATATTTTAGTAAAATAAAACAAAAATTTCTCAAATTATAAATATAGAAAAAAATACGACATTTACAATCAATTACAGGAATGTCTTTTGTATAACTTTTTTCTTTCCTGTTTCCCTTTCACAACAAAAAATATCTAGATCTTAAACCAACCTCTCATCCGACTTTTTGTTATTTTCAGATAAAACAAATAAAACACCGAAAACTTTCTGTATTATAAATTCAAAGCTTTCAAAGTAAACAATTTCTTTCAACTCATTTTTTAAACGCGGCATTCATTCGCTCTTTCAGAAAGTTTAGAAATAAATTTTCAAATGAAATTAAATGGAAAATAAATTAATTTATTATAACACGGGTATATTTTAAAAGTAATAAAATAATCTCTTCTCGTTGTTTCTGCTTTTAAGTACAAATAAATGAATAAAATTGCTTATTCAGTAATTTATATTCACTGTAAATATATATATATATATATATATGTTATATATATGCATTTGCTTTTCATTTACAGCATAAAACGTCTCGCGTCTGCTATAACTTCTCCAACTCTCATAAATTTTAGATAAAACAAATAATTATAAAAAAAATTGAGTATCCGTTGTTATTTGTGTTCTACGAAGTTTCTGAATAAGAAGACCTGTCAATTTCATGCGTTTACGATCAAAAATGAATTAAAATGTGGCAGAAAGTAGCCAGTTTGGATTTTAGAAAAGCCGAATGCTTGTAATCGAATGCTCTCCAATCAAAAATCTTTTCAAAATGCCAACATTGATACCATTTTCTGAGAAACCCTTGCTTTTAGAGGAAAAAGCGAAACAGTATTCGATTTCTTTGTAAGTTCTGAATAAGAATATATGAATAAGAATAAGAATCTGCGAATGTGTGAGAAAATATCGAGTTTCAATTTCAGGCTCTTTATGACATAGTTTTAAATTCATTTTTGTTCGGAAACGCATGAAATTGGCAAATGTTCCTATTTAGAAACTATGTAAGCGAAAGACGTTTGCCATTTTTTCGTAAAGGCAGACGATCTTTCAGAAAATACTGTCAAAGTCGGCGTTTTAAACCGAATTCCCGAATTTGCAGTGTGAGAAAGAGGAAGAACGTGTCGTCACGTGACACGAATCCTTTATAACTCGATAAGTAATCTATTTATCATAAAATGGAAAACTCATTCCGATTTCAAATCGCTTCCATAGTCAGGCCTGCCAGTTTTATGCCTTTGAATTTAAAAATGAGTCAGAAAATGTGTCAGAAAGTTTCGCGTTGTTGAGCATTTGTGTTGTCATTTGAGAACATCCTTAATGGAAAACTGAACAGTGCACAATTTTTATTAGAACGGCATCTTTTAATTTCAACCTATTATTTAGTCTCTACGTACAAAATATGAGTCAGAAAATGTGTCAGAAAGTTTCGCGTTGTTGAGCATTTGTGTTGTCATTTGAGAACATCCTTAATGGAAAACTGAACAGTGCACAGTTTTCCTTAGAACGGCATCTTTCCTATTATTTAGTCTCTACGTACAAAATATAATATCTAAAGCAACACTTTTTCCCAGTTTCAAACAACCGGTCATCGACAAAAGTACGTTTTTCACTGCCGCAAGTCACGCTTCAAGTTTTGTGTCACTGAATTCAAGTTATGTCAAGCATATCTGTCAAAAGAGGTAAAAGGTTAAAAGGGAATTTTCAGTTTAAACGGTGGGTCAAAATTATTCAACGGAGCCAATTTTTCATGTTTACTGTCACTTTACAATAAAAAGCTACTTGACTGAGACGTTTAAGTGAACAAGAATTCTTTACTATACTTCAGAAAGCTTTTCCCTTGATGGATTGTGAGGGTCCAGAATGGTATTTATTATCCAAGCTGCAATTTATTTATTCATATGGGTTGAGTAATTAGGATCAGGTTACCAATGTACAACATTTACCCGTTCGGGTCTGGCGTCCTATTAATAGTACATACCTTTCCATTCAGTCTTTGCAAATATTTTCTTATTATCTGCATATACTAATGATATTATATGTGTATGCATATAAAAAGCTAATTGACTGAGACGTTGAAGTGAACAAGAATGCTTTATTTCTTCGGAAAAGTTTTACCTTTATGGATTGTGAGGGTCCAGAATGGTATTATCTAAGCTGCAATTTATTTATTTATATGAGTTGTGTAATCAGGTTACCAATGTACAACATTTACCCGTTCGGGTTTGGGTTTTGCGTCCAATTAATAGTACATATCTTTTCATTCAGTCTTTACAAATATTTTTCTTTATTATCTGTATATACTAATGATAGTATATGTCTATATATATATAAATCTACTTGATTGAGACGTGGAAATGAAAAAAAAATGCTTTAGTACTTCGGAAAACTTTTACCTTGATGGATTGTTAGGGTCCAGAATGGTATTATCCAAGCTGGAATTTATTTATTCATATGAGTTGTATAATCAGGTTACCAATGTACAACATTTACCCGTTCGGGTCTGGCGTCCAATCAATAGTACATATATTTTCATTCAGTCTTTACAGATATTTTTCTTATTATCTGCATATACTAATGATAGTATATGTCTATACATATAAAAAGCTACTTGACTGAGACATTGAAGTGAACAAGAATGCTTTATTACTTCGGAAAACTTTTAACTTGATAGATTGTGAGGGTCAAGAATGGTATTATCTAAGCTGCAATTTATTTATTCATATGGGTTGTGTAATCAGGTTATACCAATGCACAACGTTTACCCGTTCGGGTCTGGTGTTCTATTAATAGTACATATCTTCTCATTCAGTCTTTACAAATATTTCTCTTATTATCTGCATATACTAATTAATGCTACTATATGTCTATACATTTATTATTATGACTTCATTTATGTTTCTGCATTTAGTAATAATAAATTAAATTAAAAATTGCTTAATTCTCTTTACACTGTTCGTGATTCTTTTATTTCAAACATATGTTTCACTCTTCAAATTTAAAATAGGGGCTACTTTTCCAAACGAATAATTTGGGATAAAACATAAAAAGTACTAGAAAATTGTTAGGCCTGCTTAATCATGTAGTAACACCGCACTTTTCAAACCCCTTCAAAAATTCTCCCTTAGCCTGTTGTCGTATAATGAATAGTGCGCAAAATAACTATATTCGTTGGATTTCTGTAAATGACATATTTGTACAATTTTAGTATATCTTAACTTTTGTGAATTGGATAGTTAATTTTAATATTATTAACGTAAAGGTATTTTTGCTGCAAAATTTAAATAAAAATTTGAAAAGAAAGGGTTAAATAATATTATATTGTCGCTACTGAGCTGGATTTCTGTTCTGTATGGCTTTCAACTTCTACTTCTTCCTTTTTTTAAAGTCAAACAAAAATGTCTAAACCTGAAATTTTTCTTAATAAATGAATTAAAATATTTACTACAATTCGTTAAACAAACGTCTTACATATTTTATGAAACAACGTTTTTGGCTCAAAACATGTTTATATGATTTAAGAAACGAAGAAGTTAGCATATGTGATTCAGTATCCCTTCGTTATATTGCACTTTGATATATAGCTCTTTTTTAGCTCACAGGCTATCAAAGCCTGAGAGCTTATGTGCCCGCCCGTTCTGTATGTATGTATGTATGTATGTATGTACGTATGTACGTACGTAACGCGATAACTCTTGACAGAAATAACCGTTTTGCTTCCAATTTTGTTTATAGGTTCCTTGTGATAAGGCGCTTCCCTGATTAGTTTTGGGGATTGATTGGTTAACTATAAAGGGGGGGGGGAACGGGGGGCTAACCCCCTTAATTTGGATAAATGGTTTTTTTCATGTAGAATTATCCAATTTTCTTCAAATTTTGTATATAGGTTCATTGTGATAAGGTTCTTTCCTGATTAGTTTTGGGGGTTCATAGGTTAAGTATAAAGGGGCTAACGGGGGGGGAATCCACCCCCTTAATTTAGATAAATGAATTTTTCATGCAGAGTTATCCGATTTTCTTCCAATTTTGTTTATAGGTTCCTTGTGATAAGGCGCTTCCCTGATTAGTTTTGGGGATTGATTGGTTAACTATAAAGGGGGGGGGGAACGGGGGGCTAACCCCCTTAATTTGGATAAATGGTTTTTTTCATGTAGAATTATCCAATTTTCTTCAAATTTTGTATATAGGTTCATTGTGATAAGGTTCTTTCCTGATTAGTTTTGGGGGTTCATAGGTTAAGTATAAAGGGGCTAACGGGGGGGGGAATCCACCCCCTTAATTTAGATAAATGAATTTTTCATGCAGAGTTATCCGATTTTCTTCCAATTTTGTTTATAGGTTCCTTGTGATAAGGCGCTTCCCTGATTAGTTTTGGGGATTGATTGGTTAACTATAAAGGGGGGGGGAACGGGGGGCTAACCCCCTTAATTTGGATAAATGGTTTTTTTCATGTAGAATTATCCAATTTTCTTCAAATTTTGTATATAGGTTCATTGTGATAAGGTTCTTTCCTGATTAGTTTTGGGGGTTCATAGGTTAAGTATAAAGGGGCTAACGGGGGGGGGAATCCACCCCCTTAATTTAGATAAATGAATTTTTCATGCAGAGTTATCCGATTTTCTTCCAATTTTGTTTATAGGTTCCTTGTGATAAGGCGCTTCCCTGATTAGTTTTGGGGATTGATTGGTTAACTATAAACGGGGGGGAACGGGGGGGCTAACCCCCCTTAATTTGGTTAAATGGTTTTTTTCATGTAGAATTATCCAATTTTCTTCAAATTTTGTATATAGGTGCATTGTGATAAGGTTCTTTCCTGATTAGTTTTGGGGGTTCATAGGTTAAGTATAAAGGGGGTAACGGGGGGTTAATCCTCCCCCCTTATTTTAGATAAATGATTTTTTTCATGCAGAGTTATCCGATTTTCTTCAAACTTTCTATATGGGCTCATTGTGGTAAGGGGCTTCCCTGATTAGTTTTGGGGGTTCATTGGTGAAGTGTAAAGGAGGGAAACGGGGGCTACCCCCCCCCCCTTAATTTTGATAAATGGGTTTTTCATGCAGAATTATCCAATTTACTCCAAATTTTGTATATAGGCTCATTGTGGTAAGGCACTTCCCTGATTAGTTTTGGGGGTTCACTGGTAAAGTATAAAGGGGGGAACGGGGGGGACTAACCCCCCTTGATATAGATAAATGGGTTTTTTAAGCAGAATTATCCGATTTTCTTCAAATTTTATATATATGTTCATTGTGATAAGGCGCTTCCCTGATTAGTTTTGGGGGTTCTTTGGTTAAGTATAAAGGGGGGACGGGGGGCTAACCCCCCCCCTTAATTTAGATAAATGGATTTTTCATGCAGAATTATCCGATATTTTCAAATTTTGTATATAGGTTCATTGTGGTAAGGCGCTTCTCTGATTAGTTTTATGGGTTCATTGGTTAATTATAAGAAGGAGAAACGGGGGTTGGTTCCCCCTCTTAATATATTGTCGATTTCTTCATTTTTCGAGGGCTTATTTCAAAGAATTTGAAATAAGAATATAATTTGCAGTTAGTGTGAATAGCCTGTGAGCTCAATGCCGTCAGTTTAACTGGGCAGTTTTCTTTTTAGCTCACAGGCTATCAAAGCCTGAGAGCTTATGTGCCCGCCCGTTCTGTATGTATGTATGTATGTATGTATGTATGTACGTATGTACGTACGTAACGCGATAACTCTTGACAGAAATAACCGTTTTGCTTCCAATTTTGTTTATAGGTTCCTTGTGATAAGGCGCTTCCCTGATTAGTTTTGGGGATTGATTGGTTAACTATAAAGGGGGGGGAACGGGGGGGCTAACCCCCTTAATTTTGATAAATGGTTTTTTTCATGTAGAATTATCCAATTTTCTTCAAATTTTGTATATAGGTTCATTGTGATAAGGTTCTTTCCTGATTAGTTTTGGGGGTTCATAGGTTAAGTATAAAGGGGCTAACGGGGGGGGGGGGGGAATCCACCCCCTTAATTTAGATAAATGAATTTTTCATGCAGAGTTATCCGATTTTCTTCCAATTTTGTTTATAGGTTCCTTGTGATAAGGCGCTTCCCTGATTAGTTTTGGGGATTGATTGGTTAACTATAAAGGCGGGGGGGACGGGGGGGCTAACCCCCCTTAATTTGGTTAAATGGTTTTTTTCATGTAGAATTATCCAATTTTCTTCAAATTTTGTATATAGGTGCATTGTGATAAGGTACTTTCCTGATTAGTTTTGGGGGTTCATAGGTTAAGTATAAAGGGGGTAACGGGGGGTTAATCCTCCCCCCTTATTTTAGATAAATGATTTTTTTCATGCAGAGTTATCCGATTTTCTTCAAACTTTCGGGCTCATTGTGGCAAGGGGCTTCCCTGATTAGTTTTGGGGGTTCATTGGTGAAGTGTAAAGGAGGGAAACGGGGGCTACCCCCCCCCCCCTTAATTTTGATAAATGGGTTTTTCATGCAGAATTATCCAATTTACTCCAAATTTTGTATATAGGCTCATTGTGGTAAGGCACTTCCCTGATTAGTTTTGGGGGTTCACTGGTAAAGTATAAAGGGGGGAACGGGGGGGACTAACCCCCCTTGATATAGATAAATGGGTTTTTTAAGCAGAATTATCCGATTTTCTTCAAATTTTATATATATGTTCATTGTGATAAGGCGCTTCCCTGATTAGTTTTGGGGGTTCTTTGGTTAAGTATAAAGGGGGGACGGGGGGCTAACCCCCCCCCTTAATTTAGATAAATGGATTTTTCATGCAGAATTTTCCGATATTTTCAAATTTTGTATATAGGTTCATTGTGGTAAGGCGCTTCTCTGATTAGTTTTATGGGTTCATTGGTTAATTATAAGAAGGAGAAACGGGGGTTGGTTCCCCCTCTTAATATATTGTCGATTTCTTCATTTTTCGAGGGCTTATTTCAAATTCTTTGAAATAAGAATATAACTTGCAGTTAGTGTGAATAGCCTGTGAGCTCAATGCCGTCAGTTTAACTGGGCAGTTTTCTTTTATTTCTCGTCTACCGAATAAAACAATAAATTCTACCTTAATCGTACATTTAAGTAGCTGCATACGTATGTCGATTTTAATAAGTATATACAATGAATCGTAATATATGCACATAAAGTGTCATTATAGAGAAAGCAGCCAATTTTTCGATGAAGGCAGATGATTATTTATTAGGTAGAATAAGATTTAAAAGAGTGTTTATTAGGCTTATTATTAGCAGAAGAAGTATTTACTTTTTGTTTATCATATTATTTTATTTTTTTAACGTCCTGAGTTATATAGCCCTTTTTTCTTGAATTTCAAGTTTCTAGGGTAGTTATGGCGGTTCTAAAAAAAACTTTTTTCCTTGTCAAAAACAACGTAAAACTTTTTCACACATTTTCTGAATCATTTTTAAGCATAAAAGAATGATACTTTCAAGCATGACTATTTAAATGATTTACAAAATCGAAACAATTTTTCCATTTTCCGATAAATAAATTATATCTTGATTTATATGCGATTATTATCTCAGGATGTCAGGTTCCTTTTCTTTCCTGCACTGTCGTGCCCGGAAATTTGGTTCAAAACGCCAACTTTGACAGCATTTTCTGAAAAATCTTCTGCTTTCATCGAAAAATAGAAAAAACAGTTCGATTCCATAGTTTATGAATAATCGCACATGCCAATTTGATACGTTTACGAGCAAAAAGGAATACAAAAATCTGTCAGAAAGTACACAGTTTAGATTTGAGAACAGCCTTAATATATTCCGCATGAAGTTATCGCGGTTTGGATATATTAATATAAATAACCATTAACTTTTTATTTTATTATGCTTAGTCAAATTTATTTAAATCGTTTTCTTTTAAATTCATAATGTAATAACATGTTCCACAAAAAGTTTTTAAAAGCTAAAATCAATTCATTTTATTATTAACCAACGAATATGACATTTTGAACTAAAACGTTTGACATATTTCATCCAGTAATCTCACAAGCACTTTTCGTTTGAATCGCAATAAGTTTATTCTGTGAAAAATGTGTTGTTTCGTAAATTAAAGCTACAAAGGAGCCAGATTTCTCAGTGTTACATTGCGACGGTCATGCAGCCGGTAACTTATGTATCGGAAAACAATCCGAAACCCCATTTCAGAACAGTTATATTCCGCATGAAGTTATCGCGGTTCAGCTGTATTAATATATAAATAACCATTAACTTTTTATTTTCTTATGCTAGTTACATTTATTTAAACCGTTTTCTTTTATAATCATAATGTAATAACATGTTCTACAAAACTTTGTAAAAGCTAAAATCAGTTCCTTTTATACCAACGAATATGACATTTTGAACTAAAAAACATTTGACATATTTCATCCAATAATCACAAAAGTATTTTTCATTAGAATCGCAATAAGTTTATTCCATGAAAAATGTGTTGTTTCGTAAATTAAAGCTACCAAAGAGTCAGATTTCTCAACGTTACATTGCAACGGTCATGGAGCGGGTAACTTATGTATTGGAAAACAATTCGGAACAGTTTACGAGGGGTGATACAAATTGGTAAAACGCTAAAAAGTGCAGAACTTTCTTCCTGCTTGCACAATGATGGACTATGAATACACACACACACACACACACAAAAAAAAAATGCTTTATTTATAATCGTTTCGTTTTCTTTTAAAATTCATAATGTGCGTTCTACAAAAAGTTTTTAAAAGCTAAAATCAATTCCTTTTATTATTAACCAACGAATATGACATTTTCAACTAAAACATTTGACATATTTCATCCAGTAATATATAATCTCTTCGTTTTCTTTTAAAATTCATAATGTATGACATATTCCATTCAGTTTATTTATAATCTCTTCGTTTTGTTTTAAAATTCATAATCTAAATAACATGTTCTACAAAACGTTTTTAAAAGCTAAAAATCAATTCCTTTTATTATTAACCAACGAATATGACATTTTGAACTGAAACATTTGACATATTTCATCCAGTAATCTCAAAAGCATTTTTCATTTGAATCTCAATAAGTTTACTCTATGAAAAATGTGTCGTTTCGTAAATTAAAGCTACAAAAGAGCCAGATTTCTCAGCGTTACATTGCGACGGTCATGCAGTGGGTAAATTATGTATCGGAAAACAATCCGAAACCCCATTTCGGAACAGTTTACGAGGGGTGATACAAATTGGAAAAACGCTAAAAAATGCAGAACTTTCTTCCTGTTTGCACAATAGACTCCAAATGATTATACAAAAAAAAATTAAATTGCTTTATTTATAATTGAAAATTGTTTTAAGCAAAAAAAGAAACGTGTCGTTTGTTTATTGTAATTTTTTAGCATTATTTTTATTATTTTTTAAATCTTATTTTCCATTTGAAAGTGTTATTTAATTGTTAGCATCGTGTTGTAAAAAGAAAAAAAAAAAAGACGTAAATTCTTCGAAATTTATTTTTATTGTAAAACAAATGTTAAAGTTGTTAGATAATCATGTTTATGGTATTTTCTGCAACAACCTATAACAAAAACGTTTATATTTTTAATTTACGGTAAGTAAAAATTTTTGCACTCGAAAATTTTTAAGCACGTCTTTTAACACATTTTTCTGTAACATAAACTGAGTATGTAAATCCTAAAATTTTTAATGCATTTATTTCTCTTAGAAACATGTGACTTAAGCCCTTCCCTCCAATAAAAAAAGAAAGAAAGAAAAATACGATTATTAATGTGACTGAATCCCAAATATGCCTCTCCATTTATCATTAAAGAGCATGTTTAAATGCCCTAAAAATGGCCAAATTAGAGCAATTAAAAAAAATTCTCGCTTGTGAAGTTATACAAAGCCTTCTTTACAAATCTTCAGGTAATCGGAAGTGAAGTGAATCATACTAAAGTAAATAAACTTTTTTAATTCTACGTAAAACATGCAGAGTCTTCCGTTTATGCGAGGTTCTCGCATTATAAATCACATGTTCTCCAATATATTTATACAGTTCTTGGAAAAAAAAAGTGATCATTTATTTCAAAATGTATTCAAAATATAACAATTTCGAAATTAAAATTCGAAAAATTACAGCGTAGGGATATTTAACTTTATCATGAGCAAGTTGCTTCAATATGTAATTATGCATCTTTCACCTAGCTCGACTTTGAGCCAATAATCCTTCCTTCAAGTTATTTTCAATATTTTTTTACAAGATTTGATTAAAAATGAATATCTATTTTACTAAAATAAATTTTGTGACCGACGAAAATCTCTCAAAATCCTTGTTCGAGCTGAACAGAAAAAAAAATTAACATTCAAGGGAGGAACGATGATAGTCACAAAGTATATAGTTATTATGAGTTATTACAATTTTTTGCGTGGACATTAAATGAAATATACTTCTTTGTTTATACCTATTTTTAACTATGATTTTGGAAGAACTACCTCCATTTTTGCATTGAACTTAGATTACTGACCGAAATCTCACAATTTCCTTGACACTTCAAATAGTAAAATCGAAGTGTCTATAAGATTTAAACAACTTAAAATCAATTACTTATTTGAGTACCGTCTAATAAAATATCACTATTGATTCAAACTACATATTATAAAATTCCAAGTGATATAAGCCGAAGTTCCTTTATATCTTAAGTTGCTGGATTATATTTGTTTACTAAAAATTCTTGTATTATCGTAAAATTTTCTCTCGTTTAAACATAATTTTAATTTTCCGCGTTATTTATATAACAAAGCTCACAGATTTCTTCTTCTTTCGAGAGCATCATATATTAGCTCTTATATCTAGGATATAAGAGCTAACACAAAATGCGAGATTATAAATAACTGTTTAAAAAAATGAGATATAAAGAAACTTAAATACTTTAGTACGGAGTTTGTGATAAAAATGAGTAGAGTGTAATACTTAAGCTTGAAATTATGCAAGTAAATTTAAAAAGAGAAAAGAGGAGAGAGAGAGAATTAGTTGTTCTAACTACTGTTTATTTCATGAAATTAATCATCAAATATACAGTAATCTAACTTTAGATTACTGTTTAGTTAACAATAATTTTTAAGAGTAGTAAACGTTAGATTACTGTTAATCTTATTTTAATCTAATAAGCATATCACATTTAATATCCAAAGTAATATTTTCTGTTATTTGGATAGATTTTTATTTCTAATAAATTTGCTACTTTGAAATTCCATATTATGAGCTATTTTTCAAACACTTCAACACACGTTTCACTTAAGATATTGAAAATAAATTTTTGAGTATTACTTATTGCATACATGCATTAAAAAAAAAAAAAAAAAAAAAAAAAAACACGTCTTGAACATAAAGGTAAAATTTTCGTGATATAAAATCATTTGTCATTATTTTTATATGTGATTCAAAAGTATAAGGAAAACTTAAATTTTTAAATAAAACATAAAGGAATAGGTGCCAATTATTACTGATTTGACCTGATGGGGATTTTGGTACTGATGAATACCAATATTTCTGAATAGAAATGATTTTCTTATTTAATCGCAGAATTCTGCGATTAGATAAAGCAAAGATTACTATTCGAAAATTAATGTAGTAGAATTAGTAGTTAATGTAGTAGATTGAAAATCCGTAATCCTTGGCACATATGTAAAAGAAACTTGATACCTAGGCTTTTAGCAGAGAAAACCTCCATTCCCTTATTTATAGGTCTTATACGTCCAACACTGGTGTTGATTTGATCAGCCGATCTGCTGTGACGTCAAAACTCCGGTCTTAGGCATTATCTATTGCATGGTGTTGTAACATCTCGACAGAGAGTAGGAGCGAAGCAGATTTAACATGGTGTTCATATTCATTTAATTTATTTATAAAGAGAAAAAAATTGGTTAAAATATATGTATTTTATAGTTTATATATATATAAAAGAGAAATGTTTTCTATATATTTCATTCAGTATGACTGTTTATTTTTTATTTACCTCTACTTAAATATCTACAACAATAGATCAGTTAGGTACAAAGTTATCGATCGGTAAAGTCCTGTAAAAGTGTTGCATATAACTTCTTCAAAACATGCACGAATGTTAAAAATATATCATTTAATAATAACAATAATAATCATCATTTTTCACTTTTCTCAGAAAGGAATGGATTAAAAAAATAATTACTGAAATATTCAGAAAATCACAGAAAAAAATAACATATTGTAGCATATCTTTTGTAATATTACAGTTACATTCATAACTTTAGATAGTTTATACGAGCATGTGAAGTTTTAACTCTTTAGTTTTAAAAGATTTTCCAAAAATGTATCTAAAGTTGTAAAAAATGCATTCTGTGAAAAAAATATATAACTAATTTGCACACCCATGCGTGACATTGTTTGTTTAGAACTTAAGGACTCTGTTTTAGGGGTTTATATATTGTTAAATTATATAAATTATATATTTTTGGAATTGACCGAGCATGATTTTTTTAAACACAAACTCAAAATTCGAATATTTGAAGCGTTTTACGTCTTCTGTATATACTTAACCGAATAGCTATTGACTAAAACGATCAAGGACAATTCATTGGACTTCCAATCAAGGAAAATCTAGTTTCTAAGACATAAGGTCATTTCTCATGTACTCAATGTTGTCAAAAACGAAAGCTAATATGAGCTCTTAGATGGTAATCTCTAACTGAGGTTTGTAGTATTTGTCATTTTTATCGTATTGCGATCTTCCAAAGCGTTTAATGAAACTTCCTTCTTTCTCCTAAGTGTTACAGTAGCAAAATTAAAGTGACAAACTATTTTTTAAAGGCGTTTTAATCATTTTGATTACTTTCAAGAGATATTGTGAGTAAGTGCTCTTTTGTTTAAAAAGGACGTACATTGGTTGCTTGAAAAAAAAAAAAAATTATGAAACAGTGTAGTCCTAGTAGAGACTCTCACTATTCACTATTAATTTCGAATGAAAATCTTCACCTTATTTAATCGCAGGATTCCGCCACTAATTCTGTGAATAATGAATGCAAAGATTACTATTAAGAAATGGTGGTAAATAGCGGTACCCACAGGTCGCAGTTGGACTACGCTGTTATAAAATATAAGCTTTCAGTGAAAAGCTTTTATAATTTAAAAAGCTGAACACTGTTAATGAAAAATTTTTAAAAAAAATTTATATAATTCTTAGAAATGATAATACTTGAAAGAAATGTAAGAAACTGTTAGTCGATTGGTGACTTTACCAAAAGGTCGTATCACGGTCTCTAGGTAGATGTTTTATTCAGAGGCATTCTATATAACTGAGATCTACTACTTATTTGTATTATATATCCTAAAACGATTATAATAATGTAAAAATTATTTCATACTTATAGTGATATAATATTTATCTCTTATCCAATCACGCATTTTACAGCTTTGAAGTTTTCTAATCGCCAAAAGCATACGATTAGATCGATTTTATTTCTTATAAAAACTTATGTTACTAGTGCAGCATAACTGACTTTTCGGCTGAAAACATATTTAAAAATGTATTAATATTAGAAAAGAAGAGATCGCCTTTTCTATTTTTAAGCTGAAAATTAGAAAAGAATCATTCATTTTTCTGCCAAACTTATACTCATTCAAAACTTTAGTACTTATGAGTTCGATATAATAGTATTCTACTCCTTATTATTTCTTTAAACAAACGTACTTAGATTATTTGTAAGACAACCAATGTTTAAAGCAACAGCGCCCACGTCTAATACAAAACAAAGATGGCGTATGTAAAGCTTCTCGTTTATTGTGAAACATTCTTTATAATTCCCATTGAACAGTTTTATTTTTATTATTATTTTGATAAACTTGAATTTAGCAGATTTCAGAGGAATAATTAAATGGTTTGCCTCTATTTGAGATTATCCATAATTTTCTGCTGTAATAATATGAACAGTACTATGATTAAACAAAATATTATTACAAAATATCAGAAATTCCTTCACACATCCCTTGTGTTGTTTGTGGTAAAAGGTTGTCCGTGTTTCGAACATGGTAAAATACCGTCTGATCGCTGATTGGCCTTGGCAGCAAACAAGGTGGCTTAGCATCCAAATTTTTCTTGGAATTCTTCTAAAATGGAACCTGTAGTATTAATAGATATAAAGATATCGAGTAAACCCGAAATGACATTATAAGAATTTCGCACCAAGCCGAACTTCGTATGTATGCACGACCTCGACAATAAAGTCAGTCAGTTTACTTGTGAACTTTGGCTTTGCGATTTTACCTATTGTGCTCGACTGTTCTGATTTCTTTTAGTTCTAGTTCTGACTAATGCATACTCAATCTAAAACAATCATCAAATAGAAAAATGCATTCATTTCAAGAGAATCTGCGCGTTCATTTGCATATCACTTTTTACCATGCTGAAAGACGAAAGTATGTAGCAATGACAGTACATGCATTGTTGAAAAAACTGTCGACACTTTTTGAAATTTAGATCTTAAGGTAACATTTTTCGTATTAAAGGCATTCGATCTCATTATTTTTTCTGTTTCTTTTTTTGTTTCAACTCAGCATTAAATTTTCTTACAAGTGATAAATATTTGCACACTATGAAACATTTCATGTTTTATTTGATAAACATGATAAGTTCAAAAAATGATTATATTTGGAGCATCAACGTAAATCTGAGATTTTTGAACCAAATTGCATCTAAAATATGAAGAAAAATTATGCTGGATTAAAAAAACATAATTGAACTACACTGGCTAGTCATGGCCAAAAGTCAACCGGATACATTAGATTTAAACGTTTTGTCGAATATCTATAGAAATACTTGACGAATTCTGCTGGAACTTCAGGAATGTAAAGGACATGTTTGACCTTATATATTTCAATGAAAGTTTAGCCACGAGATCAATTAGAGGGCCAACAAAAAATTGTAAGACAAAAATAATATTTGTGATCAACCTGTAAAATAAAATATTCGAAATTATCTGTAGCTGTAGCGGATGAATATTTTGGTCCTGTAAAACAATTGTGTTCATCTATGTAAGAAGAGTACGTATATTCATGGAGATATAAAAGGTTCTTTAAAAAAATTAAGAAATTTTCGCATGCTTTTTGTTTATAGCACGCAGGGTTTACAACCAAATTTAACGAAATTTGAAAAAAAAATTACAAAAGACAGTAGAAATAATATATTGCAATTAGAACATGACTTTATTAAATATTTGACGAAACATGAGCATTTGTATGAAATAATTTTTAACTTTGTATGCACAAGCGATGATAATTTTTTTTTTAATAATTTAGTAGTCATTTATGTATTGCAACTGTCATAAAAAGGACAATCAAATATCATGAATATTTAAAAAGATATCGGCGATATAATGAGCTGAATTTCAATTCTTTCTAAAAGTCGCTAGATGATAAGGAATTTTCCACAAAACGTTTCTGTATATTTCGGTTTTACATCTACATAAAAAATAATCGCCAATTGGTATTTTCTCTCCCTCTCTTTGCCCGGCTGTATACGCATATAACTTTATTTAAAAAGTCTGCTAAAGAATATCGCACGCAGAAAAAAAAGAGAGCCTTACTTTATCGAAATAAACAAAATCTTCAGAAAGTAAACAGATTTCTCTTTACCACATGAGATATCACAAATCGGTGCGTTACGTATTGGCTGATTGGTTGATACTTTATGACGCGCACACAGATACACTGATTGTCGCAAATTGAGCAGGAAAGAATTATATAGCAGTTTAAAAAAAATACAGAAGACACTAAAACAGAAAATAGGGATGTTGGAAATTATTATTCACTTCATTTACTTCCAATTTTTATGTGGCTTCATTCTTTAAACGTATACTTAATGTATTTATCTCATTATTTATTTATACTAATAACTCGATTGAAAAACATAGAGCTGAAATATAAGATAATACCACGCATTTTAGAAGAACAGATATCTGTGTAATACAAGACTATTTCATGTCCATAGGGAAAAAACAATAATTTAATTTATCTAATTTAAAGAATCTTATTTAAAAATATGTTAAATAAAATCATGCACAATAAAAAAGAGAGTCATACTTTATCGAAAGAAGAAAACAGAATTTTTTTTATCGAAAAATGTCACAAATCGGTGCGCTTATACGTATTGGCTGATTGGTTAATACTTTATGGCGCACATCCAGATACACTGATTGTTTCAAATTGAGCAGGAAAGAATTATATATAAACAGTTTAAAAAAAATACAGAAGAAGCTAAAACAAAAAATCGGGATGTTGGAGATTACTTTTCACTTCATTTATTTCCCATTTTTATGTGGCTTTATTCTTTAAACGTTCTTAATGTATTTGTCTCATCATTTATTTATACTAATAACTCAATTGAAAAACGGAGCTGAAATATCATATCACACATTTAATAAAAGAACGAATATGGGTGTAATAGTACAAGAATATTTCATACCCATTAAAAAAAGAAAACAGCAACATAGAAATACAGAATCTTATTTCAAAAGTGTGTCAAAAATCATAACGCAGAAAAAAAAGAGTCTTATACTTTATCGAAAGAAAGAAAAAAGATTTTTTTAATCGAAAATTGTCACAAATTGGTGCGTTACGTATTGGCTGATTGGCTAATGCTTTATGGCGCAAATCCAGATACATCGATTGTCACAAATTGAGTAGGAAAATTTATATACTAGTAAAATAAGAGAAAAAAAAAAAGACACTTAAATAGAAAATTGGTATGTTGGCGATTAATTTCATTTATTTTCCATTTTTATATCACTTTATTCTTTAAATGTCCTTAATGTATTTATCTAATCATTTATTTATGCTGATAACTAGATTGAAAAACAAGAGCTGGAAGAAAAGATCAAGCCACACACATATTATGTCACACATTTAATAGCAGAACGGATATCGGTACAATACAAGAATATTTCATACCCATTAAAAAAAAAAAATTTTTTAATTAAAAAGAAAAGAAAAGAAAAGAAAAATAACATAGAAGTACAGAATCTTATTTAAAAAATCTGTCAAAGAAAATCATAACGCAGAAAAGAAAAGAGTCTTACTGTTTCGGGGGAAAAAAAAAATCACAAAAAAGAAAACAGATCTTTTTAAATCGTGAAATGTCACAAATCGGTGCGTTACGTATTGACTGATTGGTTAATGCTTTATGGCGCACATCCAGATAAACTGATTGTCACAAATTGAGCAGGAAAGAATTATATAGCAGTCAAAAATTTATAGAAGACACTTAAACAGAAAATCGGTACGTTGGAAATTATTTTTCAATTCATCTATTTTCTATTTTTATTTGGCTTTATTCTTTAAATATTCTTAATATATTCACTCATATATATATCATGATTTATTTATGCTAATAACTCGTTTGAAAAACAGAACTGAATGATAAGATCATGTAATTCATATTTTATATCACACATTTAATAGAAGAATGGATATCGGTATAATATGAGAATATTTTATACCCATTAAAAAAATAATAATATTAAAGTAAAACAACAACATAGAAGTACAGAATCTTATTTATAAAATATGTCAAAGAAAATCATAACGCAGAAAAGAAGAGAGTCTTACTGTATCTAAAAAAATAAAATTACGAAAAAGAAAACAGATTTCTTTTAAATTGGGAAATGTCACAAATCAGTGCGTTACGTATTGAGTGATTGGTTAATGCTTTATGGCGCACATCCAGATACACTGATTGTCGCAAATTGAGCTGAAAAGAATAATATAGTTGTTCCAAAAAAGTATAGTAGATATTGAAACAGAAAGTCAAAATGTTACAGAATATTTTGTGCTTCTTTCTTTTACATTTTACTTAGCTTTATTCTTTAAAAATTCTCAATGTACTTCTAACATCGTTTATCTATATACTCAATTGGAAAAAAAGTTAAAAGTCTAAAAATATGAAATACAGGGTGATTTTAAATCCCACGTAAAAACTCTAAGAGTTGGTAGAGCAATAACAAAAAAAAAAAAAAAAAAAAAAAACTTTTGTTTATAGTAAACCAAAAACATAATCTATTTATTCAGTCAAATATACAGGATGTCTCGGACCAATTCGAGTGAAACTATTGTAAATAAATTTAAGTAAAATAAAGATATTTTAAATAACTTTTAAACAGTACTGTAGAAAAAATAAATAAATGCCCGTACAATTTCCGGATTTTTTTTTTTTTTTTCGATGAAAGTTATTTCGTGAATGAGTCATAAAGTATTGCGAGCATGGATTAGAGAGTACACTGTAAAAAAAAAAAAAAAAAAAAAAAAAACACTCAAATTGACAGAAAAAAACTGTCAATTTTGGCGCCAGTAAAACCGTTTAATTTACAGAAAATATCTGTATATTTTCATTAAAACAGTTTTTTATGTAAAAAATATTTTTTTTCTGTAAAAATTACAAAATCCACATTTTTTACAGGAAAAAAACTGTTTTTCTTTAAAACTTTTTTTTTTTTTTGTAAAAAATACAATATTTTTCTATCAAAATTACATTTTTTTTTTTTTTTTTACAGTGTATCCGCGTGACAGATAATGCTAAATTTTCATCTTCTTTAAAGCTGTAGGATATGTTTTTATTGTTACACTGTAAAAGAAAAAAAAAATCGTAAAAATACGAAAAATGTACTGGCAAAATACGGAAATTCTTTTTAGAGTGTTAAAATATTAAAAAAATCCAAAATCCTTATCGAAAATGACAAATTAACTAAACTTTTAGCACTATTATAATGTCAAGGATATTCTTAAGGCTGTTCTCAAATCCAAACGAAGGACATATTTTTTAATTCATTTTTGTTCGGAAACGCATGAAATTGGCAAGTGTTCTTATTCAGAAATCTAAATGAGTTTTCCATTTTTTGGTAAAGGCTGAAGGCCTTTCAGAAAATACTGTCAAAGTTGGCGTTTTGAACAGAATATTCGAGACATCATCAGAGCGAGAAAGGGGAAAATCGTGTCGTCACGTGACACGAGAAAATACTGTCGAAGTCGGCGTTTTGAACCAAACACCCGAGGCATCAGAGCGAGAAAGGGGAAAATCGTGTCGTCAAATCTAGTTATCAAAAAATGGAAAACTCATTTCGATTCCAAATCGATTCAATAGTCAAGCCTGCCAATTTTATGCCTTTGCGTTTAAAAATGAGTCAAAAAATGTGTCAGAAAGTTTCGCGGGTCATTAGAAGGTGTTGTGCGGGTCATTAGAAAACCACCTTAAATCCATGTTCGCTACTGTCTGACACATTTAAGAAATCATTTCATCGGAGGAAAAAAAACTCGTTAAAAATGCAGAAATTGTACTTGCAATTAACCATGAACGGAGACATACAAATAACCTCTTCCAAGTTACCCACGATTCCGAAAAGCCTTCTTTATCTTTTGAAACCACAGAAACCAATCTATTTTCGAGATTTAAAGAAGCATTTATAAAAACAAAGCTACTTTTGCTGCCACAGATTTTCGGAATGTTTCCGAGTAGTTTTTGTAAGTAATCCGTTTTATCAACCCGGAATATAAGTTTTTTGGGTGCTTATCACTTCTAAATTAAGCATTTTCAGCTGCGTAACTGGATTTTTACATGCAAGAGTAACAAAATAATATTAATTTCAAAATTAATGTTAATGTTAATTTATCATGTTTGTTTGTATACAACCTGCTTTATTGGATATAAAAATGTTTACTTGAGAATTCATAGCATCCGAAAAACCTACATTCTGGGTTGAGTAAACGGATTAATACACTATAAAAACTACTCGGTAGCATTCCGAAAATCAGTGTCAACAAAAGAAATTTTATTTTTATGAATGCTTCTTTAAAGCTCGAAAATATATTTATTTCTGAAGTTTCTAAAGATAAAGAATTCTTTCGGGAATGGTGGATAACTCAGAAGAGGTTATTGTATATTTTCATTCGTGGTTATATTATATTTTTCCAGATTAAGAAACATTTGTCCTTTTTTGCAGTGTGGCATCATGAAAATTGATGGAAGAGTGCAGTGTTTCGGTCAGCGAAAAGTAAGTAAATGTCAATTACAGTCGGAAATATGAAGCGTCTAGTTCAGCACTATTTAAATGCGGATGGTGATCACTTCTAGCACTTCTCACGATGTAGTTATTTTTCACACAAAGGTAGGTAAGTCTGTTTCAAATGTAAATTCAAATACCTTAATTATTGTTAAAGTTATGGACAAAAATTCTAGGATTTGAGCGATATTACACCCAAGGGCGCCATTTCAGAGCTGTCTTTGGAAAAGGAGGGGGAAGAAAGTTTTATTTCGATTTTGTTGAGTACATCTGAGAATGTATTGATACAGTTTTATTCCCACGAATAATTTAAAAATTAGTCAAAGTACTCATTAATAATAAGTGTGAATGCTGCAAGAGCAACGCTGTATTATTGATAATATTATGACATTAATATGATATGATAGGCTTATGATATTTGAGAATACTGCAACAGCAAGACTATATTAATGATAATTATTATGATATTTAATATGATATGATATGATCATGATATTAACTACGAAACAGCCTATATTATTGATAATTATTAATTTCTGAGCCTGAAGTTGTTTATTTAATGATAATGTTTCAGTAAATCCCAGTTATATATGGAAACGACAGACATTGCTTCAAAGAAATATAAAGCGTTTTGTTGTCATATTTAAGTAAAAATCTTGAATTATCACATTCACAGAACTTATTGTCATAATGGGTAAAAATACCATGTTCGCCGGGTTTTTTCGAACACGTCGGGCATCTTTTTTCCTAAAACAAACACTAAATAATATTACACAGTTGAACTCGGTTATAACGAAGACGAAAAAACTGCAGCATTTGCACGTTATAACAAAGTTCTCGCAATAACCGAATTTAAGACTTCATATGTAAAAAAATACATAAAACGTCAGTTAAATTATAAAACCTTATAAAATGATTACTCAAAAGAGCAGTTACATTTGTAAATTAGCAGAATTAAAGTAAATTAGAAAAAATAACTGTATGAGGATCTATTTTAGTAATTGTAATTGTTTCAATAAAAAATTATAAATCTATTTTAATAATTTTCCAATTCTGAATTTATGAATGGGAAAAATTCTGTAAAAGTATTTGAATAAGGTTTAACATTTATTGTTAGTTTAATTAGTTTTTTTTAGTGTTATTTATTTATATATTTATTTGTTAGCCAAATTCCCATCATGTTTTTTTATTCTAAATAATGCAATGAACATAGAAAGAGGAAAATGTTATGATTTATTTATTTTGTTGAAAAGAAGATAGGTCATTTAAGAGAAATTACAGCATAAATTATAATCTCTTCGATATTCTTCACCATATTTCAATAAAAGTGTGGAACACCCATGAAAAAATACTCTATGTTAAAGAAAAGGGAGGAAAATTGGTTATTTCTTGAGTTTTCAAAAATTTTGCTCGTTATATCATATCGAAGTTTCCCTCATCATAACCGAGTTTTCTGCAATGAATTTTTATATTAAGCGAAATATTTCTTTTCTTTTTACTCATTCAAATCCGGTTCTCGTAACACCCGTAAACGAGTTTGATTGTATTTCTCATATAGCAGTTATTCGCAAAGAACTGAAGTTATCGACAGCTTTGAATTCTACACCCTTTCCTTTCTCTATGCAAGCGAAATCCCTGAGAGATTGAGATAGGCAATATAGCTGAATTTTCAGTCGAAATTATTTCTCTTCAATTTCAAAATACAGCATCACTTCGCACGCAAATGATGCTATATCGTTCGTCGGCGTCTTTTTTGCCGACGTTCCCTCCTTTGCAATTATTTATTTCTCCACCACAAAACGCAGCTTTTTGTCAGTGGTCATCCACACAGGGTTCCCGCTTAAGCTTCTTTGTGAGATTTATCCTAGGGTAGAGGGGAAATTGGTCACAGAGCAGCGAGGGTGAATACACAGTTAATTTACGGAAGGCTGACTCATGTTATAGGGTCCTATATCTCTGGATTCAGGACTAGCAAATTTATTTTTATACCTCGGATTTTAGCAATAAATGATGAAAATCCCCTTCTCTGAATCTCCAACAGATTCCCTCAACGCAGATGCAAATCGAATCCCTGTTGGTCACCAGGCCGTGAGGGTAAATCAAAAAAGTAAAATTTGACGCGTTGCATTCACCAGTTTTGTCGTCTTGCTTCAGAATAGAACCTGGTTAGGTAATCGGGGTAATTCGTGTTTCTCTCGGTTCATATCCTACAAAATAATAGTAAAGTACCATGGTATGATATAAAAAAAAGTGGTAAAATCTTAAAATCGTAAAGAAAAGTATTTATATTCAATATTCACTATATAAAAAATGTTAACTGTATAAAGACATTTTGTATAAAAGAGAGAATTTTTATAGCTGTCTGTTATAGACTCATGTAATAGGGTCCTAGATCTCTAGATTCAGGACTAGCAAGCTTATTTTTATATCTCAGATTTTAGCAGTAAATGATGAAAATCTCCTTCTCTGAGTCTCTAACAGATTAATTCAATGCAGTTGCAAATCGAATCTCTGTTGGTCACCAGGGCGTGAGGATAAATCAAAAAAGTAAAATTTGACGCGTTGTATTGACCATTTTTGTCGTGTATCTTCAGAATAGAACCTGGTAGGTTATCGTATTTATCTCGGTTCATATCATTAAAAAAATAGTAAAATCTCGTGTTATAATATTTTTTTAAAAAATGGTAAAATCGTAAAATCGTAAAAAAAAAGTATTTACATTCAATATTCACTATATAAAAATGTTAACTGTATAAAGACATTTTGTATAAAAGAGAGAATTTTTAACAGATTAATTCAATGCAGTTGCAAATCGAATCTCTCTTGGTCACCAGGACGTGAGGATAAATCAAAAAAGTAAAATTTGACGCGTTGTATTGACCAGTTTTGTCGTGTTTCTTCAGAATAGAACATGGTAGGTAATCGTATTTATCTCGGTTTATATCATTAAAAAAAAAAAAAAAAAGTAAAATCTCGTGTTATAATATTTTTTTTAAAAAATGATAAAATCTTAAAATCGTAAAAAAAAAATAAATGTTCTTTACGAGCTATTCAGTACTATTCCTTACGAAATATTCAATATTCACTATAGAAAAATGTTAACTTTATAAAGACACTTTGTATAAGAGAGAATTTTTATAGCTGTCTGTTATATACTCATGTAATAGGGTCCTAAATCTCTAGACTCAGGACTAGCAAGCTTATTTTTATATCTCGGATTTTGGCAGTAAATGATGAAAATCTCCTTCTTTGAATCTCTAACAGATTCTTTCAATGCAATTGCAAATCGAATCCCTGTTGGTCACCAGGGCGTGAGGATAAATCAAAAAAGTAAAATTTGAGGACCAGTTTGTCGTCTTTCTTCAGAATAGAAACTGGTAGGTAATCGGGATATTAAATTTTCTCTCGGTTCATATCAGACAAAATAATAGCAAAACTTCGTGTTATCATTTAACAAAAAATAATAAAATCCTAAAACCGTAAAGAAAAGTGTGGATATTCAATATTTACTACACTGAAAAAAAAAAAAAAAATGTTGATTTTACAATATAAATACTGACACCCCAGCTGCCAGTACTATACCGTAAAATTAACAGTAATAAACAGTAAAATAAGCAGTAATACGCCGTTATATTACTGCTTATTTTACTGTTTATTAGTGTTAATTTTACGGTATAATACTGGCAGCTGGGGTGCCAGTATTATATTGTAAAATCAACATTTTTCTTTTCAGTGATATAAAAATGTTAATTATATTAAATGTTAATTATATTACCCTTTTGTGTATAAGGGAGAATTTTGATGACTGTTTTATATCATTATTTAATTGGCTACTAATTGCTGTTTTCATGTTGGGAAAAAAATATGTTGCATTTTTCTTACTCGAGTAGCAAAAAAAATAATAATAACCCATATTTTAATAAGCTACTAAGTGCTGTTTTCATGTTGGGGGAAAAAAATATGTTGCCTCTTTCTTACACGAGTAGAAAAAAAAATTAACCCAATAATTTTCAATAATTTTTACAAACAGTTGCAAAGGCTATTTTTTTAACTGTTCGAGGAAATACAATGTTATTATTTAATGATAAACGCAAACTCTTATGCCTACTACGTTAATCTTAATAAAGCTTTATAAATGCTTTTCTTATCTATACCGATAAAAAACGATATCAAAGGAGATGGCAGTGAATAGCCCGTTTAATTAAGTAGTTTAATTACTAACTTTCCCGCAATGGCCACTAGTTCAAAAACACTATTTTGAGGAAAAGGCATATAGAAACTTTGGAAAAGGTATTGGTGCTTCGGCAAACGGCTCAAACAAATATCTGTATAAGTGCAGGTTATTTTAATTGAACGCTAAGCGTTGGAAACGAAAAAAAAAACGCAAAAACGAGACTTTTTTATGCTCTTTTTTTTCCCTTTGGTTTTGCACTGACATCGCTCTTTAGACACTTTAAGACAAACAGGATAAAAAAAATTTGCTTAGAGCCCGATTATCCATCAAACTCAATATATAATGTAATGATCTACCAGCAGGGCCTCATTATCACAGGGACACGTTCCCCGATTCTGCTCCAATTATAGGGTGCCCCAAAATGCATTTTGTGTAAGTACCTGTGAGATACACGATAAAAAATATCTGTTTACAATTGACATTAAAAAAGTATTTCATCTATTTGTTCTTACTAAACTATCTCAGTGTTTGCAAGTGAGTTTAAAAGAAACTGCCAAATAACTGAAAAATGAATATTACGTCAAACATGCTTGTGCGAATAACTTAAGACATTAGGATTCTAATTAGCATCACAAAGAAAGTCGTTGGGGGCCATCGTAATACTTACCCATCATGGATATGCATAATATAAAAAATGAAAATAAAACATGTGTAAACTATTTATAAAATGCATTGCAATTCGAATAAAATCGTGGCTTGATGACGTCATAAACTTTAAATGCTGTATTACTGAATTGCGTAAAAGAAACAGCCTTATAACTCCAAAATTGATAATCATACTAACTAACGATTTACTGCGTCGGATTAAGCATCTTATTTCCAATTAAAATATATCTTTGAATTGAAATTTGAATGAAATACAGGGTCATGAAAAATCGAAGAGTGTGGAAATAGGATTACAAATATCTCGGCAACTAATAATCCGATCGACTTCATTTTTTATGCAAAATTTATGTTTTTTTATTTTCTTTTATATTCACTCCTTAAAATAAACAATTTCGAAAATTTTCATATACCTTTTTTTATCAGAACGAATATTTCGAGAGTCCGAAAACAATAGTTCCGTATAATCGAGGTTACTGAAATTCAATAAGCTTCTTCCCATTATTACATACTAAGTACACACCAAATTTCAAGTCTCTATCTCAATTTGCTCGGGAGATAGAGCGTTTACAGACACACAGACAGATGGACGGGGGAAAAAAAAAATCTAAAAATATATTTTTCGGAATCTCCAGTGTCTGAAACGTGTAAATCCGTCAATTTCCGATTTTCAAAACGATTACAAGACTTACCCTATACTACGTATGATGGGTAAGTAATAATGAATTTTTTTAAACATAAAACAATGGTACAAAATTTTAACTGTCCGTAAGGTTGTGTGTTATGTTTGTAATGTTTTATTTTTGTAACTGGATATTATTTTGAAAACGATCGGGCTCTGCCTGCGAGACTGGTGTCTTTAATCTTCATGTTACTTTTCAATGAAAAGTAGTTCTCTGATCATATAATTGAGGCTTTTAAGATGATTTAAAAAATAATAATAAATAGCAAGATAATTTTAACTCATTACACATAGCAAATTTCGAACTGGGAAAAAAAAATTATTCTTTATTTATCAGAATAATGAGTGAATTCAACTCACCAAAGAATTGAAACTTGTACAAATTATTACTAGGTTCCTGTCATTTATTAAATTTCAAGGTTCTAAATTACGAGACAAACTTGCATAGCGATGGCATGACGTATGGGTGTGATGCCAAGCCCAGGTCCATACAAAAAGAATCAGATCAATTAGCAGCAAAACAAAAATGGGAACAAAACTAAGACCTCCACATAGCCGTCCTGCCCAGCAATGGCCAGCCGCTAAGCGGCATCTCTCAGTGGCGCTACGCGCCCCGGTGTCAGGCACTAAACCAGTTTAAGCTAGGGAAACCTGGCAGGTAGGGGCCTGGTCGCTGGTCTCAAAATCAAAAACTCAAAAGTTTCTGTCATTATTTAAGTTACAGCTTTATGCACAAACGTTTAAACAATCGCATCTAACTCATCATATCGTATCAAAATGCGGATAGAGTCAAACCTCGTCAATACTTCACTCTCGGGTCTACTTAAAAATGACTTACTAAGTGGAATGACTTGTTTATTTGTTTATTGCATCTTAAGCGAAGTTTATATTAAATGTAAAATGAAATTCCAAATTTTTATATAATAAGTATATTATAACTAAATTACATTATAAATTACCGGGTGTCCCAAAAATGACTGATGGATTTTAAAATTCAATAACTTGCAAACGGTGACAGATATTAAAAAAATTCTTGCAGGAGGGTTATGTATGACATCAGGAGTTTTCTTACTGTGATTCTTGATTTTAGTTCGAATTACAAACAATAGATGGCGCTGACAGCGATTGGCGTTCATTTCTAGGCCGAAACTGACGCCCCTCAGCATTGATGTACTGCCCCCTGAATACTAGGCCTGCGCGCTGACAAAAATAACGGTTGTCGCAGGCGAATTTTTTTCCAAGTTTGTACGGTCCCTCGAACTTCAACACCAATAATATCTAAAAGGTTTCTTTGACTTATTTGATCTCAGAAAAACTAGGCAAAGTAAACTTTTAGAAATTATTGGTGTTGAAGTTCGAGGGACCGTTCAAACGCTGAAAAAAAAGCAGCCCTGGTATTCAGGGGGCGGTGCATCAATGCTGAGTGGCGTCGGTTTCGGCCTCGACTGAGCGCCAATCGCTGTCAGCGCCATCTATTGTTTGAAATTCGAACTAAAATAAAAAATCACAGTAAGAAAACTCCTGACATCATACATAACTCTCCTGCAAGAATATTTTTAATATCTGTCTCCGTTTGCAAGTTATTGAATTTTAAAATCCATCAGTCATTTTTGGGACACCCGGTATATAAATTAGTAGAATAAGAATTAGAATTCATAAAAAGGATGACAAAGTAAGGAAAGTATAGTAATATATAATATTACTACCAAGAAACAATATGCCCACGCAGGGAGAAATTTGGAATTTGTTGATTTGGCACACAATCTTTGTAAGGGAAAATGCTGTCATCAGGAATGTTATTAAACTTTCAGTCATCCACAACAAGTGTTTTTGGAGATAACCTTGACAAAGAAATAGGACCGAGTTTACCTATTGCACTTTTTAAAGTGACGGCTCAAGCGGAATGGTTGAAAAAATAGTGATGCAATAAGCGGAGTACAATATGTGAAAAGGCGTATGAGAATGTTCGGGATTTCTGAAACATAATGTAATATGCGGAGTGACGTTTTATCCAGTTGACTTATAACGAAGTTTAACTGTATTTATCAAATGATTAATAAGTCTTATTTCAAACAGTCATATTTATGAGGCATTAAATTCCTCAGTTCTCTTTAAATATTTATACTAAAGGTTTTCATAATATTTTGAAATGTTAACGCCATTGTATACTTTATGAAATAGAGTCTTCACTGTTAAAAATTTGCATCAAACTGTCCAGTCATTTGACCATTTTTATAGAAAATGTTTACGTAACCATAATTTAACTCTATTCTGACCATAAAATGGGCAATAATACGGTAAGATTACGGTTAAATTACAGTTATGTAACCGGTTTCTGTAAAAACTGTCAAATGATTGGACAGTTTATTGCAAATTTTTCACAATGTTACATAATCATAATTTAACTCTATTCTGACGATATTATTGCCCATATTATGGTCTCTATAAAAACGGTGGAATGACTGGACGGTTTGCTGCAAATTTTTAACAGTGTATGATTAACTGCTTACCAAAAAAGAATCGAAAGTAGGAAATAATTTACTTAATTTACTTTAAATTTTAGTTCCTTGCTATAGCAAAGAACTAAAATTTTAAGTAAGTTACCTTTAAATAAATTTACCTCTCTAAATCAAATTTATCTATTGCCGTTTCTTCTGAAATTCTTCATTATTGTTCTTTTTTTTTTTTTCTTTTTTTTTTTTGCGTTACATTAAATAAATTTGTTTTTTATAAGCATACAAATTTAAAACAGCGTCTCCAGTCTCGGCTACCACGTTAACTAAAAAATCAAATTCATAGATGAATTCCATTGTAATATTATAACTTTACAAATTGAAAAACTATTAATTAAAATTAGTTGGTTATTCTTTTGAATATACTTTGCTAAAAAGTTTCAAAACCAACACATAAAAATTTTATTCTTTTTAACCTCATCGTGTGGTCGGATTATTCATCAAAATCGTAGCGAATGAATTAAGACTATTTAATGCAGCTGACGGTGGAAAAGGCGCTCTTATTATTTCTATAATTATTTTGAAAGAATAATAAAAATTATGCAACTCAGAAAAAAGTTTTAAGTTTATAAATATTTAAACATATTTTTTTTTTTTATATATTTATGGATAACCAATGTTACAATTTAAGAGCAAAACTCTCGCTATAAATTTGTAAAGAAGAAATAAATAAAAAGTTATTATAAACAGTCTCAGAGCTATTCAAATGCAGGTTTTGATTGTCAAACTTTGAAAATTTAAAAGAAAATTTCATAATGTTTTACCTTATCATTAGCTACATGAAGTAAATTATGTTATCTATAATATGCTTGGCAAATGTTAAGTTTCTCTAAGTCAATGACTTGAAAACTTCGATTACATTCTTATTTTTGGAATGTGAATATTTTAATTTCTCTATTTTGTCAAGCAATAGCGATCTTATCAATGTAATAAATGTGAGAAGGAAGGGTTGAAGAGGTTTGATTCAGAACTTAAATTCCAGGTTGCAGTTTCCGTTATTTCAACGGTTTTAATCTTTCGAAATATACAGTTTTACTGACGAAAACTTTCGTCAAGGCCTTTACATAACATAACATACCTTTACGATCCCCAGTTTAAGGAGAGGGGATGTGTAAAATAAAGCATGACGTTACAAATCAAGCTTTATCAAAAACATGAGTATAAACTAATGCATATCAAATATCACATGATGTTCACATTTGAAGATGATCTAAATGAAAATCGTGCACATCGCGATATACGGTGCGTCCTAAATTCATGCAGCCTTTAAAAAATCATAATAAAAGAAGTAATGCTCGGAGAAAATTTCGGCTTGCGCGAATAAGAGGGTGCTCACACGTCATATGCAAATCAGGACGATCCTCCAAACTCCCCGTTTCGTCAAAACCTCGTACTAATTTCAGTATCCCATTCAATGAAATAGGACTTTTTTGCGCCTTCAGTCCTTTCTCCGTGCGAAACTTTCGCAATGCAATAGTTGTGGATTCACCATTCTTGTAGAAAAGTGTAACCACCAACGCTCGATCTTGTAAGAAATATAGCATGCTGCCTAGATCGAATGACGAATCGATTTCCAGCCAGGTGTTTTATTGCTAGCGTGATTTGCACAAAACGTCTCAGTATGACGTGTGAGCGCCATCTTTCGGTTACATTCGGAATCATTTTTTTATTCATGGAAAAAAAATACAATGTCCCTCTGATCATATTCTCGTAAACCATAATTTTTTACGGGCATTACTTCTTTTATTATGATTTTTTTGTGTTTGTACGAATTTATGACGCACCCTGTACTTTAGCCTGACAGGGGGTGGCCGATTGTGTATGATCCCTCATCATGGAATCCACAAAAGTCTGTAAATGCGTGTTTGTTGGATCGTATTTTGTGAACCATTAAACATAAGCCCATAAGCATATCTGAATTTTTGCACATGTTATTTTGAGCATCTATTCACGTAAAAAAATATTTTAAGTACCGATGTACCTGTTTTCTGTAAAGCTTATTATCGCGGCATCGAGTGACGCATCAAACAATTGCATTTTTTCTCAAAAACTGAGGGTCATAGCGGTATGGATTTTTGGTCTCTTTTTTTAAGTACTCCGTTCGATTGTAGAGTTTGTGGGATCTTGGTAACATACTCTGCATAAGTCACATGAAAGTAGTGACCATAGCAGTTTTTAACCACTTAACAGTTTTGCCCGAACGGCGTTCGGGCAAGAAGAGTTTGTTTGTTTCGTTACTAAAAGCTTTTGGATACCACTAATTTTTAACTGTATAATCTTCCGTTTATTAATTTGCAGACATTTTTCGATTATATAAAGCAAATATTTTACTTCGGTGCGTTCTCCTTATTTTTTGTTTATTGTATTAAAAAAAAAAAACGAAACTGTTAAGGGGTTCATGAATATTTCTGAATCTCTGTGATAAAGGAGATTAAAAAAAAAAAAAAACTCTTTCTGCGATTCAAATGATTTTGTAACCTATATTTAACGTTAGTGACTCAAATTTTATTTCTTTCAAATGTAAAAGAGCGTACTCGAATATCCTAAGAGATTTTTATCGCCATTCAAAACGCCTTTATTCAACAATGTGCGTGATTCCATAAAAAATTTTTTGCAAAGGGAAAAATCCTCAAAAAAGGATAATATTTATATGAAAAATCTTATGCTTTTAACAAGAACTCATTTCATAGGCTGACAAGTTACGAATGTATAACGGCAATGATTTTTAGACACATCTTGTGTATCTTTAAAACCGAATGAAAAATTGCGACCATTTTTTTCCCGTAATATAAGCTCAGTTTTCTTTTTCTGATCAAAACGACATAAGATGGATACCCCCATAGTTCCTGGCTCATTTCATCTGTGAAAGATGTCCGCTGCGGAATCTGTGTACCGTGAAACCAAAGAAGACAGAATCGAATTGATGTCTTTGAGGGTGTTTATGAATAAGATCGGATATTTTGGCGAGACATTCGGTGAGAACACTTTTTTTTTTGTGTGCGGGTGTGATAGAGATTTCAACGCAGAAGTCTGATTGGCGCCGTGGATTTCCTTCGATTTGTCATTTTTCGGGTGCCCATTGGAAAGACAGAAATTGATATTGTAACCATTTTGCTGGGAGTGTGGTTGTTTTTCATCTTCTGCCAAAATAAATTCTTTGTGTTTGTACAACATTTAGCCAAAAAATATATGGATAGCGTGTGTCACTTCTAGAGCTTAACTAGAAAATGTTCATCCATTTTTTAACGGCTTTCAACGGAAGATTTATGTTTCCATTTTTCTTATAACAAAATAAAGTATCGAAATTTATTCGCGCTGTAATGTGGGGTTTAACCCGATATCACTAACCCTTTTAAAAATGACGTCATCACTAAATCATCGTAAATTTGATGATATGCCAGATTATTTATATATTTATTTTTAAATGGACTTACTTTATATCCCCAATAATTCAGGTGATTCTCAAACGGCCTGCTAACAACGCGAAACTTTCTGACACATTTTTAAACGCAAAGTTATAAAATTGGCAGGTCTGACTAGTGAAGTGATTTGGAATCGAAATGAGTTTTCCATTTTTTGATAAATAAATTACTTATCGAGTTATAAGCAATTCTGGTCACGTGATGATACGTTTCTCGTGCGTGCCCCTTCGGAAATTCGGTTCAAAATGCCGAGTTTGACAGTATTTACTGAAAGATTTTCTGCTTTTACCAAAAAATGGAAAACGTCTTTCGAATAAGAACACCTGCCAATTTCATGCGTTTAAAAAAAATAATTAATTTAAAAAATATGTCATAAAGTAGAAAGTTTGGATTTGAGAACAGCCTTAAATTGATGCAATGATAGTTCATCAAGATATTTAATTTGTCACCTGTAACCAAGGAGTGAAGCAGAATTCGTATACGTAGTTGGAGTAAAAACTGTTTTTTTTTTTTTTTTTTTTTTTTTTTTTTTGCTCATTGCGTCGTAAAAATTATGAGGCTTGTGATGTAAAGTTAGTGACTCTTTTTAAAGGTGATTCGTAAAAAATTTATTTTAAAGGTCGTCGTAAAAATTATGAGGCTTGTGATGTAAAGTTAGGGAATTTTTTCGGAAATTCGGTTCAAAATGCTGAGTTTGACAGCATTTACTGAAAGATCTTGATCCTTTATCAAAAAATGGAAAACGTTTTTTGATTACAAAGTTTCTGAATAAGAACACCTGCCAATTTCATGGGTTTCCGAACAAAAATGAATTAAAAAATATGTCATGAAGTAGAAAGTTTGGATTTGAGAACAGCCTTAAATTGATGCAATGATAGTTCATCAAGATATTTAATTTGTCACCTGTAACCAAGGAATGAAGCAGGATTCGTATACGTAGTTGGAGTAAAAACTGTTCTTTTTTTTTTTTTTTTTTTTTTTTTTTTGCTCATTGCGTCGTAAAAATTATGAGGCTTGTGATGTAAAGTTAGTGACTCTTTTTAAAGGTGATTCGTAAAAAATTTATTTTAAAGGTCGTCGTAAAAATTATGAGGCTTGTGATGTAAAGTTAGGGAATTTCTTCGGAAATTTTTGTTTAAAATGCCGAGTTTGACAGCATTTACTGAAAGATCTTGATCCTTTATCAAACAAGTGGGTAAGTGTGATCGAAGATCGCTCAAAGGGTTTCGTTTAATATTCATTTCAAAACACTTTTTCCTTTCTTTAATAAATTCAAACAAATTTCATTTAGCAAAAAAAAAAAAAAAAAAAAAAAAAAAAAAGTCATGTTTTTTATAAGGTAAAAATTTACCGGTCTATTTTTTCTTTTTTTCGAATATCTAAACCATTCCGATAGCGGTCTAAGCCCGCTATTATGTTCTCTCTCTGCAATGTCTGTCATGCGGACTAAATGCGATATTTAAAAAAAAAATAATTTCAAAATTAAACATGTTGTACACCTTCAAAATGTTAAAATATGCGAATATTTCCATAATCGGATTTTTATCATGATTCAATATGTTTATCAAACTCATATATTTACTATTCACTATTACTCATATAGATACACGCTTTGTATTATCCTGAAACATTTGAAAAATCCGTTAAACTTCCGATATGACGTCAGATTTTCTTTTTAATTCTCTAATGACGTGATATTAATCTGTTTTGTGCACATACACATACTCATACTCCCCGTATTATTGAGAAATCTTTCCTTTTTATGTTTTATTACCACTATGACGTCAATCAATTTTATTTCATATTAATCTTTTTTTCAATTGGTGAAACTTTTTATTTTATTTTTCACGTGGAAATCGTCTGATAGAAAAATAATTATTGTAGAAAGATTTTCATCGTTGATTTTTAATTTTTGGCATCGGCTATAACGAAAAATATTTAAATTTAATAGGAAAAGGCTGTTAGAATTTTGGTTTTTCATCTCTATTAAAATAATACACGAATTTTTCAAATTTTAATATTTTCAGCTCTTCACAGCTGATATTCTGATTTATACACAAAGTTTCAACTCTGTAAGTTACATAGTTTTCGAGAATGGCTCTGTGACAGACAGACAACGTAGCGGGAGCAATAGGGTTTCGTGAGATGAACGAAACCCTAAAAATGGAAAACGTTTTTTGATTACAAAGTTTCTGAATAAGAACACCTGGCAATTTCATGCGTTTCCGAACAAAAATGAATTAAAAAATATGTCATGAAGTAGCAAGTTTGGATTTGAGAACAGCCTTAAATTGATGCAATGATAGTTCATCAAGATATTTAATTTATCACCTGTAAGCAAGGAATGAAGCAGAATTCGTATACGTAGTTGAGGTAAAACATCTTTTTTTGTACATTGCGTCGTAAAAATTATGAGGCTTGTGATGTAAATTTAGTGACTTTTTTTAAATTAGTGACTTTTTTTAAAGGTGATTCGTAAAAAATGTATTTTAAAGGTCGTCGTAAAAATTATGAGGCTTGTGATGTAAAGTTAGGGAATTTCTTCGGAAATTCGGTTCAAAATGCCGAGTTTGACAGTATTTACTGAAAGATCTTCTGCCTTTACCAAAAAATGGAAAACGTCTTTGGATCACAAAGTTTCTGAATAAGAACACCTGCCAATTTCATGCGTTTAAAAAAAATGAATTTAAAAAATATGTCATAAAGTAGCAAGTTTGGATTTGAGAACAGCCTTAAATTGATGCAATGATAGTTCATCAAGATATTTAATTTGTCACCTGTAACCAAGGAATGAAGCAGAATTCGTAACACGTAGTTGGGGTAAAAACTGTTTTTTTTTTCTCATTGCGTCGTAAAAGTTATGAGGCTTGTGATGTAAAGTTAGTGACTTTTTTTAACCCATTTTTTTTAACTTCGTTAACCCTTTTATATTAATAAAAGAAAAAGGAAAATGCACATAAATGAAAACATACGAAGTTGGGAAGAATCATCATTTTAAAGGTTATTACAGACAGTATCTAAAGGAGACAAACACGTACAAAGAAAAAAAAATGTGCAGAAAAATAGTCGTGCATAAAAACGTACAGTGATTGATTTTTTAAAAAAAAACTTCTTTGAGATATGATTATTAATTTTATTTGTCAGATTTTCATGATTTATCAATAATTTAATCATATAGAAATCGAAATAAAGTAAATATTCCTTTTGAAAATCCTTAGTCCAAGCCATCACCCATAACTACATGATGAGCGTTTGAACCACCAGTATCTATATCATCATAACAACTAAATATAGTTCCATGCGCTTAAATGTATAATTTATTTCCATATACATATTGAAACAAGTCACATCCGTATATAGCACAGTGACCAAATTAATGACCAAAGTGAGAATGCAACAGAAATAATGTGGAATGCTCATTGTCATCATTGTCGTCATGTGATGTGACGGGGTAAATGAGTCATTGTGACGACGATATAACCCATTTTGCGACGAGTGGAAAAATGCCTAAAAAATTGGTTACGAATTACGATGACATTGCATTTGCGTCATAAAATGACGATCTTCGTTATGAGGAAGAACATTTTGGTTGTCCCATAGAAACAACGCTTGTCTACAAGCGTTTTTTCCCTCTTTCTGAAAATTGTATGAGTTTTCGGGCAAGTGCTGTTATAATTAGAAACCCTTCTCTAAAAAAAAAAAAAAAAAAAAAAAAAGTATGAAAAATATAACATGATTTATTTACTGCTTTGGTTTTTGTTGATTGTGCTTAAGAGGAATCATCAGTATTAATTTTAAACATTTAAAACATATTTTCTTTTGTTTATATATATATTATATATATTTAAAAAATATATTTATAAAAAAAAAAAACGCGTGGAATTATTATAATTAGAACCGGGTCAATTTTAAATCGAGAATGTGTACTTTAATACCGACTTTACTTAATTTTTAATTTTGCACGCGTTTTTTTTTCAAAACGGTATTTTTGTTTCTTGCGCAAACTGTAAAAAAAAAAAAAAAAAAAATCATTTGCAGAAAAATAATTTATTTTACATAGGTATATATAAAAGGATTACTTAAAATTTCTACCTACATTTTGTCAAGTAAAAGATAAAAATTGGATTTATTGCGATTAGAATTTGTTATTAATGTGTTTTTTTTTTTTTATGATTTAATTATAACACCTCCTGACACTAAAATATTTTCATTTAGGCTAATACAATTTGGTACAGATTTAAATCTAATGTATTTACTTTAATGAAAACCAAAAATTGAAACTAAAATTTAGTTTTTGTGGTTGAAAGGCTGCGTGCAATAGTTGTAATAAAACGTATTTTTCCGATACATGTTGAATATTTTCAATGTCTTTTATAAAGTTTGTATTCACTGATATTAAAATTAATGATGTAATAAGAAGTCTTTATAGACTTCTGTAACATATCAAATATAGATTTTTAAAAAATTGTGAAATTTCAGTATCGTAAAACTAATGACTCCCTTAAAAAGAAGATAAAAAAGAAAAACGTGAATCAGTTCTATATATTACTTACCCATCATACGTAGTATAGGGTAAGTCTTGTAATCGTTTTGAAAATTGAAAAAAAAATGACGGATTTACGTGTTTCACACACTGGAGATTCCGAAAAACATATTTTTAGAAAAAAAAATTTGCCGTCCGTCTGTAAACGCTCTATCTCCCGAACAAATTGAGATAGAGACTTGAAATTTGGTATGTACTTAGTATGTAACAATGGGCAGAAGCTTATTGAATTTGAGTAACCTCGATTAGCCGAAATTTTTTTTCGGACACGCGAAATATTCGTTCTGATAAAAGGTACATAAAAATTTTCGAAATTGTTTATTTTAAGGCGTGAATATAAAAGACAATAAAGACACATAAATTTTGCATTAAAAAATGAAGTCGTTCGGATAATGAGTTGCCGAAATATTTGTAATCCTATTTTCCAAACTCTTCGATTTTTCATAATCCTGTATTTCATTCAAATTTCAATTCAAAGATATATTTAAATTGGAAATGAGACGTTTAATCCGACGCAGTAAACCGTTAGTTAATGTGACTATCAATTTTGGAGTTATAAGGATGTTTCTTTTACGCAATTCAGTAATACAGCATTTAAAGCGAGGCTAGCGAAAAAGAAAGGCTACCGCGGTGCTTTACGAGTATCTTTTTTTACAGACCGCCGGACTCACGTGATGCTCGAATGCACCATTGCAGGTGTACGAAAAGAGCATCATGTCACTCTAGCGGTCTGTAAAAAAAGATAAGTGGAATGTGCCGCGGTAGCCTGTCTTTTTCGTTAGCCTCGATTTAAAATTTATGACGTCATCAAGCCACGGTTTTATTCGAATTGCAATGCATTTTATAACTAGTTTACACGTGTTTTATTTTCATATTTTATATTATGCATATCCATGATGAGTAAGTATTACAGTGGCCCCCACGACTAGTTTTTATCGCATTAAGTGTTTGTATCTCCCTATTAGATGCTATTTCACCTATCCTCATAAAATGTCTTAGAATTAATAAGAACGCATTATTGACGTCTTGAAACTTCTTAACACAGTATAAAACAAAGTCGCTTTTTCTGTCCCTATATCCCTATGTACGCTTAAATCTTTAAAACTACGCAACGGATTTTGATGCGGTTTTTTTTTAATAGATAGAGTGATTCAAGAGGAAGGTTTATATGTATAATAACATCCATTAAATAGTGGAGAAATACTGTTATTTTTGAGGTTTAAGTCGCTTTTTCTGTCCCTATATCCCTATGTACGCTTAAATCTTTAAAACTACGCAACGGATTTTGATGCGGTTTTTTTTAATAGATAGAGTGATTCAAGAGGAAGGTTTATATGTATAATAACATCCATTAAATAGTGGAGAAATACTGTTATTTTTGAGGTTTAAGTCGCTTTTTCTGTCCCTATATCCCTATGTACGCTTAAATCTTTAAAACTACGCAACGGATTTTGATGCGGTTTTTTTTAATAGATAGAGTGATTCAAGAGGAAGGTTTATATGTATAATAACATCCATTAAATAGTGGAGAAATACTGTTATTTTTGAGGTTTAAGTCGCTTTTTCTGTCCCTATATCCCTATGTACGCTTAAATCTTTAAAACTACGCAACGGATTTTGATGCGGTTTTTTTTAATAGATAGAGTGATTCAAGAGGAAGGTTTATATGTATAATAACATCCATTAAATAGTGGAGAAATACTGTTATTTTTGAGGTTTTTAATGTGATGTCGTAAATAATTTCATTTTTTCCGCTTATACATTGCAAACGCAGGCTGAACCCTACAAGATTTATCAAAATAATGTACTAATTATTGTACACATTAAAAAGGTCTACAGAAAACACAAAGAGATGAAGGTTTTCAAGGTTAACCCGAAGCAAAGCGAGGGAGGGCCGCTAGTTTATAATAATTGTTCAATCCAAAATTATCAGATTTTTTATATAAACCAAAAAAAACATTATCCTATACTTTGTAATTTTTGTATAGTATTTTATTTTTACTTTATATTTATGTATATTATACGAGAAAAGGAGAGAAAAAAAAAAAGAAATAAGCCGTTATTGAACTCATCCATCTTTGCCTCTCATTTTCCTATTTGTCCCAAGGGAATAGATAAATCGAAGTTCTCCTGTACAAACAAATTTCTGATATTAACTTATGTACACGAAGTTCGTTCATTTCTTATAATATTGCTTCTTTTTCTTTCATCTATATTAAAAAGAAGAAAGTATTGGAATCGCGAAAATTTAAGGCTGTTAGTCAGTGAACTGCCCAATTCCCCCCGCTAATGTTAAATTTATGGGTGTAGGATGCATTCGTATATTTCAAATATGTCTTCAGTAAATTAATATTTTTAACTTCTGTTTTCTGTGCACACTTTTTAAAGGTAGTCTCTTTTTAACACTTTCCAACCTAGTTGAAAAGTGTTTATGACTTCGGTTTGTCTGGCCGTCTGGCCGTCTGCCGTCTGGCCGTCTGCCGTCTGCCGTCTGGCCGTCTGCCGTCTGCCGTCTGTCCGTGCTCTAACTCCCGTAAATATGCTCGGATTGCCCTGCAATTTTTATATGTTATAATCATTATCTATAGCATGTTCCCTATTTCAACGGAAGTATGTAGCACTTATAGTTTTTTTACAGGGACACTCAAAAGAATTCCGTTACATTGCGGTCTATGGGGAAAAATCATTTGCGGTTTATTTAAATAATGTTTCACTATTTTAAACGCATTGAAATTTATATATATCACTAAGGTGCATTAGAAGAAGCTTAATATGGAATAGGGTGTGCATAGCACTTATACTTACTTTACAGGGACAGTCAAAAGAATTCCGTTACATTACGTCTATGGAGAAAAATCGTCTGCGCTTTATTTAAACAATGTTTCCCTATTTTAAACGCATTGAAATTTATATAAGGTTCATTACAAGAGACTTACTACAGAATATTGTGTGTATAGCAGTCATCGTTCATTTACAGGGACACACAAAAGAATTCTCTACTGTATGTTAACAATAATTCCTGGAAGTGCGTTTTAAGTTACTAAACGCGATTTTAATTTTAAATCGCTTTTTGTCTATTACGTGGTGTGTATAAATTCTGTAGATCCTATACAGGGAAGCACAAAAGTTCGGGAAAACATTTCCGTATTATTTAACTCCAGACGGAGAATTTTAAACTGTGCTACGTGTTTCCTAACTGAACTAAAATTTAGCATCCTATGTAGTATATATACAAATCTATAGATCCTATACAGGGCTGAATAAAAGTATTTGGATTACTTAGATGTTATCTTTTAGCTTATTGAAGAGTATGATTCGTAAAATTATTTTGGAAGCGTTGGAAAGTGTTACATAATCTATGCTTGACGCATGATTTTTCGTTCTTGTTTCTTAGTTGTCAAGATATTTCTAAAGTACATACTCAATTTTTATGTGAAGTGTTAAAATCCAACTTAATTTTGCTAAGATTTTAACACATAAAATTATAAATTATGTATATATTTTGGTAATATTTTGACAATAAAAAAAAGAGACATCCTTTAAGAAGAGTACACAGAAAAAAGAAGTTAAAAATATTAATTTCCCGAGAAAACATTTTAACTATACAAATTCATCCTACGTCCATAAGGCTTAAAATTTGGGAGGGGAAGTTCACTGACTAACAGCCTGAAGACTTCGTGTAGGATTTACACCATTGTTGAGTCCACATATTTTTCTTCTTGAGGGAATTTCGCAGCTCCGAGAGGAGGGGATTTGCATTTTTGACCACCCATAAACATAATATCTGAAATCTTCCGGGGGTGGTACATTTCGATGCTCCGGGGAGAATGTCCTCCCGGTCATCCTTTGAATTCAACACTGATTTACATGTTATGGGATATAAGAAATAATGCACAGAATTTCATGAAACTTTTCCATTTGAAATTCCAAGTTAATAAAAGCCATATGTTAGGCTATGATCACAGCAAATTTCTACACGTCCTATAAGAAGAATTTAATAGTATACAATAAATAGTACTATTGATCTGTGTTATAAAGGAACGGGGGAGACCAAAAGATTAACCCATTATAACCGAGTGCTCCAAAAAACCAAGTTATGCTATTTTGAAGATAAAAAGTAATTAAAAGTACAATCAAGTTAATTTAACCTTTTGATAAGTGAGTTTTGATGTTTATATACGTCATTACTCGTTAAAGGGGTAAAATAATTGAATGATCACCGAATGAAGGATAATTTTGCTTTCATATATTATTAGCATAAAGTTAAGGTGGTTCTCAAATGAGTTGTTCAAAAACGCGAAACTTTCTGACACATTTTCTGACTCATTCTTAAATGCAAAGCATAAAATTGGCAGGCCTGACTATGAAAGCGATTTTGGAATCGAAATGAGTTTTACGTTTTTTGATAAATAGATTACTTATCCAGTTATAAGCGAAACGTGTCACGTGACGACCCGATTTCTCCTTTCTTGCTCTGCTGCCTGGGGAATCTATATATATATTACGCTATCGTACGTGGCACAGAAATCACGATTATTTGTTAATTGTTTAATGGCAACACCCGAATGAAACGCATCTCATTGGTTTGGTGCTGCCATCTACAGGAATAAAAGCGAAATAAACAATGAATATATATTACGCTACCGTACGTGGTACTGAAATCGCGATTATTTGTTAATTGCTTAATGGCAACATCTGAGTGAAACGCATCTCATTGGTTTGGTGCTGTTATCTATAGAAATAAAAGCGAAACAAACAATGATTTCTTGATTATAAACATTAACAATTAAATAGATATATTTTTATCCATTTTCATTTGAAATATTGATTTTTGTATAAGTATTTAATATTTACAGTTTAAAAAATACAACTAGCCATATAAAATTTAACATGTAAACAAAGCAATGAATTTTAAAAAGGAAAAAGTAAGTGTAATAATTTTCCCAGACCGTTTCATTTTTTAAACATAGCTGATTAACTTTTGAAATTTTAGCTCTTATTTAATTTTTTTACACGTTTTTAATATAAATAAATATTATTCAGTCTTTTTTATGAAGTTCAATCCACTGTTATATTTTTCAATGACAGTCTGCCCGGGCAACGCCATGCGAGTCAGCTAGTTCGGTTAAAAACGCCGATTTTGACAGTATTTTCTGAAAGATCTTCTGCCTTTACCAAAAAATGGAAAACTAATTTCGATGATATAGTTTCTGAATAAGAACGCATACCAATTTCCAGGGCCTGACTAATGCAGGGGCATGCGGGGCAGCTACGCCGGGTCCCCCATTTGAGGGGACCCCCATAGGAGTAATCAGGATTTTATTAAGAGGGTGCCAAAGGGTTAAAATTTATCAAAAGTGACCAATATTCTTACATTTTCAAAGATTTATGAAGGTTGTGCGGTCTTCCCTTTCTCCTTTTTGCTTCCCATATCCCCCCTTCCCCGAAAAAAGGACGAATTATATTATTACAATACTAATGATTAAAGTTTTATTATAACAACTTAGTAGTCCATTGTTTTCAAAAGAAATTTATTATTGGTATTTTCCTAAAAGCATTCACGATTACCAAATTGGGGCATTTTTCTTTCGGACATCATATGACTAACGCAGATAATTAAAGGAAATTTTTCAAAGAAATATTCCCGTTAACCAATCCATCATTTTTTCTACTAGTTGCCTACTAGTACTTTTTCTTAAAATACGACCATCTTTTCCATCTTGAACATCTTTCCTGTATACAGATATGAATAGTACCTGGTACGAAATTTATGTATACATACAACAGGTATAAAGTTTAGTACTAGTCACTTCAGCGTCGTTCATGAACATTTTCTATGGATAGTTAGAATATATAGTCTGGAACACCCCAGAATGATGCTTGCCCCGGAGCCCTAGTCTAAGTCGGGCCCTGACAATTTCATCCGTCTAAAAAGGTGGATTAAACTTTATGCCGTTATATTAAAAATAAATGAACAACGTGAAATAGCACAAATAAAAATATATAAATTGGCAAACAGCTGTTTCGGAGCTCCTAAAGCTCCATTATCAGGGCCAATTCAAAATATTAAAACCGAATTAAAAGTTTAAGCCATGTAAAATAAGCTTGCGTCTTTCGCACGTGCCAATACTTTTAAACCGATCTTGGTACGTGCGAAAGACGCAAGCATATTTTACATGGCTTTAACTTTTAAATCGGTTTTCTTTTGAATTGGCCCTGATGATGGAGGTTTATGGGTTCCGAAACAGCTGTTTGCCAATTTATATATTTTTATTTTTGCTATTTCACGTTGTTCATTTCTTTTTAATTTCATCCGTTTCTGAACAAAAATGGCACCACCAGTGACTGAGAGGTTCTGCTCAAAAATCTGGTTGACGGGAGGTGCTTTGTTCAAACCCCTGTCGCTCTCGTCGAACTAACTGTTCGGAGATTTCCGTGGTTTTCTTCGAACCTTGCGTTATTACGGGTTATGATCCCTTAGAAAGACACCCCCCCCCCCCATCGGGGACACTCCCCCCTAGGGCCTGTATCCCTCGTGTCTCGGCCGTCATAAAATCAACCAACCAACCGAACAAAAACGAATTCAAAATTGTGTCAGAAAGTAACTCTTTTGGATTTGATAAGAGCCTTGAACTACTAAATTATAACTAAACCTTTAATTTCATTTTTACAGTTAAAAAATTAAATTAATAAATAAGAGGAAATGCCATATTTTTTAATCACGTTTTATTAGCTTAAAAATATTGACAAATTAAGTCTTTTTTTTTTTTCAGTCAGTTCCATATCGCGTAATAGGATTATTCAAATCCAATTCAATAAACAGAAGAAATCAAAAACATTTGCACGATTTATTAATTTTTAGATCGTTACATCTGAGAGATAGTCGTATTAATCGAATTTTTATAATGTAATTTTATACTAAACTAATTTTTTTTTCTCGTTTTGCTTGTTAAAACTAGGTCCTCGTTAAATCCGAACTCGCTGTAAGCGAGTTCGACTATAAGAAATTTTATTTAGAACATTTATATAACAAAACAAACTATATTGTTCCTTCGTGGCGTGAAACATAGAATAAATAAATAAATAAAACTGTAAAAGGTACACTGAAAATATCCTGCTTTGTATAATAAAAAAAAAAATCCTCTAGAAGTTTCAATACTTTAAATTTCCAGCAAAAAGGTTATGGTGCTGCCATCTAGCGCGTAAATGCTCAGTAATTTCATAAAACTTTTATAAATAGCATATTTCTTTTTCACAGCGCGAGAGTTCGTAACTCCTTCAATGCAAATTCAGGGTCTTGAACAGATGAAAATTAACTTTTAAAGAGAAGATCGAAGAATTAAAAACAATACTTACTTTGATTTTCATTCGTAGTTTAAAAAGTCTATATTTCCTTCCGTTATATGCACCTATCCGTTGCCTCACCAATGAATATCTTTCTCATACTTTTATAATTGTTTTTATCTTAATTAGAAATGGGCATAGTGAATCTAATCGTTTTAGATTATTTTCGAATGCTACTAACGAAATAAAAACTATATTAAAAAAAATTCGTTTCGTAGAGCACTGAGAGGTAACAATTTGCTAGATTCTACATTTGTTAAATTGGTGTCTTCCTCCAGAATTTAAAATTGTTTGCATCGAAATCATTTTGAAGGAAAGAAATTGCTTTACTCACATCGGGCAAATTGTATTAGTCGATGTGACATTTTGTATTAAAAACTGCAATTGCTGATTTAAAAAAAAAAAAAAAAAACTTGTTACAAGATTATCTGAATGTAGCAGTCAGTAGTTAATTATATTATGTCAGAATATTTGCGTTATGTACATCAAGAGCTTTTTTTTTTTTAGATGTATTTTTTTCTGTTATCAATTGTAATTTCCTAGAAAAAAGAATTTCCTATACATAACCAAACAGTTCGCTTAAAGTTGAAGTCAGCTTTGAAATATTTTTAAAGATTTCGTAAAGTTTAAACAGATTTACTATAAATACCTAGCAAATTCACGAATTCAGATATTTTTATATTGTATTAAAACAAGAGATATTGTAAAAAAGAAATGTAATTGCTCTAATCAGTTAGTTTTAGGTGCTTTCACACTATAAATGAAATTACCCCTTAGCTACTGTGAGCGGTCTCTGAGACCGTTTGATTGAAAGAAGAATAAAAAGCTCGAATAACTCATAGGATATTGTTTTCTGTTACAAGATTTTTATATAACTAAAATTCAACTATTCATAAGTCTCTAGCGATAGTATTCGGGCTCTAAATGATGCAAAATAGTAATAAATAATTATTAAAAAATATATTAAAAGGGATACAAGTATAGCCAAGAATAAGGTGCCATATGAAGATAAATAAAAGCGTATATGATTAACCCTTTTTTTAATTGATAAAATGCTTTAAACTTTTTTTACCATTCCCTACCTCAACCCTCCTTAATGGTATTATATATACCGGATGTCCCAAAAATGACTGATTGATTTTAAAATTCAATAGCTTGCAAACGGTGACAGATATTTAAAAAATTCTTGCAGGAGGGTTATATATGATGTCAGGAGTTTTTGTACTGTGATTCTTGATTTTAGTTCGAATTTCAAACAATAGATGGCGCTGACAGCAATTGGCGTTCAGTCGAGGCCGAAACTGACACCACTCAGCAATGATACACCACCCCCTGAAAACTAGATGGCGGCTGTCGCAGAAGGATTTTTTTTCAGCGTTTAAACGGTCCCTCGAACTTCACCACCAATAACTTCTAAAAGTTTTCTTCGCCTAGTTTTTCGGCGATCAAATAGGTCAAAGAAAACTTTTAAAAATTATTGCTGTTGAAGTTCGAGGGACCGTTCAAACGCTGAAAAAAAAATCCGCTCTAGAGATTCGTATATCGGCAAAAAAATTTTATTACCACCCTGTGAATATACAGGGTTATTATAATTAAAGTTTACTTTCAAAAAGCTGTAAAAAAGGAACTACTGGTCAGAATGACCTGATATTTCATCTGAGTATTAGGGCTGGACGATATCAGAAATTTAATATCGCAATATATCAACGAATTAATATTGATATTGGTGATATATCGCGATAACTACCTTAAAGTGTGTGGGAATAGAAAAAATGTTAATTTCCAAAGATAAATGGTATGGTAGCAGCAATTTAAGTACAAACAGGTGTAGAAAGCAACGAATCAATTCTCTATACCTATTTGCTCACACAGCATCCTTTAAATATTATAGTTTCATATTTATACAAAACAGAAATATTTTATCAAAAGGACACATTGTTCGATATCTATTTGGCTTATACCATTGCTTGGATAGTGGTTTTCTTTCAAAATAGTATGCTCCCTATTCTTCTTATTTTCTGCACTATTTTGACTGTTTAATATCCTCGTGTATAACTAAGAATATTATAAAAAAAGAAACTAAAATAAAATGTTCTTAAATTTAGGATGTTGCTGATTTTAATATTATTAAAATAAGTAAAAAGCAACAGCAAAAACTGAAATTAGTTTAATGCCACATGTCGTGCTAATATACTTGTAATTAAATTGCTTTCAACGGATTACAGATGCTGCAGAAATGTTGTTTTTCAATCTTTCTCTTAGATATCAATGCATTCTTAATAGAAAAAAAAATTTAAATTTTTCACTGTATTTACAGCTTCCTATCTATACATAACATCTTTACTATACATTACATCTTTACTATATATAAATACAACATTGAAATCTTTTTTGAAATATAAATATTCAAATCACATTTCGGAATAGTTTTATACTAATTAAAATGTACTTTTTTGACTTCGTTTTAAGCTAAAATATCAAGACAGCATATATTAAAATCAATCGGATTCGCGCGCTCTCTAACAATAAAACGACAGAGGAAATAGGAATAGAATAAACACTGGCTATTTAGAGCTCGCAATAGTAGACATTAATAGCTAGGAAGCTCCTCTCAAAAGAAACGAATCACAGTGAAAGAATGTGGAAGATTTGCTTCACCAACGTGGCCGAATGGCGAAATTTTACCATTTCGCACTCTGATTGGTTGCTGGAGAACCGAGCTTTCCAGCTGCTAAGCTCTGGTAATATTATCGACTCCACAACTAACTCGTACGTATTTTAAGCGCTTCTTTATTCGTTTGGATTTGGACATATCAATATATGGGATATATTGCAATATGTCTTAGCAGCGAAGGTATTGAAACACAGACGATAACAGTTTTATTCAGTAATAAACGAACAGGGGAATATGCGGTTTGTTTAAATAAAAGTAAAGCATAGATTGTATCGGGATATATTGGAATAACGACGAAAACGAGATAATCATTAGAAGGGATATTCGGCTTTGAATGAAGCAGGCAGGAATAAATGAATGGGGGGAAATGATTATTCCGATATTTGTACTGCAATTTCGGTGCTTTTTCTAGGATTTCGAAGTCGCGCTGCGGGAACAAAAATGTTATTGGGATATATCGATAGAGTTTCAGCTTAGCTATCGTTATTGGGATATATCGTCAGAATCAGAGCTCAGATATCGGTATTGCGATAATTAAAAAATATCAATATTTGACCGATATATCGATAAATAATCCAGCCCTACTGAGTATACGTGAAGAAATGGGAATTTGTTTTGGGAAAGAAAAAAGTTCAAAAGTGGACCGATAGATTGCGCTGTACTCGTCATAAAATGCTAATTAAAAGACATGACATGCGCACCGCACATTACACTTGTGATAAAAAGGCGGGGGACATGCAGTTCCTGTTATTCTGCGTCTGAGAAGGTAGTCATGACTCTATCATTGAAGGATTGGTCTCAGCTTGTGAAGCTTTTTTACAAGAACGGTAACTGTGCAGCAATTGCATTGAAGAATTTCCGGACATTAAAGGGTTTAAAAAGTGTCTCTGGCCCGATGACTGCATTCGGTCTGAAGGAGATGATTGATAAATTCGAAGAGACTGGTTCATTTGACGTGAAATGTGGCAGAGAGAGGAAAGCAATTGTTTCGACGTCAGTGGAGGATGTGGCTACAGCATTGCAGGAAGCATCAAGCAGTGCTTTGGGAACGTGCAGTGCACGGAGAATTTTCCGAACTCTAGACATGCCTGTCAGCACAATTCGTAAAATTTTACGAAACATCCTGCAATGCTATTCATACAAAATTACGCATGTTCAGGAGTTGCTTCCTGCTGACCTGCCAAAACGAGAAGCGTTCGCCCTTCAATTTCTTGCTTGAATGGAAGTGGACAATGCATGGCCTGGCCATGGAGCGTTTTGTGGACAGACGTCCCATTTCCATCTCCAAGGCTCTGTCAATACTCAAAATTATAGAATCTGGACAAGTGAGGATCCATTCCAAATGCAACCATTGCCTCTTCATTCTGTAAAGGTCACTGTGTGGTGCGGGTTTACGGCAACATTTATTGTTGGTTCTTTCTTTTTCGAGGAGATTGGCCTTTCGGGTCCTGTCACCTGTACAGTCAATGGGGCACGTTATGAATCTGTTTTGCACAACCAGATCATTCCAGCACTGCAACAGCGCGGATGTGTGGATAGCAGAATTTTTATGCAAGATGGCACTCCGCACATTGCAACACCAGTGAAGAACCTGTTGAATCTAAATTTTGGAAATGACATAATTATCTGTCGCCATTTCCCGACAGCCTGGCCGCCACGATCACCTGACCTGAACCTTTGCGACTTCTGACTGTGGAGTTACCTAAAACATGTTGTGTACGGGTCCAATTGCAAACTTTGTGAATTGAAAACACGCATTACGCAACGCCTTCACAATACCACCCCTGAAACATTCCGATCTGTTGTAGAATATGCTGTTTTGCACTTTCAGCATATGGACAGCATATGGAACATTTCTTATGCAAGTCGTAGTCGACTTCCTTTTCTTGATGGTTTCATCAGTTTTTGCCTTTTCTACCGTTTGTTTGGCCTAGGGACAATTAAAAAGCCGATTTCGTTTTTGCTTTTTCTACGGTTTTTGGCCAAGGACAATTAAAAATCGATTTTTCCTATTCGCTGTGGTGCTACCTTGTCGTCGTGGATAAGCTTTGAAAAAGAGTGCCACAACAGTATGTCACGTCATTTAATTAGCATCTTATGACGAGTACAGCGTCATCTATTGGTCCACTTTTGAACTTTTTTCTTTCGCAAAACAAATTCCCATTGTTTCACGTATACTCAGATGAAATATCAGGTCATTCTGACCAGTGTTTCTTTTTTTACAGCCTTTTGAAACTGCAACTTTACTTATAATCACCCTGTATATATATATATAATAAAACTTTTATAACCAATAATCTTTAAACCACATAAACAATCGACAATATACAAACCGATAATTACAATGCAATACATAAATATATCCAAACATTTAAGATTCTCAAAATTAAAATAAGTGGGGAAAATCCAATATTCAGAAAGTAAAAATTATTACAACAAGCAATTGGAAACTTATATAGTGGAACACTTTTTCAATATTCCACTAATATAAGTAAAATGTAATTAATTTCTGTTTGAGTTAATAGCCATGAACCAAATTTATTAACTCAAATTGCTCGATCAATTACCGATTCAAATTTAAAGAAAATTGAATACAAATGGACAAATATTGCATAACTGAACATGATATGTGCAAAAATCAATTTATAGGAAGCATTATTAAATACAAAAACGTATTTAATAAGGAATTGTTAGACAAAAAGAGAAATTGTAGTAAAACATACCGTACCATCGACATTTTAGCATTCAAAAACTACGTTATCCGTTAGAAATGCACGTTGCATTTCTAACCATTACATTGACACAGTTAATAAAATAAGCCATTTTTACAAATTTAAAAATAATTCATATACACCTATAAATTATTTTTATCATATTTTAAAACAATATTCAATCTTAATAATAATGATATTAATGAAAGGAATTTTGAAATTAAAATGTTTACAGCACCAAAGAAAAAAAAAAGAGGAGGAAATAATACGATATTTAATGATAATTGAATATTGACTACGATATATCATTGCATTTTTATAGCAGCTCCATCTATGAGTAATAAAGAAAGAAGATAGCTTTAGAATTTATTAATTTGTAAAAAGCATATATTAATAAAACAAAAGTATATAAAATTATGAAATAATTACATTTATTTCCTTTTTTGAGAAATTATAAATTCCAATCAATATTAGAACAAACTACAAAGTAATTAAATACCAAATCTTTAGATGAAAATTGAGTATTTTAAACTCGTTAATTTGGTGCTGCCATCTATATTTAAACATATGTAACATTTACTTAATTTAATTGAATTATAATGTTAAAATAATGCTGTTTGTATCATTCAAAAAAGAGAGAATCTTGTATCTGGATTGATCGTTCAAATTTGGTGGGGAGGTAGAAAATCGCAAAAGAAGACAATCTCACATAGGAAAGTGTGGGCGCAAACAAACGCATGACGTTGTAGAGGACGCTGTGTATCTACAACTTCTGATCACACGCAAAGCTCTCTGACAAATCCATCAGGTCGTCATTCGACAAGGTAACTTTGCAGAAGTAACATGAATCATTGTACGTTTAATGAATATCAGATATGCATCTAACTTTCGGTGCGGCAGTGGAAAGCGATCTAAAATCTGTGCAAATGTATGCAGAATGCTACCCCAACAGGCGCAAACCTCAGTATCAAGTGTTTGCACATGTTCATCAACAACTGTGCGAAACTGGATCGGTTACCAGTACCTGTCATGGTAGATGAGGCAATAGATCGACATGGACAGTTCCAGTCCAGGTAACTATCCTACAGTCTGTCGAAGAACAACCAAGTTCCAGCAGACGAGGTATTACTCGCCGGTTTGGTGTTTCGCACTCAACTGTGTGGCGGATACTGAACGAGGAACGTTTGTATCCTTGCATTATTTTCATAGCAGACGACTATCCTAAGCGTGTGGAATTTTATCAGTGGTTCCTCCAGAAAACTGTCATTGATCCCAATTTTTCAGCGCGTTTGCCTCTTCACCGATGAAACGTACTTCACCCATTAGGGTGTTTTCGTTGTTTTCGACACACACAATTCACATCTGTGGGCTTTTGACAACCCTGCAAGTACAAGAGGTAGAAATTCACAACACCATTTCGCTGCCAATGTGTGGACTAGGATAATCTTTGACTGTTTGTACCACCCCATACTCCTTTTACTAAGGTGGATAAACTGCCGCAAAACGGGAAAAACGCTAAAAATCGCATAGAAAAAATTCTAGTTGGGACCGTGTTTACTACCACTCCGTTTGGACGTCGTGAAATACCTCATATTTCTTCAGACTGTGTTACCAAGTTTTCTGAGCGAGGTTCTGCTGATATTCACTTACAAATGCGGTTCCAGCATGACGGCGCTCCAGCACATTATACAAATGCTGTGCGTGATTGATTGACCAAAAAATTTGCAGCTCAATGGATTGGTCCCGGTAGACCAATATATTGGCCACCACTATCAACGGATTTATCTCCAATTGATTTCTTTCTTTGTCTGGGGTTCAATGAAAAACATGCTGTACTTTTACTGTCCTTTTGACAGTGATATGTAGCACGCATATCAGAGCTTGTAGCATGCATGCCCTGGACAATTTCCGGGAAATGCCACACATTTTCCACAATATCAGACTGACCATGCAACGCCGTTGTCAGAGCTGTATTGCAGAAAATGGTCATGACATAATGGTCATGCAACATGACATAATGGTTAACTGTTTTCTTTGACGACCGCCTGCAATATTTCTCATGCTGTACCACTAACTTCTGAAGGCCACTCTGTGAGCGATAGAAAACTCTTCAGCTACATTCGACAGATTACGCTGCTCCTCCAATTTAGAATCATTTTCTGTCGCGTAAGTCGCTAAGATATTGTCTTTTATCAATGTTGAACTTGAAATTAATTTCGACTTGCAGCAAACGCCCTTAGTACATTTCTTATTGTTTATTTTGCATATCCCATGTGTACCACTTTAATGCCGGTAACCAAATGGAGAGCTCTCACGTCATACGGAGTGATGCCCTGTTACTGAATTTGCATACGCACAATCTTTCTACAGAACTAAAATTCGGTTTTCAAGTTTCTAGAAACCACTTTAGCAAATTTCGTGGCGGTATGCTTCTAAATGTTGTCTGTTCTTAAGCTTTCCACATTAGTGTATATGGCACAAGCACTTGTTTGTACCCATTGGAAAAATAAAGATGTTGTTTTATCTTTTCGAATGATCGTGCTATTAATTAGCTATGCTTTTTATAACAAATAAAATATATTCATCATTGCAAATGTATGATCCTTGAATCATATGACGCTCCAAATGCTAAGACTAAACAATTATCAAAATAATATCTATCTTTATCGTAAGGAAGTTTACGACCTTAGAAATTGGCATTTGAAGAAACACGATAGGTCTTCCCAACAAAGTATCTAACAGGAAATGAGAATTTTTATGGGTATCCTGTCCATGTATTCATGTTACCTCTAAAAAACCCATTCCAAACTATTGACCACTAGATTGATTCTTGGAATTGAGCCAGTGTGAAATTTCTCTGTTTGTAATATTTCAACACTGTGTCACAGTTAAAATGTTCAGGTTGATACAGATTCAAAAATAAGAGTTTTCAGCTAACACCTTAAATGTATGTCAGTACAAAGTTAGAAAAAAGAACAAAAATTATTAAAAAGTTCGTGTTCTATGTGAAGTAAAATGCGAGTGATTTTTATAGAAAACCATTTTACATGTTTAAATAGACAAATAAATATTGAATAAATGAAGTATAAAACTCTGAAATTTCAAATAAAGACAATACAAGGATTTTAACTATTGTTTAAAATGTCACCCTTATGGCCAAGTTAAAAAATATATGTGTGTGTGGATTTATATTATTTTACTGTTACGGTAAATGCATTAAGTTGCTAAAACATACATCTTTAGAAAAATCCATAAGGATTTTTATATCGCATTTTATATCCTATGTCGGATAAATGTCAAATATTTTTACAATAGTTACTTTTCCAAGTTGATGTTTCAAGTCCGTCTGTTTATCTATAAATGCATTCAACGGACGAAACTGGAATGAAAAATAAAATTCGAATCTCCGGGGTATCTGACAAATCTGTTTTGCAGACAATAGTGGGAAAAAAAATATTTCTTAAACTGATGACTTAAAACCAAAAACTTGTCAAAACGAAAGAACTATTAGTGCCAATTTTCCCTATTTTCTCTTCTTATTCCTTCTCCTGGTCTTTTCTGACATGGAATAAGTTAAGATTGTTTGCCAGAGAAAATTCATCCATCATTTAAGAAACACGCCTGTTTCAGATAAATAGCCGAAAAAAAAGAATATCTCCTTAGAGAAAATTGTTAAGAATTGAAAGTGGGAAAATAAAGGTACAGCTCGACTTTATCAAATGAAAGCGTATAAACTTCAAGATTGCATTAGAAACCATCGTTTCTATGTCAATGAAAAAAAATTGCATTAGTATTATTCACTGACTCGTCGTTTAAAAAAAATGTAACAGAAACATTCATTTAAAAATAAATATTCCTTCGCAATTCAATAGCAGAAAATGCAAAATGGAAGGCGTACGTCGCAAATTTATCGTTCAGTCTGCAGGTTATTCTAATGCAAGGTTTATTCTTTCATGTACTCTTTTTAAATGACAGTTAAAATATTAATGATTTTAAGCATAGATCTGAGTAAAATATGCATGGTTTTATTATTATTATTATTATTACTAGATAGTACCCGTCAAGATTTGACAGTAAACAACTCGAAAATTCCATTAGTATGTTTTAATTTTTAATTAGTTGCATTTAACTTAATTAAGTTAAACTAAGGAAAACTTGATGAATTATTGCACTGTAAGTGATTTCTATACATACAAAGCGATATATAGCGCTGTCAGTCCAACCTACTCAACTAATGAAGTGAAAGGATTTTAAGCTTGTAATTTATAACCTATTATGCTTGCTTTTTAGCAGGAATTTAACTAAAAATATTAATTGAATGAGCAATCATTGAGGGCATTTATTTTTAGTTTCTATAGTCTCAATGTTTCTTCTTCTTCTTTTTTTTTTTTTAATATCAATATTTAATATTTTCTAATTTTTTTAATTATGCGACCTTTAAAATTTGTCGTTACTTTTATTTTTACCAGCCTGACTCTAAAACATTATTTATATGTTAAACCATGTATATCACGGTAATTTCTTTTATAGTTCTTATATGAATATTTTTCCTTCTTTCTTTTTCTCTTCTTTTCTTTTTTACGAAGAATAATCACATACTTTTCTTAGTATATAAACATATCTTCTGGATAATGGTCAGACAAAATATAGATAAAAGTTTAGGTGAATTTATTTAATCGATAACACTTGCAAAATATTTTATTTTTAATATTTTAATATAAAATTAGTAATTAAAATAATATATTGTCGAGTGTTAAATTTTATTTACCACAGTCGCAATATTAAAAAAAATGATAATAACAATACGAAGTATAATTGTTTAAAAACAACACAAAATGTCACAAAAACATATATGCATCATTTATTAAAAACTTTTACTTTAGGTGTTTTAAAAATATACAAAACTGCATTTCACATTAAAAACCTAGCGCTTTCGAGCCGTCCTGGCTCATCATCAGGGTTAAAACATCACCACGCAGATACACACAAAAAAACACAACTAGTCTGAAACACTGTAAAAACATCAATGTCTTCTGAAGACAAGGTCAAACCATTATAAACAGGGTGGGAAGCATAGGGAGGGATGTGCCAATCTTATTCATTCTTGAAATATCTGTAAAAGCTTATACCATACTTTAGGGATATTCTACGAAACTGAATCATTGCATGTTTTATTTTTCCTGGTTAAAATTTCTATTGATTCACTTATTACTGCTTCATAAAAAGAGGATGTGGGTTTAATAATTTTAGCGTTATCAAAATCTATTATAATCGACTGCTGTTGTTTTAATCTGGAAAGTGCCGTTTTACTTTTATTATACTTGACATCTGCAATATGTTCTTTTAACCGAATTTTAAATTTCCTTAAAGTCATACCAATGTAGTCTTTAACTTTATAAGATTTTATCCTATTTTCAACTATTTCCATAAGAACTGGGATACTATAAATTCCTGCTAAATCTTCAATCGGTATGGGATCAATCTTCTTATGTAGTAACGCATTCAATTTAACTGGAGGGGATGCTACCAAATTTATTTCATATTTCTTTAAATTATATTTTAATTTTTCAACAAAGTTTCGGAATATATTGGAACTTGTAAAATTTAGTTGGTTTTTCTGTTAATGCTTTTTGTTTTTTACCCTGATATTGATATTGACAAATTAACTTATTAATTAACCTCTCTGAAAACCCATTTTCATTTGCTATAATTTTAACTCTGTCAAGCTCCTCATTGATATAACTATCAGTACACACTGAAAATGCTCTATGGATGTAAAACCTATATGCAGCCAGTTTATAACTTAAAGGTGATGAAGCATCTCTGGAAATAGTATTATTTGACCTCATATTTTTCCTATAAACTGTCCGATCTATTGTTAAATTACTGTTTTTTATCAGCTCTACATCAAGAAAAGGTAAACGATTCTGTTTTTCTAACTCCAGGGTAAATTGTATTTTTGTATCAATTTTATTAAGTTTAACCACAAAGTCCTTCAATAAATCTATACCATGCTCCCATATAATAAAAATATCATCTGCATATCTACACCAATATGCAGGTCTTTCACTAAAATCATTCATAACCATATTTTCAATGGGTCTTAATTTAATCTCCGCGCATAAACCCGAAATGGGGGAGCCCATTGGTGCACCATCCTTTTGCTTATAATAAATATTATCAAATTGAAAAACGTTATTGTTTTTAATTAGATTAAACCCGGAAATAAGTGTATTTTTTGTGCTCACGCTAAAAGAACCATTACCATTAATAGCTTCTTCCACGAACAAACCTACATCATTCATATCCACAGATGGATATAACGATACTACATCCAAACTCGCAAAAATGCTGTTCTCAGTAATCTGAAAAAGTTTTACTTGCTTAATAAACTCCATTGTCGATGAAATGACGAACTCTGACTGAGGGAGGATAGTTTTTAATAAGACAACATATGCCTTTTCTAGATAATATGTAGGTCCTATACATTTAGTTACAATTGGCCGAAGAGGGTTTCCTTCTTTATGATCTTTTAAGCGTCCTATAATCCTTGGGGTAATACCAATTTACTCCAAGGATTATAGGACGCTTAAAAGATCATAAAGAAGGAAACTCTCTTCGGCCAATTGTAACTAATTGTATAGGACCTACATATTATCTAGAAAAGGCATATGTTGTCGTATTAAAAACTATCCTCCCTCAGTCAGAGTTCGTCATTTCATCGACAATGGAGTTTATTAAGCAAGTAAAACTTTTTCAGATTACTGAGAACAGCATTTTTGCGAGTTTGGATCTAGTATCGTTATATCCATCTGTGGATATGAATGATGTAGGTTTGTTCGTGGAAGAAGCTATTAATGGTAATGGTTCTTTTAGCGTGAGCACAAAAAATACACTTATTTCCGGGTTTAATCTAATTAAAAACAATAACGTTTTTCAGTTTGATAATATTTATTATAAGCAAAAGGATGGTGCACCAATGGGCTCCCCCATTTCGGGTTTATGCGCGGAGATTAAATTAAGACCCATTGAAAATATGGTTATGAATGATTTTAGTGAAAGACCTGCATATTGGTGTAGATATGCAGATGATATTTTTATTATATGGGAGCATGGTATAGATTTATTGAAGGACTTTGTGGTTAAACTTAATAAAATTGATACAAAAATACAATTTACCCTGGAGTTAGAAAAACAGAGTCGTTTACCTTTTCTTGATGTAGAGCTGATAAAAAACAGTAATTTAACAATAGATCGGACAGTTTATAGGAAAAATATGAGGTGAAATAATACTATTTCCAGAGATGCTTCATCACCTTTAAGTTATAAACTGGCTGCATATAGGTTTTACATCCATAGAGCATTTTCAGTGTGTACTGATAGTTATATCAATGAGGAGCTTGACAGAGTTAAAATTATAGCAAATGAAAATGGGTTTTCAGAGAGGTTAATTAATAAGTTAATTTGTCAATATCAATATCAGGGTAAAAAACAAAAAGAATTAACAGAAAAACCAACTAAATTTGACAAGTTCCAATATATTCCGAAACTTTTTGAAAAATTAAAATATAATTTAAAGAAATATGAAATAAATTTGGTAGCATCCCCTCCAGTTAAATTGAATGCGTTAGTACATAAGAAGATTGATCCTATACCGATTGAAGATTTAGCAGGAATTTATAGAATCCCAGTTCTTATGGAAATAGTTGAAAATAGGATAAAATCTTATAAAGTTAAAGACTACATTGGTATGACTTTAAGGAAATTTAAAATTCGGTTAAAAGAACATATTGCAGATGTCAAGTATAATAGAAGTAAAACGGCACTTTCCAGATTAAAACAACAGCAGTCGATTATAATAGATTTTGATAACGCTAAAATTATTAAACCCACATCCTCTTTTTATGAAGCAGTAATAAGTGAATCAATAGAAATTTTAACCAGGAAAAATAAAACATGCAATGATTCAGTTTCGTACAATATCCCTAAAGTGTGGTATAAGCTTTTACAGATAGTTCAAGAATGAATAAGATTGGCACATCCCTCCCTATGCTTCCCACCCTGTTTATAATGGTTTGACCTTGTCTTCAGCAGACATTGATGTTTTTACAGTGTTTCAGACTAGTTGTGTTTTTTTGTGTGTATCTGCGTGGTGATGTTTTAACCCTGATGATGAGCCAGGACGGCTCGAAAGCGCTAGGTTTTTAATGTGAAATGCAGTTTTGTATATTTTTAAAACACCTAAAGTAAAAGTTTTTAATAAATGATGCATATATGTTTTTGTGACATTTTGCGTTGTTTTTAAACAATTATATAGTACAGAGGTGAATTTGATTCAATTGAGTATTGTGTTTTTCATGACTCAAGTTTATTTTAATACGAAGTATTTTCAGATTATTTTTAAATTACGTGACCATTATTTATTTTTTACTATTATTTATTTATTTAGTTATTTATTTATTTTTATAAGTCTTGCGCTAAAACCACGAACTTAAAACTTGTTGTTTGCAGCTAACGATTTATAATACATATTTTTTAATTACTTGAATTTTATCTTACATTTTCATACATTATTTAATTATTAAATCATGGATATCAAGCTCTTTTAGATTTCTTGTATAAATATCTCTCTCTCTCTCTCTCTCTCTCTTTTAAATATAAAAAATAATAACATACTTTTCTTAGTATATATCTTAGTATACATATGACATCTTGATAATGGTCATACCAAATATATCAAAAATTGTAGAATAGTTCAATTTGGTATTTAATCGATAATTACATGCACATTTTTTTAATTTAAATATAAATTGGTAATTTAAAAAGTATATTGTTGGGTGTTAAAAATTTTTAATTATAAAGCATTTGAATACAAGAAAATTACAAATTATGTAACTTCTCTTGAAGTAAAATAAGACATTATTGAAATGAATTATCTTATCGCCAATAAAGTAACAAAAATCAGTCTGCCCGGAGAGAAACTTGAACCCCTACTGTCAATAGAGAACCACATCTTAAAACCAATGCCTTATACCCTGTTCACATCAGACATTTAAGGTATCTTAGACCGCCCTTTTTGAGTTGGTGCCCTCCCGGAATTGAATACCTGTCCACACCGCAAAACTCATCTAAGATAACTCACTGTGTCCAAGATCTGAACAAACATAGAATGTGCACATGCGCATATGTTAAAGGCAACCTCAACAGCCAATCGGCCTCCAGAGCCAATCAGATTGAGTGGCTGTATCTAGCAATAGAAAGTTCGAACTCACTAAGTGAGTTTCTGGAACTCCCTCAGTGATACTACGTTCAGATCGGATAGTTAAGATAACTTAGACTGCCAAACTCACTGAGGGAGTTCCAGAAACTCACTTAGTGAGTTCAAATTTTCTATTGCTAGATACAGCCAGTACCACTCACTCTCATTGGCTCTGGAGGACGATTGGCTGTTGAGATTGCCTTTAACCTATGCACATGCGCACATTCTATGTTTGTTCAGATCTCGGACACGGTGATGTTCAGTGAGTTATCTTAGATGAGTTTTGCAGTGTGGACAGGTATTCAATTCCGAGAGGGTACCACCTCAAAAATGGCGGTCTAAGATATCGTAAATGTCCGATGTGAACACGGTATGAGTTCGGTGGTCTAAGATATCTTAACTATCCGATCTGAACGTAGTATTAGACCACTCAGCTATCCTGACCTCACGCTAGTTGATTCTAAAACTGGATATGCTTATGTTGCACATGCGCATTTGTCTTTTTTGCACTGAAAAAATTGATCTTAAGAATTACCTTTCGGTTTTAATCACGGTGGAAGAACCTATTGCCATTGAGCAAAATTATTGCATCCATGGTCTATATCTTAATGATTCTCAAAAGAATGAATCGCATATTGTTTACCATCGCTATGGCTGGGTGATACGATTTTCAACGCAAGATATATCGAAAAACATGCATATTTCGATGTAGGTCATCACTCAAGTTGTTTTTTATTTTGGTATATATTTTAATGAATCTCAAAGGAATGAATCGCATATTGTTTACCATCGCTATTGCTGGGTGATACGATTTTCAACGCAACATATATCGAAAAACATGCCTATTTGGATGTAGGTCATCACTCAAGTTGTTTTTCGCTTTTCACAGTCTTTCTAAAAAGGTTAATCTGATACAGTTTTATTGAAAAAATTAAATCTCTGAAAACAAAAAAAAAATGGCTGATTTTAACGAAAGATTAACGGGATCCGGATGATTTCACTCTGGAAGTGTTATACACTTAGCGCTATTATACACTGTAAAAAATGACCAATGTTTCTTATTTTATGAAAGTATGCTATAACCACGAACGAAAATATAATATAATCTTCTGAGTTATTCGAAATTTCAAATAGCATGTTACAGGGTGTCCCACAAGGTACGCAGCGTCTAATATGTGCAGATTCAGATAGAGCACGTCAATATGAGTATTTTGAATGGTAACATGTGGGGTCCCCGAATATATCCAAAATTTCTCAATAAACAATGATTTTCACTTGGTTTTTTCCTCATTTCTTGTGTGTTTCATATGACAAGCTTCGCATCTTACTTACACTATCACGCTATATTCGGGGACCCCACATGTTACCATTCAAAATATTCATATTGACGTGCTCTATCTGAATCTGTACATATTAGACGCTGCGTACCTTGTGGGACACCCTGTACATTGTCTTTTGAATCCCCAGAAACGAATACATTTTCAAAATTTAAAGAATAATTTATAAAAACAAATTGTTTTTAGCTGCCCGAATTTTTCAGAAACGTTTCCGAAGGGATTTTATAGTGTATTAATTAGTGCCCTCAGCCTGGAATACCTGTTTTTCGAATTCTATCAATTCTGAAGTAAACATTTTCATGCTCAAAAAAAATGTTTAACAGACAAACATGCAAAATTAACAGCGTTAACAATAACATTAAAATTAAGATTATTTCTTTACTCTTTCATGTATAAATTAACTTATGCGGCTGAAAACGTGTACTTGAGAATGGATAACATTCGAAAAACAGGTATTCCAGCCTGAGGACACTAATTAATACACTATAAAAACCCTTCGGAAACGTTTCTTGAAAATTCGGGCAGCTAAAAATAATTTGTTTTTATAAATTATTCTTTAAATTTTGAAAATGTATTCGTTTCTGGGGATTCAAAAGACAATGTAACATGCTATTTGAAATTTCGGATAACTCAGAAGATTATATTATATTTTCTTTCGTGGTTATAGTATATTTTCATAAAATAAGATACATTGGTCATTTTTTACAGTGTAATATATAATTATTATTATACTACGAGACCATCTGGAAAGCCTGTCTTTTCAAACAAAACAGAATTAGCAAATCTGGTTTACCGATCCAGCACCAGCGGGTCCCTCTTGTTGATCCTGACTCGGCCTCTTAAGTGGGGAAGATGACCGGAAGCCAAGAATTGCGCGACTCTCCGTCGGGCTGTTCCGACTCGACCCCTTAAGTGGGGAACAGGACCAGATTCTCGTCACAGGAGATATTCGTCGACACGACGGGGACAGGAGACGGACGGACTAATACCTCATCGTGGTTCGCCGGGGGAAAGGAACGTCTGAAAAAGCCGGGGATGCCAAAGACCCGGCGCGGGGCCGTGAGGTTCCGGTGGACCGTCGGGTCTGGGTCCCCCCTCGTAAGCGCGGGTTCCCCGCGGCGCGTGGACTCGGCCAATGCTCGGAGCCTCCTCCGTAGGTGGTGGAAGGACGTCCCGTAGGCCAATCCCAGTTGCTCGGACAAGGGGTCCCCCTAGGGGGAATCCTCTCCCCATGTGCCGAAGTAGGTGACGCTGGACGAAGGCAAGCAAACAGTAGCTGAACTGTCTCCAAAAGCTTATCCGAGGAATTGACGGCGGCGAGATCGAGCTTCGTAGAGCACGATACGTGGTGACTCTGTGGTGAAACTGGGCGGTGGATGATATGGCATGCAGCAACTATCTGCACCGTACCAGTGGCAGAGGTAGAATTTGGCGTGCGGGCGTATGGGCCGCATGGCCTGCAACCACCACGTCATCATTTGCAGCTGAAGCAGTTGTGTGCCGACCTCATTGGTTGAGCAGCGCAAGAGGTTCCCAAAACCAAGGTGGCCTTTCATGTCGCTATGGACAAATCCGAATCTTGGTGGGGGGAATCACCCACTTCTTGCGTTGTCTGACTACGCGAAACCGGGCGGAAGGCTAGCTGACTAACGCGGCAGCGATCATTGCCAAAACTTGACTCCTTAGGTCGAAACCCAGTCCAGCGCGTCTATGCGTAGTCAGAGTTTTCTGTGCCTGACGGTTGGATTAGTAGGAGTCTTCACCTAATTTTCAAGCTACTCACATCGACCGGGACCTCTTCTCTAGCGTTCTTGTGGGAATTTTCCATGCCATGCAGAGCCCGGTAATGGTTCTAAACCTAGCTTTCCGTTGTTTTAACATTTGTTGTGTTTGTGTTTGTGCTGTGTTGTTTTTACATGTGCATGATCCTCTCAAATGGAGTCGATCGGGGACCGCCCGTATTTCACTGCGGGAGCTCACCAAAAGCAAAGCCATTTGGGGGGGACCCTAGCCAAGTCGTGTCTATGCGTCAGGGACCAAGTCTCTGCACGGTCTCGGGTTGGCGAGAAGCCCTTCCTATCGCACAAGCGATAACCGCGACAGAAGAGCTAGTCGTTTCCTCCTACCCTAGGTCTCGATATTCGGACGCTGCGGGAAAACAAGAGTCGTCGGGAGAGCTCGGCATGTGGCCTGGGGAACAATCCCTCTTATGGGGTTCATCAGGTGTCTTCGTGGATGTCTCCTCTGATTATGGGAACCTCCGTGTATCTTAACGACCTATGTCTTCACCTTTTTGGGTTCAATTCGGGGTGATGCGCAGGTGGCGGTGCTCCGACTGGTCGCAGCGCACGCGGAAGGCAGATTCTGCTGCGCGCGTTATATGTCCCTCGGGACATGGGTGCGATGGTTGACGTGCTGGCGGGCGCCCCTCAGGCACCTGACGGCGCAGCCTAGTTTTACCAATCCAGTAGTCATACATACATACATACACATATACAAACAGCTCTAAAGTTGCAATAAAAAAATTTCTTATTATTTTTTATTTTTTATTTTTATTTTTTATTGTTGTTGTTGTTACCTCCTCTTTTCATTTTGGTTACATATAGTGATATTTATTTTATAAGTTTAAAACTTAAAAAAATATATATATTTATTAAAGCTTACAACTTATAATTAAGTAGAATAAATTAGAATACTGAATAACATTTTTCCAACACCTGATCAGCATAGTCTAGACTTTAGAGATAGTAATGTCGCAGGAATTTCCAACGCACGCAACGGTTGATGATGATTCACAGCACTCATTGTTTTCATAAATTCAAAAAAGAGTTTTTTAAATTAAATAAAACAGCTTAAGCTTTATAAAAGAAATTTTAGTAAGCTTTATAAAACATATTTAATTACTAAATAATTTAAAAGGTGCAGTCGCGTAAATAAACAAAATCGCACCACACCATGCTATTTTCAGCATCTTTTATGATAGATGCAAAAGGAAGGTCTCAATCGATATATACTGCGATACATAAGGACCCATATATACTGCTCAGAATCCAGTATAGGAATCCCCATGTATAAGAAATTCTGTTCGAAATAACGGCTAAGTCCAGCTCCCAGCAGTGATACTTCAAATGTTTCGCTTCATAATCACCGATCATTACGGTTGACACTATAGTGACACTTGGTTAAATACCGAAGGTGGGACGATATCCCTTGGAACCCTCCGAAGAACAGCTAGATAGAAGCCTGTAAACGAAACCGTAACTTTTACCTGTGTAGCGGTGCAATCTCTTCTCCTCCTATGGGAGAGCACCATGTTTATAACCTCACATCCCAGCGCTCTGAGTGGCGAAGGGCCTTGATCTTTGCGACCTAAACGTAGGTAAAATAAGTTGATGCACAGAGATTTTAGAGAGCAGAGAGAGATTAGAATCAGCTAGATTTACAGATTTAGTCTTAGTTCTTGGACTGAGGAAATCTCGGTTGAGATTAATTCTTCAGGGATTGCCACGATCTTGGTGTAGACTCTGTTATTAGTTACGAGTCGACAAGGCTTGCGATCTGAGGCCGTGTATTTCAGCTGGAGTCGGTGGGAGAATGCAAGCTTGCTTAGAACTGTCAATAGGAGAGAAGTTGACATCTTGTCAGCGAGAAAGAGCGCCTCATCTCAAGTGCTTTACAGGAGTTTCGACGAAACATTTAGGAGGGATTTAATATCTCTCGGGAAACAAAACTTTACGAACTCTACTGTTTGTGATTTGTCCTGAACTCAGTGGCGTGCTTAGATGACATTTTCTGTAATTAGCCAATTTGATTGAAAGCTTTATGAACCCTTTTGTTGTGAATGTCATTTTAATCAAGATATCTCTTTTGTTACTTATTTTTCGATATAATAAAATCTTATTTCGGTTTTATATGAGAACGGGTCATTGAAATTCGTGCTACGATTTCAAATCCCACATCAACCTCCGTCGAAACTGCTGGAAGTGATGCGATTAATTAATTAAACAAGAATCATTAGTACTAATTAAAGAAAAGCCCAGGAGAAAGCAGCGAGCATCCAGAGATTTCTGAAACCAGTTCAGAAGAGAAAACCAAACACAGGCCGAACATCAGTTCCAGAAAAAAAAAGCATGTATAGTAATCCTGAAGCATGTTCAACGAAAAAAGCCCGTACAAAGACTTTGAAACAAGTTCAGCAAAAAAGAATTACCGTCGCCTTAAAATAAAACGGAAATCAGGAGATGCCCAAGTATGGCAGGATATTATTTGCGCTACATTAAAAATTGTGCAACTGTTGTAAAACCCCTCACGCGTGCGTTAAAAGGGAAACTTAAAAAGTGTACGATAACGCTGAGCGTCGAAATGAGTAAAGCATTCGAACTCTTAAAAAAGAAACTTACAGAAGAACATATTTTGTATCCCCCAAATTACGATTTAGAAAAAACGATTCAGATAAAAGAATTAGAGTTGTTTTGGCACAGAGGCAAGGCTCGGAAGAGCATCCGATAATTTTTCTCAGTAGAAATTCACGGGCCCCGAGAGAAGCTTTAGCGTTTCGGAAAAAAAGTGTGCCGCAATAATTTTTGCTATAGAAAACTGCGAAATTACATTGATGGACAGAAGACAGAAGTTCTCTATAGAAACATACCAAAATCCGTTAGTGTTTCTTAAAACAAATGCAGGAAACAACCCCAGGTTACTGAAATGGGCTTTAATCCTGCAATTCTATCATTATGCTATTAAACATCAACCAGGAAAGACATACCGTACGTCGACTGTTTAAGTGGATTAGAATGATTTAACAGAAATTCAATTGCATATAAACTTTTTTGTATATTTGTATAAATGTCATTTTAAATTAACGTGTAATTATATTATTCAAGGTGTAGTTCCGTACTTCAAATGTGCACAGAATTCCTCAAATGAGAGTTAAGTGTAGGAGCGAACTTTTATAGCTAGGTTTAAAACAAATTAAAGTTTTGGGTCACTCTAATGTGAGAGCTAACACTTTTATTTACAGATTATACACCCTTCAGCCGAAAAATAAATTTATTAGCATACTTTCTCTTCCGGAAGATTTCGAAAGTGAAAGTATAGTCATTTTAAAAATCTGCAAACAACATCGAAAAAGTAAAAAAGGTCCTGCATAGCGATCGACCTTAGCTGTCCAATGCAAAAAAAAATCATTTAAAAATATTTAAATGCTAACGAGACATTATAAAATAACTGTCCCATAGGATTAACAATAGCAAGCGAGTGTTTTCGCATGAGTGAAGTAGCCTCTTAACATATAAATTTGTAAAAATTAATACACAAAGGGAAATATATAATGGCACAGATATACACAAAATAGATACCACAGTAATTGCACTACCATACTTAGATAAAATAGTTGTTTTGGCACAAACGCAGGCTTGGTAAGAGCACCCGATAATTTTTCTCAGTAGAAAATTCACGGACCCCAATAGAAGCTTTAGCGATTCGGAAAAAGAGTGTGTCGCAATAATTTTTGCAATAATTTTTTTCATTATTGAATTACACTTCTTGGTTACATTTTAGAATTAAGAAACATTGTTGCTCAGCCTGTCAAATTTAAATATCTCGGACTTTTCTTTTAAGGACTCGTCCTTCTATCAGATAAATATTATTTTCTAATTATTTTATCCCTTCCCTTAAGAACCCCAACTGTTCAACTAACCAACCATTTGGTAGAAAGTAAATTTTTCTGCCTTAACAATACCAAAGTTCCTTTCTTTACATCATATTTTTTAAATTTCCATTTGCCCCTTTCTTGAAGATTATTCAAATAATCTCGTTTCCATAATTTCCATACTGTCATGAATTAATATGGATATTTTTTGGCATTTTGACAACCTGTTTTTGTTAATTTTATCGAACTGTGGTTCTGCGATCGAAGTTATATCTTTTCCAATCAGGAAATGTCTCTTCCAATCAGGGAGCTCATCCAATCAGGGTGAAAATCTCAAAATTTTCAAATTCTGTTGATAAAGAGGTAAGTGATAATGAGCTTAAAACTCCTTCAATCTCGGCTAGTATTTTTAAAATACTTCTAAAATTAAATTTTGATTACCTATATTACCCGCTTTATGTGAGAATTAAATAATTTTACCCCCGCTTCCCAGATACCACACAAAATTCGGCTATTTGGGAGGACCAAACTCCCATTGGATACCGTCATATGTAAAAAGTTACACAATTTCTCATCTGAAGAACTAACCATTTTTTGTAATTTTTTCAACTCAATATAAGTCCCAATGAAGATTTTTGAACTGTCAGGTATAATTATGGAACATTTGCCTCTTCTACCAAAGAAACGTTTTAAACTGGCTATGAAGGCCTGGGTTGTCAAATCTCATACAAAGTCCTTCGTACATAAAAATACATACACCACAACTTAGATCTTATTTAATATACCCTTCATTTAGTTTTTTTAATTTAACAAAAAAGGGGTCATAATAATCTATGACCGTTACGTGTAATGTTTTTTAAGTTACCCGTTCCATTTAAAATCTTACTACATGCTTATTTTTTAAAACAATTAATACATAGGTGTGCAATTCTACGGCTGTTATTTTTGCCATTGATTGGCCAGAATCAAGGCTTGTGGGCCCAAGTGAAAATATTTCAGATGGAAATATTTTAATATAGTATTCGATAATAGCATTGTATAGCTTTGTATACAATAAATAGGCTGTCACGATTATGTGAAATTTAGAATTAAATGGCAATTCTGAGTGAGATAAACGTCCCCACCAACTCTAATTAAATTATTATCATCCAAAAATATATTGAGTCAAGAAAGCCTACTTTTATCTTTTACAGGGTTACCTTTTTCGAAATTTGTGATTTCTTCACAAAACTTAACTCTTTAGGCTGACCAAACAAGAAAGTTTTCGGCCATCTTTACCTTTGAGTCTCTTAATGGCCCATTTCTTCTTTCATAAGGGTGTAAAAATTAAGAATAAACCTAAAAATTAAACTAACGATACAAATTAATTTAACAAAATCATTAGATAAGGTACGCATATGTGTGAAGATTGGAATATCACTATCAGTTGAAAGAGTCAACTTAATAAAATTATTGTCCATCCTTCTTCAGTTAATTTACATATAAATCCTTATCTGTAATGACTAAGAACTTATCGTTATTAAACAAATCTATGTCCTTCAGAAACCTTGAGCCGGTCCACCATTTGGAATTCTGAATAAGATAGTCACAATTGATACCTCGCGTTATAAGACTGATTGATTTCCGGACCCTGCACGGTGAAAAAATTTGATGCGCCTGCAAGGGATTGTAGTTCCCTCGCTCGATTTGCTACAAACGATTACCACTTATTGGAATAAACCTTGATCCAGTACAAGGCAATCTGTAAGTCAATCCACAAATACATAGAGGATGGTCCCTTACGATCTACCACTTCTCTTACTTCAAAAGTGACAAGTGCAGCGAGTAAGGCAGTCAGCAGTTCTAATCTTGGGTGTTACACTTTTTTCAGAGGTGCCACTCTGGTTTTAGAAGTAATGAAATTAATGGAAGATTGGCGTACGAATTTATTTGTAAATATGCTGCAACACCGTATGCCCTTAGGCTGGCAACAGCAAAGGTTTAAAGTATTAATTCGTAACTGCAGTCATCAGGAAACTGAAAAAACTCCTTGGAATCTGCAATTTGACTAATTAGGGAAGTCCTGAACTCCATTTTTCCCACGTCTTTGTAATGTTAGACAATTCTTCATACCACGACAACTTTTTAATCAACAGCTCTTGGAACAGACATTTGAGTCGAATGGGGATATGAGTATATGGGGATATGAGACCCAGAGGGTTAAAAATTCTGCCTGAAACTTGCAATATAAAACATTTTGTGTTTTCTGTATTACTCAAAAATTCTAACGCATTATCAATATCCATCATAAGAGTATCCAGCTTAGGTTGCCATGATAACCCTAATACCTTATGTTATTTATTTTCATTAAAATACTTAGGCAGAATCTAAATCCAAGATTCTCTCACTTTTTCAGTAACAACTCAGGGTTAGGTAGCCGTTTATGTAAATTCATGCTATCTTCCTTCATTATTTTGTGAGTGTTGTGAAATGTTCACTGCATCTTCGACAATGTTGGTACCGATTATCAAATCCTCTACATAAATACAATTTGTTAGTACATCCGTCGCTACTGGATATTCCTTCTGAAATTGACTAACATGTTGCTTAATAGTAGCAGATAGTAAAAATAAGCTTGAGTTCAAGCCAAATGTTAGGCGTAAGAATCAGTATACGATAACATTAAAGTGTCACTGTTGACAGGATTGTTATCCACAAACAGAAATTTTATAACATTTTTTTCCTTTACGTTGATAGAAATCCGTAAAAGCTTTCTTTATATCTGCCAGAAAAAAAAATTTGTTTAATAAAAAAAAAATCAATATGTGAAATACATTCAGTTTTAAATTGCTGCCTGCATCCAGACAGTCATTCAAGGATAATTAGAGTTGCAAAAATCCGGTTTATTCCCAGGTTTATTCTCAAAAGACCTGGTTTATTCACAAAAATCCAAGTTTATTCCCAAAAAACCCGGTTTATTCCCGGGTTTTTTCTAGCCTTTGCAACTCTAAGGATAATTGTCCTACTTCATGAGAATTCGTATCAAACTCGATGTGATATTTTTTATAAACACTCTCTTGTCTAAGAACTGTATGATAAGGTAAGTAAAATCCGGTTTATTAGAAGGCTTTTTCAGATTAAGAGCAAATTCAATAATATTCATGTCTAAAAATTCATTTAGTATTTTAGGCTATTGTTCATATAGTTTTGTATCACGTCTCATTATTTTTACGAGACCCGTGAGTCACGTTTCAGGGATTTTGAAATTATCTTCTAAACGTTTCCAACTCCTTATCCTAGGAAAGCTGATTTCCTATCGATTATTTTCGTAGTACGCTGTTTCAGGGAACCTTTCTAAATCCTTGTCGTCTTTAACGCTATTTGGGACACCTTTAATGCCCAACTCTTCCAATTCCCAGAAGGATTTTAAAACAAATTCACTCTTATTTCACACCAAATGTCATTTTAATTTTCTGTCATTCTACCGTGTAATGCTCTAGTCACAATCCATACTAAATGGGAATTCTGTGAAATTATTGAACTATCTGGTAATTTTATCTAATCAGATAATAACAATTCATAAAATATATTTGACCCTAACAAGACTTGAACATGTTGGGGTTTCAAAAATTTGGCATTCGCATATTGCTAAATTCTCAGGCAACTGGAGATTAGAAATGTTTCCAAATTAAATAAATCTGCAGTTTTTTAAATAAGAAATATAATTCAGGGAAAATAGTAGCATCTTCGTCATATTTTAAAAAAGAAAATCGAATTTGAAAATATCCAGCCCTATAAAAAAAAATTGCCATACTTTTACCTCCGAAATTCTATGGTATTGTATTCGTGAGCATTTCATGGATTCAATGCAACAGAATAGGGAATTAGTTTTCCGTTCTATTGTGAAGCTCAGTGACTTAGGCTGGCTCTATAGAGAAGTTGCAATCAGCTAATCAACAATTGTACTTCACTTGGAGGTCAGGGTACTCCACCAATCAGAACTGCCTATTTGTAGTGTGTGACCTCCAACCTGACGTCAATTGCATCTGCCCTATATGAGAATGGCGGCATACCGCGACCTACGTTATACACGGCTGGTCCATGACGTTTAAAACGTCACATGGAGTAGATTATTTTTACACGATGATTGGTGCAAAGCGGCGCATTGGTCCCACCATTTTGCACCAATCACTGTGTAAAAATGATCCACTCCATGTGACGTTTTAAACGTCATGCACCGGCCTTGTATAACGTAGGTCGTGGACATACGCAGAGGGAACATGCCCAGACTGTGCTCAGACAGAAGTGTTTTCCAAACTATAGCAAAATTTTCTTACCAGAACTTGACGATAATCATCTGGACAAGTTCGATTAGACGAGTGAGACAAGTTAAGGGGGATTACAGCTCATAGGCCCGAAAAGTCGGTCAACGTCAGGATTTTTTTTTTAATATAAAGAATAAAGTAACACAATAACTGAATTTATCCGCTTCCCAGATAGAAATATTTGATTTTTAAAATATTTTTTAATCCCAAAGTGTAAATGACTAAGAAGGCAAATTCTAATCCTGGAATATTTTTCGACTTCGTAAGACTTGTAAGAAATAGATTTGTTTTGTTTTAGGATAAAAATTAAATATTTTTAATAATTCTATCGATTGCTAACAAAATACTAATTGTTGACAGCATTAAAATAACAAACAAAAATTAGAAATATAATGTGCATTTTGTTAGAATGAATAGTAAGAATTATTTTAGAGATTTTTTTCTAATTTTTGTTAATTTTTTTTTCAAATGTTATTAACAATTCATATTTTGTTAGAATTCGATAAAACTAGTAAAAATAAATAACGTTTACCTTAAAACTTTCTTTATCTGTTACCATTAATGAGTTATAAGGCCCTGGAAAAAAGTTTAAGGTCATGGAAAAAAATATTGTAAACATTTTTTAGAAAATATAAGGACAAGGAGTAAGGAACCCAGTTTATTTAAGTCAAAATTAATATAAATACACAGCTTTTAAAACTATATAAATTACAGTTAGTAAAATAATGACATATTTTAATTTTTGATATACTTTATCATGGAAATAAGTATAAGGTCGACAATTTTTTAACGAATTTTTTAAGCTAATATTCTATAAATGCACCTTTTCCAATTACCTTTATCAATCGATCTGTCAATGTTGCAGTAAATTTAGATGTTTCGATTTTTATTTTACTCCAGTCATCTTGATGCTATTGATAAGTTCACGTTTGGTTCGATATTGCCAAAAGTCTTTATAAACAGATTGCACTTAAAATACCCTAAAGATTTTCTATTGGATTCAGGTGAGGATTCTTGGAAGACTACTCAAGAACTTGGACGCCATTATTAGCTTCAAACCATGCTTTTGTTGACTGATAAACATGGATACTGGCGTTGTCTTGTTGAAATGTCCACTCTCCAGCAGTAACAAATAGTGCATTGGGTAGCAAATGTTCCCCCAATATATACTTATACTTTTCTACGTTCATGTTATAATCAATTACGACAATGGGTAGGGTTTCATCTGCTGCAGATGCTCCCCATAACATAACAGACCCACCTCCGAATCGACGTTTAGAGAAGTAAGGCTTTAAATGTCGAATATCATGCCAGTACATCATAAACCCAACAGGCCCATCCAAATTAATTTTTTCTTCGTCAGAAAAGACAACTTATTTCCATTTATCTCAAAATGGAACATGTTTTTGTTGGCAAACTGCATGCAAGCAAGTTTATATTGCTTTATTAAAGGTGGGCAAGGTCTCAATTTTACATACTTTGCACTTCAATCTGAACTTAAACATTACGGACAATTCGATTGGTGCATGGTAAGTTTAAATCATTAACTATTTGAGACGAAGACATTTTTTCTCACATTCCAAACGAAATACAGCTGATTTTTGGCTTCTTGAAAGTAAACAATGTCTACCTGTGTGCTTGATCTTTTCCATAATTTGAAGGATCTTTTAAAAAAATTATTGACAACAGCAGAAAAATTCGAAAAAACGAATTTAAAGTGGAATGAAACATTCACCTTGTAGTTAAAATCGATAAAATACACATTAAAAACATGCTTAAAAGGTGCCGAAAAAAGATGTTAAAACATATTTATTTACTCCCGAGATTATTCGAACGCAAACGCATTAATCATCAAGGGAAACTGTTAACTGAACTGATCATACAATTGTCGCTTTCACTGTGCCATTTCGTAACGGAGTTTGAACAAGGGCTAGTCCATTAATCCGTAGGAGTGTATGAAGAAAAATCCGTGAGTTCCGGCGCTGGAGTTCGAGATAATTTCAAAATATTAAACATTAGGAACATTATAAGATAAACTATCGTTACAAGCTTTATTTCCTTTACATAAAATTTCCAATGGTTCTCTGATTTTAGCAGTAAAATCGTTATTTGAAGGTACTATAATTTTTGCGTTTTCAAAATCAATATTTATATTCCGTCGCTGATTTAATCTCGATAATGCTGTGGATGGACGGTTAAACTTGATGTCAGAAATATGTTCTTTCAATCTTTCTTTAAATTTTCGAGTGGTCATCCCTATATAGGATAAACCACTTTGCGTTTCTGTACGAAATGGGATAGAATAGATTCCTGCGATGTCGTTACTAGGTATCGGATCAGTTTTATTGTGAATTAAAACTTTCAAATTTTGGTGGTGGTTTTGCAACCAAATTGATATCAAATTTCTTTAACGTATATCTTAATCTTTCGTACAACTGTGGAATGTAATCGAATTTGCATAATTTAAGAACCCTCGTAAGTACCATATTCTTTGGATTTTTCTTCTCTGTTTCATAAATCAACTTAATATGTTTAATAAATAACAGAAAAATACTATAATCACAGGTGTGAAGTGTCCTTTTTTTTTCATAGAGCTTTAAAATTATGATTTAAATTTATGAGCCAACTTTTTCTTTCATTCCAAACTACATAAAATTTTTAATGCTTGTTCATGTAAGTCATTAATTTTGTTATTCCGTATTTCATAGATTGCGGACATATAATTTGCTGTACCTTAAAATGTTTACATACATATGCAGGTAATTTTCTGTTAAAAGAACTTTAATTCTAGGATGATATTGAATAAGAAATATCGGCGTACTTTGCAGAAATTGGGTCGAACCGAATCTATAAACTACGAAAAAATAAACAGCATGCACCGGAACCGGGTTGAATATTTAGTTTTTGGTACGGGCCGTGAATGGTCATTAAAGCTTTTAGGGGGTCGGGCTAATCTTTTAGCTTTTTTAACGGACTGTGCCGGGTCGGGTCCGGCCTTAGAAATTCAGGTTCGAGTAGACCTCTTCCCCTGCCAACCAGAAACATTTACTGTTTATTCTAAAAAAAGGCAACACAGCATACTCAAAAAATTAAAAGCACAACACAAAAATAGCATTGTGCAATCATAAAATGGTACGATGCGTGCCAGTCATAGAATCACAATGTGCACATAGAAATGTGCAATCATAGAATCACAAATATTTTATTTTTTCTAAGAGAAAAATAAAATAAGATAACAATAAGATCTTATGTGATGTACAGGCTGTTAAAAAAAAAAAAAAAAAAAAAAAAAAAAAGACGGAACAAACTGTAACGAACTACGACAAACAATATTTGCCCAGGAAATACAGGGCCGCAATTAATTTTTAAGCAAATAAAAATATAAGGTATCAACTTCAAGTCGAGCCCTGATATTTATGCAAACATTTAATAGTAATGAAGATGTTTTAACGGAATTTTCAACAGACTTACCTCGCTCACGATATCACGAAAAATGCTGGAAATGATTCGATCAGTGACATCGTATGAAATTTCAACTTCATTCCGAAATGTGGAGCCTCTAGTTCAGTGCTGTTTGGACGCGGATAATGGTAATTTCCATCAGTTTTTGCGATATCATTACATTTGACATAAAGTTTCTTGACAATTTTGTTGAAATAGATTCATTATTGCAATAATGAACAGCCTTAACATGTTAAGGCTGTTCTCTAATCCAAACTGGCTACTTTATGATATATTTTTTAATTCACTTTTGATTGGAGACGTATGAAATTGGCAGGTGTTCTTATTCAGAAACTTTATAATCGAAAGACGTTTTCCATTTTGGTAAGGCAGAAGATCTTTCAGAAAATACTGTCAAAGTGGTCGTTTTGAACAGAATTCCCGACGCAATAGCGTGAGAAGGGAGAAAAACGTGTCGTCGCATGACACGAATAGCTTATAACTCGATAAGTAATTTGTTTATTTAAAAAATGGAAAACTCAAATCGATTCAATAAACAGGCCTGCCAATTTTATGCCTTTGCGTTTAAAAAAAAAAAGAGTCAGAAAATGTATCAGAAAGTTCCGCTCAGTTGAGCAAAAATTCGTGTTCGGCTTGGAGTGAAATTCCCCGTATTTTTGATTGAACAAATGGGTTTTGCAATCCCGATTTCACACACAAAAATCATTTCCTGTAGTGTATTCTTCCACCCCTTAAAATTTGTCTCATCTTTGTTGAAATAATTTGTATAACTGTAACATCAGCTATGTGTTAGTTCATTGGTACATTTTATGTTTTATAACTTTAAGATAGTAAATGCTGTTTAAATGAATCGTGTCTAACACAGTGTCCGATTCTAATAAACAGTAAAAGGTAGTAGTATGCTTTCATTTATTAAAGTCTAATTTGATTAATCGGTGATTCTAATAAGAGGAGAGTAATGGCACTAGTTATCAATAACTCAAACCCCCTCTAGAACCGAATTCTGGCTGCGCCACTGAAAATAATTATTGAATAAATTACGATTTAAATACCATTAAAAAAATCTATTATCATTAAGCAATATTTCAAAAAAAATTTATGATAATATTTAAGCACATGAACTGTAAGATGAATATTTTTAAATTGGGAGCTTCGATAGATCAGAATATATGCATTTTAAAGATAAACAAATGTCATTCTGTATCTATTGTATTTTACAATGAAAATATGCTTAAGGAACTCGCTCTAATTCGATATAAGAACTAAAAACATATAAATAAGCTACATATTATACAAATTTAAATAATAAAAACATATTATAAACTTTTTTTTTAATTTCATATAAGAACTACAACAAAAGTATGCCTATGTATGTAATCCTTGAAATAAAATAAATTTTTACGAAATTAAATCAATACACAATAGCTTAAGTTATCTTCAGATTGAATTTGATTGCACGTGCAAAGTCGGCAACGGGAGGGAGAGCAACGCGAAGTGACCTAGCCCGTCTCCTCAATATCATCTTCAATAAATGAATTATCTCAAGACAACTTGCTGATGAAGAAATAAGTTGCGCATGCCCGGAAAATGTATGCGTAAAGGATAGATAATGAATGATGGTTGCCTGATGGTTATCTCAAAAAGCTAATATTGAAAACATTGCTGCGACCATGAAGATAATATACCTTTAAAGGACAATCGGAGGAAAAGCAAAAATGATCGTTGTTGGAACCTTGTGTGCTATCTGTGTTATTATTCATAGTTTTTACTATAAAAAACATTTTTATTATACAATAATTATTAAAATTGATGGCAATATTGTCATTAAATCGGTTGCATATGGGCGAGACCTACGTTATACACCGCCGGTGCATGACGTTTGAAACGTCACATAAAGTGGATCAGAGGCTAACGAAAAAGACAGGCTACCGTGGTGCATTCCGCTTATCTTTTTTTACAGACCGCTAGAGTGACGTGATGCTCTTTTCGTACACCTGCATTGGTGCATCCGAGCATCACGTGACTCCGGCGGTCTGTAAAAAAAGATACGCGTAAAGCACCGCGGTAGCCTTTCTTTTACATTAGCCTGGAAGTGGATCATTTTTATATGGCGATTGGTGCAAAACGGGGGGGGGGGAGCGAGCCGCTTTGCACCAATCACCGTGCAAAAATGATCCACTGCATGTGACGTTTTAAACGTCATGCACCGGCCGTGTATAACGTAGGTCGCGATATGGGTATGCTTTGCGCGCATCATCTTGCGCTGTGTAGTAGAGTATCTGAATATGAGAGTGGCGACATACGCATGGGGCGCTTGCTCAGGCTTTTCTACATAGACTTTTTTCCAAACTATGGCATACTAACATTCTAGAACTTTTCGATACACACCTGGACGAGTTCGATTATACCAGTCAGATATAAATTAACAACCATTAGCTTGGCGATAGTGGCAGATTCGCCAAGATGAAAATGATCCATTTTATGTGACGTTTTAAACGTCATGCACCGGTCGTGTATAACGTAGGTCTCGCTTGGCAACGGCGGCCTCACCCAGTGGTACATTGGTTGACGGAAGTGTTTGTTTGTAAACATGCCCTTTCCTTCATTCACCTAACTATTCTAGGAGCTTAATCTCCCACTATAGGGATTTGAAAATGTATTTTTTTTATGAACGGTAATCCTCCTTTAATAAAACATTAGATTGGCTATAATGGCAGGTTCGCGAAGATGCTTGACGATTACTTTTTGTCCAAATTCGTCTCAACGAATCAAATTTAACATCCCGTATGTCGCCACCCCTGTTTTACCTAGTCATCGAACGCAGGATGCACGACCAGCCATACTCAACCTGTGGCCGGCGGGCCGCAAGTGGCCCGGCGACCTTATATGTGCGGCCCGAGACACATAATCATTAACCTCTATTTATTAAATTAATTGACATGTGTAGAAAAAATTTTCTACCTTCACTGACAGACATTCACTGTTCTTTTATATTTTTTCATGGGAAGGCAATGTCCTGTCATTTAAAATTACCTAATTTAAAATTACCTTAAAACATCTCAAATACCGTTTCCTAAGTTAAAAGTTCTTTTTACAAGTAATTCTATTTGTGCTATAATGGTGTATACATTTCTTAACCTTCAACACTAAACAAATATTCCAAATTAAATACATTTTGCATCATATATTTCTACATTTAAAAAAAAAAGTTTTTGTATTGAGAAAATGAATGATTTATTAAAACAAATCACCTAATTTTTTTTCTTTAGAACTTGGAAATGCTGCATTGTTATATTATTACGTTTAACGAATAATGCTTATTAGGGTTGAACGTTTACCGCGGAAAAAAATTGGCAGCAAAATGTTTTATAGCACTATTTTCAAACAAAACTTTTCGCGACATATTTCTAGTAGATCATTTTCAATTGAAATCTACCATGAAGTGTGGTTTATTGTTCGGAAATAGTGGTGTTAAAAAATTTTAGTAAGATTTCTTTTGCGACAAACGTTCAATCCTACTGATTATATTAATTTTATTATATAGGTTTGTTATAATACTTTTTTTAATCCCACTATTTAAATTATCTTTTATTTATATTATAATATAATTGTGTTGCGGCCTGCCTAACGCCCCAAACATATTTGCGGCCCGCGAGAAAAAGAGGTTGAGTATGGCTGGGCATGATTCACCTCACTAAAGTCACATAAAAGATTAAATTGTGAGAAAAAAAAAATTATGAACAAATTAGAACAATTATCGGGAATTCAAGCGCTCGAATACACCATCTGGCGGAGAAAAGATATAACTTCTCGCTTCAGAAAAATCCCTTGCAAACCCATTGCATTACATGCAATTTTAATTTGTTCATAATAATTATTTTTGAGCACAATTTCAGATTTCGTGTGATATTTGTTTTCTGTGTTTATATGATAAGGTGAAAATTATTCAAATTTGAATATCTAACACTTTCAAACGCGTTTACAATAAATGATGGGTTCAATGACACTTTAGCATTAGTTAAAGAGACAATTTTCCTGTACCTATGGCTGCGATCAGCGCCTCTGTGGGCCGTTTTAAGTCCCAATAGTCAGATAGCGTAGAGTTTAATCTTTTGGATGTTAAAAGAGCCTACAGAGCGCGCCAATCGCAGATATTTCGGTACAGGAAAATCGTTCTTGTTTGAACGTTTTAATATTTAAATACAGATAATGTTTACCTTATCATATAATACAGGACACTAATGTTACATGAAATCTGAAATTGTGCAAAAACATAAACATTATGGACTGGTCCAAAATACATGGAATGGAATGTGTTTGCAAGGGATTTTCCTGAAGCGAGAACTTACATATTTTTTTGATAGATTGGTTGATGTAACTGTTTGTTTGTAAACATGTCCTTTCCTTATTCAATCACTTGATTACCAAGTTCCGCAAAATTGTGACTTAAAACGGCCTATAGAGGCGCTGATCGCAGCCCTCGGTACAGGAAAATTGTCCCTTTAACTAATGCTAAAGTGCCATTGAAACCATTATTTATTGTAAACGCATTTAAAAGTGTTAGATATTCAAATTTGGATAATTTTTAACTTGTTATATAAACACAGAACACAAATATCACATGAAATCGGAAATTATGCAAAATAATAATCATTCTGAATGAATTAAAAATGCATGTAATGCAATGGACTTGCAAGGGAAGAAGCGAGAAGTTATATCTTTTTTTTTTTTTGCGCAGGCGGTAGAATTGGTTAACTTCGGTTTAATGTGTTTGGTTTTCTGGTGCATGTGGAGTAGGACAGCTAAATAGAAATATAAAGCTGCTCACCGGGCCTCCGGGTCAAAACAACAACAGCAACAACAACAACATATCTTTTTTACCACCAGATGGCGTATTCGAGCGCTTTCGAACGCATAAATTAAGGTACTCTAATCTTCTAGGCATTGGCCGTGCTTTTTGCATTATTTTCTTGTGAAGTCTCTGTATATTTACTTTAGATATAAATGTAAAATCAGGCAGTTCTTTTATAAAATAGTCAGATATTTGAGACAGAACTGACATTACACGATGATCTTGTTGCAACGTAATCAGGTACCATAGATGTTTGCGAAGTCTAAAGTGAATTCGAATATTGAATCGAATGTCAGATAAGGACACGTTTGTTGACAAATAAAATCAGAATACACGAGTCGGAATATATGAGAACAACCAACCAACCACAGTCAAATCTAAATCATATGTAGCCGATGTCATGTTCTGTTCAAGAGTGATTGTACAATTATGTATTTAAATAGTATTTTTTACTTCTTCGGCGTTATTATTTTCTTTTTTATTTGTAATGGAACAGCTGATGGCTTGATTGAGGGTTTGTATTGTGGAAGACGGAACTGCTATGATGGTAAGACTTTTTTTTCTAATATTGCACTGTGTTGCAATCAGTCGGGATTTTTCTTTAAAAAAATATGTTTTGTTAAAATTACGTTATCCAGTAACATTTTATGAAACATGTCTGGAAACTGTCAATTTTGTTTCTAGGATTTGTTATAATTTTCTAATTTTTATTCTTGGATGCGTTCTGCTCTTGAGCCCCGCAGATCTGAATCCAGATAGGGAAGGGGGTTTGGGGGTGAGAAAAGATTTTTAGAGAAATTTTCTTATAAGCATATGGTTGTACACACAAATGCTAAATTTATTATGGTTGTTTGTGCTTTTCATTATGTCAGTTTTTATGTGTCACGCAGGGGCACCATTTAGGGAGTGCAGTTGCCCCCCCCCCCCCCGCACAAGGAATTTGAGATTTCAGAAAATTTATCTGTCACCACAGGTCAGACAAAAAAAAATTTCAAAAATTGTTCAAAAGTAAAATAACTTGTGAGATTTGATTACAATATAAACATAAGCATTGAATTAGTACTTTAAGCACAGAAGCTAATAAATATAAAAAATGTTGGTTAAATCCTAGAACAAGCGAGACGCTTGGTGGCATCGAATTTGGCGAAGCGATAAATGAGTTTTTCTTAGTACTGGTTTGTTTCTTATGTTTTTTTCACGTCTTCTGAGCTTGGTTCTTGCACAGACAGAATGCATGGGTCTGGAAATTGAACTGGTTTTTGAGGGAATTAGATTGGATTGGTTGGTTGACAGATTAGAATATTTGGTACTTCTCCATTATCCCGTCGACCACTTTTCATAACAAAAAAGTATCGCCAAATAAAGAAATGGAAAATTGTTGCCATTGGAATATCAAAATAAATAAATAAAATGCAAGAAATTCGGAAAAGCCACACTCACCAAAGTGTCAACTATCAGTAAGTTTGAACAAGAACAATTACAATATACAGTGAAACCTCCTTGAACGGTCACCTCTAAACAACGACAACCTCCGAATACCGGCCACATATTGATGGAACCAAACAGGTCCCATAGCATTAACATTAGTACGAACCTCTAAATAAGGAATTCTGAACAACAGTCGCTCAAAAGTCACGAGAAAAAAAAATAACAGCTCCTGGTACAATTTCATATTTATTTGCAAATCGAAATGTGAAGCAGATCAAACAAAAGTTACTTGATATGGCAACAAAATGTCACTTAATCTCTTAAAAACTTAATCATTTTCCAAAAACTAATCTCTTAACCTTTTTGATAATCACTTCTGCTTCAAGATGTCATAAATTCCCAAGACTCAAGAGAGAGAGAGGACAGAAGGACCTACAACAAATTATCTGTTAAACGAACAATGTGACCACCTAGTCTATTTTATACTTTTTTTCTTTGGTGTGGGGTCTTGAAATTCTCATTTTGTCCATAGAAATTGTCATGAAAGTTTCATTGAGGAATGAAAAAGCATTTCCGTTTGGGAACAACGGATAGATGATTTCTGTAAACATTGAGCGTCTTTGGAAATTTCAGTTTTCGGGAAACTTCCGAACAAAAATGTTAAAGATTGATCATTCTTTTGTTCAACTTTTCTGCAGTCTGTCTTATTGGGGCTCCTTCGTATAACTTGAGAGTACACTTCTTACTTTTTCGTGATTCTTCGTGCGTTGTTACTATAGACCTTCTAATAATACGATCTTTGCTTTGAGGTTGTTACCAACTATCGTATTAAAATTCATCATTTGATTACGAGTGGAAAATTACGATGAATTCTAAACGAAAATTCCAAAATTTCTAGTATTAACACATACACCGAAGTTTTGACGAACCTTCGTGAAATTCCAAATCTTTTCATTAATTAATAATGATGATGAGTTGTATAGCAAAACAACTCATATTGTTATTTCTTTGGAGAAAGATGTTTGCAGAAAAAAAACAAAACAAAAAAGCAACTGCAAATCACTGATTATTAGGTAGCTTTCAATACAAAAAAGTATAAAGCTACCTATTGCAGCCGTTCGGAGGAAAGCAGTTCCGGAAAATTTCGATATATTTTCACCGATCATGACCCCCAGACCCCAAAACCACCCTCTGTCCAAATGTTGATTTATATATATAGATATATCCATATATATATATATATATATATATCTGACCTATGTCATACGATAACGCCCGTATTTATGAATCGATTTTGATGAAACTAATTGTGTGTATTAAGGTCACTAATGTCTCGACCGAGTTCGTTGGCCAGCTTGGTCCGCCATCTTGTTTCAAGATGGCGGCCACTTAAAGATTTAAATTAACTTAAAATCTAAAATAACTATACAAAAAAGTTAAAAATTCAAATTTATTTTTTAATTACGTGTTAGGCCTTGATACAAGGATTCCAGAGCTTCTTTTGGTTTACCTCTATCTTAAAAAATGGCTGAGATAGAGCAGTTTGAAATTCTAGGGTGGCTGACATTTTGAAACAAAACAGCACATTAACGCGATTACTCGCAAATTATTTTCTTTCATTGTTGTAATAATTTTCCCAATCATACGCATAAAACTATATATTCATATCCGTTAGCGCCAAAATTGGCGACATTGGCGACAAAATTGGCGACATTTGGCGAAATATCGCGAAAATTGGCAATCAAAATAAGTCTTCATAAATGAAGCCAATTTGGCTATTGCTCAATAATTTGACGAATTTCTTATTCAAATTCAGTATTAACGAATCTTTTGTAAACGTTTCTTTGCATTTTAGCTTGCTGTTTTCGTGTAACATTAGCTAAAATTTTAAAACGTAGATATAGGAAAGCTACCTTTTCCTCCCGGTACAGGCTGGAAGGACTTTTTTAATGTATTAAAACAATAAGGATTAATTAAAATGACTGTGTATTTCTATTTAAATTTATGTATTTTGATTTTTTAAAATGAAACCTCTGAATAACACCCACCTCTGAACAGCGGTCACTTTTCACCGGTCCCACGGGTAACCGTTATTCAGAGGTTACACTGTATTAATGAAAACAGAAATAAAAAATATCTTGGATATTTATTTATATGCATTATTTTTCTTAATCTCGGCTGGTGAATAAAATGTTTGTGACGTCAGTTGAAAGTTGAAACTCATCTATTGCAGTAACTATGCTTCGCAACATTTTTCTAATGCTTTTTCTCTTTTAATATCATGGCACTGCCATTTAAGGACGCAATTGTTATTTTAATTAACGAAATAACTAATAAATCAGTGAAACATAATGAAAAATACAGGTAAATGTCGAATTAAAAATAACTTGATGACATAACAAACATGTGTAATGCTTCTGATGTTAAATGAATGGAACTGCATTTTTGGTGTTAAATCCTACAATTTGGCGTTAGTTTTTTGTTATGAAAAGTGGTTGACGGGATAATGCAGAAGTACCGAATATTCTATAATAGGGTTCTATTGTCTGTGGATTGGTTTGTTGTGTGTCACATTTGTTGAATTACGTTTGTGGAATGTGTTTTTTGTGAAGTTTAAGGGTTTGACGCTTTGCCGTATGTCATAGAAGCCCTGTGAAATATTTAAAAAAATGAAGATAAGAAATAAAGGTACCGTATTTTCGTGAGTAAGTGCTGCGGCGCATACGTGTTTAAAAGTTCAAAATATCGGCGATGCGGCACATACGCAAGGGCGGCGGATACAAGGATTTTTTTTTTTTTTCTTAACATAGCAGTATCTGGATATTGTGAAAAAGAAGCCTTCATTTCATGTTTTTTTTTTTTAGTCTTACCGCCTCAAATACACTTTTAAACACATGGATTCATTAACATTCATTCATATTTCACCTTTATTTACATTCATTTAATCTCAGTATAAAGTTCATAAACAGTACATATGACAATATATCTTTATTATAAAAACATAATTACTATAGTCAAAATATATTTAACTTACCCATATTTCTCTATTTCCTGTTCAATATACAGTCAAACCTCGTTAACATGAACACTCTTAACGTGAATTACTTTTAACATGAATTGTTTTCATAGTCCCCTATAAAAACGAGTACAAAGATTTGATACTGATAACATGAATTACTGTTAACATGAACAAAATTTTGATTCCCCTGGAGGTTCATGTTAACGAGGTTCGACTGTAATAGCTCACTTTTTAAAAGTATTTATTGTTTACTTTACAATAGTTGATAAATTATATTTATTTCATAAACATTTTGCTATTCTCATTCACAGCATACAGCGATATTCGATTGAAACGATAATCGAATAATCAATTGACGTAGTACGCTTTCGTTCCGAGAGATGACGCCAGACAAATCTTTGTCTGATTCGCCAATCCAGTGATTTTTCATGTTTTGCCCACGCGTCACTTCCGTAAACTTTCTAGGAAAGTATTGTTTTGTTTTGGTTAACTAATCCATCTCGTAAGCAGTCGTCTTAAAAATGGCTGTGGTATATATTTAAATATGGAATCATATCAGTTAAAACCGGCAGCTTGGTATTCGATTATGGTATGTTTTATTTATGTTCTGTTTACCTTTATGATTTAACTATAAACCAAGAGTGTGTTTTTCTAAAGGGAAATTCTATGAATTTTTAATTAGTAATTCAAGCCTAATCTTCTTCAAAGTAAGCATAGACAATTTTGTTAAATTGAATTTTTTCGTAAGATTTTTTTTCTTATTATATTTTAAGATAACCTGTGTTTTATTGTTAATTCATATATCTTGTAAGAATTTATCGCTATTCTTGTTACTTTTAATCCAATTTTGCCGGTTGTTTTTTATCATGACTATTTCATTTTTACCGATTTTTCAATGATGCGGCGCTTACGTGTATATTTGTTTTTTTGTACCGATTTTTCAATGATGCGGCGCTTACGATGGGTGCGATGCATATTCCCGAAAATACGGTAAGTGCATTTTTGTTGATTTTATTTGATAAGATGTATTTTATGCACTTTAGAGATTGTTGTAAACCAATTTTTTTGCGAATATTACTGACCGCAGCTTGAATGGATTTGTGCATTCTAGAGAGTGCTGCACAGTGAATTTCGTGCATCCAGAGGTTTTTTTTTCAGTTAATGTACACGTATCGTATATATATATACATAAGCTACTAACCGCTGTTTGAATGAATTTCCTGCATTCTAGATTGTTGCACAGGGAGTTTCATGCATCCAGAGTTTTTTTTTTTGTTAATGTACGCGAAGCGTATATATATGTTCCTAACTGGTGCTTGAATGAGTTTTGTGCATTCGAAAAATCAGAAATCTCGAGATTCTCCCCCAAACATAACCTGTGTACTTTGTGGCAGAGAACTCACTACTTACAGAGTTCCTATGGAAATTTCTTTCATGAAGTAAACATTGATTTTATTCCGTTTTGTAACAATTTACAAAGTTTGGAGGAAAACATAGCTAAAGATTTGCAAAAATAGAAAAATCCAGAGGAAAAAATTGCTAGATGTTTGTAAAAATCGAAATACCTGGAGGAAATATTACTAAAAGTTTGTAAAAATAGAAAAATACAGAGGAAAATATTGCTAAAAGTTTGTAAAAATTGAAAAATTGTGAAAAAACTCGCTAAAACTTTGTAAATAGTCGTAAAATGAAATAAAATCAATGTTTACTTTGTGAAAAATCTTGCCATAAGAAGTGTGTAAGTATCTCCTTGGCTGTCGAAAACATGCATTCTGATTGGATAGAATTTGGAGGTTGCCGATTTTCCGGTTGCCGCACATAAAAAAAATCGCCAAATCGGGTGTCTCGCTTGGTCTAGGATTTTGCCAAAATGGTTTCTGAAATCTTGCGATTCTGACATTCTCAGAGCTAAATTATTTATCACTGATGAGTATTTTGGCTAATTTAAAAATATATAAAAAGTATCAATTGCTTCTCAGCTGTGTACAACATGGTCAAAAGAAAACTTGGCCCCTCAGTGCTAATATTTTAGAAATAAATTTCCCTTTTAGCCCAAAATTTTGGGGGATTTTTCCTTTTTGGGCAGTGGAGGTAGTAGTGGGTTAATTAACGTTCTTAAATATTTGATTTTTCAATTTTGCATTATTAGTGACATTATATTTACTGCAATCATTACAATACTATCAAATTGATTGCTTTATTAAATCATATTATATACAGTACACTCGTAATAATCTCTTCAGGACATTTGAGTCCTGCATGGATCGGGTTGTCCCCAGCAAGCTTCAACCCAAATCCGAAATAGTCCTACCTGAACCTGAAGTGAGAGAAATTGAATCTATATTTTAATACATTTATGGAAAAGTAGTCTACAATTTTATCACTTATGTACAAAAATGAACACAATTTAGCTCATTAATGTTCAAATATATAGTTCTTTCATCTGAAAAATATTCAGAATTTCTTTGAAAAATCAGGTCAACATGAACCCAACACAAAATACTGAAAATCCAACCTAAACCTGAAACAATTAACCCTTTGATTACAGGCCAGGATTGGCTATTTTTATATGCAATCGTACTCCAATTTAACCCATTTTAGGCCAAGCATAGAAATTTTATAAAATGTGGTATTATTTGCATTGAAATTTGCTTAAATTATATTATTAAGACACCAAAAAAGTTTTGTGCATGAAAATTAATATTTTATTCATTTGACGTTACCATTATTAATTTACCATTAATAATTTATCATTAAATTTAAATAAAAAATTTTAAGTTTTTCTTATGGCATTTGTTTTATTTTTATTTTATTTACAGAACTTGCAACTTTACTCCATTATAAAAACATATGATTAATCTCAAGTGGAATAATTATACATTTTCAAAAAGTTGAATTTGTCAATAACCATTTCAAGTAAAAAAAAACAGCATATTTTGAAAATTTCTCAACAGAAAGCGATTACTTCAATTGAATTATTTATATTTTATAAGTCTCCAGAACCCTTAAAAATAGTAGAAAAATAAAATTAGTGAAAAATATACGTCAGTGTTAATAAAAATATCTTTATTGAAATGGTGCGTTTAAGCACCTTTGGCCGAAAATGGGTTTAAAAAAAAAATTGTTTGTGTCAGATTTCTCTTGAAAATATCCTACTATAAATATATGGCAGAGATTAGTTTTCAAAAAGTGGTAATAATAGAATAAAAATAGTCTACTGGGATGAATATTTCCTGACCGTAGTCCAAATGTCAAAGTCAACCTGGCCTGCAGTGAAAAACAGGGATCATTCTAGAACATAAAAAAGGGCAGTGCGCACATCACATAATAAGGGCACATCATTTCATAAAAAGGGCATTTTTGTAATAAGTGCACATACCAATATACCGGTGGGAAGGGAAGACTGGCAACAGCTTAAAGTACTCCTTAATTTAAAAAATCCAATAACATTTCTAATTTCCATAACTTCACCGTTCGAAAAGTATTAAAAATAGCAGCAAAATGAAACTTATGTTCTCGATTTTTATTGTAAAATTGTTTACTATATGCATGGTCATTTTCCCCTTTTCCTACGATATTCAAGAACCTCTCTCTCTAAAATTTTTATTCACCAGATAACTTTTTCCCGGTTTTAGCAAAAGTGGTTTTGTAAAAGCTACAAAATAAAAGTTCTAAAGCTACTTCTCAAATTTTTTATAGAACTTATGTAAGTTATTATGTGGTCAAAGGCCAGAATGCCTGATCTAATACTATATTTTACTAGGTGAAATTAATCAATGATGCTTAGTTACCCTTTATGTCTTGTTCAATGGAAAAAATGATAAATGGAAAGATGAATCAATCAAAGTCAAAGATTAGACATACCAGGGCACTTCACACAGAAATAAAGAGGTAACGATGAGTACTCCCTGATGTACCATACTAACATTCTAAAAATAAAAGATAGGTAAATAATTTTTTTAAGTACAAAGCAGGATTCTACCCAGGAATAAATGGAGTAGAAATCTACCTGAAAAAAGGGCAAGGAGGGTAAAATTATACCTGGAAAAAGGGCAAGGAGGGTGGGATTTTATCTAAAAAGGGCATGAGGGCGAGCCGCCCCTCTGAAACTCTCTAGAGTGATCCCTGTGAAAAAAAGCATGTGAACCAGGCTTGATCCATACCGGGGAATGGATTGTGTCTGTTTTTGGTAAAATCGGTTTGTCCGATCCAATGCAGGACTTTACCTGAGATCAAAGATTTTGCAGATTTCTGAATTGTATGGAATTTAGATCATAGTCTGAAGAACCATAAAATGATTAAGGAAATTTTTTATTGATAGAAAATCATTAATGAAAATTTTCTTATTCACATGGACCACAAAATTTGTAAATTTTGTGACATATTGGTGATGTTTGTGGTGCTGATTACCTCATGACCAGTTGAATTTCTCGATTTCATTTCCGTGAACATTTGACGAAATGTATGATTTTGTTTCCATGATTGTTTTACAGAAATCATTTGTTTTTCTTGATCATTTCCTGAAAATCATGATTTTTTCTGCGACCAATTGATGAAATTGATTTTTTCCCTCGACCATATGTCAAAACTCAAGATATTTTTTTGCAACTGATTTGTGAAATTCATTATTTGTTTCCTGCTACCTTTTGACAGAATTCATGATTCTTTTTTATGATCATTTGTTGAAATTCTGGATTTGTTCTTTCAAAACTGACTGACAAAAATTGCGATTATTTTGCACGATTATTTGATAAAATTCTCGATTTTTTCTTTTGGTGCAATTGTTTGACTAAATTCATGATTTGTTGCAAACATTTGGATGAAATTCGTGATTTTTTCCATGACAGTTATACAAAATTCACGATTTAAAAAAAAATCTTTTGACAAAATTTGCAAATTTTTTCGCTACTGATGGACAAATTTGACTTTTTTTGCTAATGAATGTTGTAATCTGCTATTTCTTTCTGCAACTGATTGACAGAAATTGCTATTTGTTTCTGAAATCTTCGGCAGAATTTGCAATATTTTTCCATGGCTGTTTGAAAAAATTAGCTTTTTTTTTACTGCTAACAACTTGCCTAATTAGCTATTTTTCTCTAAGTCCAACTGTCAAAATTTGCTATTTTTTTCTGCAGTCGATTGACAAATTAACTAATTCCACAAAAAAAAAAAAAAAAAAAAAATCACGGACTTCCACGAAAATTAAAAAAATTTTCCTGTCTGTGAAAGAAGTTAAGAGGACAAAATCCTGCACAGACTTTTTTATTGTGCGGGATTTTCTTATTTTCTGTGCAATTTGTGCAATCTGCTCACTATTTCAAACCATGTACCTCAAAGAAAGGTCCCCCCTCATAAGAAACTCTTGAAATGGCACCCCTGCAGGAAAACCTACAAAGAATTAGTCGAAAAGGGCTGGAAAAAACCCTCCATTTTAGACAGTTTGCCGTCTTAGTAGGTATAAGTGTATGGTGCTTTTTGTTGAAACTTTTTTCTGATTGAGAAGAATTCTGTTATAGACAGGTTTTGTTTTCACAGGTTTTATTGTAACACACCTATGCTCTTCAGAGGTGCAATATAGAAATGTTTTAACAGTTTTAGAGGCTAACTTTAACAAAGGTAACAAAACCTTTCCATAACGGAAAAATTCCTTTGTCAACGTCTTGAAATTATACCTGCTAAGATGGAATTTTTCTTTTTTTTTGTAATTTCGTATTTGAAGTTTTTACTTTTTTGTATCCATGATTCAGTAAACATTTCTCATTCGAAAGGGAGGGGGGTGGAAGGTTACAGCCCTGCTGAACCCCACCCTTGGTAATGCCACTGCTGTCAAAGAAAAGTTTTCTCCCACCCCCCCCCCCAAGAAAGTTCTGAAATGCAGGACGGGATTCACTCCCAAAAATTTGAAATCCCTTCCAATATAATATTGTGGGCGGGAGTCTCCCACCTAAAAATTTCAGCTGTATCCAGAGAATTTTGCTTTTTGAAATGACGATCAAGTCCCGCGACCAACATCGTGATACTTTCTCGTGACTGATCGATGAATTTTGCTGGGTGTTTTCCAGCAACAGATCAATGGGTGATTTGCGAATTTCCTTTTTTCTTCTTGCAACAGACTTCTGAAATTCACAATTTTACCCTACGTCTGACTGAATAATTTCACAATTTTTCTCCATGACAGTCGGACAAATTTTATGATATTTACAATATTTTGTTGTGACCAATTAGCAAACTTCTCATGGTTTTTTCCCGCAACAGATTGACAAAATTTCCGATTTTTTTTCCTGTGACCTACTAACGAATTTTGCAATTTTTTTGCAACCAATTGACAAATTTCATGATTTTTTCCATGACCTGGTTTTGTGATTTCACAGTTTCTTGCAAGATAATGATGAAATTTGCAATTTTTCTTCACGTCCGACTGAAAAATTTCTTGATTTTTCTCCATGAGCGAATTTTGCTATATTTTCCCGCAACCAATTGGCAAAATTGCAGGGGATGGGGGAGGGAGTTTGAGTGACCGAACGCCGACTTTTTCCAGCGACAGAATGATAAAATTCATGTTTTTTTTCCCTCTGTGACCTATTGCCGAAATTTACAATTTTCCCCTTCTGTTCAACTGAAAAATTTTGTGCTTTTTCTCTGCGACAGTTTGATGTATTTTGCAATATTTTTCTATGACTGTTTGATGAATTTTGTGATATTTTCATGTAACCGTTTGATGAATTTTATGATATTTACCCATGTTTGTTAGACGAATTTTGTGATATTTTCCCATGATCGTTAGATGAATTTTGCAATATATTCCCATGACCGATTGGCGAACTTCACGGAGCAAAGCAAACAAATGACACATTTTATGATTTTTTTTCCCTGCAACAGATTGGTGAAATTCAGGGTTTTCCCCCCACAAACGATCAGTGAATTTCATGATTTTTTTCACTATGATCTATGAACGTGTTTTGCAATTTTTATTCCTGCAATCAAAAAAGGAAAATAACCAAAAGGGCAGTAAGGGCCACCGGGCGTTGTGCCCTGCGAAATTGGTTCAGAGTCTGCACTAAAAGAAAATGAGAAAAGAACTGCAAATATCTTGTAGTGCACATGCACGAACTAGTTGATCCTTTTAATTCACAGAAATTAGGACTTGACATTTTAAAGTCAACATACATTTGTAGTATAATAGAGGAAATGAATCCACAGTTTTCCTTTCAAACATTGGACATGGATTTAAAATTTCAATGCATAGAACCTAGTTTAATAAAAAAAAAAATACCAGGGATTCTAGTTTTGGCTATTTTTTTTGTTCATATATTTGCTAAAACAATTCCATTCAGAAAAGGATCTTGATAATATAATGCCACCGCCCAAATATATGTTCATGCAAGTAGTTAAAAATGTGAGCACATCAGATTTTAAAAAGTTTTCTGAAATTTTTTTTAAGCAAGTGTAATTGATTCTGAGTTATAAAAGTTGTACCTCTGCGCATGTCACAAGCTTACCACATGAAAGAAGCTTCAGTACACAAAATCAAATAAACTCTAAATTCAGAAATTCATTTAACAACCCAATTGCTAAGAGCCCATAACATTTGTTAAAAGTAGAAGTTGTATATATAGTACTTTTTACCTTTTTTAAAAATAAAAATTAGCATTTGTATAATTATTCTGAGTTGCCGCTTTTAATATTTTCAATGGTATGTTGTCATGCCTGTATTAATATAATTCTTTAAATAGCATGTAAAATAATAGTAGGGTTTAAAGATATTTTTTTCTCCCTCCCAAACAGTTCAACTCCCCTCCATTTATAAATATTGGGAGGGAGACTCACCTCCTAAGAAAAATTGAATTTCAAGCCCTGGAAATGGCACCCCTGGTATAAACTAAATACCATCTTATGAACATGTAACATATGGAACTTTAGTTCATTTTATGAGTAACTGTTCAAAACCCCTTCCAGATGGTAATCCTGGCTGCACCATTGTAAATGACCATTACTTGCTTTTTTGTGAATGTATCTTTTACACAATTTCTTTTTTAAATCTTGTGAGAAAAGATTTTTAGAAAAAATTTATTATAAGCATATGGTCATACAATAAATAACACTGTCACTTTTAATTATTTTTTTCTCTTAATTTTTAAATACTATATTTTAAATCATTTTAAGAAAATAAATTTTAGTATATATATATATATATATATATATATATATATATATATATTCAAAATCATTAAAGATCCTGTAAGAAATCATAAAAGAAAATTCAAGTAAAATTTCAAAATCTAGGGATCTGAATACAATGTTCTATACTATCTATTTAAATCTCTCTGTTTTATCTATTCTATCACTGTTTGATTAGTTGAAATGCTGTAGCTGATATTTTAGATGTGCTTGTTCTAATTCCATTCAATAGCAACGCTAAATCTTTCTTAATAAACTAGTATGTAACCCCGTCAAAAATGACAGATTATTGATCTACGTTTCATTTTCATAAGACTTCATACAAACAAACAGCATGAAGATTTTATTATTGATAAGAATAAATCATTTTATTTATGATGGAAGCAAAATTTCAAAATCTGTGGGTAGATGGCACCAATATACTGAATCGATCACCTCACCTCAAAGGTTATTACTATTAGGTGTGTTCATAATTATGTAAACATGTAGCACCTAACCTATAGTCATCATCTGGTTCATCCATCTGTTCGCATATAACAGCGCAAAAACTACCCAATGGAATGGTTTGAAATTTAATATAGTATATAATAGTTGCAGAATTTTGTCAAGTTATTTCAAATTTTATTAAAATCAAATCAAAACTTAAAAAGAAATTAATAAAAATTTTCTTCATTCTATTAAATCCTATCATATGTAATTAATTTACAATTTACTTATTAAAGATCAAAACTCCTTCCAGATGATAATCCTGGCTGCACCATTGATTTAATTTTTCACCATTTTTTAATTATGTTTGATAAGAAAAAATCATTTTATTTACGGTAGAAGCCAAATTTCAAAATCCACCGGTAGATGGCGCCAATATACTGGATCAATCCCCTTAAAGCCTCGTTACAAAAGAAATCACCGCTATTTCTGAAAAAACATGTTTACAGAAATGTTGATATACATGTTTTATATGCAATAGTTTTTGAAGGTTTTAAACAAACTTAAAATATTTAAAAGCTTTAATATGCTTTTACAAATATTTTAACAGCAGAATTAGATGTGAAGCTTTCAAAGTGTCATTCATTTGTGATTCATTTGAATTTGTGATCCTGAATGGCAACAGTGTTCATTTGTTTATAGCTGGGATTCCGATGTTTAATCTGGATTTTTAATTAAGAACTTAAAACATTATAATAGGATATGATATACATGTTTTATACTAAAATATGTTGAACAGACATTATTTCAAGTAAAGGATATTATCGTTTAGCTGTCATGTGTTATCATTGGTATTTCATTAAGCCTAACATGGCGTTTAACTATGGCCAATTTGCAGACCAGAGTGGTCACGCCCGGAATCGTTATAGACACTTTCTTGTCATCAGATTTTATTGTAAGTAGATAGGTTAAAATCATCCAAACTTTGCAGCTTTCCTTAAATTTTATATGACAATTCTAAATGGTATGAGCACAGTGAAGGAAGGGGTTTCGGGGTTAAAACCCCTCCCAGAGCATTTAAAAACTGATAAGATGCATACAAAATCCCTTGTGTTAAGATAAAATATCTACATTATGATAGATATCTACAATAAGTTTAATAACAAACTATATTTTCATAACACTGCTTTTCTTAATATTTCTTTTTCTTTAAAGATATAACATGTGTTTGTTATTTTTTTAAAAAATATATAAAATCAATAATACATTTTGGTAAATTGGATAAATCATTCTATGATCCACCAAAACATTGCCTGCAACCCATAATTTGGTAACTGCTATTATAAAAGGTACCATTGATATTAGAGATATGATTGTAGATTATTTCTTGATAATTACATAACATGGCTGTAATTTCCTTATGCTTTGTGTTTAAATTTCTTAAGTTCTGATTGGTTTTAGGTTAACAAAAAATATTTTATTGGGTTGGCGTGAAGGTTTGGATGATTTCAAATGAATGAATTTTTGTTTAGGTTCAGATTAGGTTATACTTGATCCATATACAAGACTTTAATCCCCACTCTCAAACCCTGTCCCTGGGGACATTATACAATGACCTTAAAAACATCACCTTTCTGCAGATTTTAAAATTTTTATTCCAATGTACTCAGAGTAGTGTAAATACTTGCTCACTTTTAAAAACTATGAATAATATGCGAAATTGAATAACAAGAAATATGAACATATTGCTCTGGTTTCTACGACTATGGCTCAAAGTTTGTAGACTTTGTAATATTTCTGTTCATTGCTTTTTATTATTTTTTTCTAATGATAAAATAACCTAATATTTCAATTGTCTTTGAACTACATTTCAGGCTGTGTAATGTTTAATTAAAATTACTTATTTGTGATTGTCCTTTCAAATATCATTCTATTTCAATTAATCATTTGTGTATTTTTATAGTTCTTGGAGTATCAAGAGATACAGCTAAGGTAAACATACTTTACTTTTTTTACTCTTGTTAAATTATATCATTGTTATGTATTTTGCCTTTCATTTGTTTTATAATGATGTCTATAGAATAGAAAGCTATGATGTACAGTGCTGTAGTGATTTAGAAAAAAAAAGATATTCACTATAGGCAGAGGGTATAGCTTTACTTGAGAAGTAGGGTTATTTTTGGGGCTTCTTTAAAATATCTAGAAAGTATATCATACCATCATGTACCCTCCCCTACAACCATGATGATGTATTCATCATTAAGATATACAGGGTGTCCCAATACTATTACAAAACATTATAACTAGTGAGGTATTTAATGTCGATGGTGGCTGTTTTTAGCTAAATCTTCTACACTATTTAACACGTTTATTGGAGTATGTAAAGTTATAAGGTGGATTGGATGGAACAGAACAACCAGATTCAAGCATGTTCCCCATATCATGTCCTGGAACTTTTTGTTTCGGCATAAGTTAAAGGCATATGCACGCAAGTTGATGACATTACATTGCTAAAGACACCAATCACAGAAGCTATCAAATGTGTAACACCTGATATCTTAATTTGTGTATGGCAGAAGATAAAGTACTGCTTTGAGATATTGAGATTAAGGGTAACTATCGGTGTATACATAGAAGTGTTGTGATGCGAGTGCTGATGCATAAACTTTAGCTATTGAAGAAGACTCAGCTAAAAAACAGTAACCATCTATATAAAATATTTCATTAGTTATAATGTTTTATAATAATAATGATAACAGGATTTTAGGGATATTCTGTACTTGCCGTCAAATATCCATGTTAAGATATACATGCTGTTGAGTTTCTTCCATATTGCTTAGCATTGAAAAATTCAGATTATTAATGCTTTGTGAGCTAAGTCTGAGAGTTTCTTAGGTTTCTATTTTCTGTGAAGGAAATTAATCACATGACCTTTTTAACCCCTTTAAGACAAGTGTCTTTTATAGTTCTTTTGATTCTCCAGCACCAGTTTTTCAATATTGTAATTTTTGCTTTATTTGATCACTGGAAATTTGCGATTAGATAAGGTGAAAATTTTCAGTACTAAAAATTAAAAAAATTAAAAATAGTAGTTTCATCTTAATTTACTTATTCTTAAAAATGTTTCAGAGAAAATGAAAATACAGTTATATTACAGGGGCAGCAACCAACAAAATGTTTAGCACTAGCCCTGGTTACAATCTTCCAGAGAGACATTAGGAACCTTTGTCAGGGGCAGCCCCTCATTATTTTATGAAAAATTAAGATAGACATTTAAAAAATTCTATTCTCGTGAGGTTCAAATTCAAAGATTTTATGCAACTTAAATCCATGCCACTCATCGTGAAAGGGTTAAGGTTGATTTATAATCCTCTCAGATGAAATAATACTATTATTCAAGTGGATTGCAGTTTCACCCATTGCTTGGTGACCATTTTTTTTAAAACAATAAATATGCCAATTCTGACAACCTTCTCATTTTTTACATGTTATCATTTTTGGGGTTGACGATAATTTCAAGTTTTGCAGTGCACACACTGTGAATTTAGTTATTTGACTGGGCATCAAGGAATTAGAATATTTTTACAAATATAACATCTTTTTTAATTTTATTGATTGGGCAGATGATAAAGCTTGCCATTACATTCTTTTGCATTAGGATTTTGTGTGTAACAATTGTACTTTTAATGTTCATATATTTTCATCTATATACCTACTTTTCAAAATATTTTATTTAAAAAAGGATTAGTATAATATAAAGCTAATACATTATTAATCATATTACTATCTTTGCAATTGCTCCTTTTTATAAAACCAATCACCGTAGAAGCACTATTATTTGCAATTGAAGCTTACTTTTTAAACGACAAACTTTATTTAGTCAATTTTTTTAGAATTGAATCATAAATATCAGCCATGGTGGTTGCATTAAGCATCGGATTAATTGCCAGAAGCTCATCACAAGTGCATGTGTCTTCGAATAAAACATGCTAACTGAGTGTAATTTCATGCATCTGTATTTTCATGAATTACAATGATTGTAATAGGCAACAAATATTGAAATTTCTGGCTATATCATGAGTCTTTTTAGCAATGGCACTTATATAATTCAGATTTTATTGTTTTCAAATTTCTTTAACTGCTCTGGAGATAATTTCTTCTACCTTGTAATGAATTATTTTGACTTGCGTACAATTAAATGTAATATTTTTATTTTAAGTTTTTTTTTTTTTTTTTGTAAACAGATACCTTACATTTAATAGGCTTCATGAATACACTTAAAAAAATTAAGTATCAGTTTCAAATCTAACAATTTATCCTGTAAAGCGATTTTTGTCAATCTATGATGTTTGTCTTCAAATAATCGTGCTTATTCACACCGAACATAATTTTTAAAAATTCTAAAATGTATGTGAGTATGAATATGTCTGTGAAGATCGCATACAGCTCATTAACAATGACATGCTTACTAACCTAAATAATGAAATTAATGTGCTCAAATCCAAAATACTCTCATTCCATTATGTATGTCCAGGGAAAGAGCCAAGACACATATTTTTTAATAGAAACAAGACGAGAATTTGTTTTACCTTCAAAGCTACTCATTTGAAAGCGATTTATTTATATTATTTTTTTAAAACTTATCAACCATTAATTTATGATGTATCTTAATAGTTTTTTATACACATTTTAATATCTAATAAATAATAAATACTGCACATTATTTTGTAATGTGATGTAAATCATAGAAGCATTAAAATAAAATATTACTTTCAACATAAAATGCATAACAATTTATAAATAAAAAAAAATATTAACCATTTTATAAATCTTTAAATTTTTATATTTAAGATCTGCTCATTGTAGCTTTCCGATTCTCAATTTTTGCATCCACAATGTCTTTGAGCTGAAATTTTAAAATTAGCTAGATATGACCATTACATATACAGTAGACGATCTTTATAACTCAATTCTATATAATGCAAGTCTCCATATAACGTACAACTTCTCAGATGTAAACAATGGATTTTATAGTTAAGAAACACATGCATTCCCACATTATAAATAGTTGCTATTCTCTAGAGGACTAAATTTTATACATACATTCAACTTTATCTCCTTAATTCAGAGCTTATTATTATTACTGAAAAAATTGCTATTATTTGATACAGGTATGCTTGGACAATGTTTATAAAATAAATTTAACAATGTGTGGAATGATAATGATCTATATTATGCAAAAAATTATAATCTACACAAAACGTGGAAATAAAGAATGCACTATAGAGATACTCTAATGTATTTTGGTACGTTTCACACATATATGACCATGTTTCACAAGTGAAATGTGATCTATATAATGCCAAATTCTATATAATACACAACCTTGTGTTTTTAGGTTTGTGTTATAAAGATCTTCTACTGTATTATGCTTTCTAATTTTTGCCATCTATAAAGCCACAACAATGTTAGATTTTGGATTTCTTTTTTCATTCCAAACAGCTACCCATTTTTTTAAAACTATTAATCATCCCTTTATTTAATCATGGAATGTCTGTAATTAAATTACTGAATGTCTGTAATCCAAGATTACTATTCTGAAATAGTGGTAGATATTTTGAATAAAAAATTCTCTAAGTTGGTAACATTGCGACAACAAGTAGTGTAAGAGTGCAAAGTGTAATTTCTGCATCCGGCATGAACTGAATGTAACATAGGAAAATAACAAAGGCTTGGCAGGCCACAGAAAACATGCCAACGGGCAAGGTGTGGCCCACGGGCCATGTGTTTGACATCCCTGACTTAGACTGTTAGATTATTTATTACATTCAAATATTCATTAAAAATATTAATGTATATGTAGTAAAAGAAAAAGATAGTTTTAAAAACTTTTGAAGCTTTATAATTTAAAAAAAAAGAGTAGATTTTTGAAAATATTTCTTTGTAATTTATTAAAGTATATTTTTAAAGATCCTATTAACAAAAGTTCATTACAAAAAAATAAAATAAATAATTTGCCTGTCCAACATGTCCTAGAAATAATTAATTCCAGTTCTGGCTCGGCCTGAATATATAGAAAATATGTAAGCCTGAGCCTAGCCTGACTGTGCTGAAAAAAAAAATCCTGGGCTTAGGCACGATTTAATTGTTTGGTGGAGATCTCTATTTTGGACCCATTAAATTTCTGTACTGGTTGTTGTCAAACTCACATTGGCTCTAACTCGTGCAGCACATTTGTAACTTATTCTCAGACAAGCCAGGTCCATTGAAAATTGTTCATATTTTGTTGGCTTAGTCAAACCCTTTTAAATTTGTTATATCAGGCCAGTCTTCTGCATAATTTTTTTAACGGCCCGACTTGTTAAAAAAAATTGTCTTTATTCTGCCTGCCTGTTTGAAAGTTTGCCTTCATTTTGCTGAGCCTCAGGCCAGTGCAGTTCTCTAGGATAGTATGTATTTGAAAGTTAACAAACTTTATTTATTAGTTAAGTTAAAGTTTAATTTATTTATGACAACTGATTGATTTTTTAATCTAGCTCAATATTATGTTTTATAGTTGTAGCTTATTGTTCTGTTTTATAATTATGTATGTTTTAAGCAAAATAATTAATGGGAAGAGGCAGAAAGTTTTTTTTTTTTTCATAAAAAGTATTTTATATAAAATTGAGATAGTGAAATTAATGTAAATGTTTTGCAATTTTAATACATATTTTTGTCAGAATTGTCCATTTAAAAGTTTACTCATGAGAATAGATTTTTTTAAATGTCTAGCTTAATTTTAAATAAAATAATGAGGGGGCTGTCCCTGACAAGAAAAGTTTTTCTACATTTTGTAGCCATTTCTGCTGTTAAAAGTCTTATTTTTGTTTTGTTTGCTATTATCTTGACTGTACTTTTCATAGTGTCTCCTGGAAGATTGTTACCAGGGCCGGTGCTAGACATTCTGCTGCCCCTGTAATATAACTGTACTTTCACTTACTCTCAAACATTTTTAAGAATAAGTAAATTAACATTAAACTACTATTTATATATTTTTTTCAATGAGACATCAAATTAATTAATATATTTATTCTTTTACTTACATTTTAAAAAATTCATATAACTTTAAAAAATATATATATTTGCAATTAATTTGAATTTAAATGCTTACAAATGTTACCATATCCTAGTTATATTTACAAGAAAACACTATAGAAAGAATTAAACTAAAACTTCAAAATCTCATTCACCTTTTTTTTTTCCTTTTGAAGAAGCATTTATTGTATTGTCGTTATCAATATTGCAAGCAATTACAACTTCAGTTGGTAAAAAAAAGCTATATTAATCACTTATTAACATTAAAATAAAAATATATGCTAAAAGTGATTACTGTAAATATTAAGGTTTAAAAAACCTTTTAATAAACAGACCTACTAGTTTCATACACACAACCAGTGACATTCTCATGATCAGTAATGAATTACTGATGAATTGATTACTGATCTTGAGAATGCCACCAGGTGTGTGTACCAAACTAGTAAGTCTGTTTATTACTAGTTTTTTTAACCTTTGTTTACTGTAATCAATTTTAGCATATATATTTATATGTACCGTATATACTCGTGTATAAGTCGAAGAATTTTAAACAAAATTTGGGAGTTGAAAATCGGGGGTCGACTTACATACGAGTAGGTAAAAAAAAAATGTTGTTCATCCTGAAATCCAAAAATTTTAATGAAAGATGGAGCTTACTGTAACACGTGCTGTGCAACAATGCATTTAAAGGGAGAACATTAGAGTGTTTGTTCTGCTATAGACAGTTTGCATGTGACATCACACCCCGTAAGAAGTGTGAAATAGTGGAGTCATGTTTTTTCGCAGATAATCGGGGAATGCAGAAATCTTTTAAGTAATCACATATGGGTCTAGATGAAAGAGATAAAAGCAGACAATGGTCATTTCCCTGTGATTGACAAAAAAAGCTCAACAAAAATGTTCCTGTAATTGTTCTGCACCCAATTTCACTTGGGATAGAATTCCTTTCAATACAGGGGCATTCCTTTCAACGTTTTAATCCCCTTTTTAAAAGAGTTCAACTTGAGCAGGACTCTAGATTCCTCTCCTAAAAGTCCTACAATACAAAGAAGTACTATATTTTAGCAGTCTAAGAAGTTGTTTACCCTTGTAAATAAGGCGTGAATAGATTTTTCAAAGAATTTCTTCTTTTTAAGTATCTTTAAATTGATGTGAGTAGGTTTCAAAATAGTTTAAGCTTCTTAAGTTTTACGTAATTATACAATTATAAAACGTTGAATTAAAAAAAAAAGTCTGATTATAAACGTTTACTAATTTAGTGAAAATTTATTAATTGTTTTTATCCTCGATTATAAATCATTTTTCAACATACTACCAGAAATGTGGTTCGACTTATACACAAAAATTCAATTTTTCTCTAAATTTTGCATAAGAATTGGGGGGTTGACTTATACACAAGTATATACAGTATATTAAAAAAAATTTTGTTAAAATAAGTATTCTTAAGCCTAAACATGTCAAACAATCTAAAGCACTCAAATTATATAGAAAATTCTTATATAAATTTTAAATATATTTATATTGATAACAAGTGACATATCAATTTGAAATTATATTTACACAAAAGAACAATCCTATATTTGTAATATTTAGCAGAACATATCTATAAAGTATAAGGCAAAATCTTCAAGACCTATTTGCTTTTTTTTTGGGGGGGGGGGCAAAATTCTTTATTGTAGCATCAAAATCAATATTAAAAAGCAATTGCATTTTCAATTAATTCAAACATTTTTAAGCCAAAAGAGATTAAAATTGAAAGTTGGAAAATTCTTGCTAAAATTAAATAAAAAAATTATGATATTGTAACAATTTAAAAATGCACACACAAAAATTTAATGTCACATTACTAATATTTATAAGAACATGATTTTCAACAGGGTTATAAATACATAAATTGTCTAATTCTGGCATTTTCTTTGTCAAAATTGTTCATTATATACCCCTGTAATCAATTTCAATTATCTAAGTTTAATAAGTATTCTTGAACCAAAACCAATGAAAAATTTTAAATAATCAAATTATGTAGGGAAGTTTTACATAAATTTGATTAGAAAATTAATGCTATCTAGAACAAATTAATTATACACTTATTTGAAATTATATACAGAGTTTAATGACCTATTTAAAAAGTACGACTATAAAAAATATTTAAAAAGTCCTTCCGGCCTGTACCGAGAGGAAAAGGTAGCTTTCCTATATCTTCGTTTTAAAATTTTAGCTAATGTTACACGAAAACAGCAAGTTAAAATGCAAAGAAACGTTTACAAAAGATTCGTTAATACTGAATTAGAATAAGAAATTCGTCAAATTATTGAGCAATAGCCAAATTGGCTTTATTTATGAAGACTTATTTTGGTCGCCAATTTTGGCGAGAATTTGGCGCTAACAGATATGAATATATAGTTTTATGCATATGATTGCAAAAATTATTACAACAATGAAAGAAAATAATTTGCGAGTAATCGCGTTAATGTGCTGTTTTGTTTCAAAATGTCAGCCACCCTAGAATTTCAAACTGCTCTATCTCAGCCATTTTTTAAGATAGAGGTAAACCAAAAAATGCTTTGGAATCCTTGTATCAAGGCCTAACACGTAATTAAAAAATAAATTTGAATTTTTAACTTTTTTGTGTATTTATTTTAGTTTTAAATTTTTAAATGGGTGCCATCTTGAAACAAAATGGTGGACCAAGCTGGCCAACAAACTCGGTCGAGACATTGGTGAGCTTAATACACACAATTGGTTTCATCGAAATTGATTTATAAATACGAGCGTTATCGTATGACATTGGTCAGATATATATATATCATATGGATATATATAGATATATAAATAAATCAACATTTGAACGGAGGGTGGTTTTGGGGTCTGGGGGTCATGATCGGTGAAAATATATCGAAAATTTCCGGAACTGCTTTCCTCCGAACGGCTGCAATAGGTAGCTTTATACTTTTTTGTATTGAAAGCTACCTAAAAAAAATTCATGCATTATAAACATGACATACAGCTTTATATGCATTTTAAAATTTAAACCACAGCTTTATAAAAAGAATATGTTGTAGACACATATATAAATGCATTAAAAATTATATGAAGGTAAAATCTTCTGCACTATATGCTATTTAGAGTGAATAAATCTTTAAATCTAAGGGATTGCATGAAACATGTTTGATATAATATCAGTTCTCTAAATTTTGAAGTTTACATTACAATTCATTGTCATTAATAAAGCACAATGAGATAGTTTAGTTTCCATAGCTGGGAAAATTTTTACTTTTTCTATGAACTATAGATGGAATTTTGTATTAATTTGTATATTTAGGGCCCTCTGAAAATCTAGTACTTACTGTGAACCTTGTGGCGTATGCTTTATGCAAATACTTGTTTTGTACTGTTCCATACTAAAGGAAATTTAATATACAAGATATGGCAATAAAGTCTGGTAAATATATTTATAAACAAAAGATTCTTACTTGAATAAGGAAAAAAAAAATATTTTTATTCCTTTGAAGTATGTAATTGTTTACAATGCACTTTTGACAGTAACTCTGCAGTTCTTGAAAACTATGAGTAAAATCTCTTTTAATGTTGCATGGAGGATCTTTGTCGCATGACTTTGAATGCCTGGAATATCTAAAAATCATTCTCCTATTAGAGCCATATGGTTTAAAACATTCATAAATGCACTTTAAAGATATGGCTTCTTCTCTCTGAATTTGTTTCAGCATGTTACCATTTTCTCTCACAGATTTATCAAGTTCGAATCAGAACCTGAAATTTCTTATACTGTTTCAGCTACTACTATATCTTTGCACACTAGAGTGTTAATAGAAATCTTTAAATGCTATTCAAATGCATACTGAGACATGGACAAATATGTTATGGGGCATGTTTTCCGTGTGTCCTTCTTCATGCAACACTGTGAGTGTGCATCTTATTACATCATTCACCAAACTTAATTATCTTACCTTGTAAAAATAATGTATACTTGCATATAAATTTTCTTTTTCTCATATGAAATTAAAAATTTATTTTGTATACAGAATTTTTTTAACTTAGAAATATATCTCTTGTAGAATTTCTCATTAAATATTTAACATTAGTATATTTAAAATAGCCTCACTTAATAAAGGAAAATATTTCAAAATCAATAACATTTCTTTAAGATTTTTTAAAAGGTATTTAATTAAAGGGGGAAAAGTGAAAATCATGAAAACCTTTCAGACTTGAAAAAGAAATATTAGTTTAGGCCTAAGAGTGTTAATATTTGTCACTGTATTTTGTCTACAAAATCCATAAGTTTAATGTGAATAGATTTTGCATTTAATGAAAATTTACTCAAAATCAAAAAGTTATTTTACATGAGAAAGTTCTTTTACATTCTGATATTGAATTACCTGCAAATTCATGCTCTACAAATTTTCTAGATTACAACTTTTCAGTATAATAAATATTTGTGTTTCATTTAAAACTGTATATATTTTTAAAAAAAATATTTTATCTGAAAAAATTTATGAATAATTATTCAGTTATTCATTTTTCATATACACTAAGGTTATATGAAATGTGTTAACAAATATCTAAATGTTTTTAGGGTGACATAGCCAAAGCATATCGGCAGCTAGCTAAGAAATATCATCCGGATAGGCACAAAACAGAAGTAAGTAATTTGAACTTTTGGTATGATCAAAATGATATAATAAAAATTAGATATGTGAAATTTATAGAAACTTTTCTTTCTTCTATCTTTCCAGGAAGCTAAACAGAAAGCAGCTGATATTTTTACATCAATTTCTAGTGCATATGAGGTATGTATTGCAAGTTTTTTTTGTCATGACAGACTTTATTTACAGTTTGCTAAATTTCAATATTTAATGCTCTAGGTGCTTAAAGATGATGAATCAAGGAAAGATTATGATTACATGTTGGATAATCCTGGTTAGTGAATTTTTATATTACTAACTATACAGATTACACACTCAGAGTTTCCCCCAGACAGTTTCAGAAGGGTGTTCCACCCTGCCTGCCTTTTGGTTTACAAAATAACACCCTTCTTGCCCATCAGAAAAAGAATTAGCACCCTTCTTGCCCCTCATTAAAAAAAATGTCCTTTCTTCTTTTTGCATTAAAAAAATTGTTTTTATAGTAAAAACTGACTCAATGTTGTCTTAAGAAGAGTGCCTTGACTTTTTAATATTAAAAAAGGCTTTAAAAACCAAAAGAATAACCCTTAACAATTAAAAAAGTGCCCTTAAGAATCTGAAAAGTGCCCTTAAGAATCTGAAAAGTGCCCTCAAGAATAAAAAGTGCCCTTAAGAATTAAAAAAAGTACCATTTTTTAAACCTGGGGGAAACTCTGCACACTAATACAGGGTGTTTAAATATATATATACAATTTAAATTATTATAATGGTTCAAATCATCTTAGAGAGTATGGATTAATTTTGTAATGTGACTTTTCCATTGAAATGAGCTTTAACCACTTCAACGGCTGTGGAGATAGGGAAACAGTGTTATAACCCCTGACTTATCTCGGAGCTGCCGTTGAAGTGGTTAAAATGTAATGAGCATTTGATTTTGAAAGTCTTATCTTGCCAGCTGCTTTTTGAACAGATTTACCAGAATTTCTTTATTTATGTGGTTTGTTGATGACCATGGTCTTCCTAAACCTTGCTTGTGAACGTTTTTAATAAATTCATCGTCCTTAAACTTATTTCTAATGCTAGAGATTATAAGTCATGTAGGGTTACAGTAAACTTCCGATTATCCATCACTCACGGGACCGACCGGGTGGCAGATAATCGAAATAGACGGATAATCGAAAGACCATTATTAAAATCACATTTCTATTTGCTGGTTTATAAATAACAATATTTAAACGCGTGTTTTTTTAGTAGCTGTGTATTTCATGAATAGAAAACACAATTAATAATAACAAATAAATTTATGAGAGTAATTTAAAATTTTACACAGTAAATAAATTACCTGTTTTCATCGAAAATAATTCGTTTTACATGTTTGTTTGCAGTTTGCTTGTCCTTTTACAGCAGCAAGATTGCGAATTTTACGTAATAAAAGTACTTGAGTTGCATCGGCTTCATCTTGCATCTCAAACCAATTAATGCACTTCGAGAGTATTGTCTCCACTTCTGCATGACTGACTCCTGGGTCATCATTTTCCGATTCATCCGCTTCAGGTTTCCCTGGATTCAAAATATTTTGGATAATTTCGTCATCCATAAATTCTTCATAACCAATATCATTGCTATCACAATTATGCCAGTTTTTCATTTCATCTGCAGAAATATCTTTTAAACATGGTACGTTTGATACCAAGGTCAGTATCTCTGTATCATCATCAGGTACATCTTCTGTGCTGGTAGTATTGGTAGCATCTTCCGGTGTATCAATAGTGTTGGGCCACAATTTTCTCCAGCTTCTCTGGAAAATCTGTTCAGATAAATCATTCCAGGCATCAGCCAAGTTGTATATGGCATCTTTGATAGTGTATGATTTCCAAAAAACGAAGACATTTGATTCATTATCAGCGAGTAGCAGCTTTTGAATTAAAGCTTTCCGATAACGTTTTTTCATCGATTCAAAGACACTTTGGTCCATTGGTTGTATCAGTGATGTTGTATTAGGTGGAAGAAATAAGCACTTGATGTTACCGTCAGTAGATTCTAAATTTTCCGGATGTGCTCCTGCATTATCAAGCAACAAGATTGCTTTCTGAGGATTACTTTTTTTTAAATGTGCTTTAACTCCGGGAACAAAGATATAAAAAAAACACTTCTTAAAAATATCTTGCGTCATCCGGGAACTTTTTTTACTGTAATAATTGACAGGCAGTGCTTTCATGTTAATATTCTTAAAAGCTCTAGAATTCAGGGGGCGGTGGCTGCAGTTTAGCTGACGTCACACAAGCATTTTTCTCGGAATAGCGCCGCCTCACTCGGGTTCACTGAACATGCGTGTTTTTGTTGTTCGTTTCAGATTGAAAAAAAAATGGAAAGGGGGGGTGGCGGTTAACCGAAGGTGGCGGTTGATCGAATGGCGGATAATCGGAAGTCTACTGTATATGTTTTCATAAGCTATCTGTGCACTTCTGCTACATTTTTGAACTTCCAGTAACATTTAAAGATAAATTTTCTTCGATCAAAGCGTAGTCTGGTTTTGGCCATTAAAGTTTGTTAAACCTGAAAGAAAAAAAAAACATGCAAGTTATTAGCAAATAAATTTGGGTATATATTTATTTTAAACACCTTGTGCATGAAAATGAAATCAAAATATTCTAGCTATCAGGCTTTCCATGCCCCTCCATGCTTTCTGATTATTTTAAAATATTTTTATGATTAATGTTTTATTGCAGCAATTTATATATTGGTATGCTTGACCTTGTATAAAAAAAAATATGACTTTGATTTCAATATATAAATTCATTCATTCATGTGAAACATATTTTAAAGAAAGGACAACACAAACATACATAAGCATTATGCATGCTCACAAAACAAAAATAGGTGTTGTACATAGCTTCTCTAACCTTCCAACATTTCTACATGACAGAAAATAGTCGGTCATATTGTTAGTATTGGTACCTTTAAGGGATGCAAAATTTTAACAAAATATAAGATGGACCATTAATTTATACATATATTTTTCAGTTTCCACAAACTTAATTTAAAACTTTTTCTAAGCACATACTTTTATTTAAAATGGTTCACAACCGTCTATCATAATTAAATTGTATACACATAATATGTCAGAAAACAAATGTAAATCATTCTTAGTTTTCATTTTCTTGAAGCAAAATAACTTTAGAATATACATCAAACATTGTATTTTAGAATGTAAGATGCAGATTTAGAATGATCGTTGATTATTTGTTGATCATTTTTGAACATCTAAAATAGGGGTGCACAACCTGTGGCCCGCGGGCCAAAAGTGGCCCGCGATCGGATTATTGGTGGCCCGCGGATAAATTTCGCCGATCAGACGCGAAAACATCACGAATTTCGCCGATCGGGTGCGTAAAAATCGCGAATTTTGCCAGATTTCGCCCACCGGGTGCGTAAAAATCGCAAATGTTGCCGATCGAGTACATATAAAACGCGAATTTTGCCGATCGGGTGCGTATAAATCGTAAATTTCGCCGATCGCCTGCGTAAAAATCGCTAATTTTGCCGATCGTCTGCGTAAAAATCGCAAATTTTGCCGATCGGACGCGTAGAAATCGCAAATTTTGCCGATTATGCGTGTAAAAATCACGAATTCCGCCGATTGGGTGCGGAAAATTCAAGAATTTCGCCGATAGGTTGCGTATAATACGCGAATTTCGCCGATCAGGTGCGTATAAATAGTAAATTTCGTCGATCGTATGCGTAAAAGTCGCGAATTTTGCCGATTGGGGCCGTAGAAATCGCGAATTTTGCCGATCGGGTGCATATAAATCGCGAATTTTGCCGAACGGGTGCGTGTAAATTGTAAATTTCGTCGATCGTATGCGTAAAAATCGCGAATTTTGCCGATCGGGCCCTTTAAAAAACGCGAATTCTGCCGATAGGGTGCGTATAAATCGCAAATTTTGCCGATCGGACACGTAAAGATTGCGAATTTTGCCGATCGGGTCTGTAAAAATCGCGAATTTTGCCGATCGGGTGCATATAAATGGCGAATTTTGCTGATCGGGTGCATGTAAATTGTAAATTTCGTCGATCGTCTGCGTAAAAATCGCAAATTTTGCCGATCGGGTGCGTATAAACCCCACATTTCGCCGAACGTGTGCGTAATCGTGAATTTCGTCAATTACTAGGAAAAAACTATGAATATTGTCAATCACGCATGGAAAAAAAATGCACGTTTTTTCCATCCTTTCCAACTGAATTGGGTTATGCTGACTAAAGAGGTGGTTGAGTATAGGGAGCTAACCATTGACTAGAAATATAAATGGACAGCAGACTCCTTTCTTTTCTTCCGACAGACTTGAAGAATATATCTTTCCCCTTTCATCGCCAAAAATAGGCGAAAGGGTGCCGCTTTCTGGCGGTAATCCCTTTCTCAAACTTGACAAACTCAAACGCAAGTGAAAAATCTCTGTTTCTTCTCGGGAGCTGTGGAATTTCCGTGACAGTTTGGCGCGAAAAAAAACCTGTTTGGCAGAATACTCTTCCTCCACACCTGCTGGAGGAAAGGACATATTTTCTTCAAGAAAGGGTTGCTAGTCCGCTGTCCATTTATATTTCTAGTCAATGGAGCTAACCCTCCTTTTAAAATTAGCATTTTTATAAATTTTTGGGCTGACCCCCTCCTAGCCCGAAACAAAATTTTGTCCACCCTATGGATGTTGGCTCTCGACAATCCAGTCATTTTTGTGACTGCTCCTCCTCTTATAAAGGTTGTGCACCCCTTTGATATCCACATTTTATGACCGAATATGTTAAGAAGTACAATTTAGAATAATATATGTTTCTCCTCCTCTCCACCTTCATTCATGAAAGCAGAATTTTTTTTCGACACTGGCAATGTTTAAAGCTAAATCTATTCCTTGAAATAATGTCAAGGAGTATTTTCACTCTTTGAAAATAATCTTAGCTATATCTCTTGTATAAATACAAACGTAAAATGTTGATACATCCTTGCCAACAGAACTGAATACGTTGACTGGAAGGAAGGAACCTAGGGGGCTAAATTTACCAAATTTATGTTTACAAAATTTATTTTTTTTTAAATCTGATCCCCCCCCCCCCCCCCCTGGTCACACCTCTCGAAACAAAAATTTTCTGATGGTGGCCCTCGACAACCCAGTTATTTTTGTAAGTGGCCCTTCCCTTAAAAAGGTTGTGCACCCCTAATCTAAAAGTTTATAATTAGCAACCCTCTCAAGAACATCTTTATGTAGAGCTTGACAAACCATTTTCACTGAGATGGATTTCTTAAAATTACTTTTGATGCTGTTAATTTAGGATTTTTTTTTCTTTTTAGATTAAGTGTTTTTCAATCCACAACATTTAACTTTGTCTTTGAACAATGTCTGTTTTTGCCAGCAAGTGACATAGTGTTTGTATAAAATGTTATATCAAGGATATATCTTCACATTTTTGTGAATTAGGAAATAAAAGTCACAAACTTGCTAAATAAACATGTTCCATAATCCAAATTGTCTGGAAGTCTGATGTTATGCTGTCATTATTACAAATAACCTTTTATTTTACAATATTCAGACTTTTTAGCTTTATTGACTATAATTTCAACTATGAATGGAAAATAACAGAACACATTAACTCTTGCAATATTTGTGTCTCAGTTTATTGAAAATATCTGTATAAAAATAGCAGTGTTAAAATTTTGTTTCCAACACTTATACTAGTAATAGCATCAATCACTAAAAAAGTTTTGCTATTAAATATGTGTGATTGTTCTTGTTTGTTTCTTGAGGTACCTAGACAAATAAGTTCTATCAGACAACCATCATAATACCATAATGCACACATTTCGCTTAAATGAAGCAGATATTCATTGAAGTGTTGAAATAATTGTAGAGGAAAGTTGTCCAAAATGTGTAGGGATGCTAACGTATTTTGGCCTACCGAAAAAAATATATGTAACTGAACAAATTGGGCAAGCTATTTTACTTTTAGAGTAACTCCTAGACCATCAGAACTCAAGGCTGTTTGTTAGAAAAAATCATTAGGTTATACAGGAAAAATATTTTTATGGAAAATGTATGAAGTCTCCCGATTTGGATGACCAGTTGGATAAAATGGGGTACTCATATGAAATAACATAAAATTGAAGTCTAATGCAAAATTTCATTAAACAAGTTTATTTGGACAACAAAAAATGAAGTTATGAATGCAGAAAAAGAATACAAACCAAAGTATTGTTATTATTGTTTAAATAATAATAATAATAATAATAATTGTTTACAAAAGTCCCACATGAAATTATCATCCCTTTCTTCAGCACTTGAGAAGGCTTGGCTTCATGTGCCCAACCTCTACAGCTGCTACACTGAATCCACCCTTCTTTGTCCTTTCAATTTACATACAGTTCATTACAGAAGATGCAAGCATCATCGTTGTCATTTTCTTCCACATTAGATGATGCGTCAATTTTCTTTTCTTCGGTTTTTGAGTGTTAGGAGTTGTGGCATCAGGATTATTGGGTTTCTTGAATAATGCCTTTTTTCTTTTTTTTTTCCTGCTCTATAGTTTCCAATTTTGCTTTATAAGGAGATGATGTTACTATAACAGTTGTACCTCACTTCTTGTCATTTTTCCTTTTTTCAGAATTTTTTTTTAACCTTTATAACTAGGAATTATGCCCAAACAAACATTTATACATCATTAAAGAACTTAATAAAAATCATAACACCATCGATTTGTCCAAAAATTAAATCATACAGTGTCATACATATTTTGTGGTGTCCAAAATGGGAACGTCCCCGTTTTGGAAGACCACTTTGTCCCTGTTTTAGCAGACAATGGCGTATTTTAAAAAATATGGCTTCACCCTGTATAGATGTAAGATAATTTATCAAGCAGTTTGTCAAAGTGTAACTTAAATCTCGGAGAATCATTGCAGTACTTATCAAATTCGAATGTTCAAAGATGACTTGATCGGTTCCAATACAGTCCACTACAAAAATCAGAAAGAAAAACTGCCAAAATTTGAAAACTTTCTGGAAAAAAACAGATCAGTAAAAATTGTCAATAGCACATTTCAAAATGGCATATTGGCAACCATGAATGATAGTAACATGTTGGATCTTAAGATGGCAACACTTATCAGTGAGAATTCTAACATCTCCATTTGACCAGCCGTCCCCATTTTAGACGACTTTCCCCTATAGCAAAAATAGAGAAATCTTGTTTAGATGTATTTTAAACTATCCAGACTTTTTTTTCAGGGTTTTGTTTTTGTGAAATTGTGACTAGTTTTTTATATTTGTAAAAAATCTAGTCTTAATTTTATGAATTGAAATTGTTGTTATACCCTGGTTCATGTTTATACATTTTTAACAGTCTTTTACATATCTAAAAGCTAGATAATAGGTTCTTTGGTAACTTCAGTTGTTTTGTGACAGGTTCAGTTTGGAGATGAAAAAGTTTTCTAAAAAGCTTATTTTTAAGTCAAAGAATTTTGTGAAGTGTTCTGTATTAGGATGAAAATTTTTGTGAAGGGTTATGTTTTAAGATAAAAAAAAATATATAGTGAAGGGTCCTTTAAAGGACCCAATTTTTCCTAAACAGATCCCTGGCACAGAACATGTCAAAATACATTGAAAAATATTATTTTATTTATTTTAGTTTGATCTTCCACTCAGTGAATTTGATCTGTCAGATTAATAGTAGTGTATTTCCCTTTTCTAAAAATTAAATCCTAGTTTTCAGATCTCCTTTTTTATCATCTTAAAGCTGAGAACATTGACATTTGCTTTATTATGATTTCTTTTCTGTGTTATTCTACATGCTAATTATATAATTTTCACATTCCCCCTTTAATTTTAATAAGGAAAAGTAAGTTAAAACTCTATTTCTTAAGGTTTATTTATTTATATCCTTAGGCAATTGTTTCAGTATTTTCAAACTTTTATTTTATTTGTATAGCTACAATATTTTATATCCAATTATAAAAAATATTTATGATGTGAATTCTTTAATTGTATAATCCTTTAATTATAAATATCAAAAATTTTCTTTTATAGATATAGTGTATAGCCATTATTATAGATATTATCACAGACGGATGTCTCCGAAAGTTGATGCTCGTATTGTAATTGCTACAACAATTACTGTTATTTCTATTATACAGGTAATTTCAAAGTATTCAAATTCTTTTAACTAATATCAATGTAATAATGTTAGCTATGCATTATTTTTCCATCTAATCTTGTTTTCTAGTATCAAACACATTAGACCAATCATTGAAGCTTCAAGGTGTAAAAATGGAATGAAAACATGTTTTTAAATTTATCTATTCACTGAAATTTGTGAAGATTCCACCTGATGAATATAGTCTAAATTAGTCCCTTTTAATCAATTTGTATGTTAAAATGGTCTTAATTTATGAAATGTTTATTTAGCTCATAACTAACTAGCTAATAACCTAGAAGTTGTAATAATTTCTATGATATAAAACTTTATTTTATATGTACAAATAACATCATTTAATTTCATTATTCATCAGAAAATTTTCTTTTATCTTATTCATCAAGTGTCACTAAAAATTACTTTTAGCAAAATACTTACTTGTATATTTGAAGACTAAGCTAGAAAATTGTGCTCATTATCTAAAGAAGTAGAAAAAAAAGAGGTATCTTTGACCTTTTTTTTTAAATGCTGATGTTTCATATTTAAATTTTATTTAGTATGTTTTAAACATTATATTGATAATAAATATATATTTATGAATCTCAAACGGAAATTTTTCTGAATAAATAAGATTATTTTTAAAAGCCTTACCGAATTTAACAATTGGTGTTCAAACCTGCCCTGTGTAGGGAGGTACATTTGAACAAGATAGAGCATCTTAGAGGCCCAGGTCCGGCCTGAATGAAAGCAATCTTGGCTCAGCCCGGCTTGGTATAAAAGCTAAAATTTCAGCCCAACCCATTCATAATTCAGTAAAAACATGCCTGGCCCAGCCCATACAAAAATCAATGAAATCAGGCTTGACCTGACTCAATTTCTACAAAAAATTCTGAGTTTTCTTAACATACAATTAAGATTATTTTAATGAATACTGTATACATATTTAGGGGAAAATTTTACAGTATATTTTAGATTGCTGTATGTTCACATGCCGTAGAATACATAATAGCAACATTATTGATCACTTAGACTATTACATTCAAATAAAGACATAAAAAAAATAATGCAGTTTAGAATAAAAGAAAAAAGATGGTTAAAAACATCATAATTTTTGAAGTTGTATAATAAAAAAAAAGTATATTTTTGAAAATGTTTCTCTATAATTTATTAAAGTATATTTCCAAAGATTCCATTAACAGAAGTTTATTATTGCTATTACTTTTCTTACAAAACAAATTGCTTGCTCAACACATCCTTAAGCAATTAAGTTCAGTTCCAGCCAGGTCTGAGTATGTAGAATAAAATGTAAACCGGATCCCTGACCTGGTGGCCCGAGTCTGTGGAAAAAATTAAGCTTGGGCTCAGACATGATATAACTTTCCAATGCTGATCCCTAAGCTGGACATCTTATATTTCTGTATTGGTGTTGTCAATGTAGCACTGGCTCATGTAGCACATTTATACTTATTCTCATCCCAGTTACATTCATTGAAAATTGTTCGTATTTTATCAGTTTAGTTTGATCCTTTTAAATTTATTATATTAGGCCAATTGTCCTGCTTAATTTTTTTATTGGCCCATTTGAAAATTTGCCTTCTTTTTGCCGGGCTGGGTGTGGGCCCAGGCCCATGCAGACCTCTACCTTTGAACAAATTAAGCAACATGTATTTGTTAATATATTTTAATGAAAAATATACAATTGGGGATACACAAGGTAATTAGAATAAATTAAATGCACAAAATAAAGTAATTATAGATGGCTAAAGTTGTTTAATATGTAATTTAACCAAAGGGCATATCTGGATAAGCATGGACAACATGCCTTTCAATTAATTTTCCTGATCTTTTTCCCAGATGTGGCTATCAATCTGACAGTAAATTTTCCCTATTATCACCTTATAAATATTGATATTTTATAAGATAAAAAAGTTTCTTAATTTTTATAAAAACAAGTTTTTCAAAAAATATTGCACCGAATTTCATGCTATTAGTGTAATTTATAGAGGTACTAAAGATGCATAGCTGGGAATTTTTGTATAATTTTCTGTTAATAAAAACTGGATGAAATAATAACAAAATTTAAAAAAATAAAAATTATATTTATACAAAAATCACCATTTTTTTGACAAAAATTCCTCGTATGCTTTGTATAATATACAGGGTGGCCAGAATTAAAACACCTCTACTCTGTCCTCTCTATATATTGAACTACTCTGTGTATAAGCTTAAAATTTTGTACACATACTGTTCAAGACATGGGGAAACGGATTATGCAAAAAAAAAAAAGTTACGAAATCACCGATAGATGGTGCTGTACACACACAGATGGGACATATGCTGAAAAGAGACAAAAATGCATTTTAAACATGTTTTATTTGAATGTGCCAAACATAATGTGACAAGGACCTTATCAACACACAAAATGCTGCTCAATATGGTTCCCTTCTTGAAGATGTAAAATCTGCAGTCTGTGGGCAGCTTGTTCAATTGCATATTATAATTGATCAACTGAGATACTTCTCACGTGCAGAGTGATACCTTCTTTTAAGTCTGACAAGGTTACCAGACGTCCTCAATAAAAAATATTTTTTAAGTATCCCCACAGCCAAAAGTTACACAGATTAAGATCCAGAGAATGAGATGGCCAGGTTGTATGAAATGCATGACTGATTACTTTGTCATTAGTGAAATGTTACTGAAAAAACTGCTGTTCATAGAGTTCAATATGTGGAGGTGCTCCATCTTGCATAATGGTAATTTAGTCAAAATATTGCTGCTGTTGCAAATGGGGTATTTTAACCATCCTTATGTACCTGTTGTCCATCATGATGCATGTCACAGGGCCATTGCAAGTAACCCCTGCAGTGAAGAAAGGTCCAAGAATGAATGTGGCTCCGAATCTGCACCAGACTAAATTTTGGTAAATGGAGTGGAATCTCTTGGAAGGTGGAGGTTTTCCATGTCCCAAATGCGATAGTTATGGGTGGTCACTGCTCCACTGAGCTGGAAATGGGCCTCATCGCCCCATGGAATCTGCCATGGCCATGATGCTTCCACTTCAAATCTAACAAGAAATGTCAATACAAAGGTCAGTCACTTCTCACAATCAACAGCCAGCAACTGTTGATTATGACTGATTTGGAGTACATTCTAGTGATGGGAGTATTCGAATTCAAAATATCTGAGGTCTCGATTCAGCCATGTTCTCAGGTGGTCTCGATTCAGAAAACTGTATTCGAATACAAGCTACCCGACATTCGTATCGGCGGGCGACGAAAACTGTGGTTGTCTGTTTTCATAGCTCCAGCTTTGTTTTCAATCATCCTGTGAATAAATGCAAGTATTCAAATAGTAGGACTGTTGGCGCTGTTCCAACTTGTCTCCATAATAGCTTACGATTAGAAGGATGATCAGTAATATTCTAGATTTGAAACTTTGTTTTATGTTTTCGTGTGTGTACAGCTAATATTCAATTTTTTTCTTTTAGTTAAAGAGCATATGAATTTAAATTTCAAAGGGTTATAATACATAAAATTCTGCAAATTTGTATTTAAACATCATTAATATTAAGTTTTAGGATTTTTAAAAATAAAACAGAAAATAATTACTGATGGTGAAAAATTAATTAGTATAATTCGTAAAAGACTGTTTTTCTTGATTATGGAGATTAACCTTTGTAATCAATTGGAAAACTATTTACTCAGATGTTAGAAAACATAATTTTAAGCGTGTAAAAAATAATGAAAAAAATGTAAAACTTAAAAATTAATATATATTGGCTAAATGTTGCTTCTTTAAATATCTGGAACAAACAGAAAAAAATTACATATTTCTCATAAATATTGTCCCATTTTCTATTACAGAATTGTAAAGTATACGAACTTACCTTTGTAAAAAATCTATTTTTGGACATCTCCAGCCTTTTTAATTTTTCAAGTTCATTTTAGCAATAACGATAACTGTTTTGTTGGCGGATAGCCTAGTGTGCCTTTTAAAAAACTATAATAATAAAGATAAAAGTTTTTGTGTGTGTATTTGTGTTTGTCTCCTGCTGCACGCAGAATTACAAAATTAGTCAGAAAAGTACCTATATATCTGAAGTCATTCACATCGAAGCCAGTTTGATTTTCTCGATTTTTAATGTTTTTTATCGAATTTCGCCATGATTTTTCCACATTAGTAAAAGGAATCTGGTTTCAATCTTTTACCTCAATTAACTAAATTTTGCCCTCCCCCCCCAACCTCCCTGTTTTCAATGAAGTTTATTCGGAATTCCAACAGAGATTTTTGAACACCCAACCTTGGGTACGTTTGAATGGATTTTCGTTTAAAAATATAAAATAATACAAATTCTAGAGTGTACGTTGCCAAAGGCAGTGGAACCCAAAAATCAGGTTCGTTTTGAAACATTTTTGTTTAAAAATATAAAACTCAAGAAGACTGGAGCGTACCATAGCACGACCAATGTACACTGATTCCCCAACTCTATATTCGTTTGGATGGATTTTCATTTAAAAATGTAAAATCATACAAATTCGAGGTTTTTTTTGTTTAAAGACAAACCGGAGGAGGGGGGGGGGGGATTCTGGGGATAGAGCCCATCTGATGAAAAATTCTTAGTTATTTATTTCTCTTATAGTTCAATTAATCAAAAAAAAATTTAAATAATCAGAATAATTTTCTCTTTTTTTTAAATAATAATTTTACATACGTTTTAAAACAGAAAATTAAATTAAATTGCCATACCCATGGAGAGGAAACTGCCCTCCCCTGTGTTTATGATAAAATAATGTACCAATTAGGTACCCTCCTCCTCCCCCGTTCAAAAAATAATTAAAATAAATAAATAAATAAACGCCCATACTGACTTTTATAGAATATGCCTATTTAAGGTTATCAAGTATAAAGGGTATTGCATATTAAATTAAATAACAAAGTTTATTACAAGGTTCCCACGATCCTTGAATTACATATACCATTATTACCTAATAGTAACAGTCACCTTATTTAATTGCAGAATATCCGTTATTAAATAAGAAGAATATTGCTATTTGGAAATAATGGTACCCATTTAAACCCTATATGATGCTCATTTGAAAAATGTACTTAAAAAAAATAGAAATATAACATTTAAAATAAAAAAAAAATAGTAAAACAATCAATTTCGCATACTGGAAAAAAAAAATTTTACATTTTGAAAAAAGAAATTTTGTCTTGTTTTTGTCTACATTTCAACAAAAATTGCTTCCTGTTCTGGACTATTTATCAAGTCTGGGGGTTGCCATTTAAATTTCTAAAGAAAATTTCACCATTCAAACATTATGCGAAAAAGAAAACATTATGACAATTTGAATCTTCATCAGAACTCAAAAACATGGAAACAAAAGACAAAAGATTGTTCTCAGAGCTGTAATGCACGCATAATCAAAAAAAAAAAAAGAAAGAAAGAGAGAGAGCGATTTTGCGTAAAATAAACATTTGATAGGTGAAATAGACGAAATGTCGTCCCTAATCTCATTTGAACGAAGTCTGGAGTAGTTCTCAGTGCTACAGCATTTGAATACAAAGTATTCGAATGTTGGTTTCGATTCTGAAAAGTTTTCGAAAACTAAGGTATCGATTCTTAAAAGATCTCGAATCGGCCCATCACTAGTACATTCCACACTGTGCTATAGGGAACACCCAAGTTTCATGACACTGCATGTTCACTACTACAGCCTACAAAATTAACCATTGACTGTTCAACAATAGTGGTGGCAACATCTTCAATGACATCTGAACAAACTGGCTTGCATCCTTGACCCAGCTGAAGTTCAAGATGTCCAGTTTTATCATTCTGCCGAGAGCTTGTGGAAGAAATGGTCTTTTGTGCAAATTCTTAAGCCATCAAAACTCTTGAAGTGCAGCTGCAGCATTTCCTTTTTTTTCACAAAAGAGCTTCACAAACAAATGCATTCTGGCTGTGTGACAGCCATCACTGATAAGAATGACATTCCCCATTTTTTATCCTCTTTTATAACCAGAACATGGCTGTAAGCAATGAGTTTAAGCAAATTTTTGTGCTGACAGTGCAAAATTGTAGTTACAATGGCAGTTTAATGAATTCAATAAATTAAATCTGTATACACTTTTTTATTTAGCTATCATGTAAGTGTCTCTTGTATCAATAGATAGTGTAAAGGGGTAGACATGGAAGAAAGATAGTTTTCCTGTAGCTTTTGTTTTTGAATGGCAAATATACAGAATGATCATGACAGAATGTGTAGGCAGTTGTTCATTTCTTTTTCTCAGAGAAAACAGAACCTGTTGCGATTTATAAGAGGAATGTGGCCATATATGGTGAAAAGATCAAGTTTGTGCAACAGATACAGAAATCGAATCTAGGAAAAAAAGTAATCGGAAAAAAAGTAACTGAGTCAACAAGAGCGGAAAAAAAGTAAACGGAAAAAAAGTAATCGGAAAAAAAGTAAACGGAAAAAAAGTAAACGGAAAAAAAGTAACAAGGTATTGATAAATATTGAACTTATTGATAAATAAGTGTTAAAAGATAACGAAGTAACATATGTCTGATTTATATAATTCCCGTAGGCGGATATTTGCGAATGCTATTAGGAATTGAGTAAAATCACCCCCTGAAAAATGCCCCATCGGTAAAAAGCTCCCTGATAATAAAAAAGGGGATGGGGGGTACCACACATTTATGAATAACACGTGTTTGAATAAGCCAATTATAATTTCGGGTAAAGTACGTGCTACCACGTGTATTTACTAACCACGTGTACTAGGAACAATCAGAGCATTATATACACCATTTATTCTAATACGAGAGCAAATCTTGTGTGTGTGTGTGTGTGGGGGGGGAGGGGTTTATATATATATATATATATATATATATATATATATAATATGCAAATTTCATGTTAAAAACGGCTCTAATGATTTTGACGAAATTTTGTATCCTACAGTTTTGAGGCACCAGAAAACCGTTGGGCTGAGTCACATGTTTGAGGAAATTCGATTAGTGGGTCATTTGAGTCACAATCTGTCAGGATCAAGCTAATTGTATCTAAAATACAATTCAAACGATTTTGACTAAACTTTTATTACCATTTTCGGGCACGAGAAGACTATTGGACTGGGTCACATACTTGAGAACTTTCTATTAGTGGATTGGGTCATTTTGGGTCAACGCGGGTCAAGTTAATTTTATCATGAATCATGATTCTCAAATCTTACATATATTTCAAAACACTGGGATAATTTTAAGTATTAATAAAAATAATTTTTAACCAGGTATAAAGTTGTTAAAACTGCACTGTAAACTGAAATGTCTTAAATTCAGACACTTAAGTGTCTGAAACGGATGGTTAAAATAAGAGACACTTTAAAGTGTCTTAATTTTTTAAGACACTTATTTGTGTCTGAATTTAAGACATTTGAAACTCCTGAATTGCGGCCATTTTCGTGCTCTGATCTGTCGGCAATAAGTAGTCATTTCTGACCACAATTTTTTTAAGCATTAAATGCAGCCATATTTGACCACATTGCATCCTCAATAAATGGGACTATATATGATCACAAAGCAGGGCTGGTAATTTTTTAAGAAGAAGAAGAACCTGATAAAAGCATGGGCCTATGGCCTCACCGCCCCTCCCCCCCGATTTTATGGGGCCCAAAATTTAGAATGCAATTTTCTTAAAGCTGATATTTTAAATCTCTTTCGGCATTGTACTGATTATATTCAATGTTTTGAGCTTTTACAGTAAGATAAGATTGAAAAGAAAAATTATATTTATCTAAAAACAGTAAAATCTCTCAATAGCGGATACTTCGGGAGCACAGAATTTTCCCGCTATTCGGAAGTGTCCGGTTTAAGAGGAAAAAGCGGATACCTCTATTTAGCGAAAATCCACCTTTTCAATACACAACACAAACATGTTTGCATATTTTTACATCAGAAATGTGGACACCTCTGAATAGTAAACAAATTTTGTAGTCTCGAAATGTCCGCTATTGAAAGGTTTCACTGTTTTTAGATAAATATATATTTTTTGTTTTTAATCTTATCCTACTCTATAAGTTTAAAATATTGAAAGAAATGTCAAATTTGGGAGGCACCTAAATTCAGAGGGGAGGGGGTCAAAGCCGTGGAAGAGATTGCCCATGCAATAATCAGGTCTTGCTTCTGGAAGCAACCCAAACTTGATTTATAGTTCGCTAAATGGAGGTATATAGAGAACAAACCCAGCAGTCCCGAGGTATCCGCTATTGAAAATTTTAACTGCATAAATTCATTTTGCAGTTCATTTTCTTAGTAGAAAGTACAAGTTTCTATCATTTAAGTATGCTTTAACTTATTTTAACATTTGAATAGAATAGTTTAATAATAATAATAATGAAAAATCAAGTTTTCATTCTTTTTCTGAATGTATTATATTTTTATTCAAATATTAACATCCATAAAAACCATGCTGGTGTTATGAGACCTTCTTAATAAAATAAATAAATAAATAAAAATAAATAAAAAAGATTTTTTTTTTTTTTTGTAAAAATGTTAAGAGTATATTAAAATTTGCTAAAGAACTTTTATTTTTATCTTGTACAGAGCATACTTAAGCAGTTATACATAAAGAACCAATTTAATCCTAAATTTTAGTACAAAAATGAAAACAAAATATTTGTCTCTGCCATGGGCCAAACATGGTTCTTATCTACCCAATCCCCCCCCCCCCCCCCATACACACACACACAACACCACCACCACTCTTTTTTTTCTTTTTTCAATTATCTTTATTTAGTTCCACATTATTTTGATTCTTTATTTAGAATCTTATTCAATAAGACTTTTTTAATTTTCCCATTTCATATATGATTAAGCAAACCGATTTGGATTCTTTGTGTTGCATTTTGAAAATGGCTGTGTGTCCTGAAATTTAAATATGTTATTTAGATGGAACACAGTAAATACATATAAATACAGTTTTTGTATTTTGAACAAGTTTTCACGAGGAAATACTTTCCCATAGGAAATATTGAAAATCATTTATAAAATATTCAGAATTTCGCAGCAATTTGATTCGGATGATTTTGTGATTCGTTTTTTTGTTCTATATTCCTCTTTAAGCAACAATGTTTTTAACAGTTTCCGAACATAAATTTAATTTTGTTTAACATGAAAACATTGACTTAGAAAATATAATCTGTAAGAGAATTAACCGATCTGTCACTAAAATTAAAAATCCATATACAAAAATACATCAATAATTCAAAGTGACTGTGTGGAAAGAACTTAATAACTCAATATCATTTAAAAATTATATATATTATATATATATATATATAACCATAAATGAAACATTACCATAACACCAACTTAAACTATGAAATAATGATTAAGTATGTAATTAGTTGAATGAAAGTATTCCCCAACACACTGAATATAGATACCAAAAACTTATTTAAAAGAAGAAGAAATTAAATTAAAAATTGAATAAATGAAATTGAATGAATGAAATGAAATCAGTGGAATTTAGACAGAATTATCAAGTCCCAAATGCCTAAATACCACAAATAAAATGAGTGGTTTCATCAGCATATTAGCCATAACATTGCTAAAGAATATGATTTTGGGTCTACCACTCATAAACAATGAATCAAACCTGTGAAAAAATAAAAAAATAAATACAATATTAAAAAGGAAAGAAACCATACCTATAATATACAGATAAAACTTGAAATAGAGTCATAAAGTACCATTTGGATTAAAAAAGATACCTGTGCACCATATGAACCACACATGAAAACAACCAAACAGAGGGAATAAATTGCAAAAAATCATCACATGTTGCCAAATTTAGTTTTAGAAAATGATTTACAATGTTGCCAGAATAGATGTTAGAATAATATGAATATTATTGTAAAGCAACAGAAACCATGGTGCTGCCATCTATTAGGGTAAAAAGTGAATATACACTGAATAAAAATAGCATTGGATGAAAAATAATATTTAAAAATTAATATATATATATACTATATAACCATAAATGAAACATTATCATAACACCAACTTAAACAATGAATTAATGAGAAAGTATGTAATAATTAGTTGTCAATGAAAGATTCCCCAACACACTGAATATGGAAACAAAAACATATTAAAAGAATAAGAAATTAAATTAAAAATTGAATAAATGGAATTAAATGAATGAAATGAAATGAAATTTGTGGAATTTAGACAGAATTATCAAGTCCCAAATGCCTAAATACCACAAATAAAATGAAATGAGAGGTTTCATCATCATATTAGCCATACATTGCTAAAGAATATGATTTTGGGACTACCTGCTCATAAACATTGAATCAAACCTGTGAAAAAATAAAAAATAAATACAATATTAAAAAAGAAAGAAGCCATACCTATAATATACAGAGAAAACATGAAATAGAGTCAGAAAGTATAAAATCCATTATGATTAAAAAAGATACCTGTGCACCACATGAACCACACATGAAACACAACCAAAACTAGGGAATGAATTGCAAAAAATCATTACATGTTGCCAAATTTAGAATTAGAAAATGATTTACTATGTTGCCAGAAAAGATGTTAGAATAATATGAATATTGTAAAGCAAACAGGAACATTAGTGCTGCCATCTATGTTGGTAAAAGTGAATATAATCTGAATAAAAAGTATTGGATGAAAATTAATGTTTAATAATTAAACCAAATTACTATCGGAAATGATAGCAATTAGTTAAATAATAAATAAATGAAATTAATTAATAAATAGAATATCTAATTACATTAAAGTAATAGATGTATTAATGAATAATTCTATGTTAAAAATAAGTTGTAAGATGGAAAAATTAATAATTAAAGCAACATAAAAATATATGTACCATTAAATGACAAAAACTACTAAATAACTGTGCCAAAAATGCAACATCACATAAATTAAATTAAAATAAAATACTAAATATTGGAATTAAGATACAAAGAATTTAAAATTAATATTAATTAAATATTGAAATGAATTAGTAACATATAATGTTTCTTCATACAAAGTTAAAAAATTATAAACAGTTAATATAACTGGTAAGGGTAGAATGTTTAATAAAAATTAAAACATATTATATTAACACTTTAGAAAAGTATACATTATATTAGAAGTTAATATGATATTGTCCACCGTAGGTATTAATCCAAATGATTAAATCAAAAACATTCTTAATATTAATGAATATAAATTCATTTAAATTAATTAAATAATGAATATGTAAATATAACTAAATTAATATACATATAAAAATATCACATCATAGTCCATTATAAAATGTGTAATATCAAACAATTGTGTAAATCAAAAAGCCCCCCCCCCTTTTTTAAAAATAATATAAATTAACCATGCGTTTTTTCCGTACAACTCCGCCACACACCATCTCAATCTAACATCTACCCACCCAACCGTCCTGTTATAATTTTTTTTTTTTTTTTTTTTTTTTTTTTTTTTACTATTTTCTAAGATTATATGATTTTTTTATACATTTTTTAACGCATGTGTTAATTTGGTTGCAATCATATGGACATTTTTTTTTTTTATATAAATAAAATGATAATTGTAAGAGCTAGTTAATAGAAAGTGTTAGCTCTCCTTAAAAATATATATCTATTCTTTTTTAATAACACTAGGAAAAGTTCATTCAAGTTTCAAAACTAATTAGGTGTTAAATATACATCTTAACTGTATGTAAGTAAATATATTAAACTGTATCTTTTTTCTGATTTCCATTTTTTATTTCAAATAACTTTTTTATTTAAAAAAAAAAGAATAAAAAATCAAAATTAAAATTAATTTACATTTTCTCCAGGTTTTATAGCGTAAAGCTTCCAAAATGAATTTGTGTCTTGAAATCTAAATATGTTATACAGATGGAACATAGGATCTAATTGTAGTTTTTATTTTTTGAGCAAGTTTTCAGATTAAAAAAAACTTCAGCAACTAAATATAATAGTAATTTAATTTTTTTTTAATTAAAATTTACTTACAAAATATTCAGAATTTTATGATAACTTCATTCGGATGCTTTTATGATTATTTTTCAAGTTTTATGTCCCCCGTCTGAGAGCTGTTTTTAAAATAAAATTTGTATATATATATATATATAACCCCCCCCCCCACACACACACACACAAGATTTGCTCTCGTATTAGAATATATGATGTATATAATGCTCTGATTGTTCCTAGTACACGTGGTTAGTAAATACACGTGGTAGCACGTGCTTTACCCGAAATTATAATTGGCTTATTCAAACACGTGTTATTCATAAATGTGTGGTATTTTCCCATCTTAACGTGAAGCCTATCCCCCCCCACCCCCACCCTTTTTTTTATTATCAGGGAGCTTTTTACCGATTCAACCGCACGTAGCACGGGGTCAACCTATACAATGAGAATCTCATTCATCATTCCACCCCAATTTTCTGGGAGAAAAAATACTTTTACTTTCATTTGCGTTTCAAAAAGTCTGCTAAAGATGGTCCCCTTTTAAAATAAATCCCTTCGGGGAAGAAGGGCAATAGGATGACAGTTTAGACAAATGACTGTGCTCTGCTACAGTTGACTTTCGAGACTACAAACACCTTCCCAATTGCAACAAAAAAAACATTTTTGCGGATAGAGTTGTGCAATACATATAACTATGATTTTTCACTATTTGTAAGCTATTTATTTACATATTAATAAAGAAAAACATGGAAAAATAATTGAACAATCACAATTTTCAAAAACTTAGTTTCTGAAGAATTCTCAATGAAATCAATTAAATGTTCTTATTAAATTGAAATAAATGAAAATATCTTATCCATGAAATATAATGAAGAATTAATGGTCAAAATACATGTTAAAAAAAACTAGGGGATTCAACACGGTTTTCCCGTGTTACTGAATATAGGTGAACACCATTCTTTTAATTGAAAATGTAACAGATTTTTTTACATTTAATATATATATATTTTTTTTTAGATTTTTCACTAATAATATCAATATTGGCCTCGTGCCTAGAGTTAACAGCAGAAGAAATCGCTTAGACAGCAACATTTTGATTCCGATAATTTCAATGATTTAAGTGCGTAGTTCGATTGCATCTCCTTTTTTTATATATTTATTTATTTTATTTAGTGATGAAGTTTAAATATTCGTTATGGAATATAAGCCGGAAACAAATGCTGAACTGTTTATATTAATAAAAGTGAAGTATTAATCTTTCACAATCGTCTTTAATTATTTTAACACTCAGGAAAAATCATGCGTCAAGGAATAGATTATGTAACACTTTCCAACACTCCTAAAATAACTTTTTGCAAATTTTTACGGTAATGTGTAAGGTGATATCTAACTAAACAATTTTGAAAAATAATAACATAGTTAAATATCCAATTTCAGGAATTATCAACACTATTCGGAAAAATAACCGAGCTCTTTTGTGCAGCACTGTATAGGATCTATAGATTTGTATATATACTAAATAGAATGCTAAATTTGAGTTCAGTTAGGAAACGCGTAGCACAGTTTAAAATTCCCCTTCTGCAATTTCCGACATTAAACGGAAATGTACTCGAAAATTTTTGTGCTGCCCTGTATATAATCTATACACACCAAGTAATAGACAAAAAAAAGAGTTAAATTTAAAAACGGGTTCAGCAACTGAAAAAACATTCCCAGGAATTATTATTAATAAGCAGTACTTTAACCGAATTCTTTTGTGTGTCCCTGTAAATGAACGATGAAAGCAAAAAACACAGTATTCTATAGTATTCCTCTTGTAATCCACGTTAGTGATACAGTAAAATCCCGTTACAACGAATTCCATTACAACGAAAAATCCCGTTATAACGAAATGCAAGCGAGTCCCGTTTTGAAATGTATTCAAATAATGTTAACATAATCTCAGTATAACGAAATATTCAATTTTTTATAATCTCGTTAGAACGAAATAATATGACACGGCAAATACTTTCAGTTGTACATTTTTATCGCTTGACAATTTTTGTTTTCGATGCCTAGTCTTAGGGACAATCAAGCTTATCTCTAAAGCAATCGCTTTTCTCCGAGCTTTGTTGTAAAATCGGTGTGCATAGGCATTTCACTGCAGAAGGAATGTTTCCTTTGTTCGCTCTCCCCTTTTCTCCACCCCTTTTTCTTGGAAGTCCAAGTAAGCTGTAACCAATGTAGGCAAACTTAACAAAACGTGAAATGAGTATTGCACATTCCCCCTTCCCTCTCCTCCCTACCTGAATAACTTTCGCAAAGGAATTTCTAAAGCTCGAAATCAGTTTGAAAATTTTCATCTTACCAGTAGGTCATAAAATGGCGGCTGTTAAGCGAAAACAGTTTAGTTTGGAAGAAAAAAAAGCCATAATTTCTGAAGTTGAGAAAGGAATGAAAAAATCTGATGTTGCTAGCAAATATGGAATTTCGCCGTCTACTTTATCCACTTTTCTAAAAGATAAAGAAAGCATTTTGAAAAAAATTCAAGTTAAAGTCTTTGATCCAAGCAGAAAACGAATTCGAAATGCCCAGTTTCAAGATGTGGATAGTGCTGTTTACAAATGGTTTATGGATGTTCGTTCTAGAAACATCCCTCTAAGTGGCCCTTTAATTAGAGAAAAAGGTTTGGAATTTGCAAGAATGCTAAACATTGAAAATTTTCAAGCCAGTGTCGGATGGTTGAATCGATTCCGAGAAAGATACGGTATAGTGGCAAAATGCATTTCAGGAGAAGCAAAAGACGTCCCAGTTGAATTTGTAAACGAATGGCGTAAAGGTGAAATACAAAAAATAATCAAGACGTATAGTCCTAACGATGTTTTTAATGCCGATGAAGCCGGAATATTTTTTCAGTTAGAACCAAGGAAGACTTTAGCGTTAAAAGGAGACAAGTGTATTGGAGGAAAGCTTTCCAAACAAAGGATTACAGCCTTATTTTGCTGCAACAAATCAGGAACAGAAAAACGAAAAGTACTCATAATCGGCAAATCTGAAAAACCCCGTTGTTTCAAACATTTTAAGTCCTTACCATGCATCTACAAAGCCAACAAAAAATCATGGATGACGCAAGGATTCTTTAATGAATAGCTGATAAATTTTGATAAAGATATGCAAAAACAAAAACGTAAAATTCTTCTACTCATAGACAACTGCACAGCACACAATGATCCTCCTATATTGAATCACATTCGTGTAGAGTATTTCCCGCCTAACTGTACTGCAATACTTCAGCCTCTTGACCAAGGCATTATCAGAGCCGTAAAATCACGATACAAAACTATGTTATTAAAACGCATTCTCTGTGATCTGCAAAATAACGTAAACAGAAAGTGCAACATGAAAGAGGCAATTGATATGATCTGTGGATCGTGGGATGATATAAGCCAGAAAACAATAGCCCACTGTTGGAAACACGCGCAGATTGACCAGGATTTAAATAAAGAATCGACGGCTCAAGGATCTAGCGATGTAGTACATGATGAGGAGCAGACAGTCGAATATGAGATCGAATCCACTTGGAACTTAGTAAAAGAAAAATCTGGTGTGTCTCAAAGCATAAGCTTTAAAGATTTTTTAACTGCAGATGACAATGCTGCAACTTGTTATTCATTAACAGAGACAGATATTGTGCAGTCTATTGTTGATGATCGCATTTTAGAAAATGATGAAGAAAGTTCTGAAGATGAAGAAAATGAGGTTTCAAAAGTTACATCTGCTGAAGCCTTAGAAAGCTTAGAAAGAGTGCGCAATTTTATTTCTTTACAGAGCAGTGTACCAGATAACATTTTTTCTAATATTAATCATGTACATAATTTTGTATTGTCTGCAGCTTCAAACTCCCTTGTACAAAAAAAAAATCACTGATTTTCTGCATTAAATTTTTTCTTGTACAATTTGAAGATCATTGAAATGGTGGTAAGTCAATTTTTCAGTTCTATAAAAAATATTATACATTGTATTATACTAACTTTACGTTATTAGAAGGTACTACTAATTTTTATTACTATTTTTAATAATTAATTATCTACTAATTTGTATTATACTACTATATTTTTATAATTAACTATGATATGAGGATCTGAATTGAAATGTTTAATTTTCTATTGAATTCCGTTACAACGAAATTCCCGTTACAACGAATAAAATTTGCGGTCCCGTGAAGTTCGTTGTAACGGGATTTTACTGTATATATCAATTTTAACAGGTTTGAAACAGTGAAACATTATTAAAATAAACTGCAAACGATTTTTCTTCATAGACCGTGATGTAACGTAATTATTTTGAGTGTCTTTGTAAAAAAAAAAAAAAAAAAAAAAAAAAAAAAAAAACTATAAGTGCTGCACACTTAATTTTCAATATGGACCATGCCACAGTAAGCCCCAATAACACATATCAATTGCATGAAGATCCGAGTATATTTACGCGAGTTAGAGCACGGATAGACAGACGACAGACAGACAGACAGATAAACCGAATTCATAAACACTTTTCAACTATGTTGGAAAGTGTTAAAAACCATAAAAAATGAGTAAATGGCAATACAGTTTTCAAGCAAATTACGATACAGTTTTCAAACAAATAGCATTTGAAAGTAGATTTTTTTCAATTGAAAATGTGCGATGTTTAGAAATTAAAAAAATTGCAGTAGCAAAAGTCGCAAAACCGAAATTTTCATTGTCAAATGTTGCCATTCGCAAAATGACGTCAGCGTTACGCACGGACACGTTTGTCCTTTATAATATAGATTGTATTAGTAAAAAATCCACAGAATTTAGTTATTACGCTTTTTTCTCTTTAATTAAATAAATTTATTGGCATCGAATTATATAGTTATTTTATCCAATTTGCCACTATATTACATTATGTCATGTATTGTAAAAAAGGGTTTACAACTTTAATAACCAGCTTTAAACAATGGATTTTTTTCTGCATTTCAGTTTTTGCATTTAATATTGCATTTGATATTGAATTTAAATATGAACCTCTCAGGGTTAATATTTGAATATTTCCATAATATACCCTACCATAACATAACCTAATACAATAACATAAGGATAAAGCATAAATGCATGAATGAAATGCATGAACAGCACAATTTTCATTATATCTGTCACTCTTACATACTGATTTCCAACAGGTCAAAAGTAATTAAATTTTGATTCATCTAAAAATATTCTTTGAGACCAATAGTTTATCATGCAATTTTTAAAGTTTCTTGAAAAATTCAAGTTTTTTTTTTTTAATGCGGCTTTTTTTCTGCTCCTGGGTTGCATTTTATTGTTGCATTTAACTGATGAGTAAATTAAAAAAATAAAAAAAAAGATTACTACGAAATGAAAGAAAATATCTTGATTAAAAAGAATTATTTCAGTGAAAGATAAAACAACAAGATATGTTTAAATGAGATTAATTTTTCAGTACATTAAAAATATCTTACGTACAAATTAAATGTACATGAAGCATTTTCAGTATTATCAATATATTGGCATTTAAAAAGTAACAAGTGATTATTGTTTATTTAAAGTCATAATTATAACAAAAATAAGAAAATCAATCTTAAGTTATCAATTATATTATAGCACAATTGAAGTTTATGATTTATGTTTGTTATCCTTTTGGTCCGTGTTTTTTTTTTTTTTTTTTTTTTTTTTTAACATATTTAATTTATTTGTATGGTTGTAAAAATTCGGAAATGCATTGTAGTGGAAGGCTGCAATTGATTATTGAAAATATCATTTTTAGGGTTTCGTTCATCTCGCGAAACCCTATTACTCCCGCTTCGTTGTCTGTCCGTCACAGAGCCGGTTCTCAGAAACAATGTAACTTACAGTCATGAAATTTTGTGTACTTATAGCTAAATACGATTATGAAGCTCAAAATCGTATTATTTTTAATATGTAGAGATAAAAAACCAAAAATCTAACAGCCTTTTTCTATTAAATTTAAACATTTTACGTTGTAGCAGTTACCAACAATTAAAAATCCACAATCAAATTATTTCTACAATAATTAATTTTCTTTTGAAAGATTTCCACGTGAAAAATGAAAATGAAATAAAAAGTTTCACCAATTGAAAAAAAGATTAATATGACATCATATTGGTAATAAAAAGGAAATTTTCAAACATTTCTCAATAATACAAGGAGTATGTGTAAATACAGAAATTAACTTAATAGGACGTTATTAGAGAATTTAAGAGAAATTAATCTGACGTCTAACATTTTGAAAGTCTCTATACAACATGTTTAATTTTGAAATTGATATTTTTTTAATATCGCATTTAGTCGCCACATGACAGATATTATTATGACAGAGTATAATAGCGGGCTTCGCCCGCTATCGGACTGGTTCAGATTTTCGAAAAAACGAGAAAAATAGACCGGTAAATTATTACTTTATAAAAAACATGATTTTTTTTTTTTTTTTTTTTTTTTTTTTAAATGAAATTTATTTGGATTTATTAAAGGAAGGATAAAGTGTTTTGAAAGGAATATTAAATGAAACCATTTGTGCTATCTTCGATCACACTTACCCACTTGTTGATTATTTTACAAGACTAAAAAAGTGAAATAAAAAACTTGCATTTTTATCTGAGAAAGGACGTTAAACTTTTCAAATTCATTAAAACGCACACTACTTGTAAAAATCTTTAAAATCTGTTTTCGTAAAATAAGAAACTATAGCCATGGTATTTACATTTATTTATATTGTTAAATTTAAAGCTTTTAAAAAGAAAAGGCTTTATTTTTAATTAAATACTTGGGGGCTCTGTTTCCCGATAGCTTACACCTGACAACCCCCTGAGGCATGCTTTAAGCGTCACTGTAAAATTCAAATAAATCATTTCATTACAATCATTTTTAAACACATTACAAAATACTCGATTTCATTAGTTTCTATATCAAATAATCTTGTTGTATATTAAATTATCAATTTTCTTTACTCTGATTTACTTGCAAATATGCAGTTTAAGTACCTGTACGTTACAGAAATAAAATCTAATGATTACTGAGAGAATAATAATAAAGCATTTTATTTTAATGGATGAAAGGTCTCTTTTTCTTTTGAGAATGACGTCATTATCACCACGCTTCTGTTTGAGTTTTATTGAATACCTATTCTGATTTCAAAAAATAATGTGTAATTTTCGGAAACATTTTATTCGGTGCATATAAAATTTATTAAAATGGCAAAAAAAAAAAATTGTAGGAACTTTATGTGCAGAGCTAAAGATTGGTGAATATATACGGACGCAATCATACTAAATTATTTTATTTCCATAAATGAAACTGGTCTTTTCTTTTAAGAATGGTGTCAGTTTTACCATCCAAACCAAACTGAGAATCCAATTATAGGTTATCCCTTGAAAACAATTCTCAAAAAGAAAGAAAGAAAAAAAAATTCCTGCTCAACATTGCGAAACATTCTGTCTAATTTACGGATTCATTTTTAAACACAAAAGAAGAAATTAAAAAATAAAATTGGAATCTAACATTTTTCTTGTTTGTTGTTTTATAAAGGAATTACTTATTGAATTATAAGCGATTGTTGTCAGGTGACGACAATTATTTTTCTACTTTCCCGCGCTATTGCGTCTGGAAATTCGGTTCAAAACTCTGACAGTATTTTCTGAAAAACCTTCAGTCCTAATTAAAAAGTAGAAAACACCATTCGATTACTTAGTATGCTATGGTCGATCCAGGCAAAATTTGAGACCTATTTAGGGCCCTTCACAAAAATCTACATAATAAAACAGCTCCTTTCACAAAAATCAATTTAATAAAACAGAACCCTTCACAAACGTCAATTTAATAAAATGGGTCTCTTCACAAAAATTAATTTGATAAAATGGGACCCTTCACAAAATTCTTTATAATAAAACTAGCAAGCTACGCCCGCTACGCTGGTCAATTTCTCTTAACGAACCTTTAATCAAAAAAAATATTGACATTTCATAATTCACTTTTATATTTTAACAGAATAATAAGGATACTATAATTTGTGACTCGTGCTATAGTCAATATACACGTCAGGACACGTCGCCCTTATCATTATCTTTTTACGCGTGAAGGTTTCGCTATGGTACTCTATTGTGAAATTTGGTAATTTTAGAAATTCAATAGTTGAAAAATCGCAGAATCATTAGATCATTTTTCTTTAGAAATTGTTCTTAGTGCGCATTTAGATCTTATAAATAACAATCATGCCGAACTTGAAGTTTCTAGCTCCTTCAGCTTCGCAAAAATCGCAATTTTAGAACGTTTTTCGCTTCTGCACCCCCCTCGGGGTAGTGACACCGACATAAAATATAGCCTATGTTGGAGCAGGGATTGTCACCATCCATTTGCCACCATCACTTTTAAAATCGCTTCAGTGGTTCCAGAGATTACCCCCTACAAACAAACAAACAAACAAACAAACAAACAAACAAACAATCTTTACTACTTTATATATTAGTATAGATAAGGGGGAATTAGCCCCTTGTTCCCCCTTTTTATACTTAACCAATCAATCCCGAAAACTAATCAGAGATGCGCCTTAACACAGTGAAGCTATAAATAAAATTTGAAGGAAATGGGATAATTCTGCATGAAAAACCCATTTACATAAATTAAGGGGAGTATTAGCCCCCCGTTCCCCCCCTTTATACTTAATCAATCAATCCCGAAAACTAATCAGGGAAGCGTCTTAACCCAATGAATCTATAAACAAATTTTGAAGCAAATAGAATAATTCTGCATGAAAAACCCATTCATATAAATTAAGGGGGGATTATCCCCCCGTTCCCCCCCCCTTTATACTTAACCATTCAATCCCGAAAACTAATCAGGGAAGCGCCTTAACACAGTGAACCTATAAACAAAATTTGAAGGAAAACGGAATAATTCTGCATGAAAAACCCATTTATATAAATTAAGGGGGATTAGCCCCCCGATCCCCCCCTTTATACTTAACTAATCAACCTCGAAAACTAATCAGGGAAGCGCCTTAACTCAGTGAACCTATAAACAAAATTTGAAGGAAAACGGAATAATTCTGCATGAAAAACCCATTTATATAAATTAAGGGGGGGGGGGTTAGCCCCCCCCGTTCCCCCCTTTATACTCAGCCAATCAATCCCGAAAATTATCATGCAAGCGCCTTAACACAGTGAACCTATAAACAAAATTTGAAGGAAAACGGAATAATTCTGCATGAAAAACCCATTTATATAAATTAAGGGGGGATTAGCCCCCCGTTCCCCCCTTTATACTTAACCAATCAATCCCGAAAAGTAATCAGGGAAACGTCTTAACCCAATGAACCTATAAACAAAATTTGAAGGAAAACGGAATAATTCTGCATGAAAAAACCATTTATATAAATTAAGGGGGGGAATTAGCCCCCCGATCCCCCTCCCTTTATATTAACTAATCAATCCCGAAAACTAATCAGGGAAGCGCCTTAACACAGTGAACCTATAAACAAAATTTGAAGGAAAACGGAATAATTCTGCATGAAAAACCCATTTATATAAATTAAGGGGGGGGGAATTAGCCCCTTGTTCCCCCCCTTTATACTTAACCAATCAATCCCGAAAAGTAATCAGGGAAGCGTCTTAACCCAATGAACCTATAAACAAAATTTGAAGGAAAACGGAATAATTCTGCATGAAAAACCCATTTATATAAATTAAGGGGGGGATTAGCCCCCCCCCGATCCCCCCCCCCCATTTATACTTAACTAATCAAACCCGTAAACTAATCAGGGAAGCGCCTTAACTCAGTGAACCTATAAACAAAATTTGAAGGGAAACGGAATAATTCTGCATGAAAAACCCATTTATATAAATTAAGGGGGGGGGGAATTAGACCCTTGTTCCCCCCCTTTATACTTGACCAATCAATCCCGAAAACTAATCAGGGAAGCGCCTTAACACAGTGAACCTATAAACAAAATTTGAAGGAAAACGGATATTTCTATGAAGAGTTATCGCATTACGTACGTACATACATACATACAGAACCGGCTGCCAAGCTCTCAGGGCTTGACAGCCAGTGTGATAACTGAAAAATGGCAATTTTAGAACGTTTTTTGCTCCTGCACCCCCTGGGGTTAGTGGCACCGACATAAAATATAGCCTATGTTGGAGCAGGGGTTGTCACCATCAATTTGCCACCATCACTTTTGAAATCGGTTTGGTAGTTCCAGAGATTACCCCCTACAAACAAACAAACAAGATTTACTCCTTTATATTATTAGTATAGATAGGCCTTTTCACATAATTTCTTATAATAAAATGGCGCTTTCACAAAATTCTATTCCATAAAAACTTACTGTTTACTAATTATTTATTATTTTGTGACGTTTTAAAATGCTTAATTTGTAAACAACAAGTTCACCAGAGAGGAAAACTTCAGCAAAATGATTTTAAAAAGTTTTTTAATAAAGGCTTGGCTCGAATTTGAGTAAATAGATTTCAACTTTCGATACAAAACGTTATTTTTCACAAAAAATATAATACATTTCACGAAAATAACCTTTGCTTTTCACAAAATGGGTACCATCGACGCCTAGTATCTGAATAAGAGCATCGGCCAATTTCATGCGTTTCCGAACAAAAATAAATTCAGAAATGTGTCAGAAAATAGCTTCTTTGAATATGAGAACAACCTTAATGCAGTCTTTTAAAAATATTAGTTTTATGAATGTTAATACAATGTTTCTTTAAGTATGACGTCATTTTTAGTTGTTGAAGCATTATTCTGATTGGTCAATTATGATCAGACAAAGTGAATTTTATGTTGTAAAAATATATTTATTGTTATTACGATACTTAAACTAAGTATTTTAACAACTTATTTAGCAAGAGGAGGAGCAGAAATTTACTGACATATTAAAAAAAGCTTTATTTTTATTTTCTAACATTTCTAAACATAGTAAATTCTATATAAATCCCGATTTGAATCTGGGAATTTAACTTGAGGAATGTTATATTACTTTTAAATGCTATAGGTGTAAAATTAACAACATAATATAAATTAAAATAACTTTTATTAGATGTTTTACATGTTTAGACTCTTTCCGAGTCATTTTCAAAAACAAAATGAGAATATTCTAAAGCTGCACGGGCTTTGAAGTTATTATTTTCATGTACTTTTTTTTTAAATTACGCACGTTATCTATTATTTTTTACTTGATTGTTTATTTTCATATCTTTGACCATGGAGTAACGCTAGCCACAGTTTCGGTAAATTAAAAGATGCCGCATTGTTACATATTGTATTTTTGTGCGTGAGTATCTCTATGGTTTCTCTTATTATGGATGGATAGTATAGACTGGAGGGAAATATTATTTTACTTTCATTGAAATTTATTTGGATGGTTTCTTCTTGATATAATCCTGCCAGGGCTGTAGTTTTTCTATTGTGTTTAATATCAGCTATATGCTCTTTTTTCTGCAATTAAATTTCCTGCTGGTCATGCCTGTAGTAATTCTTGGATCCGTCTTCTTTAATAAAAGGTTATAATAATGGTTTTAAAGTGCACCATATTAATAAATTAATCATGGATATCACCAATAATAAGAAACCAGAAAAGAAAGGTGATTCGCAAAAATACAAACTTTATACTCTACAATATTATCCAAGCTTTTTTGAAAAATTAAAACACCAGCCTTAAATGTTTCAATATCTGCTTAATAGCCAAACCTCCTAAGAAATTAAAGAATATCATTTGCAGTATAATTGACCCAATTAATTTTGAGAATTATTCAGGAGTATATGAAATGACAGGTAAAACAGAAATAGCGGCTTAATGCCTTATATGATCACAAGTCACACCGCTGGCATGTTTAGCTATCTCGTGGGAATAAAGCAAAGATTTTCCCTTCTGGTTACAAATTCTTAAACGTTAGCCCAAAAATATTAATGCGACATGAATGACCAAAAAAGAAAAATGAAGTCGGAAACAATGTTAATTTTCTCTCCATACATAAAATATTTTTTAAATGAAAACAAAGAGAGAATCGACCAAACAAAAACTTATTCTTGATTCAGTTCTGCGTACATAAATACATACGTGCAAATCTATATAAATCATGCATTCTTCTAAATGGAAAACATATATTTGTCACCTCCCCCCCCCCCCCCCCATTAATGCATCAGAAAATATGCGATTTAAAAAAATATATTTAGAGTGCCAGTGCAAACTTCTAAGCATACGTTAGTAAAACATTTTAAAAAAGTTTATAATTAAGAAAGTGTTAATTGAATACAGTTTAATTAAATATGTCACTTATTCTGTATCATAAAATCGAAATGAGTTTTCTATTTTTTTTTTATAAATAAAATACATTATCGAGTCATACGTGACTCGCATCGCGTGACAACACGTTTTCTCCTTGCTCGCGGTGTTACGGCGAGAATTCGGTTCAAAACGCAGACTTTGACAATAATTTTGAAAGATTTTCTTCCTTTACCAAAAAATAGAAAACTTCTTTCGATTAACTAGTTTCTGAATAAGAACACTTCCCAATTTCATGCGTTTCCGAAGAAAATTTGATTAAAAAATATGTCACAAAGTAGCTAGTTTGGATTTGAGCAAACTTACCATATAGCCAATTATAATTAGCTAGATAAGCGGAGAAGGAATAGTTCTTAAAAATTAATGATGGTTTTAGAAAAATAAAAGTTCTATTAGATTTTTAAATATTTTGTTTTAGAATAGAACAAAATTGTATTAATTTCTTTTAATTGACTGTCAAAACGACAAAATTTAAAAGTTTTATTAATTGAACAAGCTTTAAGATTAGCCTCTTAAGGCTCAAATCCAAAGACGCTACTTTCTGACACATTTTTAAATTCTTTTTTGTTCGGAAATGTATGAACTTGGCAGGTGTTTTTATTCAGAAACTGTGTAATTGAAACCATTTTTTTTTTCTTTTTGATAAAGACAGACGATTTTTCACAAAGTCGACGTTTTGAACCGAATTCACGCAGCGGCAGCAAGAGAAACGCGAAAAATGCGCCGTCACATGATCAGAATTACTTATAATTCGATAAGTAATCTATTTATAAAAAAATGGAGGACCAATTTCGATTTCAAATCACTTCCATAGTCAGGCCTGCCAATTGTATGCATTTGCGTTTAAAAATGAATCAGAAACTGTGTCAGAAAATTTCGCGTTGTTGAGCAGGTCATTTGAGAACAACCTTAAATAATAACTCAGCATTTTTTTTATTTCTTTAAGGCTGTTCTCAAATCCAAAGGGGCTACTTTCAGACATATTTTTTAATTCCTAATTGTTCGGAAACGCATGAAATTGACAGATGTTCTTATTCAATTAATTTCAGAACCACCTTATTCTACTGGGGGCACTGTTCTCTACAAATTACGCCCGCCAACCACTGTCCAGATATCGCAGTATCTAAAAATACGGTATTTTGCGCTGTTTTACGCAATAAAACCCAATTATAAAAGATTGGATGATATTACACAAGTAAAAATGACGTCATATTTAAATAAATATTGGAACGCATGAAATTAGCAGGTGCTCTTATGCAGATACTATGTGATGGAATGATGTTTTCCACTTTTTGATAAAGGCAAAATATCATTCACAAAATACTATCAAAGAAAAATTTGTGGTCACATGAAAACAATCGCTTATAAATATATAAGTACAGTATGGAACCATTTATCCGGAATCCAGTTAACCGGAAAACCAGTTATCCGGAATGATATTTCCAATTGACTGATTTCAGAATCTTTCCAGAAAAAAGTGCTTTGCAGTGCCAGTTTGACATGTTCATTGCTTGATAGATAACCACATACATTGTACAACTTGATCAATATCTTGGATTTAAAATGAAAGCCTGTTTAGTTTGATATTGAGCATTTTGAGTTTTATGCAGTATTATTGTTTCCAAGGTATTGCCAGAATTTGCTTTCTTCAAATTCTGATTAATCTTTGATCCTGAAAGGATCTGAGCCTTAATCAGAGTAATCTAGTAATTAATTTAAAATCAGTACCAATGTATATCAGTACCAAGCCACATATATTCTACAAATCTCATCAAACAGGTATTGTTTAATGTCCAACCAGTTATCCAGAAAAACCAGTTATCCGGAATACATCTGGCCCCGACCATTCCGGATAAATGGTTCTGTACTGTAATTCGTTGATAAAAAAATGGTCAACACTATTCGATTTCAAATAGCTTTAATATTCAGGCCTGCAAGTGTCATCATGCTTTTGCCTTAAAAGTAAGCCCATGAATGTTTCAGAAAGTTTCGCGTTGTTAGTTGGGGGAAAATATTTTTTTGACAACCGCCTTAAAAGATGACGTCGCGGATACTCAGATAACTGACATCAATCTCAAAAGAAAAGGTCATTTTCATTTATGGGACAAAAACAATTTAGTATGATTACATCACTACGATATCATATCCAGTAACGTTTAGTTCTGCATATAAACTTCCTACATTTGCCACATTCTATTAAAAAAAAAAAAAGGAAAAAAGAAAATACTTTATATGCACTGGATAAAACGTTTCTGAAAATTATATCATTAAAAAAAATCATATTAAGTATTCAATAAAACTGAAATATTAAAAAAATGATTGAAGTAAATTATGCACTAACCTAATCTCAGAAAAGTGGACTAAGGTAAAGTGTCCTAAAGCTGATACCCAAAAAATAGCTCCTAAAGCTGACATCTTTAAATAAAACAAATATTTAAAGCATTACCAATTTTCTAAAATAATTTAGAATTAGAGTTTTTCTTTCCTCTTTACCTTAATTCTAGTAGTGATAATGACATAATTCCCTAAAGAAAAAATGCACTTTCATTCATAAAAATAAAATACTTTATTATTATTGTGTCAGTAAACATAGGATTTTATTTTTTAACGTACAGATACTGAAATTGACAAGATGTTTTAATATAAAAAGTACAACTCCCTTAAACAGACAATAATGCATTATTGTTATTATTATTTTTAATCTTGTTAAATAATAAAGAATTATGTTTAAATCTATTATATTTCAAATTATATTTACACATTCGGGTTTTCTTTGCAAACTCTTAATGATTTGTGGGAAAAAAAATTAATTGAAAAAGATATATTATGATTAGATTGGTTAAAGCAATAGTTTAAAAAAGACAAAATGTACATGATTGCGATTTGTTTTGAACAACATAATTATATAATTATTTTTATTATCTATATTATATAATTATTATTATATTCCATTATTACGAAGTTTTGTTACAGAAATATATAATTATTATTGTATTCCATTATTACGAAGTCTTGTTACAGAAATATATTTGATATAATTTATCAAAATAAATAAATAAATAAATAAATAACAAATTTCCATAAAAACATAACGGCACATAACACTACAGGTGCATTTTATTTTTTTAAAGAAACTGTAAATTTTTGAGAAATTCTTTGCTACAACTTACATGCTTACATGCTTGTAAGGTATTGTAATACATAGGTACTTCATTTTCTTTCCATTGACAGCCACCACACCCCTCGCGCATACAATGTGCTGTGTAAAAAACTGGAGGTAACTATCTTAGGGGACCATACTTAAATGAAAAAGAAAAAGTTTAGATCTCTTTCTCTGAGGATCAGACGCACCAAAAGTGAACCATTGTTACACATCCCTTGACAGCCAGCCACTCCCCACATGACCCAGACCGTGCTGGGTGAGATTACCCCTTTTTACCGATGGGGCATTTTTCAGGGGGTGATTTTACTCAATTCCTAATAACATTCGCAAATATCCGCCTACGGGAATTATATAAATCAGACATATGTTACTTCGTTATCTTTTAACACTTATTTATCAATAAGTTCAATATTTATCAATACCTTGTTACTTTTTTTCCGTTTACTTTTTTTCCGTTTACTTTTTTTCCGATTACTTTTTTTCCGATTACTTTTTTTCCGCTTTTGTTGACTCAGTTACTTTTTTTCCGTTTACTTTTTTTCCGATTACTTTTTTTCCTGTTACCACAGAAATCGTGCTATGCTTTTGAAGCAGGGAAACTTAATGTTAAAATAGAAGGTCCCTGCTGTACTGTTTCAACATTCATTCACCCTCTCCTCCACTTCAAAATGATTATGTCAGTATACTCATGATATTCTCACTCTATACAATCACAATCCTGCTATGAATGGTGATAGTTTCATTTTCTTGCCTAAGGGAAGTAAAGAACTGCCCCTGCTGTGACCAACTCATTCAGTATGTTCACCATTTAAAAACAATTGCTATGCAAAAACCATCTTTCTCCCATATCTACTCTCTTTGTACTGCCTACAAGAAAGACTTAAAGGATACTGAATTTGTTTTGTACTGTACTAGTGTTGCATATTACATTAGAGTAACTCACTTTTTGACATATCCTTGTATTTGACAGAAAAAAAATCTAATATGCTTATTACAAACAATGTTAAATATCTGCCAACTTTCTGGATTTTTCAAGTCAAATAAACATACTTTGAACCATAAAAATTCTTTAATAAAATGTGTCTTGTTTCTATGTGGTGCTTATTTGATTTCATTTATTAAGTGAAATTTCTGGTTCAAAGTATGTTTATTTGACTTGAAAAAACAGAAGTTTGGCTGCCTCTATACTCTAAATGTAATGTTACTGGTGCTTGTTTTTATAGACATAAGTTCTGTGTTACTTATAATTAAAAGTGCTCACAATGCCATGAAATATAAAATTGGAGAGATTTGAGTGAAAGGACACAATTTTATATTTTCAAAATATTGAAATTCTAAATAGAAATTTCACATAACAATAGGAAAAACATATATTTTTTGTAAAACCTATGAGAATTAATCCTGAGCTCAGTTCAAGATAAACAGGAATGAGATTATCAAATGCAACAGATTATGAAAGGCAAACTGAGGTAGAGTTGATCAGTTCAATATGTCTTAAATTGTTTTATTTGGCATTTATTAAACACTAAACAAGATAATGGACAGTAATTATGCAGCATTTAAGATTCTCTCTCTCCTTCCTTTGTAACCAAGATATACGATTTCTCTCTAGAAGAGGTATGCTCTCCATCCCTTCTAAATTGTAAGCTGAGTCTGTTAATACATTAGAAAGTTAGATGCTTTAATGTTAAAGCATTAAATGATGGTGATATCATTAACACTCCATGTGTTAATTTGAAATGAATTCTTATACCTTTATACAATGGTAATCATTTTTGTTTTTTTTTCTATTTAGTATCTAGCAAGTTGGGGAAGATACAAAGCAAGTATAGATTTTCTGATAACAGTTCCTAAGTATCGTCTTAAGGTAATATAAGGTTTAAAAGATATTTTAATACTATTATTACTTTATTGCTTTTTGGGTTAAATAAAACAATACATGCCTTGGTAAATTCTTTAATGGGGTCATTCCATGTCAAATCAACCAAAAATTTTCAATATTCAACCAGACCATTTCAGATTTTAATGAAACCTTCAGGAATCATTCTCCCTGATGATACAAATGAGAATATACTTTTATAACCTTTTTTATCTCAGTAAATTTTCATACAATTTATTTTAATTTTCGAAAAATCATCATTTTTTGGCTTGTATAAATGTTTTTAATTTTGAATTTCTCAAGTTCTATCAGGTGTAGAGAATTGTTTGACCCCTCATTTTAAAGAGAGTTTCATAAGGTTTAATTTGATATGCAAGTTGACTATACTTGGTTTTTAAAAAGTTAATTTAATTTAAAAAAATTTAAAATAGTGTTTTTTAAAAATTTTGAAAAAATGTTTTTTGTAATGTTATAATCTTTAAATTCTGAAAGTTTTAGAGTGGGATCTCAATGGGATCAGCAGTTATAAAAAAAATAATGTTTAAAATGAATAAAATAACACTATTTTTAGCACAATCATAAATAAGGTTGGTGAGGTGTCAACTTTAAATACCAGCTCCAACTGGTGTTTAACATTAGTTTTTTTTAACATAACTGCTGATACCATTGAGACCCCACTCTAAAACTTTCAGAATTTAAAGTTTATAATATTACAAAAAACATATTTTTTTCAAATTTTTAAAAAAACACTATTTAAAAAAATTTTTAATTAAATTAAATTTACTTTTTTTAACCATGCATAGTCAATTTGCATATCAAATTAAACCTTATGAAATTCTCTTTAAAATGAAGGGTCAAACAACTCTCTATGCCGATAGAACTTGAGAAATTCAAAATTGAAAACATTTATACAAGCCAAAAAATGATGATTTTTCTAAATTCAAAAATTTAATTGTATGAAAATTTATCAAGACAAAAAAATAATAAAATTATATTCTCATTTATATCATCAGGGAGAATGATTCCTGTAAGTTTCATCAAAATCTAAAATGGGCAGGTTGAGTCACTGGTTGATTTGACATGGAATGACCCAGTGGATTAAAGTCCTACATTGGCTCAGGTTTACTCTTATTTTTTTATTGTGATGTGCTTTCAATTGGGTTTATTTTTCTTTTTTCTCTTGTGTGTCAGGTTATGGGCATACATTCAAAATGTTTTAAATTAAAGTGAAAAGCTCTATTTTGAATAAAAATGACTGCCATATTTTCCAAGAATAACACCACAGCGTTAAACAATATATTACTAGTTTGAAAACAAAAATGCGGTAAAGTACTACATGTGGCTTGTATATAGCACCAAATTTATTGCCAATCTTTATTTAGAAATCTTATTAAAAATTTATTTTTAATCCATGATCTTATCTCATATGTATGAAAAAAAAAAATCATATCACTCACACATGCATGTGTCCATTTCTAGAAACAAAACCATATGCAAAATGCCGTTGGTTCACAAGCGATGACGTTAAACATACGAGTGACCACCATGAACAGTAACTAACAGGTGACTCAGCAATCACAGCTTTGGGACGTTACTGGATCACATGTTTACCAAAAACCAACATAAAGCAATGGCATCTTGATATTGTACATTGCAGTAAACCTAGGGAGGGTAAATTAAAAGTTTTCTTTGACTTATTTGATCTCAGAAAAACTAGGCGAAGAAAACTTTTAGAAATTATTAGTGTTGAAGTTCAAGTGACTGTTCAAACGCTGAAAAAAAAAAAAATCCGCCTGCGATAGCCGCCATTCAGGGGACGGTGCATCAATGCTGAGTGGCATCAGTTTCAGCCTCGACTGAATGCCAATCGCTGTCAGCAACATCTATTGTTTGAAATTCAAACTAAAATCAAGAATCACAGTAAAAATACTCTGGACATCATACATAACCCTCCTGCAAGAATTTTTTAAATATCTGTCACTGTTTGCAAGTTATTGAATTTTAAAATCCATCAGTCATTTTTGGGACACCCAGTATGTATATATATATATTTATTATAATGCACTTAATTCATGATATTTTATCAGAAAGTGATTTGTAGTTACATTTAGATACAATATTAATGTTCTTTTACTTCAAGTTTGATTTGGGTTTATGGGTTTTCAAGTTAGATTATAGTTTATAAAAAGAAAGAAAAAAGTTGTTAATTTCAGCCTGTCAGTTGATTTTGAATAAATTTTTGGGGAAATACAGCCTCTTGAATATGAAGATAAAGTTAGAAGTATCAAGTATATTGTACAATATTTTCTTCCAGGTACTTATATAAAAGAGATACAGGATGTCTATTACAGCACATATACAGGATGTCTATTTATTATTGGAATAGTTCTGTGTTTGGTTTAGAAGGAGGGAAACATTACTGGTATGACATGGAAAAAAAGATCCAAAAAAGTTATTTTATTGACAGCAATTTTTCTGATTTTTTTCAAATGGACTTGAGAGCTGTTAGCTTTAATGGACAAACTTCTTTGGAAACTTTTAGAAGAAATACAAAACTAAAAACATATCAGAACACTGTACTGGGAATTGCACAAACTACTTTGAGAATAAGAGTTGAAACATACATTGGGTAATTTCAGTGGCATGCTATTTGTGCCTAGGTATGCTACATAAGTCATCTACTGAAAAATAAGTCCTCTAGATATTATCATTACAGCAAAGTGCATTAACAGGAGCTTTTTTTATAATTGAGTATATTAATTTTTTTTTAAGTCATAAATGTATATGATGCATAAATAATTTTTATGACTTTAATATATGTAACTCTAAAATTAAATTGAATTTACACTAAATTGAAATAAAATAATTTAAGAATTTACCTGTGGCTTGGCCCCGGGTTTTTGTTTAATGACAATTAATTTATGCTTTTAAAAAATATGCTTTAGGGCAATATTTAGAAAAACAGCAATAATATTTAAATACTCATAACAAAATTTTCCAAACAGTTTCCAAAATTTATTTTCCACATCTGTTTTATTTATTTATAAACTAGCAGAGCTTCGCCCGCTACACTCGTTGGTTTATTCCAAATGTTCCTCGAACTAAACAAACTCAGGATTGGGCACCCCCCTTGTCTTTGTGTGTTGGATCCGGTCAACTCGGATTTAAATAAAAAAACAACAAAAGAAAATTTCATTTAGAATCCTGCAGAAACTGCATCAACGTATTTTTAAAAACTGTGATTATTGATTTATTTTTTGTCCGAAGGATGAAGAATGAAAATTGACCCAGCTGCCATTTCAAAGAAAGACAAAAATTTTCTTCCCATTGGAGGTGGGGAGAAGGATGAATAAGTTTCTCATTGTGTGGGTTTGAACCCCTCCCTTTTGCTTTTGTTAAGACTCAGTCTACTCAACACTCTAGAAGAGGAGAATCCCCCTGGTATTCTATTCATGCTTTGAAGAAAAGTTGGAGCATGCACGTAGATGTCAATTTCATGTGGAATTTGACAGAATGCGCTTTTCATTTTAAATATATAAATAGTGAATTTCTTCTTTTTCAATAAAGTTTTGAGTAACATAGTTATAAAAAAAAGTTTCAGAGATTTAAATTTAAGTATAATGTTTTTTATAATGGCATGGTTGTGTAGTTTAATTTTTCTTGGCCTTCTGTGAATTGACAAAATGCTTTTTTTTGTTTTTTTGTCTGCAAAAAGTTAAAAACTTGATGTTACAGAAAATAGTATAATTAAAGTCGCAGGTTTATACAGTTATTTTAATCCCAAACTTATTTTCTCACATAAAATTTAATGCTACTAAAATTTGTTTGTTAAGCCCTGAAAAAAAAAAATCTCAATTAGTAGTTTTTTTTAATTTTTCTGCTGTTTTCTTTTAAGTTGAGGGAAAAATATCTCATCCTAAAATCCTTGAAACTGAGAGCTAGCTTTAAGCTCAGCACATGCCTAGGTGATCAAATCCTGCTTAAACCACTTTTAAAGCAGTGCATTCTACATAGAAAAAAATGAATAACATCATTAAAGGTTACACATTGTCAGTTTTGCATTTGCTTTGTTTATTTATTTTCATTTGCATTCTGTTCACTTATATATTTTTTTCATTTTAAATATTTTCATTTATCTGATTAAAAAAAAGGTTTGGATATTATAGTCAGGGAACATTATATCAGTGAATAGTTCTTTAAACAGTGGAAAATCCGTATTGTGTTAATGAAGAAGGTAATGCTCTGATAGTCAGAACATTGCTTGCTGTCTTCTTGAATAAAAATAGATATCATACGAAAATGCCTGGTAACCAGAGATGCAGAAAAAAGCACTATACATTACAGTGAAATATTTGTTCTGAATCTTTCTAGTCACTACCTATATTAAAACCCACCTTGAAGATATTAAAACCCTCCTTGTTCACATGCAAATAACAAATTGTTTGATTTCTAGTACAATTTATTTATCCAAAGATTTGGAAAATAAACTAATCATAAATTTAAATGTGTGGTACACAAGCGATTTAATGACAGATACAAGCAGCAATCCAGCACTTTTTTTCTTTGGTTTATATCTATTGGTTCTAAACTATGCAGGAGAAAATTTAACTTCTTACACAACATCAGCATTATTTGTTTATGAAAGGCAAATATTCCTCTTTAGCACAGCAGACTAAAGTTTCAAGCAAAAACTAAAGACCTTATTGAGATTTTGTGCAAAGCAAATATTATGACAGAAATTAGTCTATTAGACTGGTAGACGACATGTCCTAAGCACATATTGAAAATGACTATATGAAACAAAGTTTGGAATCAACAATTAATCTGTTATTTATTGCAATAGCTTAGTCAGACTGTATAGAGCAAATTTAATTATACTTTTAATTTATAAATGTAAGCTAATTAATAACTAAAGTTCTTAGACTTTAAAAAAAAAAAATTAAATCTGATTTAAATAAAAAAATTCAATTTAAATAAAATAAATCAGTCTTTTTCTTTTTTTTAAAATCCCAAACCATGGTTTGTGATTGAAACAAACTATAGTTTGTGAAAATGAGATTTAGTATGGCTGGTCTAGACTATACAGGTTCTCAATCTAAAAGAAAAGGGAAAAAACTTACTAAGTTAAAAGTTATTAACTTTTAAAATTACCTAGTATGTTTCAAGCTACCCTGTGCAGTGCTTATCAATGTTTTTAAGTTGTGTAAATTTTTGAAATGGACTCTATTAGCATTAAAATATTTGAGATTAATGTTACAAGACATTCCAGTTTCAAAGTGTTGGGTTTCTGCTTGTAGTCATGAAAGAACATTAATTACCTTATAGTCTGTAATAATAATATTTATAAAGATTTAAAAAAATCTTTTTCATCACATTTTTTCTTATAAGACATCTATTTAAAAGAAAATGTATCTATGATGATTCTGTGTGTTTCTAAAACCAGTATACATCATGCATAGCAACAACCATTATATGCAGAATTACTTTAATTTATCTCAAAAAACTATCAAAATTATTATTTTTTTTCCTCTGATTATATTACAAAACAGTAATGAATCACACTAATTTTGTTCTGAATATCAAAATTTTGAACATTTTATTTTTATAAAAAATGATATGTTATTATTCAATTGAGATTTTATTATTTTTATTTTCTTTATTGGTTTAATCAATTATGTATTGCTTTTTTGTGTTTGTTCATAGGCTATAGAGAAAGCAAAACAAGAAAAACTTCTTCTAGATACAAATAAGAAAAAGGACAGGAAGAATAAAGTAAAAAATTTTCTTCAGTATCTAATATTAATGATATATAGTTCGCAAGTAATTAATTTTCAATATAGTGTGATAATATTTATTTCTATTACAGTAGTAAATTTTGTGAGGAATTAATCCTGTTTTTTTTTTTTTGTTGTTGTTGTTCTCAAATGATAATTGTAGGTAACATATTAATTGAATCAGTGATTTCAAAAACTACATAAGCCCACTCTTTTTTCAAATGCATGTTTTTGTTGCAAATGTGTCATTGAAGATAGACTCATATGTGTAGACTAAAATTACATAGGTTTATTTATCCGTTGCCATTGAAAATTGTTATCTATTGCAAAACCAACATTATTCAATGATGATACCAAGCTATAATTCGATGACCACCAACGGAACAAGAAGAAAATGTGATTGAACTTGATGGTGAATATGATTATGTGTCTTAATGAATAAGTGCCAAGAATAAGAAATTTTAATACCACTGTTTTTGAATAGTAATCTTAGCAATTTTTGATCACAGAATTCTAAAACTTAATAAGATAAATATTATTAATTGGAAATAGTGGTATTCAAAATCGTTACTATTTGGCATTTATGCACTTAATGTCAAAACCTAAACCCTTAGTTACTCATGCTGGTTTATTTTGCACACTATTCAATGTTACAAATTTAAATATGCATGTTACAAATGCACATTGTTCAAAAACATTGTCACATAGGCTTATGTTAAGGGTTTTTTAGAATATTGTACTGCATGGTAATTGCATTTGACTTAAAATTAAACTATGAATATTAATTTATTTTCCTAGAAATTTAGAAATATATTGTGTACAAAATACACCACTTGGGAAGTTTTATTGTGTGAATTTGCACAAGCATTTAAGGGTTAAGATGCAGATGTAAATTATTTATGTCTATTTTGTCTAAGACCCAATAACAATATAATTAATATCTGTTTTAGTATCATTTGTTTTGTAGGATACTAAATCCCATTAACAGTAAAAACAACGTAAGTCCAAAAGTTTTTTAAAGTTTAAAAAAAAATACTTATAAAATAAATAACTAATAACCAACAAACATATTTAAATATTGGAAAAATATAGTGAGCACAAAAAAGCTCTTAAAATATCTAGCATTTGTGTGAAGCACAGTTTTTATTGATTCCTGAGAAATATTAAATCTTGGACTTGTGTTGTTTTTGAAATAACTTATTCAATACAATTCAATTACAAGTCAGCTAGTCTAAATGTACCAATGCAGTTGTTCTTTTTCTTCTCTAGGCTTTCATGTCATTCTAAATAGTTCAGTTTATTTTCATTGCATATCCTTGTTTACATATGTTTATATATATATATGTTTGTAAGTATCTGATACATACGGTCATGGGTATACGTTGCTACCAACATCTATGCTTTTTTTAAAGCTGGCTAAACATATTTGAACCAGAAAATGTTCTTAATAAATAAAATAAAATATGTACTACATTTCATTAAATAAATCCAACACACATTTTATGAGGTAAGTTTATTGGTTTAAAACATGCTTATATGATTTTAAAGAGCATAGAAGTTGGAAGCTATGGGTATAAAGTAACATTCCCAAGGTATCGTTTTACATAAAAGTTATATATATCAGTTATAAAATTAAGCTTAAATTGTGAAAAAGAATGTTCTTTAAACACATGAGTATGGTGCTTACTGTTTATAAATACTATATGGTGAGAAACATTGTTGATGCCATAATTAACCCTATATAATGCTTATGAAGGTATTTTGCACTACTCTCAAATACTGCTTGACAGCCACATTGTTTATTTATGATTGTTTTTAGATGTGTGAGATTACTTTTAAGTTTTGATAAATAATTTCTTTTAAGATATATATATATATATATGAAATTTAAATCTCTTCGTGTGATATATACAGATTTTTTTATCTAGAAAAGTGTGTTTTTCCATAGGTATGTAGAAATTTCTCTTGCCAAGGAAATTGTAGGAAGTAAAAACACATTTTACAACTACTGAAGGTTTCAAGGAAAGTATTCTCTATATTATAGGGTAGTTATTTATACTGGATGCCTATCTGAGGCTAGATGGTGGCACTCAACTAACTAAATTATTAGTATTACTATATTTAAACATGTGCCACAATACAATGGATTTCATAGATTTCCATGTTCTTTCCATACATTAGTACATTAGTATTAGCTATGGAGTAGCATTATGAAGTCACAGAGGAAATGCCGGTCACATTTCCAATTTTCTTAAACTTTTTTATAATTCCAGCAAAATATTATGTCACATAATAGCTGCTGCTACTGCTGCGGCGGTTAGATTTGCTATGTTCATTTTTCCTAGGCATACAGAAAATAATCATAGAATATTAATTTTCATTTCTTAGAAATTTCACACGCTGTTCTCAAAAGTCTAAAGAAAAAGTAGTCCTATATAATTTCTTTTAATTAATTTAAATCTGCTAAGCACAAACTCTGGAGGTGCAGCAATGGCAGCTGTGAAATGAAGATATTTGTATCATTTAAATGTTTCTTTAAAATGTTTTAATACTTTATTTGAGAAAAATTCCATAATTAGATTCATAGCTATTTGGCATATTTTACTTGGTGTAGTTTATCAAAAAATAAATCATTATTCTAAACATTAAAAAAAATTAAATGGTATCCTAAATGCTTTTCCTTGCTCACCATACTTTTAAATTTTCATCTGGTTTGCATTGTATTTCTGCATTATTTCCCTTTAGATATTTGTTCACCCTCCTTATTGTTTACATAACCTGCTCTTTCTGTCTCTCTCTCTCTTAGTAATTCAAATGTTAATTTAACTTACTTGATTTTCTTGCAGTTAAAATGTTTTCTTCAGTAGTTTTCCTTGTTAATTTGTGTGCTAATATTCCATAATCAGATCCACAGCTGAGGTTGGCATCAAAGATGAATGATCATAATACTATTAAATGTTTGCCATGTGTACACATAAAAGGAAGCTCATTATAACCACCCACAAAACCATACTCATTAAAATGTACCTTTTGACTCTGTAATTGAGTCTGCCAATCTCAGATTAGTACCCTTGATGTACAAACACATTCAGCATATCACTGTTGATGTTAAGCTGAATGCTACTGAAACCAGTATGCAATATTTGATGAATCTTATTATACTCTAAACTCTGTTTTATATACTTAAGCCAGGGATCTGTTTAGGAAAAAATTGGGTCTTTCAAACCACTCTTAGCAAAATTTTTCATTTCAAAAAAGGACCCTTCACAAAATTATTTTCCCTAAAACAGGACCCTTCACAAAATTATTCTCTCTAAAACAGGACCCTTCACAAAATTCTTTGTCTTAAAAATAGGTTTTTTCACAAAAAATTTCCATCTTTAAACCAAACTTTTCACAAATTAATCATTTAAAAGTAAAATCTAACCTGTCACTTTTACATATATAAAGAAAATATATGTATTTTATATCCATATATCTTCTTAAAAATGCATAAACAAGAACCTGAATATAATGACCATTTCAAATTCACAAAATTATGATTAGATTTTTCACCAATATAAAAAGCTGTTCACAATTTCACAAAAACAGGACCCTGTGAAAAAAGTCTGGACAAACCCCTGACTTAAGCTATATAGCACCAAGTCATATCTCATTTTCCAAACTCTTCCAATGTCTAATCTAAGTATTGTTGAAAAAAATTTATCGGTGGAAATGTTATAATGTTTAATGGGAAACAGACATTTGACAAGTTGTGCTATAATTTTATTGAATGAAATTGTACATTCTAATTTTCATTTATATGTTAAAATATTAAAGGTTCTATTATTTTATTTTAATACAGGTCTCAGTAAGTTAAAAAATTTATTTTCAGACAAATAATTTTTTGCTATATAATACAATGATTTAGTACTTGTTAACAGGAAATTGGTGGTATTATTTTGCTCATTTTCTTTAGCAGAAGGTTATTAAAAAAATATTTCATATGAAAGATGTTAATTATTCTGCACTCAAATAACAAAATTTTGAAATTTATTGAAAATATACATGCTTAAATGACAGAAAACAGCCCATCTCATTTTCTCAATTACAATCTTCATATGCACAAAGTTTCAAAGGAATTCGGCAATTTTAATAAATTTGAGTTTGTAAAATCTGTGATGTCATTTGAGCAAATGCCATTGGCTATGCTTAACCCCATTACATTTTTCTCTTATAGTTTTATTTATAAGATAATCAATTTGACGTACAATTTTTAAATATATGTTTTTATTTCTATCTAAAACTCAAAATACTCTTTTTACAAAGTGTGTCTAATAATCTAATAACCCATTGTAAATTATATCATCGTTAATTGAATTCATTTAAATAATGCCATTGCTCTTTTTATGTAATTTATTAGTATTAGTGTCATTTACAAACCTAAAAAATATAAAAAAAATTATCTCGATCCCTGGTGGCCACATCCTAGTCAGTGCTAAGTGTTCTTCTTTTCTGTGAACACAACAAGCTTATAGCCAAAGTTCCTTTGTTTAGTCTTACATGGCGAGAGCAATTGCTCAATTACAAACAGTTTGAATATTATGTTTTTTTTTAACACTTTCCAACCTAGTTGAAAAGTGTTTATGACTTCGGTTTGTCTGGCCGTCTGTCCGTGCTCTAACTCCTGCAAATATGCTCGGATTGCTCTGCAATTTTTATATGTTATAGTCGTTATCTATAGCATGTTCCCTATTTCAACGGAAGTGTGTAGCACTTATACTTTTTTTACAGGGACACTCAAAAGAATTCCATTACATTGCGGTCTATGGGAAAAAATCACTTGAGGTTTATTTAAATAATGTTTCACTATTTTAAACGCATTGAAATTTATATATATCACTAAGGTGCATTAGAAGAAGCTTAATATGGAATAGTGTGTGCATAGCACTTATAGTTACTTTACAGGGACAGTCAAAAGAATTCCGTTACATTACGTCTATGGAGAAAAATCGTCTGTGGTTTATTTAAATAATGTTTCCCTATTTTAAACACATTGAAATTTATATAAGGTGCATTACAAGAGGCTGACTACAGAATAGTGTGTGTATAGCAGTCATCATTCATTTACAGGGACACACAAAATAATTCTCTACTGTCTGTTAACAATAATTTCTGGAAGTGCGTTTTAAGTTACTGAACGCGATTTTAATTTTAACTCGCTTTTTGTCTATTATGTGGTGTGTATAAATTCTGTAGATCCTATACAGGGAAGCACAAAAGTTCGCGAACACATTTCCGTATTATTTAACTCCAGACGGAGAATTTTAAACTGTGCTACGCGTTTCCTAACTGAACTAAAATTTAGTATCCTATGTAGTATATATACAAATCTATAGATCCTATACAGGGCTGATGAAAAGTATTCGGATTACTTAGATGTTATCTTTTAGCTTATTAAACGGTATGATTTGTAAAATTATTTTGGAAGCGTTGGAAAGTGTTACATAATCTATGCTTGACGCATGATTTTTCGTTCTTGTTTTTTTTTTGTCTTTACTAACATGATATGATTAGTTATGATATTTATTTTCAAAATTTTCTCATCTCTCTAAGAATTTGATTTCATGAGCAAACTTTGCAAATCTATTATTAACATTTTATATTAATTACATGTTTTACTCCTTGTATATGTGCATTGAATAATTATAAATACGTCAACAGCCTTTTATTAGAGATTATTTTAAAAATAGTAAAGTTTGTTTTAAAATTATATTTTAAAAAATATATATAATATATTCTGATATTATGTAATTTAGTAATCTCATAATTAATTTAGTAATTATCTTGCTTTCGAAAAGATTTTCCTAGCAACTTTGATAGACTCCCTGTCTTACCTGGGTATCTGACCATCCATGCCATAACATTTATTTTAACCCTCTAGTTCCTAATGTATCCTCCAGGGCACATCTTTTTTTTGCTTTGTAATTCTTGATAACATTGCTACAGGCAAGTTAAGGTCCATCAGTTGGGAATTAATGAAAGTAGTGATATTTAATTAACACTTGTTGTTATAACAAGATATTTTTTATAACTTTCAAAATTTTCTTATGCCCTTTTGTCTCACAACACTTTGACGTTGTCTATGTTTTGTATTTACCATAATTTGTAAAAGGTTAATTCTGACAGTTTTTCATGATTCATTGTTGGTATGATTATTTTAGAATTCTTGTGTATGAAAATTGTCAAGAAATCATTGTTTCAGTGTTCTTCACTGCACATTGCAGTGTGCAATACTATAACAAACAATAAAAATACATATATTTGTCTTATTTAAAGGTTAAATAATTAAACACAACTGAGAAAAAATGAAATTGCTCCAATAGTTCCTTTTTGTGTAGAAACAGAAGGGTTAAGGTCAGATTGATTTTTCAAACATAAAAAATGTAGAGAATTTTAGTTTGTTTTTAATATTATTATTATCGGATCTTTATAGTAATATATAACTCATATATTTTTCTACCTTACAGGAACAAGTTAAAGAAGTTGAAGACAGTGTGTTAAAGAAAGTATTAGAAGAAATTATGGATAGGTATTTTAGGAAAATTCTTATTTTTAAAATATTAAATTTATTTTATTTCCCCATACAACATGCAAAATATAGTATTATCTTGCTAGAAAAAAGCTTTTTTAACTAAATACATGTATATATATGTGTGTATATATATATATATATATATACATACAGGGTGATTATAAAAAAAACTATCCTGATATACGAGTCCTTAACTATCACACCGTTCACAGAAACTGACTGAAATTTTGGTTTTAAGTATTTTGAGGTATGCGCTCAAGAATAGTATGAAAAACAACAGTTAAACTCTAACAGTTACGGTTACAGTGACAAAATTTTGAAAATTTCAAATGGCAACACCTGTTTTTTTATTGGAATGTGATCTTCATAGCGAAAAACCATAAAAAGCGTTGGAACGTTACCTGTAGCATGAAAATTGCTGGCGCTAGACAGACTAAGAAAAAAAGTGAAAACAACGAATAAGGACAGAGAATCAACAGAAAACAAAACATTTTATTGTGTTTCACAAATTTTCCACGTCACATACGAAGACACGTTGCATGCGGCAGATGGTGGATAGCACTGAATAATAAAATGTTTTACTTTCTGTTGCTTCTCTGTCCTTTATTGGTTGTTTTCACTTTTCTTCTTAGTCTCTCTAGCGCCGGCAATTTTCGTGTTACAGGTACCGTTTCAACGCTTTTTATGGTTTTTCACTACGAAGATTACATTCCAATAAAAACAAATAGGTGTTGCCATTTGAAATTTTCAAAATTTTGTCACTGTAACCGTAACTGTTAGAGTTTAACTGTTGTTTTTCATACGATTCTTGAGAGCACACCTCAAAATACTTAAAACCAAAATTTCAGTTAGTTTCTGTGAACGGTGTGATAGTTAAGGACTCATACATCGGGATAGTTTTTTTTATAATCACCCTGTATATATATATATATATATATATATATATATATATATATATATTATATCTGTACCTTAGTAGAAAAGGGGCCAATGTTCATTATTTGCATTTTGAGAAAAAAGTTTATTTACCGTAAAATCCCGTTAATCTGCCCCCCTAAATGCGACGGAAAGTTGTAAAATAATCAGGGGGGGGGGGGCACTTACACAGTATTAAAATTGTAGTATATGATATTTATGGGTGGTGGTGATGGTGGTGGGGGGGGGGGGAGACGCTAATGGCCAATCGTCACAAAGTATGCATTATTTTAATAGACAAAAGAAAAACATTTTGAAAAAAAAATGATATACAAAATAGAAAAACAGTATAACTTCACGATTAATGGCGATTTCAGATTATAAAAAATTCTGGATTTCAGAAGCTTTGAAACTGGAATGCGTTTAGATAAATAATAACACTAATATCTATCATTAATATGGTAACAGAATAATAAATTGAAATTAATAATTTAAAATAATTAAAAAACACTGAGAAATGGCAGTTAAAAATGTCCTGAAATACTTTGTAGAACTAGTAACATTTTATGTGGTGTCGCCATCTGTTGTAAATTACGGAGATTAAATAACTGTTTTTTTTTAATTTAAATCATTTCTTATCTATAAATGCTAAATAAATAATACAAATCACAAAAATTGAGAACATACAGAACAAATTGGTAGTGTTGACAGATTTTTTAAACAAAAAACATTGCTACCACAAAGATAGCACAAAATACACTACAAATTCAACTGTGTGCTATCTACTGATCAATCAATCGATACATTTTTTGTGATTGGTTTTTATAACATTAAATACGACTATAAATTGTTTGATAAAATAAATAGAATATTTTTTAATCAAAATATTTCACAAACAGCATCAAATACACATTTTTTAACTTATTTCATGAGAAACTTTCACTGTCGATATTTTTATTACCTTCATATCACCATGGAGATAAATTTACAGCAAAACTAATGTGTGGTTATATTGCTTTTTCAGATTGACAATAGTTGATGTTGTGTATGTGTTAATTTTGTGTTTGTACACGTTTGCGATATATCAAAGAATCGTTACGCCTTTCTGATCCGTCGGGGAAAATAAAACACTCGTGAGATAAAATTTTTGGTGTTGATCTTGACGTGCGCGGCAAAATTTCTTTTGGGGGAGGGCAGTTACTTGGGATTTTTTGAATTTTCCAATTTGTTTACAAAGTGGGAGGGGGCGCTTGATCAGGAAGGGCGGATTAACGGGATTTTACGGTAATGTTTATTATTATATTTTTTAATTATTACTAAAAAACTTCCTTACAAAATAAATTAAAAACAGAAGTTTGACATTTATTTATTTTATGCATACGATAGTATAATAGATGGTGAAGCAGTTGGTGGACATTAATGTAAAAAAAAATATATAATTATTATAGTACGTTTATTATTGCAGAAAGTATTAAAGGCAAAACATGGGCATTTTTTCTATTGTACCCATGACTATAGTGAAGTGATTTTAGATATTCTTCCTTTTTTTTCTACCAAGATACAGATATATAAATTGATATATTGTGTATACACTTTCAAACCTCATCATTTATATAAATGGCTATCAGGCTTCATCCACTACACTGGATATTTTTAAAGAAAAATCTTTCCAAACAAACCTAGGGTTGAGGGCTCCACTGACTTTGGCAGCATAGAAAGAGCAGGCTGCAGCTTTTACATGCCCTGTGGGCATGTCGGCCTTCAACCTGTAAGAGACCCCTTTATAATGATTGCCGATTTAATTTCTGACATTTGGATGTATTACACTTTCAATTCTGACCTATAGTTCCTAATAATAAATACTTCCCCCTTCTTTTAAAATGTGAAATGATATCTCCCAGTGTTGAAAATGTAGACGTTGTCTCAGGCATGCGCAAATAGGAAAAACCCTGGCTCCATCCATAAAACATCACTTTTTTAACATGGCATAAAAAAATTCCCCTGCCCCTCCTTTGAAACACGTAATATTTCCCAGTGTCAAAAATATAAAAGCAAAAAAGAAAGAAAAACTGTGTCTCTTGCTTTATTCATGTATTGAAAAAAAAAATATCAATTTTCCCCATCTAAAAATGTTTTATCCTCTTAAAACACCAAATGAGATCTGAGGGAAAGAAAAGGAAAACTGGGAACATGTATTTCCATATATATTTTTCTTGCAATAAAACAGTTGTTTTGTAAGGATTTGAAAATGGCAGTTATTATAGATAAGAATAGTTTTACTTGCTTTACAAATGCAAATCAAAGAGAAACATCTTTTTATTGTCATTTCATTCTGAGAATGTAAAAGCCTTGTCTGTTGAAAATAGGTTATTCTAATTGTATAAAATCTTCTATAATAATAAAGATCAATGTTTTTGTGCTGTCTTTGAAGAAACCACTGCATGCAGAGCTACATTCAGCAGAAAGGTACCCTGTATGTCTGAAGTTATGTACTTTGAAGGGAATTTTTGGATTTTTTAAAATTTAATTTTATTTGTGGTTTTTAGCAGTTTTTTGCATTTTGTAATGATTTTTCCACCATATTTTCACTTGGTACAAGTGAAATGACTGGTTATTGGTATATCCTGTGTTACATTCATGTTGAAAAAATGACAAATTGGCACCTATAGTAACATGAATGACAACATTGAAAATTTGAATTTAATCTGGATCAACATAAAAAATTACAATAATTCAAAGTTCATTTGATTCAAGACTGAAGCAGACCTAGACCTCACAGATGTTTGCTACTGAACATAGTGACAATCACAGCCCCAGGTTTGTTTGGGAAAAACTTACCCATAAAGCTCTGCTATTTTATAAGATATACTGTAAGTGTTTTCTCTATACATTGTGTTTCTAAAGTCTCTTTACATTTTTAAGAAATGAGTTTTTAATCAAATTTCTTTGCAGATTATCTGATAGAATGATTTCAACAGAAAAAAAATATATAGACATTGTTTATGCTTGTCTGCATGTATGAACAGGTGCAGGAGCACTTGTTATTGTGTATTCTGCTGTTTGGAAACATTGCATAAATTTGAAACTGAAAACTATACACCTCAACAAGCTACGTGTTACAGTTTACTGGAAGCTATACAGAATAACAACTTAATGTGAATGAAATCTTTCTGCACCTGTTCATATGTTAATTCATGTAGACAAGCACAGACAATGTCTATTTTTTCTTCTGTTGAAAGCATTCTATCTGATAACCTGCAACAAAATTTGATTAAAAACCCATTTCTTAAAAATGTAAAGAGACTTTAGAAACACCCTGTATTTATGGATATTTTGTGTCATTTTATTTATTTGTATGCTTCTAGAGGTGGATATTCTAAACCAAAAATCACAAGCATATTGTGGATTCAGCTCATTTGCCTTCCCTACACATTATTAAAGTACATCTACTGGAATCTTAGGTGGTTTTTGAAATTCGGTTTATTAAAACATGAGTATGGTGATGAAGAGAAGCTTTATCTAATTAAAAAGTATTTGCAGTGTCCTAATGGCCAATGGAAAGCTATGGCTGATGAAGAAAAAGAGTCTTATCTTAAACTAGAATTGTGGGTTAAAAAGAATTTTGATGTAAGTAGCATGTAGTATTTTTATTGAATTGTTTAGTTGCTGACTTTTATTATATAAGAAATAAATAGAATATTAGATTCAAGTATAGCCAATAAATTAAGGAAATCTCACTGTTTTGCAGTTTAGATCATTATCAAGGTCCTGATGTTGTCGACCTGAAAATTCTTTTTAAAAAATGTTTGTAATATGAAGAAAAGGCTCTTAAAAATTCAAAAAATTATCTTGTTATTTCCTAACACTCTAAAAGGGTAGCCTCTTTTGGTAATGTTTGTATTTTGATCTTAAAATAGCTAAGAGTTGCTCTATGAAACTTATTCTGGAAGATAATACATTTGAGCAACAGTAATGATCAAAATAAATCTTTTGTCCAGTTCCTCATCCTGTAAACAGTAAGGGTTTTTCATTTAATTAGTGAGCAGGTCAAAATGAACTAGGAGTAATGAATCACCTTGTACTTTGGAGAAATAAAATGCATTGTTAACTTTTATGTGGAGGTTCGGACAGCATCTGTCCGAGAATACATGCAAAATTGGACAGATGCTGTCCAAGCCCCCGTGTGAAGGTTAATTTGCTGAATGACTATTATCAATTAGAGATTACTTTAAACAGTTATAAAATTGAATTAATATTAAAGGCTTGGCTTGTTTTGGTCTTCTGAAAATTCTGAGTTTCTAGTTTGAGAATTTAAGCTTTATAATGCTTTAATGTTTTATTTAAAAAGGTGTTTGACTAAATGATGATTTTTTAAGATTAATTATTCATCTTAAAAATACTTAAAACCTTTTTTTAATGCCTTTAAAACATATGTTGTTGCTCATAATATTCTAAATATGTTTAAAAATTTTCAAACGTCATCAACATTTGGACTACCTGTTCATTATCATTCTTTATTTTGATTGTTCTCATTACAGGAATGGAAACAAGAACAAGAAGATGAATTGAAAGTTAAACTTGCTGAAAATTCAAAGTATAAAACTTACAGGAGATACATGAGGCATCATCGTCCAGGACAGATTACATTGGATGATATATGAGGTATCAGTATAGGAATATATTTTTATTTAGTTGCTATATAAGGTATTTTTCTTTTAAGGAAATCATTTTAATAATAAATTTAAGTAGTGAATACATCATGCTGTCGAAAATACTTAGAATGATTACATAGTATACAGGGTGATTATAATTAAAGTTACACTTTCAAAACGCTTTAAAAAAAGAACCACTGGTCAGAAAGACCTAATATTTCATCTGAGTATACATGAAGCAGTGGGAATTTGTTTTGCAAAGGAAAACAAAAATTCAAAAGTTGACTGATAGAGGGTGCTGTACTCATCATAAGATGCTAATTAAAAGACGTGACCTGCTTTTTGAACAAAGAGTGACACAACAGCATGTCACAACTTTTAATTAGCATCTAATGATGAGTACAGTGCCCTCTATCAGTCCACTTTTGTTCTTTCCCAAAACAAATTCCCATTGCTTCACATATACTCAGATAAAATATCAGGGCATTCTGACCAGTGGTTCTTTTTTTACAGCCTTTTGAAAGTGCAACTTTAATTATAATCACCCTGTATATGTGACTAGATCAGATAATTTTATATATTACATGTCATTTTTGTAGCTTATATTTTAAATGAGAAGATACTATATGCATTTGTGTGCTTTTTATGTTTTCATATTTAATTATTCCCATTTATAAAATATCAATAAATGTGTTAGTGAAATATTTGTAGTATAGCAACTTGTAGTTTATTTTTATTTTTTTTTTTAAGATATATGATTAAAACTATATTTTTGAGAATGATTTAATGAAAAAAGTGAAATATTTGATGTAAGCATGAAAATTTCACTTTCAACCTAATATGACTGAAAGCTATATATTTCATTATTTTGTATGGACATTTATCTTAGTAAAGGTATTTCACAAAAAAATATATAACAATGTAGTTTATTACTAAATGCTTCACTATATTAATAAAATTAGATGGCATGCTATCCTTATTCTACTTTAGAGGTCTGCATAGGCCGAAAATTTCAGGCCTGGTCTGGCCCAGCCCAGCAAAAATCAATGAAATCAAACTGTCTGAGTTTCTACAAAAAAGAAAGCCTACCGTAATTTCCGGCGTATAATCTGCAGCTCAAAGAGTCGTTTTTCGACCCAGAAATATTATTTTATAAAATGTAACTTAAAAGATCACTGTAAATATTTAACTACAATTATTGAATAAAATTTCTGGGTCGAAAAACGACTCTTTGAGCTGCGGATTATACGCCGGAAATTACGGTATATTTCATAACCAACATTATCCTACAATTAAAATTCTTTTAAAAGAATTTTTTCATACATATTTATTTATAAGCTGAAAAATGTCATACTTTTTGCATATGTCCAGAAGCCACGGAATAACATACCTACTTAGACAAATACATTCAAATGAGGACTTGTTAGAAAAATTAATGGATTGGATTGGATTGTTTGGAAAGTTGGTTTGTACTGGAAAATTCTATCATTCAATTATTAGACATAAATTCTTAGACAAATACATTCAAATGAGGACTTGTTAGAAAAATTAATGTATTGGATTGTTTGGAAAGTTGGTTTGTACTGGAAAATTCTATCATTCAATTATTAGACATAAATTCCAATAATCTAATGTCTAATAATAGATGGGCAGAATTTTCCAGCATGAATTGGTTTTCTCAAACAGAAGAAACTTCTGAACAACCCAATAGTTTAAAATTAAAGAAAAAGTCAAATCATCATTTTGTAGCTCTATAAAGAAAAGAATGAAAACTTTCATAAATATTTCTTTATAATCTATTAAACCAAGTTAATTTCTGTACAAATGTACAATGTATCTCAATTTCACACAAAAGAAAATTGCCTGCCCAAAACAGAATGAGTACCAAGCCAGGCCCATGCAAACCTTTATTCTACTCTATAATCTTTCCTGCACAAAATGTTTATTTGGCATATTTTTCCATCGTACCTATTTAACAAGATTACATTTTATTTTTCCTCAAAACATTTACTCTTAAAATTATTTGAAAGCAGATGGTCAGCAAAGTAGCATATATTGATTTAAGTACTAGATAAGTGAATAAAAGAATGTTTTAAAATACATTATGGAAAAAAAAAACTAAATTGGAAAGAGAAAACTGGGATATAACGAGCAAAAATTCTGCAAATTTGAATAAAAACAGATTTGATATTTTTGTATAACATTAACTTAGAAAAAAATCATGTGATGTGAAAATAACTATAAAGAAATTCAAAGTTTTTTTTTATTATTATTGTTTTGTTATAACTATTAAATAACATAAATGATTTTACAATTATTGTAAAATTACATAGCTAAAATTAAAGGTTTAGTTATATTTAATTTCATATTGCTTGCTGCAATTTAAGAATATTACCTACTCTGTGGTCATTCAATTCTTATAAACTTAACTCAGGGTCTGTCACAGGAAGATTGCAATAAAAAAAAATGTTTTATTATTAGTCTTAAATAACCAAGATATTTAGTTGCTTAACTCTCAAAAATAGTTACAAAAACAGTAGCCTAGAAAAAGAGCCCTATAGTTATATTCACTTTCTTAATATAGAAAGTAACTCTTCAAAAAGAATATTTCAGTGCAAAATATTTAAGAAGGATGTTACTCCATGGCAGTAGCAATGTCGCAGAATCTGGTAGAAAGGTGCTTCATTTGGGAAACAAATAATGTTTTTGGGAAGGAAGAATCCATGCAACAAGTATCAAAGGCGAGGATTGATAAATTTCAGTTTAAGCAGATTTCTACATTAAAAAATATTTAACTTATTTCTCCTCCTACCCCTTGCCAAAATTTCCATTTCAGCATACGAAGTTTAAAATATTTTAATACAGTAAGTATAGAACTATTATGGTCAGGACCAGATTTATTCTATATAAATGCTTAAGCATAAAAGCAATACTCATTTGATAAGATTAGTAGGATATATGTGGCTGTGTGTCATTGTTTAGTTTCTCATGTCATATTCATTATTAGATTAACCCATTAACCGCCAAAACTATGTGGGTGGAGCCTTCAATATTTTTACTGAAAATAGTTTCCCACCAAAAATTCTGAAAGATAATATTCGGTATCTTTAATAGCAAAGTTTTTGTCATTAAATAAAGTATTTTTTTTAACATATTAAAATAGTGGTGGCATAGCAGGTTTTTTATTATATACACTTTTATTTTGAATGTTGCATTAACGCAACACCAGCGGGTAATAGGTTAATCAGATCCAACAGGATTTAAGTTAACTGCAGATAAAACTTGGATACATGGAAGTAAATAGGCAAAGCTCGTATATAAGTAGGAGTTAAAGCACAATTGATGCACAATTTATTTTATCCTGTCCATTATAAACACTTTTAGTCCCTCTTAAATAGAAAGATAAATTTCATTGTAACTAATAGAAATAATTTTTAATGGATAAAAGTTATTTTTCTAAAGAATCGATTTAAAATCTTCAAAACTTTTGGTCCCAAACTGTACAGATTTAAAAGATTATACTGTATATAACTGCGGTAATCCGAGACTAAAACATATGCACTAAAGCATAAAGTTTTATTTTGTATGTTCCAATTTTTATGGTAACTTAATTGCAAGTAAAACATCTGTAAAACCTCTTACTTTTTCTTCTGTAGATGAACATGAAACTTTTCTTTGTCCTTATTAAAAAAATAAACATTTTTATGTTAGTTTCTTTACAGTGAATATTTAAAAATGCAAAAACATCTAACTTTTAATTGTACAATTTAAATCTATTTTGATTACATAAATGTTTTAAATAAAGTAAGAGTAATTGCATTTCAAAAGTTTTAATAGCCTGTACAATTTAAAAGAATTTATAAAAAATGTTTATACACTGATAAAAATAAACAGAATGTTGTTCTTTGTTTGAAGAGGTTGCACCATCGATATTGGACGATTGATTTTTTTTTTTTTTTGTCCATATTTATTTGTAAATTTATCTTTGCTGTCAGCTTCAGAGTCAGTTGCTGTTCTTCAACACTGTTTCAATGCTCAGACTAAATGTAACTTTATCTTTTAAAGCTCTTCATACTTCCAAGTTTTGCTATATAATTTTAGTGAAAATTGATTATGTGACTATTTTAATTTTCTTAGAACTAACTTCTTTTTTTATACATTTCATTTAGGACAATGAAAAAAGGAATGCATATGAAGCAATGTTCATCAACTACTAACACGTTTCATCATTTTGTATATTCTATTCATGTGAATTTTTCTGGAAAAGTGATAGCTAATCATTTTTGTCTGGTTAGCTGCTCAAAGTAACTGATCTGTACAGAATCCTATAGAACTTGCCAGGACTTTATTATATTTTTAACTGTTAAACAGGTCTAATTTATAATAAAAGAACCATCTGTAAATTATGTTCAGGATGTTTCATTAAATTATTTTCTGCTACTCTTTAGTGATGTCTGATATTTTGAAAACTTGCAGAATGTATTTAGTTAAGGAGACTCTCTACCCTTTGAACTTTTTTTTAATTTCAGTGTTTTATACCTTTTTTTCACATATTATTAAATAGTTTTTTGAAAGGAAATAATTTAATCAAGAAAAAATATAATTCTTTTGGTAAAATTTGAATATATTTTTTTGTGAAAATTTTTAATCAATTTTTAACTCTCTGAGCATCTGAGGGCTTTCCTGCATTTTCATAAAAAAATTTGTAAAACTTGAAATAATTTAAATTTTATTTCCCTGTCTGTTTCTAAAATACACTTCATATCTCTTTATTTTACATATATCTTAAAATGCAATTTTTTTAATATTTTTGTCTAGAGCCGATTTAAGTTGTTTTGGGGAAACAGAAAAATATGGGCAAAACGCTTAGTGGGTTAAATTTTACTTCTACAAGTTTGAATTTTCTAAACTTTTTTTTTTTGCAAGTGTTTTCTACAATGCTAGGGATCACATTTCCAGAAAGTTAATTAGTTTAAGTAAAAATAAATAAAATGGCATGACATATGTAAAACAGTAAGAATGACTATTTACTTAGGATTTTTATTTTTACAAAAGTAAACAAAATGGTGTGTAGTGTACTGACTCCTTAGACATGAAAAAGTTTCCAAGGAGTACTTAGAGCTCCTTAATACTTAGATGAACAAAATACACCTTTAAAATTCTTTAAATTACTGTGAAGTAAAATTTAGAGACTTCAATGGTTTAATTGAAGTATACAAGAGTAGAAAATGGAGACTTATCTTGCACAATGAATAATATTGCTTGTATAATAATCTTAAGTATATAAGGCATGAAAAAGATTCATCTTTGAATGAAGTAAAATAAAAATCTTCTCATGTTTGCAAATGCAAACACGAGAAGATTCAAGCAATTGTTGCCATTCTAAACAAAAAAAGTTTTTTTTTTTTTTTTTTGTATATGCCACATGACTTTTTCCCCTTCAAATTTTACTTTAAAATATAGGTGTATATAATACATGATGAGTATTTGGGATTTAACTGGTCTCTGTGTATATGATCATTGGTCAGTGCATAAAATAGTTTTACAGCAACTTTGTATTCAAATTTATGAAATCAGTAAGCAAAATATTGTGAATACTGTGCAATTTTAGTACTAACTATTAGATTTTAATCAAAATTTGTTTGTAATGCTTTTCTCTACAAATAAGGGTGTGCATCTTACATGGGGACACAGCATACATGAAAAAATATGGCGAGTCCTTTAAACTTTTTGGGACTCTAGAAATTTTCTATACTCTGGATATTTTCTTCTCAAGTCTATACAAAACCTGAAACTATTTATGTTACTGGAAATTTTATGAAATGCACCTTAAGGATAAGCAGCTTCAAAAGAAAAATTGCGAGGCAATTGAAAAGTATAACTTGAAGTTTTAGCATTTTCATCATACTGAAAAAAAATAAAGAATGCAACTGTGATACATTTAAAAGGAAATAGATGTAGTAAAAAACCTATTTCATGTAATTGTAATCATTGGATCTTTACGTAACATGACCAGAATATACTAGGAATGTCCAAATGTATTTTATGCATAAAATTTTAAAATTGATGTTTTCATCAGATTTTTCAATGTTAAGGGTAGCAAGTCCCCTTAACCTTGTGTTAGTCGCATGTGTAGCTCTGTGATACAAGCTGCTATTTTCCTCTTGTAAGTTTTGAACAAAGTAGATTTGGAATCTCTGGCTCTCTCTGCCTTCCTCCCTCTGGTATCGATTTTTCATCCACTGCAGTTGCACTTGAATCAGCTAAATGCATTCAAAACTTACAACAGGAAAATGGTAGCATATATCCCACAGATACATATGCAACTAATGCAGGGTTAAATAATTAAAATGACAGAATTTTTTTAAATAAAAACAATTTCTTAAATACACCATACAAATGTAGAAATAAAACACTTATTTCCATTACACTGTGTTTTATACCAATATTTTAAATATATGATATACAAGGCTACAGATGAAGATTATATAAAGGAAGAGAAATGTTTCACAAAAACGAAATATTAATGTACTACTTATAAGTTTAAAAAAATAACTTCCCTTCTGAATAGTTAAACATTTCTATGTCCAAAGCTCTCTAATTTTCAGATGTGTTATCGTCTACATTTTAATTTTAAATATCTGGATTCTAATTAAAAGGCATCAACCATAATTCTTAAATTAATTAAATATCCTTCATGTTTTAAAAAAAGCATTTATCATAATTTAAAAAAATTCTAGTGCTCTAGAAAAAAAGTGATTTTTTCTAAACTGCTTGACAAATGCTAAGGAACAATGAATTTCTGCAAAATTGCATTTCATTAAGCCACACAATTATAGAAAAAAAGAATGGTAGAAGATGTATGGTGAGGTTTCTTTCTTCAAAATTGTAAGTAGTAACATTAGAGGGGGAAGTCACCCTGTCGATTTCTGAAGATAGAGCTGTAAATTTCCTTTTTGATCGACAGGTCTTCTACATTTTAATTGTTGCCAGGGGTCTGTCCAGATATTTCTCCCAGAGTCCTGTTTTGTGAAATTGTGAACAGCTTTCTACATGTGTGAAAAATCTAGTCATAATTTTGTGAATTTGAAATGATCGTTATATTCAGGTTTTTGTTTATACATTTTTAAGATAGTTGTATGTAAAATACACATATTTTCATTATATATGTAAAAGTGACAGTCAGATTTTACTTTTAAATGATTAAATTTGTGAAGGGTTCAGTTTGGAGAGTGAAAAGTTTTGTGAAATTATTTTTAAGACAAAGAATTTTGTGAAAGGTTCTGTTTTAAGATGAAAAGTTCTGTGAAGTGTCCTGTTTTGGAAGGAAAAATTTTGTGAAGGGCCCTGTTTTAAAGTGAAATGTTTTGTGAAGGGTCCTGTTTTGGGATGAAAAAAATTGTGAAGGGTCTTTTAAAGGACCCAATTTCTTCCTAAATAGATCCCTGGTTGTATATAACTGTTAAAAAGACCTGGATGTGGAAGTGTTGCAAGAAGGCATTCTGGAGGCCACCACATCTGGTAGGAACATCACACCTCAAGAGCATCAATATAGTTGTCTAATGGTCAAGAGAAACAAATGATACTCCAGGTCAGATAACTTCTGGCCTTTCTAACACTACTGGTACTTGGTTATCTCTTCAAGGGCCATTTCTCAGCAATTAAATAATGTTGGCTTAGATGCACAGAAGCTTGTTGCATTCCACTATGAACACATGATCATAGGAAAAGTTTACTTCGGTGTAAGGAGCATATTTGTTGGGATCTGAAACTGCTCTTGAATCATGTTCTCTAATTAATCCCGCTACACCATAAACCAGTGTGGAAAAAGAGGGGAATTCATTCCCATCAGCAGAATGTCCAGGAAACTGATAACTATGACCCAAGAGTGATTGTGTGAGTGGGTATCAGGCATGACAGAATTCTGCTTCAGATATTTGAAAAAGGTACAGTGGCATTGCACAGGCACTCTCCAGGTTTATATTTCTTTCCTGTGTTGCAGTTAGTCAAGAATTTATTTTCATGGATAACAATGCACGTCCACATAAAACAGCTGAAGTGATCCTCATACTAGCAGAAGATGATATTGAGCATATTACATGCCTTGCTTAATCTCTGGACATAATCTTACGCATTCGGTAGACATATTGCTTAGAGACAGAATTCTCTTCTGACTGTGCAGGAACTGAAAATTGCCCTGTAAAACAAATGTGGCAGAATTCATCAAGCTCTCCTCAACTGTTTAGTGAATAGAAAACACAAACTATTCAAAATGTGCATCGGTGTAAGTGTAGGTCCTACTCTATACTCACCGACTTATGTGTTCATTTTTGTGGCAGAGCGAGCCTTTTTTGTAACTCTTGAAAGATACTGTAAGAAGCATACTTTATTCTTGTATCCTGCTTTGCCATTTGATATCTATCATTTTGCATAATAAAGATACGTAAGGATCTCTATTAAATATGTATACTAAATTTCATTTCTTTAAACAATGTCTATCATTAGTTATGATGAAATATGTCTCTGTTCCTTAGCAATTGTCAAGCAGTATAAGTCAAAAAAGGAAAAGAATTCCAAACAATAGCCATATCATTACAAGTCGTAGAATAAATCTTTTTTGCACCAAAGTTCCTTGTTTATCATTTTCTATACTTTTGTTATAATTAAATTTTCTTAAGAGGTCATATATAGATTTATTTCTGTACAAACTTTAGAAATCTCAATACAAACCCTGCATTTTTTTCATTCAATTTGTTATGTGACATTTCTCCTAAATATGAATTAAAATGTTTTTGGGGACTGTGTCAAGATTGAGAAACATACTTTGAAGATTGGGTGATATTGCAGCAAAAAAAAAAAAAAAAATTAATGATATAACAGTTATTTGTTAATAGAAAAATTATTCAGCTAGACATCTATAAATATATCACTTATTTGCAGTATTTAGCATCCATTAAACAGCCGAAAAAATAGTTTGAACTATATTCTGAAATATGTTTCCAATTTTACATTTTTGCTGATAAGTTGTTGAAGTGAGTGACTATATTAGTGAGTTTTTGAACATACAGATTCTAATTGTGTCAAAATTATACTTATATATTTATGAATTTTTAATAATAATTTCAAAATCATTTTTATCCAAAATTTGCATACACAAGAAGTTTAAACTTTACAGAGTATCCTATAAAACAAAACAGTAGTAAAATATAAATTACATTTATGTAATGGACATTCATTTTTAGCATTGATTGGTTTATTTTTCAATAATTTATATCCCACTAATTTAAAATTAATACCATTTGTAATTCCATGTTTTTAGGCATGCATAATTGAAATGAAAAAATTTTGCTAATGATACTGAACTTAAGCTTTGTATGAATTAAAATGCTACATTTTCTTTTTTTCTTCTTGATATTAGAACTAAAGTTGTAGTCATTGTTCATTTTTTGTCTATGTACACATGCTTTTAAATAATACTTTAATATTAACCCTATATTTTTTATGTCATTAAAATTCTTTCATTGAGTTTTATTTAAAAAATATATATCAATAAATTGCAGCCATAATATATTTTTTAAAGATAGTACACTTGTCAGCAGACAGACATAACACTTACTTTTTAAATTAAGAAGAACTGGATCACTTTGGGCAAACATTTGTTGTCTGTTTAGGCTGCAGACAAAATCAAAGATAGCCAAATAACTTGTAAAATTGTGTATGCAAATACAGGATTATACATACCAGTTCTTCAAAAATTACCCCAGTATAGTTAACTGAACTGAAATGGAATTTTGTACAATTATATGCCAGTGTAAAAATTTGATTTGAACAGCTCTTTAATGTAAAAATTAGAGTTTTTACTGCAATTTTCTATCAAAAATTGGATCTTCATTTATATTAGAAAAATAAAACTAGTATTTTGCTGTACAAGTGGTACCTTAGTTCTGGAGTACAATTTGATTAAAAAAACTGTTCAAAAGGAGAATTTTTCGAGAACCAAATCAAATTAGGAACACTGATTATGAATCTCAAATATCTCAAATCACTATGTTCCATGTATGTGCACTTCTCATCCATGAATCTCCTCCTCCTCCCAATAGGGTTAGAGAATTCAGTGGATTCACAAGCTTGCAGTACAGGAATCTTAAAATGCATAAATTTTATTAATGCTGCAATTACTATACTTCATAGAAATATTCATGAAAAGAAGAACAAATGAAAAAAGTAATAATTTGGTAGCTTTTGCAACAAGCCATTTTTGGATAAGAACTGAGTTTCTGTTTGAGGACCAAATCAAATTTCACCCAAATTCTTTATTCAAGAATCGAATTGTTCAACTGAGGTTCTATTGTACAACTATTAAATTTTGCTTAGCATTTTAAAATTATAGTGATACAATATAGAATCATGTTAAGTGCTGTATTATTTTTAAACATGCCTATGTAGAATCAGTTTTTACAACAGAAAACAATTAATTTACTTCTCGATATTTATATTACAGAATTATTCATAACTTTGATGTTTTTGAAAAGAAAAAAAAAACAAGGATGTACAGTGTACAGTCGATTTAAAAAGAAAAAAAAACATACATCTGCATTTATTCATAGATCATTTGCAATCAGTGACGTAGCGTCAGGGGGGGGGGGACACACGATCATTTTACTACCAGTATAATTATATACTACATTTGGCCTTATTTAACCTTTGAATGGTATGAATTAAATAAGGCCAAATATAGTATATAAAAATACTGGTAGTAAAGTGATCATAGCTCAATGAAACAAAAATAAATAAATTTGAAGGACATTGCCTAGTGCCTGCCACCAGTTGAGGTTTTCCAGTAGCAGATTGGATGGTTTAGCCTTGAAAAGGGCCCTTTACTGCATCACTACTGGTCCACATACACAGTGGCGGCGCTAGACAAAACATGGACGTCGGCGACATCAGCTGTGTGAGGCCTCTTTCATTTTCCAGTCAGAAAGATAATGTTAAATGAGCTGAATTATATACTAATAATAATTATATACTAATTTTATGAGTATACTATGCAAGTATTATTGCTAATCAAATAATGACAAAAATTACATAAACAAACAAGTTAAAATAGATGAACTTTACGGATTTTCCCCTCACTGAATTTTTTAAAGATTATGTCATAGTTAATACCAGGCGCTATTTCAGCTTCAATTGATAGTACCCCATCAACGACACCCATCATGTGATATATCATTAGAAAGACCTTTGACCATTCTTTCATATTACGCACCTACCATTCCCCCTCCTCCACTTTGCATCCACGGGGGCACTTTTCTGAAATATTTCGTTAATATTTTTAATATTTTTGTTTTTTCTTTGTTATTTAGTTTGTGTTTTTTGCAATCATATTTACCGCATTCTCTCCTTCATCTCCAACAGAGTTATGGGAAAAATATAAATTGCACATGGCTGAAGATATTTTCCGTCGAAATTCAAATATGAACATGGATTTCACAGCAGAAATCTACAACGAAGCGTTGATAATGATTGATGATTCATGCTTAGAAATCGCGCACAAAGTTTTCAATCAATTGGGAATGCCATAACCGAATCGATCTGCTGCTTCTTCGTTCGATATAGAATTTCATTGTGAACAAAATTACAACACGGGTGATCTTTTGTCGTATGTGCAATCAAATATTCCTAAGCTAACGCTTTTGCAAAAAAACATTTACGATCAAATAATGCAAACTGTCAATAAATGAATTTCAGAAAACTTCCTCTTAGATGCACCAGGAGGAACTGGTAAAACGTTCCTAATTAGATTGGTTCTGGCAACAGTTCGATCCCAAAATGACATAGCCTTAGCTCTTGCGTTGTCCGGAATAGCTGCGACATTGCTACCAGGTAGAAGAACTGCTTCCACTTTGAAATTGCCATTGAACATGCAATTCATTGTAACTTACACGTACAATATTTCCAAAGCATCCGGAATGGGGAAAATATTGCAGAAATGCAAACTTATTGTTTGAGAAGAATGCACAAAAAATTGCTCTAGGCTCTTGATCGATAATTGCAAGATTTTTCGTGGAAACATCAGACCATTTGGGAACACATTAATATTGCTTGCAGGAGATTTCAGGCAAACGTTACCTGTAATTCTTCATCGACACCAGCAGAGAAAATAAATACTTGCCTGAAATACTCTACTTTGTGGCGACACGTAAAGATTTTAAAATTAACTACAAATATGCGTGTCCAGCTACAAAACGATCGATCAGCTGAGATATTCTTACATCAATTGCTGAAAAATGGGAACGGAAAGGAGCCGGTTGATCTGACCTCAGGATGAATTTCATTGTCTCATAATTTCTGAAATTTAGTGACGTCAAAAGAAGAATTGCTTGAAAAGGTATTTTCCAATATTTAAACAAATTATAAGAATCACGATTGGCTGAGTGAACAAGCTATTCTTGCGGCCAAGAAAACAGATGTCTAAGAACTTAAAAATATTATTCAGTAACATCAAATAACATTCAAAGAGAGACAGTCACATCCGTCGACAGTGTTGTGGAAGCAGGTGAAACGGTTAATTATCCAACAGATTTTTTTAATTCACTCGATCTGCCAGGGATGCCACTGCAGGTACTGCAATTGAATATCGGCATGCCAACTATCATGTTATGAAATATCAATCAGCCAAAGCTTTGCAATGGCAAGCAACTTGCAGTTAAAAAAAAATAACGAGCAATGTTGTAGAAGCAATGATCTTGATAGGACCTTTCAAAGCTGAAGATGTACTCATTCCTCGCATTCCTATGATTTCAACGGATATGCCATTTCAATTCAAGAGATTGCAATTCCCAATTCGATGGGCGTTTGCAGTCACCATCAACAAATCTCAGTGCCAATCTTTAAAATCGTGAGTTTTAGATCTAGACACGGATTGCTTCTCACATGCACAATCATTTATATGTTACGTGTTCTAGAGTGTCGGCAAAAAAGACAATCTCTATATCTGCACAGACAATAGAACAACAAAAAATATTGTATACGCACAAGCATTGTAAAGTTAAACGTATTAGAAACGTGCACGTTTTCTTTTCTTTCTTTTCTATTTAACCAGGCTGAGCCAAAGCAACGCGTGGCCGGGTACAGCTAGTATGAAATAAATTACAACACTACGATAAATGTATATATAACTTCTTTAAAATAAACAAATAACCAATTTTTAAATTATGTTAGTAATGAAAAGAAAAGTAGTCAGAAGTTTTGCGCATGTGAGTCTACGAGTTTTGTGACAGATGACTGAATGAAGTTGAAAAAATTAACGATTCGGGTTTTTCCCGAGTATCGAACGCGGAATCGCCTAACTTTCATACTGTTGCCAGATGACTCAAAATAAATACTACTACACTCGTACGGAAATAAATACGGATGACTAAATAACTAAATTTTTAACAACTTGAAAAACTTTTTGCGAGGCCGTCGGCGGTTGCCGACGCCTAGTGCCGCCACTGCACATACAACTGATAAATAAGCATTTTGGCACCGACCAGGATCTAAAATAAGGAAAAATTTTAATTTAATAACATTTTTTTTTATAATTGATGTTAAATCTGAAATCTGCAGCCATTGTCAGAAGTACCCTGCCAACCACTGTCTCCCAGAACAGCTTGGATGTGTAAGACCTGAAACCTTTACTGTTCAGGTCCAAAGAGGAGCATACACACCATTGTCTTTGAAGAAATGTGACAGAGGCGGCAATTTGACAAGTTTCCTGCAGCCCATGAAATTTAGCTTAGCTAGCTTACAAGTCAGGCAAATATGAGAGCTAAAAAAAAAATGGCCTTTACAAGATAAAAGCAGATAATATTAAAATATTTAAGAAAATAAAAATTAAAGTAAAGAAAGTTGCATGCACAACTGCTATAATTTAGACAGTAGGCTGCATGACGTTGGGAGGGGATAGCCAATTCTAGATGAGTTTCTTTTGATCTACGGAAATAGTGATTTTGACGGGAAATTCTGCATATTTGACCCTAAAAGGTTCTTGATGTTTTAAAACACTGAACAAAATTATTACCCCATGATAAAATGGTCAAAGGATGTTTCTGCCCCCTGCCCACTCTTATGTCATAGTGACATAGAGAGTTTAATTCAGGATTCCTCACAGAGGTAATTGAGCTATAAAATTTCATTGCAATTTTTTAAATCTTACCAAAAATGGGTCTAATATTAAGGTCACGATGGATAACATTATTGCAGACATAACGTATCCCTCTGGTAAACATATATAAAAGTTTGTTTTAGAAGGTTTAGATTTTTTTTCTAGGCAGGTTTTAGGAACACTTCCATAAACAACCGAACCATAGGTTATGATTGGCCGAATCATGAATTTATAATAACAATTTATTCTCAATTGGCAAGTACCTATGCCAAACCAAGAAGGGATTAACCCTTCTTTGCATTGTGATGGAAATTTCCATCACTGTTTATTTAACTTTTAATAAATAAATCAACTTCTTCGTCACTACTATATTTATATAGAAATATTAATCTAGTAAATTTCCCGTGAACAATGTTGCTGAACAAAGTTAAAAATCTATCTTAAAATTTATGGTGTCTAATATTTAATATATGTATAAAAAACAATTGTAAAAGAAAAACTCATGCAAAGAAGGGTTAAAGGAATCCATAGCACTATTAGCACAACTCAGTTTCTGTGATGTGCTTGCACTATGATAATTTGGAATCTAGGTGAATGCCTAAGTATTTATAATTAATCTTCCAGGGAATGGGCTCATTATTAAATTTGAAGTTAAGATTAGTATTTGGGGTAAATTTCTTATTCATGAAGAAAATGGTGGCACGTTTGGCATTGTTGACTTTAAGTCTCCAATTTTTTTCAACGAGGCCAAAACTTTAGAGAACACTTTGTATGAGTGTTTGTGAAGCATGGCAGTGTTATTGCTAAATTGACATCAGGCTCTTTATGAATGTCATTTACATAGATGCTGAAGAAGATCAGACCTCTAAGTTGTGCAGTGCAGAACAGAGCTAAGAATGGGTTTAGAGTTAGAGGTGTTTCCAACTTTTACAACAAAGCATCTATTAAAAAGTAATCAGCATAGATTTTAATGAGTAGGCAAGGTAGGCCAAGAGTTTAAAGAAGAGAGCAATTACCAGACTTTATCAAAAGCCTTTTGGATGTCGAGGAAAATTGACCCTGTCACTCACTCTACTGGATCTAATTCTATAATGGAGTTTAGTCACCATCTACAACTGATGTGTTGAATGACATGCTGGAAACCCCAAATTTCTTTAGTATGAGCACATCATGAGAATCAACGAATTCCTTTAGGTGGCTGACGAGGACGTATGTATAAACTTTAGAACGACAAGATAGCAAAGAGATGGCTGAAACTAGAAGTAGCATGAATATCATCCACTCTACTTTTCAGCAGAGAGACAAAAATAGCCCCTTTCCAGCAGTCGGGAAAAATAATTTAAATCATACAGTTAATGAGAATAACAATATAGAGTTTTGAGGTAGGTGGATAAACATGCTAGTAGAAATACAGTCCTCCCTAGATTTATTCTTTTTTAAACCTGAGATGTACTCCTGAACCTCGCAATGGGTTGTCCAGGGCAGTGTGTGTGGCATGTCACTTTCCAAGAAATTTTGGACTGTGCTGTCCAACACAGTAGTAAATGTCTGATTATCCAGATCAAAATGAGGTGTAAACTGATTTCTAAGATTTTCAGCTATCACTTCAGCCTGTTTTGAGTACAAGGTGGCCATAATTAAACTGATGGTATTCATAGTGTTCTGTAGCATGATCTAATTGCGAGAATGGCGCCAAATTTTGTAGGAAGATTAACGAAGAGGGGGGGGGGGACAAAGTATTCCACGAAAAAAAAAATTAGTTCCAAAAGTCACCGCCAGGGGAATATGTGGCGCTGTGTATTCAATAAAGAGTTTTTCAAAAAATGAAGAATCAATACTGAAATAAAATTACCGTTTATTTAACGAATTTAGCAATTTAATCCAAGCTCAAAATGGTAACAGTTTATAAAAAGCTAAAAATTTACACAAACACTGCTATAGTGTCTTTATCTGCAATTTCACTTACAGTGCCCCAAAGAAAGCAACAGCAGAAGAAGTTCTTTATTCAAATTTCACGTTACATCTTTTGGCCCAGTGCCAGCTTGTTCGGCTTTAAAAGGTAATGTACTATTGTTAGAAGCAATTTCATTGAAAGTTATCTTTCATAATGTCTCCTTCTTTAGTCGAGCGAGCTTTAATAGTCAAATTCTTTTACCTCAACCAGTGTAATGCGCCAGCCGCTCTTTGTGCTTTTAGAAACCACAAAAAAATGCATAAAGGTAACGGTCCTTTGTCAGTTAATGGTTTAAAAGCAATGGTTTAGAAGTTTGAGAAAACAGGTTCTCTAAATGTTCAGTCAGGCAGAAGACGAAAACCTGTATCACAGGATACAATCAAAGAAGTGGCAACGGCGATTGTCGACAGAGCACCAGACAATATTACTACCACTTCCAGCGCTCGTGGGATAGCTTGGAATCTGGATATGCCTTATTGTACGGTATGGAAAATCCTACGAAAGATTATCCAATTCTATCCGTACAAGATCAGCCATGTACAAGAGTTACGTCACACCGACCATGATAAGCGATTGACTTTTGCTCTCACTTTTCTTGCCAGAATGGAGTTGGATGATGCTTGGCTCTGGAAAATCTTATGGAGAGATGAGGCCCATTTTTACCTGAATGGAACTGTAAATACCCAGAACTGCCGAATTTGGGATAACAAGTCACCAAGAGCATTCAAGGAAATTCATGTTTGGTGTGGTTTCACAGCAGATATGATCATAGGTCTACTCTTCTATGAGAACATTACTCCGACAGGACCTGTAACTTGTTCTGTTACCGGAGACAAATATCACCAAATGCTAAACAACTTTGTTATTCTGGCACTTCAGCAAAGACAGTGCCTGGAGAAAATCATTTTCATGCAAGATGGAGCCCCTCCACATATTGCTTTGTGGGTACAGCAGCTGCTACGACAAAAATTCACAACAGAAAGAGTCATTAGCCGCTGTTTTCCTACTGTATGGCCACCTCGGTCCCCTGATTTTACACCCTGCGACTTTTGGCTATGGGGTTACCTAAAGTCCAAGGTCTATCACGGAAGTGTCCAGGACCTGGCTACGTTGAAGGATAACATATCGCAATTGGAGATTCCTGCAGACATGTTATTCTCTGCTGTTGTAAATGCTGTGCACAGAATGCAATATGAGGTCCACAAAAACGGTGGCCACATCGAACCTGAGTTGGATGTGCTAAATAAAAGGTAATTTTATTTCAGTATCGATTCTTCTCTTTTGAAACTCTGTTTTGAATACACAGCGCCACATATTCCCCTGACGGTGACTTTTAGCACTAATTTTATTTTCGCGGAACCCTTCGCACACCTTTGTTTTGATTTTATTGTAAACAATCTGCAAATAATGACAAGTTTATTTTTTTCTTTTAATGGAATGAACTAAACTGAATTTTAAAATAGATGATTGCAGAATTATTTTTTAAAAGTCCATGGTAACATACAAAATTCTGTTGCACATTACTAAAGTACTACAAAATTTGTCACTTATTCATTATCTTAGTTTACTGAGTTACTTTGTTTTATTCTCAAATACTTACCAATATGATTGAAAGATGTTCACAATTATAGTTTATCAGGCTTTTTTTTTTCGCAAAAACTGAAATTGGAAAATGTTTTGGTACACTATAAGGTTTAAAAGCATCTGGATACAATTAATATTTCCCGAAAAAAAATTAATACTTTTTATCAGTTTCTCTTAGTTTTATAATTGAATTTTCTTTCTTGTAGATAAAAAAATCCCTGATGGCTCGGCCTACAGGCACAGGTAGATTTTGAAGATGCAGACTGTGGGGCACCTGTTTATTGAGAATTGCAGAAGATATTACCTTTCTGCCATGATGTGGCAGTTGGGACTGCCCACTTCGAAATCTACCTTGTCTGTAGGCAGAGCTGGCAGGGGTTTTTAATGTTTAATTTTTTTTTTTTGCTGTAAGGGTTGGTCTTATAAAAAACTTGTCAATATAAAAGTTGTAGATAATATTAAGAAGATTTATAATAAATTTAAATGGGTTTGATATCTTGTGAATTGATGAAGTTATTAATTTTTTTCTTCTTAAACCCCTATTTTTTCCTCTCCTTGAGGCCATTTTTTATGATATCAAAAATCTGACATACATACATTATCAGCCCTTTTCCTAGAAGTAATAATAACTTTAAACAGATTTGATACGTATCATAATTAAGAAGTTATGGGATTTTTTCTGTTTTCACAAAAAGCCCCTTATCTTATATTTGATATACAAGGTGAGTAAGGTCTTTACTTTGAGCATCACTACTTCCAAACAGTAATTTTTGCCTTATTCAATTGCAGAAATATGTTAAATTCTGTGACAATATAAGGTGGAGATTACAAGTTGGAAACAGTGGTGATTGAAACTAAGGTTCCTATATACCCTGGACATGTTAATAAATATCAGTAACTCCAGTTTTAAATTTTGGAAGTGTCTGCGAAGACACGTGAAATACGAAAAGGTGTCTGTGGTCACCAAGAGTTTAAGAACTGCTATTCTACACCATTTTAATAAAAGGGAAGGTAAATATTCTAACATTGAAATTGATCTGCATATATTTATATTATCCTCACTAGGGTTGGATGATATCAGAAATTTAATATCACACTAGACTATATCAACAAAATAATATTGCACTATAGTGCTGATATATTGCGATACTAATTTAAAAGGGGAGAGAGGTAGGGGCATTTGCTGATATAGCATCAACAATTTAAGCACAAAACTTAGTAAAAATTTTATAGATATTTTTCATTTTTTTAACCTTTTGATTAGAAAAAGTTGGACTAGCGACAATTTTTATATTCACTCGTACAACAATTTACAAAAGAATTTCTTCATGGTATAAATGTATAGCAGGTATTAGTATTGAAAAAGTGATGAGAATGAAATAGTGTCTGGGATGACATATATCCCAACCCTAAAGTCAAAATGTTAAAGAAAATATAGAAGAAATGAACCAATTGTTCAATAACTGTTCTCATTTGCACCATTACTTTCATAAAGTTTTTCTTGAAAGATAGAATTTCCCATATTCGTCTCATTGTATTGTATTAATGTTTGTTTTAAAAAGTATTTTCCCCACTATGATATAATTAAATGTATGATTGAAAAAAAATCTCATTTAATAAATTAAAATTTAAAATTATCCCCATAAAAATGTATAAAATATTCTTTTCATAGGATTTTAATTACCGTAAAATCCTGATTGTAAGCCTCCCCTTTTTCAAAACCATAAATCGTTAAATGTGGGAGGTGGCTTATAATCGAGATTTAAAAAAACATTTAAAAACCCATTTTTATCATTAATTCAGAAGTAAAAAGAGGCGAGAATCTTTTGTATTTCGGCAAATTTTCGCTCAAAAATAAATATATCAAATCTAACCCCCCCCCCCCCCAAAAAAAAAAAAAAAAAAAAAAATTGAAAATCTTTAAAGATCGTTTTTTTTTAATTTGTTATTTTATTGTAACAATAAATAATCATCTAAATCCCCCTCAAAATTACTGCTTCCCCCCCTTTAGTACCAAAACCCTATAGTTTAACCTTTATAACTCCTTAATATTAAATTTTTTTTCAGACTTATTTAATTCTCTATATTAACAATAAATAAACCTAATCTACCACCTAAATCAACCTCTCCTCTTAAAATCTCTGCTTTTCTCTCCCTGCCCCCCCCCCTCCCCAGACTCCTCTCATGAAGACCCTCCCCCTGCAAATGCATCTCATTAAATTTTAAATCTTAAAATTGTTAATTTTTTTCGGCTCTATTTGTGATTTTTTTGTAACAATATTTAAATAACAATCTAAATTATCCTCCTCCTCTTTCCAAAAAAGTCCTTTCCCCCTCCCCCAGTACATACTTTAAAGTCTAATTTTTTTCCCAACAGTAATTTAATAATTTTCAACAATAATTAAATAATTATCTAAGTTGCTCCACCTCCTCCCCCCAACCCCCCAAAAAAAATCTGCTTCTCCTGTTCCCTCCCTCCCAGCACACAAACCTTAAAATCTTTAAAATAATTTTTTTAAAGATTTTTATGCTGTATTGTTACTTTGTAGCAACAATAAATAAATGATCATGTAACTCTCCACTTAAATTTCTATTCCCCATCCCCCAGAAAAAGGGGTGAATTTCTAGACATGGATGGAGGGGGGGGGGAGCCAGGGAGAAAATGTCAGTCTTTTTTGTAATTTGACTGTTCTCACCGCTGATATTTTGTTAATGGGAGGGGAGTTATTTTAAAGAACAAATTTATTTCAAAACATAAAATATACACATGATTCAGGGAGGGAAGAACAGCCAAACTGCAAAAAAGATGAAACTTTTTGATTTTCCTCTCACATATTTAGAAATTCACTCCCCTCCCCCCCCCTCCCTCCCTTGGAAGAAAAGGACAGAGCAAAGAGGATGGTTATTTTAGATGAGTGATATTTATATGAGATGAGTTACCTTACTATAAAAATAAATAGAATAGCGTAGAATAGAAAGAAATAGAACAGCGTTTAAAGAAATATATACTAAAGATTTTAAAGTATTTGCTTAGTGGGGTGACAGTGGGGGAAATGGAACTTTTGGGTGAAAGGAGGGTAATTTAGATGATTGATTATTCATTAATTGTTACTAAAGATAAACAAATACAGCAGATTAAAAAAAAAATGTTTTAAATATTGTATGTGTGTGTGGGAGGAGGAGGACATTTTTGGAGTAGAGAGAAAACTTAGGTGACAAATTTTTAAACTTTGTATTCTTGTGGATGAAGGGGTAATATGAATTTCGAAGGAAGGGGTTTGTATTTTAGATAATTTGTTATTTATTTATTGTTAATAGAGAGCAACAAATAGGACAGAAGATTTTTTTTTTATAAATAGTTTAAAAAAAATATATAGGGGTTGGCAAAGAGGGAGGAAGCAGAAATTTTGGGGGTAGAGAGATAATTTAAATGGTTAATTATTTATTGTCAGTAGACAGCAACAAATAGAGCATATATTTTTTAATAAAGAGTTTAAGATTTTAAACTTTGTATGCTGAGAGGGGAGGGGGAAACAAATTTTGGATGGAAGGGAAATATTGTAGTCTGGATGACTGATTTTTTACTTATTGTTATATTACTAGTTATATTACTACAGCAAGAAGGTCAGAAAAATTTAAGATTGTCAAGATTTTGAAATTATTGTGTTGGGGACGGCAGAGAAGCAAATCAGACATTTCATGTGAGGGGGAGATAGGTATTTCATTAACAAAATATAAAAGCAAAAGTAGAAATCTGCCAAAATTTTCAAAATATTGAAAGTTATCTTCCTTGGATTTTTAAAATCAATTTTTTGTGCAAAAAAAAATGTGGGGTGGGGGGCTTATATTTGGGAATGGAAAAGAAAATCACAATTGCTTAAAAGTGGGCGGGGGCTTACTTCCAGGATTTTACTGTATATGTTAATGTAGGTTAAAAAATCAAACTTTTTTTTATTATTTGGTTCAAGTTGAGTTTGGTCAAACAGAGACTTATTTTGTACATATAGTATGGGCCCGGGCCAAAACACCTTTTGCATCATGATCTCAGTGGCATATACCCTTAGTTTAATCTTTGAATAAACAAATTGTTCCATCCTGAAAAACTTCATTTTATCAATGATCATTATCGCTTCTTATTTTTAATTTAGCAAAGGATGACTAAAAATGTGAATTTAAGAAAGGTTATAAATATTTCCTATTTTTAGAACCTTACGATTTACTACAAAATTTAATCATGACAACCATATAATTTAATTCTCTTATTCTTTTTTTTGTCTTAATTATCTAATGTTGTTTAAATTATAGGGACTACTCCACTCACAGAAAAACACCCACTTCACTAATGTTAATCCTATGGGACAGATCTTTTAAAATATCTTGTTAGCATTTCAATATTTCTAAATGATTTATTTATTTATTTTTTTTTTTATTTATTTTTTTTTTTGGGGGGGGGGGGGGGAGGAGCATTGGATAGCTTGAGTTTGATCTCTACAATCAGCCCTTTTTACTTTATTTTTGCAGGTTTCCTTATGAGGATATTTTCACTTTTGAAACAGATTCCGAAAGTGAAAGTATCCTCATAAAACAATTTAAAAAATCCTGCAAACAAAATTGAAAAAACTGCAATTGTAGAGATCAACCATCCAATGCAAAAAAAAAAAAAAAAAAAAAAAAAATGTTAAACAATATTGAAATGCAAAAGATTTTAAAAACTGTCCCATAGGATTAACATTGGAAAGAGAGTGTTTTGCATGAGTGAAGTAGCCTCTTAATGCATCTCTCATTGAAAAAAAAAAAAAAAATCTTGTTTACTGAATGACTGATATACATTTCCCTATACAGAAATGCAATTTCGTAGTAAAATTCACTAGATTAAGCAGAGAGTTAATTTTGATAATCGAATGAAATTCATCATAAAACATGTCAATGTATTTAAAGTACTTTTATTATGATCGGAACAACAAAAAAATACTGAATCTACCTGATTCTAGACACTCCATTTAAGTGCAGACATAAATTCATTCTCAGTCCAAGAAACCACTCTCTACCAAGCAATATCAATATTAACACACTGCCTGGACATAATATATCAAATGCCTTGATATATCATGACCAATAGCAGCAGCTGAACAAGAAACTGGTGACAAGTGTTATTCAGTAGTTATTTCTTTGTGGTTTGCAGAGATAGGTAGTAACAAACATAGCATGTGAATGTAATGGGATATATTGGAATATTCCTTACTTTGAGATAAGATAGGGAGATAATCAGCAGAGGTAGACTTTCTGTTTTGGATGAAGCAGGCTAGTGAATAAATTTTTGATCGGATGAAAGAAAAGTATTGAACATATTGGTATGGGATATTTGTCGCTGTTTTTGGGGCTCAAAATGGCGGCGAGTGCAATACAATATTATTGTTATAGGGATATATCGTCACAATTTAGATATTATTGCAATATTTTAAAAATATCAATATTTGACAGATTGATATAATCCAGTCCTACTCCTTACAGTTACTTCAGATGCTTCAATTACCCCAACAGTTGTTCAGTAAAACTCTTAGAAACAGCAGATAATTAGGCTAGTTAGGATTTTTCAACCACTTTGTTGATAGAACTAGCACAGTGGTTGGAAGTAGTGCACTACAAGTAGCAAAACTACAGTAGTTACTACTTTTTTTGGTAGTTTGTAGTGTAAGACACTACATTTTGAAAAATGTAATGTAGCAAGATAGAAAAAATCTGTAGTTTGTAGTGAACAGCGATGCTACTTTAGAGAAGGGATGTCTTTCTAGTCACGATATTAACTTGCTTCTTTTTTGCAAATTGTTATGCAGAACACATTTTGCACATGTCAGCAACTCAGCTGCAGTGTTTAGCAATGCATTGTATGACATCATAGATTTTTCCATTGACACTTGTTGGTAAATCCAAATCAAAGAAATTGAATCTTATTTTATATAAGGCAGAAGTCCACTAGAGACAAATAATGATGCAATGTAAAAAATTCAAGAAGGGAATTCAAGGATTCAATTTGAAATCCTGCCCAAAAAATTTCACCATTTTCTGGAGAAATTTGCAATATTTTCCTGCTATCAATCGATGACTTTCGCTATTTTTTTTCCATAAACAATCAATGCATATTGCATTGTTCCCACGACCGATCGATGCATATTGCATTGTTCCCACGTGCGATCGACGAATTTCACAACTTTTTTTTTTTCGAACGACCAATCATGAATTTCGCAAATTTTTTTTCCCTGGAACCAATCAACAAATTTCACAATATTTTCCTTGAATGACTGTCAAATTTCACAGTTTCTTTTTGAGACAGACTGACGCAGAGGAAAAATCGTGAATTTCGTCAGACTGACAAATTTCGCAATATTTTTCTGTGACCAACTGACGAATTTTGCTTCATTTTCTGCGAATGATTGGTAAATTTTTTTTCTTGCGACAGATTGATGAGATTAGTGATTTTTTTCAGTGCATAAGACTTAAAATTTTTGGAATTTTTTTCTATGACCGACTAACGAATTTGCAAAATTTTCATGTGACTTATTGACAACCCACAACCGATCAATGAACTTCGAGATTTTTTTTCCGCCATGACTGACTGACAATTTTTTCTTTGACCGAATGGCAAATTTTATGGTTTCTTCTGATGACAAATTACGAAATTCACTACTTCTTTCCCTCATGGCTCACTGAAAAGTTTTGAGATTTTTTTTCATGACTATCTAATCTGGTGAATTTTTACATTATTTTCCCGTGATTGATTGACAAATTTTGGTTTTTTTTTTGACCGGTTGACGAACTTGTAGTGTTTTCTGTGACCAATAGACAAATTTCCCATTTTTTCCCCCACTATTGTACGACAAATTTCATAATTTTTTTCCCCCTTGACTAATTGAAGAAATTCACAATTTTTTCCTGACAGATGGATGTATTTAAAGATATTTTTCCCGTGACCGAAAAGGGAAGAGAACCAAAAGGTGTGTCAAAAAGGAACTGAAAGTTCTTATGGTATACATGAAGAAAAATTTTCTCTGAATTTCAAGGAAACTTTTTAGAAAAAACAGATTAGCTGATCCTTGCAATTCATAGAAATCAGGACTTAACAATTTAAAGCCAACCTACATTTCTTGTGTACTAGAAGAAATGAATACAGTATCCCTTTCAAACTTTGGACATGGGTTTGAAATTTCAATGCCCAGAACCTAGTTCAATCGAAGAAAATACCAGGGGTTCATTGTGAAAGAGTAAAAATGTATCTTGAAGGAGTAGAAATGAAAGAGTGTGAGGAGTAAACAATTTTACGCCTTGAGGTAAAGGAGTTAAACCCTTTTAATCTTTGTGAAGGAGTAAAAACCTTGTGAAAGAGGCTTCATCAACCTAAAACAAAAAAATCTAAATTCAGAAAAAAAGTTTTTCCCAAACTCCAAGGAAACTTATTTAGAAACATCAAACTAGTTGATCCTTGCAATTCACAGAAATTAGAACTTGGCAATTTAAAATTAACCATGGAAGAAATGAATCAACAGTTTCCCTTTCAAGCTTTGGATATGGGTTTAAAATTGCAATGCATAGAACCTAGTTCAAATATATATATATATATATATATATATATATATATATATATATATATATATATGCAACCCCTTCCCTTATATATATATATAATTTTTTTTAAATCTGGTTTTATACTTTTAACAAAATCCTTTACACAACATAAATAATATACTCCTCATTTTACTTACACACAGTCTCTTAATATATGGCTAATTATTATACTACTAGCTGGCTTCGCCCACTAGCAGGCCCTAATTTACATGAGTGCCTCGAATCTTGTAAAACCTCGAATAAGATAAACCTCGAACCGTACGAACCTCCTACCTGGGTCCCCGCTGCCTTCGGCACCGTATACAGTGCTCCGGTCGTGTTACGCATGCATCGGATAATCCCTTAATTTGCACATTGAATAGTATAAACCTCTAACCGAACGAACCTCTGACACGGGTCCCCGCTTCCTTCGGCAACGTATAACAGTTGTGCTATGCACGCACCGGATAATCTCTTAATTTGCACATCAAATAGTATAAACCTCTAACTGAACGAACCTCTGGTTCGGGTCCCTGCTGCCGCGACACCGTATAGCAGTCGTGCTGTGCATGCACTGCATAATATTATTAAGCGGTCACAGACCTTTCCAACGGTATATCACATGAGGGGTGTGTGCAAAATTTAGAAAAGTACCCCCCTTGGAGGGGCAAAGTAGGGGGATGGACACTGGAGATGCATAATATGATTAAGCGGTCTCAGACCTTTCCAACTATATGTATCACATGAGGGGCATTGGCAAAATTTAGAAACGTGCCCCCCTTAGGGAGGGCAAAGTAGGGGGATGGACACCAGAGATGCATAATATGATTAAGCCGTCTCAGACCTTTCCAATGATATATCACATGAGGGGCATCGGCAAAATTTAGAAACGTGCCCCCCTTAGGGAGGGCAAAGTTGGGAGATTGACACCGGAGAGGCATAATATGATTAAGCAGTCACAGACCTTTCCAACGATATATCACATGAAGGGTTTTGGCAAAATTTAGAAAAGTGCCCCCACTGTCCTGATTTGATAGTGGGCGAAGCCCGCTTTTCCTTATCATAATATCTGGTTGGCACTCTAAAAGAAAAACTTAAATTACCTGTAATGCAGTTTAAACATCTTAGCTGAGATTCTTTAGATTCTGAGATGTGGGGGGGTGCCCTCTGATCAGCTTTTAATTTATTATTTTAATCTGGGCATAGGTGAAATATTAATAATTATATAATGTCTCAGCTCGTAATTAAGATCTCAGCTCGTAATCAAGATATAAGAATAATTTTTAGATTTTCTTAAAGCTGATCTTTTTTTGCATCACCCTGTGAAAGTTCGGAATGGCTGCGCCCCTTACATTCTGAGATGGGGGCCCTTCTGAAAAATCCTACTCTACAAAGTCACGTGACATCTGGATCAATTTGCGCATTTGGACCTGTGCCGTATCTGAAGAGATGTGGTCGCACGGAGAGGAAATGAAATGCACCTGCGTCTGCGAAGAAAGGAAAAATAATATTTTATCAATCGATTTTTAAAGGATTTTTTAGCTTCTACACGTCGTAGAGAAATGATTTTTCGAATTGCTGAAAGTGGATGCTCTCCTGAATCTGTCTGTCCAAATTCTGAATTTCTAGTCCTGGAACTTTCCAAGATGAGAGTCTGTTTATAAATGTGCAATACAATTTTTTGCTTAATTGCCTCCCTGGCAACCTCGACATTGTGTTCAGGTTTTTTTGACTGGCAACCCGTTAGGAGGCGAGATTTTGCAGTTTTGATAAAATGCAAATATTTTGGATAAATAGGTTCGAGTAATTAAAACAGTTTTGTTAATAAATAAATCTCTGGATCAGGGTCAGACCTTTAATCCCGCAAAACTGTCAAGTCTGTTTCATGTCCTGATATAATGTAAAAATTTGTAATCTGCACAATTCCTGTTTCCAAAGAATGCAATATAAAAATACTCTGCTGTATTTTCATATGTTTTAGACATATTTGGCCATGTTTACAAGGTAAATTTATTGATATGTGAAACGTGATCTACAGGGTGTCCCATCAAGACCACCCAAACTCTGCACATCCAAATTCCTCTCTTGGAGTACATAAAAAAGGCCCAAAGAACTATACCTCTATGACCCATAGTTTGAGAAAAAGGCAAAAGAAAAGTATGACATCATATATGATGCAAGAAAAAAAACTTGGAAACATGAACATCGATATATTCATGAACGGAATACAATATTCATGAATGGAATATATTATCACCATGTGAAGATTAATGGTAGTTACTAGAGGCAGCCTTTTAAATATAATTCAAATGATGGTTTGACGTCACTCCATGGCACATGTATGCATGCCTTAATATGCACAGTAGATATTTTTTTGCATCTTCTTCTGCAAACATATGCAAATACTGATGTTCATATTTCCAATAACTTTTTTTCTTGTACCAGATATGACATACTTTTCTGTTGCATTTTTCACAAAAACTAATGGTAATAGAGTCCTTTAGGCATTTTCTATGTACTCCAAGCGAGGAATCTGGCTGTGCAGAGTTTGGGCGATCTAGATTGGACACCCTGGATATGATGCAAAATTCTATATAATGCACAACCTCACATTTTTAGGTTTGTATTTAAAGATCTACAGTATTTTCAATTAAGACAGAAAAAAAAATAAAGATTTAGATCTTAAATTTTTGTGCTTTTTCATAAGAGAAGGAGAAGCATAGTTTTGCATGGAGGGAATTCAGATAGTTGATTATTTATTGTTGTTACAGTAAAATAACAAACAAAACAGAAAAAGTTAAAATAAATGAGATAGTTTTAAAGATTTTAAATTTTGTGTGTTTCTTGGTAAAAAAAAAAAGGTGGAGGTGCACAAATGGGGAAGCAAGCAGAAGTTTTGGTGAGGGAAAGCATTTATAGCTGGCTTATTATTTATTGTTACAATAAATTAAACACAGCAGAAAAAGTTATAAAAACTAAAGTTTTAAAGATTTTAAACTTTGTATATAGTGGTCAGGAGGGGCAAGCAAAATTTCCGATGGGGTGAGGAGAATATTCATGAAAATTATTAAAAAAAGCTGAAAATTTTTACCTATGATTAAGGACTTATGTTCTTTTCATGAATTTTCCATAAAAATAAGGCCTTTTGAAAAATTTAAAGACTTTCAAGGAACATATGAACCCTGCAATATAAAGGCACCAGAAAAAAACAAATCCTAGTAAATTTACCATTACATTTTCCCCCAATGGAGAGAGGTCTAATCTGAAGCAATTTTGTTGAAGCCAACAAAAAGTTGAATGTTTGCAATACAAAAACCTGCATACACTTAAGGATTTCAAGATCCTTTTTCACATGAATTACTTAAAAAAAAAAAAAAAAAAAAGCAAGTAACAGAAAACATTTAAGGCTGTTCTCAAATTTAAACTGGCTACTTTCTGACACATTTTTCATTCACTTTTCTTCGCTAACATATCAAATTGGCAGGTTCTCTTATTCAGAAACTATGTAACCTGCTTCTTTTCAGTTTTTTTAAAAGGCAGGTTTTTCAGAAAATGCTGTCAAAGTGCATGTTTTGAACCGAATTTTCAGATGTGACAGCACAGGAAAGGGAAAAAACTGCTACTTGAGACAATAATCACTGATAACTCAAGATATAATCCATTTATCAGAAAATGAAAAAAACATTTTGCTTACAAATAACTTCAATAATCATGCCTGCAAGTATCATGCTGTTATGGTTATAAATGCACCAGAAAGTTAAAGTTTTGCATTGTTGAGCAACGAAAAATATTTTTTGAGAACTTTAAAAAGGCACCTTGGTGCCTATAGATGTTGCATAGAAAATTCAAATATAAATTCAGTTTTCTGCTGCCACAAAATGACCAACTTAGAATAAAATAGTGCAATATGACATGGCATGTTCAACTAACATCTTTAAGTGTATGTAAGTACTGTACTTTTTTTTTAAGTAATCCTATTTTCAACGTTCATTCAGTTTATTTTATTCTTAAACAAAATTGATTAGAGAAATTTTATTTCACACCATAACAGATTGTCCCAATTATCTGGATTTCTGCATATCCAGATTGTATCCAGAACACATTAGTCATAATAATTGAGTTTCACAGCATAACAGTTTGAAACACTGAGATAACATTTCAGATGCCTACATTATTTCACTAACAACCAAATTTTAAATCACAGAACAAAAACCAAGTCATTTTTTATGAAACAATATCCAAAGACATATTTTCTACTAGAATTCTCACCCTGCTCACACAACAAAATGCACACACAACAATAGCAGCAGTAAGAACAGCAATCCAATTTCAATATTTACATCCAATATAATAAAATTTCTCCTCTTTTCAATAAACTTTATTTGGAAATCAGTGTTTTTTCAACTGGTAGTTTTCTTTTAGCTTCTCTGTATAAGGCGATTTTGTTACATTAAGAATACATTTTTAAATGCATTTATAATGCTAACAATATAGCTATTAAAATTTTTGAATAAAATTGAATTATTACAGTATATACAAGTTATGTTCATGAAGAAATTTATGTACAAATTTATTTGTAATGGAGTAAAGAGTAACTTGCAAGATTATTTTACCTCTTCTCTCTCCCTCCCAATTTCATGACTCACACATGGAGAATTTTAAAAATATCCTTTTTTACACTTTTGTATTTTTCCGATAATGCAGCAATAGTAAGAAAAGTGATCCAATTTTAATCTTTACATCCAATACACTAAATTTTTTTCTCTTTCATATAAACTTTATTTGGAAGTCATAAATCAGTTTTTCAGTTTTTTAGACTTTTTTTCCCAACACCTTCTCAATGTCAAAATAAGGCTGGAGATCTGTCACTAAGCAATTTTAACCTGATATTATTACCATCCAGATAAATTTATACAGAAAGATTCTTTTGCTAACTTTTAAAGCCTAAAAAATATTAATTTAATTATTTTTTACAAATCCATGACTGAGAAAGACAGTCTTGCTTCTGTTTACATGACATCACTGAGTGGATGGAATGACAGCTGAGATATTCAATTGTGGGGAAATTTAGTTTCTTCATTCATGGAGAAGTTAAAAAATTGTTTCTCATTTTTTTTTATACTAGCCATAAAATTTCTTTGCAATAGATAATTAAAAAAACACCTAATTAATATTTTTTGAAAAATTAATAAAAAAAATGGCAAAAGGCTAATTTTATGTATAATCCAAATTTCAGATTGAAATAACTTAATGTAACAAAATGGCCTTATACAGAGAAGCTAAAAGAAAAATACCAGTTGAAAAACCACTGTATGATTTCCAAATAAAGTTTATTGAAAAGAGGAGAAATTTTACTATATTGGATGTATATATTGAAATTGGATTGCTGTTCTTACTGTTGCTACATTGTAAAATGCACATGGACTGTCTAGAAAAATAATTTTTCAGACTTTCACATTTCCCTGGCCACACATGTACATACACAAACAAACATTTTCTTTTATCAATATGAATAACAAAACAAATAAGGGTAATCTATTTATTTATTTTTGAATACATTTTTAAATGCATTTATAATGCTAACAATATAGCTATTAAAATTTTTGAATAAAATTGAATTATTACAGTAAAACTATACAAGTTATGTTCATAAAAGAAAATATAATTACAAAGGAAGCATACTCAGATTTTCATAATTTAAATTTTATGTTAATATCATTCAATATGATCTTTTGATTCTAATAATGTTCAAAAACACTAATTATTAAAATACCAAGCCAGATGCTGAATTTGACAAAAGTGCAATTTTCAGCAAGCATACACATTAGTTCTACCATTTTATATCGTTTCATTCTATTTTTAAATATCTATTACATTAATATGCTAAGTTAATAATTTTTCAATGTGCAAGATCATTCTTGAAATATGCATTAAATTTCAATTGTATAGAAATTATTTATTGAGATCATTATGATTTAAGTAATTGAAAAATTTGGCAGGATAAATAAAATGAGTATAAAGCAAATATGTAAGTGGATTAGTTACAATGTAATGCTTATATATAACTTTTATATGACTGTTTCTGGAAAAAAAAAAAAAAAAAAAACTTTACTAACAATTCTAAAGAAGTCTAAATGCAGCTTGCACAAAATTTTGCACAGACAAAAACAGCTACAGATTCAATTTTTACTTCTGTAATAGATAAATGGTATATAGTTTTGGTAAATCTAAGTTGTATTACACACAGTAATTATAAACAGACTTTTACAAAAGTTTATGAGAAAATAAAATGAATGAGATGAGACTTTCTTTGACTTACTTTGAATACTTTGACAAAAAAAGCAAAACAACTCAACAACCATGAAAAAGCAGTTATAATATTTTTATAGTAATTTATCTAGAGTACAAATAAATGCTAAAAAGATTTCATCAAGGTATAGTTAGAATATAACTTGTTAAAAATTTGCAGGTTTTTTTGTTTTGTACATAATGCAATATAATACTATTCTATCATTCCATGTTTTTAACGTCATACTATACAAATAACTTACCAGTAATTTAAAAATATATATAAGTAAAAAATCACATTAAAAAATATGTACAAAATGTATAAAAATCTTGCATAGATCGCTTGCATAGATATCTACTTAAAATTTCATTTACTGAAAGAAATTTCTTTTTATGCACATGGACATTTTCAAATCTATTTAAAATGTATATAAAAAGACCAACATCAACAAATAATATAGATTAGATACTTAAATAAGCATACCACTGTACACCATTTTAAAAATAAGCTGTACTTCTGTGTTTTAGTATTTGAAAAGTTAGAAAAAAGGGCTATTTTTATGCAAGTAATAAATTATATTCTCTATTTTTATACATCAATTGCTGAATTTTCTTTCTTTTTGTCATACTCATCTATGTACCATTGCTGGTTAAGATATATGAATTTGAGCATCAGTTTATAAATTGTGTTTCTGGCTTTGATTTCAACATACATTGCTAAAAAGAATGCAAGAAAAAACAGCGCACCACATATCAATGTAATGATTTCAGACTGAGTTAGTTCTAAATGTGTTATTTCTGATTTTGTACCTCTATGTTGTTTGAAACACATGACAGTAACTACAGCACATCCAATCATTATTAAAACTGAAATCAGAAAAACAGAATGCAATATTTTGTCTTGCCATGAACAATGTGGAAATTGCCACTGTCCAACCTAAAAATAAAATAAAATGCTATTTAAATATTTGTGGTATATACAAAAACAAATATTTAGAAATTATTTCAGATAATAAATTATAATGTATATGACACACAATAGCAAAATAAACCTTTTCAGTAACATTTTGGTGAATTACGAGATTAAGTTCTTTAAGAAATTTTTAAACAGTGTGAAAAAATAAATTTCACCTTTTAACTTATGAACCCTTTTAATATACTTGAGAGCATATCATCCATACAATGGCTCCTACAGTTATATAAATGCACAAACAATTCTGAACATGCAAGATTCTTTCAAATCAGAATTACTAATTTTAAAGGAAAATTGTTGGCATAAGCTTTAGTTATAAAAAGTATTTTGATTAAAAATTAATAACTAAACAGTAGCAGAAAAGCCAGAAAAGATAAAGGTCGGGCATTAACCATTGGTGTTAAACATCCATACATATTTTGTCTTTGCTCGCATTCTTTCAAATACAATGATGTCCAGAAATTAAAGGACAGTGATTGGACACTTTTGATTTCAGACATTTTGTTAAATATCTACTAAAATTCATGAGGAAATACCCGAAATGTCCCTGAACTTTGAGGATGGTACATACATATAACCCTACGGGATTTCTTCCCCAAATTATCAATTAACTCACTGTGCTGCCTGTATCTTTTTGAGTTTTCACGATATTTGACTGGTCTTTTTATGAGTTGCTATATAGTATTGACTATCAAATCATGAAAAAAAATGATGTAGTTTGCGCATGCACAGTTAAAATTTATTTCATACAAATACCTATATCTCATCAAATATTCAATGCATTAATATTTTAATTGCAGTATAGTATTTCTACTGTTCTTTGTCAAGTTTTTGGAAAGTGATGTTAAATTTGGTTGAAAACGCTACATGCTATAAAAAAAAGAATTTGAATTTTTCACAGAAACGTTAACATCTTCAAGAATATGTGTGCTATTCTTACACAAATGCACAAAAACATTGAACAGGACATACATAGTCATTTGCTACAGTGACAGACCATTTTAAGCATTTTCTGTGACTTGACAAAGTAGTCACTGAAAATTGTGAAGTCAAACATGTTCTTTACATTCTTTAAGTTCAAGGACAATTCATAAAGAATTTCAGTAGATATTCGACAAAACGTCTAAAATTGATAAAATCCATCGCTTTCCCTTAATTTTTGGGCATCAGTGTAAAATACAATACGATTTTCAGTCTGATGCATCAAAATACACTTTTCTGTTTCACTTTCATTTTTGTTTAATGGTTTAACTAATGCAATTTTATATAACACTGAAAATGGATTAAAAAAAAAAATCAAAAGAATCTTATTCATATATTTAGCATCACATTCTATACTGTTGTACTAACATACAGTTCTGCTTGTACACTTGATACACAAATCGCATTTAATCTCAAAAAGTAAGTTTACATATCAAAGTATAAAATATTTTTTTAAGAACTTATTTGATATTAACATCTGTATAACAGAGTAATAGACTTCCAAAAAATCAGTATAATTAAGAATATGCTATTAAAATTATGAGATGAGATTTATAAATTACTGCTCATCTTATATATTGTGAGATTGGGAATGAAGTATTTTTAAGGACACAAAATCGGGATTAATGTTTTTTGCTGTTGTGCATTTCATAAAAAAAAATCATTACTGGTCTATTTTCCTTCAACCACTTTCTATATTAAAATAACTGTTACTAAACAATGTCATTTACACCAATACAAAAGCATGATGTCATGTTTGATTTCAAATGCAGCAGTAATATGCAATGTAGTACTCCATTTTTTTTTTTTTTTTGGTGGACAAGCCAGTTTGGCTTTTCCTGATGGAGGATGTAAGTTATGTGCTATTCCTCTGTTTTCACTCGCTGAAAAAAGAATTAAAGATCTTGGATCTTCCCCATCTGCAGAAATTGAAGCGAAACACTAATTTAAGATTATGATATTCTGTTAACAAAAAAAGTGTGCATTAATAAGCATGGTAGGAGATTTTAATCTGCAAACTGATATAAACAATGGCAATGTAATGTTAAAAACATTAACAGATTACATGAACATCTATTTAAAAAAGAATGTAATTTGATGGTTCATAATTTCATGTTTTTATATAATTTTCATGTACATTTTTTTGTATGTTATATTTTATATTTAGCATTGTTTATGTTTTATATCTGCATACATTTTTTGACAAAATAAAGAAAATCTCTCTCTTCCAAACTTCTGTTATTATTGGCATTTATAACACTCCTGCAGAAAACTTAATTATAATAGTAATATACAAAACCATAAACAAGTAATTTTGTTGTGAACCATCTTTATCCTGCAACTTTTAGCACAGGAGTCACGCCTAGAATTATAGTTTTCCGACAGGGTACCTTCCCAACAATATTTGGTAGATGGAATAGCTGTTCAGCCACGGTTATTGGCCAAATATTGGGAATGTTTAAAAAATGTGACTTGATGCTTATACATTTTTGGCAACAGTTATTTTTTATACAAAGTGGTCAATGGGTAAATAGACAAATACCAAAAATTCTATTTTTATAATATCCCTCTTATGATTCATCAGATAAATGTTTAAATACATATTAACCAATATATAAACTAACTACTATAATTTTCCAGGCAAATTCTGGCTCAACACTTTCCTTTTTTGATTATTTGAATAATTGTTCAGTTACAAAATTATATGCTGTGATAAATACTTACTTTAAATTTCTTATGCCAATGAAACTGGTATTTACACAATTCACAGGTTGGAGGTTTCCTAGACCTTTTATTGCATATTTCCAGCCATTTCTGCCAAAATATATTTTATTATAAATACAACATAAAATACTTACACTTTTTATAAAAGGGAAATAATAAATATGACAATAAATATACTCTCTTGAAAGAAAAATGACAACTCAAAAATACTAGATTTTACAGGAGAAGCAAAAGCTTTGCATTTTTTTGGACTGTAACATAACTTAGCTCTGCATGTAGCTGCAAAATCTTTAAGAATCAAGACACAGAAGAGATACGGAGGATTGAGTAAATTTATCCCCAAACACAATTTGCCACCTCCTCCTTCTGTGGTGGCAAAGTGACGTATAGTGTAATCTAGTGCTTTTCTGGATAGCTATACTTCTGACACTTTTCCTGGAGCAAGATGCACCTACAACAAGTATTGAGTTATATCTGTAGCAAGCGAGACTTATTAGTGCAATATTATGCAAAATTAATTTTTTTAGAGTTGCATCACTTTTCTTGCAGGTGAGCAATATATAAAATGGTGAAGGTCCCATCTTCACCATTTCCATATATAAGCTTGAATCTAATATTTAACAAGACTAGGAAATAACATAACCACTTATCAATATTTCGGAAAATAAGGCGATTAACTTCCTGACTAGTGGCGGCTCGTGCCAATTTTCACTGGTGGGGTCTGATCTGTCATAACAAATGTGATTTTTTCATATATTAAAACATGCAAACAAATTATTTAACACTAAAAGATAAAAAATACTTTTAAAAGATATAAAATTGATTATTTTTCTCAGCATAAATTTTTATCTAATTAATCACAATATTAAACATATCATTAATTACTATTAATACCATTTACTTACTCTGATCAAATGAATGAAAAGCTAAAAAGCATATGAATCACACAGAAAAATAATTTTCATAATATAATAGAAAGAAATATTGCATGCTTTTTGTGCAGCCTAAATTCCAGATTACTGAAAAAGGCATTTGAAACAAATTATCAACAATATTTATTTCTTTAGCTCAAGACTTTTAAACTATTATATGTTTATGACTAAAGAAAACTCATATGAAATAATATTTAATCAGCAAAATAGAAAAATCAGTAAATTATTTTAAAACTTTATTTTCTTTCCTTATTCGAGCATTATGGGCAAATTGTCAAGATGCAAGGTCTACAGGAAAAGCAGATGCTGACAGTCTGAAGAAATTTAAAGGTTTTTTTTTTTCCCCTCTATGTTTTCTCATTAGATAATTCTTTAAATATTTAGATTATAAAATATGAATTATTTTTTTAATGAATGAAAATTACTGGTGGACTGGTGGCCCAAATGAGCCAGCCACCCCTGTTGCTGACTATTCAGGAACACATGAATCAAATATGATAAATCAAATGATTATACAATTTTTATTTATCTATTAAGATAATTACAGGGTTCATACTCATTTCCCCTAATGTATTTTCCAGAATGAATAATTTTCCCATGTTGACAATTAACGACATTTTTTAAAACTTAGCAAGTATTACCCCCCCCCCCCCCCCAAATAAATAAATAAAAAGGTAATCACAAAAGTTAAGTTTACATCAGAAGGTTAAAATATATATATATATATATATATATATATATATATATATATATATATATATATATATATATATACCTGTATGTATTTTTCACAGATCAGCAGCAAATTTTCTAGGTATCAAGATTTTGTTATGTTACACACAAAAAATCTTAAGAGTTGTGAAAGTTCCACTCTCAAGTTCACAACTGATTCTGAAACACAAACTACTGATTTGTTAAAGAATTTTTTGCAAAATTTACAAATTGTTGAACATTTTGCAGATACATGCTTTTACTTCACAAAACATGCGAATAGCAGCAAGTGCCCTCATTTCCCAGAGTAGACAATTGTTTTGCCAAAATTTCCCAGGTTTTTGGTATTTTTTGGAAAATCCCCTGAAATTCCCCTGATTTTTAAGACACAAAATTTATCCCCTAACTTTCCCCTGATGAGTATGAACCCTGAATTAGCTTAATCATACAGTAATATACATTACTTCATCGTATATTTTTAAATAAATGTGGTTTTCTGCATGAAATGGCTCACTTTGTTGATCCTAATCTTTGAAATAACATTTCTTTGTTGTAAGGTTTCACTTCTGTTAATCAGAATCAACATATTATAATAATTATTTTCCACATTTTGCATGCTCCTGACTGATTAAAATCATACCATTCAACTTCCAAATAGAAGTCAGTACAATAGAATTTTTCTCAGAGGTTAAAACTTTTGTGTATAATTTGATCAACTTTGTTTCCAAAATGAAGTGCAAAAATGAAAACTTACATTTGGGAGCTCAGAAAAATATCATCACCAATGTTAACTTGTCATCTGATTAGAGAAAGAAAAAGCGTCATCCAGTTACCATAGCTACAAAATACAGCCAACCACACCAGTGGAGGAGGGGTAAAATAACATATGAACAAACCGGCGCCAAGCCTATTGTAACAAATCATGCCAGATTTTTTTAATTTAAAAAAAAAAAGATTATCATTACATGCATACTGTCCACATTTAATAATTTTAAGTGACTCTATAATTTTACTCACATGGGGGTTATTACAAGGGATTATATATAATTTTAATAAATTACAATCTCTTGTAATAACTCCTATGCAAGTAAAATTATGTATACATGTAATAATAATTATCTTTAAACACTCCAAGAATCTGGCATAATTTGTTACAATATGCTTGGCGCCAGCTTGTTCATATGTTATTTCATCTCCTCCATTTTCACTGGTATGGTTGGCTGTATTTTGTAACTATGGTAACTGGATGACGCTTTTGCTTTCTTCAATCAGATGACAAGCCAACATTGGCAAAGATATTTTTCTGAGCTCCCAAACACAAGTTTTTGGACTTTTAAACTAACTTGACTTCATTTATCCTGAAGATGATCGCAGATGTGATATGAAATGTTGATTCTATTGTTATTTTAATATTTTTATGAAATATCATAAATGTATTTATTGTGTACCATTCAGCAAGTTTTGAATGGTTTAAATACAAAATATTTTATAATTTTTATAGAACTTTTATTACAAAAAGCTACCTATTGCAGCCGTTCAAAGGAAAGAAATTCCAAAAAATATTGGTTTATTTTCATCAATCATGACCCCCCCCCCCCCAGACCCCAAAACCACCTTTTTAAATCTTGATTTATATATATATATCTGAAATTTGTCATACTGTAACTCTCTTATTTATAAACCGATTTTAATGTGACTGAGTACGTGTATAGGACATACCAAGGTCTCGACCAAGTTCGTTGGCCAGCTTCATCTGCGATCTTGTTTCAAGATGGCGGTCAGTTAAAATTTCTTAAATTTTTTTAATGTACAAAAAAAAATTATAAATTGAAAAAATTGTTTCCGTTAAGTGTTAGAATGTGATACAAGGATTCTGGAACATTTTTTGTTTTGGTTTTATCTTAAAAAATGACAGATATGGCAATTTAATATTCTAGGGTGGCTTAGATTTTGAAGTAATCGGATATTTGTTATGCTGCAACTCTCGGATTTATGAACCAATATGGATGTGACTGATCATGTGTACAGAACACACCAAGGTCTCAACCGAGTTCATTGGCCAGCTTCATGCGCCATCTTGTTTCAAAATGGCAACCCGTTAAATTTTTAAAAAGTCAAAAACATGTATAAAAATTTATAAAGTGAAAAAGTTGTTTTCGTTAAGTGTTAGATCGTGATACAAGGATTCTGGAACATTTTTTTGTTTTGGCTTTATCTTAAAAAATGGCTGAGATATGGCAGTTTGAAATTCTAGGGTGGCTGACATTTTGAAACAATCTGATGTTTGTTATGCTGTAACTCTCATGCTGAAATTCGCATTCAAATTCAGTATTAATGAAAACCAGGATTGAATCTTGTATAATTGGGTTCCATGCATTTTAGCTTTGGGTGTTTGAGTAAAATAAGTTGAATTTTTAAAAACATGCACTATGAAAACTACCTTTTCCTCCCGGTACAGACCGGAAGGAATTAATATAATGTTACCATATGTCATGTTGGTCGTGATTGTATCCATGATTTGATTAAAAGTTTTGTACCTTTTTATTATGAATACAACTTGACAGAATACAAAATCAAGGATACAACTTGAATATATATATTTTTAATAGACAATGGTTTTTATACTTTATGCAAATCCAATAAGTATTACTGAGAAGCAAACTACACTAATTAAAAGGCAAATTAAAAAAGTCAATTACATCTTTAGAGGGTGAATAAAAGATTTTTTAACTGGTATAAAATTATGACGAACAGTATTTATAGTCTGCCGACTGTCTTTAAAATTTCATGCCTTGGTTTAACGAATAACTACATGCAATTCTATATGGACTTCATTAATATCTGTGTCACCGTTTCTGGTATCTAACACTACAATTAATAATAAAATTAACTGTAACACACAATTCTGATTCATTATTGAAAGTGATAACAAAAAGTCAAAATCATTAATGTCACAAAATAAAAATTTCATGATATAATTTTTTTTATAGGAGAGGGGGACAAATTAAATATTTATAGAGATGGTTGACATAATTTACTATTTCATTCTGTTAATTATATTAAGCAGCAGGTTACCGAAAAAAAATAGGTAAAACCATAAAAGTAGAAAAGTATGCAAGAACAAGATATTTCTCATTAAAGAAGCATAAAAGATTCTAATTACTTATCCAATACAGAAACTGGAACACACAAGAAGTTTAGTGTTTTACTTAATTAAAAAATATAAATTCAAACAGTTATTCATGATCCTGGATACAGTAGATCTTTATAACACAATTTCTCAGATGTAAACAATGAATTCTGCAGTTAAGAAGCACCTGCATTCCATATTGCTACTCTCTACAGCTGTGGTTCCCAAACTTTATTATTATGCAACCCACCTTAATATATATCAGATTGTACAGTACAGATAAAGAAACTGCCTGTCAGCTGGCACACCAGTGGAAGGAGGGGGAGGGGGAAACACAGCGACATCTAAAACGGATTTAAAAAATGAAAAATAAAGTAGTGGCGCTCAATTTTTTTTCATCAACTCTATATTTAAATGGTAGCATGCCAATAAAAGTTAGCTACTGGATTGCGGGGGGTTATTTTTCAGCTGCATGAGCAAAAAGGAAAAAAAAACTCAAGTGGCATAATTGAAATTTAGATATGTAATATTTAATGAGGTAAACTGAAGAAATTCACCAGTCAGCTGGTTAGACATCAAGAGGAAGCTGCACGTGTGAACATGCAAAATATTAAAATAAACAAAGTAGCATTGTTGAGATTAATATAAAGTCTAACCTCATTAATGTGAACACTCAAGGGGAAACTTTTTTCGTTCGTGTTATCTGAACTTAAATACATTACATACAACTGGACGGAGCAATCAGAAACAGTTCGTGCTAAAAGTAATTCGTGTTAAGCGTGTTCGTGTTAACGAGGTTTGACTGTATATGGCAGTTAATTAGATAAACTGATGAAAATCACCAGTCAACTAGTCAGCTAATAAGTAAACATGAATTCCATAGTGATGTTACACCCACAACTGTATTAACTGTCATATTCTTCAACTTTTATTTCAGACATATTAATTTTTCCTCCTTTTTACTCAATGAACAATATAACAATATTTCAGTTATAGTTCTATTTTTTTTTTTTTTTTTTTTTTTTTGACTGATACAAAAGGAAGGACGACACGACTTTATTCAAACATATTCTACAAAAAAAAAAAAAATTTAAATATATACATACAATATATTTTAAACATTCTTAAGACTTACAAGGGGACCGCCAAAAATGATGCGCACAGATTTTGATAATTTTAAAGTATGTCGTAGGGGTCATACCTTTAACTATTCAGGTTAAAGGTTTCCTTCAAATGGGCTTTAGTTTTCGAGAAATTTCGAGTTAAAGTTCAGCATGCGTTTCAAATACCCATTAGTTCACGATCTTGAACAAGGTCTCCGTGGTGCAGAGCTAGCGCTCTCGATTTGAGAGCCGGAGATGAGGGTTCTGTCCTTGCCTGTGACTTTTACCTTTTTTTAATAAATTTTATATATTTGTTAAGTTGTAAGTTTTATGCAGAATTATGAATTCTGCTTCTTAGAATTTTTTGATATTTTCCTAATAAATTCCATTTACATTTTCGAATTTTTCGTGGAAATTTACTTTTTTTTTGTGCAGTTTTGAAATTAATATTTCTATTGACGAAATTCCAAACTAATTTATGTCTAGATTTTGTTTATTTTTTACCCTTTATATTTTAATAACCGTTCTAAAATAATACTTTTTTTAACTTTATGAAATTTTAAATGAATTTGATATATTTTTTTTTATAATTTATACAAAATATTTTTATTTCAAATCTTTTAAAGGTATGTATGATTAGGTAATTCCAACAACATATCTTGAAAGGAGTAATAAAATATTAAACTCTTATATCCAAGTTTTAGCCAGTTATATATGTATATTTTATGTTATTTAAATACATTTAACGGTAAAGTTCAAACTCAACATCATTTTTGATTTGCACAAATAAAAAATAATATATTACAATTTTTTTTTCATTCTAACAAGTTGATGCCATACAGAAAAATTCAACTACAAAAGAAAAATAGTTTGTTAATTACAATACATATAAAAAATATCTGAATGAAAAATCGTCTGCAATGACTTTTGCGGTAATATCAAAATAAATAAAATTTTCTTTTTATTCATTTTGTTTAGCTTTCTTGGCAGACATTTACCACGTTTGAAATAATTTTTCAAATGTAATGCATTTTTTAATATATATATCACAATTTAAGTATTTAAAGAATATATAATATGCTAATTTATACATTCTTCCAATATTGTTAAAACAATTTGTGTAAAGAATATATTTAAAGGCGACTTTTAATGCGGAATTTGTTTAGAATATTTTTGCGATATGTATCACACAATTAGTTCCATATTTAATAAACTAAAAATGTCGATGTCGGTGATGATAAATATTTTTATATTTCAGCAGTTAACATATTTCAATATATTTAGAACAAATCAAATATTAAAAGGATATATTATTTTGTTAATTTTTTCTTAATCATTTAAATTTTTTTAAATAGAAAATGCAAATAAAAAAATGCATTATTTCTTAAATAGGTAAATAAATAAGTAAATATACATAAATGTAAACAATCATTTTAAAAAGACAAGATATCAAGACATAAATTAATTTGGATTTTCGTCAACCGAAATATTAGAATAAAAACTGCGCAAAAACTATAAATTTTCACGAAAAATTCGAAAATGTAAATAGAATTTATTAGGAAAATACCAAAAAGTTCAAAGATGCAGAATTCATAATTCTGCATAAAACTTACAACGCGACAAATATATAAAACTCTAATAATATAAAAATATATAAAAATATATATAACTAAAAAAATAATAAGGTAAAAGTCACAGGCGAGGACAGACCCTTCATCTCCGTCTCTCAAATCGAGAGCGCTAACTCGGCACCACGGAGACCTTGTTCAAGATCGCGAACTAATGGGTATTTGAAATGCATGCTGAACTTTAACTCGAAATTTCTCGAAAACTAAAGCCCATTTGAAGGAAACCTTTGACCTGAATAATTAGGGCTATGACCCCTACAACATACTTTAAAATCATCAAAATCTGTGTGCATCATGTTTGGCGGTCCCCTTGTTAGTACCATCTAATGGTTTTAAAGGCCTAGATCTAGAAGCTATATATTGAATCACTGTCACTGTGTTCAATATTTTCATTTAATTCATCATCTTTATTGTCTAATATATTGTTATGCACAGTACACGCTCTATTCAATATGAGTGGTGATTTTCATCAGTTTACCTAATAAATTATCCTAATCTCAATGATACTACTTTCAGTTTACTTTTAGCTTTTCAATTTACTTGACCTTTATTTTTAATATTTATTTTTTTTAAATTATCTAATTTTTTATTATTTTACTTAATTATTTTACTGTAAGAATATTCATTATAATTTTGAGTGCATTATTACAATTCAAATTACTGTTTAAAAATATAAAAACAACCAGAAATCTGCACTCTGGACCCAAGCTATGCGGATTTCAGGGAGTCTACTGTGTGTGTAGTTTTTTTTTTTTTTTTTTTTTTTTTTTTTTTTTTTTTTTTTTTGGGGGGGGGGGGGGGGATAAGATTTAATTGTAAACAGTTAGATGGCACTTAGTAAAAATCAATGTTTCAGGACCTGAGCTATTGCCTTTTGTGAACATTACCACTGGAAAGAAAAATTTAGATTAAATTGCTTAGGCTAAGGCTGCTGTATATATGAGCTGGCTTGTCGTCTGCCATTAATATTCCCAAGTGGGAAAACTTTGATGCCAGATTTACCTGATAGGACCCATTTGGCGCATTTATCACAGTCTTCGTTGCTTTGCTCAATTTATCAAAAAGTACGATATTGAATGAAAGTTTCGAGTGAAATATAGTACGTACTTTTTATCATTGTTTTTTCTCGCAAATTGCAGCATGCTAGTATTTTATTGTTCAATTTCAAATTTTAACATTAGTAATAAATCTATTTACTTTTAGTGAATACATAAAATAATTTTTATGTTCATAAATTCTTTGTTGAAAGAAATCGGTAGCGGAGCAATTCAAAAGCGAATTAAAGGGGGGCGGGGCTAAAGAAGTCATTTTCAAAGAAATTAATATTTTAGAATTATCGAAACAAATATTAAAATATCTATAAAAAATTAATTGCTTTAACTAATTATTAATGAAATCATCAAGAAATCAATATATGTATATATATATGGATTTTATGTTTAATTGAAGTCTAGAAGTGCACCTCCCCCTTTCAAAACTGTTTTGGTTTACAGTTTTTGACATGTTGATGTTTTATAAAGCCAGCTTCAGAAAACACTAATTGAAGCAGTACTTGCTCATTATAAATCAAGTAAATGCTTTCTAGCAGGCATTAAAAAAAGTTAAGACACAGTGACCATACAGATATCATAATCAGAACTAACAGAGAAAAAGGAAGAGAAAATATTCATATAAATAGAACTGTGGCAGCTAAAGAAAAGTCTGATTTCGCCTAGGGACAACCTATGCCAAGGCCTAGTGTGCAGCAGGCAGGAGGCATATGTATAGAATTAACAACAACCAAATACTTATAAAAATTTCAGTATTATTTTAATAAAGTACTATTTTTTTAATTTACATCCATGTACATTAAATAAATTGAGGAATAAATTTATATTGTCCATCTGTACATCTTGCACTGTCTTGCTCAATCACAAGTATTTACTATTTCTCTCTTACACAAACAGCATAAATCTTCTCATCAACTATTTGTGATAAGTTCATCGAGCTCTTAGCTAAAAAAGTACTGTCTCATACTACTTATGAAGCTAAAATCTCAAAAAAATATCTTTTTGTAAATTCAATCCTGATGTCTCACATGTAAATCGGCTAACATTTATCTTGCATTATCTTTAAGAAATAAAGAAAATTTGTTCAGCACTGTAACTAGAAAAATATTTTGGGAGAGGTTTCGGTTTTAAATTTTTATATAGTATCTTATAGCCTTGGAATGAATAGTTTCCCTGCAGTTACATAATCTATACAATAATATGTTTGTCCACCTGGTCACTTCAAGGAAAAACGTTAAAAATGAATTTTTTTTTAAATATAAATAAGAATAGGTTTGTAAACTTTTGGAAGGGATTTGAACCCCATTACCCTCCTCCCCTCCCACACACACACGCACTTCCTGGCTATGGTGTTGTTTGTTGCAACATTTATCTTTATCTAATGTTCGTCACAGAGCCTATAAAATGATTGAAGCTGTAACTAGGACTCTAAAAGATCTCCATTTGATATTTTGAAATGTTGTGGGCCATCATATGGCAATGCAGCAAATATGACTGGTAGGTATTCAGGTAGACTTTTTCAAATTTTTATAACCTGTACAAAGACACTTGTCAAATTTAGTGGACAATGTTGATTGTTACATTGAAGCCCAATAGTTTTTTAATTCACTTCAAGAACTTTATAATTACTTTTCTACATATATTACATCAGAGAAAGTATTGAAAAATAATTGGCATCCTCACTGCAAAAAACCGTTCTACTACACAATAGCTAGCAAGATATGATGCATGTAAGCCACTGAAAAAAAGATTGGTTTGTCATTATCTAGTTCTCTAAAATACCTCAAAATAGATTGAACTTTAAAATCAGGAACTCAAGCAAAAGCTAAAAGTATGCTGGCTACTCATTATGCTGTGAGCACTTGAAATAGTGTTCATGGCACAATTTTGTAGAATGGTGCTATTTAGATTACATCATCTGTACAAGTATATATAAAACATGGAAATTTATGTTTTGGAAGCTGTCCAAGTTCTCAAATCACCAGTAAAGTTCTTGATAGAACTGAAAAAAGAGTGATTTGTATGAGGAAGTTAAAATTTCTGAAAAGAAAATATATGAATGCAATAAAAAGTGTTAGGTTCTCAGGAAATTTAAATCTGATGAGGCACGTAATGGTGAAGTTTGATTAAGCAAGGCAGGACAATTTCCAAATCCATATTCAACCAATCGTATTCCACTGTCAACTATCATTAGAAATGTATACATTTCTAATGATAGTGGACAACTTTAAAGAAGACCTTGAAAAAAGGTCAGTTGCTTACAAAGAGTTTTGTAATATTGCAAAATTCTGGTAGCTGACTTCTCCTGAACTTGAAGAAACTTGACTTTTGATATTCAAAGATGGTCTGGAACCTCATCTATGCAATGAATTTTCTCATCTTATATCTCTCACACTAGTTGCAACTTTGGGACTAAGAACACCCTAGCACTATGCTAATAGCTTCGAGGATTGTAACAGGTTTAACCAAATGTTGATATTTTATTAAGAATGTTTATCTGCATGCTAGTGACAAATTTTTTGGCTGAAAGGTCTTTCTTCTCTGAAAGAAATCAAAAGATCACTTAAAATCTACTTATGCAGCAAAATAATCTGAATGCCCCTGCACTTCTTTGTATTGAAACAGATTTAACAAGATCTGCCGATGAAACAATTGAAGCCTTTTCATGGACAGAGATGCACAGAAATTCTAGTTATGTATTTAAGATGACTTGAAGAAATTAAATGGATTTTTGTATGTGTTAAAACAATGCAATTTTATAAGTGATATTTTGAATTTAAAATCATATGGTTTAAAGTTTATAAAAACTTTATTAAGTGCTTGTACGATTCAAAAATAAGCTATTTACATATCAAATTGCAAATTATAAATAAACATTTTAAAATATTGGGAGGGGCGGGGGTAGAATTATGTCTTTTGGCCCAGGAAATAGAAATCATTACAGTTAGCACTGTAAAGAGATATGTGATGTTATCACGAAAAAACTTGAGCAAATAACTGATGTTTACAGAAGAATCATCAGAAAACTGAATTAGGAGTAATTTACAGAAGATCAGATTTCAAGAATATGACCAATGCCATTAATCATATCATATATTCTAATACAAGCAAATCTTGTGTGTGGTTATATATATATATGCAAAAATTATCTTAAAAACAGCTCTAACGATTTTGACGAAATTTCGTATCCTACCATTTTGGGGCACCAGAAAACCATTGGGCTAGGTCACATGTTCGAGAAAATTCGATTAGTGGGTCATTTTGGGTCATGGTCTAGCTAATTGTATCTAAAAAACGGTTCAAACGATTTTGACGAAATTTTGTATCCGACCATTTTCGTGCACGAGAAGACTATTGGGCTGGGTCACATGTTCGAGAACTTTTGATTAGTGGGTCATTTTTGGGTCAACGCGGGTCAAATTAATTTTATCTAAAAAACGGCTCTAACGATTTTGATTAAATTTTGTGTCCTACGAGTTTCGAGCACGATAAAAGCATTGGGCTAGGTCACATGTCCGAGAAAATTCGATTAATGGGTCATTTCTGGGTCATTGTGGGTCAAGATCTAAAAAGCGGCTCAATTTACACTAAATTTTGCATCCAATGGTTTTCGGGCACGAGAAGACTGTTGGGCTAGGTCACATGTTCGAGAAAATTCAATTAGTGGGTCATTTGGGGTCATTTTGGGTCATGGTCAAGCTAATTGTATCTAAAAAACGGTTCAAACGATTTTGATGAAATTTTGTATCCGACTATTTTCGGGCACGAGAAGACTATTAGGCTGGGTCACATGTTCGAGAACTTTCGATTAGTGGGTCATTTTTAGGTCAAAGCGGGTCAAATTAATTTTTTCTAAAAAACGGTTCTAACAATTTTGATTAAACTTTGTATCCTACGAGTTTCGGGCATGCGAAAATCATTGGGCTAGGTCACATGTTCGAGAAAATTCGATTAGTGGGTCATTTCTGGGTCAAGATCTAAAAAGCGGCTCAATTTACACTAAATTTTGCATCCTATGGTTTTCGGGCACGAAAAGACTGTTGGGCTAAGTCGCATGTTCGAGAAAATTCAATTAGTGGGTCATTTTGGTCATGGGTCATGATATTTGAACTCAGATTTAATTTTGACCGAGCATAGCTCGGTCTTCCCTGCTCGTCTTCTATAATTTGTTATAGAAAATAACTTACAGGCTATGTTTTCAGAGACCTACAAACTCTTGATAATATTGTTAACATTCCAATGACCACTGCTGAGGCATAGAGATGCTTCTCAAGACACTTAAGGAGCATTAATTATGAATGAGCGCAGTGGCGCAGCCAGAATTCGGTTCTAGGGGGGGGGGTTTGAGTTTATGGTCGCTGGTTATATGAATCATCGGTTAATGGAATCAGTCTGTTAAATGAATGAAGTCATAATGCTTTTCTCCGCAATTAAGTTGGTTATGATTTAATTTAAACAGCGTTTACAATATTAGAGTCACAAACTATAAAATGCACCAATGAAATAACACAAAACTATATTAGATTTATAAAGTGTTTAAAAATGATGAGGGGAAAACTTAAAGATGGAAGAACACACTACAGCAAGTAATTTTTATATAGAAAATAACAGAGTTGGAATCCATTTATTCAATCAAAAATACACAAGGTTTCATTACAAGAGAATCACGAAATCTTATTCCTAACTTTAATAATAATGAAACAATTTTAACAAAATTTTCAATAGACTTACTTACCTTGCTTTTTGCCAAATGTAACAAGTCATTTAGAACTTTTAGGGCTATAGTCTTGAAATTTTATATGGATGTTACTTAACAGACGTAAATGCTCCCCAGAATTTATTTTTTCAATTCGAAATTTAAAAGAATGCAAGAGTAAGAAGCATTCTAAAATTGCGATTTATGTGACACAATTGGTATGAAAACTTGGAATTTGGCATGATGATTACTTTTATGTAGTAAATGCTTCCTTATAACATTTTTAAAAACATTTAAAAATTTAAAAGGACGAAATGAGCTGACAACTTTCTAAAAGTGTTCTAAATTATGATTTAGTTGAAACTGTTAGTGCTAGAAACTTGAAATTTAGTATAGAGATTAATTTTAAGATGGAAATGCTTGGCATAAAGAATTTATTATAAATGGTAAATGTAAAGGTGTGAAACAGCTGAAAGCATTCTAAATTACGATTTATTTAGAACCTCACGTCATATCGGGCCTTTCGAAGACGATCTTTTTTTCTATGCTAAATGTAACTAAACGTCTGTATTTCGACACAATCCATTAAAAGCATCTTGGGAGATCAAAATTACAGCGCCTACAAAAAATTGGAAACGCTCTGATGAATAAAAATATTTAAAAAAATCTGAGAATTTTTCGATGACAATGCAAAAAGAAAGTTGGGTATTTTGGCGTGGGTTTGCTCGGCGTCGGCTCATGTTTTCAGTATTAAATGTGACTTAGTCTCTTTTGACGTGACTATGTTCTCTTCGACTTTAGTCAAAGACTTAGACTTTTTTCACGGAATTTTAAAGAGGGGTTGGATACAGTTATATTTGCAATCGAATAAAATTTCAGAGAGTTTGGACAGTAACTTTGTGTTGTTATTTTAAAGGACACGTCGCAAAAAAGACGCGAGAAGAAAGCATTTTTTTTACAGCTAGATCTCAATATTTTTCCATGGTCTGTAAAAACATTATATTTATAACCATGGCTTTGCAAATTTGATAAAATCTGGTAGCCAGTAAAACAATTCTAGTTACTAGTAAAAAAAATATAACCTGCTCCCCTATAAGCAAGAACCCGAAGGCTCTCATCCTGTGAAGAAACATATCGGAGACTTGAGGCTTCCATGAAAAAAAAATATTTTATTTGAAGAAAGATAATTGAAAAAATGAGGCGGTCCCCCAGCACTCAGAACGTCTATATCTTCACATCATGAAAACTCAAAATCGAATGCCTTTTTTTGAGATGCCACAAATTTATCCACGTCGACCCATAGGGTACAGAAGAAAATTCGTTAGGGAGAAGCACATTCTAATTTTTTTGAACGCAAACCGCCAAACCAGATTACCATATATCAGCATCTTTATAACAAAAGAAAACTAACTTTCCGAACTTAACATCTGCAGGAATTTTAGCATGCAGATGTATCGAGAAATAGATGCTGCATTTTATCTTTCTTTATTTATTCTGTGATCCAAAATGTATGCTTTAGGAAAGCACGCAGGTGCCAAACTGAAAATGATTTCATTTCTCATATGAAAACCGCAAGCACATACAAAAGAAAGAATTTAGACATGTATATTAATTGAGAAAGGATCACTTCAAGCTGCGATAAAAGAGTTTAAGAATTGTTGAATTTTAAATAGAAAGGAAAGAGATTTTCTTTTCACAGAAGCGCGATAGAATTAAAAATAGCTAAAAGAGGAACCACAACTAATTTATAAAATTTTAACAATAAATATACGAATCTCCATCATAAGCAAGACGTCGTTGCTACATTACCAACAAATGAAATATAGTCTTTAAAAATTTGTGTACAGACCCCCTACAAAACAAATGATTCGAAAGAAACACGGATTGCAAAAATCTGCTCATATTCGAAAAATAGCTTTTTATAACTTTAAGTACTTTTTTTAAATTCTTACTTTTCAAAGATTTTTTTCCTGGGTACGCACATAGCTTGGTCTTAGATATAACTGAGAGCAAAAAACGCAAAAAAAGCCACTTGAAGCTGAGAGAGACTTACAAAGTATGTTTTTTTTTTCTCTGGAATTCGATGATCTGTTATTGTTTCAAACGTGGAACAAAGACAGAAATGCAATTAAGAAACAGACCACTGTATACTATATAACTCAAAGCGTCTGTGTGAGAGTATATGAACCATCTTGTACTATAAGATGTCTCGACAAAGTGATGCAGTCCAAAAATCAAGTTTTGACATAACCTATGCGTGTAATATGCGCTTTCACAGTTTTAAGTAGAATTTTCGCCATTTAATTGAATCACATTGTTGAATAGAATTTGATTTAAAAAAGCGGTGGATTCTGCCAAGGCGGAAAGGCCAAAAAACTTAATTTTAACTTTAGTAGTTTTGATTCATATAAGCGGCAATTATAGTAATTTTTTTAGCTCTGGGGGGTGTTTTAACCCCCAAACCCCCCCCCCTTGGCTGCGCCACTGAATGAGCACAGATTGAGCACTTTAGCCATGCTCTCAATTGTAAAATACATGCCTAAATTAAATGCAAATGTCTAAAAAAAGGGCAGGCAGGTGGTGGTGGTGGTTTTTCTTCCCACCCTCCTCTGTGTGTAAATGTTCAACTTCTTTTGGCATTGGCCACTTTCATGCCTGTCTGTGTTTTTGTTCTTTTTATAAAGCAAAAGTCACACGTCCAAAATAAATGAAATAGTAAAATAATCCTAGAAAATAATCCTAGCAATATCTCTAAACACAACATTCATTAGAACATTATATAAATCAGAAATAATCTTTTGGTGAAACAATTTTTTTAAATTCCAATTTTTTTTTTTTTTTTTTTTAATATCAAATCTCTGGAATTCTGAAAGACAAACAAATATCCTTGTCACAAAAAAAAGGGAGGGGGCTTAGATATAATAAATGGAACTTTTATCATCCAGTTGCTGGACATCAGATTTTACTATGTCCTAACAGAAATGAAACAAACAAAACAACCAAATGAAACAGAGTTTCATTTACTTACAAATACCTTAGTATTTAAAAATATATATAAAAGCTGAGATTCAAAATAATTACAACCTGTAATGGCAATTAAAAATCATTCCAATCAAACAAATGGAAGAAAAAAGTACAAATCAATACAAATAATGACCTTGTTATTTCTAATAACTACTAAAACTAACAACATTTATTTCTAAACTAATAAATAAAAAATAACTGTAAAAGTTTTATAAATACCATTAAGCATCCACAGTGTATATATCTCAGAGTGCCAGTGCATCTACAAGGAGATATTAAAGGATCATCTGGTTTAGCTGCAGTGTGACATATTTTGCAAATTGGCAAGCTGCTATCACCAAAACTACTAGCTATGCTCAACTGAGCAGCAGAAGCAGAACCAGATATGTCAGCGCCACTAAAAGTATGTCGAGCACTTGGTATGAACCAAGCATCATCTAAGCCAAAGTGAGCATTATTTTCTAATGAGCCATTGTCACATGGTTCACCTGATTCACTAAGTGATTCAATATCAAACACCTTGAAATTAACATTGGGATTTAAATTAAAATTCTTATGAGCACACTTTTCATCTGAAGACATGGTTTCTAAATTCCTTTCATCAACAAATTCATTAATAGTACTAGATGCACCAGGTTCTGAATCTAATGCATTCAAATTGTGCGCTTGAAATTGTAAGGAGTAACTGCTCTTTCTTGAAGGGATAGGTACTTCACTTGGTACAGGAGAATTAAAAGCAGTCTCTTTATCAGAGCCTTGAACAGAAGATTGATTTTTAATATCACAGCTAGAAGGATCCTCATAAGGATGAGGCAAAAGAACCTGAGGCTTAAAAAATGATTTTTGCCATGATTTCAATAAATTATCTTTTCTTTCATCTGGCATCTCTCTGTCAACACCATTTTTGCTTAAGAAATATTCCGATATAGATCTCTTAGATAAAAAGTTTTTCCCTTTACATACATATGTATCAGTTTCTGGTGGTTTTTGAAAAACTTTTATGCTTAAAAGTTTTTGTCCTTCAGGTGATGTATAATCAGATGCAATAAAAGAATATTTACAAGCTTTTGACATATAAAGAGATTTTTTATCATTTGACTGCTGGGTTTTGTCAAACATGTTATGAGTATCAACTGATGAGTTTACAGGGTTTGAAGACGTAGCTGATTCATCAACACATTTAGATGGCTTCATACTAGTATAAGTGTATTCACTGGATGCTCGCTCAGATGTGCAATTTAAAGTATGCAGAAGAGCCATTTTTAGTAATTGGTCATGACTTAGTTTCCTATTAAGTGAAGCAATGCAACTACATTCATGTTGAGCACACATGATACAAAAAATCATTGAGCAAATCTAGATCTATATATATAAGATATTCCATTAGATGACAAAACTTTTGAAATACATCCTAAAATAGAAAAACAATCTTTAATATAATGTTCACAAATATGCAAAACATTCAACAATAAAATAAATACATTGAAAATTAAATGCATTTATAATTACTAAACATATAGAATGTTATTGTTGCATTAATTGGAAAATGAAAATTTACCTTTATATAATGTCTCATTTTCATGTAAAAACCACATATTGTCAAAATTGCTATCAAGAAATTTAAATTTTTGCTCCTTTTTTTTTTTAAGATAAATAAAATGGGAGAGAAAAAAAACATTCGTAATTATATAAATACGTAGCACCTATTGTCGTCATCTGATCTTTCCGTCTGTCCATCTGTCTGTCTGTCTGTCCGCATATAACAATGCAAAAACTACCCAACCGAATGGTTTGGAATTTAAAATATATTATCTTTTCAGAATTTTGTCGAGACATTTAAATTTTTTTAAAAATCAAATCAAAACTTTAGAAAATATTAATAAAAATATTTATTAAGAAATTTGATTTTTTTTTTTTAAATCTGTGCTTTTCTTTTATAGGAGCTTTCGAAGTTTAATCGTCAAGCAACCGAGATGCTTATTTTATGACAGAAATTAATCCGCAGACGATATAATTCATTTCACAGAATTAAAAATCAAGATCTGAATGTTTATATAACTAGCTATAGTACGAATGCACCTTGTTTGTAACGTTTGATGTACAATTTCCAACTTGTTATATTATTGCAAATGTTACTTTACATAAGTGATGGGCGATGTAGATATTTTTTTATAGATTTTATCAATATTATGGCCAACTCTATTTTATCGATACTATCAATTTTTTTATTCAATTTCGATGTCTAGTCAATAAATTGTTATTCTTAACTGACATCAGATCTGATTTTATGAAGAATCACCATACAAAAATCAAGATTAGTTTTCCTGTTAGACTACTTTCACTATAATATGACTAATTTTGCAATAACTGTTTCACACCAGTTCTTGAAAATTGGAAATCTTGTTTAAGGTATCAAGAAGAGACAAGGGTATCCAAAACGCTTAAGGGAAGCTTCATTCACTGAAAGCCGGTTAAAAATCGAAGTTGATGATAATATAAAATCCAATACAGGAAATTGCAGCACCCCCAGGTGGAGAGAACCAAAATTAAAATGGTGTTGGGAGGGGTGGACAAACCAAGACGAATTTTCCAAGTTGTGTGAAGATCAGACCCATTGAACAGAGATATCAAATAAGGATGAAATGTACACTATGCAGCAGACAATACAGGAAATTGAAGCACTCCTGGCAAAGAATACCAGAATATAAATGGTGGTAGGAGAGAGACAAACCAAGATGAATGGTCCAAGTTGTGTGAGGATCGAACCCATAGAACTCGAGATATTGAATAAAGAATAAATGTACACTATAGATACTCTCAAAAAGTATCATTCATTTTTTTCCCCTTCAAATTATCATTGTGGTCAATTCAATACTTTGATATACGTAATATTGTTCATTTTTACTTTCTTCAAATCATCATTGCAGATTGATCTATTTTTATCAGAAGCTAACAGGAATAGATATATATATTTATGGTACTAATTACATACCAATATATTTATTCTTTCAATTTTACTATTTCAGCAGCACAGCTGCTGTTAAATTTTATACAAGAGCCTTTATCTTTCAAGGTTAAATTGTTGGTTTAGAACCCAGTTATTTGGGTTACTAGTTTAAGTTGCATTTTTCAAGTTCATCCCCTCTTCCCTCACCCCCCAAATCATAACTTTCTTAATTATGGTCTGATTTGAATGAGATCTTTTTTGACATTCTTCCCAAATCATTTGGTTACCAACTAAACATTGATATTATATCTGCAACTCTTGGTGATGACTATTTATGAAGAATAATGAAAAATTTTGACTTTTTTCCAGTTCAAACATTCCACCCTTGACTTAGAGCCCCATTGCTCAGGGTTCTAGTTAGTTAAGTTGTACCGCTCAAGTTTGTCACCTCTCCCTCCCTAACGATTAGAGTCCTGCATGGGTCAGGTTTAATTTGCCCCAAACCCAAAATTTTATTTGAAGTCAACCCAACCTGGACAAAAAAAAAAATTTCATCGACCCCAACTCGATAAAATAATTTTCATCGACCTGAACTTGACAAAATAATTTTCGACCCAAACACGATCTGCAACACAATATAAAAGGAAGTCAATTCATGTTTTAATGCAATTATAAAATGTAATCTTCAATTCTATCCAGGGGCATAGCTACCATGGAGCAGTTGGAGCAAACTGCTCCAGGCGCATGAATCCCAAAGGCACAAAATTAGAAATGACGAAATAAAGATTTGTAAAAAATTATGCATATCTTCTTTCATTTGTATTAATAAATATTATGGACGGATCAACTGTTACACTCAGCATATTCCTATGATATTTTACCCAATTTTCATCCTGAACTACTTCGACTTTAAAAATGTTTTTATACTCAACTAAAAGAAATTACTTCTATTCGCGGTTTCATACCATACCGTAGCCTTAAGTAACTTTTCCATCACTGTTTCAGCCTGCCTGATTTTTTTTTCTTTTAACTTAGCCGTTGAAGCCGGTAGTTGAAGTTTTTCAAATGTTAAGTTATCTATACAGTGTTCTCAGCGGTCACATTATTGGCTACCACACTTTCCAAACAACAATCTTCTTGGCATATTTCTGTTGCAACGGTGTAGAAATTTGCCATGATTATTACTGCCAGGAAATATCCAAAAAATTGACAGTTGAGAAACCTGTTTAAACAGCAACATGTAACAACATTGCTTTATCTATTTAGCTATTTTATCGATTAAAAAAACAATAATTTGACTAATTTGAGAAATTTATAGACCATTTTGGAAACAAAAAGCGGGGAAAAAGACAATGTTGATTTTTTTTCCCTTCTGGCCAAGATCGAAGAAAATTGGAGGTGGGAATAAAATTGTATTCTTTATGAGATTGTGAAAATAGGACACATTTCAAAGGCAGAATTGATAAGCATTTTCTTCCAAAAGCAGAGAAAAAATTAAGTATCAAACCAGTGTTCCTCAAAAATTGTTTGTAATTAATTACCATCACATGGTTACAATGTAATGTTCGTCTTCTCAGATGTTGGATACTTCATGATATTGTTTAGAACTTATTGCAGAATTTTACCTTTTTTATCAAGATGGAAACCATGGGTGCCTTAGTTGTCTTCTATGTGTGAAAGGATAACAAGTTAAAGAAAATTTGTTATTGATTCCATTCTTCCGAAAGTGAAGCATTCAATATATTTTCCATATTTTCAAATCTCTCTATCCTGAATTTCACAGATTAATAATCAATGAACTTTGAAATTATAAACTGTAGGGAAAAAAATAACAAAAGCGAAAGCTGTAACGCCGGTCATTGTTTATGGTAGCTCTCCAAAAGTGAACTGTAATTTTTTGGAGACGACATAAAAGTCTGAAGTGAAAAAAAAATAAAACTTAGCCGCTTAAATGAAATTTTGAAGAATGTTATATAAAATATCAACTCTCATCGCATAGTCCAATGGATAATTTCCTCAAAACCATTATCTTCAAAAATGTAGTTCAAATAGCGGAAATGTTTCAAAATTGTTCATCCTATTTAAACCCTTTATATCAAACTAGAATTTTTTTTTTTTAAGGTTACGAAATTTAAATTTGTTTAGATTTTTAAGAAATAAAACAAAGGACCTATATTTAGTAAACCTATATATTAAGTGAAATTTTCTCTATTCACTATCAAGTAAAACAATACAAGTTTCATTTTTGCACGATCAAAACTTTACAAATTATAATAACTTAAATTTTGTGAATTTTTAGAGTTTTTGGCACTAAAAACGGAAAAATTGTGTTTTAAAATTTTCGTGACATATTTCTTTATTAGTATTATTGTTTCGAAAGCCTTGAAAGAAACAATTGAAACCAAGAGCGGCACTGGGCCCATTTAAATCGGAAATGACGCTCAATTCGTAATAAATATCAGTAGGTAGTCTGTATTTAAGGAATTATAGTACATTTTAATATTTTATTTGTATTTATTTCATTGAATATCTTATTTTTCACTTTGTTCCTTAAATAAAAGAAAGGTCTTAAATCAAAGTAAGAATATATATGAGTTTAAACTAGAGTCCTGCATCGGGTCGGGTTACCCATACCCGACCCAACCTGCAGTTCGGGTTGACTGTCATTGTTTCGGGTTGGGTTTTGACTCTTGCGAGTTGGGTTCGGGTTGACCCACTTTTCCAAAAGAATGTACACAATATTTTTGCAGGTTAAAAATATGTATACATTTACATAAGACCTCCATAATGGACACTCCCGAAAAGCGACCTTTTACGCTACTTGAAAAGGAGGAAAAAATGCCATTCATCTAATCACTTGATCATAACTCGCTTTTTTTTTTTTTTACAAAATGTGCTTGGTGCAACAATTTGCGAATGTCAGTGACAAATCTCAGTTGCAGTGTCATTTCCATTCACTCTTGCTGATAAAACAAAGTGCTAACTAAGACTAAATTTTCTAGCAGTTAACTCTTTAGCTACTAACGCAATATTATATCTAATATTTTAATACCGGATATATTCTTTGTGGATTACCTTTTCACAATTGTATTGAAATATGGATTAATTTTCTGTTCCTTCGGTTTCGGGTCTAATTTGTTTATAAATATTTTGGTGTTCGGGTCAGTTTTGAGTTGATTTTAAGCAGAATTTTCAAGTTCGGGTCGGATACACAACTCGACCCGTGCAGAATTCTGATTCCATGTCCTCAATTTTGAGTGTTAGATTAAATCTTTCGACAAAATCTAAAAGTAGCAAAATAGTGACTGCTTTTGAAAAGTAATTTGTATTCGCTACTTTTTAAAACAAGTAGTTGTAGTTAAGTACATTTTTGATAAAGTAGTTGTAGTTCGCTACTAAAAAAGGTGGTTTTTCATATCTCTAACTTATTCATATTCAAATACATATTTATTTTATCTGAAACATAGTTCTGTTCAACATTTTTGTGAAAATCCCAACAATCAGACATGCTGAAACCTAGATAAAGCTGAAAGAATTATTCTAGGTTGAACCTGACTCGTAGACAGAAAATTAAGTCATCCCAACCCGAAAAAATAAATAGAAGTAACCCAACCCGCTGCAGGACTCTATTCGACGATCGAGGTGCCCGCTATTCAGAGGTTTCACTATATTTTAATATTAAAGAATACAGATTTGTCCATTTTTCTAAATAAAATATAAAATTTAGAGATATAATTGTACATCACTTTTCATTATAGCATTAAAACGTGATTTATTATCCTTTCATTGCAGGTGCGCATCGAGTTACGGGTTGAAGTATTGCAGGTGCAGGTTGAAATATGTCAGGTTCAGGTCGGGTTGAGAGTCGCCAAAAATTATTTTTACGTTTTCGAGTTGGGTTGTGGGTCCAGAAATTTTTTTTTGTCGGTTTCGGGTTGAGTTGACTTCAAATGGAATTTGCGGGTTCGGGTTGGGTACAACCTGGCCCATGCAGGACTCTAGTTTAAACCTCATAAAAGCTTTGGCAGAACAGTTTTTACAGTGACAAGGGGGCGTACCAATTTAATTTGCTCCAGGGCACTGAATGTGTAGCTACGCCACTGATTCTATCTCTATACCAATCTAATACCAATTTTATCTTTTGTATGGACCATAATTAAGAAATTTATGATTTGGGGGGGGGAGGGAGGGGGGGGGGGGCAGGAGACAAACTTGAGAGATAAAACTTAAATAATGAAATCTGTGTAATGTGGCTCTAAACGAAGGATGGAATTTTGGAACAGGAAAAAAGTTGAAAATTTTTATTATTGTTCATAAATAGTGGTCACCAGGAGTTGCAAAAATAATTTCAATGTTTAGTTGGTAGTCAAATGACTTGGAAAGAATGTTAAAAAAGGTCCCATTCAAATCAGACCATAATTAAGAAAGTTATGATTCTGGGGGAGGGGAGAGGGGATGAACTTTAAAAATACAACTTAATAAACTAGTAACCCAAATAACTATGCTCTAAACTAAAAATATTGCAATTTAACCTGGAAAGAAAAAGGCTCTTATACGGAATTTGACAGCAGCTTTACTGCTTAAATAGTAAAATCGAAAGAATAAATATATTGCTATAAAATTAGCGCCAGAAATATCAATCTATCCAATCACGCATCATGATCAAATTTCCTGCCAATAGATGGCTAAGTTTTAGAATTACTATTTTTAAGCTTATCTGTGTGAGTATTGATTTTCGAATATTCGATACCATAATTTGGGAATAGGTTCTTATTGTGATCGATACTCTATTTTTCCAGAATTGCCCATCACTAATTTACATTGTGATAAACGTTCATTCTTAAGTCACATGGTAATAGATTAAAACAATAGATGCCTGAAAATTATTTAAATTATGTAGGATTTTTGTATAGTCAAAATTTTATTAAAATTAATCTATTAATTGATAATTAGGTTCTGAAAATACTGTATAATCTGGAGCACACAACTATTATACATAATTTCTAAAAGTAGTACATGAGGTAGTGGGTGAAAAATAAATTAAAAAATCCCACCTTTCCATACATTTTTAAAGTTAAATAAAAGCCAGGAGTTAAAAGCCGCCCTTTTGGAAGAATGGGCTTTGTTGCTACAAACATTTATTGGCACCCTCATAAACAGTATGAGAGTTCGCTGTGAGGCTTGTACAGCAGTGCACAGTGGTCACACTCCATATCCATATTAGACATACTTTTCCACGAGATAAATGCTTTAACTCTGATTCATGATTTAACACTTTTTAATATACCCTGTATCTTAATTCACAATTAAAATCTTCTCCATATTGTTATGTTACTATATTCTTTCTCCCATTGTAATATACCTCTGTGCCAAATTTCGTGGCAACACACTGAATAGTCCATCGGTTTTCACAGATTTTATGTTTATGACCTTAATTTTGGACATGACTATTTTTTCCCTGATGACTCAAGTTCAACAATTCATGGAATTCAATGGGAAACAAGTTCCAATATGAAAAGAGGTTAAAAGATTTTGCATTTTTGTAGACATTTCTAGCAGGGTTGTAATGGGTAGCTACCTACCCAGGCTGGGTTTTTTACAACGCTTAGGGTTATAAGTGTGTAGCTGCTAAGCTACCCACCCCAGCTAGGGTTTTTTACAACCCTGATTTCTAGCCACCTCAATGATTTGAACTATCATTTACTGGAAAAAGGTTAGCATGTTCATAATCTTTCAGACTGTGTGAAAATGTTCCAGACAAAATTAATGCTATGACTATGAAAACGCCAGCTGAAATGTAGCAACTTCATTCAGTTTTTTATATTACAGTGGAGCATTGTTTATACGACGCTGATGGGACTACCAAAAAACGTCGTATAAACGATAACGTCGTATAATCGATTTTCTAGAATTAATTTTTCTTTCACTTAATTTTAATGTTTAACGTGTTGATTTACCATAAATTTATAAATTAAACAAACCAAAAACAAACAAATAACAAAAATACAGTAAGCAATTTAAATGTACGTACTTTTATTTTTTCTTTTGATCATTTTACGTAGTATTACAAAAAAAAAATTGTCTATGGTTGTTTGATGTGATGACTGACATTGAGTTGTAATTAATGATTTGTGCAATGAGTCAAGGGCCTGAAAAGTTTTTTCGCTGGTATTGTGACAAATAAAATAAGTTCTTAATGTTTCAATGCAATTCACGGCATCTTGAAATGATGGGGAAACAACTTCTTGGCATGCCCCGTCATCTCCGCTGTCACTATGCTATTAAGATTGGGAGTTCTGAATAAGCTCATCAACACTGCAAATCGCTGACGTTATTACATCCTTATCGCAATCCATGTATTCATCAATAATTGTCTCTGCTCTGAGCAGATTCCAATCATCTTCATTGATTATTGTATCATCGTCGCTTACGTCATCACCTTCATTATCATCGGAATTTTGATGTGCAAATCTCGCTTTTATGAAACTGTTTTTTATTGTTGTCTTTGTTACCTGAGACCAAGCCAACGAAATCATATTCATTGCATTGAGAACACTTATTTTCTTGGTATTAGGCTCTTCAATGCTTCGAATAGCGAGATGAACTAACTGCTTTCTATAATGCATTTTTAGATTCTTAATCAGGCCCAAATCACATGGCTGAAGGTGCCTTGTGCAGTTTGCAGGAAAAAGGTGAACTTTTATATTTTCCAAAAAATCAATATCCGGTGGGTGCGATGGACATCGGTCGATGAATAGCAAAATTTTTCATTTTTGCCTCTTCATAACATTATCAAGTTTTTTCAGCCATCTAGTAAAAATTTCAGTCGTCATCCATGCATTGTTATTGGCATCATAATCCAACGGTAGTGTTTTGATGTTCTTTAGACATCTAGGTTTTTTTGATTTTCCTAACACCAAAGGAGTGATCTTTTCATTTCCATCACAGTTTGCACAAAGAAGCACAGTAAGGCGATCTTTACTTTTTTCCCCTCCTTTACATTTTTCGCCTTTATAAGCTAAAGTCCGATTCAGCATCAGATGATAAAAAAAAAAAAAGACTGGTTTCGTCAGCATTAAAAATGTCTTTAGGTTGGTATTTACTTATGCCTGGCAGAATTTTGAGCCATTCTGCGACAGAATTAACTGGAACATCTCTCAATTCACCACTTACAACTTGACATGTGATTCCATGGTGTGCTTTGAATTTCTGCAACCATCCTGCTGTAAAGCCACAGTTTGCCAGATTCAATTTCATCGCGATTTCTTTCGTTTTTTCCATCAACATTGTATCACTTACTGGAATGTTCGATGCACGACACTGATTGAAAACTGGAGCAAAACTTTTTCCATTTCAGGAAATTTACCCTCTTGCACTCGCAATTTTTTTTATGCCGAAGATCCACAGGTTTTTGCATTTTCCTCAATTTTTTGGCGATTGTGAATAATAGTCTTTAAGGTAGAAACTAGAATACCCATCATTTTAGCCAAGTCAACTTTTGACCTTCCCGGTAAATTTTTACTATCGAATTCTTTCAAAATTTCAATTTTTTCTTTTACCGAGATGGACTTTCATTTTCAAGACATGTCTGAAAAGAGCTGTGACCGATAAAGTACGAAAAGTGAAGAATGAAAAAAACCCGATCTGTACTGTTAGTGAACTGATAAGCAAAGAATATGCCGTGTAACAATAAAACAGATCGGGAAAGTTGACCATCCCCGCAAAAAGAATGACCCCTCCCAGTGTAGTCCGTTACGCGTAAACTGGTTTTTCTGACTACAATCCCACACCAGCCCACGTTCTTATGACTCAAGAGGGTTATTTTGAAACATGTGCTCTGGTGTCATTCATAGCTGGTAAATTCCGCCCATTCTCAAAATACACAAGAATAAAAATAAAAGTGTACAAAATCGAAAAACCGACATATAAATGATTTTGTGCATCGTATAAAAGATATATTATTACATTACAATGAATAGGAATGAATTGGGGCCACACTAAAACGTCGTATAAATGTAAACATCGTATAAACGATGCTTTACTGTAACTGATTTATTTTAAAAAAAACTACAGAATGCAATGATGCAAATACTTATGTATTTCAAATAACAGGGGGAATTCGAAAGCAGATTTTCTGACTTGTCAGAATGAAATTTCCATGAGAATATTCTCTTCACCATTTTCAGTTGATATCGAGAGCATTCCACCTAACTTACAGTTGGAATTTGCAGATTTACAGTGTGATTCTTCTGTGAAAACAAGTTTTTAGAAACTAATTCATTAATTTTTTTTTATTCAAGGTCCAAGAATAAACATCCAGAGATACAAACATGTGTTATTTATGGCTTCAATCTTTGGAAGTACTTACATATGAGAGTAGCTATTCAGCTAAATGAAGAATATAAAGTCAAAATCAAGATTACACTTAGATAACCATTTGGAAGATACATTGTGGATTGCTACTACTGAAAAGCATCTAGAAATTAAAAATTTAGTCAGGCAAAAATTATGCTAATTTCTCATTAAGACAAATTTAAATCATTTTGCCTGTAATATGAGTATAATTGTTTTTATAATGTAGTTTTATACTATATATAATGCTGTAGTCATTTTATTTTGTAAATTATAATGTAAAATAATATATTGATTCAACTCTTAACACATTCAGTTTTTTTAAACAGAAAAATAACACATATTGTATAATTTACAGATCAGATTAATTAAGGTAATGGAGTGTCCTGAGTTGTCTGGAATGGCTCAGTTGGTAGGTTGTTGGTGCGGGATACCAAAGTCCAAGGTTTGACTCCTGGCCTGGATATTTTTCACTCAGAATTAAATGAACTAGTAACCCAATATTTAGAAAAAGAACAATATTCCTCCATATCAATACATATACAGTCTTTCCAATTATCAGCATAGTGAATATGTTACCCACATGCCATAGAAGACTGGAACTTTGCAAGTCTAAGAGTACTATTTTCTACTAATAGCTTCCAATGAAATATGTATGCTTTATGAGCATGTATCAATATTTATCATGCTTTATGTACTATGTATTAATATGATATTGTGGTAAATATAGTGTTGCTAGCATCCTTAGCTCTTAAGAGGTTGCTACCTGATGAATTATTAATATTCCTACTATCACTACTAGTAGTATGTTATTAAATTACTGTTGTTACTAAATGAAGTAATTGTTCAAAATTGCTGATGACAAAATTTAGTAGTATTACTTGCAAATATAAATAAATATTTTTTTTTTATGAATCAAGAAGACAATACAATTTTATTTTTCAATTCCGCAGCATCTATATACAACCCTCTCCCTGTCTGGAAATTTTACTCTGGTCTTGGCATCTATTATTTCTTGCCTATGAGAGGCCTGTAGAACTATAAGAAGTTGCTGGTGTGAAAGGTTAATGACCACTACTATAAACAATGTATAAAAATAAAAAACATTACAGTACATGTAATTTTAAAATCTTTATTATTCTAATCATTCTCCTCTGTGTGTATATATTTTAGAATTTTAGGATGGGGTACCTATCAAATTTATTGGTGAGAATTAAGATAATGGATTGTTAAACAGATTTCTATTCAACTTTGTTGGTGTCAGTGCTGTAGTTGGAAAAAAATATTTGTGGGAACTCACCTTTTCATAGAGTAGATGTCGATGCTACCGGATTTTTGCTAAGTCAAAAGCTGACTTCTTAAAATTAGCAGTATAATTATTATATTCTAGTTTTTTATAGTATTGTAATTGTATAACATTCATCTAAAAGTAATATTTAATCAATCTCATAGTAACATTTGCCATTATGAATCAAAATTTAATTGAAATAACAGAAAAAAATCCATATATAACTTATTGGCACATCTATCCTAGAAGTTTCCATAATAAAGAACGATAATGAGAGGTCTTTTCTATGCTCTCTGATTTACTACAGGCTGACTCGTCTAATAATCTTCCTGAGCGCAACAAAGATTTCACATGTGTGGTTCAGGGCAAAATTATTTTAAGAGAGGTCCTACATGGCTTATGAATATAAGTAAACTGGCTCTTTCAATAAGGAGTGAATTTTTCGCATAGGTCATGATGTTATCCATACAGCTGAATGCTCTTTCACATTTAGACTTGGAAATGGGTATAGTTTACACAATCTGGAGGGAAAAAAATGGCTTGTGCTTGTACGCGATATTTATTTTTTACAGTAACAAATCAAATATTTCTGGGAACGGCGTTCCCATTCGTTCCCACCCAACTACAGCACTGGTTGGTGTAAAAAAATAACAAAAGCTTATTTTATATAATTATTCTTTGCTTATTCTATACTCATGATTTGTATTTGATGTAACCTATTTTAGATGCAATAACCTTGGATATTCTCAATATAAAAAAGCTTTATTGTTATGAATAATGTGACACACACAAATAATTTTTTCTTTTCAAAACATTTTTTATTGATAACAGTGCTTAAAAATGTTTTACTTAACTAACTACTGGTGAATATTCTGTCTCAAAAGCAAAATTAAACTTAACTATAAAGCAAAGCAAATTATATACACCATAAATTTACTAATGAGAAATAAGATAATGTATTGTTAAATAGATATCAATATAACTTCGTTGGTGTAAAAAATAATAGCTTATTCTACACTCATGATTTGTATTTGATGTAACCTATTTTAGATGCAATAACCTTGGATATTCTCAATATAAAAAGCTTTATTATTATTGTTATGAATAATAACACACACACACACACACACACACACACACACACACACACACACAGAGACAGACAGACAGAGATAATTTTTTTCTTTTCAAAACAATTTTATTGATAACATTGCTTAACCCCTTCGACCCTGATGTCCTACTAATAAGACATCTTTTATTGAGTATTATTTTGTCTTAAACATTATTTTTATTAATTCCAGCACCTAATAGTGATGGTATGAATCTCTACATTTCCTATTATGACTTCACTTATGTTTAGCATTTAGTAATAATAATAATAAAAATAATTTTCATAATTATTAGCAAGCCATTGGCATCTCTTTTAATTAAAACATACGTTTCACTCTTTAAATTAAAATTTGGGAATCTTTTTCCGAATTGGTAATTTGTGATAAAAGAAAAAATATTACTAAATTTTTATGCTTGTTTAATTTAGTTGTAATACGACATTTTCCAAATGTCTTCAAAAATTCTTCCTTAACCCTCTCGTCACCCTGGACCTCATATGAAGCTCCTACTTCGAATTGCAATATTTGAAAGAAAAAAATTATTTTTGTTAATTCCAGCACCTAATAGTGATAGCATATGTCGATATATTTACTATTATAATGTTACTTATGTTTCAGCACTTAATAATAATAATATTAATAAAAGTTTTATTAATTATTAGTAAACCATTGGCGTTTCTTTTAATTTAAACATATGTTTCACTCTTTAAATTTAAACTAGGGACTCCTTTTCCGAATTAGTAATTTGTGATAAAAGATAAAAAATACTAGTAAATTTTTTATGTTTGTTTAATCTGGTTGTAATACGACATTTTCCAAACGTCTTAAAAAATTCTTCCTTAGACTATTTTCATAGGAAAAACACGCAACATAACTACATTCATTAGATTTCTATAAAGAACACATTCGTTAAATTTCAGTAAACTGTAACTTCTGTGATTTCGATAGCTACTTTTAATTTTGTTAGAGTAAAAGTAATTTTTCCCAAAATTGGAAAAAAAAAAAAAAAATCTGTGCCGAGAGGGTTAGACTATTGTTATATGAAAAACATGCAAAATAACTACATTTGTGAGGTTTTGGTAAAGAATGCATTCGTTAACTTTCATTAAACCCCAACTTCTGTGATTCCGATAGCTATTTAATTTTGTTAGCATAACAGTAATTTTTTCCCAAAATTGAAAAAAAAAAATCACGGCCGAAGGGGTTAAAAATGTTTTACTTAACTAACTACTGGTGAATATTCCTGTTTCAAAAGCAAAATTAAATTTATCTTTAACTAGCAGATTATATAACATGGCATTAATTAATAATATCCATTGAAAATTAGATATGCGAATCTTTGGATATAAAATATATTATATATATATATGAATAATTTTGCTGTAGCCAAAGCAAGACTAGATTCCTATACTGTTGAAATATTATTACAATTTTTGTATTATCGTGTATAATCTAAGGGAAATAAAAATTTTAGAGTTACGAGAGCCCTTTTTTTTTTTCAACCTCCGATCGAGCCACTAAAGAACTGGATGAGCGATAAGAGGCAAAGATGCGTGGTGAGCGACTGCCCATCTCCCTAACTATAACTTCTGCAACTACAGACACCAGCTCGTCATTTTAAACTGAGCTGTAGGCACGTAAACATGGCTGGTACGACTGATGCTCCTGCCAAGTGCAAGTTGCGTAGTGTTATCCTCTTTCTTAAAGCAGAAGGGAATAGTGCAGCAGAAATTCACCAAAGAATGGTCGAAATGTATAGGAAAAACTGTTTGAGTGATTGTGTTGAGCGTGAATGGTGTCAGAAATTTAAAGACGGGCAAACAGGCATTTAAATGGGACGTGTTTGATCATCTGCCATATAGCCCCAACTTAGCACCGAGTGATTTGCATCTCTTCCCTGAACTAAAAAAATGGCTAGAAGGCAAAAACTTCCAGACGAATGATGAACTTCAAGCCACCGTTCAGGCTCATTTCACAACACTGGCGGCAACGTTCTTCGAAGAGGGGATCGGAAAAATTGCCCAATGACAGGGTTGTAAAAAAGAAAAAAAAAAACAGTCCGGGCGGGTACGCAGGCATCTACCCACTACAATCCTTATGGTTGTAAAAAACAGTTTTTTATTTTTAAGCCAGCCCAGGCGGGTACCCGAGCAGCTATCCACTACAAACCTGCCCACTGATATGACAAATGCCTCAATCTTCACTGCGATTATGTAGAAAAGTAAACATGCTTGTACATAACTTTTGGTAATACATTCATTTTCTTCTTTACTTTTGTCTTTTTTTCATGGTCCATCGGAGGTTGAAAAGAAAAACGGCCCTTGTATATTTTATATTTTATGGGCTAATAAATTTTTATTTAATAAAAATCCATATATTATCTTGTTGAAAAGTAATAAAGTTGTACTTCTGCTGTATATGCAACAATCTACAATACATGAATGTGTATTATTAAGACAGTGTTTGAGTAAAAAATATTTTGAAGAAAATCTATAACCCTCAAACATACTACTGCCTTATGTCTCTTATCGCTCATATTCCAGGCCAATGTTAAAATTGCCGTTGAATACTAATCGAAATGAATATGTACCATTTAGTGTGTTTTATGTTAAAATAAAATTTGGTTAGGCAGTCAATGTCTCATTTTTATTTCAATCCAATATGCTAAAAGCAACTCGCTGCAATAGATATTTCACGCTAAACCAATGGCTGCGTGTCCCAAGACAGCCCTGTTAATTTTTTTTGTTCCCAGAACTGCATTCATTCTTTCAGATAACATACTAACTTTAATAGAATTCTGGAGATAAAAGGATCTAAGACAAATTATAAAATACAATTGTATAAGCCAATTTCAAAGATTTAAGTATTTTTCTGTTACAGTTTGAATCACTTTCTATAAAAATATTGTTAAAAAAAAAAAAAAAAAAGGGAGGGGACAAAATTTGCATTTTGGTGTAACTGCTTATTTTTTTCAGTGAAACATTTTCAATGTTACGTTTTAATCATAAAAACATAAGAATTAGGTTTATAACAACTAAGCTATATTTATGAAATGAGATTTGGCTTTAGACTGCCATCACACTCTCATTTATTATTAAGGGTAGGTTCTACTTCTTTGATCTAAAATTCATATGATTTTTACAAATGTTTTTCGATTACTAAAGAAGAGATATTACCTTCAGACTTTTTGCATTATATTTATTGACATTTCACTTATATATTTGAATTTTTGCGTGTAAAAAAAATTAATGTCTTATGTGACAAGGAGTACCTACAGGTGCACAACATTAACTTCCAATCGAATGACCATTTTTGTCTGCTCACAAGCATCTGAAACACATTTAGTTGCTAAGTTATGAAAGGCATTAAATCCCCTGGAGCTTATATTTACATTTAGTTTTAAAAGTTGATTTTTGACAAAATTGCAGTCATTTGAACAAAAAGTCATTTTTTTTAACCTTTTGTGAATTCGTAAAAATAATTAATGAAAATTATGCTTTACAGTGGGCTCATAAGCTCATACTCATGCTTATAAGGTCAAACCAAAAAAAGAAAAAAATTTACCTTTCTTTTTTTTTTAAATTAAGGAAATCAGTCGAATAGGTTCTTGAGAAAAATGGTCACCTATTTTAAAAAACCTGGTTTCAAGAAAAACAAGTTTAAAAATTTACAATAGTGTTATGTTCAATGACCAAAAATGATTGCAAGGAATTCGAATATCACAAAACTGTTTTTCGGCAACAATCTACCCATTTGAAAGACACAAAACATGCAAAACAAATAAAAAATTTTCACCCAAAGAAGTAGAATTTCCCCTTAATAGTGTCTTTTTTTTTTACTTACCAAATTGAGATGAATATGATAGAAATTTGCTGGATGGTGGAACATGCTTTAAGTATTTTGATATCTGAAAGAAAAAAAAAATCCTATTTGCTGAAGTAAAAACTTTAATACATATCATTTACAATTAAACAAAGTTAGACTGACAAAAACTATACAGTAAAAGTTACTAAGATGAAATCACAAGGGACTGGAAACAATTCTGTCTTAACAGGTACACCAATCTCTTCCACTTTTACCATTTTCAAAACAACAAACTTTTCAGTTTATGGCAGGATTCTGTTACAGATATATTCTAGAGGGTAGGCCAACAGTCCTTGACGCAATTTAAAATTCAATAAAAAATCAAGTAATTGGCTTACAAGAGAACAGATTGGATGAAAAGGCGGCTCCTTAAGAAAGTTTAAGCAAATCAAAAATTTAGCTCCAAATTTTTTTTCCCATAGATCCACCTTCAAAGATGCAGAAAAAAATTATCAAAAACTCAAGATAAGCAGCTACAAGTGATTTTTTTTTATACAATCTACTACCATATTTCAATCGCTTTGCAGTTCAAACCATTTCTAAACAGAACTGAATTTCATTCGACATGTTGAAATATGGCAGTAGATTAAACAAAAAAAGTATTTGCTTATCGAGTTTTTTAATGCTTTTTTGCAGCTTTGAAGATATTGCAAACTTAATAGGTATTACAGGGTGTCTTTTCCAGATCAGCAATGAAGTTCCCTGACATTTCCAGGTTTTCCATACCAATAAAAGAAAAATTCCAGATATCGAGATTTTGTGATGTTATACACAAAAAATCTTACAAGTTGTCAATTTGAGAGTGAAACTTTCACAACTGATTCTGAGGCTCAAATTACAGATTTGTTACATATTTTTTTGCAAAATTTACAAATTGTTGAACTTTTTACATGCTAAACATTTTGCAGATACACACTTTTAGTATCAGGTTCTATCCCTTTTGTCAAATCAGGATGAAATTCTTTATCACCTCAATCACAGTTAAATACCGATTGCTTTGACATATTTTAATACAAATAATAAATATTCAATAAATTAAGCTAACAAATGCTCAGTTTCCAAACAAAAAATAAGTAAGCAGAGTGAAACACCTAATCAATCCTACAACATTCAATAGAAAGTTTCAGTGAAACTGGAAATCTCAGAGTTACAAAGAACTGAAAGAGGACCAAATGGTTTGCAAAAGAGGTTTAAATACTCTTTACAGTACTTATGAAGAGCAAAGTTTGATTTTAATGGCGCTGCAATTTCACATCCTCAGTTTTATAAAGGAACATCCACCCCCCACCACCATTTTTTTTTGTTAAAATTTTTCTAACTTTTTCTCCCAATTTTCAAATTTTTCTCAGAAATGGTAAATTTCCCTGACTTTCCCCTGACTTTTCCAGGATTTCCAGGTGGCTAGACACCCTGGTATTAACACTGGACAATACTTTGATCCATCGCGAAAACTATTTAAATCATAAAGCATCAAACCGGCTTCTTTATCTTTCTGTTAACAAACACCAAATCTATGAAGAACAAGACTGGTGAGAGAGACAGTTTTCTCCTCTGATCTTCAAAGCGGATAAACAATGCATGCATGAACGAGACCGGTGGGAAAGACTGGTTTCTGTTCCGATCTTCAAAGTGGATAAACAATGCATGCATGAAGCATCGTTAATAGAGAGATTGATTCATTAATGTAGACATCAGAACTATCCAAAGTCAATGCCAATCCCAAATTACCACATGCTCAATTACAAGTCTGTTTTTCTAGCTGTAAAGTGATCAGTGAGCAGCACCACGATGTTCATGCCAAAATAAGTTGTGAAGTATATATTTTTTCCAATGAATTAATCACTTAGAATGCGTGCGATAAGTATTCAAAGCCGGCTGAATTTTCAAGCAAATCCGATAATTCTGCATGAAAAACATATTTATCTAAATTAAGGGGGAGATTAGCCCCTCGTTCCAACATTTTATATTTAACCAATGAATCCACAAAACTAATCAGGGAGGTGCTTTATCATAATGAACCTATATACAACATTTGAAGACAATCAGATAATTCTGCAGGAAAAATCCATTTATCTAAATTAAGGGAGGGATTAGCCCCCCCCCCTTTCATACTTAACCAATGAACCAATAAAACTAATCAGGGAAGCATCTTATCACAATGAACCTATATACAGAATTTGAAGCAAATCTGATAATTCTGCATGAAAAATCCATTTATCTAAATTAAGGGGGAGATAAACCCCCGTTTCCCACCCCCTTTATACTTAACCAAAGAATCCCCAAAACTAATCAAGGAGGCACTTTATCACAATGAACCTATCTTCAAAATTTGAAGCAAATCTGATAATTCTACATGAAAAATCCATTTATCTAAATTAAAGGAGGGATTAGCCCCCCCCCCCTTTTATACTTAACCAATGAACCCATAAAACTTATCAGGAAAGCATCTTATTACAATGAATCTATATACAAAATTTGAAGCAAATCGGATAATTCTGCATGGAAAACCCATTTATCTAAATTAAGGGAGAGATTAGCCAGTTCCCCCCTTTATACTTAACCTATGAACCCATAAAACTAATCAGGGAAGCATCTTATCACAATGAACCTATATACAAAATTTGAAGCAAATCCGATAATTCTGCATGAAAAACCCATTTATCTAATTTAAGGGGGAAATTAGCCCCTGTTCCTCCCCAGGGTTGCCATTTCAGAACTTCCTTTGGGTGGCTGGGCAGGGGGGGGGGGGGCAAGTTTTTTTTTTGGTAGTGGCATAGCCAAGGGTGGAGATCAAGGGGCTGTACCTCCCCCTCCCTAACCTCTCTGAACGAGAAACATTTACTGAATCATAGATACAAAGACAGTAATACTTCTAATACGAAATCGCAAGGGACCGCTGAAAAATTCCGTTTTAGACAGGTTTTTGTCTTAGCAAGTATTTTAAAATATTATGAAAGTTTTCAGTTACAGACAGGTCAAATTTCCTTTCTATAAAGCACTTCTGAAGAGCATAGGTGTATAACAGTGAAACGTGTCTAAGTGAAACCTGTCTATAACATAATTCGGAACAGATGTTTTACACTCACGCACCAATGTTTGGCAACTTTTTGGTTGGTGCGATTTTCAAGCCCGCGCCAAACCAATAACTTAATACAATAGTTAGGTTGCCATTAAAGGAACAAATCCCCTAAATTTGAAAACTTTTTTCCTTTTTATAACAGAGTAAAAAAAAAAAAACTGTGCGTGAGTGTATGACATCATAGCTCATAATTCTTTCTCAAACGGAGGAGGAAAAAAAAAAAATCAAGTTTCAACGAAAAAACTCTATACAATTACTAAGATGGAGATCTGTAAAATGGAACTTTTTTTCCAGCCTTTTTCAATTCCTTCTTTGCAGGTTTTACGGCACGGGCGCCATTTCAAGAGTTTCTTGGACAGGGGGGAAGCATAGTAATTTTTTAGGGACAGGGGTTGAAATAGTGTGCAGGATTGGCCAAATCATGCACATAACAGAAATATGCTCCCACAATAAAAATTGCAGTGTGAGATTTTGGCTTCTTAACTTCTTTCACAAACATGTGATTCTTCAGCGAAAATTTTTTTGAATTTTAGTGATAGTGTCTGCGATTTTTTTAAAAGTTTTTTTATGCAAAAGCAATTTGTCAACCAATTGCGGTAAACATTGCGAATTTTACGAACTGGAATTAAAAAAAATAGTTAATTTGCCAAATTGGTTGCAGAAAAAGTTGTTAATTTTTTCAAACAACCATAGAAAAATATTGCGAATTTCGCCAAAGATCACTGAAAGAAATAGCGATTTTTGTCAATCGGTCGCAAAAAAAAAAAATCATGAAATTTGTCAAGAGATTGGGCAAAAAAAAAAAAAATTGCAAATCTAGTCAAACAATTGTGCAAAAAAAGGGGAATTTCGTCAAAGATTCCATAAAAAAATTTTAATTTTTGTCAGTCTGTTGCGAAAAAAAAAAAAAAAAAAAAAAAAGACTCCTGAATTTCAACAAACGATCGTAGAAAAGAGTCGCGAATTGTGTCAAAAGATCGCGAAAACTAATAACGAATTTCGCTGATCAGCTGCCAAAAATTTTTTAAATTATGTGAATTTCGACAAATGGTTGAAAAAAATTTGTCAACGATTGGAATTTTGTCAAAGATCATGCAAAAAATAGCAATTTTTGTCAGAAAAGGCACACGAATTTCAACAAAGGATCGCAGAAAAAAGTCGCGAATTTCATCAAAAGATGGCAAAAACAAATAGCGAATTTCGTCGATTGGTTGGAAAAAAAAAAAAAAGTTGTGAATTTAGACAAATGGTCAAAAAAATAAATTCAGTCAATGATTTGCAGAAAAATAGCGAATTTTGGAAAATGATCACAAAAAAAACTTATGAAACAATCACAGAAGAAAAAAAATTGTGAAATTTAATTGGTCACAAGGGAATCAAGCACACGAACACCATCAAGATGTTACGAAATTTGCAAATGTTGTGATCCATAGGTATAAGAAAATTTTCATTAATTATTTTCTGTCAGGAAAAATTTTCCGCGATTATGTTCTGTCTTCCTCTTCAGACTATGAGCTAAATTCCATACAATTCAGAAATCTGTAAAACCATTGGTCTCGGGTCACTTGCTAATGCATTGGGTCGGGCAACACGACCCAATTTCAGGACGGATCAAGCCGAGTTGATGTGGCTTATTTTCGTTGCAGGTCGGGTTGACTTGGAACATTTGACAACGGTCGGGACATATATGTCTCAGTAGACTATTTTCTATTCTATTCTATTAGTATGACTTTTTGAAATCTGTCATACACTTACTTATATATTAGGATATCTGTCACAAGGAATTTTTTTAGAAATTGTAGAATGATTGAATGCAAAATTAGTCCTCAATCCTTGCCTGTTATCAAAGGGTTAATTATTTCGGGTTCAAGTTGGGTTTTCCCTATTTTGAGTCGGGTTTGTGTTGCCCGAGTTTTCAAAGAAATCCTAAATATTTTCAGATGGAAAAAAAAATCATTTTTCTACATAAAAGATAAAATTGTTATTAGAAATATAATTGTAGACTATTTTTCAATAATCATATTGAAATATGGATTAATTTTCTTTCATTTCGGGCGGGGTTGCAGTCAATAAAAATTTGACGTTTCCAGGTTTACTGGAAATTACAGTCCTACATCGGCTATGCAAAATGAATTTCAGTTTGGGTTTGGTTGATTCAATTTTTTTTGTTGCGTGTCGAGTAAACTTTATATGCTTCAGGTTAGAGATGAACCGATTATACAAAAGTAGGTTCTGAATAATTTTTAAATGAAGAAACTAAATATTTGAACATTAATGGGTGTATATGTGTTATTTTTTGTACATAAGCGGTAAACTTGTAGGTTACTTTTCCATAAATGTATTTAAATATGCATTCATTTTCTTTCACTTCGGGTTCAGGTATGAATATTTCAGGTTCGACTTGAAGTCTGTTCGGTTAAAGTCAGGATTCGGGTTGGCTACAACCCAATCTGGGCAGGACTTAGTGTCAGGCTGTGGAGATTTTTAAGAGCATACTGTATAATATCATTAAATAAAGCAAATGATTTAATAGCATTATAACGATTGGAGCAAATATAATGTGACACTAATAAAACAAAATTAACAAATCAAATAATTAGGGAATTGAATACACCTCCCCCACCCCCCCAAAAAAAAGTTTCCCCTTAAATTTTAGGCTGAAGAGAGAATTTATCACTAAAATTCTAGCCTTGAGGGTGACGAGTTTTCTTTTAATCATACTGTACACAGCTGAGAAGCAATTCATAGTTTTTTCTCACGTATATTACTAAAACTAGCCAAAATACTCATTAATAATAAATGTCTCACTTATAGAATGTAGCATTAGCAAGGGTTCAAAAGACATTTTTGATAATTATTAGTTTCAATGTTTATTACTTTCTTCTATCTTTAAAAGAAGAAAGTATTGGATTCATGAAAATTTTCTACTTCCAGTTTTCAATGGATTTATACATTTTAAAAAGGTCCTGAACATGACTGGACTATTTTTAGAAAATGTCTGACAAAAATTTTGTGGGTGCTGTATCTCCAGAACTAATGCACGGAATTTAAAGAACTTTAGATTCAGTTAGAACTTGATATAAATTAGTGCTGATTAGTTTTTGGTGTAAATCGCCCAACAAGTGGCACTGCTATGCTACATTTTCCATGATTTTTATGATAGCTATATCTCAAGAACTAATGCACAGAATTTCACTAAACTTCAGATTCTGTTAGACCTTGACATAAATAGATGTTGATTAAGTTTTGATATAAATAGCCCAACAGGTGACACTGCTATGAAAAATTTTGCATGATTTTCACGATAGCCAGCTATAACTCCAGAACTAACGCACATAATTTAATAACATTTTAGATTCAGTTAGACCTTAATATAAATTGGAGCTGATTTGTTTTTGGTGTATGTGAAACCTGTATGAGATAGAAGGAAGTTTTTGGATTGGCACAACAGACCACCTTTTTTTTTTTTTTTTTAATAATCAAATCTGTGATATCTGATGTTATTTTAGGTTTTGATCATATTTTGATTTTTTTTTGGTCTAACCTGTGATAACTGATAAATTTTCTGAAATTCCAAATTCCTTGGTGGGAGGGGGGGGGGGGTCGCCCCTGGTTCCCCCCTTTATACTTCACCAAAGAATTCCCAAAACTAATCAGATAGGCACTTTATCACAATGAACCTTTGAAGCAAATCTGATAATTCTGCATGAAAGCCCATTTATCTAAATTAAAGGGGAGTTTAACCCCCTGATCCCCCTTTATACTTACTAATGAATCCCCAAAACTAATCAGGGAGGCACTTTATCACAATGAACTTATATAAAAAATTTGAAGCAATAGGGATAATTCTGCATGAAAAACCTATTTATCTAAATTAAGGAAGGGATTAGCCCCCCCCCCCCTTTATACTTAACCAATAAACCTCCAAAAACTAATCAGGGAAGTGCCTTATCGCAATGAACCTATATACAAAATTTGAAACAAATCTGATAATTCTGCATGAAAAACACATTTATCTAAATTAAAGGAGGGATTACCCCCCCCCCTTTATACTTAATCAATGAACCCATAAAACTAATCAGAGAAGCATCTTATCACAATGAACCTATATTCAAAATTTGAAGCAAACCGGATAATTTTGCATGAAAAACTCATTTATCTAAATTAAGGGGGAGATTAGCCCACCTTTCCCCCCTTTATACTTCAAAAATGAACCCCCAAAACTAATCAGGGATGTGCCTTATCACAATGAACCTATATACAAAATTTGAAACAAATCTGATAATTCTGCATGCAAAAACCCATTTACCTAAATTAAGGGAGCGATTAGCCTCTCCCTCCCCCCCCTCCTGTCATACTTAACCAATGAACCCCCAAAAACTAATCAGGGAATTGCCTTATCGCAACGAACCTATATACAAAATTCAATATTAATAATATTTTTCAGATGTAAACAATGAAACTTACAGTTAAGATGTAAGGGGGACATTAAATATTTCCATATCATTCTGCGATTATTAATATGGAATTCTGGTTAACATCATTGAACTGATGCTTTCTCATGAAGGAAGTATAAATTTATTTCTGAAAAAATTCAAGATAGCACTGATAACAGTAGTGATTGTGACCTTTTTATCAAATGCATGAATTATTCAAACTTTTTTGGTTATTAAATCTGGCTAAGCATGAAATAAACTGTTATTTTACAGTTTTGATGTAAATTATTAGTGTACCTTTACAAGGAGAGTTTCACTAAATAATTAAAGAAAAATTTATCTCATCATTATTATGCATTAATTATTTATTTGACCTTTACTTTTAATATTTTAATCATTTTTAAAATTTTCTTAATTTTTTTTTTTATTTTCCTTAATTATTTTAATATTTATTATATATCAGAATATTTTGAAGTGTTCTGCAACAAAACTTCGGGCTGATAAAAAATGTTCTGCAGGAGTAAAAATAAAAAACACAGGGAGATGTTCTTGTATATGTAGCAGGAGTGCGAGTTCATCTTTTATAGAAATTCAAAAGCCATTTTGTAAAGCAAGCGCACACACACACACAAAAGAAATATTTTGTGGTAAGATTTATTTTTAAAACCATGGCATTAATAAAGAATTTACAGTTCTGTCAATTTTAGAAGCGATATTTTAAGATATCACTTTTATGGAGCAAATGTGTTTGGAAATTTGGTCCATGTATAGTTAGTTATATGCAAGTCCAGCTTTTAGAAGTTTTCTAATAGATTTGTGTCCATGTAGAGGCCATGAGCTCTTCTTTCATTACTGAATACATGTTAAATCTAACAGGTTATGAATAACATTTGTTGGAGTCAACTCCATTGCACCATACGATTTCAAATTTTTGATTTGATCACCAAGATCTCCAAGTAAATAATGACTAGTGTTGAATCTAAAACAAAAGGGCCAACGGACCACACACTGTTTTTAAAAGAAGTGCTCTTGCAACCTATTCAAAAGACATTTTGTTGAACTGGTTTGTTTTGAGTACCCATTAATCAGTAGAATTTCACGATATTTTCCCGCGACCGACAGACTAATTTGACATTTTTCTCCCGACTGACAAATTTTGCGATCTTTTCTGGAGAACGATTAACAAATTTCGTAATATTTTTTAGACTTTTCTTTCCTTTGATCGACTAACGACTTTCGCTCTATTTTCTCGGGACCTATAGACGAATTTCACGTTTGACACATTCTCCTGTGACTGATTGAAGAATTTCACAATTTCTCTCCCAATCTACAGACTAATTTTGCAACATTTTTGATATTTTTCACTCGACTGCTGAATTTTATGATTTTTTCTTATGACCAACTGACGAATTTCACAAATTTTTTCCTGCGACTGATTGAAGAATTTCTGAATATTTCCGATGATCCACTACCGAATTTCAGATGTATTTACCTGCGACCAGAATTTTGAGATATTTTTCTTTTTACAGATTGGCAAATTTTGCGGCTTTCTTTCACGACCAATTAGCAAAAATGAGTTTTTTCCGACACTGATCGTGATTGACAAATTTTTCTGCAATCAACTAAAGAATTTCACGATTTTTTTTCTCACGATCAACTGATAAATTTCGCAGGTTTTTTTTCGCGATCGATCAATGATTTTCACATTTTTTCCCCGCAACTGATTGAATAATTTAGCAATCTTCTTCACAATCTACAGATGATTGGTTGGTTGGTTGATTATTGACGGCCAATTATCTACGCTTGGGATATAGGCCCGGGGGGAGTGCCCTTCGTGGAGGTCTTTCTAAGGGAACCTAACCCGTATTTACGCATGGATAAATCCACGGCTCGAAGAAAACCACGAAAACTCCGAACGATTAGGCCGACGGGCGCGATTGGGATCGAACCCAGCACCTCCCGTCTACCAATCTACAGATGAATTTTACAATTTTTCCTCGCATCTAGTTGACAAATTTTGCAACATTGAGATTTTTCCATCAATTAACTGGCAAATTTCACGATATTATCTCGTGACAGATCGATTAATTTCAGAATTTGTTTCCCGCGACTAATTGAAGAAATTTTTTGACAATCCACTTACGAATTTCGCATCTTTTTCCCCACAATCAATTTGTGACTTTTAAGATATTTTCTGTCACCCGATTAACAAATTTTGTGGCTTTTTCTTGCTACTGATTAGCGAAAAGTTTATTTTCCCCAACTGATCGACGAATTTCCCATTTTTTCCTCACAACCGGCTGAAGAATTTCACAATAGACTGGTGAATTTTGCAATTTTTCCCCCGCTTCCAATTGACAGTTGTATAATATGGGTGGCATGGTGGCATGGGTGCACGCTGCGTGCAGAAACTTTTCCACAAAATTCGGAACTTTGCGGAAAAATTTTAGAAAAGAAAAAAAATTTTTTTTAATTATTTTCTTGTATCTTTACAAAAAAGCATTGGATTCATGAAAATTTTCGGATTTTGATGGATTTATACATTTTAGAAGGTCCTGAACAGAATTTGACTTTTTAGAAAATGTCTGTTACAAAAATTTTGGGCACTATCTCAAGAACTAATGCACGGAATTCAATAAAACTTTAGATTCGGTTAGACCTTGATATATATTGGTGCTGATTGGTTTTTGGTGTAAATCACCAGACAGGTGGCGCTGCTTTGAGACATTTTTCACGATCTATATCTCAGGAACTAATCAAACTTCATCAAACTTGAGATTCAGTTAGACGTTGACATAAATTGTTATTGATTAGGTTTTGGTGTAAATCTCCCAACAGATGGTGCTGCTATGCTGCATTTTTCAGGATTCACACGATTTTAGCAAGTCATATCTCAAGAACTAATGCACAGAATTTAATAAAACTTCAGATTCAGATAGACCTTGATATAAATTGATGCTGATTTGTTTTTGGTGTACTTGAAACCTGAATGAGATAGAAGAAAGTTTTAGGATTGGCACATCTGACTAGTTTCATTATTTTTTTTTTTTATTTTTTTTTTTTAATATTGAAAAATTAAAAATATTTCCCAAATTTCTGTACGATTTATTTACTGTTTGTGCACAGTTCAAAGTTTAAAGACATAAAATATTGTTGTGATATCACAATTTTATTCTTATTTTCTGCAGACTAAAGCTTGGTGCCAATCCGTTTTCCATCAGCAGATGCAATGACTTTTTAGCCCGGTGGTGACGATTAAATCAAATAATTTCATAGTGTTAGAAAACATTTTAAATTGAATTTCTTTAAAATGATTTAAAGCTAAATTTAAATATTTCAAAATGCATCAGATTTTAATGAACATCAATGACTGATCGGCGGCTAGCCGAAAATAAATCGGCAGTTGGAAGTTTTTCGAATAGAAATTAAAATAGAAAAAAAAAAACATAAATGACAGAGGAAATGATTTATTATTTTAAGACATGTTTTGGGGGTTTTTTCTCAAATTAGATTGTATGAATAAACCTCTACCTACAAAATGCGATTCAGTTATTTCAAAAGCAATGTCACATTATTTCTGCGAACAGAGTGACTAGCATTTTGTGCTTAGAGGTCACAATATTAAGGATTGGGCTATTTCTAAATGTATTGACAAAATAATTCATAAAAATTCCCCCCTTCCTATCATGGATTTTTAGCTTTATTATTTTTTTAACCAAAATAATTATTCTTTAATAAATATTAATTTATTTTTAATTTAAATGATAAACATTTTAAACTGTTTTTAATTCATATTGCCAAAATAATATAACATGTAACTGTAACATCCTATTAACTTAGGTGTTATAAAATAAAGAGAAATATCAAGAAACACAAAACCAGTAGTTTATTCTAGAACAAGTAATAATAACGAAGTGAAAGTAGTATTATATAAAAACTGTCCACGTGACATCTTCCCTTACAATAAAAAAAATGATAAGTGATAATTATAATAAGTTTCATAAGTTCAAACGTTCTGGAGGGCGAACAACTCTTCCGGAACGGGTCGTCACTGTCTTATTAGATTTGGAGGGAGTTACAGCTGGAGCAGGAAGCGGAGGAACATCAGGTTGGCTCAATGAAGTACTATTATCATTCTCCGGTTGAAAATAACTTGAAGGGTTAACGGCAACCTGGCGGTCTGGTAAAATCACAGCCTTTGTTGGACGGAGATGCGCAGTGTTTCGACGTAGAGTCTTGCCTGTAGGAGTAGTAACAAAATAAGAACGGGGAGTCTCAGCAGCGTCTGACACAGTAGCCGGAATCCAAGTACGATGATCAGTTTGAAGCTTTACAGATTGGCCTTTATTCAGTACTGGAGACTGATTTCGTGAAGAAGTGGTCAAAGCTGCACGTTGTTTTTCTCTACTTAATTGAAGTGGTACAGTAAATGACATTCGTGGCAAACGTAACGAGGGATGTATAGGTATTAGACCTCGAGTAGGTCGTCCGAAGAGACGTTGAGCTGGCGAAGGCAAATTTTCACGTGGTGTGTTTCTCCAATTCAGAAGTGCTAATCTGACATCTGTATGCTCTATAGAACACCTCCTTAAGATTAATTTTGCTATTTGAACATAGCGTTCTGCTAAGCCATTAGATTTAGGATAACGCGGGCTAGACGGAATATGTTGTATTTTCCAATCTTTAGCAAACTTGTAAAAGGCATCTGATGAATATTGCGGACCGTTGTCTGATTCTATAATATCTGGTATTCCATGAGTTGCAAACGAATCTTTCAAATACTCTATTACAGACTGTGATGAAGGATGGACTATTTTTTAAAATCAAAATATCCTGAGTAACTGTCAACAATAAGACAGTATTGATTTCCGCAACATTCAAACATATCAGTGGCCACTCGTTGCCACGGGAATTGAGGAACTGGTTTCATTTGTAATGGTTCTGTATTTGGGGAACGGGCTGTCTGCTGACAAACAGGACATTTTTGTATAAAGATCTCAATATCACGACTCATTCCATGCCAAAATACAATTTCTCGAGCACGATGTAAAGACAAATTAATTCCTAAGTGCCCTTGATGTATTAAATTCAAATACTTCGATTTTAATGCAGAGGGAACTATTAAACGTTCTGATTTGAATAACAAATTTTCATAAACAGCTAATTCATCCCTAAAGTGCCAGTATTTACGAAGTTGTTTAGGAACTGATTTAATCCTAGGTGGCCAACCATCAAGAATTAAACGTTTTAACTCCTGTAATTCATAATCTTCATTAACTGCATTCAACAATTCTGAAAAAGTCAATAATGGAAGAGGAACATCACATACAACTTCAAAAGTTTCAATCTCTTCATCTTCTGCAAGGTCAGTAACGCAATCACGACTTAAAACATCTGGAATGGGTATATCCTTACCTTTTTTGTATACTATCTTGGGTGAGTATTGAAGAACATCAAAAAGTATTCTTTGAAGACGTGCAGGAGCTGCTTGTAATGATTTTTTTGCTATTGCCTCTAAAGGCTTATGATCAGTTTCAATTGTAACTGGTTTTCCATAAATATAATCGTGGAACTTTTTACATCCGAAACGAATAGCAAAGCATTCCTTTTCAATTTGAGGATAATGCTGTTGTGCATCTGTTAATGCTTTAGTAGCATACGCAATTGGTCTACCATTTTGAAGAAGCACTGCACCAACAGCATGTGAGCTGGCATCAACAGAAACTATTGCAGGTTTATTAACATCAAAGTAGGCCAACTTAGGAGTATTTTTAAGAACCTCTTTTAATTTACAGAAAGCGTTTTCTTGATCTGTGGACCATTCCCACAATACATTTTTGCGTAAAAGTCTACGTAAGGGTTCTGTCATTCTAGAGAAATCAGGTATGAATTTCGACACATAGTTCACCATTCCAAGAAATCTCTGCAATTCAGCTAGACAAGTTGGAGTTTTCAATTTTTCAATGGCTTGAACTTTAGCAGGATCTATCTCGATTCCATCTGATGTAAATAAATGACCCAAGAATTTTATTCTGTTTTTCTCAAACTTACACTTCTCTTTGTTCAGACGAAGTCCAGAATCATAAAGACGTCTAATTACTTTTACAGTTAATTTTCGTAGTTCTTGTTTTGTGTCTGCCCATAGTAAAATGTCATCCATAGAACATTCAGTATTTTCAAAATCACCTAAGAGCGAATGCATTACTTGCTGAAATATTTCTGGAGCTGATGCAAGCCCAAATGGTACTCTTAAGAACGAATACCTACCCCAAGGTGTATTAACAGTCAAATAATCTGATGTTCGTCGTGACACACAAAGCTGCCAAAATCCTTTTTTAGCATCCAGTATTGTAAAATATTTTGCTGATCCTACGCGAGCTGCTATCTCTTCAACTGTCTTGAGAGGAAAATGGCGTCGTTTTATAACTTTATTAATATCAGTTGGATCTAAACATAAACGTATTTTATCACCTTTCTTTACAACAACTAAGGGGCTGACCGCAGGAGTAGGGTGAGTTACCGGTTTTAAAATTTTCATTTTTACCATAAGATCAATTTCTTTTTTGACAGTATCTCGAATGGCATATGGAATTCTCCGAGGTGGATGTATTTTTAAATTTGCACCATTTTGAAGTTCTATATCATATTCAAAATCTTTCAAACAACCTATACCTTGAAAAACAGCCTCTGGAATTTGAGTTCCAATTTCATTAACCTGTACAGACTCAGATGAACGTTTAACTAAACCAAGTTTTTCGCATGTAGAACATCCCAATATACAATTAAAATTTCCATTAACTACTAAAAATTTCAGATTAACTGGCGTATTTTGAACTATGCACTTAATATCAGTTTCACCAATTACTGGAGTAAACTCATTATTAAAAGATTTCAAACGTTTTATATTGGACTTATGAATATGGGCTTTAAGCCTTTTCGCTAAACTTTCCGTTATAATGTTACCTTCAGCACCAGTATCAAGTTTAAATTTCACAGCTACACCATTTTCAAACTTAACAGTTGTAAACCAAGCATTATTCTGATAGTAAGTTCTCCAACATGCAATGTATTATTAAAATAATCATTAATCCCATCGCTATCATTAGAAACTTCTGTAAGTTCCTGTACGGCTCGATTTATTGACCCATGTTTCTTTTTAAGTTTACACTGACGAGCATAATGCCCTTTTAACGAGCAGAGATTACAAGTGACATTAAATGCTGGACAGTTACGAAATTCATGTATTAAGCCGCATCGCCAACATACCTTATTTGTTTTATTGACTTTTGGCTTATTTTTATGTGAATGAGCCATTATATTAGATTTCGATTTCTGAATCATCATTATATCTTTTTCTGTATTATCGAAAATTGCATGCATTTCTTTTAACTGAAAAGTAGCTTGTTCACTAGCTCTACATATATCCACAGCTTTATTTAGCGTTAAATCTTTTTCAGCCAATAGTAATTCACGTACTTTATCGGAATTAATACCACGAACTATTTGATCCCGTAATAAACTATCTTGTAGATTACCAAAAGCACACTCTTTAATTTTTGTACGTAATTTAGTAAGATAAGAATCAAAAGTTTCTTGCTTACCTTGAATGCATGTAAAAAAGATATATCGAGTGTAGGTTTCATTAATCTGAGGAGAAAAATATTCGTCAAACTTCTGCTTGATTATATCGACATTCTGCTGCTCTTGTTCAGACAAATTAAAGGTATTAAATATAACTATTGCAGCAGATCCTATAGCTGACATAAAAGTAGCAGCCTGAATTTCCACAGGTTTAGTATTTAACTGCGTAGCAATGGCATAAAATTCAAATGCCTGTTTCCAAACCTTCCATTTAACGGCCATATTATCTTCAGTAACTTCTAATTCTGCCGGAAGGCGAGCGTTCGTAGCTTCTCGCTGCATTTTTTTTAAAAAATGTCAGCAATAAAAAGATAAATTCAATTTAATTATTTTAACTTCTGACACCATGTAACATCCTATTAACTTAGGTGTTATAAAATAAAGAGAAATATCAAGAAACACAAAACCAGTAGTTTATTCTAGAACAAGTAATAATAACTAAGTGAAAGTAGTATTATATAAAAACTGTCCACGTGACAGTAACTTTATTAAACATTAAATTAATGGAACAGATGCTTTACACTCATGCAGAGTTGTTTGGTGATTTTTTGGTTGATGCGATTTTCAAACCCGCGCCAAACCAATAAATTAATACAATTGCTAGGTTGCCATTAAAGGAAAAAATCCCCCTAAGTTTGGCAACTTTTTTCCTTTTTATAACAGATTTTTTTTAAAAAAAACAGTGTATGACATCATAGCCAAATTAATTTTTAGAAAATTTTTGACCAAATATTTATGTGCGCAGAAAGTTTTTGGTTTTATACAAGTCTGCCGATTGATGAATTTTGCAATTTTTTACATGAATGATTGAAGAATTTTTAAAAGGAAGGGGGGGGGGGGTGGTTCTAATGTTCGGCTGATGATTTTTGCATTTTTCTGGTGATCCGACTGATGAATTTTGCACTTTTTTACTAAGACTGAATGACGAATTTAGTTTAAATTGAGTATTTGAAATGTTCTGTGTAGGGTTAGATAACACCTCCCCCACAATATCTTGAGCCACACTGCTTACCATTTAAGTAAAATAACTATGTGCATGATGGAGGCTAAAATAATTGCAACATTTTCTGAAGGAAACAAAAAGGGTTTATTAAAACTGTAGGTTATAGGTAGCAAACACATCTTTTAGAAGATACATCATCACAGGCACATAATAAGTCAAACTCTCAATAATTTCTGAAGTCCAAACATAGTTCATTTATACTGCATATATTAACTGAATATTTTATACACTAAAAAAACAAGTAGTCACCTGCTACTAAATGAAACACCACCAGAAATAAGGCCTATTTGCAAAAGCTACTCACATGTTGAACTGACTTGTCAAACTACAAACTTCCCAAATATATACTTCAAACACAATACAAAATCTGCATTTTAATGTTGCCAAATTAGTAAATATAACTTTCAATAAGTGATAGACACACCCAATAGAACAAAATGACATCACTGTGTCAGAATGACATAAGAAGAAACAACAAATCAGAAAAAGGTTAACTAAAAAGTAACAGAAAGTTAACTTCACTACCAACCACCCAACCATATGCTGAAAAAGGTAAACAAGCATGCACACTTGCTGTAAGTACCAGACTATTGAATTTAAACATTAAAAATGATTAACTAAATAAGATACTTAGAAAATAAATTGAACTAAACATAGAAGCAAGCTTTTATATGGTGGTGGTGGTTATTAAATAAAATGAGGAGCTGGGAAAACACAAAAATATAACTTTAAGCCTACAAATGCCCCCTTTTTTCCAGGTCCTCTGCCTAGCCAAACAACCATTTTCTAAAATAGAAAAATTTTTCACTTGACAATGCTTTTGTCATTACATCAGCAACATTACATTTACTAGATACATACTTAAGTTCAAAATTTCCAATATTTTCCTTTACAAAATAACTGTGAGTATCAATATATTTGGTTCTTGTATTTTCTATATTGTTTTTAGAAAAACTTATAGTACTTTGATTGTCACAATGAATTGTTGGTTTAGTTAAGTTTAAGTTCAAAAAGGAAAAGTCATCAATTATTCTTGTTAACCAACACAGTTCCTTGACTGAATCTGATAAAGCAACATACTCAGATTCCATACTTGATAAGGCAACACATTTCTGTTTAGAAGAGTTCCATATAATAGGTACTTGGTCAACAAAAATTACTAAACCACTAACTGATTTACGATCAACTAAATCTGAAGCCCATGTAGCATCAGTATAGACATTAATATTACAATTTGAAATTCTAGATAGATTTAAACTCAATTCTTTTGTATCAATAACATATTGCAAAACCTGACACAAATTTTTCCAATGATCCCATGATGGCTTATTAGAAAACTGAGATAAAGCAATAACTGAAAATTGAATATCAGGTCTACTTCTAGAAGCTAAAAACAACAAACAACCTATCAACTGTCTGTAAGGGACATCTATTTGTTCCCCCTCATTCGTTAAGTTTAACACTGTTCCTGGTGTTAATGGCAATTTGCATTTTATTCTAGGAACATTAAAAATTTCTGCAATTCTTTCAATATATTTAGTTTGATGCAGTACATAAGACCCCTCACGTTGCTCGAATTCAACTCCTAGAAAATTTCTAATTTCACCTAAAGTTTTTATTTCAAATTTAGACTTTATTAATTCAATTACTTGGTTTAATATTTCCTTATTCTCTGCAAAAATTGCTAAGTCATCAACATAAACGAGAATTACTACTTTTAATTTATAAACATATATGCAGTTGCAATTCAATGCTTTATCAAAACCTAAATCCTTAAAAGTTTTGTCTAATTCATTAAACCATTCGCGGCCAGCCTGGTGGAGTCCATATAATGCCTTGTTAAGTTTCCATACATACTTTTCATCAACTTCCCGGAAACCATCTGGCTGCTCAACATAAATTTGTTCATTTAATTTTGCATATAAGTATGCACCTTTCACGTCAATATGCTGGCTAAACCATCCCTTTAGAACCACAAGTACAATAAAGAAAAATCTAACAAGTGGAAAAGCTATGACAGGTGAAAATGTGTCAAAATAATCGATTCCCTCAACTTGTCGGAATCCCTTCGCTACTAACCTAGCTTTAAAACTTTTAATTTTACCTGACACATCCTTTTTCAGTGTATATACCCATTTTGTACCAAGAACTTTACTCTTTTCAGGACGGGTTACAAGGTCATACACTTCCCTATCTTTTAATATTTTAAGTTCAGTACTCATAGCTTTAACCCACTCTTGTTTCTCAGGAAGATTTTGGGACTCACTAAAACTAATTGGAATTTTTATTTCAGCACAATGTGCTTCTGGGTTAGATTCTAAGTCCTCTTCATCAGTTTCTATTACAGGTTTAGAATTAGAGTCACTTTTCAGTTTAACTTCAGGCTGGGAGGGATCTGAATTAGTTTTAAGTGGTTTAAAATCAAATTCCTCAGATTTAAAAACTAGACCCTTTTTCTTACAATAATCCTTCACATCATTTTTACTTCTTAACCTAATACCAGGTTCTGGATAGTAGTAAACATCTACACGACCTGCAGAACTACCTGACTCTCTAACCTTTTCAATTCTCTTCCAATCTGAAAAAGAAGTATTTTCAACTGGGTCATCTTGCACTTTAAATTTAACCATTCTATTGCTAGAGTCTTTAACTGGTTCTGAAATAAAATCATTTTCAATGATTTTCAAATGTTTAGTTTCCTGCACTTCTTTAGTCCCTTGAAACCATACTCTATAACCTCTCGTGCTCCTGGCGTAGCCAATTAAAATTCCCTTTTTAGATCTTGCCTCTAATTTATTACGATACCTTTTTGGAATATGAACAAAAACAGTACTTCCTATAACTCTTAAGTACTTAACCGAAAAATTTCCACCTCTCCAAACATTCAGAGGGGCTTTCCCATGCAATTTAGTGTGAGGGTATCTATTTTTTAAGTAATTTACAGTACAAACCATTTCAGCCCATAATTCTTTAGGTAAATTTGCCTGAATTAACATAGCTCTAACTCCCTCCATTAAAGTACGGTTGTATCTTTCCGCGATGCCATTCATCTGTGGCGAATACGTATTCGAGTGCTCATGTTTAATCCCCTCATCTTTTAAGAATTTCTCAAATTGATTAGAATCAAATTCTTTACCCCAATCAGAACGAAGTCTTTTAATTACATGACCTGTCTGCTTCTCAACTAAAGCTTTATAATGCTTGAAATAATCAAATGCCTGACTTTTATATTTAAGAATGTATACATGTGCATACCTAGAGAAATCATCAACTAAACTCAAGAAAAACCTAGCCCCACCTAAAGAAGGTTCAGGAGCTGGTCCCCAAATGTCGAGGTGCACTAACTCTAAAATGCCACCTGTCTTAATATCATCTATAACATGATGAGATTCTCTAGTACTTTTTGCTAAATTACAAACTTCACATGACCCCATTTCACCGGATAAATTTTTAAGTCCAGTTACATAATTTGTTTTTGAAAATTTTATCAAGTTTTTAGCATTTAAATGACTGAAACGCCTATGCCATAGCACTAAATCATTAGAACAATTATTTAACTTACTATTTCTAACAACATAAGCACACGATTCATTAGACACACATTTAGCAGTAATACAATAAAATTTAGTTACTAAAGGCACTGTTAAAAATTCAGAATTATCAGGATTAAAAATTATAGCCTTACATTTGTCAAATTTTACTTTAAAATTTTTATCAGTTAATTTTCTAACAGACAGAAGATGTCTCACCATATCAGGAACATAATATACATTTTTTAAAGTAAAAGTTCTTACTACAGTACCACAGTTCACTCGTAAGTCAATGTCCCCTATACCACAAATGTCAGCAATTCCTTTAGCTATAACAGCTTGACTTTCTAATTCTCTGAAATTGTAGAAGAGAGATCGATCATAACTGAAGTGATCTGTTGCTGCAGAATCCAAAATAAATTCAAGTTCAGGTCCATCAGACAATAGGGCGGATGCGAAGAAAGCTTGATTAGGCAGTTGGGATTTCCTTGAACTTGATCTGAATCTTGGTCTATACTGATTTAATCTCCTGGTTTGGGATCTATGTCTACAATTCTTGATTAAGTGGCCAACTTGACCACACCGATAGCACTTTCGGGTTTCTTGTTGCACAGTTGAATTCACAGCACTAGGAGGATGGACCTTTGGTATAGTATCAGTCGAAAAATTTCTAGAAGACATTAGAGCTGTATTTTGATTTTTGAATATATCTTGGTCATCGATCTGTTTATTTTGCAAACGGTCATATTCAGCAAGCAAAAATGGTCGAAGACCTTCCACAGTGAATTCATCATCAGCCAATTGATAAAGACGAGATATAAGGGTCTCATAAGATGGCGGTAAACTTTCTAAGATTTGAAAAGCAATTTCATCTTTAGGCACACTCTTTCCCGTTTGCTCTAAATCTCTATTTCCAAAACTTTTCCAATATACTGACTCATAGTATCACTGGCCTCAAACTTTGTATTTATGAACTTTCTCCGAAGGTGAGCAACTCTTGCACGTGACGTAGGTTCATAAGCACTTTTTAATAACTGCCACGCCTCAAAAGATGATTCAGCACTAAAAACTACACTTTTGATCTCTTCAGTCAAACTTAAACATATGTATGCCAATGCCTTCTTACTTTTCTTCATATACTCCTCAAAATTTTCAATATTTCCTCCATCGGCTTTTGCTTTACCTTTTTCTTTATCAGAAGTATAAATTTCTAAGCCTTGGCTAATTAGCATCATATCCATGCTGAACCTCCATGCCTTCCAATTATCATTACCCAATTTAGGGAAAGAGAGAGTCTGCTCAGTTATCTTACTCATTTTATCACAAAATACAGCACCACAAAATAAAAGGTAAAGCAGTAAAGGTAAGCAGAGCGCCCAACCACGCTCTGCTACCACATTGTAGGGTTAGATAACACCTCCCCCACAATATCTTGAGCCACACTGCTTACCATTTAAGTAAAATAACTATGTGCATGATGGAGGCTAAAATAATTGCAACATTTTCTGAAGGAAACAAAAAGGGTTTATTAAAACTGTAGGTCATAGGTAGCAAACATCTTTTAGAAGATACATCATCACAGGCACATAATAAGTCAAACTCTCAATAATTTCTGAAGTCCAAACATAGTTCATTTATACTGCATATATTAACTGAATATTTTATACACTAAAAAAACAAGTAGTCACCTGCTACTAAATGAAACACCACCAGAAATAAGGCCTATTTGCAAAAGCTACTCACATGTTGAACTGACTTGTCAAACTACAAACTTCCCAAATATATACTTCAAACACAATACAAAATCTGCATTTTAATGTTGCCAAATTAGTAAATATAACTTTCAATAAGTGATAGACACACCCACTAGAACAAAATGACATCACTGTGTCAGAATGACATAAGAAGAAACAACAAATCAGAAAAAGGTTAACTAAAAAGTAACAGAAAGTTAACTTCACTACCAACCACCCAACCATATGCTGAAAAAGGTAAACAAGCATGCACACTTGCTGTAAGTACCAGACTATTGAATTTAAACATTAACAAGAACGAAAAATCATGCATCAAGCATAGATTATGTAACACTTTCCAACGCTTCCACAATAATTTTACAAATCATTACCGTTTAATAAGCTGACAAATAACATCTAATGCATAACATATTTAAAAACGTAATTTCAGGAATTTCTAACATATACAATATTCGGAAAAATATACGAATACTTTTATTCAGCCCTGTATAGGATCTATAGATTTGTATATATACTACATAGGATGCTAAATTTCAGTTCAGTTAGGAAACGCGTAGCACAGTTTAAAATTCTCCTTCTGGAGTTTCTGTCAATAAACGGAAATGTGTTCGTGAACTTTTGTGCTGCCCTGTATAGGATCTACAGAATTTATACACACCAAGTAATAGACAAAAAGTGAGTTCAATTTAAAATCGCGTTCAGCAACTTAAAACGCACTTCCAAAAATTATTGTTAACAGACAGTAGAGAATTCTTTTGTGTGTCCCTGTAAATGAACGATGACTGCTATACACGCAATATTCTGTAATAAGCCCCTTGCAATGTACCCTAATTCTATATATAAATTTCAATGCGTTTAAAATAGTGAAACATTATTTAATTAAACCGCAAACGATTTTTCTCCATAGACGTAATGAAATGGAATTCTTTTGACTCTCCCTGTAAAGTAACTATAAGTGCTATGCACAGCATATGCCATCTTAAGCTTCTTGCAATGCACCTTAGTGATATATATCAATTACAATGTGTTTGAAATTGTGTAACATCATTAAAATAAACCGCAAATGATTTTTCACCATAGACCGTAATGTAACGGAATTCTTTTGAGTGTCCCTGTAAACAAACTATAAGTGCTACACACTTCAGTTGAAATAGGGAACATGCTATAGATAACGACAATAACATATAAAAATTGCAGGGCAATCCGAGCCTATTTACGGGAGTTAGAGCACGGACAGACGGCAGACGGACAGACAAACCGAAGTCATAAACACTTTTCAACTAGGTTGGAAAGTGTTAAAAATGATTAACTAAATAAGATACTTAGAAAATAAATTGAACTAAACATAGAAGCAAGCTTTTATATGGTGGTGGTGGTTATTAAATAAAATGAGGAGCTGGGAAAACACAAAAATATAACTTTAAGCCTACATTCTGCAAAGAAGCCCATTGTTCTGTGATGTACATCGCACTTTTAACCATATTCTGCTTTCGGGGATATTGGTAATTGATTGGTACCAGTCACATTTTTAAACGATAATTTGGAGCAGAGTTAGTAAGGGGTGATCACTTTTTTTTAATTCAAGGGATTGTACACATCTTGTAGTTTTACAAGTGTATGCATCAATGCAGCAATAAAAAGTAACCAGCTTTATTAAATTTTTTGATTAAGTTGAAAATTTTATTAAAATAAAATTTTGTAAGTACAGTGTAACCTCGATTATCCGAGCTAATTGGGACCGTTAGTACCTCGGATATCGGAAATCTCGGTTAATAGAAATTGTGCATAAAAACTAACCGTGCTCGCAAATTTAACATCTCTTAGAATAAAATACAGTAAAACGTTTTTTGAATAATAAAAATAAACATATATAAAGTTATGTTTCACAGCTCAACAAATTTAAAAAGGAAATCAACTAAAAATAGTAAATTTTAAAAAGCAAATTGAAAATTTTTTAACTATTCAAAATTAAGTCCAGATTTTCTATCAGAGGCTGTCCAATCACGCCAATTTTTGAGCAGCAGAAGATCTATCGGCGCAACATCGCTTCTTTGCTCCAAATATTTTAGGGCAGTTGTTAGTGCTTGAACACCTTCAGTATGACTTATAGTCCTTGAATCCTCAAAGTCCTGGTCCTCATTGTCAGCATCATTAATGTCCAATAGGAATTAATGACTTGTATAATTTCTTCATCATTAAGGATTTGAAAACTTGGATGTTGGTTTTCAACGTCCAGCCATTCGGAAATGTCCTCTTCCAAAACTTCTTCATACCTTTTAATGCGATTAAAAATCTCAAATAGTTCTCCGTCTGTCAGTGGGTTTACCCTTTGCTGGGATTCATCCTCTCTTCTCTTTTGAATAATTATGTAGCCTGTAGCATGGACAGTGAACTAAAACATGTGGTATTTTTCAAGGCTCATTCACACACACAAAAAAAAAAACAGACTTCGGCTCTCGTTCGGCTTCTGTTATCGGCTCGGTTAACAGAAACCTTGATTAATCGAAGCTCGGTTAATCGAGGTTCTACTGTATTTTAAAACAATTAAATTATAAGTGAAATTCATGTCTTAGTGAATGTTTCTAGTCTCGGTAGTTACAAACAACCAGAGAAATGTTTCAGGTTTTTAAGCTGCTTATCAAGACTGGGGCTTGTGATATTTTTCTCACTTATTAGGCTCATTATCATGAGTATGTTATTGTTTTTCATAAATTATGGTATACAGCAGGGCTGTGGAGTCTGAGTCGGGCCTATTTTGGGGCAAAAGAGTCGGAGTCACTAAAAAACAGGCCGACTCAGACTCCTGAGACAGTTTGAAGTGAAACTAAACTAATTCTATGTAATTTTAAATTTATAAGCTGAATTATTATTTTTATATTTGGACTATATAAACAAGGAAACCCAGGTTAAACAGTCCCAATATGCTGTCCAGTGTACAGCATGTATGAAAACTGTTTTTAAATGAAATCTCCAGTTTATATTTTATATTTAGTATATAGTTCGTTACAAGATGTCATTTTTCACAAAAATATAATAAATTTCACAAAAATAACCTTTATTTTTCACAAAATGAGCACTAAGAAAAAAAAACCTGTATCGCCCCTGTGTTGATATGCACATCACATGCTTCAAGGTCAAATAGGAATGTAACAGCAGGTTGCAGTGTTGCCAGTTGAGTTTTTTAGGTAGATTTTGTAAGAAATACAGTACAAAGTCTCAAATCCGGACATCCGAAATTCGGAATTCTCCAAAATCCGGACATTTTAGAAACTAGCTTTTTTTTTATATATATTTCGTTTTTTTTTTTTTTAAATATTTATTTATATATGCCTTGGACTGAATTGTTTTTCCCGGTTCTGTTATATTTGTCTCCATATATTTCCCAATTTGATATCATTACGCTTTTATTCGATCATTCCTTACTCAACGCCCTCCCCTCCCCACCAATCTCCGAAAATTGCATCAATTTATTCAATAAATTGAAGCCGTGATATAGATGTCTGATAATCTTTATGGCGACTTCCCAATATTCCATAGGAAGTGCCGCATTCATAGTTGTATTTAGCTGCAGGAAAACAGAAAAAAGTAATTAAAAGAAAAGAATGAAAAAAACGTTTTCCTTACCATAAAAAATAAATAAATATAAAAATATCTCCGTCGTTATTTGACGAATTATGTTCAAATTTACAGCAAGTTGCAATAATAGCAAATTAGGCTGTTTTCTCAAATTTTATCAAAATATGATAATTTATTCCAAAATCGGAGCACCACACAAAAAAGGCCACTAGAGTAACTGAAAAGAAAAAGAAAGGATTGAGTTATCTGGCTGTTTGTTTTGTTTATTTTAGTCCGTAACTTCCGAAGTCTATAGTTATCTATAGTTATCGGAACGAGATGAGATCGTTAGCTTTCAGTAGATACTATGTTTCGTTATGCAGAAAGAAACCATGCACAGATTTTTTTTATTATTATTAGGCTAGGCTTGTTAAGCGGATTAGGAATGATGACATGTGGATCAAAACTTCTGTTTTCTTCTATTTTTGCACGAAAAAAATAAAGGAAAAATATTTTTAAAGGGAAAAAAATAGACGACGTAAAGAAGATAACATGGAAAAGGGGCAGGACACATTTTTCACGTCTAAAAACAGCAGGGCGCATCGACACTTAAAACAAAAAGGGCAGTGTGCAGCACCCTTTGAGAACATCAAATGGGAACAATAGGGAGCATAAAAACAAATAACGTTTTTTTTAAACCTTTTAAAAAATATATTATTTTATTGGAATATCGTATTAGTGTGTATCTTTATACAGCATTGCAAATGCCTTCCTGACATAAATAAATCTGTGTGTGTGTGTGTGGGGGGGGTGATTAATTTTTAATGATTTATAATTGATAAAGCAGCGTAAAATAATGGACATATTCAATTACATAACAGAAAAATTACGTTTTATAAGTAAAATTTCCTGAAATTGTGATAATTAAAAAAGAAAAAAATATACTCCTCTATTGAAATATTTGCTTTATTATTACCTTATTTCAGTAAAATAAACGGGGGTGGGGTGTAGATTATTTATTATTTTTTTACCTTTTTAAAAAATATATTCATTTTTTTAAATATTTAATTTGCTACAGTATAATATTTTTCAGTATTGAAATGCGTTCGTCATAAATAAATAACGAGGGGGGGTAGGGGGGAGGAAACTGCAAATGATCCAAAATTCGGAAAAATCCGAAATCGCTGAAGTCCGGAGGATTCCGGATTTTGGGCTTTGTACTGTACTACCAATTATATTCTAACCCTAAATTGGAATTTTTGAAAAACTTTTGCAGATCTACGCCGATTATGACTCCTAGAGCCCAAAACCACCCCCAGTTCAAAACTTTATCTATCTATCTATCTATCTATCTATGTCACTTTTTTATGGACACGATAACTTCAATAATTCTGCACAAATCTCTTCCAAACTCATGCCTAAAATCAAGGGGCATAAAATCTTGATCAAGTTTGTTAATGACATATTACATTAGTATGACATATTTTTCATATCATTAAAAACGGCCCAATGGGGGGAGGGGGGGGGGTAGAGGAAAAAATTCATAACTTCGTTAATTCACAAGCTATCAAATCTGCTTGAATTTATTATAAATCCTCTTAATATTATCTAAAACTTTTGAAATTGACAAATTTTTTTATAGGACCAACCCTTATAGCAAAAAAAAAATTAAAACAAAAAAATCTCTGCCGGCTCCGCCTGCAAACAAGTTAGATTTCTAAGTGGGTGGTCCCAACTGCGGCATCATGGCAAAAAGGTCATTTCTTCCTCAATTTTCAGCCAACAGGCACCCCACGGTGTGCATCTTCGAAATCTACCTGTGCCTGTAGGCCAAGCCGTCAGGGATTTTTTTTTGAGTTTGCTTGATTGCTGCCACTTTTTTTTTTAATAGTAATATTTCCTTTATTTAATGACAAATTTAATAAAACGACTGTTACTATTTCAAAACGACAACAATGAAACAATCTGAATAATAGGAATCAACAGGCAATACTAGTACTTTAGCCATCCCGGAGTCTGAGTCTGAGTCGGCTCCTTTAAAATTTCAGGAGTCAGAGTCTCATTTTTCCTACCGACTCCGCAGCCCTGGTATACAATGCAAACATTTCAAGGCACCATAAATAGTAATTATAATAAAATGTTGGCAAAATATTGCAATAAATTTTTTGAATACATACTAAAATAATATTATTCCTATTTATATCATGGTAAAAGTATCAAATTCATTTTATCATAACTTTGAACCATATATGTAAAACTGACAGGTCACTCAGTCTTCCCACAAATTGGACTAAGTGACAGAAAAAAAAGTTCAACCTCACAGACACTGCTTACATTATTTAAACATAAGTTTGTGTAAAATATTTCAAATGTTTGTAAATGATGTGGTTCTTGAACTGTCATGTTTACACAATTTTTGTCAGCCAACATCTTAGTTATCCTAATTTTTTAGGGGACATTTACATATGTGACGGAATGACATTTTGAGTTGTAGAATTACCGTAAAATACCATTAATCCGCCCTTCCCGATTAAGCGCCCCCCTCCCACTTTGTAAACAAATTGGAAAATTCAAAAAATTCCGAGAAAGCGCCCTCCCCCAAAAAAAATTTTGCTGTGCATGTCAAGATCAACACCAAAAATTTTATCTCCCGAGTGTTTTTTTTTTCCAACGGATCAGAAAGGCATGACGATTCTTTGATATATCGCAAACATGTACAAACACATTGTCGATCTGAAAAAGCAATATAACCAAACATTAGTTTTGCTGTAAATATCTCCATGGCGATATGAAGGTAATAAAAATATCGATAGTGAAAGCTTCTCATGAAATAAGTTAAAAAATGTGTATTTGATGCTGTGTGGAAAATATTTTGAATAAAAGAGAATATATTTATTTTATTAAAGAATTTATAGTCGTATTTAACATTATTATGAAAACCAATCACAAAAAAAAATCGATTGATTGATCAGATCAATCGATTAGTCGATACCCAGTCGAATTTGTAGGGTAATTTGTGCTATCTTTGTGGTAGTAATGTTTGTTGTTTTAATAATCTGGCAACACTACCAATTCGTTCTATATGTTCTCAATTTTTGTGATCTGTATTATTTATTTAGCATTTATAGATACGAAATCATGATTTTAAAAAAACTGTTATTTAATCTTCCTAACTTACAACAGATGGCTACACCACATAAAATGTTACTAGTTTCTGAAATTACTTCAGGATATTTTCAACTACAATTTCTCAGTGTTTAATTATTTTAAATTATTGAGTTCCTTTTATTTTTCTGTTACCATATAAATGACAGATAGTGTTATTATTTATCTAAATGAATTCCAGTTTCAAACGTTCTGAAATCCAGAATTTTCTATAATCTGAAATCGCCATTAATCGTGAAGTTATACTGTTTTTCTATTTTGCCTATCATTTTTTTTTCAAAATGTTTTTCTTTTGTTACTTTATTAAAATAATGCATGCTTTGTGATGATCAGCCATTAGCATCTCCTCCCCCCCCCCCCCCACCACCCATCAATATCATATACTAGTTTTAATATCGTGTAAGCGCCCCCCCCCCCCTGCTTATTTTACGATTTTTCATCATGTTTAGTGGGGGCGGATTAACGGGATTTTACGGTAAGTTAAAGTTAATTTTTAAATGAAAATTGACTTCTCAGTTTGTACATGACTTATTGATTAAAAGGTTTAAAAAAATTATGAAATAATTTTTGACTATTTATATACTTTCATTTTTGAGTAATTTCTTATTGTGTGACGAATATGTTATTTTTGCTACCATGACTCTAACCGGGTATTTAAAACTGGAAATTTTTGTGAATTAAGAAGCCATTCAGTTTTTAATCTAATACATATCTTAAATATGATGTATAAGCAATATAAAATTATAATTTAGAGAAACCTACCTGTTTTAGGGCTGTAGTTAACTGTCATTTGACGTGATGGAATGGCTGAAAGTTTCTTAAACATTTATTAACAGAATAAACTAATAAATACTTTTATAATTTCTTTAGTATCCAGAATGATAAGAAATTGCATTATATAACTATTCACATGTGACAGCTTTTTCAAAAATATATTAAGTACCATTACCTATTTTATTTTGCATGCATTATTATCAAGTAATGGCTTTAAGACTATTGTAAGCCATTAAATATTTTACTACATGCATTCATTTATTAAGAAAATACAAAATAAACAAATTTGGTTAAATCCTAGAACGCCTAGAATCCTAGAGACAGTTGACGGCGACGAATTTGGCGAAGCAATAAATTAGTTTTTCTTGCTACGAGTTTGTTTTTTGCATTTCTTCCACACCTACTGTGCTTTGTTCTGGAACGGCCAGACTGCATGATTCTGGAAATTGAGCTGGTTTTTGAGGAGATTGGATGGGTTAGTTGACAGACTAGAATATTCTAGAATAGGGTTCTATTGTCTGTGGGTTGGTTTATTGTGTCGTATAGTCAGATTTGTTGAATTACGTTTGTGGAATGCGTTTTGTGAAGTTTAATGATTTGACATTTTGCCGTATGTCATAGAAGGATAATTCCTGCTAAATATTAAAAAAAAATGAAAGATGAGAAATAAAGGTAAGTGCATTTTTGTTGATTTTATTTGATAAGAGATATTTTATGCATTTCAGAAATTGCTGTAAACAGATTTTTGTACGCACATTACTGACCGCAGCTTGAATGGATTCAGGGCCATAACCAGACAGGGGCAGGGTGGGCTGAACCCCTCCTAAAAACTTCTTGAGCCCCTTCTCTGCTTCAAAATCTTTCAATACGAATAACATTATTACATTTAAGAATTTTAAAACTTTATAATCAAAAGTTTTATGACAGTGTGGACTTGCTTTCTACTTCTGTCTATATTTATAAATCCTTAAAATAGAGGGGGAAGACAAGCTATGAATTAGCCCCATAAAAAATTTTCAAAGCCCCCCCCCCCTCCCTCTGACTTTGCTGACTGGCAAAGTTGTATAATATAGACGCACGCGTGCACAGAAAATTTTCTGCAAAATTCAGAACTTTGCAGAAAGAAAGAAAAAAAAATTTAAAGATATTAAAAAATAAAAAAAATATTCCCCAATTTTATGTACGTTTTATCTACTGTTTGCGTACAAAAAGCATTCAGATAGTTGAAAATGCAATCAGTTTAAAGATGCCAAACTTTGTTGTGACATTACAGACGCTTGCAAAAATATTAAGGATTGGGCTGTTTCTAAATGCATTGACAAAGACTTCAGCTCTTACTATCATGGATTTTTAGCTTTTTTTTTTAACCAAAATAATTATTCTTTAATTAATATTAATTTTAAATGGTAATTATTTTAAACTATTGTTTTTAATTCATATCGTCAAAATAATATAGCACGTAATTTTATTAAACAATAAATTAATTTGCAGAAAGTTTTTGACAGATATTTATGTGCGTAGAAAGTTTTTGGTTTCATACAAGTCTGCTGACTGGTTACTGCCCTGAATGGATTTCATGCATTCTAGAGACTGCACAGTGAATTTCATGCATCCAGGAGTTTTATTTTTTGGGTTAATGTATGCAAAGCGTACATATATATAAGTTACTAACCACTGCTTGAATGAATTTCATGCATTCTAGAGAATGCTGCACAGTGAGTTTCATGCGTCCAGGTTTTTTTTTTTAAAGTTAATGTACGTGAAGCATACATATATACATTACCAACCGCTTCTTGAATGAGTTTCGTGCATTTGAAAAATCAGAAATCTTGAGATTCTCCCCAATCATAACCTGTGTGCTTTATGGCAGAGAACTAACTACTTACACAGTTCCTATGAGGATTTCTTTCGCAAAGTAAATATTGATTTTATTCCATTTTGTGACAATTTACAAAGTCTAAGCAAGGAGGAAAACATAGCTAAAAATTTGTAAAAATAGAAAATTCCGGAGGAAAAAAAAACATTGTTAAATGTTTGTAAAAATAGAAAAATAGAGAGGAAAATATTGCTAAAATTTGTAAAAATTAAAAAATCATGAAGAAAAACTTGCTAAAACTTTGTAAATAGTCATAAAATGAAATAAAATCTATGTTTACTTTGTGAAAAAGCATGCTGTAAGATGTGTGTAAGTATCTCCTTGGCTGCCGAAAGCATGTGTTCTGATTGGGTAGAATTTCGAGGATGCCAATTTTTCGGTTGGCACGCATAAAAAAAATCGTCAAATTGGTTGTCTCACTTGTTCTAGGATTTTGCCTTACATTCTTTTCCATAGTTTATTTCAAGAATACTATTTGTACAAAACTGCAAATATTTTACTTTTCAGCTATAACCTACACGTTTGAATCTAAAACATTAATTTAAAAACTTGGAATATATTTCAATATATTTTTTCAACTTATTTTATAAAATTATTTTTAAAAAAATTTGATCAAAGGTGACACTTTAATGGAATTGCCATTTTACTTTTTTAGATTTGTTTAAAATAACTATAACTTTCCTTCCCCCCCCCCCCACCTTCTTGATCAAAACTAGATTTGTAATTAAAGAAAACTTAAAATAACTTTTTGATAGACCACTTGATAACAAATTAAAAACAATTATGATTAATTGTAAGTTTACTGCAATAATAAATTTATCTAGAACAATGATTAATATATTAAATTTTCTAGTAGAAATTTCTAGTAAGGATATAAATACCAGCTAGATGATATATAACACCAAAAATGTATCTTTAAAAGCAATTTGTTGTCTTTCAACAAAAGATGAAACACTGCATTTTCTTTTATTAGTTGAGGGAGCCAGGGGTCAATCCAGGAAAAATTTGTGGCCTATTTAGGGACGTCATAAAAATCCATTTAATAAAACAGGCCCCTTCACAAAATTCCTCTTGATAAAATAGGCCTCATCACAAAATTCCATTCGATAAAAACATATACTCTCTATTAATTATTTTTATTTTGTTAGGTTTTAAAATGTGTAATTTGCAAACAAAACAAGTTCACCAGAAAGGAAAACTTTAACAGAAAGACTTAAAAAAAGTTAAGTACTTGGTTTGAATTTGAATAGCTGGATTTCATTTTCTGTTTTTTCACCAAAATATAATACATTTCACAACCATAACTTTTACTTTTCATAAAATGGGCCCCAAGAAAAACAAACCTGCATCGATCCCTGGAAGCTACAGTGATATTTTGCAAGACGGCTAAACAAAGTGGAAAATTCCATTTAAAGTGGAATCCAACCCACTATAAACATCCATGCAAGAGTTGGGATTTAAACTCAGCACGCTTTGTCCAATAGCTAGTAGACAAGCAGGTGGTCCATCACATTCTAGAAAATAAAATATGGACGTCATCAGATATCCATTATTCCATGCAGCAATGAATTGACAACACCAGTTATTCATATCAGACAACATAAAGAACCCAAATGCATATAATATCTTAATACCAGGTGTCTGTCCAGACTTTGTTCCTAGGGTCCTGTTTTTGTGAAATTGTGAATAGCTTTTTAAATTTGTGAAAAATCTAGACATAATTTTGTGAATTTGAAATGAGTTTCATAATCAAGTTCCTGTTTATACATTTTTAAGAAGATATATCTATGTAAAATATACACAATTTCTTTACATACATGTGAAAGTGACAGTCAGATTTTACATTTAAATTATTAAGTTTCTGGAAAGGTACAGTTTGGAGAGGGAAAAGTTTTGTGAAAAGATCTATTTTTATGACAAATAATTTTGTGAAGGATCCCGTTTTAAGGTGAAAAGTTTTGTGAAGGGTCTTGTTTGGAAATGAAAAAAATTTGTGAAAAGTCCTTGAAAGGACCCAATTTCTTCCTAAACAAATCCTTAAATACATATCGAGAGTCAACAAGATATTAAGTACCTATTTTACCAATTTTAAAATAGCTATTTTTTTTTTTTTTTTTAATATCCAATTGAAAAATAGAATGAGACTAACCGTTCAATTTGAATAAAAATATGCAAGCAAACATTCCTTACCTTTAAAATTAAAGGACGTTTACAAACATTAAGCATTGTCTCAGTCATTTTTCGTCCAAAAACCTTCTGTTTTGCAAACTGATCGTCAAATTTAGAACTTAATATTACAGTCAATAATATATGTGCAAACAAAAAGAAACAAAAATGGATGTAAGGATTTCCATTTCGTACTTTGAAGAGGCCACTAAATGGGTAAATATCTATAGAAAATATATTCAAGCATCATAGTAGAGCAGCTAAAATGTAAGAATAAAAGAATTTCAACAGTTATGGGGAAAAAATCCACAAAATTTTAAAATTCTCTCATTGCTCTCGCTTCCTTTCTTTTGGATATTGTCAAAATCGCCAGCTGACTCAACATGCCAATACAAACACATGCCCTAATTTTCATCTGCATCGAAAGAACGCCCGCCTTCGGTTTCAGTCTGAAAGATGGAAACATGATGCTCCCTCTCACTACGCATCTTTTTTTAAAACAAGAGTTCTCCAAATTGGTGTTTTGCTGTATAGAATAGTTTATTACCATACTTATTCAGATTGAAATCTAATAACAAATTCTTTTGTTTTAACACTTTTGTTTTCTATATTATACTTATTAAAGTTCAATTGTGAAATTCGTAAATTCTTCTGATCCAGAATTATTAAATCATATGTTTGCTGACTTGTGTCACCAGCGCCCCCGCGGAGGTGTTGATCGATCTCATTGGTCCAGTGACGGAAATACACCCGGAACTTTGGGAAATATTAGGAATTTTGAGGGAATAAACCAAAAACAGTCATTTTTCAATTGAAGTTAGGGCAAGTACGTGAAATATATAAAATATAGTATGGCCATAAACCAATTTTAATCCGTGTTTCCCTGTTCTTGTTCCATGCGAGGCAGCCATGCATGGGTATAAAATGGAGAGTATACGTGTATCAATGCGCAATACAGGAAAAAATAAGCAAAAGAAAATTGAAAGGGAGCTTTAATTCTTTGAAACGATGGAAAGAACATGAAAAGATGGTTTAGAGCAACAATTTGATTACATGTAAATGACAAAAAAAAAGTATTGTTTAGTAATGATGCAAGATATGTCATACGGCATGTAGTCTCCTCGAACAGCTAAGACTGCTGCACACCTGTTTTCCATGGAGTTTACCCATATCACGTCATCTGTGGGTAAAGAGAAGAAAAACACCAATAGGCGTGAAGAACAGCTTCCCCTTCGTCCAATAAACAGTCTTTTTCCGAAGGAAATTACCCTCAGAGGTGGGGTTGTTGCCACTCGTGGGTAAACTCCATTGATGCGATGAGGATATAGATAAGACTTTGAAGAATAAATACTGTTCCGCTCTTCAAGAATTGCAATCTCCAAGTCTCAGACAGTAAAATAAAGCCTTGGTCTCACTGCAATGCATCGTCCGAGTGTATCCCAAACATGCTTGATTGGATTCAGGTCAGGAAAGCATGCTAGCCATTCCATACGCTATATTGTTTCAGCTTCCACCATGTTCTCCACCAGACGAACTGTATCAGGGCTACACTAGATACCGGGGTTGCTCATTCATTATCATGACGTCACAAATGGTGGCTGGCCGCTACCAGCGATTGGTACAAAGCGAAACGACAAAATGAAAGACATACAGCGATTGGCACAAAACGACAGGCTCGTCGCTTTGCACCAATCGCTGGTTACGGCCAGCCACCTTTTGTGACGTCATGATAATGAATGAGCAAGCCCGGTATCTAGTGTAGCCTTGACTGTATACGGTCTGGCATTATCATGCATGAAAACAAAGGAATCATCATGGGTGAAGCGTAAGGTACGACATGAAGTCTCAGTACACTGTTAAAAATCTTCAGCTTTTGCTGCAGATACACTCCACCACTTTTAGAGAAATCGGTAACTTTACTATAAGGAAAGGGCAACTGACGTCACTGTTGGTTAAATTACTGTTGGTTTAGGAGAAAAACCTGTTCTTCCATTACGACTCCTACAGTACACATGAGAGGGGGCGATTTGATTGGTCTACTTTAAACTGGTTTGTGATATGATTGGCCTACGTCGCCATGACGATTCCTGCAATGATAGCTTCGACAAAAATGAAGTGGTAGATTGGTTGATGGAACTGTTTGTTTGTAAACATGCCCTTTCCTTATATTATGTAGCATTTTCATTGGTCAAAATAGAGATATTCTATAAAAGCGGTGAAGTGACTATGCAGCAAAAGCTGAAACTTTTTTACAGTGTATGTCGTCTGCATAATTTTGGGCCGTCAAAGTGCCATTCCAACTGATATACAGGTCCGTACGTCTACCTATGCTGATTCCACCCTATACCATCAACCCACCTTGTCTGTAATGTGATCTTTCAAGAAAGAATGCTGGGTTATTTTGAGTGCCCCTTTCCCTCCATAACGTCGAGTGTCACACTTCAGACTGAATAGTGACTCGTCTGTAAACAACATTTGACTCCAATCTGTTCCCTTCAATCTTGATGTTCAGCAGCCCACCTTCTTCGGGCCACACGGTCGCTTGAGGTCAACGGAATACAGAGCATTGTACCACGTGCATACAGACAACCCTTGATGAAGCATATTTTGCACTATTTGGCTGGACACCCTTCGTCGTGTTGCCAAGAGCTACTGTTTTTACAAATGAATAGCATTCCCTTTTCTGTATCAACGAGCTGTTAATAGGATATATTGGTCATCAGTTGCTGTAGTAGCACGTGGTCGAACTTTCCCTGGTCGACGTTTAACATTTATTGTTTCTTGGAATTGATTCCACAGCTTTGCAAGGACATTTCTTGCAACGGCAAGAGCGTCCGCTACACTTCGTTGTGTTTGCCCGGATTGAAGTCTCTCGCTAACACGCTAAGCCATGGATTCCGGTAAATCACGTTGTTGTGATATTTTCCAATCACCTTTTCTCAAAACGAAAGCTGAGCAATTGAATTTAACAACTGAGACAGTGAAACAGACATTTCTGCGAAATCCCAATTTCTGCACGCATCCCCTTTTTCTTTTTTTTTGACGTCATGAACTTTGATTTGCATATGAAGTTTTATTTTTTTATTTTCTGCTATGCTTTAAATTATGGATGTTTAAATTTAAGTTACTTATTGGTGTAAGTACTTGTGTAATTTCGTTAAAACCGTCTGCTACTCTAATCGTTCTGAGCAGTGTACACTGCTGGCCATCCAAAATGCAACACCATGAAGGAATGCAAATAACAGAATGATATTTATTGGACAAATACATTATAATGGGAAGGACAAATGATTACATTTTCAGAAAATTTGGAGGTATAGATCCTGAGAAAACACTACCCAAAGCAGCCACCCAGGGAGATAGAATAAGAAGGAGAACAGTGAAGATAGGCTTTCAAAATTAGAACATGGACCGGAAATTAGTACCCAGTTCCAGTGGCGAGGCGTGAGGTTTCGTGATGGTCATCGCTAGTTCACAACATTCCAGCGACGCACGTCATTGCCGCATCGAAATCATTCCACGTTTTCTGTTTATTGAAAAGTGTTTTTTGCAATTAATATAAAAAAACATAAATTTAAAAAATATTTTATTTCCTGTAAATGAACAAAAATATTACAATCTGCAACTTTTTTTTATTACTATAACTAACACGTCATTTGTAAATGTAATCCAGTCTCCGCGTTTTGTGGCAAATCATCTCAATAAAAAGATTATTAAAATTTTACTTCTGTTTCAGTAGCTCCAACATTTCTTTTTTAATTGTAACGAAAAAGATTATTTATACGATCTTCAGTTTAGGTGGATCTTTTATAGGTATGAGTTCTTTTTAAAGCCAACCTTACAAATATACTATATTATACTATACATATACTATTATATTATATATTAAGTAAAATAACTACAGTCGTTAAATTTTAGTAAGCTTTATCTTTTGTGATTTGGATAGCTACTTTTAGTATTATTAACGTAAAAGTAATTTTTCCAAAAATTAAGAAATAATTCGGACCCGAAAGCGGTAAAAAACAAGAATAGTAGAAGGTTAATTCGTAAAATTATTCCATTAATGTATCCACAACATATTAAATGGGATAATTTTGAGAACACATTTTAATTATGAAGAAAAAATTACTAAAATGTTCAATCAATCTGTTATACTATTTGGGCAAAAGAAAAAAAATCCTTAAATTATTCATCTGTTTTAATTTAATAGCCTTATTAAAGAATAAAATACCGCACTTTGTAGTACTTAACAAAATAGATTTCATCTAAAATAATTCAAAAAAGGAAAAAGCGTAAAAATAAAATACACGCATTAATTTTCCCTTGAATGCACGAAGAACGGATTCGTAAAATTTAAAGATGACTAGATGCGATATTTCTCTGAAACTGTGAAATACTTCTGCAGCCTTAATTAGTCGCGAGAGGTAAGAATATGCATGCGCAAGCAAGGGCAGATTCGGTAAAAGTAAGCTGCGCCCTGAGGAGCGCCCGGCGCGTAGACGACCACCGAACACAAATCTTGAGGGACTTTTAGAGCGCCAGCAGCCAGCAGGTTTGGCTCCCTGCGGCGCTTCGGCCGATCAGATTCGGTAATGTGGATGAATCCTTATAGCAAATTAGAAGTTACGATCCAGTTTAGCCGCAACATTTGAAAAGCGACAGATGGCAGCACTAAATGTTAATTTTTAAAAAGGGTGAATGACACTATTATCACATCGTCTTTAGCCCAAAAATTAAGGGGGAAAAGATAAAAAGCATTTAAAAATATGTTTGCATAAATTTAAAATGGTTTATGTTGTCTTTATTTTTCTCTAGTCATCGCCGCATCTACCGATGACCAGAGGTTTCGCCATTGCCCGGTTCGTGGCGCTGGTGCTCCCAAAGGCCGGTCATGTGACCTGTCAAAAATGACGAATTGTCGTCTGCTCTTCCTGCATTTTGGTTCTAGCATGGTAAAACGTTGTCAGTCGAAACCGGAAATACAGGGTGCTACACTCCCCAAATGCCCAAAAAACCGGAAACGCCGCCATACTAAGTACCGCTTTTAGTTCCATAAGTAGAAACATTATCGTTGTTCTCCTTCTCTCTATCTTCCTGCAGCCACCTCTGGCTGCAATAACAGCATTTATCTGCCTAGCCATGGAGTCGAAGAGATTGGATGTCATGTACGAGTACATCAGTCCATGCAGCTTCAACACTATGCCACAGTACATCAACCGTAGTGATGGGCGAGTGGTAGTGGGCCAGTCGCTCAGAAGCCATTGACAGGACACTTTCAATTGGTGAGAAATCAGGAGAACGTGCAAGCCAGGGCAATAGTCGAACATGTTCTGTATCAAAGAAGGTCTGGATAGTACGAGCAACATGCGCTCGTGCATTGTCCTCCTAAAACGTAGAGTTGCGGAAGCATCGAAGATAAGGCAGAATCACGGGCCGTAACACATCAGAAATCTAACGGCTGCTGATGAAATTGCCGGCAATGCGAACAAGAGATTACCGAGACGTGTATCCAATAGCACTTCATACCGTCACTCCAGGTGATATGACAGTATGACGATTCGAGTGCAAGCTGGCAATGTGCGTTTTCCACGATGCCGCCAAACATGGATGCTGGCATCATGATGCTGTATATGACGCAGGAACGGCGTCTCACGTCGTCTTTGATGAATCTAGGCTCTGTATGCAGCATGTTATTTTGGGTGCGAACTAGAATAAATAGCGGATAATTCCAAATACCCATAATTAATGTTTTAACGTTCATAGCAGTAATATCTGTCTTTCTTCCTAACAAATTTTTTAATGCCTTAGTCAAAGTTCAAGTAACAATATTTCCCCTATTCTTTTTTTTCTCAGAAAAGTGGAACCTATTTTCCCTTTTCCATTATAGAATTGTTTATATGCACGTGTGATCCGCTATTTCAAGGTACCAGCCACAGATTAGTAATTCATGGTAACCATGGAACTTCACAGGATTTCACTGGGGGGCAGAGGCGGATCCAACCCTCCATTTAGAGGGGCGTCATGTCATTTTTTCTTTTCTTTTCTTTCTTTCTTTTTTGGGGGGGGGTGTGGGGGTCATATGTCTTCATTATCAGTTTTTATATCTTAGATCCCAATTGACTATTTTCTGACATATACCCTAATTAATTTTTCTTCATAAGTGCATGAAATTTGGAGGTTTATTCAAAAATTTTTTAATTTTGATGTTTTATCCAGTTACCAAGAAATCAGAATTTCCCATTTTCTTATAAATTCAAAGAATGTTACAGAAAATTTTACCAAAGTTCGCCTTTTAGCCAATTTTCGAGGATCGACAATCATGGAAATATCATCTTGAGGGAGCAATCAAACACAATTCAAAATATACCACAATTACAGCAAATCGATTCTTTTGTGCTTAAACAATAATGCCTGCAATTTTCATGCATTTCTATTTAAAAATAACTCCATGAATGTATCAGAAAGATTGGATTTTTTAATCAGTAAAGATAAAAAAAGGGAAAACATTTATCACTGTTTTGTATTTTTAATAAAATGTAATTTTTCTATAGAAATGTTTCCGTTTCGACGGGGGTCATGACCCCCATGACCTCCCCCTTGCATCCGCGCTTGCTGGGGAGATTCATCGTAACAGAAATATAAAGAAAAAGTTCTGTTTATAGAACAAATCCTTGTTTAATAAGTTTTTTATGTACTTATCAGAAAAGTTGAGGTAGTCATCGAGCAGTTAGATTCGAAGGAATAGAAAAATCTGCGGTTTTATTCAATTTTTTAGTATTGATTTTGTAAATAAACTATCTCTACAGAAGTGGAGAAAAGACCTGACCATTGTACAGCGTGGGAAAAAATTCTGTGTAGGTGGTCTGAGTGAAGTGTTCCCATGAACGGGAACTTTTTATGATCATAATCGATCATAACCTATCTTCCATTTAAAAGGTTTCTGACAGCATAAAGTCGACGAGATCTACGTGTGAGTTCGGGGGTGCTAGAAGCCTGGTTTCGGACGTTCGAGAATGTGGAGCTCTCTCAAATGACGGAGTATAATCCTCCCCTGCTATAACCAATGATGATAGAAATTGGGAATGACATAATTTTCTCATCTTCAGATAGGCCGGGTTTAGTACCTCCTATTTTTAATCCCGAGAAAGGAATTAAGGATAGAAAAGAGACAGACAGAAAGAAGCCTGGAAACGAGTAACAACTCAGTGAGGAGCTGGGTTTATTTTTCCGGAGAAATTCTGGAATAGCGGATTAGCTCAGCCTAGAGCTAAGGATTGAGAAGGACTTTCAAACACTCTCACTCAACAAAGGCACTGGATACGTGAGTTCAGAAAAATAACGAGAGATCAACAATATCTGAACTTAGTGAAAGTCTAAGCTGACCTTTAGTGATCTTCAGGAAAACTGTATACCTCTAGGTCATTTTCTAAATAGCTGGAGAATTTTGTGACAAAACCCATAGACTGGGTCCTATTAATTCCTTTACGAACTATCACTAACAGTCAAAGAACTCACGAAATATTTTTGTTTATAATTTCATTTCTTTAATCAAGAATAACTTTACTCATAATGTTCTTTTTAAAATTCAAATGAAAGTGCAGGAGTAGGTGCGGGATCCAGGATCGAACCCGGGAAATCACGGGCAACTAGGTGAGATCTTAAGTGCCGAGCAAAAGGCTAGCTCGATCGCTTTCTGCGAGAAACTCGTTTTCTACTGCCCGTACAAGATGGCGTCGCCCCAATACGCCACCCCAGTGAGGAGAACGTCTCATTGACGTTGAACGAGCGATGTTCACTCGTGTTGCATGGCAGTTGCTAGGTTGCTGCTGTCACCGCGTGCACATGTGTGACCCCGATGATCTCGTTTGCGGGATGATTTTAATGGTTGCGAAAATAAAAACAAGATCAATTATTGTTCTTGGAATAAAATTTATTCTATTCTGATATCAACACGGAAAAATACTTAAAATTTACAGGTTAAAGTTTTGAGTCCTTGTCAAATTCGATTAACAGCGACGTAACCTTTACTTTGGGATCAAAGTATCTATTTGAAGTAAGAGAGTCCAACACGTCTCAATTAGAGAGTCTCTACCTTTTTGCACGCGCTGATGGCGGTCTACAAAATGTCCGTTCTAGACAGTTCGATAGTCTCTCGTTTTGCCCACACAGCTAGCGGTCTGCAAAAACTTAGTACAAAGGGACGTGTAGTCCGGCCGATGAACTCTGTCATCTCATCAAGGGATGTCTCCCTTCTCCTCTCAGGTCCAAAGAATTGCAACCTCTCTCGCTGCTCTCCAAATCTCGACTACTTCACAAAACTCTTTTTTCCGGCTCCCCGCCGAAGTGGGGGAGGTTGGACGTTTACAGTTTATCTCAAAGCTCCAATAAAGTTAGTTCGCCTTTCTGATTGGAAGCTACCCAACAAACACGAGATTTTTGGCCACATGTCGTAATCGTTGTGGCCAAAAAAGTTTGCGGCAGTTTGTATCCAGCCATTAATGTATTTCAATTGACGCGCCCGCACACCGGATGTCTATCGCCAAATCGTTAACGGGCAAATGGCGGGGAAACTTAATGCAATTTCAGTGCCCAATAGCGAATGAAAGTACGTTTGCGGCAAAGATATACAAATCTATCATCGTTTAAAAGTCAGTGGCCCAGTATAATCTTCTCGACATTTTTATTATAAGAAATAAAAAGTATTTTTACTTCACATTTTATAAGATTATTTTCGTTATTTTAAACCGGGATTTATGTGACACGATAAAATATGCTGCATTTAAATATTTTATGCAATAAAAAATACACAAAAAGTACCCTTCTTTAATTCAAAGAGTTTTTATGTGAAAAAAAAAAAATCATAAAAATAGTTAATGTTTTGGCTTTTAAAGTATGCATTAATATATTTAAATGAATATTTTCTGTGAGCACCTAGAATGAAAATGAATATTGCAATCTTTAGACACACATATTATTTAAACATATTAAAAAAAATAATGATAAATAGGAATTTATTTTCAATTTGAATTATATATTTCAATTTCAATGAAAAAATATTTGTCAAAAGAAATAAATGCCCCTTTGCCAAAAAGCAGTTACTGTTAAGGGGAAAAAAAAAAAAAAAACATTTTTTTTATTTTTTTTTTGGGGGGGGGGGTGATTTTATATTATCTGTATATTATCTATAAATCAGTTTCAAAAAATAAGTTATTTTCATTTTTGAAACACTCAAAATTTAGATTTAAAAGAAAAAATATCCTAAATGGCAGTAATAGCAAATGCCCCCCCCCCCCCCCCATAAATGGGAATTTATTTCCAATTTGAAAAATATAGTTCAATTTCAATAAAAAAAATATTTGTCAAAAGAAATAAATGCCACTTTGCCAAAAAGCAGTTACTGTTAAAGGAAAACAGAAAAAAAAAATCTTTTTTTTTTTTTTTTTTTTTTTTTTGTGGGAAGGGGGGGGGGGGGGCTGATTTTATATTATCTATAAATCAGTTCCAAAAAATAAGTTATTTTCATATTTAAACGAAAAAATATCCTAAATAGCAATAATAGCAAGCAAACCCCCCCCCCCCCCCCGACTCTTTTCACAGAAACACTAAATTAGAAACATTACATTAACATCACAGAAACATTAAATTAATCCAGGCTTGCCGGCAAATACAAGGAGGGAAAGATGAAACAAAGATTTCCCTTTTCCGACACATTTTTTTCCCAGTGGGTATTTTTGTAAATATATTTTTAAATGTTTTCAAATTTGTAATAATAAGCATTTAGAAATTTCCACTTTTAAACTTATTTAATATTGTATAAGAAATTTTAAAGATAAAAAAACCTTGGAAAAATAATTCTATTGAAAGATAGTGTTTTTAGAAAGGAATACATTTTCTTGTTTCTGCGGGCTGGTAGGGATTTTGTATGTTAGCAGCGTCATGATGGCAGCGTGAGCAAAGTCTGTTTACAAAGTTTTGAAGCAAGCCTCCCTATTCCTGGCGTCGTCATCATATTCTTTTGAGGATTTTGATTTACAAATTAGGTAAGATTATTTTTCTATATTATTCCAAGAGTTAGTTAAAAATTAGTTTTCATCATTCTCAGGGACAGATTTAAGTTCAAGATAAAGAAAGCTGAGAAAAAGCATCAGCAATTTTGTAAAATTAACTGCATTGCTTTGCTTATGTTACTTACTTCTACAGAAGTGTATAAAAAAAAGTTATTTACTGATTTATCTCTGCCCTGAATATGCTATTAATAAGTTGATTGTAATTATATATATGCCAGGAGTCAGGGTATAATGTGCCGGTAATGAACACTCCCAGAAGTTTTGGGTTTATAAAAAAATAACCAATAAAAATTCAGCTTTTTTTCGTAAATCTCCGTTGCTTGTTTTATAATCTGGGTCATTCCATGATAAAGTGGACACTAAGTGATTTTGCAAAGTAATTTTATTTTTAAAGTTTTAGGATATTTCTGGAAGAAATATGTTCATAGTCTTTTGGCAACATAAAATTATATGCATATATTTGTTTTTCTTTGAATGGCAACACCTGCAAGCACATGGTTTATTTTTGTTCTGACTTGTTGGATTTAGACTGCACATGTGATTAGGATTATCTGTGTTAAGGTAAGGAATATTTACATTTTTATTATTAAGTATTGTTACTTGATCATTTCTGTTTCTAAACCATGTTGAAAAATACAATAATATAAATAATTATTGCCTTATTACCAGATTTTAAAAGATATTGAAATGATGTAACGTGAGTTACCAAAAACATGAATTTGTTTCTATAACTTTTTTTCTGGAGTACTATGATTAACTGCAATCAGTATTTTCTTTAGTTATTAAATAAAGATGTAATTCCTAAAGTTTGTTAAAATTGAGACATAAATAACAAGTCATAAATAAAATTAACATTATGTAACGTGAGTTACCATTTATGGCTAGTTATGTGATTTACTCTATATATTAATTGCTTATTGTCAAAATACATATTGTGTACTGTTCTACAACAATATTTTTCCTTTTTAGGAATAACATGCCACTCACACCAGCTGAAAAAATGAGAAGGCGTAGGCAGAAATTAAAAGATGAAGGTAAATACGATGATTATAAAAAGAAGCATAAAGAAACTATGCAAAAGAGCCGGTCCAGAAAAGCTGCTGAATTGCAGAAGCTTCCTCTAAAACTGAAAGAAAAGATTGTCAAAGAAAAAAGAGAAAATGTGCGGATGAGAGTTGCAAAATGCAGACAAAACAAAAAGAAGATTGTCTTAGAACAAAGTCCCCCTTATAAATCTAGGTGTTCATATGGAAAAGCTGTTGCTCGGGTTGAAAGAGCTTTACCCAAATCTCCAAGGAAGAAACAAGCAGTATTACAGAAATTGTTTTCCAAGGTTGAAATATTAAGCACATCATCACAGAATCTGAATGAATCATCAGCAAAACATAAAAATGCTTTAGGTGCAGATATAATAAACACAGTTATTAGTTTTTATGAGCAAGATGATATAAGTAGGCAAGCGCCAGGAATAAAAGATGTGACTACTGTACGAAATGAAGATGGATCAAAGCAGAAAATGCAAATACGACACATGTATATGTCTGTGCTTGAGACTTATCAGTTGTTTTGCTCTGTATATGGAAAGGTAATCGGTAAAAGCAAATTTGCAGAGCTTCGCCCAGATTATATCTATTTAAGCAACAAATTACCCCACAATGTATGTGTTTGTAGATACCACGAAAATTTTATCATGGCAGTTAATGCATTACATGCTGTTGATCCAACATTTCCTGCTTACAGCCATTCATTTCCAACTTTTCTTATTTGTGAAAATTTTACAGAAAAATGTTGGCAAAGCCTTTGTCAGAACTGTGAAAATAAATTACAGTCTATGATGGAAACAGGACTTATCACAACTGATCTGACTACTACATGGAATGTTTGGAAAGATGATGAAGGTAAATTTTGTAAAGTTCAAGAAAAGGGAACAATTCAAGATCTCAGGAATTATATCTTGAAAATCATGCCACAGTTTCTGGAACACTGCTACATAAAAAGGCACCAAGCAGCTTCGTACAAAATGCAGCGAGAAGGTGTTAATTCTACAAATTTTGATCCTAAATTTGCATTAATGCAAATAGATTTTTCTGAAAATTATACGTGTATAGCTCAAGATGAGATACAGAGCTTTCATTGGGCTCATCCCCAAATTAGCTTGTTTACAGTTAGCCTTTGGCATTCAGGAAAACATTACCCAATTGTTATTGCATCAGACAATCTTAATCACACTAAATACACCGTTGTTCCATATTTGGACAAACTATTAGAAAACATACCACCCTCAATTAAAGAAATCAGTATTTGGTCAGACGGACCAAGTTCCCAATTTAAGAATAAATTTATTGCTGCAAGCTTGATTCCATTACAGATTAAACATAATAAGTTAATTAGGTGGCATTATTTTGCCACTTCTCATGGAAAAGGTGCCGTTGATGGGATTGGTGGTGCCATCAAGCGTCAAATTAGAGATTTTGTTATAAAAAGGAAGGGTGATGTATTTAACGCAACAGACTTTGCAGTGGCTGCAAAAGAAGTTTCGTCAGTTGAAGTTATGTTAGTAGATGATAATGAATTTGTAACAAGGAGGCATCAATTGAATTTGGATGATATTTTTGACAATGCTCCAGCAATTCCAGGAATATCAAAAATTCACTGCATGTATGTAGAAAGAAATGAAATTGTTACAGAAATGCTGTCACAAAATATGTTTAACAAAATTACCAAAATATCAACAACCATTGTGAATGAAAAGATAGGAAGAAACCTCCGAAATTCTGCCAAAGCAACATCTATTCAAGAAAAGCATATATCAAAAACCGTACATCCTGAAGACATCAAAGAAGATGCATATGTACTTGTTGAATTTCATGCAACAAAAAAAATCTTTCGTTATGCTGCAATATGTCAAGGTGAAATAGAAGATGACGATGAAGTGAAAGTAATGTGCCTAAAAATGTGTGGTACAAGTGGATGCATTTTCCGTCCAGATGAATCAGATGTTTCATACGTAAATTTTGATAAGATTGTAGGACTACTTCCAACACCAACTCTAAAAATAAAAGGAAATAGGATTTTCTATGAGTTTGGTGAACCAGTTGATGTATTTGAAAAATGATGTACTAAAATACACTTTTTTTTTTTTTTTCATTCTTTTTTCTTTTTGTGGGGAAGGCTTGGAAGGGAGGGAGGGGGGGAATTGTTTCTGAATTTTACAAATACTGTATCTATTCAAATGTATTTGCTGAATGATTTATTATAATGTGTATGCCTTTTTAATAGACTGTCTTATTTTTTATACTTTGAATTAGTTACATATATCATTATCTTAAACTGCATACATAAATATTCAATATTTAGTAATTTTATACCATGAATGTCTTGCAAGCAACAAAACAAAAGTAAATATAATAAAAATATGAGAAAATTTAATTATATAATTATGATAGGGATTTTTGTTTTGTTAATTTTGCTTTTGAGTTGATTGGAAGTATTTTTATTGATAATGGACATAATGTAACGTGAGTGACTGTAACGTGAGTTACTGCAAAAAAAATATGTTCTGAATTTTCAGCTATAGTTAAAATCTTGCTTTTTCTTAAACTTATAACCTATAGTTAGAAGAGCTTCTGTTCCAAGAATAGCATTTTTATCTCTACTCAGTTAGCAGAAATTGAGCTTTGTATAACTGTCTGTAGAAAAACATGCATTTCTGATGTAACGTGAGTTACTATTGTGTTTTTTAATTTTAAACTTACTAAAAAATCATAACATTAAAAAACTTACTGTTTTCCAAAAGCCTGTATTTGGATAAAGTGATATATGTTTGATTTTTTAGAAAAAAAAAATTATATATATATTTTTTACATTGAAAATGAGTGTTGTTGTATATCTAAATGTAACGTGAGTTACCATGGAATGACCCATCTGCTTTATTGCTGACAATCTTAAACTAGTCAGGAAGCCGAAAATAATATTTCACAGTTTCAGTAAAAATTTTACTTCATAAGTTAAGATCTGGTTTTAATTAACTAATATATATATTCTGTATTTTCTGACGATAATGGCATGTTTTTGTTTTGATTGTAATAGAAAACTTCGAATTTTATGTACTAATGACCATTTGCAAAATTTCACTTAGTTTTAAGATGTTAATAAATTAGGTAATTTGTTTATAATTCATTAATGGGATTCTTAATTAATCATGGTAATGGTGCCTAAAATGTTTTGGTTTAACCGAATAGCTAAGTAATCTGATTAATTTTTAAATTCCACTTAGAGTGTAATAGGAACACAACTTGGTACTTTTCTGTTATACCAACACATGCCAAAATATATGCTAATTTGCCATTTATTTCAATCCTGACAGTGTAAAGAATTGTTTATTGCAAACCATACCAAACATTCTAATTGGGCTATTTATTGAACGTTAATCTTTTATCATTAATATTATTTAATCATAACCTCACAAAACATCTTAACGTGCTACTTTTCATATAGAAAATATTTATTAAATTATAACTTGCATTTATTATTGACACTGAAATGGATTTTACCATTTGGCTGTTACATGAGGATGTAGAAGCAGCAATAAAATTGTTTTAGGACTTTAAAGATGCATAAAAAAAGTTTATAAAAAAAAAAAAAACAATAAACGTCTTCATTCAAAATATGAAATGTTTACTGCAATCATACATATGTGTGTATTTATATATATACATGTCATCACTGGTGTCCGGCTAACTGAAAAGTACCAAACATTGTATCAATTATCTTCTTTAATTACTTTCCTGGAATTATAATTTATCTCCATCTTTTATATTATGTTCTGCAGTGTTTTTCTTTTTCAGTACCGTAATTTCAGTAAAAAGTGCTATAGTGCATATGCGTTTAAAAATTTAAAACAGTCTAAGTGCACAGTACTTCTGCTGTGCAGCTGATTCGGTATTTTTTTTTTTTTTTTGCTCCCCATAGTATAGGTGCAGATTCCCAAAATCTGTAAGGGGCCAGTGGCTCCTAAACCCAGAAAATCCAGTGGCCACATTGTGAAACAAACGCATAAAAACTATAGCATTTATATGGCTATATGGGGTTTATTGTCTACTATTAAAGCTTAAAAGTAATAAACAGTATATTTTAAATTAATTTACACAAAACTTAAATAAATAAATGATTTATTTTTTCTTCATTAAAATTGGGCAACGGGATTTTATAGAATCTTCCAACCATAATTGTATACAGTTTATAGGAATGAATATTTGTAATGTAAGGCCCCATATAAACGATTCTCTAATTTTTTTGTTCTATAGATAAATCCCCCCCCCCCCCCCCCCCCCCCGACCAAAGGGTTTTTCATAGCTGAAAATAAATGCCCGACATGGGCATTTGCATCAAAAAGTATCTCTATAAAAATCAAAAGAAAAAATACATATGAAAAAATATTGAGAAGATTTATTTTATTTTAAGATTTAGATTTTAATAAAATTGAACAATTTTTGACATTCAGGGATAATTAAGAAGAAAACAGAAAACTTGTTGATCTGCGAAAATGTGGTATCCATGCTTAATCATGATTTTTAATTATGGACAACAGAAAAAAATAAAAAAGCGGTAAATATAGCAGAAAACGTGCGAAATTGACTTAAAAAATGTGGAAATCTGACAGTCGCTGGAAAAGGGGCGTTCCTGTAAGACACTTAGACATAGGCCATAGGCGACTTAGACATGGAAAGTTAGGGGCCAAAGAAAAAAATACAGTCGCCACGTGGCGACTGGCGACCGTGTATCTGCACCTATACCCCATAGAAATATTTAGAAAAGATGCCATTTTTCCTTCTTCATCAACTGGCCAAAATGGCTTGCCACGAGTCTTCTCCATAACCTACCATAGAAACTTAGCCTTCCCCATTCTCAAAAAGACCATTGGATTGCATATTTTTATGCCATTTCATCCATTTTAATTCATGAAATGCAAAATATATTACATACTGTATTTCATGTTTTAAATCATGAATGAATTTTAATGTGTAACTCCCCATTCACGCAATAAAATTTATTTGACCAAAGGATATTTCATGCAGGCGATATCTCATTGATAATGAGAAAGAGTAAACATTATGAGGGGCTTATTAAAAGTCCTAAGAAAGGATAAAAGTATCACTGGATAGTAGAAGTGAAGAATATCCCCTTTTTTATGGAAATAACTTACCAATCCTAACTTACAGAAAATCAGTTTGATACGTTAAAATAAATGTATTAAATGCAAATTATTATGTGTGTATGTGCATGCTGAAATAAGTTTTAATTTAAAAGAAGAAAAAATGATTCACTGGCGTCAGTTATATACATTAATCAGTTTCAGTTAACTTTTTGTTTTTAAATTTCTAGTTGAATATGATAAATGCTTAATGTTGCAACCTATTACAATTTATTTTCATATTTTTAAGGAGACTACGGTGACAGCCGAGATAATGTTGAGCCATGCTTCTAAGAACACCGTTTGACAGAATGCCAAGCCGATTCCATTCATACTGTTGGTTGTCCCCGGCAACAGAAGCTGAAGTCATCGCTCTTTATCTTAGGCAGCATACGGACTTCTCCATTTTCAACATAGACTAGCCATTTTCACCCATGTACAGTTTGCTCCAAGTTTCTATCAAGCATGGTGCATCAGTAGATGGTGTTTAGAGAAGATTCTTGTGCAGCTTAAACTCATTTGGCATTCAAGCAAAGGTAAGTTTTCAATTTGCTCAGTTTATAATGCAAGGCTTTTATCTTGGGGCCCATTTTGAGAAAAGTAAAAGTTATTTGTGTGAAAATGATTCCAGATTTTCCCCCAGGTTTAAAAAAGGGCAGGGTGCTGCTGGTGAGAAAAGGGGACTTTTTGGATTCTTGAGAGCACTTTTCAGATTTTTAAGGGCACATTTTTAATTGTTAAAGGTATTATTTTGGTTTTTAAAGCCACTTTCAATATTTAAAAATCAGGACACTCTTTTTAAGACAACACTGAGTCAGTTTTTACTATGAAAGCAAATTTTTTAATGCAAAAAGGAGAAAGGGCACTTTTTGTACTGTGGGGCAAGCAGGGACGCGCCGACCCAGTGTGCAATGTGTGCAGCGCTCACAGGCGCCGAAGTATAGTAAAGGTGCCAAAGATTTCAGTTGAGGAAAAAAATATTTCAAAAAGAAAAAAATACTTAATTTAATTATACTATTACAACTCCTTGACATCTATTATGTATTAGTACGCACATACAATCCATTTTAAACAGATTTTTATGCTTTATTCAAATATTCAATCTATTGTAATTGTATCATTATTTTCTCCAGGACACTGATTTTTTCCGTTTTATGCAGGATTCTGATGCAAACAGGTTCCATTTTCTCACTTTTTACTGTATTTTGAATTCTATTTACATACCTGTCAACCTTTTTTAATTTTTTAATCAAATACCAATATTTTGAACCTGAAATTTTACTTAATAAATGAAATCAGATAAGCATCCTATAGAAACAAGACGTGTTTTATTAAATAATTTTTCTTGTTCAAAATGCGTTTATTTGACTTAAAAAAAAAAAAAAGGTTTGCAGCTATGTATTTATACTGAGGGATATGGATGTAGAGCGCCCACGGAAGTTCGGCACACAGGCGTTGGATGCTACTGGCGTGTCCCTGAGGGCAAGAAGGGTGCTAATTCTTTTTATGAGGGGCAAAAAGGGTGCTATTTTGTAAACCAAAGGGCAGGCAGGGTGCAGCACCCTTCTGAAACTGTCTGGGGGAAACTCTGATTCTTTTTTTTTTTTTTTTTTTTTTTTTTTTTTGTAAAAGATAACATTTTGTAATGAATATGAAATTTAGTTACTCAAATTTGAACCAAACGTTTATTGATAACTTCTTTAAGTCCTTCTGTTAAAGTTTTCGTTTCAATTTGTTTGCAAACTACACATTTTGAAACATAACAAAATAAAAATTAACAATGAAGAGTATGTTTTTATAGAATGGAATTTTGTGAATTGCCCCTTTTCGATGATCTTGGGGAAATCAGAGCTGAAACCTTAGTATAACAGTAATTGTAGAGGCCGCTATAACAAGAAACTAGCAAAAAAGGGTATCGGCTTTACAGTTACGGCTTAGATGCTTTACACTCACGCTAAAAAAAAAAAAAAAAATTATCGGTTAAAAAAAAGAAAAATCGCCAAATTTAGGGGATTTTTTTCTTTAATGGCAACCTAGCCATTGTATTAAGTTATTCGTTTGGCGCAGTCTTGGAAATCGCGCCAAACAAACAGTCGCCAATCTTTTGTTTACATTTTAGCGTGATAGTAACACATCTGTTCCACAGTTACTTTTCATTTTTTCATAATGTACAGCTAAAATGCTATTTTATCTGTGCTCGCAGTGAAAACATTTTTTCTGAGGCAGGCTAAATTTACAACAATAAAAGAAATGCCCATTTAATTATTAATTTTTTTAATTGCATTTATTGTATTTTCTGAAATCATAGTCTTTTCCAACAGTTTTAAAAATGACTTTTTTTTTTTTTAATATAATTTTAAAACTAAACTTTAATTTTGCATGAGATTTTTTCCTTATCTTTTTCTATGTTTTATAGATAAATTTTTTATGTACCGAGTAAATAGTTCTTATGAATTATGGCATATATTATACATTTATATTCAAATAACTTTTTATAGATCACTTATAAATTAATTTGTCTTTAAATATGCTTAAAAAATGAAATTCTTGCAACTACTCGGCTGCAATTTGGCTGATTAACGAGTATATACCAAGTACTTGGTACAGCTCTAGTTTCTCATAAGCATGACTGATTTCTCCATTTTCATAGAAAATCAATGTTTAAAAATGATAAGCTGTGTGTTTTAGAGATTAATACAAAAATGTGGAGAGATCATGATACAAATATAAAAAGCGAGAAGAGGGCTAAAATAAGATGCATGTTTAATATATAATATTAATATACCAATATATTCATAGTAATTGAAACTTAAGTTTAATTGTTGACTCCAGTTGAACATTAAAATAATTATTCATTATATACATTGCCACTGTTTATCTGGTGTTCCCAATTTTACCAAGTATTTTTTTAAATCTTGCACATGATCATGTACTGATACTATTAGCTCTGTTTTTCACTTGAGTGTGTGTGCAGTAATGTTTGCTTCAGTTTGCCTAGTTTTGATATTATAGTGCAGATTTTTTAACTGTGCAGGGTAAGGTGTGTTTGAATTCAAAATTCATTATGTAATACAAAAGAAAGAAAACTGACAGGAAAAATAGTAAATAAAAGGTTTTTTTGTTTTACTTTAATAAAATTTTGTATTATGCACATCACATACTTAAATTTTTCTGGCGAGTTTCAACTTTCATAACATAATTTTTGAAAGTAAGTTTTTCAAAATGATTTATTAATGTTGTTTAAAAGGAGTTCCTTATTTCTATCTCTTGTGTGAGTTTCATAAAGTTTTTACTGTGTTTTATATATGGGAAAATATAATTAAGTCATTGTTAACTTTGATTTAAATCTTTTAAGACAAAAGTATTCTTGTCACCTTGATTTAAAATTAATCACAAAGGAATATATAAAATGAGTATGAGTATAAATTATATGTTTCATAAAGAAGTTATTTAATTCATGTAATTTATAGAATTGAAGAATACTCAATATACCATTAAAACTATAATAAAAAAGCTGTTAACTGATATCTTTTAAGTGACCAAAAAATCATTTTTTAAACTTAAGGTATTTTGAAAATATTCTTATGTTTTGCCCAAAATATTTTGCAAATGTAAGATTCTGGAGAGGGGTTGAAAGCTCAAATCCATGTTTTATAAATTTTTGATTTAAATCAAATATCAAGTAATAAACATGTGGATTTTTACATTGCTAACTAAGCGTAAAACCAACAGAGTGAAAAATGTCCAAGTCTGGAAGCTTGGTTACGCTTAGTTAGCAATGTAAAAATTTGCATGTTTATTATTCAGTAATTTCATGTGAATTTCATTGCTGAAAATTAATTGAAAAAATAATTAAAATTACTCAAATATCAAGTTTTTACAATAAAATAACTGTGGTATATAATAATTTTTTTATGCTGAAAAGAACTTTTCCTAGTATTTGTATTTAGTATCCATTGTGTAATTTTCATTCATTAACCCCTTAATCGTCGCACCTTTTAAGTGTAGGCCACTTTTAAAAAAATCAGATTGTGTTGATTACCACCAGTTTTTTAAGTAGAAATGTTCATCTTATTTAATAGACAGATAAAATAATGCAAGAATAAAGCCAATAACACTATTTTAAAAAACTGGTGGGAATCAAACAATCTGAATAAAACAGGCGTAATCTACGCTGCCCGTGAATGTCTCGGGCACGACGATTAAGGGGTTAAAAAAATTGTATATGTGAAAAAAACATTTAACAAATACCACAATTTCAGGCTTATACATGTTTAAAAATAAAATTTATCTATATCTACCAGTGCGGTGTTTGATAATTGGAAGGTGTGGTTACATTAATGGGTCATGGGAGTGTTCAGCATTGGCCGAGGACTCGGTTTCCCTTATGGGATCCCGGCTATGGAGCCGTTGTTCACTTCTGGCATTCCGCCCAAGTGTGTTGTGGTGGTGTCCTCTGAGTTTGGGCTCCACCGTATCATTGCAGCGACCTCTGTCGTCATTCATTTGGGAAAGGGTGATGAAGCGTAGGAGGCTTAGGCCCCCACTTCTCCCCTGACCGAAGAGCACCACCTTAGAGGTGTCCAGGTAAACCGGCCCTTTTTGGTTATAGGCTCACGAGAGCCTGGAATCGGCAGTGAAATAATACTGCCTTCGGTAGCCGTAGCTTATCATATCTACCAATGCGGCGTATACGAAGCATTCGTGATTTTTTTTTTCCTTGAAAAAAATCCAGTCATTTAATGTTGTTGAGTGAACAACCGAAAACAATATTAAATTGCTTTTTTCATGGGTCTGCAATAATAATCACTCAAAATATGTTGGGCCCCAAAGCAGAATATTTAGCAATGTTCTGCAACGAATCTTCAGCTGATCAAAAATATTCTGTGGGAATTTAAAAAAAAAAAAAAAAACAGGGAGATGTCCTTGTATATATAGGAGTGCAATTTCATCTTTTATAGAAATGCAAACGACGTTTCATAAAGCACTGACACATACATACCAAAGACACGTTATTTTGGGTTAAGATATATTTTTTAAACTATCGCATTGACAAACAGTTTACAGTTCTGTCAACAGGGCTTGAATTTCAGGGCAGGATTCGCGGCGAAAATTTTGAAATCCCGCCCAAAAAATTTCAGCATTTTTGGAGAAATTTGCATTATTTAATTTACCTGCAACCGAACGATAAATTTCGTGATTTTTTTCCCGCAACCGATTGACGAACTTTGTGTTTTTTCCGCGACTGATCGACGAACTTTGATTTTCCGTGACAGATCAATGAACTTTGTGTTTTTCCGTGACAGATCAACGAACTTTGTGTTTTTCCGCGACTGATCGACGAACTTTGCATTTTTTAAGCAACTGATCAACGAATGTTGCATTTTTATCCGCGACAGATCAACAAACTTGGGTTTTTTGGGGACAGATCGACGAACTTTGAGTTTATTCCGCAATCGATCGACGAAATTTGCTTTTTTCCGCAACTGATTGACGAACTTTGAGTTTTTTGGTGACAGATCGACAAACTTTGCATTTTTTCTGCAACAGATCAACGAACGTTGCATTTTTTTCTGCGACTGATCAACAAACTTTGCGTTTTTTCTGCGACAGATAGACGAACATTGTGTTTTTTAAGCGACTGATCGACGAACCTTGCGTTTTTTTGGGGACAGATCGACGAACTTTGTGTTTATTCTGCAATCGATCGACGAACTTTGCGTTTTTTGGTGACTGATCGACGAACTTTGCATTTTTCCCGCAACAGATCGACGAACTTTGCGTTTTTTCCACGACTGATCGACGAACTTTGCATTTTTTCGCGATCGATCGATGAACTTTGCGTCTTTTCCGCGATCGATCGGTGAATCTCAATCAAGTAAAATCTAAAGTCAGAAATTTATTTAACAACCTAATTGTTAAGGGTCCCTAACACATTTAATGGAACTTGAAAAATACACTGCATATATAAAACTTAACTTACTTCCCTTTTTTATAATAAAAATAAAAATTTTACATAATCATTCTCAGTTGACTTAATTTTTTCAATGGTATTTTGTCATGTCTGCATTAATGTAATTCTTTAAATAGCACGTAAAATAATAGTGGGGTTTAAAGATTTTTTTTTTCTCCCTAACAAACATTACAACTCCCCTCCATTTAAAAATGTTGGTAGGGAGACTCCATTCCTTGGAAAAATTGAATTTCAAGCCCTGGTCAATAACTTTACAAAAGATATATTTTGAGATATCACCTTTATGGAGAAAAAGTCTTTGGAAATTTGCTCCATACATAGTTATAAGTCCAGCTTTTAGAGCTTTTCTAACAGATTTATATCCAGGCGGAGGCCCATGTGCTTTTCTTTTGGTACTGAATACATGTCATTAGTAATATATGTTGTCGCAACTTCACTGTACATGAGATTTAAAATTTTTTATTAGTAATGAATATAGTGTTAACTCTAGAACTAAAGGGTAGCCGGAGGGAAATATTTTTAAAAAGGCCACACTGTTCCCTAAAAGAGCACTCTTGCATCCTGTTCAAAAGATATATTTTGAACTTGTTTGTTTATTATCCCCACTTATCAATAGAATTTTGCGATATTTTCCTGTGACCAATTGACTAATTTTGCGACCGACTGACAAATGGGATTTTTTTTCACGACCAATTAACAAATTTCACAATATATGAGATTTTCCACTTGATCGACTGGCGAATTTCATCATTTTTTCTCGCAACCGATCAATATAGGTGAAAACTGGGAAATCGGATTAGTAGCCAATTGCCAATAGACTCGGTTTCATTAATGGCCACTTTTTAAAGTACTGACTAATGTTTCAAATTTTCTAGATAAAGTATAATCATCATATAGAAACATATTTTTGTATAAATCAGTTTTATACCAGCGAAGTGCTCATGATAAGAATAGGGAAAAAGTCAAAATTCAGGAAAATTTTCTAAAAATCAGAAAGTCTATTATCACATTAATTTTTTTAGAATATGATCATGGATTATTTGTCAGGGGTGATTGTGTTCCAGTTATGTACCGGAATTGCAGTATTTTTTTCTTTTTCGATACCAGAATGCCTTTTTTTTTCGTATAGATCGGTTGTAGGGAAAAAAATCTCAAAATTCGTCAGTCGGTCGAAAAAAAAAACCCCGTAAATTTTGTCAGTTAGACGCGGGAAGAATATCACAATGATCGTCAATCGGTTGCAGGAGAATATAGCTAAATTTGTTAATCAATTGCTGAAAAAAATCTTGAAGTCTGGAAATTCTTTAGTCGGTCGCATGAAAAACTCCTGCAAATTTCGCTAGTAAGCTGCAGGGAAAAAACCCGTAAATCTGCTGATTGGTCACAAGAAAAAACTGAACAATTAGCCAATTGATAGCAGGAAAAAAAAGCATGAAATTTGTCAATCGGGTAGCACGGAAAATTTTAGAAATTTGTCAGTCAATCATAAGAAAAAAAATCATGAAATTCTTCTGTCGTTTATGAGGTGAAACTTGTCAGTTGATCAGGGGGAAAAATCGTGCAATTCGTTGATCCATCATGGAACAAACCTGCAAAATTTGCCAGTTGGTCAAGTGTGAAATTATCATGAAATTAGATAGTCAGGGGTGAAAAAAATTGTGCTATTCGTCAAACAAATGGGGGGGGGGCGAAATCGCAAAGTTCTTAACACATTCTTGGTAAAAAAAAAATTCGTAAAATTCGTCAGTTGGTCAAGGATTATAATGGAATGTGTAACTGGGAAGTGACCGCGTAGGGGTGGCAATCAATGACAATTTTTTAATCGCCACTTTTACAACTTTAATTGTCACATGGCGAGTGGCAATTAAAGTTTCGCAATTTTCCACGACTTATTGAAGAATTTTGCGATTTTTTTCCTGTGACTGATTGAAGAATTCGGTGATTTTCCTCTCGATAGACTGACGAATTTCACAATAATTTTTAGATTTTTCCCTTGATTGACAGGCGCATTTCGTAATTTTTTCTTGCTACCGATGAACGATTTTTGTGATTTATTTACCGCGTCTGGTTGAAGAATTTCTCGATTTTTTCTGACAATCCACTGACGAATTTCATATATATTTTTTTTCTCAAGCACCTGAAGAATTTAAAGTTTTTTTTTTCATGATTGACTAACAAATTTCGTGATTTTTTTCCGTGACTGATTGTAGAATTTTGTGAATTTTTTTTTTCTTCGGCAATCCATTGACTAAGTTTAAGATTTTTTACCACAATCGGCTGACAAATTTGGCGATATCTTTTAAACGGCCAAAGAATCATTTTATAAACTTTTTCATATTAAAATTTAGTTAGTAATATTTTAACAAAACTGTATTCAAAAAGTTATCATTAAAAAAAATCTTAGTCTGTTACCAATTGCATAGGAATTGTTCATTTTTAATAAAATCCTTTTATTCAAAACTGTTATTTTACAGTTTTTTAAAACAGTTTAGCAGAGTTTCATGAAATGCAAACATCTTGTACAATGGGTCCATCAAATTACTGGAAATTTTGATGCTTCAGCTCATGTGCTTAAAAAATGTTTGCTTTAAATGTTTTAATATTTGTTTCAAGAGTGATGATTCAGTTTTGTGATTATTGTAATTGTGACACCTCTGGAAATATAGTGAATCTAATCTGGACCTACATTTAATAAAAATTAAATTAATTTAAATTTATGAAATGCAACATTTAATAGAAAAAGATTGTTTGAATATTTTTTAATGTTTTGCTGAAATGTGTCAAATAATTTTTGTTAACGGGGTTTTTAACTTTCATAAACTTTGACAATACTTAAGATTACACAGATTTATGCTAAATAATTTTTTTTAATTTAATGGTATGTATCTAGAAGAGGAGGGGAGAGGGTGATAAAATTATTTGATCTTGTGACCTCTAAATTAAGGATTTTTTTTTTTTTTAATATGCCGTCATATAAATTAATTTGGATTTTGATTATATGTATAATTTTTAACAAATTAAAAATAAAGCAGGTTCTTTAGAGAAAGGGACCTTCTTTAATACTTTCTTTGACCCTTTTTTTTAAGAAACTTTAAAAATGATATTTCAACTTAAGGTATTTTTAAAACATTCTTATGTTTTGCCCAAAATATTTTGCTAAAGATGTAAGATTCTGGAGAGGAGCTGAAAGCTCAAATCCATGTTTTTAAAATTTCTTTTAAATCAAATATCAAGTAATAAAAATATGGATTTTTTCATTGCTTAACTAAGCGTAAAACCGACTGCGGTAAATTTATTATTAGTTGTTGCATACTTTACCATTCCAGATATATGGACTTTCATAGAGAAAGGTAATCAGCACCACACAGTTTATTATAAAATTCCATTAAAAATTCATAATTATCAAATAATTATTTAAATGTAAATTAATGATTATCAAATTTAATTTTTTTTATTAATATTTTAAAGAAATTATCAAAGTCAATAATGGTTATCTTAATAAGTACTGCTTTCGATATTATATTTTTGTTATTCAAAGAATCTGTGTGAAAGGGGGGGGCATACACATCTGTGCCCAGAGCCCCCAAATTTCTAAATCGGTCCCTGGTCACGAAAGAACATTTATTTTTCTTAGAACGCTGTATTGAAATTTGTGAGAAAAAGGGACTAATTTGTGTTCCAGAATTTTTTTTTTTTTTTTTTTTTTGGAGATAGTAAATATTAAGATATTTTTTAGTGAATTGTTTTAAAGAAAAATGTTCCTGAAATAAATGGCTATTTTTTAGTTAGGCAGCATAGAAATGCATGAAAAAACTTCAGTGTGCAAATTGATCTCAAGGAAATGTCTTTTGGAATAATAAATATTTTTTAAAACAAAATTTTTGGGTAAAAAAAAAAAAAATATATCAAATATCAAAATCTGTACATTATAAGCTTTATAGGATCAAAAACTATACATAGCAATTTAACCATTTTTTGCCGGCACATACTTAACTATTGTAGTGTGCAAAGTTCAATAATTTTTTTTTAATTCGACAAATTTTGTAGAGTTTGTAGGATCTTTTATTCAGAATTTCATTAGCTGAATAAAGTTTTAATTCATAGTTTGAACTGGCCGATTTTTTTTTGCCAAATTTTAAAAAGGCCTAATAATAAAATTTACAAATACTTTTTAACAGAAAAATGTTTATATGTAAATATTAAAATAGAAAGAAGACTTTAAAATAATTAAGCTATTACTTACGAAAAGCACTAAAAAGCCCTTTTCATAAAAAAAGTGCCCATTTTTTCAGCTGAAGTGTCTTTTGAAGGAGCACCCTGCCCTTTTTCATTCTGAGGGAAACACTATGGCATAATATTTTTTTCATTCTGAAAAGAACTTTTCCTGTAGTATTTGTATTTAGTATCCAAAACATAATTGTGTAATTATTCATTAAAAATTTGTATAATTGAAAAAAAAAATATTTGTAACGAAAAAAGATAAAGAAAATCATTTAATGTTGTCGAGTGAACAACCAAAAACAATATTAAAAAATGCTTTTTTCATGGGTCGGCAATAATAATCATTCAAAATATGTTAAGTATTCAGTGGCAGACGTGTTACCCTTCTGGGAAACAAAAACCGTATGTAAAATGCCATTGTTTTATGAGTGATGATATCAGATTTATAGCTTGGAGGTACACAATGTATTTTCCTACTTTACGAAGCCATTTTCAAGTAAAAGTTATATGTGAAAAAATAAAGAACTGCTGGTTTCTAGCAATGCAAATTCTAGAACATTTCCCAAAGTGGGCAATTCGACTTTTATGAAATGAAAGAAAGAGCACCCATAGCTCATTCAAGATGATAATTTGATGCTATGCATCATATGTAAAGAATTTGAATTTATATATTTGAAGTTATTCAAAAGAATTTATAAAAAGCCTGTTTTTATTTTGTTTTAGTGATTAACACAGAGATAAAGTGTTTAATATACAGTGTAACTCCAGATGTACGTTACCTGAGTTGTACGTTTCCCTCAGTTGTACATTTCCCTCAGTTATACGTTTCCCTCAGTCAGGGTTCTTAAATGCCTGGGTTTTTTTCAGAAAAAACCCAACCCACTGGGTTTTATCAGGGTTTTTTGGGTTTTATCAGAGGTTTTTAAGTTAGAGGTGGTTCAGAATGTTTGAAAAAAATGTACTTACTACTAAGTACAGTTTAAAGTAACTATTTGATTACAAAAATATATAAATGAATGACAATCAAAATTATGTTTTGCTTTTAGATAAATTGATTATTAGTAATAGTTTTAACAATGAAATTATAGAAGTACTATACTAATACCAGTGCTGAATCAGACTAGTATACTTTTACTTAGTTTTATTATTAGTTTTAAACTAATATTTTGTTAAGGATAAAGTATCTTTATTCATTTTAATTGAAGTGATTGCCTATATATAATAAATATTTTCTGTAGAAAAAATTCATTCTGAAACATATTGATTAATGATGGATTGCAATTTTTTTTTTTTTTTTTTTTTTTTGAGTTGTTTGTATTCCAAAATTTCCTCAGCCCGAGGTAAATAGGAAATTTAGGTTTTCCTTTAGTTTATGTTGTTATTGAATTAAGTTGGGTGGTAGTTTATATTTAATTCAGCAAAATTTTTGCAATTGAAACTGGATATAAGAAAATTCGCAGAAATGGGGAAAAAAATATTTGCTGTAAAGTATTTTTTATTATAACTAATTAATAGAATATACCAAATAATTCTACATGTCTACATCATTAAATTAAGATTCTCAGCATATGTGGTATTTTGTTATGAGTTTCAACTGTAGGATTATACATCAAAGTATTTTTTTTAATGGGAAAAAAATTAGTTTTTGTGTTTGTGATAGTTACATATACTTATAGAAAATTAAGTTACAGTTATTTGTTTTAAAAATTGTCATTGGAAGAATTAAGACTTTTTTCCCTTGGGGTGGTTGGTGATAAACTTTACTACTGGTGTACTGACATTAAGAAATATATTACCTATATAATTTAAAGTTGAAATTTTGGGTTTTTTGGGTTGGGATAAATCATAACAACCCTGCCCTCAGTTATACGTTTCAACTCAGCGGTCCCGGGCGCTTGCTATTAAAAATTAGCTGAGTTATACATTTTGAGTTACACATTTCCCTCAGTTATATGTTACGTTTTTGCGTCCTCGGACAAAATTTTGCCTCATTTATACATTTTGTAACCGGAAACACCGACGACGCGTCGGATGAGTCTGATTTGAAAGATCCCTCTCAAACTTCGGGGCTGCTCTGAGGGCTTTTGAAAAGCTGTTCGACAGTAGTAAAAGCAGTAACGATAACAGGGCTGCATTGTTAACCAAAATGCAAAGTTTGCTGTTCAATGTCAGCTCTGCCGAAAAGAAACAATCGAGGATTCGTGATTATTTCAACAAGATTCAGTAAACTACTGAAATGTGTTTTGATAAATGATTTACATGTCAAGGCGATTTCAATGATCTCTTTTAAGTACTCTATGTGTATTAAAAATATTTCTATTAAAGCTTTTATGATATATTAATTTTATGTACCTCTTTTCTACTCTGTTCCATTTCCAAAAATTTATGTCATGGATGAATTAATACTTATGAAACTTCCGTTTTTGTTATAAAAGGTAATTGAAACACCTCAGTGGAACAAAATTTTTGCAATATATTAAAAAAAAAAAAATTTGGTAGACCATAGATTGAGTTGTACGTTTTACTGAGTTATACGTTTTGTTGAGTTATACGTTTTGTTGTCCGGTCCCGGGCAAAACGTATAACTGGAGTTCCACTGTATACAGCACCTCCCCCCCCCCCCCCCTGCTCTTAACACATAAAAATAGAAACAATATTATTGTTAGCATGGGTGCAAAAAGAAATAAAAGAATATGATATAACATAAAATTGCCTCCATGAAATGCAGTTTCGTACCTAGAAGAGGGGGGGGGGGAGGTGTCATTCGACAACCCTGAAATATAGGTATACTGCAATAAAATAGTTTCATGGTGTACAAATAACTTAAACTACAAAGCTTTTTGTAAATAGTTTTTTTAAATTATAATTTCTGTTCCGATTATATTTATAAATGGCTGATTAATAAGTGGTGTTTTTAAAGTAAGGCATTTAAATTTTGTTTTGTAAAATTTATTTTTTGTTTTTCAGAAGAAGAAGAATAAAAATCTGGAAAGAAAAAAGTTCTATGAAGATGACTGTAGATTTTCAGCTGTCCTTTCTCAACTTAAATTAAGAAACATCAGAAATTTAATTGTAACAGGATTAAATTTTCTTGTAAAATATTTCTGATAAATTTTGAGCATCTTGTAAATACATAAATAAATAAATGCTTTTTTGGTTGGTTTGTTTTACATTTGTGAAAAATAAAATTTATATGAAAAAAAATACCAGTTCTATTGTTTATATATATATTTATTTATTTATGCAAGTGATGTTAAAAAGGATGTACTATATATATTTTCCTCTTCTTTCTTGTTCTAAGAACATTCTCCCTTCTTTTTACAGGTTAAGATATAATTCAATAAAAATGTTTTATGTAGGCTAAATTTTTAAAACTGACAGCCTGATAAACTGTTTATACTAATTTGTTGGTTGATTATAAATTAGCATTGCTTGGAGATCAGGTATTAAAAATAATTTGCTGTATAAAAACTTCTGAATATTTTAATAAAAATTTTGCCATAATCTTATTAAAAGTTGAGATTAAAATTTTAATGCACATAATATTGTATGAATCAGTTTGAAATTTTGTTAGTCAAAAGGTCACATACCTCCTGCTGGAAAGAAAAATATTTTAAAGATTTCTTTATTGGTAATAGATTAAAAAAATAATAATAATTCAGTACTCATTACTTGCTAATCTTTAAAAAATAAAAACAATGATATATTATTATTTATGAGCAATGTTTTAGTCCATTAAAAAGAAAAAAAAATGTATGAATGGCGAACTTGCCATGTTCTAGAAGATCTACTGCCACTACTGTTTTGAAAAAATATTAAACTAATATTAAAATTCTTAAATTCCAATGATCAGTAATGTCAACATTTTACCAATTTTATAAAATAAAATTCCTGGATTTTTGTTTTTATTTTATTTTCCAGCTGGATAATTGGAAGAAACATCCCCGTAAGAAATTGTATTATAAAAGCACCAGTGGACCCGTGCGAAGATTTCACACTGCAGTCTAATACTTTTTAGCAATATCTAATACTCTTTAGATGCAGGTTTAAACTTCTAAAGGAAAATTAATGACTGAAACTATCTTTAAACAACGTTAGTCGAGCCAGAATATCATCTCCTTTATTCCATCACAGTTACAGTAAAAACTGATCGAGCATAGCAAAGACAATATATATATATATAGCTAATTAACTGCTTTAGAGGATGACATCATCTGTTTCGGAAAAAACATGGGACAAAGAAAAATAAATTGAGCATTTCAATTTGGCTTTTTAGTCATAAAATAAACGCATGCAACAACTATGTCCCACTTTATCTTTTTTGTAGTATTTATTTTTTATAATCATTTTCAGCATTATATAATGTGGTATTGTATTTTTGTGGCAACACTAATTTAAGGAAAACCTTGCATTTCTTTTAGGAAAACAATGCGGATTTAATTTTTAATTAACAGCAATTTTTAATCAAAAAATGTTTTGCCGAAATGTAAGTGCACTATACAGAAGCTGGTTCAAAATCCTTTCTTATGGCATCTCATTCAGTGTTGTGCATTTTGTATTTTCTGAGAAAAGGGGATGTTGACAACAGAAATAATATATACTAGTGGGCCTGTGTGAAGATTTTACGCTGCAGTCTAATATTTTTTAGATGCATGTTTGAACATCTAAAAAAAAAAATAAAGCCAGAATATAATCCCATTTATTCCACCAAAGTTACAGTAAAAACTGACCGAAAATAGCAATATATATATATATTGTATTTTAACTGCATTAGAGGGTGACATAATATGTTTCGGAAAAAAAAAAAAAAAAAAAAAAAAAAGGGATAAAGAAAAATAAATTGAGCATTTGAATTCAAATTTTGCTTTTTTATCATAAATATAAAATAAACCCATGCAGCAACTATGTCCACTTCATCTTTATTGAAATTTTTTTTTATAATCATTGTTGCAGAATTTAATTTTTGTGGCAACAGTAATTTGAGGTAATCATTTCATTTCTGAAAACAATGCCTATTTAATTTTCAGTTACTTGCAATTTTAACCAAAATACGTGTTTTAAAGAAATGTGAGTGTACTATGTCAGAAGTCGCTTAAAAATCATTTCATATGGTATCTCATTTAACATTCTGTGTTTTTTATTTGCTTTGAAAAAGGGCTGGACGATCCACCTGGTGAATTAGCTTGAAGAAACATGAGTTGAAACTATTTAAAAATTTACTCCTTTGAATAGAATGGTTAAACCTATAATTTAATTAAAAATTGAAGAAAATAAGTTTTTTTCCTTATTCTCACCATCATTGGTAATTTAACGTTCAATATATATTTTACACCTTGTGTTATCAACCTTTTTTTATTAATTACAAATATGGCTTTTGCAACTTTTTCAGAATAATATTAAAAACTAAATCATAACCATATGGCATTTTATTCCGATCTAATGAGATGAGTGGATAAGGCCAATTTTTGCCTCCATTGGGACACTTTTTTTTTTTTGCTTGCAGATTGAAAATATGCTATACAAGATCTGAAACACTTTCGATTTTATTTATTTTGACCTTTTTAATATAGGGTGCTTATAACACCATTGTAGTTTTTAACTGAAAAATATAATAAAGTGAAACATGTATGTATAAAAGTCAGGCTGGTGTTATGAGCTCTTGTTAAAAAAAAATATTCAAATAGATTATTATTATTATTTTTTTTTTTTTCAAATTTTGAATTTTAGAGTTTTCAGACAAAAATTAGGGACCAGTAAATTTAGATTCTGAAGTTCAAAATATCTTTTAAAAAAAAAAAAGAAAAAATTGTCCCTGCCAAAGGAGTAAAAATGGGCCTTTCTTGCTCAACTTTACTTTTTTGAGGACCATAAAAAGTATAATTCTGGCCAGCTTCCATTCATGATATCCAATAGTGTCATGAATATGGCTAGCTTTGGGCTATCATTCATTAATGTTGCCCATTGATGGCGAGAAAGTGGTTAGCTTTCGGCATGCATTCTTTAATGATTACCATTGATGGCAACAAAGTGGCTAGTTTTCGGCATGCATTCTTTAATGATTACCATTGATGGCAACAAAGTGGCTAGCTTTCGGCTTGCATTCATTAATGATGCCCATTAATGGCAACGAAATGGCTAGCTTTCGGCATGCATTCTTTAATGATTACCATTGATGGCAACAAAGTGACTAGCTTTCGGCTTGCATTCATTAATGATTCCCATTGATGGCAACGAAGTGGCTAGCTTTCGGCATGCATTCATTAATGATGCCCATTGATGGCAACAAAGTGGCTCTCTCTTTCGGCATGCATTCATTAATGATGCCCATTGATGGCAACAAAGTGGTTAGCTTTCGGCTTGCATACGTTAATAATGCCCATTGATGGCAACAAAGTGACTAGCTTTCGGCTTGCATTCATTAATGATTCCCATTGATGGCAACAAAGTGGCTCTCTTTCGGCATGCATTCATTAATGATGCCCATTGATGGCAACAAAGTGGTTAACTTTCGGTTTGCATACATTAATTATGCCCATTGATGGCAACAAAGTGGTTAGCTTTCGGCTTGCATTCATTAATGATGCTTATTGATGGCAACAAAGTGGCTAGCTTAAGGCTAGTTTACATTTATGATGTCCAATAAATTAACATTTATGGCCAGCTTTGGGATAGCTTTTATTCTTAACAAACGCAGGTGGCATGGCTGTGGCGATCTTCTGGCTAGATTTTATTCACGATGATCGTTAATGGCCAAACTGTGGCTAGTTTTCATTAATAATTGCCACTTAAAGTATAATTGTGGCCAGTTTTAGGCTATCTGTCAGTTATGATTAACCACTTGTGGCACAGTTATGGGCATCTTAATGTAGTTATGGCCAATTCTATTGCGGCCTCATTGTGGCCGGCGTGACAGTTTTTTTAAGTTGCCGTAACGGCAAACGATAGCGGCCCCTCATCTCCTAGTTTGGGCCAAAGCTAACGTAGCCATCAGCGGCCCGCAAGTTCTGTGTTAGTTGGGTATGAGCTCTCACACGGCGCCTTGTTGCCAATTTCTGTCTTCGCTCGGCCAGGGGAAGCTCCTACTTTACCTGTTTTTGGAGAAGAACCTAATTCATCACCTCGCCGTCGTAACGAATTTATCTTGTCATCCTTTCTTTGACCACTCGCGACACCGCGTCTGCCACCTTGACCGTGAGAAAAGGATGCATTTCCTAAGCGTGAGAAAATAATGTTCTCGATGGAAAGTCCCATCCAATATTCACAAATAATTTAATGGGGACTTTACAGCACCCCCTCACACAGATGGGATTTTTCATACTGTTGAAAAATGTTAGTTGTGATCCAGTTAGATTCTTATTTCATTCAAATCAGAGGTCTCACCCTGGTCGCACATATTTATATCAAAATACATTTACTAATACAAATTCAAATTTTAAAACAAAATTATACTCAATCTACAATGCTAAGAATCTTGAAACATATATACAACTTCTTTCTCTTTAACTACCTTTTTAGTCAGTTCTACTTAAACAATCAACATGAGGTATTTGTCACCCTGGCTTGTATTTGATTGAATAATGATAATTTTGCAGAATCAACGACCAACGTAACAACCGGAGATTATTCCCAGCGTTATTTTTGAGCCAACTCAAAAGGATCGTGGTCAGCCAAATGATGCCTTAATTTTTTTATAGCATAAATTATCGCGGCACATTCCTTTTCGGTCGTAGCAAAATTTCGCTCAGGTGCGGTATATTTCCGACTTGAAAATATTACCGGGTGTTCTTCACTATTCATTTTCTCTTTTCGGATGGGCCTCGTGTAATCTATGCAATGGGGTCCCATCCCGGAGTCTCTATCAAAATCAACGGTGAATAAAATTCGAACACGCCTTCAACAATTTCGCCTAAATCTAACCCTCCTTTTATCTCGCCTTTTAGAATTTCGGCTTGCCTCGGTGAAGTTCTATAGGGGCGAACACTTACTGGTACTTCGCTTGCCAGCTCTATATCATGAGTGATTAAATCAGTTTTCCCAGGAACGTCAGTAACTACCTGTTTCCTTTTCTCTAACACCTCCGTCAAATCGTTTATCTGCTCTGCCGTACATCTCTCCTCTAAGGCGCTATCCGCAATTATGTTCGCGAAATCGTAATTTTCCTCAGTACCGCTTAGTTGTGGAGTTTCTAAGGCTAATACTAAAACTTTGTCTCATTTCCATTTTTCAAACATTAGTCTGAGAGCCATTAACAAATACTTATTCCCGTTTTCAAAAATGGGTAAGGGTCTCTCCGTGTCAGCACACCAACGCGTAATAATACTCGTAATAACATGATCACTAGTCAAAAGAACTTCTTTTCGATCGCTCCCTTTCTCTATACCTAAGCAGGGGTCGCAAGATTCGATATACGTTTCACTTCCTCCACGGCATTAGGCTAAAAATAATCCGTATACATTTCGTCTCTGGACCTTTTCATGCCTAACTGCCCACCTACATTGTCCTGACACAACAATAAAATCCCCTTCCTCGAGCTCAACGGAACAACAAATTGCTCTCTTCCTAATCCACAAGGATCCGTTATTATTCTGACCAGTAACCCTTTTTCCGCGTCAAAATGCGAAGTCTTATCCGCGACTCTTTCGCTAATAGGGTCTACAGTGACTTCTGCCCTTAGAGCTATTTGTATGTCTAGCCTGTTAATCGGAGTCAATTTTACATCCGAATTTTCCTTCTCAAGCGGGTGTAGAAAAATTCCTTTTTCATTCCCACCCTCTGATTCCTCTATTCTTCCTTCCGTAGGTTGGGGTCCGAAATCTTTAGTTACTTCTTCTATCTGTGTTCCTGTTTCTAAACCCTTAGTCCGCCCGCTTGTCAATATTTCCCCTCTCTTCCGCAAACCGTATTTCTTTAGTTTCGTTTTTAAGGCGCGCTCTTTCCCTTGTGAGTATTGCGTTAATCGAATGGGGTTTTAATTTCTGCCTTTCAATTAATTCATGGGTTCTGTTTCCTAACAAATAATAATTCATATCTATCTCTTTGTCGACAGCAACCGCTTTCGTCCTTATTTTCTCACCGGTATTTAATCTTATTTCTATTTCCACAATAGGTAGACAACTACGCCCATTATCGAGCATATGCTTAACCCATACTTTCTCACCTGTACATTGATCCGTGGTTACATCATGCGCACTAATCACATCAAGGTTAGTTCCTGTGTCAATATGGTAATTTCTTTCTTATTAATTAGCCCTTGACTTATATAAGGTTTAAAAGCCTCTTCTAAATCGTCCAAGCCCGCCACATGATGAATCGGCTCTGTCTTTTCTAAATCTTTTAATTCGGGACATAAATACCTATAGTGCCCTGGTTTCTTGCATAAAAACAAGTAATCTCTCTTCTTTTTTCGAATACTTCATTCCTACTTTTAGCGGCATCTTATTCCTCCAATTTGAATTCGTTTCTATCGTCCTACCGTCAGGTTTCGGTTTCCCTGGTACTTTATTACGATTAAACGGTTTCTCATTATTTTGGAACTTTGGAAGCCCTTGCGATTTCAAATTTTTCTTTGCTGAGTCATAAGCGTCTAATTTCTTAGTTAAGTCAGAAGGAGTATTTATCGAGTTCCACGAATCGATGAAATGATGTTTAACTTCCGGGTTGACCTTCCGTTTTAATGGATCCATGAAAATTAGGTCTCTGAGTTGCTCATAAGTCGTTATTTTCAACCCACTTAACCATTGGTCAAAATAATTGGAAATATCGAAAACAAAATCTCACCAATTTTTATTTTCGTGTTTTTTCGGCGTAACAAATTTAAGCTTAAAATCTTCTGCCGATAACTGGTACCGTTCAAGTAATATACAAAGTTCACATATTCAAAATCGTCTGTTTGTGCTGGGTTTTCTTTCAAAATTAATTCGCTTAATTCCGCAGGGAGTAGTCCCAATAATTGTGTCACCCAATGATTTTTACTTATCTGAGCCTTCTGTACTTGTCTTTCAAATAAATTAAGATAAATAGAAATTTCAGATTTTTCCGGGTCGAATTTTGGAAGAACTGATTTCAACGCAATTTTTGGTTCGCCCTCGCTTTGACTCGAAGTTAAACTTACCTCACCTAGTCCTCTTTCTAGCATTAATTTAGCCAATTCATGCTCGCGTTCTATAGCCTTTGATTTTTGGTCTCTCTCAAATGCTCTTATTTTTTCCCGTTCCGCCTTTTCCTCAGCTTCTTTTTCTATGATCGCGTTCGCGAGTTGACCCAAAGCTAAAGATTCTTCGTAATCTGGAGATTCAGTCAGTTTTTGAATGATTTGGGAAACCTTATCCGATTCATCTATAGTTGCCCCAAATTCAATTGAGAAAAAAAACCCAAATTCAACTAGAGTTCCTCTTTTAGATCACATTTTTTTCCTGACCACACAGACATATTCACTGATAGATCAAGTTCACTCGACAAATATTATACAAAAATATTTCTTACCATAAACTCTAACGTTAAAAAAACTTTCCCCCAAGGCAATTTTAATCAATATCTTATTCCGCAATGTAAAGGCATTACAACAAATACAGTATCAATAATAACATAAACAAACTTTATCATTATTGAACCAAATGCAACTATATATTTTCTCCTATCCATTCCTCGAAATATTTCAAATTAAGCTCTCTAATCTAGAAATAAATTCTCAATAATTATACCTGTAAGGTAATCTTTTTATTTTCGTTAACTTAATTAACAAGGCTGTTCTACTTAATACACTGCCAATCCCTTTTGCTTTTTGTAATTTTAACTTACCCAGAATTTCAATTACTCCAAAACGAATTATTTGTAAAATTCTACAGAATTATACACCTACACTTAATTTGCTTAATATGTAATGCCAACTATTTTTTTTCACTTTGAGAAACTAAAGAAAAATATTTTTCATAGCCACAAGCCAAATTTACCATAAAACACAGAAACATTATGATTTTTCCTAACAAACCAAGTTAAAAAAAACACTAAGACCTCTGAAATGAACAAAAAAAATTATAACCTGGAATTCCTAAGATCTTTATCTTTTTGGTCATCCGTCAGCACTTCCGTTGGCTATTTCACTCGCTGCTAGGATCTGAAACTCCTAGGGTCTCGCTGCTTGGGTCTGGCACATGGTTCGGTGACTTTCAGGGAACTCTTTCGTCCATGCACTCTCGTCACTAGAGTCCGTCACTGGCGTCTGGCTCAACTGCGATTGGAACTCTCTTCCACTCTTGCTTCTCATCCAGCCTGGTTACTGCTCTTTAATCCTTATAGACATATCCCACCGCTGCCACCACTGTAAGGATCTCTTTTGCGGGATGATTTTAATGGTAGCGAAAATACAAACAAGATCAATTATTGTCCTTAGAATAAAATTTATTCTATTCTGATATCAACACAGGAAAAAACTTAAAATTTACAGGTTAAAGTTTTGAGTCCTTGTCAAATTCGATTAACAGCGACGTAACCTTTACTTTGGGATCAAAGTATCTATTTGAAGTAAGAGAGTCCAGCACGTCTAAATTAGAGTCTCTATCTTTTTGCCCGCGCTGATGCAAGGCCATCTTGATATAACAAGCTGGGACAGCGTTTTCGCCACTAGAGGAATGGAGGGAATGTTGAACAGTATATCCACAATATGAAATTTACATGTAAAATATTAACATATACATATATATTTTTTTTCATTTACTGTCGTTGATTTCATAAATAAAAATCATTTTTTTGTTGTTGCAATTCTTATAAAAAAAAATACAGATAAATATAAATTTACTTGCCTTCACCAACACATATGGCAAATCAACTTGCAGAAACTAGTTCACAATAAGTAAATGCAAATTTCAAAAAGAAATTAAACTGTTATTGTATAATTGTTTTAAATCTCATTAATGTTCAAAAATGAACTGAATGTATAAATAATGGTTTATTCTAATATTTTTATCACACAACTAAAAAATTTTTAATTTTTATTAAAAATTCAGATTTAAATCTTTCTTTTTCAATAAATTTCAAATGAAATCTAATGATAATATTCTTTCATTTACAATTTTTTGTTATTTACATATATAACTAATGTGAATCAAAGGGTATCACGAATCATAGGTTATGGAGTTTAATCAATTACATATTTTTTTTCTTGAGGTTTTGTTTGCTTGTTTGTTTCTCACACAGAATAAATAATTCGTATAACGAACTTTGTTTTATTAAAATAACTTACTAATAAGGATAAAAAGCAGTTGTATTCATTATACGAATTATTTATTCTCTGAATATTGTACAAATTGAATTTAAAAAATTCTTTTTCATGCTTAAAGACTCAGCCATTTTTGTTGATAAAATTACATCAAAGATGGAACAGTTACAGAATATCAAATGAAGTAGCTGGACAAACTAAATGAAGATTTACTGGATATTTTTCTCATAATGGGAAAAAATAATTTCTATTTCGGATATTGAAGAAGAATTGAAAAGAGAAAATAATAGGATTGATACCTTACTTAAGGATAATTATGTGGAACTAATATTACCTTGAATTGTTGGTGAAAATTAGAAAATATTTTAACTAGTGTTAAAAATTAAATTATTGAATCCCATGAAAATAAAATAGATAATTATTCTAAGACTTGGAAACTGTTTTTATATGAAAATTCTAATAGTGACATTTTAGAGCAACTGTGTATTACTTATACTTATATAATTCTAAATTACTTTGTTTGTCATCTTAAAAGGCATTTAAAAAGAATATCTGCAAATTTTAAAGTTTCTCCAGGTTTTGCAACAATTAGAAATAAATCACTAAAAGAAAAATGTGTTAATTTGAAACAAAATTTAAAAAAAAAAAAAAAAAAATAGTAAAATTTTATAAAGTATTTCCTATAACGCCCACAGACTTGTGGGATTTACAAACAATTCAGAAAATCATGCGACGAATATACAGGCATTTATGTACACATCAGTTATATTTATTTATTTATTATTTTTAAAATAAATAGAGTACTTAATTATTCGATTATTTCAATAAAGAGACTATTATTTGTGATATACCTTAATGCGTATAAAGCACTTTTTTATTAAGTAAATATTTTTAATTTTTTATTAAGTATTTTTTAAATTCTATTTGACAATATTCAGAGAATAAATGATTTGTGTAACGAATACAACTGCTTTTTATCCTTATTAGTAAGTTATTTTATAAAACAAAATTTCACATGTATTCTAAAATATCCCTTAAATGAATGCGAAGATATTGTGTATTCTAGATATATTTATTCTATGAAACCAGGGATCTGTTTAGGAAGAATTTGGTCAGTTAAAGGACACTTCACATTTTTTTTCTTAAAACATGATCCTTCACAATTTTTTTGTCTTAAAAAAGTACCTTTCACAAGAGTTTTTCATACAAAAATGGGCTCTTCACAAGATTTCATATTAAAATAAAATTCCACCTGTAACAGCTGTAATCATCTGAAAAAAGTCTGGACATACCCCTGAAAATAGCTTTAATAAAAACCTTTGCTAATATTTGCATTGCAATAGATGAAATACAGTTTCTTTCATAAGGGAAAAAATGAATTTAGAAACATGTTTAATATGCATCAAAGGGTATCACAAATATATATTATGGAGTTTAATCAATAGCATAAAATTATATATCGAGTTATTTTTATATATTTTATATAATGTATTAAATATAATATATTAATATACTTTATATAATGAAAACAATTGATTTTTATCGATTTTAATAATAAAACAAAATTTCACATGAATTTTAAAGAATCCCCGAAATTAATGAGACGATATTGTATATTCTAAATGTATTTATTGTATAAAAGAGCTTTAAAAAAATTGTAAATCTTTGTTTTGAAATAGATGAAATACAGTATATTTTCATTTAAACAAAAAATATGTAAATTCACATACATATTTTATATGCATTAAGGGTTATCACTTATAATAATCTCTTTATTTAAATAATCAAATTAAATAATCTCATTTATTTTAAAAATAATAAATAAATAAAACTGACGTGTGCATAAATGTCTGTATAGTAGTCGCATGATTTTCTGAATTGCTTGTAAATCCCACAAGTTTGTGGGCTTTATAGGAAATACTTTATAAACAGTTGACTATTTTTTAATTTTGTTTGTATTTAATACATTTTCTTTTAATGAGTTATTTCGAATTGTTGCAACACCTGGAGAAACTTTTAAATTTGCAGATATTCTTTTTAAAATGCCTTTAAGATGGCAAACAAAGTAACTTAGAATTATATAAGTATAAAGTAGTACACAGTTCATCTATTATGTCACTATTAGAATTTTCATTTAAAAACAGTTTCTAAGTCTTATAATTATCTATTTTATTTTCATGGAGTTCAAAAATCTTATAATTTTTAATACTAGTTGAAATATTTTCTAATTTTCTTCAACAATTCAGGGTAATATTAGTTAAAAATACATCAAAATTATGAATTATTTGCTTACCTGTAAGGACTTGTAAATTTATATCTATTTGTACCGATTCCACAGTTTTAACACATTTGTCACACATATATAAGAAAAATTAACGCATGCATCGTAATAATTAATATCCACATAATTATCCTTAAGGAAGGTATCAATCCAATTATTTTTTCTTTTCAATTCTTCTTCAACATCCGAAATAAAATTTATTTTTTCCACCACGAGAAAATTCCAGTAAATCTTCACTTAGTTTGTCCAGCAACTTTTTTCTTTCAATTGTGCATGCCTCGCGAACACATTTTTATTCAAATAATTTCAGATACTTCATTTGATATTCTGTAACTGTTCCATCTTTGAAGTAACTCTATCAACAAAAATGCTTGAGTCTTTAAACATGATAAAGAATTCTTTTAACACAGTTTATAAAAAAAATTGCATCTAACGAAAAAACAAACGCAGCACGTGCTCACACCGTAGCCATAACACAACACAAGCCAAATTTCAACTCAGGCAAGCAATTGGAGTGGAGTGAAGACTTCAAGTCGTTCTTGCGATCCCTCCTTTGATCACGTGACTTTCCCCAGAGTGGGTAGCTGTCAAAGCCCGGTATATTGAGATAGCCCTGGCTGATGACAGTCTGCAAAATGTCCGTTCTAGAGACTTTCTTTAGTCTCTTTCATTTTGCCCGCACGGCTGGCGGTCTGCATTGTTTATTTGGTTTTTGTAGATATTATTTAGAAAAATAATTTGTGCAGCTAGAAAAATTTCGGAAAATTCTATTTTAATTATCAAGCCTTTGTTTAGGAAAATTTTCGGTGAATCACATGTTCATATTAAAATATAGTGTGAGAAAAATTTTGTGTGGTATTCAGTTATTTAGAAATAATTGTTATTAAATGCAGGAATGTAATATTAGGAAATATTGTGCAATGCATGGATTCTAATTCTAGGATTATTGATTTTAATTGGTTTTTGAAAAAAAAAAGGAAAAAGAAAGATCCTTTATTTGTGAGGAAAAATTAGTGTTCATGTTTAGAGAAATTACATGGAATTTTTTTTATGGAAGTTTCAAAATTGATGTATGGTTGCAGATGAGTAGCTCATTGCTTAATGAATGTTTCATAATCATTGAGAAAAGAAATGCTTTAAATTGAATTGTGTGTAATTAACTAACGGATTTATACTGCATCTATTTATGTTTTTTTATTACTATTAAATTGTTTGTATGTGTATGTAATGTTTTTGGGTTTAAAGTTCAAAATGTTGGAATTGAAACATTTAAAAAAATTGATTTGCAAGCTTTAGCTAAGGGTTTTGACGTTGAATTAGAGAAAAATGACACTGTTCCAAACACAATTAGAAAATTAGAAGCGTTAAATGAATTCGATAAAGAGATGATATACAAGCATGTTGTACAAGCGATGCATATACAACAAGACCGAGAAAATCTAGTAGCTGAGGAAAAATAAATAAATAAAGAGTTTCAATTAGAAAAAATAAGATTGTCACAAGAAGCAGAAAGGCGTAGAAATATCTCAGGATCCTTAGTTGAAAAAAGTAATAAGTTACCGCTTAAATCTTTGATATATAGTCCGTCTCAAAAGTTTAAGCACGCTACAAATGTAGTTAAACATTTTTGAAGAAAATATATGAAACCAATTTGCAATATATACTTGCCATTTAATCAAAATCAAATAAAAATTAAAATAAAAAGTTAATATAAAAATTACATTAATTTTTGTTTAATTTGCTTATTTTCTTGAAGAAACACTGTCTCAAAAGTTTTAGCACTTTATGCAATTTTTTTAGAAACACGGGATTTGACGAGTGTAATGACGTTGTATGACGTCGCATTCCAGTTGTGTAAAAGTGAAGAAATCATTTCCATTAATTTTTAAAATGCCGACGGATAAAGAATTCACAAAAAGGGGGATTTTAAAAGTTTTTAAATTGAAATTACGAAATAAAACTGTTTCTGAAATTGCTAAAAATTTTAAATAGATAAAAGTAAGGTATATATCAAGTACTCTCTAAAAATGATAATTTCAAACGGAAAACAAGATGTGGACGGCCATGTATGACGACTGTTCAGACAGATCGGAGAATACGGAGATTCTTGTCTAAACAAAATTTGTCCATACGCCAAATTGAAAATAATCTCGGTGTACAGGTGTCCAAAGGCACTGCACACAGACGTATTAAAGAATGTGATTACATCATACGAAAGAAAATGGCTCGCAAACCGTGTCTCAAACTACACCACAAACAGGCAAGAATGAACTGGGCTAAAACACACATCTCCTACGGGATAAGCGTCTTACTGTTTTATTCTGTGATGGGGGAAAATGAAGCTTAGATGGCCCTGATGGGTGGAACACGTATTGGCATGATCTACAAAAAGGAACCGAGGACATTCTTCAGCAGTCAGCAAGGCGGTAAGTCTGTTATAGTTTGGGTCCGTACGGCTTCAACGGCCAGCCTCTCTGGCTTTTCCAAAAGGAAGACAAAATATCAAGAGATGGTGAACCAACATTTGAATCCATTCGGTGACATTTTGGGGGGTTCAGAATGCATCTTTCAACAACATAATGCCTCAATCTACATATAACATTCTACAAAACTGTGGCTTTCACAGAAAAATGTTAAAATTCTAGACTGGCCAGCTTTAAATCCAGCCATAAACCCATTTCAGAATGTTTGGAGTATTTTAACCCATCATTTTTACAGCAATGAAAAGCAATATGACTCTCTTGAAGAACTCCAAGAGGCCATTGAAACAGTATGGTACTCTTTGCCACCAGAAGCCCTACAAAAAATAATAATTTCGATGGACGCACGTTCATTTGAACTAATCCGAAATCAAGGAAAAATAATTTGCATGTAAGTTTTGTAAAAATGATAAATGTAGTTGTTTTTGCCACTGTGCATAAATTTTTGAGACAGTTTCGTTTGATTGGTGCAGCTTGTCCCCAATGGGACCTTGCGCCATAAAATCCTATACAACCAACCAACCAGTTTGGTTTGAAGATATTTTAAATTACAATTTTTACAATTATGTAATTTATTTTTTTCTACTTTTGATTTCATTTATTTAAATGAAGTTGCGAAATCCTTAAATTAAAAAATGCTATTTATTCTAACTTTTTATTATTCGTTAAAAATCGACATTTTACGCTTGTGCTTAAACTTTTGAGATGGACCTTACATCGTTTTGATGAAAGCCGCTCAGAAATTTCTCTGTTCTTGAATTTATTTGAAAGGCAGGTAAAAAAAATGTATTTTGGAAGATGATGAATTGGTTACGAATCTCTTAGTGCTTTTACCGGCGAATATAGCTGAATTAATCCTCAGAGGACCGACGGATAAAATGGAGAGTTATGATTACGTAAAAGCTAAATTACTGGAAAGATTTAAATTAAATGGGAATCGTATAAGCAAAAATTTAATCAACACCAGAGAAATCAAAATAATACGTGGAGAGATTTAATCTTTGATTTAAATGGTTAGCTAGAAGGTTGGCTAGATGCGCTGAAAATTACTGATTTTCAGGGATTAAAAAATCTTTTAATCACTGATGAAATAGAAAAACGGGTACCCCAGGAAATAAGGGATCATTTAATTGATCCCTGGTCAAATTTTGCAGACCCGGAAGAGTTGACAAAAAAATTAGATGAATTTGAGGCAGTCAAACGCCCTTAAACGAAAAGCGGGAATTTTAAGTCCTCTTTTGACAGAAAGTCGGAGAAATACAATATGGCAGTCAGGTGGCTTTCAGAAAACAAAAGCTCATACAAATTTTTCAATTGGAGGGAACGTGATTTAAATAAAGAAAGGGACCAGGTATTTGAAAAAAGGATAAATAAATGTTTTCTTTGCAATTCAAGTTATTATTATAAAGTAAACTGTCCCGAATTAAAAAAGAGCAAAGAGAAAGAAATAAGCAAAGTAAATCACTTAAATAAACCACACGGTTTAGAAGAATCATTTTCACCATATCTGAAGAAAGCTAGAGTAAATGGGCGTAAAATCGTCACTCTCCGTGATCCATGTTCATGTTGGGACCTTCTCAATCAGGATTATGTCAAGACAGGACAATTGATAGGGGAAAACATTTATGTTAAACAACCCCTGGACCGCCAAGTGCATTGTTTGCCAGTAGCAGAAGTAGAGTTAGAAATGGAAGGGGTAGGTTTGATGAAAACAAAGGCAGGGATTGTAAGTAAAGAGTCAGATTTACACTATTATCTTTTAGGGAACAAAACACAAAATTTGACTGAATTAGCCAGGGAGCAAGTTACCTCAGTAAATGTGGTAATTACTAGATCACAATCTAAAAATGAAAACAATAGAGTTTTGAGAGTTAGCCAGAATAACGATTGCAAAGTTGAAGGGGTGTGAGAGGGTAAGTCAGTGGGAGAGGAGAAGGAAATGCCAGAAAAAGAAGTGGAACAATACTACAAAGAATTGGAGGATTTTGGGGGAAATGAAGAGTCGGACAGAGTGTTGTTGCCCACAGCGTTAAAGGATGAGCTGGAAATGTTGACATAGATTATACTCCGTTTCACTTTAACTTGGCAGCACTGTTAATGCTGCGTTGGCCGAATCACAGCCGTTGTCATAGAAATCAGGGTTTGCTGTAAGAGCAGGGAATTACTAATTAAAAAGAAAAATCGCCATTTTGGCGGAAAAAAAATAATGCATGTGCAAAAATCAGAAAGTTTAAAATAAGGAATTGCATTATTATTATTTTCTTATTTTTACTGTTTTTTTTCTTTTAATTCATGTTAAACCTATTTTATATTAAATTACCGTATATTTAATGAAAAAAAAAGTTAGAAAAATAATATTGTGGCCGAATAATAAAAGTTTGCCTAAAAGTATTTAGTGTTATACTACATTTTCTTTTTTTTTTCCTTTAAATATTAAAATCGAGTTTATAAAATACAAATTGGCGATCCATTTCTTCATGATAATCACCACTTTTTTTTTTCCCGACAAATATTTCTGCTCCATCACGAATGAAACGTTCGTCGCTTCCAAAATGAGTAATACTATGTCTCCTCTCTTTGCCTTTTGGTTTTGGTGCCGTCAAACATATTGTTAAATTCGAAGAGGAAGCTTCACAGTTGCTTTTAATTGTTGTATCTTGCCATACTCAATTCTGAGTATGCCGTTCATTCATCCATATTTCATCAAGGTAATAAATCGCAGCACATTTTTTCTCATATTCTGTAGTTTTTCTCAGATAATTTCTGCACCCCAAGACAATATCTTGCTTCTTAAGAAGAGCAGCCTTTCTTTTCCTGTTTCAAAAGAAAATCCCAAGTCTTTTAGTATTCTGTACAATGTGGTCCGGCTAAATTTTTCGAAAAAAATTCTTATTGTTGTTTACAACTTCTAAAACTTTGTCCAATGTTGGTATTTCATTTCTACGTAAAAAGCCATGGACTTTTCGTCGAATGCAAGATAATGTGAATTCGTCATATTTTCCCAGTCTTCTGCGTTTACCCACTGCACCAGGTCGTTTCTTTCCGGGTGTGCTTAAAGGGCTAGATGCCTCTTTTTAGGGGTGTTTGTAATTATATCAATACGTAACACCTATAGTAGTCGTATAACAGAACCAAAACTACCCAACCGAATGGTTTGAAATTTAATATTTATAATCGTTGCAGAATTTTGTCGCGTCATTTCAAATTTTATGAAGTGCGAATGAAAGCTTAAAAAGATATTAATAAAAGCTTCCTACATTCTATTAAATCCTATCATACGTAATTAATTCAGTGATATCCCATGATAGGTGATGATTCTAGGTTACCTGGTGATTACGTCCTATTTAAGATGGAGTCCTATTATTTCCGTATTACTGAATTTAAAAACCGAATTTGTACACTAAAATTATCTAATTATAGCAATCCTATAATCTACCTGCAGTTTATTGGATAGATGTTTCCGAAGAAATAGATATTAAATGGAAAAGGAGTCTAAATATGGATTTCAAACTCTGAAATTTTCAAAGCTAGGCTTAAGTTTCCCATTGGAATTTTCAGTAAGTGCCAACAAAAGATAAAATGTTGCCAACTTAAAATGTGCTTATTTTATTACGGAAATTAATCATATTATAAGAAGAGACGATATAATTCATTTTTTTCAGTGAAATAATAACAATGATTTTTTTTACATTGTCTTGTATCGCATAGTATAACTTTAATGTAACAGAATTGTAATTAATTGTTTGTAGAAGTGTATTGAAATTTAATTTCATAAAACAAAATTAATATCTATAATATGAAAATCTGCACATAAAATAAATTTTGTATTCATGCATTTCTGCATAAGTGCAACAGCTATTGCATCAAGATTTGAATATTTATAAAACTAGTTATAGTACGAACGCTCCTCATTTGTCACGTTTAACATACAATATTCAACTTGTTATTTTTTCAAACAAAAAACTGTTTTTTCCGAAACACCTGTAAGTTGGGAAACTTCCTTTACGATTTCATTTATTGAATTTTGGGGATTTTCTTGACGAACTCGTGAATAAGCATTTAATATATTTCTGCGAGCTCCACTTTTGATAGCTATACCCGCCTTGAAAGTGTGTAAAACGTAGATGGAGATAATGTATTATCAGACATTTAATAATCCAAATAAGTTTAGCGATTCACATAAATATTAAATTATATAAAAATTATTTTACAATAATTATAACAAATTTACAGTAAGATAGAAAATATGAACACGTTAAAAAATAAAGTAAAAACAAAACAAGCAAGTGTGATAACTATTCATATGAACAATGATAGAATGAATGCGCCAAGTAAGAGCGACAGCGCTCTGGAATTGGCGCAGAAGCTTAAAAAAAGCGCCAGATATTTCAGACTTGAAGATCCGGTCCTCGCCAAAGGAAAGCTCTTTACGTCAAAATTTTTACTTTATACGTTCGCTTTAGAAACAAAATCTTTTTTATTTAAATACTTTTAACATATGAATTACCTTAAATATAAGCTTTAAAATCACGAATTCTATAATTTATAAATATTATTTTATAAATTTCTATGCATTTTAGCCATTTATGATTAAAAAATAAACGAGAACTATTTTTTCAAGCGGAATGTTACAGTTTCTAGGTTTCCCAATGCTGCCAACTTGAGGTGAAACAGAGTATAGTTGGGAGAATTTCAAAAGGGAACAGGAGTTAGATTCTACTTTAAAAGAACTTACAGGAAAGGCTAGAAATAAGAAATCTCACTATGAGATTATGAATGACTTAGTGTTTAGAAAAGCATTAGATAATCATTATCATGGAGGGGAAAGAGTACAATTGGCGGTACCTTTAAAATTTAGATTGGGTATTTTACAAGCATGTCACGAAGGGATTTCCTCGCATTTGGGTGAAATGAAAACAAAGGACAAAATTTTGCATAATTTCTTTTGGCCAAAATCTATTAAAGAGATAGAAACTTATGTGAAAACGTGTGATCCATGTCAAAGAATTGGAAAGCCCAAAGAAAAGAGAAAAGCGCCTATTAGACACGTTTCGATTATAGGCGAAGTTTTTGCGAAGCTCTTGGGCGATCTTGTGGGTCCCTTGCAAAGTCAGAAAAAGGGAATAAATGTATGTTAACTGTAATTTGTATGGCCTCTCGATATCCAGACGACCTACCGATAGCCGATGTGAAATCCGATACGATAATAGGAATCTTAATTTTGGTGTATTAGCACATAAGGTAATTTAGAACATAAGGTTTTCCCAGAGAATTAAAAACAGATTTAGGGTGGAGCTTCTTGAGTGACTTGACAACTGCCTTTTTAAAAAAATTTAGGATTAAGATAACTCATTCTAGTGTATGCCACCCCGCTAGTAACATGGTAGAAAAATTGCACTAGTCGGTGAAAAGAGTATTAAAGTTGTTGTGTGTTGAAAGAATCTAGGAAAAAAGTAACCGGAAAAAAGTAACAGAAAAAACAAGAGGGGAAAAAAAGTAACCGGAAAAAAGTAATTGGAAAAACAGTAAACGGAAAAAAGTAATTGGAAAAAAAGTAAACGGAAAAACAGTCACACGATATTGATAAATATTGAACTTATTGATAAATAAGTGTTAAAAGCTAAAGAAGTAACATATGTCCGATTTATATAATTCCCGTAGGCGGATATTTGTGAATGCTATTAGGAATTTTGCAAAATCACCCCCGGAAAATAGTACCATCGGTAAAAATCTCGCTGATAAAAAAAAGGGGGCTTCACGTTAAGATGGGAAAATACCACATATTTATGAATAATACGTGTTTGAATAAGCCAATTATAATTTAGGGTAAAGCACGTGCTAGCCACGTGTATTTTCTAACCACGTGTACTAGGAACAATCAGAGCATTATATACATCATATCATTCCCGTCCCGTAGGTGAAGTATTTATCACTTCATGATTTTTGACATTCAGGAACGCGAAAACGAATATTTTTCGTCAATGTCTACGAATGCGAGTATTGAAAAGTGGTGTGAATATTCGCATACGAGAATACTCGTTTTAATCACGATGTAACGATTTCATTAAATCTCTCACAGTCTGCTAATTAGGCAGAGTAATCAAAGATAGAAGTTCCCAAGAGTTGGAAAACTTTTCTCACGCTTCGCTGTGGTGTTACAAAAATGTCGTTTACTACAATAGGAAAAGATGAGCTTCGATCAATCTTGTGAAACTGAAATTGCTAGACAGCAAACATTTCTCTGATCTGTCCGACTACATGTGAGGTCTCGAATCGTGAGAAATTGCCCGTGTGAACATTCTAAAGTTCAGGAAGACCTCCCAAAAGAATGGTTTATCCAATGACTTAAAAACCGAAACTAATGGCGTAAACTAAAACTTTTTTGATTGGTGATCGGGGAATCTTTGTTCGAGCAAGCGGACCGGAAAAGAGAATCGAGGGGAAGTTAGTTAGAGTTTTGGCAGGAGAACGAGTGTTGGTGGAAAACACTCATCTCAGGACGTATTCCCATCTTAGGAGGGAAGGAAAGGTTTGCTGACACATTTTGAAGAGAGAGGATTTCTCTTAAGGCAACGGCAAGGTCATCGCTTGAACTGTTTGTGAAGAGTGCAAAAGAACTCATGTTAAGATTTCAAATTACTGCACAAGATTGGACCTTTCATTGATTTATTAATTGATTGTAAGTTGAAAAGAAACACGCTAAAAAAAATGTTTATAATGAGTTGTAATATTAAGAAATTCGAGAATGATTTTTAATAAAAGTCATTTCGAAGTAACATATTGAAATTGATCCATATGAAAAGGTCACACGCTACCCCTTTTTAAAAGATAACATCATGGATTCATTATAACGACTTGATTTTTGACGTTCGGCAACGAAAATACGAATATTTTTCTTCGATATTTACGAATGCGAATATTGAGAGTGGGGTGAATATTCGCATACGAGAATACTCGTTTTAATGACTACTTGATTTTTGACATTTGCAGAGATGAATACCAATATTTTTCGTCGATATTTATGAAATCGAATAATGAAAAAAAGCTGTGACTATTCACATACGAGAGAATGCTCATCTACTTGATACATTTTTGGCATACGTAAATACGAATATCTTTCCGTCGTTATTTATGAATGCGAATATTTCAAAATGGTATGAATATTCGCATACGAGATAACTTCTTTTTGAATCATTACTTAATATTTAACGTTCGAGATAACTAATATGAATTTCCATTGATATTTAAGAATGTGAATATTGAAAAAACGTGAATAATCGCACACGAGAAAATGTCCCAAAATTACAATCTGATGCAAACTCCAAACAAACAATCCATAAACAACTGTGTAATGCAAATCAGTCTAACATTACCGCCATATTCCTCACGGCAAGAAAGAAAATTTCATGGACCTATGAATTTCTAATTTTTTTATACGTGTACTTGATAAATTTCTTAACCCGCTGAACGTCTGAGGGCTTTCTTGCATTTTCATAAAAATATTTGTAAAACTTGAAATAATTTAAAGTTTTTTTCTAATATACACTTCATATCTCTTTATTTTACGTATATCTTAAAATACAATTTTGTTAAAAAATTCTTTGTTACAGCCGATTTGTTTTTGGGAAACGGAAAAATACGGGCAAAACGCTTAGAAGGTTTTAATTAGTTTCTTTATCTTTCATTTTTTAATAGTGTGTTTTTATGTAATAATATAATTTATTGTTCTTAAAGGATGTGCACTTCTTTCTTTAGTTGTCAAACTATTGCTAAAATATACAATTAATTTATAATTTTACGTGCTAAAATCTTAGCGCGAAACTGAGCAAATCTTTGCACAAAATTAAACATATATTTTAGAAATAATTTGAAAACTAAGAAAGAAATCCTTTAAGAACAATACACAGAATACAGAAGTTAATAAGATTAATTCATTAAGGAGATATTTTAAAAATACGAATGCATCACACAGACATAAGTTTAACATTAGCGAGAGGAATTTGAAATCTCACTGATGAAGAGCCTTAAAAATTGTTTTTTAAAGAGATAAATTATGATAAAAACTTTTATTATGAAATCAGTATTTTCATTAATTATTTATACTAGTAAATCTACAGATCAGAGGCCTCAACGTCAGCTCTACAAATCACTCATTTTTAACATTATCTGTATCTTCTTATGTGACCTATATTCAATTTACGCATTCAACGTTTTTATTATTTTCATTTGGAAAACCAATTTGGTAATAATTTTTTAGTAGTTAAAATAGAGTCTCATCTATTTCATTAAAAAAAGCATATTAAAAACTTATGTAACCCGAAAATTAGATATTTTTAATAAAATTTCGCGTAAAAATAATGCGATTCACTTGAATTTTTCTTTGTTGATATTCCTTGAAATATAGTTGCTTAGCAACCATTTAATGAAAGAGAGAAAAAAAATGCATTGGAATCTTTTGTAAAAAATGAGAAATTAAAATGTTTGATATATTTCAAATTAATGCATAAAATTTCCTAATAATTTATTCAATTAATTTCGAAACTCTAATATATATATTGGCAAATTTTTAAAGCGATAGGATTTAATTAAGATCTCCATTTCGTAAATTTAGAATCCATAATTTAGCATTTATAATTATCACAATGCGACATTTTCTTTTCGGTGAATGTTAAAATTTAAAAAAATCGTCTGACTTTCCATTGAAAAGCATTATAACCTAAAAATAAATGTTCTATATTTTTCGAACGAATGAACCAAATGTAACTAAAAACTATACAGCTAATTCCGGGTACCTCACCAACATACTCACCAAAAATCAGCCTAATCGAACTTTTTTTGCGACAGTTATTGCGGAACAGACAGACAGACAGACAGACAGAAACCAAAAACTTTTTGCGTCTCCACAGTGAGCCTTCACTGACGTTTCGGCAATTATTACATATATACTTATACGCATATAAAATAATTCGAAGGTTTCAGAAATTGAAAACGTTAAATTAAACACGGTTTATGCAATAATATTCTGACATTCTTATGAACTTCTTATTCTATTTTTTAGATTAAAACAATACATTTCTTCAAGGGGGCTCTGCCCCCCTGAACCCCCCGTAATCTTATTACATTTATATTCGTGATTTCCTATTGTTTGTGTGAATGATTCTAGTATATCTTGGATTTCGTTCTACACAGTGGTTTTATTAGGATAAGCAAAAATTCAGAAAATAATTTCATGTTATCCTAGTACCTAAATAGCAATATTTACTTACCTGCCAACCACGAAACACTCGCATCTGATAGATAAGTTGAATAATATCTCGTGTACAAAAGCAACTTATGGAAATGTAAACTGAATCTACTGTATTTCACTTATATCTATTGCAGAAATCTAGTGTTATTACAATTTTTGTTTCGGAAAAACAGTTTTGATGGTAATTCTATAATATTTATTTTACATACGTACATCTTGTTCTAACTCGATGGCAATAGTAAAATCTCTCAAAAATAGGCTTATTTGAAAACTTTTAAACCTATTGTGTAATCATTCATAATCGTGCCCACTGTCAATTCACTAAATAGCAACCGTGATTTGGCGCTATAAAGTATTTTTTGTGATAACTTTTTATGAACTCAGTTTCCAGTAATTGTGCTATTTCAGGCTGTATGGATGCGTTTTACTACGCTAATTTCTTTAGATTAACCATCTCGTTGTACGAGATATTATATCCTATTTTAAAAATAATACTAATTTTCAACCACGAATAATCCACATCTCTTCCAGAAATGAATAATATCTTATGTAAAAATGCTTCGGTTATCATTCTGTAGTTAAAAGGTAACTTGTATCAAAATAAATTCTCATTTATTTCAATAAAATATTAAAATCACCCAATAAAATATTGTGGCAAAATAGTCTGAATTATTTGAATTTTATTATTTTGATATTCTTTAAAATTTAGTTGCTAGGTTACGGTTAAATTAAAGAGGAAAATAAAAATAAATGCATTTTAAAACTTGCAGAAAATGATAGAATAAAATGTATTATATTATTAGAACAGATGTATAAAATTGCACCAAAAATTATACACCTAATTTAAAAAATCTGACGAATGTATAAACAAAATTTCAAATTAATTTAAATAATTTAACACCTGACTTGATAAATTTTAGCCTTCATAACTTACCGTTTAAATACATTAATCAAATGCGACATTTTATTTTCAACGACTGAAAAATTTCGAAATCGTCTGAATTCCCATAGGAAAGCATTATGATCAAAAAAGAAATGTTCTCTATTTTCCGAACGAATGAACCCAATGTAACTAAAAACTATACAGCTCATTCCGGGTATCTCACCAACATACCTACCAAAAATCAAACTAATCGGATCATTTTTACGGCAGTTATCACGGAACAGACAGACAGACAGACAGACAGAAACCAAAAACTTTTTGCGTCTCCACAGTGAGCCTTCACTGACGTTTCGGCAATTATTACATATATACTTATACGCATATAAAATAATTCGAAGGTTTCAGAAATTGAAAACGTTAAATTAAACACGGTTTATGCAATAATATTCTGACATTCTTATGAACTTCTTATTCTATTTTTTAGATTAAAACAATACATTTCTTCAAGGGGGCTCTGCCCCCCTGAACCCCCCGTAATCTTATTACATTTATATTCGTGATTTCCTATTGTTTGTGTGAATGATTCTAGTATATCTTGGATTTCGTTCTACACAGTGGTTTTATTAGGATAAGCAAAAATTCAGAAAATAATTTCATGTTATCCTAGTACCTAAATAGCAATATTTACTTACCTGCCAACCACGAAACACTCGCATCTGATAGATAAGTTGAATAATATCTCGTGTACAAAAGCAACTTATGGAAATGTAAACTGAATCTACTGTATTTCACTTATATCTATTGCAGAAATCTAGTGTTATTACAATTTTTGTTTCGGAAAAACAGTTTTGATGGTAATTCTATAATATTTATTTTACATACGTACATCTTGTTCTAACTCGATGGCAATAGTAAAATCTCTCAAAAATAGGCTTATTTGAAAACTTTTAAACCTATTGTGTAATCATTCATAATCGTGCCCACTGTCAATTCACTAAATAGCAACCGTGATTTGGCGCTATAAAGTATTTTTTGTGATAACTTTTTATGAACTCAGTTTCCAGTAATTGTGCTATTTCAGGCTGTATGGATGCGTTTTACTACGCTAATTTCTTTAGATTAACCATCTCGTTGTACGAGATATTATATCCTATTTTAAAAATAATACTAATTTTCAACCACGAATAATCCACATCTCTTCCAGAAATGAATAATATCTTATGTAAAAATGCTTCGGTTATCATTCTGTAGTTAAAAGGTAACTTGTATCAAAATAAATTCTCATTTATTTCAATAAAATATTAAAATCACCCAATAAAATATTGTGGCAAAATAGTCTGAATTATTTGAATTTTATTATTTTGATATTCTTTAAAATTTAGTTGCTAGGTTACGGTTAAATTAAAGAGGAAAATAAAAATAAATGCATTTTAAAACTTGCAGAAAATGATAGAATAAAATGTATTATATTATTAGAACAGATGTATAAAATTGCACCAAAAATTATACACCTAATTTAAAAAATCTGACGAATGTATTAACAAAATTTCAAATTAATTTGAATAATTTAAGACCTGACTTGATAAATTTTAGCCTTCATAACTTACCGTTTAAATACATTAATCAAATGCGACATTTTATTTTCAACGACTGAAAAAATTCAAAATCGTCTGAATTCCCATAGGAAAGCATTATGATAAAAAAAGAAATGTTCTATATTTTCCGAACGAATGAACCAAATGTAACTAAAAACTATACAGCTAATTCCGGGTATCTCACCAACATACCTACCAAAAATCAAACTAATCGGATCATTTTTACGGCAGTTATCGTGGAACAGACAGACAGACAGACAGACGGACAGAAAGACAGACAGACAGACAAACAGACAGAAACCAAAAACTTTTCGGGTCTCAACAGTAAGCCTTCACTGACGTTTCGGCAATTATTGTATATTTCTAATTTTGTACAGGAAATATATAAACCAGGGGTCGATGAAGGTTTTTTTCTGGGGCCCATTTTGGGAAGTAAAGGTTATTTTTGTGAAATTTATTATATTTTTGTGAAAAATAACATTTTGTAATGAAACTTGAAATCCAGTTACTCAAATTCGAACCAAGCTTTTATTAACAAAAACTTTAAATCCATTTGCTCAAGTTTTCCTCTCTGGTGAACTTGTATGTTTACAAATTATTCATTTAAAAAGTCACGAAGTAATAAATAGTTAATAAATAGTAAGATTTTATGGAATAGAATTTTGTCAAGGGATTCATTTTATCAAATTGATTTTTGTGAAGGGATTTCGTTACTGTATTTATCTATATAAAAATAACATTAGAAAATATATGATTTGTTAAAACAAATGTGAAAAAAGCGGGAATGGCAGTATTTTCTTTTTCTTTATATTTCTTTTTAACTCCCGTTTTATTTGGAGAGCCTATTTTCAATGCGACTCCTCAAGCAAATTCATGTTCTGCTTCTTTGTTTTCCATTTCTTTTTTACTAAATTCAGACATCGGGGTGGTCAAAGTGATAGGGAAAATATCTTTTTAAAAATGATTTAACCAAATGTTATTTTGAAACTCATAAGCATTTTTTCATTTAGTTTTAAAACTTATGCCTGACTTTTGCTTATGAATTCGCTAATGAAAAGATGTCATTTTTGCTAGCAAAGTCGGCGAAAATTTTCTGGAAATTGCGAAAAATTTGAATGAGTTTGGGTTGTAATTTTCGCTCAAACTCGCGGATTTTTTGAGTTGAGCTCTGCTCATCGCTCGTCTTTCAAAAAGTGAGTCAAACTCAGCTAAAAGCTCACAAAAATTGAGCGAAACTCGTAATGAGCGCGTTGAGTTACAACATTGGTCACTTTTATGCCTTTACGTTTAAACATGAGTCAGAAAGTGTGGCATTATTGAGTAGGGAATTTGATAACTGCCTTAACTAAATCCTTAATAAATAACAGAGAAATATTTTCCAAGATATACTTTTTTTTCCTTTATAAAGTATTAAAATTATGATTTTCTTTAACCAAATTATTTTTCATTCTAAACTACAAAAATTTTTCAATGAGTGTTCATTTTATTGTCTCTAAGTGATCATTAGTATTCCATAAATTCCGTATTCCATAAAATGTGGACATATAATCTGCTGTACCTGAAAAAATTTACATAAAAATGTAAGCATAATATTCTTTTAAAAGAACTTTAATGTTGGTTAAGAACTATTGACATCTTTTTCAAAATCTGGGTCTGGCTGAATTCATAAACTACGCAAAAAAGAAACTGCCCGTACCGGCACCGAGTTGATATTTTAGCTTTTATAACAGGCCAAGCACCGCCAATAAAGCTTCCGTAAGGTTTCGGTTTGAATTTTTAGCTCTTATTACAAGCTGGGCCAGATCGAGCCCGAGGATATAAATTTAGGTTCGTACGGTAGGTCCTCTTCCTCTACCAACCAGGAAAATTTAGTGTTTATTCTGGGAAGAAAAATAAAAACAGCAACATGGCAAAATTGGAAATACCACACAAAAAAAGTATTGTGAAATCATAAAATGGCACAATGAAAGAAGCAACAAAGTATGATTAGCTTGATTATAATGGATATGGACAGGAGGTGAACTAACGCTAAGAAGCTGTATTATCATAGACCTTCTAATAATAATATCTTTCCTCTGAGTGTACTATTTACAGTAGTTCTCAAGGAGAAATTTTCAATATTCTGACTAATACAAGTTAATCTTCTTACAAACTAAATAAAGGGAAGAATGAAATAGGCAGTTTCATAGCACATATGTGCACAATACACGTCAACAACATAATATTTATAAATCTATGTTGTTGACGTTGATGTGTGAAATTCTGAGAATCGGGAAATGCGAGGGAGTGAATACTGACTGGTTTTCAAAAGTTTGGAATTAGTGTCTAACAGAAGGATGGAAGACTTTTGTCCATTGGGAGGTTAGATCTCTACCCCAACTGAATTAGTAAATGTTGCAAATACAGATTGCAGTAAGAAAAAGAAAACTAACCTTTAGTATAAATGTCAGCCATTTTACTAAACTATAAATTTTTATTCTTAGACATATGAAATTGGCAAGAGCTGTTATTCAGAAACTATGAAATAGAATAGCGTTTTCCATTTTTTGATAAAAATAAAGGATCTTTAAGATAATGCTGTCAAATTCAACGTTTTGAACATATTTTCGTAGTGTAATAGCTTACGATAGGTAGTCATAAGACAAAAGTCGCCTATAACTGAGGATGTAATATATTTATTGAAAAAAAAACGCTGTTCGATTTCAAATCCCTTCAATAGACTTGCCTGCAGATTTCCTGCTTTCACGAATATGTTTTGAGAGTAAAACGTATAAGGCATATACAGTTGACCTAGAATCTTGAAATTTGGCACGAAGGAAGATCTTATACAATGTGGCTACAGATTCGGGAAATCAGGAAAAAATCAGGGAGGTTTATAAATCTGAAAAAGTCAGGGAATTTCGTAAAAGTACTTGAACATCAGGGAAATTTGTCTATATGCGAAGTTATTTGTAATTTCAGACGAGATTAATTCGTTGACAAACAGGTGATATTTAAGCCAATAATAGTACGCGATAAAGAAAAGTAAAATTTTTATGCATTTTTAAAAAGATGCACATGATAGAAGTTTTTGGTTATTTAAAACAAACTAAGTTCATCAGATGTCTTCATTTTCTGTGGATAGTGCTTATATTGAAGGAAATTTACCCATTTTTTAAAATTTTATTATACATTAGCATAAGCTGACCAGGTGGCCAACTTAATCCAATTAGCTATCGCGTCAGATATAGATATGTCTTAAAATTGTACATTCTTCAGAAAATGAAGAAATTTTCTGGTCGCCATATATTCATTGGCCACTGTATGCAGTTGTACTAAATTTTGAGTTCGGATTTATGAAACTGTGAACCAGTACTTTATGAGCAATTTTTATGTTTTTTTCTTGCTTTTTCTCCCAAATGAGGTATTAGAAAGGTGGATAAGTGTGTTATTACGAGGAAGTGGCATATATTATTCCGATTACTTAAAAAAGTATACATTTTTATTTTTTATTTTACGTGCCGTCATGTCTTTCTTAATTTGTGATTTATGCAATTACATAACATATCACCCACAAAAACGAAACATGTGAAATAGTTTGAAAAAATTATAAGAAATACAAGAAATAAACCTGTAAGTTACCATTTTTCGAGTGCAACGTGTCGTTGTTAACGTCACCTCGAATTTATTCCACAAACAAACTCTAATAATATTACGCCCTTGCGATAATAAGTCTCTGTGTGATATGGAGGTTTTACTGTTAAATGATACGAGCAGGGAAGACAGAGCTGTGCTCGGTCAAAATTACCTTTGAGTTCAAATATCATGACCCATGACCAAAATGACCCACTAATAAAATTTTTTCGAACATGTGACCAAGCCCAATTGTGTTCTCGTGCCCGAAACCTGTAGGATATAAAATTTAGTCAAAATAATCTGAGCCGTTTTTCAGATAAGAATAGCTTGACCCATAGTGACCCCAAAATAACACACTAATCGAATTTTCTCGGACGTGTGACCTAGCGCAATGATTTTCTCGTGCCCGAAACTCGTATAAGATACAAAATTTAATCAAAATCGTTAGAGCCGTTTTTTAGATAAAATTAACTTGACCCGCGTTGACCCAAAATGACCCACTAATCGAAAGTTCTCGAACATGTGACCCATCCCAATAGTCTTCTCGTGCCCGAAAATGGTAGGATACAAAGTTTAGTCAAAATCGTTTGAACCGTTTTTTAGGTACAATTAGCTTAACCCTGACTCATGGTGACTCAAAAGCACCCACTAATCGAATTTTCTTGAACATATGTCCTAGCCCAATAGTCTTCTCGTTCCCTAAAACTGTAGAATACTAAATTTAGTTCAAATCCTTTGAGCCGTTATAAAGATAAAAATAGTTTGACCCCTCTTGACCCATGACCAAAAATGACACACTAATCGAAATTTCTCGAACATGTGACCTAGCCCAATAGTCTTCTCGTTCCCTAAAACTGTAGGATACTAAATTTAGTTCAAATCTTCTGAGCCGTTTTTCAGATAAGAATAGCTTGACCCATAATGACCCACTAATCGAATTTTCTGGGACATGTGACCTAGCCCAACAGTCTTCTTGTGCCCGAAAACCACAGCCCAGGTAGCACAGCAATATCGGCCCGATATTGTCCAATATCGGGCAATCTTGGCGTGCATCGGGGAAGACCGGTCAAGTTTTACTGTTCTACCACCGATTAGATGGAAAGGTAAACATCCGGTTTATAGGCGGAAACGGACCGGTCCATCAGTTATTAGGGGCGCCAGAAGTATAGCGTTTTCTTTTTAGTAGACGTATGCTTGGCGAACGCAGTTTAGAAGAAATAAAGAATTCGTTTACGGATAGGGAATTTTTTTTATCATTTTTTTAAAATTATTATGATTGTATGTAACTTAAAATGAATCAGTTTATACATGTAAAATAACGCAAAACATATTGCTGATTTGTATTAATAATAATAATAAGTCAAATGTAAATTAAATGTTAAAAAAAAAAATACTTGCTTTCATTAAAATTCACAAAATGTCAATAGCACAAATGTGTACTTTGCTCAATCTAACAATTAGTATTAATAATAATAATAAACAAGTGTAAATTATTTTTTTTAAACTTATTTTTATTAAGATTCACAAAATGTCAATTTATATTACAAAGAACAAATGTGTACTTTGCTCGTCATAATGATGCGAGCAACAATGTGCTAAAAAGGGATGAATGTTGCAAAAAATGGAGCTATTTTTTGAATTAATATTAAACAATCGTAACATTATTTCTATGAGGAATACGCAAGTTTGGGGCCGATGTTGCCCCTCCCCCGCCCCTTAGAATGAAAAATGAGTAACAAAATTTGATTGCCACATACATACAGTAAGTTAAAAGAAAGCATTTAATAAAAAAACAAAATTCATATAATTGAAAAATAAAGAAAATCAAACATATAAAGAAACATTTTGATCAAAATGAAATAAAAGCATTGTTGCCTTACCTCGACATAAATGATTTAATCAGAAGAATATTCAGAATCACTTTCAGTTTCGCTGTCGGAATTAACAGAAAAAGAAACTGGGTCACATAATTCTTCTATTATTCCATCCTTATCCCAGTACTATTTTTCTAAATTGGCGACATGTTTACAATATTTTTTCCAGTTTTCTAATGATATGCTGCTTATAGCTTTTTCTGGTATGCTGAACAAATTCAACATTTCAATATCTCCTTTAGTACTACGAACGTAATTTTTTAATTCGGCCCACACATACTCAATCGCATTTATATCACAGTGATAGGATGGAAGCCTTAATACTGAATGACCGTGTTCTTCAATCATAGAATCAAACTTGTACGTTTTAACATTTGGGTGTTTTGTTTCACTATATCTATCAATTCAATTTTTCTGCTTGAAGAAGAAAAATAAATGTTATTTTTTGAAAGCCAATCCATTATTTGCTGTTTTCTCTGTGATGAATTAGGTGGTTTATTTAACTGTATTGAGTGATAAGGAGCGTTATCAATAATGAGGACTGAATTAGAAGGAAGGTTTGGTATTAGTTTTTCTTGGGCCCATTTCTCAAAAATCGTCGAATTCATTTGCCCGTGGTAGTCTCCCGTAGTTGTATTAGCTTTGTAAAGTAAATTAGAATTGGGTAAAAAACCCATTTCACCGCCAGCACATAAAACAATAATACGACGAGATGCATTTCCAGTTTCAATTGCTCCCAAAATTTCTGATGACTGCCAACATTTTCCAATTGTGAGATTACTGTCAACCCAGGTCTCATAGATGTAATTAAGAGGTCTTTTTTCTTCTCTGTATATCTTGATGCTTCTTAAAAAGTTTATTCTTGCCAAAGTAATGTCTGACCTTTCCATAAGAATTTTTCTTTTATTTTGAGTTTTTTTCCAAGTAAATCCTATTTCGCCGAGTACTTTTCTCAGAGTTTATCTTTGCCAAGCAAAATTAATTTTCTCTTTCAATACAGGCAGCAGTTTATTAATTGCAGGTACTTTTTTTCTACTACATAAAAATCTCGCACTGTTCTACGTAAAACATCTATATCGAAAGAATCCATTTTTATACACGCTACAGTTTCTCGCTTTTGCTTTTTTGCGGTGAACAGAAATCAGGGTTTTCATTATCATTTGCTTGTTTTCGAATGTTGTATACACTTGACAGAGAAATTCCTGCTAACATACTAACTCTTTTTGATGATTGATTAATTGGAATAGTCAATCTTCCAATACGCTCTTCTTCATCACAAGCTTTAATCACGTTATAAATTAAATGCTTAGAATTGCTTCGAAACGATTTTTTCTTGTAAGCTTGAGCCATTTAGTACTTTAATAGAAATAGTTTGTTTATAAAAATAATCCACAAATTTCTGAAGAATATTATCAAATAAAATCAACTCTTTTTTTAGTAGTAATCCAAAGCACAATAACATGGAATGAATGAGCCACGTGCATTAAAATCACACCTCTTTTTCTCCATTCTCCCTACTGGATCTGTTGATTTGGATTCGCCTTTATTGGCCGCTTGCCAGTATTCCACGGCTAACGTGGTTAGACAGTACCGATATTGGCCGATATTGATCAATGTTGGCCGATGTTGAATCTGTAATATTATCATTTCTCTAATGTTCAACATTTAAATTTTTATCTTATATATAGTTCTTTTTTAGCAAGGTAGAAGACAGAAAACAATTTTAACAACACTTTAAGTTCTGTAAACCTATGAGGAAAAACTCATACTGGCGGCATTGATCAAGATCTAGACCAACATACGATCCTAAAGACCTGCCCATTCGCCGACTTTCCATTCATAAAAACGTGCCCGTTTCTCCGTCGTCTGCTAGCAGATAGCGTAGAATAATAGAACAACATTCCGCGTTTTTCTCTTTAAATACGTTAGTAATGTTATCTGTTTATTAATATTTTTAGCATATATTTCTATTCAGGATGGATGAAACTGGTGAAAAGAACATATTTAAAGTCGAGAATTAAAGTCTCATTGCAAAAAGTGTTTATTTATTAATAAAATTTTCATATTGTGTAAAAAGAATATCTGATTAGTAAACTACTAGATATGATGTAAGAGCTCAATTAAGATAAGTTTTTAAATATTTCAACAATATCTAGGATTTTCATTTTTGAGACAAATACAATATATCAATAATTTAAAGATCCATCTCAGAAATTGCGTTTTGGCGTGGTTCTATTATATATCCTTTTATAATTTCCTCCTTTATTTTAGGATAAAAGTAATTTCACGACTATTCTATAATTGCTTCGATTTTACATATTTAAATTATTGCTTACATATATAATACACAATGATTTGAGAGTTAATTTTGTTGGGGACAAATACTAAAAAATATGAGCACCGGCAAAATAAAATCTAGGGAGGGGCAAAGTTTTTTAACAGGTGTGCCTATGGCCCAGTTGCAATTTACAAAATTCATTTTTAACATTACTAACATTGATATGTTATTTTATAAAAAATTTCCCTTATTTAAAGATCGATTATATCAGTTTTACCAACTCCCCCCCCCCCCCCACCCCAATCTATTAAGATGTTTCAATATATCCCCCTTATTTAAGTCTTTTTTTAAATGATATGCAATTGCTTATTCTATCCAAAAACTAATGGCACTGGATATGAGTCAATTATTAGAATTCTTTGCAGATGTGCTATTTTAATAAACATGTTTATTATTTTTTAGTGCATATGAAATGTAAATGTACTGTTACTGAAGGGACATCTCTTGTGATTTTGTTTGTTTACAAATTATACATTTTAAAAGTCAAAAAATAATAAATAGTAAGTTTTTATGAAATGGAATTTTGTAATAGTGCCGATTTTGTTAAAAGGAATTTTGTGAAGGGCCCCATTTTATCAAATTTATTTTTGTGAAGGGGCCCATTTTATTAAATTTATTTTTGTGAAGGGGCCCTAAATAGACCCCAAATTTTGTCTGGATCGACCCTTGAAAACATTTATTGTAAGCAGTGCAAAATCAAAATGGATTTAAAACATCAGGTTTATGAAAATTGTGCACTAAAATTGGAAGTGCCCTAGAGCCTCAGCCCATGTTTCCTTCAGGCGCTGATTGAAAAACAATAAGCTAACATTCATTGAAGGCCAATAGTATTTACCCCTTTCATCATATTTTGACCAGTAAATATCCTTGAAACGTTTTTTTTTTTTTTTAAATATGAACTTTACAGAAAAAAGTAATCACTTTTAAGCACCTTCAAAACTATTTTCAACTTTTAAGGGAAAGTTTGCTTTACATCTTCTGCATGAATTTGAGAAAAAACTGGGTCCCCGCTTTGATGCCCCTGACAAAATTTCATCCCATGAAAGTAAACACTTCATAAATATTTCATCTCCATAAGATTTTAAATATATAACTTGTAATTTAAAAAGTTCATTATATAAAAGAAAACTTTCACAAAAATAACTTCATTAAAACAAAACAGTGCAACAATAAAAAAAAAAAAATCTTTCACTAAAAAATCGACTAACAGCATTACAACTTACACACCAAGGGTCGATCCAGACAAAATTTGGGGCCTTTTTAGGGCTCCTTCACAAAAATCAATATAATAAAATGGGCCCCTTCATAAAAATCAATTTGAATAAATGGGCCCCTTCACAAAATTCCTTTTAACAAAATATGCTCCTTCACAAAATTCCATTTCATAAAAACTTACTATTTATTATTTATTTATTATTCTTTGACTTTTAAAATGTGTAATTTGTAAACAAACAAGTTCACCAGAGAGGAAAACTTAAGCAAAAGTATTTTAAAAAGTTTTTGTTAATAAACGCTTGGTTCGAATTTGAGTAGTTGGATTTTGACTTTCATTACAAAATGTTATTTTTCACAAAAATATAATAAAATTTCACAAAAATAACCTTTACTTTTCACAAAATAGGCCCCAAGAAAAAAAACCTGCATCGACCCTTGCACACACACAAAAATAAATAAATAAAGAAAGAAAGACAAAAAATGGACATTTTCTTAAAGAATTAAAGTGATAGGAATCAGGCAAATAATGTTTCTTTGGGAATACGTTATCAGATGCTGACAATCCTAAATACTGAATATATGCTTGCATTATTAATAGACATATAAAAGGAAATTAACGCAGTATTATGCAAGTAATATTGTGATATTAAAGCTATTCTAAAATTTTTTGTTTTCTATCATTGGTTTTCAAAAGTTTCAATTGTACAAAATAAATTAAAAATGCTGAGAAAATTCAAAATTTACTCATTAAAATATAAAATATTGATTATCTTTGAATGATTCAAGTTGCAAAAAGATTAATTTAAAACGTCATCGCAATAAAAGTTTTTAATTCAAAAGATTATGTTACACATGGGTGAATTATTATAAACATCACTTAAAATTAATAAAAAAAATTCCTGAAATACAAAAGCCAAAAAATACAGAAATCAGGATAATTTTCTATGCACATCCCTTGGCTACAGTGATAGATAAAAGAAAAGTTTGATTGTATAAATTCTTAATATTAGAATGTTTTAAAGATTTATGATTTTACAAATGTATAGCGCTAGCCACACATGTGGGTCTAGGTATGGCGTGCTTGTGATGAAAAAAAAAAAGCAGTTTTATTTTAATAGCCATAATGTTTAGAACAGATATTTTATTATTCTATAAGTTTCTGTTCCTTTTATAGTAAAATTATGAGCCATATTATTAGATTAAATGCATAATTAACATTTAATAAACTTAAATAAAATAGTAAAAGGTAAATAAGCATACCTTGCCTGCCGATTGCTTGAATCCATGCTTGTTTATTTTTTCCTCTTTTGGAAAATAATGCATCGAAATTTTATTATCATCAGGGTCAAAATAGTCTGCCCGACTGTCAATACTACAGAAAGGCACACAACACCTCATATTTATAAGGATATAGCAACCAGAATAAAAAAAAAATCACATAACTATAACATTCACGTGTTCTATAAACTGCAGTTTGTTGTTCTAGTGCTGACCACGAGACGGCAAACGCCGCATTCCGAAACTAGCACGCAGAAAATCGGGGAATGGTCGGGTTTTTTAGGATCATATGTTGGTCTAGATCAAGATCGACGACTGGGAAGTGCTGGATGAGAACTGCAATTCAACCAATCAGAGACAAGCATCCTTTTTCCTTTTCCTTCAGTCTTGTGATTAAAACATGGCCGCGAATCCGCGCTAGTTCTGTGTGAAACATCTTCTGTTTTTACTCTCTAATCGGTATGTATTCCCATTACTTATAATCTGTACTGTTTTTTGAACATTTGAAGACATAATTTTATGCATTTTATGAAATAGTTTTATTTTAAACGTATTTTTTTAATCTGTTTAAGCGTTTTCCCTAATTGGTATACATCGTTTAATGTTTTTGTTATTATTATTTTTTTATTGATTGTCTTGATTCTAATGAACGATTTTTTAAATTTTACCATAGATCTAGAATGCGTATAGGTATGCTATTGAAATGGGTATTTTCTATCGCAAATATTTTGTGTCTTTGTGTAGGATGCAGCTTATATATTTACTTTTAAATTTCTTTCTAAAACCATTTTTCAAGGCAATCACAGTGAAATGTATTTTCAAAAATATTTTACATTACTCGGTTTAATAAGATTTGCAGATTTTGTTTGATTCACGATTTTCTGTGTCTGATCTTTCATTTTATCATTTATGTTTTAAAATTGCATTTTAAAGTTTAAGATAAATAAATTGCTGTTCTTCAGATGCCTTTTTAAATAATAAAACATACTTTCTACATTTAAAAAATTATTTCTGAAATATACATGTGGATTGATTTTCTTTTTATTTTAAAAATCAACATTCAATCTTCCAACTTTCTCTTTTATTCTTGTAAAATGTAACATTCCTTCATCGCATACATATGTTAAAGTAATATATATGATATCCAAATTCTTTACTTCATATGAGGTTTTTTTACAAAAGCTACAAACACAGCTGCCAACACCTTCCCATTACTTACAAGTCAAACATTTTTAATAAGGATTATAGCTTAATAAAATAAAGTTTTTGTAAAGTAGTAATAATTATTACTTAATAAATTAAATCAAATAAAAACAAAACAACCCATTTTATAATTTTGTCTTACATTATAAAATACTTCATAAATGTTTTGTGTTTATTTGACTTTTAAGGGGGGGGGGGGGGGGGGGTGAACTGTGGAAAATAAAATCTAGTTTTTGCAATATAAATAATTCTTTAACATGTATTCATAATATTTCATCCTAAACATACGTTTAAAAATTTTCTGTTGATTTTTAACCATTTACCTTTTTTTTTTTTTTTTTTCAGAATCTTAATTGTACCATGGTCTTTGTCATCTGCCAACCTCTTGTAGACAAAAAGTGTCGTTGAGTCTTCAGAATCTAATCCTACTGTGGTCTTCATGTCATCTAATTTTGATTCCATCTACTTAAGATACTCTATCGTAAGTATGCATGTCTTGTGATTTTTTTATTCTGATTGTCTTAAAAATGAAAATGACTGGTCCAAAGTATGTTTATTTGACTGAAAAAAAAACAGAAATTTGGCAGGTATAATATTGTAGAATTGTTTAGAATAGTATATATTACGATAACTATCCTTCTGATACTGGAAAAGTGTTAAAAGAAGAAAACTATATTTGTAGTGAGAGATTCGAGAAATCTTCACTTTTTAGAATGGTCAAATTGAAACATTGTAACATATCAATTGTAAACATTAGATTTTTTTTATGGGACAATTTGTTTAGAGATCCCTTTTTAAAGATTTTTGTTGATCCTAATGTTGTCCTATGTAATATACAAGCATGAAAGTTCTTAGTTTTTTTACTGAAATCGTTTTTTTTTTTTTTTTTTTTTAATGTCACTTTGGCTGTTTCGGAGACTGATTAAATTAAAAGGATAAAATAAAAAAAAATAATGCCCTGAAAATTTAGAGAAGGGGGGGGGGGGATAGATAAAATTGTAATGGTGTACAAATTCTGTGCTTTTAGATTTTCCTTGTAACATATGCAACATTTAAAATATAAAACTAATAATATAAGTTTAAAAACTGATTTTAAAATGCATAACAAAATAATTAATATGTGTGCTCATTTTTTTTTCTATTGTTTCCAGTTTCAGCGAATATTCTTTCAAATGCAAAATGAAGGTTGGGGGGTACTAAAATAAGAAATAGAGATAGTTTTAAAAAAAGCATTTTTTTTAAAAAAGCACTGAACTAATATATATAATTTTTTTAACTATTTTGTGGTTATAATGCATGCACATCATGCAAATTTTGCGATATTATCTCTGATTTTGCTTTAGAGTTTTTTTTCTGCAAAGTTTACTTCAGTTTGAGTAGCTATGCTAATATAGTGCAGAAATTTCAGTAGTGGTTTCAATTTTAATGTCTTTTAACTTTTATTGCATATTTATTTTACGTATACCTAAATCAATTACATTGTGTAATTTTCACATATATTTATTTCTGCATGTTATATTGCAATAATTTACTTTCATGCCTGTACATATATGGTAAGTATGAAAACTTATGTTGATCATGAATCTGCATAACTTAGAAATTTTAACTTTTCAAATCCTATTTAATTTCTGTATGAAATAAATATGCCACATTTATAGCATAAAAAGGCATCTTAATCCTACCTAAAATTTAAACTTTGCATTATTTAATAATGGAATGATGCTCGCAAGCTAATGTTAAACCAAGGGAGTTTTGTTTAGAAAGTTCTTGTTTGCATTTTAATATTTTGAAAGGATTTTTTTTACATAAAATATCTGAGGTTGATGTCTATCAGAGCTTCTTTGTACTTTTCTGATTTTGTTTTTCTTTGAAGACACTTTTAGTTTTTATCACTTAAGATATTTCAAAATTATTGATTTTATTTATTTATTTATTTATTTTAGAACATAATATTTTCCCCAACAGACTGTTCATCACTTATTAGTCTTGAATCAGTAAGTTCAGACTTAGATTCAGACTGAAGACAGTCAAAAAGATAAAATTAATAAATTGTTAATTTTATTAAACATTAAATTGATTTGCAGAAAGTTTTTGACCCAATATTTATGTGCACAGAAAATTTTCGGTTTTATATAAGTCTGCTGATTGATGAATTTTGCTATTTTTTATATGAATGATTGAAGAATTTTGCAGTTTTTTTTTTTTTTTTTTTTTTTTTTTTTTTTTATGATGTTAGGCTGACAAACTTTGCACTTTTGTGGTGATCAACTGATGAATTTTGTACTGTTTTACTAAGACTGAATGATAAATTTCATTGAAATTGAGAATTTGAAATGTTCTGTAAAGAAGCATGCGACATACATCACACTTTTAACCATATTCTGCTTTTGGTAAAAACTACTTTCTAGGGAACATTAATATTATTTTTGACGTCACTTCTGACAAGAATATCTCAATCTATGAAAAATGAAACAGATGAAGAAATCAATGTCTGGTGGATATCCCTGTGTTTGATTGCTCTCTGAAGATCATGAGTGTGTAGTTTTATTGTGTAACAAACGACTACCATGAGTGATCTTCTGCAAGCACGTAAAATTTGATTTACCAGATCTACAATCTATCGATAGAATAGGAGTATCGCTTCTGTGCTGAAAAAGAAGAAAATGAAGTAAGTTTATTGAAGTTACGTCAAAAATAATATCGATGTGGAAACAAACTTTTTTTTTTACATATACTAAATTATTTAGCTAATCATTACTTAGCTAAATTACGTTTTCCTAAAAATAGCATGTTAGTTTCGATTAGCCTGCGGTTTTAAGATAGTGAAAATCAAATTTTGATAGTTACATTCTGAATTATCCTGTAGCTCATCGGTAAACATTTCCTTTTTTAAAATACTTCTGCAAATTAATTAATTTTAGGTACTTTGTTGTTGCAGTGCCCCTATCCCACACACTTAATAAGTGTCATTTATATTATACACACACTAAAGCTAAACAAAACTCTTTTGATTAACATTCATACATTAAAATTAAAAAAAATTATGTTTCTAACTCTGGTTTTCATGGTGAAAACCAAATTTTGATAATTGCATTTTGAACTATCCTGTGTTTCATTGGTAACCATTTCATTTTTATAAAAGTCTTGCTGCAAATTAAGTAATTTTAGGTACTTTGTTGTTTTTATTCACTATAATTTCTTTATATCTCTGTAAATAATTATTGTATGTTCAGAAGATTGGCTTCATATTATGCAAAAAAAATCTAGAATCAGTAAGTTCAGACTGATTCAGAGTGCAGACAGTCAAAAAGATAAAATATATTAACACAAGTTTGGTTAAATATTTCAGGTGAATTTTTTTTTTTCAAGCTATATTTTTTTACTATTAAATTCAAATCTATCATTTACATTACATAGTTTGTAAATAAAAAGGAGAATAAGTAAGCATAGTATAAGTAGTAATAAGTTATTAATTTTCATGAAGAAAATTCACTTGGACAAATTTTGATTTTTGCTCATTCTACTTTTCTAGTGAGTGTGAAAATGAAGTTTAATAAAGAAAAAACAACTGTTATCTCCAGCCACATTGAGAAAGTCCTGTGAGATATGCCAATTGGGATAGAAACTGTTTTCAAAGAAAAAGAAGAACATAGGAACAAGAAATAGATGACTTGGAGAAAATTTGCTTGTAATATGATAATATAAATAGTGATAGTTTGTGAATAAAAAAAAGTTTAATTTGATATGTTGTGATTTCAAATAAATGCAGCGGCCGCAATGGCCTATAATTTTTTGCCATGTTTTATTTATCTTATTCAGGACAGCAGGTCATTTAGGGATCAGAAGATATTAATGGGGACTGTTCAATTATTCGAAAACACCTGCTAGCTAGTTAAAGCTATGGGCAGGTTCTTTTCTAATTTCCTGCTTAAATTTGATTTTTTTTTTTTTTTTGCATTGGATAGTTGAGATTGACCTCAGCTATCTTATGCAAAAAAAAAAAAATGTTTAAAAATATACAAATTTAAACGAGAAATTAGAAAAGAACCTGCCCATGGGTTCAACATTAGCGAGCAGGATGTTTTAGTGTCAGTGAAGTGTCCCCTTAAACTTAACGCCACTCATTCTCCAGAAAAGAACTGCAGAGGGAAAGTTGCCATATAAGGTAAGGGCAAAGTGTCTTGCTTTACCATCTGGCTCAAATGACTCAATTTTTAGGAAGTTTTATTTATTTCTTTTAAAACTAGTGTTCCATGTTTGAGATATTTTAATAGAATACTATTTATGAAATAAATTTACAAATGTTTAAAATCATTAAAAATTAATTTTAAAGGCTTTGTGAAACAATTCATAAAATCCAATTAAAATTGGAATTTTAGTAAAACATACATAAATTATTGTGATATTTGAAAGCTAAGCTCTTCGAGAAAAGAATAGCTTTCCTGACTTTGTTTAATGCCTTTGTAAAATATTATTGATTGTTTAAATGGTCATTTCAATTGCACTTCCTATTTAAAATTGCTATTAAGAAGTAATTTTAAAGAAAAATATAATGATATTCAATGAATAATATAGAATTCCAACCGAGTGTTTATCCCCGAGTGTATACGTGAGTCTCTGATTCAGAATGAAGAGAGTCCTAAAGATAAGATACAATTTTTTTTTTCAAAGAAAAAATTTTAAACTAATAAATTTTGTATTGATTTTTGATAATTTTTAATATAAAGTAATTCAATTTTAAAAGTTATACAACAGGTGGATTTTTGCATAAGTAATTTAACGAATTGTTTTCAACTAAATTTTGCCAGAAGATTATTATTTTTTTTTTTTTCAAAGTTTATATAAATACAATTAAATAAATCTGAAAATCTATATTTATGGTAAGAGCAGAAAAGAATAAATACCTACAGCTACATGTTATTTTTCTTAAATTTTTAATAATGGTTAAATATTTCGATTATGTGAAAAAAAATATATAAAGAATTGGTAATATGGCAAAAAAAAATGCTGTATATTACAATTTTTAATATTACCACTTCCACAAATTCAAATTATTATTATGGATATAATGATTTTTTATTTTTAATGAAAAAAGTAACATTTAATTATTTTTTTACATTTAATTTTTACATTTTAATGTTTTTTACATTTTAATGTTTTCACATAGAACACTGACACTGAAAAAAAGAAAAAACATCAAAATGTAGCTATTATAAAATTTTGAATAAATTATTTTATTAATATTAAATTTAATAAAATGCTTTTTTAGTATTCTTTCATTCATAATCTTTAATATTACAATTATATCTAATGGATATAATAATAAAAACTGGGGCCTTTAACAAAACAGTTAATCCATGTGGCATTTCAGATGCTTATATATACATGGATTAGCTAATTTAAAGCTGGACTCACCAATATAAAATGGTAAACCTTTTTTTTCCTAATGTAAAGAGTTACCCAGATAGCAAGCAAGGTTCCGAAAATGGTCATTTTTCATTTTCGTTCCATTGTTCTGCAAAGGTGAGTTATCTTCACCATATAGCATGGGTGCAGGAATGTTTGCAATACTCCGTTTTGGAGATAAGCTTCAGGCAACCAATATTCTCAAATCAAACTTCACGCATCTGATTTTCGCGCATGCGCAACCAACTGTCGTAGCCGTGGTCGTTCATAGCGTTGCCTCGTTGCCTGTTGCTTTCCAAAACAAAATGTCGCTTCCAGGATCGCTTCGCTGATGCTGTCATTCTGATCATCTTGTCAAGTGTAAAAGATGTGTTCAATATTTACAGAAAATACGGTAAGTTTGTTACTAGTATATTGTTATTAGTTAAATCTTTTAATCTATGATAACTGAATAATGTATTTCTTTTAACAAGATTTAATCCTTATTCATAAAATAATGAAATTTATCTTATGCTTTAGTGTAAATTGCACACAGGGAAAAATATGATTAGAAGTCTTTTTTTAAAAATTATTATTACATAAACTTATGTAAACATGATTTACTTATGACCTTAGCGTTTCTTAATTATCACATTTTTTTAAAACGTGGTTTCAATTTCAGGAAATGCATAACTTGTGCTTCATATATGAACGAACTCCCATTATATATACTTTACTACGTATAAATATTAAAGTACATGGGCGAACGGTAAAACACGAAATCTTGAGGCAAAAAAGAAATCAGGGATAGTGTTTAACATGTTTTATTGTCAACTAATAATAAACCTTTTCATTATGATCGAATTAAAAGCACTCTAACATTAATCATAATTTTGCTTTTAGTGATTAATTAACTTATGTCGGTAAATAAATATTATATATTTTGTTTCAAAATCGCCACCACCCCTGGTCGGCGTTTATGACCGATTTATAAATGAAAACATACTTTGAACTTCCACAAATTACATTCAAACAAACTCTCTTTTTAAAATATATTAGCATTATTAAAAGTAGCTATATTCAAAAGTTGTTTCCGTAATATATTCGTAGAAAAATGTACTTTAATTAAAAAAAAAAATCATTTACTTCCCCCCCCCCCCCCCCCCCCCTCCTTCTCTTTCCTCAAAAACATATATGTTTTGTCACATAATAGTAAACAAGATAATGCTATGATTATAATAATGTTTCATTAGTTAAACGTTATAAACATTAGTTAATTATATTTGATAATATCTCATCTATATCAACATTTGCCTATATTACATGAACTCCTCCCTCCCCTTTCCTATACTAATAAAAGTAAAAAAATGTCTGCAAACACAAATAATTGCCCTACAGTTATTCTGAATTTTGTTTTTTAATCATATGCCTGTATTACATCTCAAAACATGAATAACTTTGTTTTATATATGTATTGGTGGATTAACAAATTACTTATTAAAAATAAAAAACAAATACATTCATAGCAGAAATTAATTTTGATGTGTCAAATTGCCAGTTGATTGAGAATTAGCAAAATCCTTAATATAATAATCGTGAGTCTTAAATGTTTGTCAATTAACTTATTAATTATGATTACCTACCAATACTTTTAGTTAGTACTGGTAAATGGAAAAAATGAAAGCAAAATAAAAATTATGGTACTTTTCGGTTAGCTGGGCGCCAGTTATATATATACAAATATATACATACACATATATATATACATATATGTATGAATATATATATACATACATATATATACATATATGTATGAATATATATATATATACATACATATATATACATACATCACTGGCGCCTGGGGCCTGGCTAACCGAAAAGTACCATAATTATTTTAAATGTTTCTGAAAATTCACACAACATAAAAATTTTTGATTTTTTAAAAATTATTATTAAGTTAGTAAATATGAAATGTTCTTGTCCTCCCCCCCCCCTCCCCCCACCAGAATTATCTGTATTAGCATTACAAAATAGCCTTATAATAATCTGGCCATTAACCTGAAGTTTTAACATTTACCTGTATAAATTAAATCTGCCCCTTGAATAAATTTTTATATTATGTGGGATAATGCAACTTTTTTGTGAATACATCAAAAATTATGTTTGTTTTTATTTTAAATTAAACTGGGGTTTGTGGGGCCCACAACAGCAAACAAACAAAAAAAAAGTTTTAAATTAGTCTTGGGTCCTATTGTATTGAAAGAATTTACATGATTTACAGAGTATTGTTGAATTATATCAATACTCAACAAAATAAAACTAGGACTGATTTAAACTGTTTTGTTGCTGTTGTTGTCGGGGATCCAAATAACTAGAGTTTATCATACAGCAATGTTTTTTCTTGCTTTCATCTCAAAATGTTCTTTAAATTTGAGATGTGTGCAATATGATTTTTGGGTTTTTTTTTTTAATTTTGACTGTTCTCTGAATATATATGACCACTGGTCACTGCTTAAAATCATTCGATGCCATTTTCTGTTTAAATTTACAAAACCATGAAGAACACCATAAAACATTGTGAACAATGTACAATATTAATAATAAATGTTAAATTTTAATTGAATAAAATTTATTTGAAATTTTTTTCTCAAATGAGATATTTAAAATTACAGTGCACATATTGACAAACATGACATTTGGAAAATAATATTTTTTTGCTTTTATGCTAAATGTTTAAATAGTATAAATTATTGTATCGAAATGAACATAAAATAATAAAACAAAAGAAAATGAATTTCTTTTATTAAAATATAATTATAATTAAAATAGCATGAAGTATGCATAATGCATAGACTTTTACTGTAATGTTAAAACCATTTATGACAGGAGATGTGTGTGATATAAGATGTGTACACAGTCCTTGATTTTAACTATTATTTCTATATCCGAATGGTAATTTTCATCTTATTTAATAAAACAGCATTAAATAAGGTCAATATTATTTGGAAATAATGGTGCAGGGAAGCTTGTCATGAAGGGTTTAAAGTTTATTTCTTGGTTGTCATTATTTTATTTTGCCTTTTGTAGTTACAAATTCCAATGACATCATCTGGTCAAGGTCCATGGTTGCCAGCATGTGATTTCTTGAACAGAAAAGCTACTAAAAGATGGAACTACAACAGAATTCCTTGAAAAGACATGTTTACAAGCTCATACAGGATTGGTGATTGTTTTTTAAGGTAAGAAAAATGATTTTAACACATATATAATAACAAATTTAATGTTATAAAATTTATTTTTAATAATTTCAGTTGACTATTTATTTCATTATTTTTTATTTTAAAATTGAATTTTTATAAATTTATTCAAATTGAAAGATAACATAATACTAAAAAAGAAAGATCGAATTTTTTTTTTAAAGATATCTTTGCTTTTTCCTTGTGATAAATTGATATGGTTATAACCGTTTCTGAACTCATTTAATTTTTCTTTATAAATTCTATATTTACATAATAAATTATTTTTTTTTTTTTTTGTGTGTCTTTTTTCTCCGGGAGGGATTTTTGTGGCTCTGGAGGTACATTGTAAACTTCTGGGGAGGTGGACATTTCAATGCCCTCCCCCGTGCCACCCCTTGAATTCAACACTGGTGGTGGTGGGGTGAATCTGGAGTGTGCCTCTGAGTTTGTTACTTTCATCAGCTTTCGAAAGAAAATTTTAAATATTTATATTGTTGCTCTCTCCGAAATATTGACTTGCTTTCATTATAGAGATATTTATTAGGATATTATTATTGTTATTATTTTGAGAGAGTGTGTGTGGGTAATGTTTTGGTATTATTAGATGCAGGGTTGTTTGATTTAAATCAAATGATTTTTTTTTAAATCTTTGATTTAAATCAGTATTTTGAACATTGATATTTACAAGCTGAATAAGGATTAAATTAATCGTTCGTATTCAAATAAATGTCATCATTCATGTCCAGATTAAAAATTACCGTTTAATAATGTTAAAACTTTTATAAGGTGAAAATAATTATTTTATGAAATTAAATGCAACACTACATTTAAAATATTATTTGTCCTTAGTGCATCACAAAATAAATACTGATATAAATGCTCTTTCATTTTTAAACTTTTGTCTTTCCTAGATCACTTCATTTTTGCAAGTTAGATGTTGAAGTTTTAAAGTTAAATATATTCAATATAAAAGTATTTAATATGATAAGATTGTAATATAAATCACTGATTTTAATCTGTTAAAATTATGATTTAAACATTGAAATCATGTAATTAAAATAAAATCCTTAAAACCCTATTTTTAAATACTAGTAAATTTTGCCAGGACAGTTTTTTCCACTTAGACAAAAATTGGCCAACCCTGATTGAAATACACGTATGTATTTAGCATTCTTTGCCGCATTTACTATATGATTAGATATTATTGGAGTTATGCCTTAATGAAAAAATTAATAACTTAAATTAACTAGATATTTATGCACACAACACACATACGTATATATTATCTATAACAATTTAATAGTAGAATAATATGATTTTAAGTTTTAAATAAATCTGAATTTGTTTGCAACAATTTTTTTTAATTTAAATTATTTTGAATTTTTATCTAGGAACTGTAATTAAATTAACAGAAATGTATGCAGAAAAAATAAATTCATGCACAGTACACAAATAATATTAATTTAAAAAAAATCTGATTTAAATCAAATAAATCTTTTTTTTTTTTAATCGTGATTTTTATCAACCTTGATTATATGAATGGTACGTACAGATGTCACTGACGCACTGGAGTATATTTTTGGTGCCAAAAAGGCAATTTAATGCCTGGGCAATCCACCAATTTGGGTAAGATTTTTCTTCCTATGGTAGTTCGGTAGAGCAGATTGTGTGTGTTTTATATTAAATTAAACATTGTGTGTTTTATAATAAATTTATTTTTGTGTGTTTATAATAAAAATTATATGTGTTTTACAATTAAATTGTATGTTTTTAAGTACTTCCTCCATTATCCCATCGACCACTTTTCATAAGAAAAGCTATCGTCAAATTATAGGATTTAAGGCCAAAGATGCATTATTGTGGCGACACATTCACTTGACTCAGAAGTGTTGCATGTGTTTGCTATGTTATCAAGTGGCTATAATTTGACATTTACCTGTATCTTTCATTATGTTTTACCACGGCCTAACTCGATTTTCTCCTTCCCTTTATACGGCCGTAACAAAAAGTCATTTTCCCTTTGTTCAAGAGGAATAAGAGTTTCTCCCCGGAAGAACGTAGGGGGCGCTATTACTTACCATTACTAATGGAGAATTTCCTTATCTTTGCGTTTCGTTCGTCAAAACTATTTATGAATTGATATATCCAAGACTAATAAAAAACCCTTATGGGGAATGTGACTTAAACGAGCATAAAATAAATATATGCTCATTTAATATATGCAAAATTCTTGCCCATCATTTAAAAAAATATGGCAAGGTATTTTACAAATGAAACCAATTTATCTGCATGTAAGAACTCTTTATCAAGAAAAAATTTAAAGTTTGCTTAATTTTAATTTTATAATATTTAATGTATATTTCACTGTAAAAATTATCAATGTTTAAAGTCTAATCAAGAAATAGAATCTGCATATACCTATAGATACATATATATATACAAGTAGGGTGGATAGATTTATGAATTAATATTTTAAAAATCTGAAAAAATATTCTGTAATTTCTGTAACCACACAATATTCTAAAATTTCCACAAAAACTATTCTCTCATAGTACATAATGCTACAGCAAAAAAAAAAAAAAAAAAAAAAAAACCTTGTTCATTCTCTAAAATAATAAAACCTGTAAAAATTATTATGAATTTGTTAAATAATCCATGTTTTGAGAAAAAAAAAGCGATGTGAGTTGATTGCCGGATATTGGCGAAATATGTTTTCTTATTCTGTTGATATTATGAAACATGAAAGTATATTTTTATTTTTATATACATACTTTTATACCATGACTTTCCAGAACTAGAATATAATATTTAATTTTATATGTAATTCTATTATATTTCTATATGCTTATATATTTCAGATCAGTACCTATAATGGTTAAATTTATTAAAAATTGTTTTGAATGTACACATATATACATATATTTTAAATAATTCAGAATCGTGTAAAAATAATCCATGTTTTGAGGGAAAAAAAATTCGATATGAGTTTATTGCCGGATATTGGCGAAGTTGCTTAATTTTCTTACTACCATTATGAAACTAGTAATTATTTTTTTAATTTTTTGCTGTGTATTTTACGCTCAGAATTATCAATGTTTCAAGTAATCCAGAATTTTAATGTATTGAAATTTACTTATAATGTTTGTTTTACATTTTGTAGTAGGATGTTATTTAAACTATTTTTAATTGCTTAAAGCGTTGTATTTAGTTATTTTATCTCTAAATCTTTTAGTTTTTCCTGTTTGTAGTAAAGAAAACGCCGAAGTAAAAGATAGATATGTTACATATAATGCTTATATATTTCAGATCAGTACCTATAATGATTAAATTTATTGAAAATTGTTTTGAATATACATATATATATATATACATATTTTTAATAATTAAGAATCGTGTAAAAATAATCCATGTTTTGAGAGAAAAAAATCGATATGAGTTCATTGCCGGATATTGGCGAACTTGCTTAATTTTCTTACTACTATTATGAAACTAGTAATTATTTTTTAAATTTTTTATTGTGCATTTTACGCTCAGAATTACCAATGTTTCAAGTAATCAAGAATTTAAATGTATATAAATATAGAAATTTACTTATAATGTTTGTTTTGCATTTTATAGTAGCGTGTTATTTAAACTATTTTTAATTGCTGAAAGCATTGTATTTATTTATTTTATCTGTAAATCTTTTAGTTTTTCCTGTTTGTAGTAAAGAAAATGCCGAAACAAAAGATACATATGTTATATATACCTTTTATAATGAATAATTGCAAAGATTCTTGTATTTTTATGTATAGAAGTAACATTTACTAAGCATTATTTATGGTAAGTATATCGCACCATCTACCGGCGAAGCAGCCTTTTAACGATTCCGAAACTAAGGGGGGATTGTGAAGGCTGTATGACGGAAGAGAGAATCGAGTTTGGCCGTGGTTTTACTGATTTATTAGTTCTTTCGTTAATAAAAAAAGCAATTGTGTCCTTAAATGGCAGTACCATGATATTAAAAGAGAAAAAGCATTGAAAAATATTGCGATGAATAGTTACATACAATAGATTAGTTTCAACTGATGTCAAAAACTTTTATTCACCAGCTGAGAGGGATAATTAGGAAAAATAATGTAAATGAATAAATATCAAAGTTTTTTTTTTTTTTTTTGCAAACTCTTTTATAAATATATTGTAAATTTTATTGCTCAAGCTTACTAAGTTGGCGCATTGAAGAGTGGGGTTTTTCAGAATTTCTTCGCATTTATTTATTTATTTATTTTGATATTCCAATGGCAGCATTCTTTCATTTGTTTATTTGGCGTTACAGTTTGGCACAGTTTATGAACAGTGGTCGACAGGATAATGGAGAAGTACCATTTTTTATAACAAATAAAAAAATTAGCAAAACTAAGCCTAACAGGTACACACATGCCTTTAAAAAATAATCATTATAATTATCCATTTAGACCATTTATATATAGGCTTTTTTTGTCTAGGTGCTTATACATTGCATTAAATAATACATGCTTAACCATTTGGCACATTTTTGTTGTTATATCAAACTTTAAAAAAATCTGCAACTGCAAGAACCCCACATCAAACACAATATAAAATAATGAAATTTTCCATTAAGACAGTGACAAAAACAAGATTGCTATATTTGATTAATGGATTCTAAAAATGCCTAGTTTAATAATATTTAAAAATATAAACAAAGAATCTACATCAGAAATCTATAAAGCACTTTGTCTCAAGCTATGCAGATTTTTAAGAGACTACTTCTCGCTAATGTTAATCCTATGGGGAGGGGGGGAGTTTGCAATATCTCATTCACATTTCAATATTTTTAAATTATTTTTTTTTTGCATTGGATAACTGAGGTCAATCTCTATGCATGCTCCTTTGTATTTTTTCGATTTTGATTACGAGTTTTTTTTATTAAGATACTTTCACTTTCGGAAATGGTTTGGAATGTAAAAGTATCCTCAATAAAAAAAAACTGCAACAAAAATCGAAAAGCAAAAAAAGGCCAGCATAGAGATTGACCTCAGCTATCCAATGCAAAAAAAATCATTTAAAAATATTGAAATGCGAATGAGATATCGTAAAATATTTCCCCCATAGGATTAACATTAGCGAGCGAGTTTTTTCGCCTGAGTGAAGTAGCCTATATAAAGTGCATGTCATACCATATTTTGACTATTGAATTCTGTACACCTATTGCACTAGCTTAGCAAAGGGGGCAAGTTTGGGGTTAAAATCCTTTCCAGAGTATTTAAAAAACTGAGAAGATGTATAGAAAACCACTTGTCTTAAGGTAAAGTAATGTTATGTAAAAAACAAAGTAAAGAAAAGTATAAGCAAGCAGCATAAAATGTCATTCTCAACAGTTTCAATGCTTTGTAATAGGGGCCTCTATTTAAACACAAAATCAATGAAAGATTAAGTTAGGAGCAATAGCAGTAAAATAGCCCTATGTTACTGCATTCCTCTTTCTTTTTTCTCTGAAGTCTAAAGAAAATGCTCTTTTATGAAACCTTTAAGCACACAAATGTTAAGTTTATTACGGCTATTTGTGTTTTTCATTACTTTTTGTCACACAACATTTTTTTTTTTTTTTTTTTTTTTTTTTTTTTTAATGAGTGACAATCCCAGATGGGGATCCTGGCTGTGCTACTGCTTATTGTGTAGTTTATTTCCTTTTACTATACATATTTGATGCGTGTGTCTATATTTATTTATTTATCTTTTTATTTGCTAGAGAGAAAAGAAAGAATCAAGAAGAAAATAGACTTTACTCGAGCTGTTGATTATTATATTATTTTTTGTATGTAAATAAATAGAATTATTTAAACTGAATAATGTTTCATTTGTTTTAGAAAATATTGCCTGGATATTGAGAAATACTTTTGTTTGCTTCAGAGTAAGTTATTAAAAATTATTATAAAGAAAAAACAGTAATTTAAATGAGTTAAATTAGAAAGTAAAAGTAACAACATTACTTTGTGTTTGCTCTGTTGCATATAGGAAAGTATTTCTCTTGTAAAAAAAAAAAAAAAAAAAAAAAAAACAAGGTCACATAGAAATGGAGATTTTTTTTAAATTAAAGTATTCTTAGCTTTTAACTAGAAAGGAATTATGGAATATTAGATGAGGAAATGCAAAGATTACAATATTAAAAAATATTATTAGTTAAAGTAATCTTTAGGTGTAGATTAAAAATTATATTTTTAATACTTATTTGTCACATTGTAATCTGTAAAATTTATTTAATGAAGCTATTAAATGGGCAAGAAATTATTACTTTAGCATAAAAATGTTTTGATAAGATTATCATTGAATATATAAAATAGTTTCTTTTTGCATCATTAAAGAATTCATTTTAAGAGAAAGTTATTAAAAATTATTATAAAAGAAAAACAGTATTAGAAAATAAAAGTAACAACATTAGTTTGTGTTTGCTCTGTCACATATAGGAAAGTATTTCTCTTGTAGACGAAATGAAAAAAAAAATCATAGCTACATAGAAATACAGATTTTTTTTAATTAAAGTATTCTTAGCTTTCAACTAGAATACATATTGCAACAGTGTATAATGTACGGTATATTGAAATTCTACATATTTGGTGTGGTATTTGTGTTAGCACTGTGAGTAAACACAGGTTGTTTGTTTTTTCCCTCATACAATGTATAATTAGCTGATCCTGTACCAGTGAACTGTATTCAAAAGGTAAGTAACTGAAAATATAATCACATTTACTATGTATGTAGGCGTAGAGTAGAGTTGTATATGCCCGAATCCAACCAATAATTAAAAAAATACTTCCCCTCCCCTCTAATATATATATTTTTAGAATTTCCTCTTTTTCTTTTGTTACAAAGATAAACAACATTAGAAAAAAAAATTCATCTTCCACTAATACCTAATTTTATTTATTTTTCATTTGAAATTTTGTAGCCAAAAACTCATATAAGAAGTAAAAATAGGAAAAGAATTCATATTCTGAAAAAATGTTATTCAAAGTCAATTTTCATTGTAATTTTATTATAAAAGATTCGTGAATGACAGCGAGTATATCATTTTATAAACTGGTTTGTACATTTGAATTTTTACATTGTCTTAATGTGATTTATTTATAAATATACAATTCTGTTTAATTTATTTAAAAGGTAGTTAAAATAGCAACATTGAATCTGTAAGTAATGTCTTTTACACACACAAATGTGTGTGAAAAAAAAATTATGTTCAAGTTCACCACCAATAATTTTCAAAACTACACCAATGTGCATAAGAATAATTTTAAATAATAAAATAAATTTTCCGAAAGAAAACTTCTTAACGTAATTTAGGAACATTTGAATATGAAAATGTTATCTATTAATGTAGTGGATTGATTACATATTCAATATATATATAATACACACATACATAGTAAGAAATATATTTGGACAGAATCAGTACAAATAGTGCTATCTCCCCCAACTCCAAGGAATTTGATATTTCAAAATATGTCAGAATAATATATATATATATATTTTAAGAATTAGAAATTACATAAACTCTGAAATAACTTGTCTGATTTGAATAGAATAGAAACATTTGCATTAAATAAACAGTTTAAGCACACAAATTATCCGTCCTATTGCAATATTCTCAATGTGAGACACATCATCAATGAGTACTTTGGTTAATTTTAAAAATATGAAGAAAAACTTATCAATTATTTCTAGGCTGTCCACAACAAGATTAAAAAAATAAACACCCCCCCCCTCCCCTCTCGAAGAAAGTTCTGACATGGCACCCCTGAGTACAATGTTCAACACTCAATAAAACTTAAAAAATAAAATATATTAAAATTTTAGCAATTACTTTAAAGGAAAAAAGCAATATATTAAAATATAAAAAATAAAATACATTCAAATTTTAGCAATTACTAAAAAAGAACGATATAATTATTAAAATATGTAACTTGCTAAATGTAATATGAATTCTTAATTTAATATAATATAGGCTAATAAAATCATTATTCTCTTTTTTTTTTTTTTTTTTTTTTTTTTAGTATATAAATATTAGACTAAAATTTAATTTCCCACAGAAACAAAAGAAAAGCCCACTTAGTAAAATTTAAAAAATATATTCAAATTTTAGCAATTACTTTAAAGGAAAATATATATATATATTTATTAAAATATGTAACTTGTTAAATATAATATGACTTCTTAAAAATAATATGGGCTAATAAAAATCATTATTATTTTTTTTTTCAGCATATAAATATTAAGCTAAAATTTAGTTTCCCACACAAACAAAAGAAACACTCAGTAAAACTTAAAAAATAAAATATATTCAAATTTTAGCAATTACTTTAAAAGAAAAAAAAACACATTAATTAAAATATGTAACTTGCTAAAAGTAATATGACTTCTTAAATATAATGTAGGCTAATAAATAGCATTATTTTCCTTTTTTTTCAGTATATAAATATTAGGCTAAAATTTAGTTTCCCACAGAAACAAAGGCAAAATTCAATCAGTAGAACTTAAAAAATAAAATATATTAAAATTTTAGCAATTACTTAGAAAAAAAAGCTATGTATTAATACAAATAAAAAAAAATAGCAAATACATTAAAGGGAAAAAAAATATATTAATTAAAATATGTAACTTGCTATGTAATATGACTTCTTAAATATAATAAGAGCTAATAAAAAGCCTTTTTTTTTTCAGTATATAAATATTAGGCTAAAATTTAATTTCCCACAGAAACAAAAAAAAAAATTCTAAGTCAAGTTATTTTAATGAAAATCTCATGCCTCTGGCAATTAAGATTTAAAACTAACAGATTAATCAAAACATTTTTCATTTCCTTTATAGAAGATGCTTATGATAAAAGCATTATTATCTACCTTTGATTGTAAATCTTGTTACAATGCTTAATATGAAATACTGTAACTAGCCTTACGTTTCTACATTTTGGCATGCTTGTCCTAAAACACTTACAAAGTACCTCAGATTGTGTCAACTAGCAACCTTTTATAATGCTTTTTACAATGTTTGCAAACCTTTCAGACAAAGCCTTTAAAAAGCATCTAGTCATTTACATGTTAGGGTTATAAAAATGTTTTAAAAATCAAAAATTGTTATCTGGGTTATTGATTTCTAATATTTTGCTAAAACAGGTAATCAATATCTCCCTATATGAGAAAAGAAAGATTTGCCATTTTATAGTGCTGAATCCAGTTTTGGCCAATATCGGTCGGTCCGACGTTCACCGATATCGGTCGGTTCAGGGTTCACCGATATTGGCCGGTCCGACGTTCACCGATATTGGCCGGTCCGACGTTCACCGATATCGGCCGGTCCGACATTCATCGATATTGGCCGGTCCGACGTTCACCGATATCGGTCAATATTGGGTCCCGATATAGGCCGATATTGGAAAAAAAGCTAGCCATGCAATATCGGCCAGTCCGGTGTTTACCGATATTGCGAAATCGCTGTTCCCGATATAGGCCGATATTGCTGTGCTACCTGGGAGGGTGCAAAATTTAGTCAAAACTCTTTGAACCGTTTTTTAGATACAATTAGCTTGATCCTGACCCACAGTGATCCAAAAATGACCCACTAATTGAATTTTCTGCGACAGGTGACCTAGCGCAATGATTTTTTCGTGCCCGAAACTCGTAAGATACAAAATTTAATCAAAATCGTTAGATCCGTTTTTTAGATAAAATTAACTTGACCCGCGTTGACCCAAAAATGACCCACTAATAGAAAGTTCTTGAATATGTGACACAGCCCAATAGTCTTCTCGTGCCCGAAAATGGTAGGAAAAGATTAGTCAAAATCGTTTGAATCGTTTTTTAGATACAATTAGCTTGACCCTGACCGATGGTGAACCAAAATGACCCACTAATTGAATTTTCTCAAACATGTGACCCAGCCCAATGGTTTTATGGTGCCTTAAAACGGTAGGATACAAAATTGCGTCAAAATCGTTAGAGCTGTTTTTAAAATAAAATTTGTATCTAATATATACCCCCCCCCCCCCCTACACACACAAGATTTGCTCTCGTATTAGAACCCACACAGCACATACGTTCATATTACATCCAGTTTTCATCTACCAAGTTCGAAATACGTCTAAAGATGTATTTTGGACGTAGACAGCCAGCTAAAATACGTCCAGATTTTGTTAAATGTTTGACATTACGTACGCACATAATATCTACAAAATATGGACGTCATTTTATGACGTAAATTGGATGAAAACCGAACATACTCTCGCCATATACCTATGGACGAAATATCTACAAACTATGGACATCAGTTTAGAACATAAATTGAATGAAAACGCAACTACTCCAATTTTCGTCAGATCCGGAACCAAATCTTAACAAGTTTGTCCCCATTTTCTGTTTTACGGACGTAAACTGGATGAAAACGGTACTAATCCAATTTTCGTCAAACTGGATGAAAATTGAACCTCTCAGCCGCCATTTTTTTTATGACTGCGAACTTTTCAACTGCTAAACCTTGCAGACTTCTAGAATTTATTTTTATTTATTCTATAAATTTATTTAAACTAGTAGTAAAGCCATCTCCATTTTTAAATATATTGCGTTTAGTTCAGCTCCACTTCAGCTAATCAATCAATCCATCTCTGTTTGTAAGATTTTTTGTTGATATTCATGAAAATTGGCGCGACGAAAGTTGGTAAGTAAATATTACATTTTGTTTTCTAGATTTATCGTGGTGATGTGTGTACTTTACATAAAACATTTCTGTAACGACTCTTTTTTCTTACTTATTTATACTTATTAATAATAATTCATATGATTTTACAAGTCATACGTAAGTGGTAGAGAAATAGAAGTTTGTTTACTTTTGAATAAGAAAATTTTGTAATATATTTTGTATTGTTGTGTATAATGAGTAGAAATGTTATGTTATGAAGTATTATAAGTCTTTAATCCAATTAAAAAGAAAGTTTTAATGTTTTTTAAAACACAAAAATCCAGAAGATTGTCAGTTAAAAACAAATCTAGTCTTGTAAAAATGCTTTTCTTACCACAGATTTATGCAATATTTAGTTAAGATGCATTTTTTTGGTATGATTTAAGAAAATATGTGATATTTCATGCCTCGAAATTAAATTAATAATAATTTATATGATTTTAGAAACCATAGGTAAACGAAAGAAAAATCAAATCTGAAAAAAAGGCTTTTTTTTTTTTTTGTTTGTTTACATTTCAATAACAAAATTTTGTAATTAGTTTCTACTCTTGTGCACACTAAGTAGTAATTAAGTAGAAATACTATATTATAAGCCTTTAATCCAATTAAAAATAAAGTTGTATTGTTCTTTTAAAACACAAAAATCATAAAAATTATTCATGGTTAATTTTACTTATTACTACAGTTTTACATAATACAGTAACCCCTCAATATATCGTGCTACTTGGGAGATAAGAAAAAAACATGATATACTGGGGGGGGGGGGGAGAGAAGAATGTTTATCAATTAAAAATAAACAGCTCTAAATTTAGATATGAGGTTTTCGATATAATACTTGTTTAAACAAGCTACGAGTTCAACAAAAAAGAGATGGTAAAACATTGAAAAAATACAAAACCATACATATACAGTACACATATTTATTTACATTTTACAGTATTTTCTGAAAATAAAAATCCAGAGTTGTTTGTTGTTTTATTTTCTTTGATTGTCTGCTTGCCACTGGAAATTAAAGAACAAAAATGAACTAATTGCATTTCAGTTACTTGCTTAGATTTCGTCGTTTCAAAAGTTGGCTATGATGTCATACACTCATGCACAGTTTTTCTTTTTTTTAATTGGTTATAAAAAGGAAAAAAGTTGCCAAATTTAGGGGATTTTTTCCTTTAATGGCAACCTAGCTATTGTATTAAGTTATTGGCTTGACGCAGGCTTGAAAACTGAAAAGTCACCAAACATCAGTGCGTGAGTATAACACATCTGTTCCCAAAAGTTTTACATGCTTTTTCGAGAAACTAAATTTATCGGGGGATAACTGAACAAGAGCAAAATAGCCGAATGTGCAATATAACAAGGGATTACTGTATATCTTGTAAAGCTGTATTGTTTTTACATGATTTAAGTATATAAAAGGTATTTTGTGCCTCTGTCTAAATTAATAATTGTACTTTAAATGATTTTAGAAATCATAATAAACAGAAAAAAAAAATCAAATCAAGAAAAGCAGTTGTTTACTTTTCAATAACAAAATCTTGTAATATATTTTTGATGAATATATTTTATTCTTTTTAGTTAGATATCAGTATTGGTAATTAAACAAACATACTATTATTGCACTCATATGCATTTTTTATCACAGATAATTTATTTCAGTATTTTTACAACTAACCTCTTCTAAAGAATATTACATTCATGAACTGAGTTGCATAAAATGTTATCTATAAACAAGAGCGAGTGGTGACATCTGTACTTCTTAGTTGCTAGAGATTTTTATATTACTGACTAGCTTATACATTATTTTACAGTACACAGTGTACATTGATTGTTGATTATTCATTTAAACATTCAAGATCGAACATCAATTCGTTTCTTGAATGAGATATTTGATCAATGTTTGGTTCTCGACCAGGGAAGGAAAAATAGGGAATAAGCAACTTAATTTATTATTTATTTATTGTATTGTTATGGGAGTAAATTGTACATACATGAGTTAAAGTGATCACAACATTTGCAAAATTCATGCATTTTGCTTTAGAACAAGGTTGCTGGATTCACTAATTTTTTTTTTTTTTTTTTTCTTTTTCAAATAACAGTTACTTAAGCTTCTGGTGTTTAGAAAATCGTCTGGCTTGTGAATAGATGTCAATCTTGCTTCAGTTGTTTTTGCTTCCAGAGGATCTTAGATGAGTAGTTATGTGTTCGAGAAAGTGATTACCATCTAAGATCCTTCGCAAGAAAGTTCTATACAAGATAATTGGTTAAAGGATGGACTCTAATATTTCAAGCAGGATCGAACTTTGAATAGGTTAAACTTTCTTTTAAAATCTATAAATGTTATTAAATAAAATGTTATTTTGTATGGTTATAGGTTTTGCAATATATATATTAATTTTCTGCTTCCATAAAGAGTGAATAATTTGGTACTTTTATGTTAGCTGGGCACAAATTATACTGACAATATATTTTTTTCAGTTACCAATAGCAACTTTTATTTTTCCCATAAGTAAATTAGAAATGATGGTTAGGTATTAAAATAAAATGTTTTGGTTTATGGTATTATTATTCTTATTACATTGTATTTTAAATGAAATAAGTGAAAGTCATGTATTTTAAAGAATGTGTTTTAAATTAAAGTTGTGTATTTTAAATGAAACAAATGAAAGGTTTATATTTCAAAGGTAATGAATACAATATTAATGATAGGAATATTATTTCGTGATCTATTACCTGTGCGCTGCTAACATAATAGTACTCCATTAATTTTGTTGAATATAAGCTATCACAGGTGATAAATCGTCAAATATTGTTTGAGATGCTATCGTTGACATTGCAAGCATTTCTTGTCATTCTTCATGTGGTATTGTAACAACTAAATCTTGATTATATGAACAAGATTAGAATATGCTTAATTGTAATGAAAGTTTGGGACATTCGTACAATGGCTGAACAAGTAAAAATAAATAAATATATACACTATATCAGAGTTTCCTCCAGTTTAAAAAAAGGGCAGGGTGCTGCTGGTGAGAATAGAGCACTTTTTGAATTCTAGAGGGCATTTTTAAGATTCTTAAGGGCAGTTTTTTTTACTTTTAAAGGTATTATTTTGTTTTTTAAAGACACTTTTAATAGTTAAAAGCCTGAGCACTCCTTTCAAGACAACATTGAGTTAATTTTTACTATGAATTATAGGTGCAGATTCACGGTCGCCAGTCGCCTCGTGGCGACTAATTTTTTTGCTGTGGCCACTAACTTTCGGTGTTTAAGTCGCCATGTGATTTAAAAGTAATCAATTTCTGGTATTCCCAGTCTCCACCGTGAAATGTTAATTTTTTTTAAAGATTAAGACCAAAACACATAACAAACATTATTATTATCTTTTAATAACATTTCAGAATGATCTGTTTAACACAGCAAACTATTAAATATATTCTAATAGCAATGTTATTCGTAACAGTTTGTATCTGATAATTTTACATAGACTGTGATTTTTAAATATTAACTGTGTTTTGATTTTTTATAGTGCAAAATAAATCTCACGAATTCAGATTTTCTTTCATATGTACTTTTGTCTGGCAAAATTAAAATAAGAAATATTGTTTTTTTCATATTCCCCGCTATCATGATTACTTAGCTTATACATATTTTTTTTTTTAAACCGTATCTTGCCCAACTTTATCTTCAGACTGTACATGATTTAAGATTTAATTAATATTAAAAATTTAGATTCTAAGGACAACATTCTTTTATTTGTTTATTGGCATTAGTGTTATAGCTTGGCAATAGTTTTTATGGAAAGTGGTTGATGGGATAATGGAGAAAAGTACCTGTTATTTCTTATTAAACCTTTTTTCTTTTCGTATTTCAAATGTAATGAGTAAAAAACATTCTTATTTTATTTATTATTTACAACTCAGTTTAAAGAATTTTTTATGTATATCTTATAACATCTTCTCTTATATTCATTGAAAATTTACATTCTGCCAATGGTTGGCATGAGTTAAAAAAAACGTTAAATTGACATGCTTTCGCATCTTGTCTTTTGGAGTTGCAACCTAATATCTAAATATCACAAAATAAATTCAGGCTATAGGGCAGGCTATGCTTGCAAATTGTAAAAGTATTAATATTACAGTTAATTATAGATAAAAATTAACTTCTTTACTCACTGGTCACTGGCTAGTACATGGATTTTTTTACTCAGCAGTTTTTTTTAAGCACTGGCCACTAACAAACTTACATATACTTGATTGAAAAAATTTGTCAAATAGTCTCGGGAAAAAAAATTGCAAAATTTAAGAAATAATATCAGGGGGGGGGGGGGGAATTGCAAAACTCGTCAAACAATCGAGGAACAGAATTGCAAAATTCGTCGAACGACAGCGGAAAACAGTGTGCAATTCGTTGAACATCAGCGGAAAGAAAGTGTGCAATTTGTTGAACATTGTTGGGACAAAAACATGAAATTCGTTAATCAATAGTCAATAAATCGCAAAATTTGTCAATCGATAGTGGAAAAATCACAAAATTCATCAAATGGTCTCAGGAAAAAAAAAATATGTGGATATCGTCAAATGGTCTCAGCTATAGGTGCAGATTCACGGTCGCCAGTCGCCACGTGGCGACTAAATTTTTTGCTTTGGCCACTTACTTTCAATGTCTAAATCGCCATGTGTTTTACAGGTATACTCTTTTTCAATCTTTTTTTTTTGATCAAATACGCTGATTGTCCTCCATAATTCTGCAATATTTAGCAATTTTATGTATTTTCCAGGCCATAATTAAATAAATACAATTTAACATAGATGCCACATTTCTGCTGAACCACAAATTTTTTGTTAACTTCTTTAAAAAAGAAAAAAAATAGTAATAAAAAAAATCATGTTGATATGCGCTGTGAATGAACTCTGTGGTGGCGACATACCGCAATTAGCTCGCAACACAAAAAAATTCGTAACGAGAATACAATAATTTTAGATCCCACTCATTAAATTTGTAGCTCTGGGATTTTTCCGATATGTTCTTACAAGTAGACATAGATATCAGCATGCAATTCTTTCATGAATAAGCAGAACTCTTCGAATTATCATTATTTATTTAGTTACCGTATTTACCCGCGTATACGTCGATTCCGCGTATAAGTCGACCCCCCACTTTCCCGATCAAGAAATTTGAATTTTCTTAAATCCCGCATATAAGTCGACTCCGCCCTTTTCCGAGCAAGAAATTTGAATTTTTTTAAAAATACATTATTCAAAATCACCTGGAAAGAAAAGAAAGTACTAAATATACAATAATAAAGAAACTTTGATTTTTTTTTGTGCATTTATTCGAAATCATCTGGAAAAAAAAGTTCTAAATATACAATAATGAAGATAATAATATACTAAAGTAATATACAAAGTTAAACTGATTCAAGGTCCAATTCACTATCGGACTCGCCAAACAATTCACAAAAATCTTTCGTCGTCATCGGCTCATCATGATACACGTCTGTATCGCTACATTCTTCCTCGTCGTTATCACTTTCGAAAATGGCATAATTTTCTGTGCCGTCTAGTTCGTTGCTTATGCAGCATTTCTTGAACGATTTTATAATCATTTCGGAAGAAATTTGATTCGACGCATCTTTAACCCACTGGACAATTTTTCATGAACCCCAAACTGACGAGAAGAAGCACAGTTGTTAGACTCTTCCGCAAAAGAAATAACTTTAAGTTTAAATCCAGCTGCGTATGAATTGCGTTTCTGTTTTCTAATAACTAAATCAACCGTATCAGTAGAAACAAGGAGAAAAAGTGCAGTAAGATAAACGAAGAAATAATGAATAAGTGTACTATCAAGAACACGTAAGATAGAACACGGGTCACGTGTTTTTAGAGAGTCGCATGTTTCTAGCCACTCGCGGACGATTCAATTGCACATAGGGGTGATACATTCTCAGAATTTTATCTACTGATCTTTCAGACGGAGGGAGGGTAGGGGAGTAGTAGGCTTAAATTCATCAGCACCAAACCCGTTACTCAGTCTCCAAACCTTTACCTCAGCGCTGATAAAGAAAATCAATTAATTCCTCTTTTTCTCTCCTGGTATGGAAATCGACAGTAAACGACGTCATTGTGTTATGGAATGTGAAAAGAAAACAATTGCCTTTCAGAAGGGCATTTTTGACTTTTGGTTAAAAAAAAAAAAAAAAAAAAAAGGACCCTCGCATAAGTTGACCCCTCTATCTTTAAACCGTTTTTTAGTCCAAAATTTCTCGACTTATACGCGGGTAAATACGGTAGTTAGAGTTCTGCAAAATGAATTTGTCAATCGTTCGCGAACTTTGTGAAAACGGCCACGGAAAAATCCAGCAAATTTCATAGCTCGGCAAATAAAACCATGAATTCCATCAATCGCTCATGAAATAAAACTGCAAATTTCGTGAACCGGTCGCAAATAAAACTGCAAATTTCCTCAATTGGTCTCCAAGAAATAATAATTAAAAAAAACGCGAATTTCAACAATCGGTCGAGGAAAAAAAACCCGTTAATTTCATCAATTGGTAGCAGAAAAAAAAGCAAAACTTATCAGTCGATTAAAAAAAAAAAAAATGTGAATTTCGCCAATTAGTCCAGGAAAAAATTACGAGTTTTGTCAGTTGCCCGTGGTTTAAAGACGCAAATCTCATCAAGCGGCTACAAAAAAAAAAAAAAAAAAAATATTAATCAATCACAGAAAAAATTGTGAATTTCATCAATCGGTCACAGAAGGCAAAAATCCTGAATTTCGTTAGTCGCAGAAAAAAAAATACAGAATTTCGATTATTAGTCGCAGAAAAAAGCATGAATTTCGTCAATCAGTTTCAAAATAAAATTGCAAATTTCGTCAAGGAGTTTCGATAATAAAACATGAAAATTGGTGATCGGTCACAAAAATTGTAATTTATTATTAAGGATTTAAAAAATCCCCTTGCCAACAAAAGTTGCAACGAGGCTTATAGTGTTCGATCTTTCTCCATCATCCCTGAATGTCAGAAAGTGTTGAATTTATTTTATTAAAATCTATAACCTAAAAGAAAATAAATCTTCTCCATATTTTTTCATATATTCTTTTGATTTTATAGACATATTTTTTATGCAAATCTCCATGTTGAGTATTTATTTTCAGCTATATAAAACACCTTTTTTTTCCTTTTGGCGTGGGAGGGGTGGGGGAGTTTATTCATAGAACAAAAAATTTTAGGGAATTGTTTATATACAACTATGGTGGGAAGAGTCTATAAAATCCCGCTGTCCAAATTTAAAAGAGAAAAAATATTGTTTTTATGCTTTTGTGTCAAAATATGGCCACTGGATTTTTTGGGTTTAGGAGCCACTGGCTCCTTCCAGATTTTGGGAATATGCACCTATAGTCTCAGGTAAAAAAAAATAAGAATATCGTCAAATGGTCTCAGGTAAAAAAAATTGAGAATATCGTCAAATGGTTCCAGGTAAAAAAATTGCAAATATCGTCAAATGGTCTCAGGTAAAAATTGAGAATATCATCAAATAGCCTCGAGAAAAAAACTCTTAATTCGTCAAATTATTTCGGGGAAAAAATCGCGAAGTTCACCAAATGCTTTTGAAATGCGTCGAGCGACAGCGGAAAAAAATCTTTTTCCATTCAATCATCGCTTTTGGTGAGTGTGACTATTAAGTTTGGCCTGTGGTGGCAATAAAGTCAATTGTCAAATTTTAAGTATTACTCGCTGATTAGCGAGTGCTAATTTTTTCAATACAGATAATTGTTGAAAAATTTTATGGTGAATAGTTTGGTGTAATACAAAATTTGAATTTTGAAATGGGCTTTACCTGCCTATTGGTCATTTTGTAAAAGATTCATTTGATTCAAAATTCATTTCGAAGGAAATTTTTTGTAATTGAAGCTCTCAATGTAATTAGCAGCTCCGCTGACTAGCAGGCAAAATTCACTAGTTATGTATTAAGAATAATTTATGAAAAATGTTTTATATATATATATATACATTTAAAAGTACAAGATAAGTTTCTTTGTGGGGAATTTGGTGATTATCGGTCTCATCTATTTAATTTTTAGGTACTTTCTTGTTATAGCAGACTTCGATGGTGAATTGCCAAGTAACCAAGATGTATCACATATTATAGTCGTATATGATGTAATGACATTTTATTATTCTATTGCCAAATTATAGTCATATATGTAGTATATATATGTATGTAAATAAAATATCTATGAAGTATAAACATAAATAATGTATATTGTTTGAATGTAGGGAAGACTGGTACACACTGGACATATGGGCACAGTGGACCATCCCCTAATATAATATTTTATTTATATAAACAAATTTTAAGCTTCTCTTCTATTCTAATAGACAACAGCACTGGATTGATTATTTACAGCCTGCAGAGAACATGTTTAGCTCAGAATGAACCATTATATCCTGATTGGTTGTTTTGAGATTCTAAAAGTAAAATTTTTCATCATCATATTTTTCTTTTTTTAGTAATTAAAGATAGTAGATAAATAAGATAAAACAACTATTTTGCAAAGGTGTAAAATACTTGTTTTTATTTAACTTTAAAGTTAATATGTTTAAAAGAAAGCTATAAACAATATTAATGTGATTATTTATTGAAAAAAAAAAAAACCTTAATATATATATATATATATATATATATATAGTCATGATTTTTCTGGAATTATTTTTATTTGAAGCATAAAAAATTGGTAGTTTTTTCAAACTGAAATTTTCAATAGGGTGGTCTAGAATATTATATTATATTCAAATCAACTTAATCTAAAATTTAGACATAACCTTTTTTTTTTTTTTAATTGCCCAGTGTAATGCCAAAATTTGTAAATTAATGCTAGTTTTCAAATTCTCAGTAACTCAGATAATGTCTTTTTTTTTTTTTTTTTTTAATTCTATTTTCTGGTCTGTGGGAAAAGAAGTAGTAAGGTCAAAATTGTAAAATTCTCTCACATTTTTTTCAGAATATGCAGAACTCAAAGTAACATTAAATTGTATATATAAATTTATATATAATTTTTTTGAGTTTGTGTTCTGAAATAATACTGAAATACTTAGTAAAATTTCTGTTTCTTTTCTCCTTTTAATTTCAATATTAAGGAAACTAAAATTGCAAAATTAATGTAGGTGACAATGTGAAATTTTCACCTTTAAGTTGCAGAATCCGAATTTACCTTTTCAAAGTCATGGTAAAACCCAAATGCTGAAATAGTAAAATTTCATATCTATATAAGTAGATATTTTTTATTATTTATGAAGTCTTCTATTTCTGTAATATTAACTAAACATGTATTTTATAGCTACTTTTTTTTTTTTTCTCTTCATAGATGCTGTTGAGACTTCTATTTTGACAAATGAGACGTCAGATTGCCAAATTGAAAAAAGTTATTGCAAATTGGTTGTGGCATGCAAAAGACTGATTGGGGGGGGGGGGGATTTAAAAGCTGTTTTTGTTTGCAAATTTGTATTGCATATTTTTCTTCAAACAGTGGCATGGGCTGAATGATTTTATAGATTGATTCTTTTAAAAATGCATTATTTTTTATATTAATGAAAGTATTAAATATATATTTTTAATAGATTATTTAAAGGATAATATTTTTAAAAATCAGCCTTAAGCCATGGCTTATTTTTCATAAATTAACAAAATAATTAAAATGTTTTGTTATATAAAACTCATTGTACAATGAAAAATTTATATAATTTATAAATGATTATGCAAAACTCATTTCTTTTTTATATTAATAGATGACATCAAATAGCTGAATAGATTATTTTTTTTTAAATTTAATTTCATAGTATATGATTAAATATACAAGATTTTTTTTCTGATTTAAATAAGTTGTAAATAAAGTACTTGCTTTCATGTTAAGTGAATGAAATTGAACTTTTTTAAAATTCATACATCTGTAATGAGAGTAAATTCTTGTATGTCAATATTTTTCTTTGAATTCTTCTGCTCTCTGGAACCAGAAGTGAAGTCGATATTGTAAAACTTTGATACTTTTTCTCTCCCAAGTATGTCTTAAATAATACCAATTTTACTGTCAAGAACTTTTAATCGCTTTCATTTATTGTTAGATATAAATTTTTAGCCATAATGCAAGACATACAAATCTTCTAGCCTATTTTCATTTGGTTATTCATAATATTGGGAAAGTTTTCAGTTTTGCCTTGAATAGGCTTCTTGCACCCATGTGTTTTCGCCTTTTAATTTCGTTATTCAGGAAGTTAAATTTGTAAAATTTCCAATTGAAGCTATGGAATCGAATTAATGCTGAAATAGTAAAATTCATATACGTATTAGTAAATACTTTTTTTTTTTTCATATGTCTTCTGTTTATGTATTAACTAAATATGTGTTGTTTTTTTTTCATCTTTTTCTCATAGGTGCTGTTAAGACTCATGTAAAGTGGGATGAAACATTAGAGTGCCAAATCGAAAAAGTTATCTCAGACTAGTTGTGGCATGCAAAACGTCGATTGGATAATAAATAAATAAAGCATTTTTTGTTTGCAAATTTTTATTGTATATATTTTTTAAACAATGATGTAGGCTGAATAATTTTACCCATTGAATCTTTTAAAAATTCATTAATTATTATATTAATAAAATAGATTTTAAAATAGATTATTCAAAGAGTAAATTTTTTTAACAATCATGACCTTTAACTATCTGCATTACTTGTAAACCCTTAAGCCATTATATTTTTCATAAATTAACAAAATAAATAATTAAAATGATTAATATATATATATATATATATATGTTTAATTTGCTGTGCAATTAAATTATTTAATAATTTTTTTTTATGTATAATTAAAAATCAAATATGCTAAAGAAATTTAATAATGGCAAAAGTAAATGAAATTGAACTTATGGATTTTTTTATCCATGCATGTGTAATGAAAGTACAATCTTGTTCTCAAGGAATGTATTTAAGAATATTAGGGAATGAGGTGTCAGGTTGAAAAAGTTACCACATGTAAAATATATTTCTTGCATTCTTTCCTACAAATTTCAATATGTAAAATTTTATACACAACATACAAAAGTTGGCAAGAAATATCTCATTTGCCTCCATGAGTTAGCAATATTTGAAAAACTAAAATTTCTTCTTTTTCTTCAATACATTTAGTCATTGTTATTCTTAAGTATAGCCATACTTAAAGGAAAAAATATGATTTTGCCTTCGAAAAAGCTATTTTAGTGAAAAAGAGAAGTGCAATAGTTTAAAAGCAATGATTTTACTGACAATTTAAATGGGAGAAGGGGGGGGGGCTGATTCATCAAATGCAAGACCTTGCAAAATCGTTTAATAATTTAAACATAATTGTTTAATAATTTAAAAAATAATAAGTATCCAATTACTATTTGTATATATTTGGTATTCTGGAATCTACAAATTTAATTATTATCAGTGAATAAATCAGGAATTTTTTCAACGAAAAGCAAAAAAGAAGTTTTTGAGATGGAAAAAAAGATTAAGACTGTGACTTCAATTTTCAGCAGAAAATATAGCAGTATGGTACATCAGCGGTTCCGAAGCTGTGATCCAGAGGGTTCTTCAGGGGATCCATAAAGGCCCTATGTTCAATATAAAAACTTTCATTTTCTGAAATCGGTGACTAATCTAGTGAATAAAATAAAAGGCAATATAGTAAAATCTGTGAACATGGAATCAGGATAAAATTATTTTTTAGACAGATTTCTGTCTTCACAGGTACATTTGTCCGGTGTTTTTCTCATTGGGACCATGGAATTTTTTCGTTTAAGACAGAATTCCGTTACGTTAGAGACATGTTCTATCTTCATATGTTTTACTGCACTAAGAATTTTGTCAAAAAATGTAATACAATTAATTTGCTTATACAGTCGGACCCTGATTTAATGAATTCATCAGGACTAAAATTTTTATTCGTTAAATCGGGGTTCTGTGTAAGGCTCTCTCTCGGAAAAATATAATTCTCACTTTACTATGATTTATATCTTGTATGATTTATTTTTATTTTTGTCTAAATTATTTTTACACGGAGCTCTTGAATCCTAGAGGCCTGATGTATGTGCATCATATAAGACATTTGTGTACCAATTTCAGTACTACAGTAAGATAATATTGTTGCATGTTTTGAGTCAGGTAAATAATGTTGTCCTGCACTTGACCATCCTCTGAGGTGCACTTCTGCTTACTGAAAGGTTAGAGAAACCTGTTCTAAAGAATCAGTATATCCAGTCTTAAATCCTGGGAATCTGTGAAAAAGGGTCTATAGTAAATAAAAAATTAAAAACTGCTGTGATAGATCATATCATCAGATCTAACTGGAAATTTTCACACTAAAAGAATAAATTTGATGTAATTTAAAATGTTTAGACACAAAAATGTTGCAGTTGGGTAATTTTTTTCTAATCATGAGTAGAATACAATACAGCGAAAAGTATACAAAAAAGAAAAATCATGCGTCAAGCATAGATTATGAAACACTTTCAGAATACTTTTACAAAACTTCGCTATTTAATAAGGCAAATAAAATACCTAAGTAATTATTTTAGAAAATGCATAAAACATTTGAAAACCAGATTTCAGCAATTACCACCAATAGACGGAAAGTACTCCAATTCTTTGATACATTTTGTCATTGACTTCTTAGTATAACCATACTTAAAGGAAAAAATATGATATTGCCATCGAAAAAAGCTATTTTAGTGAAAAAGAAAAGTGCAATAGTTTTTAAGCAGTAATTTTACTGACAATTTAAATGGGGGGGAAAAAGGATTCGCCAAATGCAAGACATTGCAAAGGGCAGTATTGTCTGCTAATAAATGAATATAATAAATTTTTACAACTGGGCCACCTCTAATTTCTAATGAAAATATTTGCAATACTTAATCTCAAATATCTGCAATTAAATAAGGCGAAAACTTCCGTTTAAAAATAGTGCTGGTTAAAAATCATATCAGCATCATTACTAATGAGAATATGACAATGCTGAGAGACCAAAATAAGATATGAGAACAAAACCAAAAAGTTTTTTTTTATTTTTATTTTTTTAAAGTAGATAGTAAAATAAAAATGTGAACAGCTGAAGTGCATAGATTTGTAGTAATCGAGAATGGATAAAAGCCAGAAGGTATCTTATAATTTCCATTTCTTATATTTATCATAAAAAGTTATTGTTACCCAATATGAAATCATACTGTCAATTTGAATACATTCACTTAGTTTTAATAAAATGACACAAAGTAATCATATACATGATTTTGGATAGCAAAAGATAAATCATTTTGATGGAAAAGATTAATTTATTGAAATAAATATATTTCGATGCATAATATAAGTTCAGTGAAGGCATGATATATTTAACTGTGTATTGAAAAATTAAAAATATTGTTTGAATGTGTAAATACACTTTAGAAGACAAAACAAAAGTAATTTTACTTGAATTTTTAAACGAACCTTTTAAAGTCACACAAATTTTGATACATCTTTTAAAGTCTAAATTTCATATATTAAAGCTTATGTCATTTTCTTTTATAACAATAAATAAAATTAATTTAAAAAAATAACTGTGTTCAGGTGAAGGACACTTAACTAAAATAGTTTCTTTAAAGGTCTTACAGAATTAAAAGTAAAGTTAAATAAGTTTTATTAGCAATAATATTTAAAAATATTTATATGCTCTCAATATTTTGAATATATATATACTTTTAAAATATTAAAAGCACAATAAATTTGACTGAAAAAGTTTTTACTTTTTATTAATTTTTATCCTTCCCTATAGGAACCCACATAACACAGATTCATCCAATTTTGGTTTAAAGTACGTAATTTGGACTTATGGACGTGTCCAATTTTCGTCCAAAAGTAGTCTGTACTTCATCTAAATCTCATCAATTTACGTTCAAATGTCACCACCTTTTACGTAATAAGTACGTCTTTTAGACGAGAAAGTGAACGTAAAATGAACATAAGATGGACATAATACGGACGTCCAAAATTTGTTCATATTATGTCCAAAATTTGTTCATATTACATCCATTTTATGTCTTTCAGACGAGAAAATGAACATAAAATGGACGTAATATGAACAAATTTTGGACGTCCGTATTATGTCCATTTTATGTTCATTTTACGTTCATTTTCTCGTCTAAAAGACGTACTTATTACGTAAAAGGTGGTGACATTTGAACGTAAATTGATGAGATTTAGATGAAGTACAGACTACTTTTGGACGAAAATTGGACACGTCCATACGTCCAAATTACGTACTTTAAACCAAAATTTGACGAATCTGTGTTATGTGGGAATATATGATGTATATAATGCTCTGATTGTTCCTAGTACAAGTGGTTAGTAAATACACGTGGTTAGTACGTGCTTTACCCGAAATTATAATAGGCTGATTCAAACACGTGTTATTCATAAATGTGTGGTATTTTCCCATCTTAACGTGAAGCCCCCCCCCCCTTTTTTTTTATCTCAGGGAGCTTTTTACCGATCGTGCTTTTTTCTGGGGGTGATTTTATACTATTCCTAATAGCATTCACAAATATCCACCTACGGGAATTATATAAAGCAGACATATGTTACTTCGTTAGCTTTTAACACTTATTTATCAATAAGTTCAATATTTATCAATACCTTGTTACTTTTTTTCCGTTTATTTTTTTTTTCCGATTACTTTTTTTCCGCTTTTGTTGACTGAGTTACTTTTTTTCCGGTTACTGTTTTTTCGATTACTTTTTTTTCGATTACTTTTTTTCCTGTTACCAATGATTTGGCTTTTGCCGGCTTTCAACAAACCAGCTTTTAATTTAAGGTCCTTTAAAGAACCCTTCACAATTTATTTTTAATCTTAAAACAGAATCATTCACAAAACTTTTAATCGCAAAAGAGGTTTCACAAAACTTTTTATCACAAAACAAAGTGATATGATTTGGATTTTGCCGGCTTTCAACAAACCAGCTAGATTGGAAAAGAAGCCACAAGATATTCTCGAACGGATCTGTTTAGGAAAATTTAAGGTCCTTTAAAGTACCTACCCTTCACCAGTTTTTTAAATCTTAAAACAGGACCCTTCACAAAACTTTTAATCGCAAAGGAGGACCCTTCACATAACTTTTTATCCCAAAACAGGACCCTTCAATTTTTTTTTTCGTCTTATAAACCTATCAAAGAAATATATTATTTAGAGTTTTCTTTATGAAAGATAGAATCTGAAAATAACGATAAATTCAAATTAACAACATTATGACTAGAATTTTTACAAACATAAGAAAAACTTCACAATTTCACAAGAACTGAAACCTATAAGAAACGTCTGCATAGACCCATGGTATTGTAAGTGTTTATTTTCAATTTTTCATAAATCCTGATATTTGGCTTAAATATATTATAAAGTTTATGTAATTTCAATAAGTATTCACAAATTTATGAGAACTCGAAACCACATCAGTATTTATTGGTTGCGGAAATATTTCATAATGTATATATGAGACCTAAGTTTTGATTATAAATATAAACATAAATGGAAAAAAACATTTCTTTGTGTTAGCGTCTATTACTAATATTTTCAGGGCCATTTATTACCATATGAATGTTTTTCTTTATTTCTGTTATTACAATTAAATTTTGGTTCACAATGGGAAATATGACTGCGAAATTCGCTAAATATTGTTGCTATATTATTATATTATTAAATAATCTGGAGTATAATAAATATAATTATTATTAAAAAAAATATTTTTTAAGAAATTCGTTACGGTGTTCGGTGATGGCACGTTTACCTTATTTTAAACCTCTAAACCTAAATTTTATAGGGATAGTAAACATATTAAGACATGAATTAAATATTATACGTGGAGAAATATATATCTTACTTACAATAAAATCCGAAGGCAAGAAAGTGTCTGTAACGGCTCCGGGCTCGACCACTCTGATCTGCGAATCGACCATAGTTAAACGCCATGTTAGGCTTAATGAAAAAGCTATGCTACATCCGATTCTGCTGCTAAAATATTTGTAAAAGCATATTAGAGCTTTTAAATATTTTAATTTTGTTTAAAACCTTCAAAAACTATTTCATATAAAACTCATATATCAACATTTCTGTATACATTTTTTTCTGTGAGCACTTTTCTTTTCAGAAATAGCGGTGAATTCTTTCGTACGGGGGATTTGAGTGATCAATCCAGTACATTGGCGCCATCTACTGGCGTATTTTGAAACTTGCTTCCATATTAAATACAGTACAGGACCTATTATGCGAAATCTTCTGGACCAAAGGCTTTCCGAGTTTTGGAATTTTCCGGATTTTGGGTCCTCCCGAAGTTCACGATTATTTGACAAAATTCATGTTTTTTTTTCGTGATTCTTTGACAAAATTTGCATTTTTTTTCTGCTATTCTTTGACAAAATTTGCGTTTTTCTTCTACGATCCTTTGACGAAATATAATTTTTTCGTGGTCCTTTGAAGAAATTTGCATTTTACTGCAATTCTTTGAGGAAATTTGCGTTTTTTGCTATTCTTTGACGAAATTTACCTTTTATTTACGATCCTTTGACAAAATTCGAGTTTTTTTCTGAGATTCTTTGACGGAATTAGCGGGTTTTTTTTTTTCGCGATCCTTTGACGGAATTCGCATTTTTTCTGTGAACTTTTGACAAAATTTGTGTTTTTTTTCCCTTCGATCCTTTGACGAAATTCCACTTTTTTCGCGATCCCTTAACGAAATTAGAAATTTTTTTGCAGTGCTTTGAAGAAATTTGCGTTTTTGTTTTTCCCGATCCTTTAACCAAATTTTTGTGTTTTTTTGTGATCCCTTGAAGAAATTTTACATTTTTTCGGAGTCCTTGGAAGAAATTTGCGTTTTCTTCGCAAGCCTTTGTCAGAAATCGCGTATTTTCTGCGATTTGTTAACAAAATTAGCGTTTTTTCGCAATTCTGCGACGAAATTTGCGTTTTTTTTCAATCCTTTGACAAAATTCAAGTTCTTTCCGCAATCCTTTAAAGAAATTGTCTACTTTTTCTTCGAACGATAGGCATAATTGTTTTTTTCGGCGACGATCGTTCAAAATTCTAGATTTTGTTATGTTCGAATTTTTGGACTGAAGACTAAAATTTTCGAAACCGAATGCCTTAAATTTTTAGGAAAATTCGGAACAAAATCACCCTTGATGAAATAAATATATAACTATTTTTTGTTTCAAACGAATCGTAATATAAATTAATTTTAAACTAAAATTTGAGAGAAAATTATTTGTTTCTAATTTCGGGAAGAAGGGGGGGGGGGCGTGTTCACCCGCTACCGAAGTAACAATATTTTAGTGATTACACACTGAAACACAATGGACTGAAAAAAACATTAGAAATCGGTAAAATTTTTGAAAAATTTCAAAAATTCTAAAATTTTAGTAAAAATTCACAAATTTAGAAAATTTTCGAAATTTTTTTGCCGGACTTCGGGTTTTTCCGGATTTTGGAATTCCGGAAAAGGGGTCTTATACTGTAAAATGATTCTTTCTTATCAAACGTAATTAAAATATAAGGAATACATAGTACAGCGTAATTTGCATTTAATTTTGCATGTAATCAAACAATGAGTTATGTGGTGAGTCAATCTGCTTAGAAACTCATTGATAACACTTTTTTACAAAAACTTTCGCACATGGATTATTTGTTAATATTTAATTTGAATGTTTTGTCCAATCGTTGAACTACTTCCGAAATTTAATACTGAGTAATATATATATATATATCCTCATCATTTTTATTTGTAGAAATCATTTGTCATTTTTAAAATGTACTTTTTTATAGTACAAACCTTTCAATAATAAAATCTTCATGCTGTTTGTATGAAGTCTTATGAAAAAGAAACGCAGATCAACAATCTGTCATTTTTGACGGTGTTATATACTAGTATATATACAGGGTGATTCATAAAAGATGGGCAGAACTTTAAGGGGTTATAGTACACTTAAAGACAAATAATATTAAATAGGAGACTAAGGGTCCCAGACGTATTCCCAAGGAGATAGGGGGCATTAAAGTTTAGGGTCCGAAATTTCAAATGATTATAAAACATGGAGAAATTGGTCGATTCGTTTGCGGTTTTTGCAAAAAATTTTCTTTATGCCAGTATTTTCTTGAAATAAAATTTTAAAGTTCAATTTCAAAAAATGCCGATAGGGGGCGCTTTAGACTTTGGAGTAACAAACAACTATTTTTTAACGTTATTTTTTGTATTTCTTTAAATGATTTCGAAAGCTTAGACTTAAACTTAAATTTTGATCTAAAAATCTGAGTCCTAACGAGTAGTTAAGTAGCGTAAACTGAAATTTGAAATTTGAAACCCTTCTCCCCCCAGAACAAAAATCAGTTATTCCCGATCTTTGTGTCGTAGATTAGGCTCTAACTACTGCCGCGTTTTGCTAAAATTATTCTTTATGTCAGTATTTTCTTGAAAATAAATTTTAAAGAAAATTTTCAAAAAATTCCGATAGAGGGCGCTTTAGACTTTGGAGTAACGAACAACTATTTTATACCGTTATTTTTTGTGTCTCATTAAATGCTTTCTAAAGCTTAGACTTAAACTTAAATTTTCAGCTCAAAATCTGAATCGCTGAGCGTGGTTCAGTAGCGAGGGGAGGGGGTTCAAATTTCAACTTCTGAACATAGTTCAGTTTGCACTACTTAACCATGCCCAACGATTCTGTGCTGTGATACGAGGCAAAAATACAACTTTCGTCAAGGACTGCATAGTCGGAATTCACTCATAAAGGCACTGGCACAGTTGGAAACGTCGCTCATGCAAACGTTAAAGCTCCATTCCTGACGCTAGTCACCGGGTGAAGAAGGAAACAGAAAGTATGCAAATGTCAAATGGGGAAGAAGAAGAACACGTATGCAAAATTTCGACACGATTCAGGCATAAAAACCACTGAACGGTGAGTCAAGTGTAACCCAGATAGCAAGCAGGGTTCCGAAAACGGTCTTTTTTCATTTTCTTTCAATTTTTCTGCAAAGGTATATTATCTTTACCTTATATCATGGTCACAGTAATGTTTTCAATATTAGATTTTTGAAATAACCGTCAGAAAACCTACGCTCTAAAATCATCTTTACTCATTCATTTTTCGCGCATGCGAAACTTATTTCGAGCTACCAATTGTCCATGTGCTTGCGTTCACTCACTCATGACTCATTGAAGGTGATATTGGCGTGCGAGCAGGTCACTATAGCGTCTCTCTGCCAGTGCAGGCTTTGCATTTGGTGCAATCATGTTCCATCAAAAGTATGTCAAACTATTTTGTATTTATTTAATTTCATAAAGATGTACCTTATTGTAAGAACTACATACATACGCATATTTCTGTTGTAGTTCTTGAAATTTCCATTTATAATATGTTTTTTATTCTTAACGAATTAATGCGAGTTCTTTAACCATATTTTCATTGCAAAATACGATAGAGAATAGCATTTGTTTATGTTTATCTTTTGCAATATATTATTATCGTATATGTTATTTATTAATGCTCCCCAATTTTAAAATATTCATCTTATAGTTCATGTGCTTAAAAATTACCGTCAAAAGTTTTAAATATTGCGTAATAATAATAATAATAGATTTTGTACTAGTATTTAAACTGTAATTTAGTCAAAGTTAATTATTTTTACGCATACGTTTTATTTTCTTATATTTTAGTAATTTATGTTGTATAAAATTTCATTTTAAAATATTCAATGACAATTGTTTTTATATTATGTACGTTTAAGATATAAAATTTTTACTGCATGCGCTGCTACAAAATTTTTAAATATTGTTATTTTTATTACTTTGTTTAATACATTTTATTTTCCTGGAGTTTAAAAAAATGAGTTTTAATGAAATCAAACTATTTAAAGTTTTAACGTTTCAATATACATACTAATAATTATGAAAGATTTTGAAAATGAATTTTTATATTTTAAAGAAAAAAGGGAAAAAGAAAAGTCTAAATAATCTTAACCGATTATTATTATTTATTTTTAATTATGGAGCATCAATAGATTTAATTCAGAGATAAATCATTCTGAAAAATTATTGTTCTTCTGTTTTAAGTAAAATGAAAACATGCTTAAAGTAGACTAAAAATAAACAAATAGGTAATATGCATATGATATAAAAATGTTATAAATGGAAATTGCATATTTTTTTCTAATTTTTCTCAGTAATTATATAAACACCAAAATTTGGTTTTATATAGTTCTTAAATGAAGTTCTTAAATCTTTATGAAATTAAATTATGCAAGAATGTTTAACTTACTTCAGTTTGTCAATAAACTAATAAATAACAGTAATTGATAGTGGGCTGACCATTATCACTTTCCAAATATAAAAACAATAAATAAAGACAACATAAAAACCAAGACATAAACAATTCCAAACTCAGAAATTTAAACTATTGTGAAACTTTCAGGATAATGTAGTAGGGCTTAAGAAAAAATATACTATACAAATTTTCTTGTTGCCCGAATTCACTTTAAAAAGAAAATATTATCCCCCATATATTTTAGACTTTATTTTTAAAACTAATTAATGGTAAGAGATACAAAGAAAAAAAATAAGTTATCTATTTTAATTAGTTATGTCAAATTCAAACAAAAGTTAGAAAACTTTCGTAAAATGAATCCTCACAGTTCATTCTAACAAAATGCATATTAGATTTAAAAATTTTTAATGTTATCAATAAGTAATATTTTTTTAGAAGCAATATATTAATTAAAATATAAAAAATAAAATATATTCAAATTTTAGCAATTACATAGGAAAAGAATTTTAGCAAATAAAAAAAGAAATATATTAATTAAAATATGTAACTTACTATGATTTCTTAAATATAATGTGGGCTAATAAAAATCCTTATTTTCCATTTTTTTTCTTCAGCATATAAAAATTAAGCTAAAATTTAGTTTCCCACAGCAACAAAGGACATTTCTAAGTCAGGTTATTTTGATGAAAATCTAATGCCTCTGTCAGTTAAGATTTAAAACTAACAGATTAATCAAAACCTTTCTGATTTCCTTTATAGATGCTTATAATAAAAGCATTATTATCTACCTTTGATTGTAATTCTTGTTACAATGGCTAATAAGAAATACTGTAACTAGCCTTACATTTCTACATTTTGGTATGCTTGTCCTAAAACACTTACAAAGTACCTCAGATTGTGTCAACTAGCAACCTTTTATAATCCTTTTTACAATGTTTGCACACTTTTCAGACAAAGCCTTTAAAAAGCATCTAGTCATTTACATGTTAAGGTTAGAAAAATGTTTTAAAAATCAAAAATTGTTATCTGGGTAAGTCGCTGTAGTAATGAATCGGAAGATGGTTCCCTTCACGAATAAGGAAAAGGCTGAGATGCATCATAAGAGACGGTAGTCTCTTGAGTGACGCAGCGAAAAACCGATTTAATTTACGGAGCGGCAGATGGAAATGGTGCAGAGGCACAACGAATGTACGGAGAGCGATTTCCTAACAGGCGGTTGCCTAACCGCAAAACTTTCGAGCGATTGCACAGACAGTTGTGTGAGACGGGATCATTTCTCGCTTCCCGGTCGAATGCAGGTCGTGCAAAAAAGGACGAATCAGTAGTTGTTGCAGAAGCCATTCTGGATGTAGTAGCGGCGCAGCCAAGTACAAGTACACGAACAGTGGCTAGCCAGGTGGATACCTCACAGTCCACGACTTGGAGGGTACTGAAGGATGAACATTTGCTCCCGTTTCATGTGCAACGAGTCCAGAAACTGTCTCCAGGGGATTATCCAAATCGTATTGAATTCGCCCGCTGGTTTCTGCAGCAGAACGCGCTAAATCCACATTTTGGACGAACTGTGCTTTTCACCGATGAATGTACCTTCACACGTGAAGGTACATTTAACACACACAATGCACATGTATGGGCGGATGTCAATCCACATGCTACGTATCCACATGCTCATCAGAGACGCTTTTCCATCAATGTTTGGGCAGGAATCCTCGGAGACCACCTAATCGGACCGTACCTTCTTCCTGAACGCCTCAACGGTAAAACATACCTCACATTTCTGCAACATGTGCTGCCAGACCTGTTAAACGTTGTTCCTCCACGCATCCGGCGGGTCATGTGGTTCCAGCACGATGGAGCGCCAGCCCATTACGTACGAGACGTCCGCAACTATCTGGACATCACATTTCCGAACAGATGGATTGGTCGAGGTGGTCCTGTTGCTTGGCCTGCTCGCTCGCCAGATCTTTCACCCCTCGATTTCTTTTTTTGGGGACGATTGAAGGCTCTTATGTATGAGACACCCATTGAATCCCCCGAGGAACTGGTCGCCAGACTTTCCGCCGCTGTAGGGGAAGTGCTCGAAAAGCCTGATGTTTTCGCGAATGTTCGCCGTTCCATTCGTCGCCGTTGTTCTGCGTGCATAACCTCTGGTGGTCACAATTTTGAACATTTATTGTGATTACATGTTAATAAATATGCTTTGGTAACATAATCCTAATTTGTGTCTTTTTACCTCGTATCACAGCACACAATGTGTGGACATGGTAAACTGAACTATGTTCAGAAGTTGAAATTTGAACCCCCTCCCCTCGCTACTGAACCACGCTCAGCGATTCAGATTTTGAGCTGAAAATTTAAGTTTAAGTCTAAGCTTTAGAAAGCATTTAATGAGACACAAAAAATAACGGTATAAAATAGTTGTTCGTTACTCCAAAGTCTAAAGCGCCCTCTATCGGAATTTTTTGAAAATTTTCTTTAAAATTTATTTTTAAGAAAATACTGACATAAAGAATAATTTTAGCAAAACGCGGCAGTAGTTAGAGCCTAATCTACGACACAAAGATCGGGAATAACTGATTTTTGTTCTGGGGGGAGAAGGGTTTCAAATTTCAAATTTCAGTTTACGCTACTTAACTACTCGTTAGGACTCAGATTTTTAGATCAAAATTTAAGTTTAAGTCTAAGCTTTCGAAATCATTTAAAGAAATACAAAAAATAACGTTAAAAAATAGTTGTTTGTTACTCCAAAGTCTAAAGCGCCCCCTATCGGCATTTTTTGAAATTGAACTTTAAAATTTTATTTCAAGAAAATACTGGCATAAAGAAAATTTTTTGCAAAAACCGCAAACGAATCGACCAATTTCTCCATGTTTTATAATCATTTGAAATTTCGGACCCTAAACTTTAATGCCCCCTATCTCCTTGGGAATACGTCTGGGACCCTTAGTCTCCTATTTAATATTATTTGTCTTTAAGTGTACTATAACCCCTTAAAGTTCTGCCCATCTTTTATGAATCACCCTGTATATAACTCATAATATTTACGACAACCACAAAAGAAAAAAAAAATCCCTGACGGATCGGCCTACAGGCACAGGTAGATTTCAAAGACGCAGACGGTGGGGCGCCTGTTTGTTGAGAATTGCGGAAGAAAGGACCTTTTTGCCATGATGCGGTAGTTGGAATCGCCTACTTCGAAACCTAACTTGATTTTTTTTTTTTTTTTTTTTTTTTTTTTTTGCTATAAGAGTTGGTCCTATAAAAAACTTGTCAATATAAAAGTTTTAGATAACATTAAGAGGATTTATAATAAATTTAAGCGGATTTGAAATCTTGGGAATTGACGAAGTTATGAATTTTTTCTTCTAAAACTTCTTTCTTCTAAGAAATAACTATATATATATATTCTTATCGCCAAGATGAGCATTAAACTTTGTTTCTGGCACTCTTAAAATGTGGCAACCATTTCACCAATCACGGCACAGACAATAGAATCCTAATATATCCCCTATTCTGTGAATCACGGTATCCAGCAGATGTCCCATTCGAAGAGTTATGCAACCATTTGGCCTCATGTTTGGCGTACACGAATATTGCCCCTTTCAGGCCTTTGCAATACAAATTCTTTGCTGAATATCCAAATTTGCACAATTCTGGCAATAGATGGCGCAGTCACGATTTCGTCAAGCTTCATATCTTCTAATGTAGTATCTTTGCCAGCGGGCAGAAGAAATACTAGACGGTAATCGCTGGGATGCTCGGGCTCTCGAGCAACCAATCACAGTGATTCGAAGCCAAAGCTTTGCCAACATGAGATAAAATGGTTATTTAGTAACCTTGCTTGGTGTTGTATAGCATAGGGTTGCGTTATATACAGAAGTAAATAAAACACATCTCTTTCGCTGAATTATCGTATCGTTGGAGTCCATTTCTAACAAAAGCCTGGCTGTATTTATCAGATTTAAAGTTAATTTTTCATCTTTTTTTCTCTGTAGATGTTTTCATACCTCTCTTTCTCATATAATTGTTGCAGGTTTTGCTTTAAGTAAAACATTTTCTACCACTTTACATTCAAAACCAGATAAACTGTGTTCGAAGCTGTCGCATTGTAATTTTTTCGATTTGCTGATGAGTATGTTCAATAGTTTTTTATTTTCTGCAATTCTTAATCAAACAACATGTTTTTATGAATGTAAGTGTACTAAGTCAAAATCCTTTCATACGATATCTCATTTATTGTTTGTTGTGTGTTTTATATGTGCATAGAAAATGGTAGTGTTCACTTCCCAAACAATATAATGATTCATTAAGGCTAATTTAAACTGAAGCTTGATAATGATTTCGCTTTGGGTATGATTTTCCTTTATACATTCCATTGAAATAAAGTAACTCGATTCTGACCGTTTTTTTTAGAATGTATTAATAATATTTAATAACTTTCTAAAAAGCCAAACTTGATAGGAATGCTGTATTTTAACTTTTTCATTTTACTGTGAAAAAAAAAAAGTGCCATTGCACCTGCATACTATTCAAATAATTATTTTAGATAAAATTTTGCTCATATGATATATTAGTGAATTAATTTGTTACAGTACAGCTCTAAAGATGATTTAATATCTTTATTCTTTCTTTATTTTTTCTTCAACTACTATAATATTTATATGTAAAAGACTAAAATTTTAATCAAATCACTTTTTGGTTTAAAAGACCATACTGATTGATGCTTAAAAAAACTTTTTAAACCTTTTATTTTTCATAACAAATGTTTAATACTACATTATTTTCATAAGTTGTAAGATGAAATGTAATATTTCATTGAAGGTACACAGTTTGGGACTGAGGATTTTGTTAATTTTGTGGTCATTGTTTTGTGTTCATTTTAACCTCGCCAGAATAGTTATATCTTTGTGAAACAGCTATTTATATGTTCTGAATGCTAATAAAAATAGATATATTATGAAAATTTGAATTAATTCATTAAAGAACTATTTGTTTAATGAACAATTTTTGGAAATTATCCTCACTGTTAGAAATTTTTAATCAACAGTTAGTTTTAGAATATTCATTTTTCTATTTTAAAATATTTTCTTGAAACCTGCAATCAGTTAGAAGTTTTTGTTCACTTATAAAAGGATGTGACCTTAGAAAATTCCAATATCTATCTTCACAAGCAAGTAGGAAGTTAAAAAAAAAAAAATTCAAAGGGATTTTTTTTTTTTTCTGATTTAAGATTTTTTTAAATTAGATTTTTATGGGGGGGGGGGGGGGGAGGGTTTTTTTCCACCATTAAAGTATGGATGACTCAAGATTTGTAAACAACTAAGCCTCTAATTAGATGATATGGTTACCTAGATTGTTTACCATTAAAAGAATTATAATTAATAATTATAGGTATAATAGAACTGCAAATAAGTTATTTCATTAATTAGCAGTGGAAATAAAATATGACAGCTCTTTCGCAACTGTAATGACGCATTTGCAATTTATACAGTTACTCTAATTACATAAATTTAAACTTATGTACCATATGCATGCAAACTGGGGCACTGTTGTGCTATTTTTTTTTTTTTAATTTGCAGATCACTCAGTGTTCAGAGAAATGCACTGTAATCCCTATTCATAAGTGCTGATGTGTAAGTAAACTATATCTCATCAAAAAGTCACCTGTAAAAAATGCAGCCAAGTCTCGTAACTAATTTACCGTAAAAAGTACTGAGATCGTATAAAGCCAAGTTTAACTATCTTATTAACTCTGAAATTTTCATTCACAAATCTCTCCTAGTCTCTACATCTTTCGTTAATTATTATTTTGTGACTTGGCAATTACGCAGCACAGGAAAGTTATTACACCTTACTATGTTATGGGATGGGATAATTTAATTAAGGCAAATTATGTACGCACAGGGAAGTTATTACACCTTAATAAGTTATAGTATTATTTGATTAAGACTAACTACATACATCACATTCTTGTGCTACGTAATTGCTAAGTCACAAAATAATAATTAACAAAAGATGTAGAGACTAGGAGTGATTTGTGAATGAAAATTTCAGAGTTAATAAGATTGTTAAACTTGGCTTTATACGATCTCAGTACTTTTTACGGTAAATGAGTTACAAGACTTGGCTGCATTTTTTACAGGTGACTTTTTGATGAGATTTCACTTCTTTTTGTAAGTAATCCTCCTTTTCTTGATTTTGGGCTCTTTTTGGAGATCATCCACTGATTTTCGATGAAGTTACCTTAAAGGAATTTCAGGTAACTAGGCAAGCACTAAGTTATGGGAGGGGGGAGTCAAAAGTACTCTCAACTGCTTCCAGGAAAGGGGCTATCCATCTGAGATATTACTCGCAGCCTAGATACGTGATATTTAGCACAAGAGTACTGTTTAGGATAAAAAGAAAGCTAAAATTAAAATTTTCAATATATCAAACTATATGCCCACAGAAGAAGAGACCAGTGGCTTGTTCTTCCATACATTTCATGATCGGACTCTGCGGGAAAGCAAGGGCCGTAGGGATGCCGGACATATGGTGGATGACCCGACTCCCTTATGGGTGCTCGGCGATGAAGCCGTCCGACAGTCTCTACGGTTCATCAGGTGTCGCGTGGGGAAGTCTCCTTTGATGGTGGGAACTTCCGCCGAATCGTAACAACCTCTGTCGTCGACTCTGGGGCAAGATGAGGAGGCGTCGCTGGAACGCGAACCCTCTGAATCGATCGTAGCGACCTGGCGAGACAAAGCCATGGTCTGCATTAAAAGTCCTTCAGGACTTGGGGACGATGAGGAGTTGGGCTCGCTCGGCGCCGACGGCGCTCATTAGTTTTTATATCAAACTATATTTGATTTTTCGAAGGTTTCTGGATTTTTAAATTTTTTCTTATTTTGTATCCTAAACCCTACCTTTCTGCCAAATGTCAATGGTAGGACTACAAAATCAAGTTATATTCAAACCTTCGACTTTTTATAAATTTATTTATTTTTCGATTTTACTTCTAAGTTTCCTGATTGTCATGCCAATATAGTAATTCTTTGATCCGTCCTCTTAGGATCATTTAGGTTCAATTTAAAGATAAATCAAGATAATCTTAGAGTCACCATGATTTTATTTAGAAAGGACTATCAAGCCATAACCAGCCAGTAATGTCGGGAGGAGAGGGGGAGCTCTGAAGATTGTTTTGGTGTCATCCTTTAACAATCCATATTTCCTATGCAAATTAAATAGAGTATAACCTGTGAAAGAAAACAAACATGTCTATAAAGAAACCACCCATAACGTAGCCGGTCTATAACGGAACTTTTCTATACCGAAATTCGTAAAAAAAAAAAAAAAACAGCATAATCCAGAGAAAAAATCATAAAACAATTACGGGCGGTGTACTAGCTAATCGGGCAATTATCTTAAAACTCATGTTTCTAGAACTACAAAATCGAATTGTTTTTGAATTTTCAATTTTTTACAGATATTTCGAGTTTTCGATTTTATTTTCGAATTTTAGAAATTTTTAAAAGTTTTTTTTTTTTTTTTTTTTTTTTTTTTTTTTTTTTTTTTAAATCGTAAATATTACCTTTACACTACATTTTAAGTCTCTAACAAGATCGAATTTTCTGGATTTTTAAATTTTTCCTTATTTTGTATCCTAAATACTACCTTTATTCCGAATTCAAAGTTTCTAGCGCAACAAAATCGGATTATTTTCAAATTTTTGATTTTTTTTTTATTTTATTTTCGATTTTTATTGTGTTTTGGTTATTTTTTTTTCTAAATTCTAAACACTACCTTTACACCAAATTTTAAGTTTCTACGACTACAAGATCATATTATTTTCAATTTTGTTGAATTTTCGAATTTTCTGGATTTTATAATTTTTTTTTTCTTTGTAGCCTAAACAGTACCTTTATTCCAAATTTCAAGTTTCTAGGCCTACGGGATCCACCTAATCTTTTTGATGACGTGTGAGTGAGTGACTGAGTGACAAAAAATTGAAACCTTCAGTTCATATATCATTAGCACTAGAAAAGACAGAAATGTGAAATTTTAAATTTGTGCCTTATTTGCCACATACACTACATAAAGTTTCTGATTTTTGAGATACACCAGCTCAAAGCTATGGGGAGGTCAAAAGTGCCCTGAGTTGCTTCCAGAGAAGGATGCTTTTGCTTATGGCTGTGCTTTCTCGACTTGGCGGAGGCACTACCGTGCCTCCAGATACAAAATTAAAAATTCAGGAAAATTCCAACAAATCAATCTTTTTTCAATTTTTTTTTTCGATTTTTTTCAAAATTTTTTTTTTAATTTTCTTGATTTTTCAATTTTTTTTTTCTATCCTAAGTACTACCTATATTCCAGATTTCAAGTTTCTAGTTCTACAAAATCGAATTATCAAATTTTCGTTTTTCAATTTTTCCGATTTTTTAATTTTATTTTCGGTTTTTAATTTTTCCTTATTCTGAATTCCAAACACTACCTTTACGCCGAATTTTAAGTTTCTAAGGTTAAAAAATAAAATTATTTTCATTTTTTTTTTTCAATTTTTTTTCAATTTTTTTTTTCAAATTTTCTGGATTTTTTTTCTTTTTTTTGTATCCTAAATACTACCTTTATTCCAAATTTTAAGTTTCTAGCGCTATAAAATCGAATTGTTTTCAAATTTTCGATGTTTCTCTATTTTTTCGTTTTTTAAATTTTATTTTCGATTTTTATTGTGTTTTTAATTTTTTCTTATTCTGAATTCCAAACACTACCTTTACGCAGAATTTTAAGTTTCTAAGGCTAAAAGATCAAATTATTTTCATTTTTTCAATTTTTTTTTCAAATTTTCTGTTTTTTTTTTTTTTTTTTTTTTCCCTTTTTCTGTATCCTAAATACTACTTTTATTCCAAATTTGAAGTGTCTATCGCAACAAAATCAGATTGTCTTCAATTTTTTCTTTTTTTTTTTCAATTTTCCTTTCGATTTTTTTGGTGTTTTTGATGTTTTTGATGTTTTCTTTTTTTGGATGCTAAACACTACCTTCACACCAAATTTTAAGTTTCTAAGACTACAAGATCGTATTAATTTCAATTTTCAATTTTGATGGAATTTGTTGAATTTTCGAATGTTTTTTTTTTTCGAATTTTCCAGATTTTGTAATTTTTTCTTTCTTTGTATCCTAAACCATTTTTCCAAATGTCAAGTTTCTAGGACTATGGGATCTACCTAATCTTTTTGATGACGCGTGAGTGAGTGACAAAAAATCGAATGCTTGTGTTCATATATCATCTGAACTAGAAAAGACAGAAACTTGTAATTTAAAATTTTGGTTCTGTGTGCCAAATACTCTAGAAAAATAAAGTTCCGGGTTTTTGGGAAACTCCAGCGCAGAGATATGGAGGGGTCAAAAGTGCCCTAAGTTGCTTCCAGAAAAGTATGCTTATGGCTGTGCTCTCTCGACTTGGCAGAGGCACTGCTGTGCCTCCAGATGTTTGGAAATACCATTTAGATATACATTTTTAAAGTTACTCATTGAATAAGAGAAAATACAAACCACTAGAATATACTTTTAAACGCAATTGCTAAGATAAAAAATTAGACAATGTTTGCCGAGTGTATGCTTTTATGAGTCAAACTTGACTCTTTGTTATAAAATTCTACATAAAACATTAATTTATTTATATACAGTAGAACTCCAATTATCCGAATCAATTGGGACCGGACCCCATTCGGATAATCAAAAATTCGGATAATTGGATTTTTTCCGAAAAAAAAGGTCTATTTTAATTAATTACTGTATGTATGTTGAAAACGGGAGAAAAAAACTATTTAAAAAAAAAAAGATCTTTTAATTAATTAAATGAAAATGCAACACTTTTACATGTTAAGCGTACTTACAAATGCTGTACATTAGTACAGTATGTACGTACCGTACTGTAAATGAAAATCATTGCTTGCTGAACATCTCGGTGAAAGTAAGCTGTTTGAAAGTCTTCATCCGCAGGGTTCTCATAGACTCCTTGGAAACTCCTTAGAAATGAAAACATTCCCAAGTAGTACTTAGAACTACTTAGATAAGCAAACCACTCCTTAGAAACTCCTTAAATTGTATTGCGGCTTCGGACGCAAGCCGTGGTTGTTTTGTTTTGTTGTCGTGGGGAAAAAAATCGTGATTGTAAAATGCACGGTAAATCCTTTATGCACGTCATTTATCCGAAACACAGAATTGATTGGTTAGAATAATCTTATAGCAGGGCTCCCGCTAGGTCCGTTTTTCAATTATTAGGTCCGTAAAATCTGTTTTTCAACACTACTTTACTTTAAATTTTATCGATGTTTGGCATTTAGCCAAGAATCTCGGAAAAATCGCGTTTTTCGCAAATTTATCCCAAAAAATACCGTCAAATTTCGTCAATCGATCACGGAAAAAATTAGTAAATTTTGTCGAAAGATCGTGAAAAAACTCGAATTTCTTCAAAAGATCACGAATTTCTTAAAAGACAGCGAAAAATGTGAATTTCCTCAAAAGATTGCAAAAAACACGAACTTCCTAGAAAGATCGCAAAAAACAAGTGAACTTCCTCAAAAAATTGCAAAAACACGCGAATTTCCTCGAAAGATCGCTAAAAATATGCGAATTTCCTCAAAGGATCGCGAAAAACACGCGGTTTCCATCAAAAGATCATGAAAAAAACGTCAGTTTCGTCAAAGATCGAAATAAAATGCAAATTCCATTAAAAGATCGCGAAACGCAAATGTCTCCCAGAAGATCGCGAATTTACCCCCAGAAGATTGTGAAAAAAAGAAAAACGTGAATTTCCCCCAGAATATAGCGAAAAACACTCGAATTTCCTCAAAAGATCGTGAAAAATGCGAATTTCCTCAAAAGATTGCGCAAAACCACGCGAATTTCCTCAAAAGATCGCAAAAGACACATGAATTTCATTAAAAGATTGCGAATTTCGTCAAAAGATCGCGAAAAACACACAGTTTCCATCAAAAGATCGCGAGAAACACGTCAGTTTCATCAAACGATCGAAATAAAACGCGAATTCCATTAAAAGATTGCGAAAAAACACAAATTTCTCGCAGAAGGTCACAAAAAAAAAAAAAAAAGCGAATTTCACCCCAGAAGATCGCGAAAAACACGTGAATTTCGTCAAAGTTTCATCTTCAAAGAAATCGATTACAGCTATTCTAAAAGTATAAATTCAAAACTTGTTATATTTTTTCTTGTATGTTGCATTTAGCATTTTTTTTTTTTTTTTTTTTTTTTTACCTTTTAAAATTTTTTTAAAGATGTATCATGTATGTGATATACATAATAAGTGTTTGGGGTTTGACTAATCTCTGTTTATATGACCATTGGTCGCTGCATAAAAAAGTTGATTGTCTATTTTGTATTTAAACATATGAAATCAGTAAGTAATATTTTGTGAATACTGTGTAATTCCAGCTCGCATACCACATAACGATGCAGCACATAAAAGCAACAACAATAACAAAATGGCAAATCCTTAACATTTTTTAGACTCCTTGGATTTTTTCGGTACTCCTTGGATTTTTTCTTCCCAACTCTGTATGAACCCTGCATCCGTTTTCGGGCAACCAAGTCAAGCATTCCGCTTGACTGGGAGAAGTTGCATGTGATCACACTCAGGCTCACGCTCCATCCACTTCAACACAGTTTCAAGGCCGGCAAATGCTTCACTAGCTGATGGTCCCGTGTCGGCTTCAACTTCGACTCTAAGATCATCTTCTTCCTTGACACTTTCTTCTCTCACACTTTCAATAACTTCATCATCATTTAGAATTTGAATCATCAGGGTCTGAAACCCAGGTGGACCAGGTGGTCGCCAGGTGGGCCGGCCACCTGGCGACGGACGATAGCCAATAATCGAACTGCACTATGAGACGGTGACTCAACATCCCAATAATGTTCGTTCTATGAATACACTATATTCGCGGAGGGAAGGACAATAGATCAGTTTCAACCACTTGATCACCAGCCCACCAAAAGTTATCAACCAATCATAATCGTTGATTTGTAGCCTGTATTACGAGCCGAGCAATCACAATCCACCATCTTTGGCTGGCAAACAAAAAACAAAGCTAGTTGCTAAGGTGGTTGCTAGGGTGTGACGTCAGTTGAAACTGATCTATAGCGCGTGTAGACAGAATCCTTATTTTGCGAATTGCAGTACGTTTCCATCTTAATTTTTTTTCTGAAATTCTGAAAACGATTCGGATAATCAGCGATTCGGATAGTCGGAGTTCGGATAATTGGAGTTCTACTGTATTTGATTTAAGAGTAGTAAACAAATCATACATGAGCTCTTCTTTTGTAAATTTTCAGTTGTTTCCCTGAATTACTATTTGTTTGAGTGTTTTGTTTATGATATACGTAGTGCTGTTTGAATAGAAAAAAGTGTGCTGATGATGGCGACCTAGCTTCAGGTGCCAAGGTCATTTAAAGTAGTGCAGTGAATTATTATTAATGTATTGACAATGTGAAAATACAAAATAATTTTTTATCACCATACACTAAGAGTTGCTTGGATGCTGAGCACCATAACTATGCAATAAAAGCCAGCTAGCAGCTAGAATTAAAAAAATCCCTGACGGCTCGGCCTACAGGCACAGGTAGATTTCGAAGACTCAGACAATGGGGTGCCTGTTTTTCGGGAATTGCGAAAGAAATTACATTTTTGCGATGATGTGGCAGTTGGAACCGTCTACCTTGAAACTTAACTTGTTTGCAGGTGGAGCCAGCAGAATTTTTTTTGTTTTTTCTATAAGAGTTGGCCCTATAAAAAACTTGTCAATATAAAAGTTTTAGATAATATTAAGAGGATTTATAACAAATTTAAGCGTATTTGAAATCTTGGGAATTGACGAAGTTATGAATTTTTTTCTTCTAAAACCCACCTCCCCCCCCTTAAGGCAATTTTTAATTATATCAAAAATCTGTCATACATAAATTTTCGGCCCTTCTCCTAGAAGTAATAATAACTTCAAACGGATTCGATACGTATCATAATTAAGAAATTATGGGTTTTTTTCTGTTTTTACAAACATCCCCCCCCCCCCCCACCCCCCTTGGTTTGATTTTGCCCATTAATGAACTTGACCGAGATTTTATGTATCAGTTTCGAAAAGATGCGGGAGTTGGAACCGCCTACTTCGAAAAATAACTTGTTTACAGGCGGAGCCAACAGGGTTTTTTTTGTTTTTAATTTTTTTTTTTGTTTTTTTTTTTTTTTTTTGCTATAACGGTTGGTCCTATAAAAAACTTGTCAATATAAAAGTTTTAGATAATATTAAGAGGATTTATAATAAATTTAAGCGGATTTGAAATGTTGGGAATTGACGAAGTTATGAATTTTTTTCTTCTAACCCCCCCCCCCCCCTCCCCCTCCCCTTCCCCCCCTTAAGGCAATTTTTAATTATATCAAAAATCTGTCATACATAAATTCCCCCCCCCCCCTTGGTTCGATTTTGCCCATTAACGAACTTGACCGAGATTTTATGTATCAGTTTGGAAGAGGTTTATGCAGAATTTTACCAGTTATCATGGTCATAAAAAAGTGACATAGATAGATAGATAGATAGATTAGAGATAAGTTCAGGCTCTCTTTTTGGAGCCCGGGCGCGACAATTTTGGAATCGGAGCCCGCCCAAGCCCGAAACATTTTATGTCATCAGAGCCCGAGCCCAATACCAAAAAAAATTGCATAATATTTAAAAATTGTTTCAAAAGTAATAATCCATTTTTAAAAAACTTTATACATGAAAATAACTGTTACTCACCAGTACATAATTATTTTTTTGGAAATTTACATTTAATCTTATCAAAAGAGAAGTTTTCTAGCAAATAAAAATATACTTCCTTAAAAGGATTCTCATATTTTTCTCTCTCAACAAGCAAATATGATGGATACATTAACGAAGTGAGTTTTATGAATAAAGGCATGGAATTTAAAGAAATTACTTCTTCTATGCAGAAAAATTGAACAACATTTTTCTACTTCTCATAAAAGGTGTATATCGTAAATTATAATTGATCCCTTAATTAAAACAATATTTCGTGTTCCTGAAAATCAGCTTAAATTAAAAGTTTTACACCGTTATCGGAAAGATTCTATGCTTTTATAGAAAAAGGAGGAACACTGTTCGATTGTTTGCTATCGGAATTGGAAAGCAATACATGACAATTATATCTATTTACGAATGGAAGTGACTTCGGAAATATGCAGAGCAGAGCTTAAGCACGAACAGAGTTCACTATGAAAAATAGATTCATTAACGTTATTTTCATATGAAGAGCGATTATGACTCGAAAACATTATTAGACTAAAAATTTGCAAACCTTAAGCTAATGCTGATTGACTGAAAATAAAAGAAAATATTCATTTCACGTTAGATCTCTGAAAAAAAAAAAAAAAAAAACTAAACGTTCCAATTAAAAAATATCCCGTCAAAAACGAAAATGCAGCAACAAATTATTCACGCCACTTTCCACTGGTGCTATCACCCAGTCTTTGCGTCGTGTCAATGCCACACATAAATCTGCAAATATCAACATTTTTTTTTTTTTAAGGTAGCAGTCTAGTATACTAGAAACATTTTTTCTATTCATTTTGATCAAAATAACATTAAAATGATTTGAAAAACATTATGTAATTTTTTAGGAGAAAAAGAAAGTTTATTTTTATTTTTTCTATATAAGAATAAATAAAATTGTCAGTTTCGGAAAGAATGAGCCCGGGCCCGAAGACTGGTATAAAAATCGAGCCCGTGTCGGGTCCTAGCTTTCGGGCTCAGGCTGAGCCCGTCTCATCTCTAATATATATATATATATATATAATTTTGAACTGGGGGTGGTTTTGGATTCTGGGAGTCATGATCGGCGTAAATCTGCAAAAATTTTTCAAATTTTCCAACTTAGGTGAAAATGTAATAGGTAGTATTTCTTACGAAATCTACCTAAAAGCAGGTGGTTGGCTTTTAATGGTTTAAACAGGTTTTTTCTCTTTGGCCAAAATTGGCTTTTATACAGTGAAGCCTTTTAATTATAAACTGCACTTGTTAAAGTATTTTTAAGCTGATTTTAACCCTTTCAGGGGCAAAGTACTTGTGTTTCTAAAATGTTGAAATCAGTGAATCACACCGGGATTTAAAAACAAAATTTATTTCAAAATAAGTAGAAGCGTTTCTTCACGTATATTATAAAAGTAAAATTTGATTCCAAAATTCCGGTGTCAATGTGGCGTTTGGGAATTAAAATTAAGTGGTATATATTATATACCACCGCCCCTCAAGGGGTTAAAGACATTTTATTGAGTTAAATTTCAATAAATAGCCCAATTTCTTAATAATGAAAACATTAATATTGGAATAGTTATGGAGTTAGTGATTTGTACCCAGATTGCAAATGTGTCAGCTAAATTTTAAAAAAGCATACCAATTGCTTTTTTTTTTTTTTTTTTTTTTTTGTGTGTGTGCACTGGCCTTTAACGTGATTTTGTTTTTATTTTTTACTGCTTTCAATAATGAAATATTGTAATTTTAGGACAATAGTTGTTTTGTTATATATTATATTACTTTTTACTAAATTTAAGGGGTATTGGTCAGTCTTATAATCTTTTTTTCATAAATATTTAAAATCATGCATAAAGTAGCGTAATAAATACTATTTCTCAATATTGAAACAGTTTTCAGGAATAAAATATGCATGAATATCTTTTTTGAATAGCAAAAAGTATTTTCCTATTTTGTTTTAACATTTTATTTTGAAAACATTCTTTTTTATTTTAGTTTTCTTTTTTTACATACCTACATGTAGTAAAATCTCAAATATTATCTCCTTCCTCATTCATCTTTCAATATTGATTATTTCATTTTTTAATCTGTTTATATGGATTTACCTGAAATAAGTAATGAATCTGCTTAGTATCCGAAAACCTTATTTTATATTCATCAAAATATATAATTTCTGTAAGTCATTAGACCCACTGATTACTAACTAAATATGGGTGTTCTCTAGTCAGATAATTTTTATTTATTAAATATTTATCAAATATTTTCTTTTGTCAAATACTGTATCAGTTAATAGATACAAATACATAATCGGAAAAATAGCATTTAGTTTTAATTCAATTTTTAACGTTAATAGCAGTATGTATGTATTTTTTATGTGTGGAGACTTATCATTGGTTAACTAAATTTTTTAATGTATAGTAATATGCGGAGCTATGTAATTTAGAGTTTTAAAATATCTTCAAGTCTAATTTAATACATTCTTCTCAAATTTTTCTTTTAGACATACTTCATTCATAATTGTCTTTTAGGAGTCCTAAAGACTTTTTTTTTAATATTTAATAAAAGTTTATATTTTTTCTGTAGAAAACTTTTATAACTACATTAACAATAAGTTATTGTGAATTAACTGTAAATCGCACATACTGTTTTTTCTTTTAGGCTTTTTTTTAGCCTGGCTAATAAAATCTGGCAACCCTGTAACTAGGGGATAAGAATAGGGGTGCAGATCTCAAAGGAAGTAATTCAAGAGGCTTTTAATTAATATTGTTTTATTTCAGAGGTATATAATTGAAGTCTTTCCTAGGGCGAGGACATTGTCTTTTAAACATCATATGTTATTTAACAGGGTTTAAAAAAAACTGTTTTTTTTTTTTTTTTTGTTTGTTTGTTTGTTTAAACTGGATTTGTTTTGTTTTTAATAAATATTTTCTATTACATATAGACACATATTTGTTCATAAAAATAAATATTTTTGGATATTAGATAGGTAATATAACTTAATTTGAAATTCAAATGATATAATTACAGTTCAAATGATATAATTACAGTCAGTTATGGAAAAAAGTTGAAATCATTTGTAAATTATGCATTATTGGTAACAGCTATGTCTTATGTTCAAAGAATAAACTGCTCTACACAGTGAAACATAGATATCTTAAAAATCTTATCATGAATCTTTTGATTTAATAATAATAAATAAATATTTTATGTAGTTTCATGAATATAATTAATTTTTTCACAGCTATTGAAATTTTTTTTAATGAAATATTTGTTATCTAGGATGCCTGATTTTTCTGTCAGAACACGAAATGAGCAATTATGGTTTTTTTATTTAAAAAAAGCTTTTCATAACGAATTCCTGGAATGATTTGACATTTAATAGTTGAGTTTTTACACCTTCTTTCAAGAAGTATTGTGTATTGTCACTTAAAGAAATTAATTTTGAAAACTATTATTTAGGTGGAAGGTACCGTTCATAATATATATAATATGTATTTATTTATTTTTGCAAATTTTGGATCCCTGTTTATAGTGTGTAGAATAAGCCCTAAAACAATTATACAAAAATCTAAGTTACAGTCCATTGAAATAAGTGCTGATTAACTAAAAAACAGGTATAATGGGACATAACTGCACACATGATGAATTATTTGCTTCGTAGGTGTAAATCCAAAAATCACAGACTAACTGTAAGTTACAAAATAATGATTATACAGTTTTTATTAGTAAAATCTTAAGCATTATTTTCTTGAAAGAACATTTTTCATCATGCCTTATAAAGCACCATTTAAATGGTTCAAACAATCAGCTTTTTTTTCTTTTCGGAAATTAAAGATTATTGTTATTGTTTGGGTTGAATTTATTCTTTCCATGAAAAAAAAAAATCTGAAGTTGACCTTTATTTCGGGCTCATGAGCAGTATCCTCCCCTTAATGGTTTTTTTTTTTTTTTTTTTTTTAAATATATATATACTAGGGGGCCTACCCCCTGCGAGCTACTCTCGCCAACCCCCGCTCAGACTTCGAGGCCTCTAAAAACATGACAGCGTGCTTTATTTTAAAAATATTGGTAAATCTGTAATTGGGTTGCCATGCTTTTAACGTTTTAATGGGGCATTTTTTGATTATCATGGCCTCATACACAGCTGTTGCGACAACTGACGACTGTTTTCAGGATTGATAAGTAAAATCAATTACAACTTGAAAACCAGCTTGTATAAAATGGTTAGGTTTAAATTGCGGCTACCTCTCTGACTTTTATAACAACGATCTGTATTCTATTCTTCCTTTGCGTTTAAGGATGAGAAAAATTCCCTCTGCTTGTGAATAACATTAAGAACCACTGTATTGAAAAGTACCATATTATAGACATTTTCAGTAACAGGTTTTAATTTTCTCTCTATTTTAGTGCACCATCATGCATATTTTCATGTTATTTTAAATATGTAAATTATTTATTTTAATTAATATGTATATACAAATTTTCTAATAATTATTTATCATACAAAATTAATTAAATATTTTGTACATGCATGCCTGCATTTATTCGGCATCAATTGATGAGATATTTAAACAAATTTGCTATCCGCGATAATTTTACACCATGTTATGTCACTTGAATAACTGTCCATAAGAAAATCGGTTACTTTTCCAGTATAGGATTCTTTGCTTTTAGGTTTGGCGTAATTCGAGCTTCAAAAAGGGATAGATTCGTTAATATACATAGATTTGTTGCCAAAAGTTATGAAAACAAACCCAATGAACTTTTGGTGCTTTTCTATTATAGGGGTCTTGACGCTTTTTTAAAAAGCTTGGCCGAAAAAACCAAGCAGGATAGAAAACCAAGCAGCATATTTTATTCTTCTTCCGTTCAGTTGGGCAATTATTATTTTATATATTCGTTTCAAATATCCGAATTAGTGATTTTATAAATTCGTTTAATTAAATTTTACAAAAAAATAACAAAATGATATCAATAAATAATAATTACTATTAATTCCTTTTCCCCCCTTTCTTTTGCGTTTACATAAATGACGTCATTTGGACGAATTTATTCAAAATATTTTCAGTTTATAAATTAAATTAAATGCTGACAGACGATTGAATCCTGACAATAGAAATGAGGTTTTTTTTTCAAATTTTCCTGAAAAACATAATTTAATCACAATCTTGTCTTCATTATCGATTGAAATAAAAGATAAATTCAATTTCAATTTGAAAATGACGAATAAAAAGAAACTAATAATCCCTATCGGGATCCTTTTCAATGTTTTTCCCTTTTTTGTCACAAAAAGACTGAGTAATTAGTTGCCATCATTACAGAAATGTCATTAAAATTAGAAAAAAATTAATATCTCAAACTAATTCCAATTTCAAAATTCTGTTACCAGTTTTGACATCCGCGGATTTTTATCGACAATTGGTATTAATTTCACCATCAAGCGTTTAATATTTTATTAAAAATAGCCCTGAAACATAATCAGTCGTTTAATCAGTCGTTTCATAAAATCGTTTCATAAATTCATTTCATAAAATCGTTTCACAAATTCGTTTCATTAGGATTTTATATATATAGGGTAGATATATATAGAGAGAGAGAGAGAGAGAATATTTCTGATTTTAATTGTTTGCTTTTATTCACTGATTTTATCATCTAATTAATGTGAACAAGTCTTATTAAAAGTAAGTTTCTAACCTTCTTCCTTGATGCAGTATCGGAGGAGTACTTTCAAGACTACATTATCCCACTTATAATTGTTTATCTGTGAGATGCTGTGTGACTAATGCTTAATTAGAGCAAGTTAGTTACTCAACTGAGAATTAAGTAATCAAATGAGCTATCTTGATATATATATATATATTGATAAATGGTACTTTTATGTTAGCTGAGTGCCAGTGATATATATACATATATAATGCACATATATATAGATATATACACATATATATGTTATATAAAAATTTTATTTCGCATTATACCTTTAAATTAATCTTAACTTCTGACATAGTCATTATTTCCTTAATTCTTAATAATATTTATTCCTATTTAATGTCCTTTTAAAAGTAGTAACACGTATATTAATTTAATTATCTTATTCCAAATCTTAATCTAAAACTTTAAGTTCATTCGTAACTTTTATCAACTCCCCAATCTATAAAATTCTGAGAGACACTTATTGTCATTTCGAATGTTTTTAAGATCCATTTTTTATTCCACGCTTTGCTTCGTGCGCTGGGTATTTTTCACATCAAAATCAATGTGCCATTGTGTTGGGAATTCTTTCTTGTTAAATCTTCTCCATCGCACCTCATTCGCTTAGCTTAATTTTGTCTGTCACTCATTGGTTCCTGCATACGTTACGTCGTTTCAATAACTCTACACGCGGTTAACAAAACTGCATTACAAGCTTTTAGAGAGCAGATTTTTGTCGTGTTTGGAAGTGCTGACCAAATCGTTATCTGGTGTTCTGCGACTTAGAATTTCACAACAGCCTTTTAAGATCTATTAAATGAGTTATCGTCAAGCCTGAGGGGAGGGCTATAAGTTTATACCTGATACTGTGGGAACTGTTACTGGCATCGCTCCTGTTCATTAATAAACAATTTATCTGGAAATTGGCTGCTGATTATTGAAGAGACTTGTGGTGTTTCATCATTGCCTAACCTCCTCGCCATGATTCTTAATATCGACTGCAATCATTCACCATCTTTAACAAACTGCCATTTTCTCGTGGAATATTAAATCATCTTTGTAAAAAGTTTACATATATATGTATATTAATATGTGTACATATACATATGTATATATATATATCACTGATGCCCAGCTAACATAAAAGTACCTAATAAATTTTGGTTTGTTGAAGTTTCATATTGAAAATTCTACTACAGGGGATAGGAAAGGTGGCTTTGAAGAAAGTTGTACTAGACCCTGAGCTTTTCAGGGCCCTGTTATTCTTACAAGAATACTTATAAAAAGAAGTTTTAGTAGTTGATATATGTGTATACAGTAACCCTTAAGTATAATCCTTATCAGATGACACAACTTCTGTCAACATCCCTGATGGAATTATATGAATACTGCAAGTCGAAATAATTGCAATAATATCCATCAAAGAAGTTATGCTTGTTTTATAGACTTGTTTAGTAACTTTTCTTTTTAATTTAAATTTGCTTTTTAATTGCTCAAAAAACTACATAATGTGAAAATCTATAGAGATTAGAATAAGTATCCAAATCTGCCAGAGAATACTTCTATCTCTGTTTCTGAGAATCGTTAATAATTCCATACATTAAAAACTTCATCAAACACCTTGAAACACCTTTCATATTTCACAGTCTTCTTTTCAATATTTTGGTTACTTTTATTATTTTTTATAGTCTTTTCAGGAATATCATATTTAAAATGCATTTATCATAGTTAAAATAAAACTTAATTGTATATAAATTGAATAGAAAACTATTTTTATAAGAACTTTTGATTATACTTATTTGTATATCACCTTTTAATATATGTATTTCTTTTGAATAAAACAACAAAATAAAATGCAATAAAACTTTATTATAATAAATACAAAAGTTAATATTTACTTTTTCTCCAGCTACAAAAAATCTTTCAACAAAATACAGAAAGTATAACTATACATCCGTTCTGGATCCAAAATAAAAATAAAATATTTTTTTTTTTGTTGTTCACCACAATAACTCATTTCATATTCAAATGTTATTATATTATTAAAATGCATTTCAAACATTTATTACCTCATTGACGTCTCGGCAATTATGTCATAAAATTTTCTTTCAGTAGTCAAATTATTTTTCTTTTAACCCTATCACTATGTCCTGGGGTCCACACGGACCCCAAGCACTTTCAACAAGTTGTCAAAAAAATCTATCACTCACTAAGTAGTCTCAGCCGGTGACATCTCATATCATAATGTTTGTAACACACAGTAAAACTTAAACTGTACAAATATAAGTGGTACTCGTTTTGTTTTAATTTGAAAAATAGATAGCATATTTGTCCTGGGCAACAACAGGGCATGTTTTGATAGGACATAGTAATAGGGTTAAATAAAACAATCACAATAAATTTCTTTAAGTAAAATAGTAATTAGTAATTTTCTTGATTCCTTATAATTCTATAAATTAAGCATACAAATTGCAGCTAAAAGAAAATAAAGAATAGTAACAGTTGTTCAACAGCTACTTTGAAAGAATGTATTGTAGAAATATAACCATGGGCATGCCCAAAGGGTGGGATGATGGGGCTACAGCCTCCTCCGAAATAGTCAAGAGAGAAATCAATAGAGTGCTAATTTTTTTTCTTTTTTTTAGAGATTAAATTTTTTTCTATGATACAATGGATTAGCCACTCTGTTAATCCCATATTAGTGTACAGTGACACTACAGTATACCCAAATACGGCGAAGGGGAGCTGATGCGGTTAAAGTCATACTCGTCATTCCCTTAATAGTGCACAGTCACACCACAGTAAACCCAAAAAAAAGGCTGATGAGGTTACAGCTACCAACCCCCTCCCAAAAATAGTCTATCTAAAGTAAAAATGTAAATTAATAGAATGATTTTTTTTTTACTTTTTTTTAGATAAATTTGTAAATTTAATTTTTTTTCATACAATGCACTAGTCTATCTGTTTAGTCCCATATTAGTGTACAGTTACGCTACAGCATACCCAAAGAGGAGGAAAAGGATTGATGGGGTTATCACGCTCCTTCTCTCTCCGAAATGCTTGCAATGAAATGAAAAAAATGGTTGATTTTGTTTCTTGCTTTTCAAGGTATATTTATAATTCTTTTTCTGTCATACAACTACAACAACGGACTAACCATTCTCATTACTCCTATATCTGTGCAGTAACACCACAGCATACCCAAAAAGGAGGAAAGGTGCTGATGAGATAACCCCTTCCATCTGCGAAATGGTTGCAATAAAATTAAAAAAGTGCTGATTTTTTGTTTATTTTTGAGTTAAATTTGTAATTTTTTTGTGTCATAATACTACGAGTTAGCATGGATGTAATGAAGGGTGTACAGTGGTATACGCAATATATCTTCTGGATTTTTTACGTATACAGTGATTTTCTCAAGTAATGCTAAAGCATGTACTCTCTAGTGTATACCCTTAGCCTATAGCATATACCCCCTGGCACTTTTGTTTTACGACTCCAGCACTATGAATTAGCCATTCTCATCAATCCCATATTAGTTTACAGTGACCCCACCGCATACATAAAGAGGGAGTGGGTGCTGATAGGATTATGACCTCCCGCCCTTCTGAAACGATCGCAGTGAAATGAAAAAGTGCTATTTTTTCTTTTTAAATTTTTTATTTATCATACAAGAGACTAACTATTCTAGATTATAGTCCCATATTAGTGCACAGTGATACTACAGCATACCCTACCTAAAGAAGGGAGTTATGGGGTTACAGCTCCCTTCCCCCTCCTAAGTGGTCTCAGTGAAATGCAAAAAAAAAGGTCTGAAAAAAACAGGATATAAATAAGTTGCTGATATCAGGTTTTTTTAAATAAAATTATTGCTTTTCTGTCACAATTTTTATAAAAAATAGAAGTTGTATTTTAAGGGAATTTAAAATTTTTGAACATTAATGAAAATAATTTCACTAAAAATTAATGTTTAATACAAACTTTTATGCTTAATAGTAATAATAATAAAAGCTTTTCTTAGTTTTTCAGTTAATAGAACACCACATAGTGTTGCCAGGTACAATCTCACAAAACGTGAGACAGTGGCTTCTAAATTGGGACACAAAAATATACTACATTGTATGAATATGAAATCCTGTCTTAAACATATAAAATTCATTGTCTCTACATTAGGACTACCATACATACCTACTAAAATGAAAGACCCTAAAAAACGAGATTTTTCTCTTGTCCCTTGTGATTTCGTATTAGCAGGTTTTTAAATAGGTAAAAAAAAGAACTTATACAGTAAAACCTGTGAAAGGTTAATTGTATAGTATTCATAATGTCGGGACAATACAATTTTTACCATAAAACATAATTCCATTATAAACAGGTTCCATTTACGCAGGGTTTATTTAGTGTCAAAATATCAATAAATAGTGTCAAAATATCGTTATTTGAATGTAACTTTTTACACTACAGTTTTAGTACATTAGGGAAGGTTTTAATCTCAGAGTAGTTATCGCATCGTGTGTGAATTCTTTTACAGGAACATATCAATTATTTTAATATAAGATAGCCTACTGCGATATCAAACGTTTGCAATACTGTAATTTCCAGTATTGGGAACATTTGATAATGCAGTGAACAATAAATGCAATCTATCTTTGTAAATAGGGGCTTTCAGTCGTGACGTTTTGCTTGGAAAATGACTCCAAACAAATGGTTGCAATGTTTCATTTCTTATTTAATATAAATCGTAGGAAATGTTACGACTGTTTATAAAGTATTAAAACATTTAGCTGTGAGATATAGCTATAATATACAAATGATAAAGAGAATACAACGTAGCAACCGTTTCTTTTGAGTCAGTTTTCAAGCTAAACGTCATGATTGACGTCACACTATAAGCGCGACCTACGTTATACATAAGTATAAGGAAAGGGCAGCTGACGTCACATGGTTCGCACGCGAGGCTAACGAAACAGACAGGCTACCGCGGTGCATTCCACTTATCTTTTTTTTACAGACCGCTAGAGTGACGTGATGCTCTTTTCGTACACCTGCATTGGTGGATTCGAGCAACACGTGACTCCCGCGGTCTGTAAAAAAAGATACGCGTAAAGCACCGCGGTAACCTTTCTTTTTCGTTAGCCTCGTGGTTCAAATAGGCAGTTCTGATTGGTTTAACTCCCCTGACCTCCAATTGAAGTACAATGGTTGATCAGCTGATTGCAACTTCCCTATAGAATATCCCTATTTTGACCAATGAAAATGTTTCATAATATAGTAAAGTAACCGTTTTCTCTAAAAGCGGTGGAGTGTGTCTGCAGCAAAAACTGAAGATTTTTAACATTGTGTGTTCCTGCTCCCAGTCCTCCACGTTTTCATACTTTTGGGTGCAGGAAAACACAATGGTAAACCTACAAATCAACCGCTAAAATCAGGTTTTAAGGTGTTTTCCACCAAGATATGACTTGGCAGACCGATTGCGTTTTAATATGCGAATCGAGTTTTAACTAATTCTGGAATTTCAGCCGTGAACTCGATGAGGTGATTGTTTGTGCTGTCGCCTCCCGGTCTATAATATCTGTTCTCTGAATTTCGAAATATACATTGCATTTTATTGTCGTCACTGAAGAACATTGCGATAGTTTTGTTTGAATGAATGGTAAAAATTAATTTTTTCTGTGACCTATAAAAGGAAATTTGTATCGGAGGGTGTAGAAAATATATTTTGGAGTCGCCTGAAAATGTAGCTCGGGGCACATGCCTGGTGTGCCTCTGTGATATTCAGGCCCTGCATTTGATAAAACAAACGCCAGACCAGCAGCTCACCGAGCCAACATCAAATGATCCCATGCGGTTTGTGTAGCAATCCAAGAAACCATGTGAAGTTCAGCTTAGAGTGCCTTTATATGAAACTGGTGACAGGTGACATAGATCAAACTTAATGTATGTACTTAAACAGACGCGTTTGTCCAAACTATGGTAAACCGACATTCCAGAACTTAGCGATACTCGCCTGGTCGAGTTCAATTATATGAGTGAGACTAAAGGTGCCTCGATATATAAAAATTGATGCGGTGAGACGATTCTGGACTAAAACGAATCACAAGCATTTTAGAGAGCTTTTCATTATAGCCAAGTTAATGCTTCTTAAATTGTCTCACTCGTCAAGACTAGTATCGTGAAGTCTGGAATGGACTTCACCCTTGTCACGTCATCTGCGGGTATATAGAAGACAAAACAGCAATAGGCGTGAAGAGCATTTTAACACTGCTTCTCCTGCCTCCAATAAACAGTCTTTTTCGGAGGGCAAATACCCGAAGAGGCGTGGCTGTTGCCACTCGTGGATAAAGACCATGTAGTTTTGCCATAGTTTGGACAAAAACATCTGTCTAAGCCTAAGCACAGTATGAGCGTGCGTCAGTGTTTTTTGTTTGGTGTAATTGCGTTATAAATTTTTAAGACCGTTTGAGTCACGTGATACCACGTAACTTTAGCCGTCTAATGAAGTGTGTCTCTATATGAGAGTGGCGCCATACGATGCTGAGATTCTGCTTAGACAAACGCGTTTGTCCAAATTATGCCAAAGCTAGACATATTCTATTTCAATAACAAGAACTTGTTAATATTCGCCTGGACGAGTTCGATCGTGACCTACGTTATACGTGGCCGGTTCATGATTTTTAACAACCCTCTCATTGACAAGCCCGTGTTAATACGTTCACTAAGTTCCAGGCTTCATTGCAATATAAGCATTATTTAAAGTAATAAAATTCTATTGATTTAATGCATTTTTAATGGGTTGAGCAATGAATAATAATCAATTAACTTGTTTTATATTCAGTGCTGAAAAATTAGTTTTTCTTAGCATTTAAAACAAAATGCAGAGAAAAAAAATTACAGATTTGCCCTTTTGCAAAACTGTTAGAGGCGAGGCTAACGAAAAAGACAGGCTACCGCGGTCCATTCCACTTATCTTTTTTTACAGACTGCTACAGTGACGTGATGCTCTTTTCGTACACCTGCATTGGTGCATTCGAGTATCACGTGATTCCGGCGGTCTGTAAAAATAGATACGCGTAAAGCACCGCGGTAGCCTTTCTTTTTCGTTAGCCTCGGTTAGAGGGTTAAAACGTCATACGGTGTGGATCATCTTTACACGGCGATTGGTACAAAATGGTGGGCGTGCCGCTTTGTAACAATCGCCGTGTAAAGATGATCACTGAGTGTGACTTCTAAATGTCACGAACTGGTCGTGTATAACGTAAGTCGCGATAACACAAGTTGAATCATCAATCATTTTGTTGCCCATGGGCATGGCCAATCGTTCTTCTCCTACGGGCAATTAAATGGCGTCGTGAGTCAGCCCGGATTGTAGGAGCCTTAAGCGCGACCAACGAAATACACGGCCAGTTCCTGACTTTTAAAACCTCACACGGGTTGGATAATCTTTGCACGCCGATTGGCACAAAACGATGGATTGGTATCGTTGGTCTCGCTATAAGAGAGTGGCGACTTACGACCAATAAACACAGACCTTTCAAAATTAAACGGTTCATAAGTTCCAGGTACTTTAAAGATAGGGTGTCTTTATAAGAGAGCAGCAATATGTACATGCTCAGACTAGATATTTTGTCCAAAATATAACAAACTTAGATTCCAGAGTTTGGTAATACTACAGTGCCTAGAAGTATATAGTGTTGTTATCGGCGTCAATATTATACTTCAGAAATAGAGGACGCCGATAGATGGCGCCAGTGTTCTCTCCGCGGCTATGGTAACTTTCGTTTTTACATACACCTCATTTTAAATCTATTTTTTTCTGTATAAATCAGTACTAATGCTCTAGATAAAAAATAAACAAGGAAAAAAATTCTAATAATGAAAATACAGTTGAAGAGAAATGTAATTGATTTCTTAACAACTAATTGTAATGAACTCAAACAGTTACAAACTTTATCATAGGACAATGTTTTTCTTCCTACAATATTTAGTTATTTCTAAAATTGGATAAATACAATATATTGGATAAATACATTATACTATGATGAATTCTTGCAAAAACATGTCCCTATTTTGACAACTTTTTAATCTGTATTCATTATTACATAACTTGTTTACATCCTGTTAACAAACTAAGAGTAAATTGAGTTGTTAAAAATTTCTGACATTTCGGAGCTTTAGTTTTGAGTAAAATAATTTAAGGTATACTAGCAAACATCAAACATTAAATTAATGATAATTTCAAATCTAGAAAAAAAAAAATAATTACTCTCCTGAAAGTATGACAAGAATGCATTTTCTTTAAATTAGGGTAGATGTGCCAATCATCCTTAAAAAATTATTTAAAAATTATTTTTGATTAATAGTTATTATATATATATATATATATATTATTATTATTATTATTACATTAAGTTATCAACAATATTTAACCATTCTCATACTCACATTTCTCAAATGTGAATCAAAATTTTAATAACAGAAATAAATCAAACACTTTCCAGTTTTTTTCGAGTAATAGACACCCTACAAAAAGTAATACATTGATTTTGTGAATGTATTTTAAACCATGATTGAATGAAAGCATACTAATGAAACAAAATAGTCATGTTAAAATAAATTTTAAAGTTAGGATATCAATAATTAATAAAATATTTATGATAATGTTCATTGTTTAAATTATTTATTGTCATTATCACAAGATAAATATTTTAATTATTTTAGATAGAAAAATTAAAATACTAAATTAAAAATAATTGAGCAAATCTTCTTTCCCTTCAATAGTGTATTTGTAATTTCTCTCAATAAATCGCTCATGAAAATGCGATTCCCATTAGAGTCCTGCATCGGGTCGGGTTACCCGCACCCGACCCGTCCCGCGGTTCGGGTCAGGTTGGCGCTCTTTTTTTTTTGTTGTTGAGGTTCGGGTTGGGTTGACTTCTACTTTTTGCTGCGGGTCGGGTTGACATTCACTTTTTCGGGTTCGGGTTGGGTTTTTACTCTTGCGGGTCGGGTTCGGGATGACCCGCTTTTTCAAAAGAATGTCCAATATTTTTTCAGATTAAGGAAATCGAGGTAAATTTTTTGTCGGGTTCGGGTCGGGTTGCTAGTTGACTTCAAATGAAATTTGCGGGTTCGGGTCGGGTACAACCCGACCCGTGCAGGACTCTAATTCACATGCAACTGAATGTTGGTTCAGATCTTTGTCGGCACGAGGAATGACTTTTAACCATTTTCAAATTAGTTTTAGTCTTTGGGGGAGTCGGGGGGATAGAGTTATGTTAGTTTTGTTGCTTTTATATCCACTACCCGTAAGGCATTGTGACGTCACTGTGAAGTCACACTGTGACTTTGTGACCGTCGTCATGACGTCACGTGACGTCGATGTGAAGTCATTGTGACGTAAATGCGAGGTCGTTATGGCCGTTTTCAAGGCTTTCTGTGACCTCACAATGTGACTACTTTGTGAAGTCACCGTGCGACTTAAATGTGAAAAATGTGACGAATCTGCATCGGATAGGGTGACCAGATTTTACCCGAATCCTATACGGATTGTTCGGATCAAAATTTTTTTATGGTTCAAATTTGTGACGTTTGTGACGACACTGCACCGGATCGGGTGACCAGATTTTACCCGAATCCAATCCAGAAACTTCGGATCGATCTTTTTGGATTTGTTTGGTTACAGAATAGATTTGGATTAGTTGTCGTGTGACCTGATTTTCGTGAACCCGATCTGACCCGAGTCGGGTATAATGTTTTTACTGTAAGTCTTGTTTGGAATAGAATCTTGCATAGGACCGAGTAACCAGATTTTATCAGAAATTGTGTTACGATACAATTTCTGACGTCGGCTCGGATCTAGAGTCATACACGAATCCGGTTATATACTTCTTGAACATGATTGAATGTCAACTTGAACATGAATTATGGTTGACTGAAACTATATTTTGATTCAACCCGTATTCTTACCCTAACCCAGCAACAACAACAACAAAAAATCTGTAAGCCCACAACCCGACCGAACCTGATAAATGATTTCGCATGGATTCGGATAACAAGATTTCACCAAATACGGATAAGATCGACGATAAGGATTGGATCGGCAATCATTTTTATTGATGCAACTCGTATTCAAATTAAAACTTTGCATCTGATTGAGAAACCGGTTAACACGAAACTTTCTGACACATTTATGAACAAACTTTTAAACGCATGGCACTTGCATGCCTGATTATTAAAGCTATTTGGAATGAATAGCGTTTTCCATTTTTAGATAAATGTAATACTTAAGATCAATGTCGGTCACGTTTTACCCGTTTCTGACGCTGCGCGTCGGAAATTTGGTTCAAAACACCGACTTTGATAGTGTTTTCTGAAACATCATCTGCCGTTACCAAAAAATGGATAACGCCATTCGATTATATATATAGGGTAGATGTGCCAGTAATGGACCCCCTTCCAGTAATGGGCCACTTTCAAAGTTTTTGATTTATAAAAAAATAACCAATAAAAATTTAGCCTTTTATATATTTTTTCATAATTCCTCCTTGCTTGTTTTATAATCTGGGTTATTGTTGACACTCTTAATCAAACCAATCAGGAAGCAGAAAATAATGTTTCACAGTTCCACAGATTTTCTGTGAAAATCTTAATGAACATGCTAAGAGCTGGCTTCACTTAAACAACTGATATCTTTTTTATTTTCTTGAAAAAATTGCATGTTTTTGTTTAGACAATAATAGAAAACTTTGAATTTTACATACTAATGGCAGTTTACAAAATTTCATTTATTTTTCAGGTTTTAGGACCATGGCCCATTACTGGAATGCTTAATTAGTCAATTTCCAGTAATGGACACCCCATGTGGACATTACTGAAAAAGCAATTTCAGTAATGTTCATAGTGCATATATTTTTGTTATTTAACTGAAAAGTTAAGTAGTCAAATTTTAATTTTTTTAATTTTACTTACCAGACTGTAATAATACATTTTTTTTTATTAATTTCATGTAATTAATAATTTTTTTTAGATTGCTATCAAATTATTTTTTTGTAAACCGTACCTTGCATATTTTATAATGTGGCAATTAACACCCATCAGCAACAACACCCATGTGGCAACTAACACCCACAGGAAGCAGACAATAATCTTTAAAGGCATGGGAAAATGAGGGGCTCATGGGGTTCACACTTTCCCCATTTAAAAAAAAGACAAATTTTTAAGTCATAACGAGTGCTTAAAAATTTATTTTCTGTCTTAAATGTTTCATTATTCAGCTCTGACAAAAGAACTACATACATAAAAAATCCCTATAATATTAAATTTATAGTAGCAATGAAAGTAGTAAATCTGCAGATCAGGGGGCTCAAATGTCAGTTCTGATATTTTATTTTGAAATAATTTTATTTAGTATTTAAAAAACATTCAACCTACACTTTCATTTATTTGATATATTTCATACAAATTGCTAAAAGTAATATATAAAGCAATTTTAGGAAGTTTAACTGTTAAGAATAAAAAGAAATATGATTCCATGCACTGGTACTTCAAGACACTTAAAAAAAAATCTTTTTCTTTTGTTAAACTAACCCTTCTAAACCCCCTCCCCCCCCCCCCCTCAATGACTTAATAATTTGATAGATATAATTCTTTGAAAGTTAGTATTTTAAACCTTCTATCTAAAGTAATTAAAATAATGATCTTGTGATAGTGACAATAATTAATTTAAACAGTGAATTATTCTCATAAATATTTTATTAATTATTGATATCCTAATTGTTAAATTTATTTTAAAATGACTATTTTATTTCATTAATATGCTTTCATGAAATTCTGGTTTTAAATACAATCATAAAATCAATTACCTATTATTTTTTGTGGGGTGTCCATTACTGGGTGGCCCATTACTGGAAGAGAGGTGGCCCATTACTGGAATTTAGGGTGTTTTGATTTATTTCTGTTATTTACAATTAAATTTTGATCCACATTGGGAAATGTGACTATGAGCATGATTAAATATTGTTGATAGATTAATATAATATTAAAAAAAGTGGACTATAATAATTATAACTATTAATTAAAAAATAATTTTTAAAGAAATTCCTTAAGGGTGTCCATTACTGGCACATCTACCCTATTCTGAATAAGAACACCTGCCAATTTCATGTATTTCCGAATAAAAATGAATTCAGAAATATGCCAGAAATTAGCTATTTTGTATTTGAGAACAACTTTAAAGAAAATATAAGTACACATTTTCAAATAAGCATTCTGAAAAATTTATATTAGGAATCAATTTAAATAATAGATATACCTATTTTGCGATATTATTAAATAATAAACATTGTATCAAGCAGTAAAACAGTTTTCGTTGTAAATGAAATATAGAACTTAAGATCATAAATGCCAAAAAAAAAAAAAATTATATATTTTTTTTCTTTACAAATTATTTTATTTATAGTTTTTGATAGAATACTAAATGCAGAACTTAAATATAAATTTTTACAGTAAAAACATTCGATAACACCGCTGGAAAAATTACTTAACTAAACAGTTATTGTATTGTTTCATCAATATTTATTATTTTTGTGCATCTAACATTGGCATATCTCGACAAATAAATTATTCAATGCATTAAATTGTCACTTTTTTTTTCAAATATACCGGAAAATTATTTCTGGAAACCTACACTAGCAACGAAATTATTAAATTGCAAATCAAATATTAATAGTTTTAAAAATTGCAATGTTTTTAATTATAATGAATAACTATGAAAATTGAACTAAGAAACGCAAAATATTAAATAAATTCCTCATTTTATATAACACTTTACATTTAGAATACATATTCTTAGTAAATACAGTTTTTCCAAACAATCTATTTTAAAAAATATAAAACATTAAAGATAAAATTTAATACAAGTGATTTTTTAAAAGAAAATTTAAACATCTTAACTTTTAAATAATTCACTATTAAATGTACTAGTACTAAACATGCACTATTAACAAAACTGCGAAGACATTAAAAGTTACCTGCTGATCTATAGATAAAGGGGTTATGATGGAATGCTCCTTATCTGCTTCCCTTTCATTGAAAAATTAGAATGTAAATCCACTACAATAATTTTCAAATTATTCCAGCAGAAGCGATGTATTCATAGATCTGAGAAATCAAATATCACCCAGGCCTTATGAACACACCCGGCTAGACACATTGAGATGTTAAAATGGATGGTTTACTTTAAAATGGAGATTGTTCACTTTAAAACGTTAATTTACTTACACAGTATAAATCTACAAACTTCAAAGAACCCAACATACGCTAATCCTAGCTTCGAATGAGAAAAAGTCGTCTGCCTTCAATATGCGCGCGCAGTATTGTTTAAACACAACAAAATAACAGCTAACAGATGTTTCCAACTTTTACCGCAAATGATATAGGAAGAAAATAGTTTAAATAAAGACATTTCAAAACCTTTATAATTTATATGGCTGTAAAATGAACTTCTAATGATGCTATAATATTCTTTTTTTATATGAGAGAGTTTTGTATTCTTAGAAATAAGCTGTGAAAATTTACATTTTTATATATTTTTTAATCCATTGCATTTGCTTTAGTCGTCTAAAGTAAAGATATATTTTAAATAATAATTGATTTAATAGGCTTTATAAAGTAATTTCGATATAAATTTAAATTGCAATCAAATTTCCTAAGTACAAATTTTTCATTTTTTACACTCTATCGAAAAGAGCAATATATTTAATAGAGGTGACATCTTACTAAGCACTGGCCAGTTTTGGATAAATTGCTATAGGAATGACATATACTTTATAACATGTTTTTAATTCATTTTTGCTCGGAAATACACGAAATTGGCTCGTGTTTTGTTCAGAAACTATGTTATTGAAAAACCTTTTTCATTTTTTGTTAAAAGCAGAAGATCTTTCAGAAAAGAATGTCAAAGTCGGCGTTTTGATTTGAATATCCGACGTGACAGTGAAAAACTGGTCGTCACGTGACACGAATTGCTTATAACTCGATAAATAACTAAATTTCTATTTAAGGATTTTTACCTTTGTATTATATAGTATATTTTGTTAAATTTCATGAAAATGGTAATGAAAATTGTAAAAAATTATCTGCCTCATATATGTAGACAGATATTTATTTATTATTTTATTTTGGAAATACTCAATATATTTAAATAGTGTGTGACAATATTTTTATTAATGATTTAGGTACATGACATAATTCAAATCTATATTTTATGAGTTTTTTTTTTTTTCAAATTCACTCTCCGATCACACCGTGAAGTCACAGAGTGTTGGCAATTTGGTCATAGGTTTTACGTGACTTATGTGACTTGCAGTGACGTCATTGCAACGTCACAAAAATTTTTAAAACTGTCAAAAAGTAATTTTCTTTATGTTATAAGATGTTCTAAAGTTTATTTTGTTTTCTTTAGATCTCCAAGACGTTCACATTTTGGTCACAGTGTGACGTTACAAAGTGGTGGCATTTTGGTCACAGATGTGACGTGACGTACGTGACTCACATTGGCGTCACTGTGACTGTGCATGCTATGCGGGTAGTATATCCGGGAACGAAGCATGTTCAGGGCTTAATTTGCACCGGAGCCCACCAGACCTCAGCTCCGGTACTTCTCTATTTTTAGTAAATGTTTAAATATTGGCCAGAATTCACCGGAGCTCATAAACACTGCGCTCCGGAGCCCAGTGCAATAACGCTTCCGAAAAACGAATCCTAAATTACCCTTTCCTTTCCCTCCCATCCCCAATTTTTTGCCTGCTTTTGTATCAAAACACTTATAAGTGAGGTAATGTGTCGCTCACGTAAGAGATTGAGATAAAACGGACTCGGTTTTTATATCAGTCTTGGGCAGGCTTGAACTCAATCTGTCTTAAATTCAAATTTTATTTATTTCCATTTCAAATCATTTTAATGCTATTTTGATCAGAATAACGAGTAAACAGAAATAGTCTTTTTTCTATTCCGCATAGCTGCGAACTATTAATTTTTTGTGTTAACACTATTTCCGAATCATAATCCTGAGCTTATTTAATCGCAGAATTCTGCGATCAATTAACATTAAGATTAGGTAAAGCAAAGGTTTCTATTTGGAAGTAGTAATAACAAAAAAATGGAACAGTTGATATCTAAGTATACGCAGATAGATATAATTATTTAATTATTATTATTAATTATTAATTATTTTTATTTTGCTAAAAAAAAACTGTTTTAAATTTTGAAGATAATGTATGAAATATAAATAGGCAGACTGGAGTGACGGTGGGGGGGGGGGGGGGGGGTTGCGTGTTAGTACCGCAGAATATTAGGGCTCCGGCACTTTTTTTCTTAGAAATTAAGCCCGGAGCATGTTCGATCAGCTTTTCTTTTCTTAGTATTTGCAGATTTATCCATACTGATTTATCATTAAACAGGCATAATATATGTTTACTTTAAAATATTATAGAAATAGAAACATACGTATAGTTTGTTTGAAAATACAGCGTTAATTATATTGAAACTAACATTAGGATCAAGCCTGTTAAATGAAACTTCAAACGTTAATAACGGCGGTGGGAACTCGACGCCCTCTCGCGGAGAATCTGGTTTTCCTCCTGGTTAGGGACATTTTTTTTATTGCGGTTGTATTGGCGATAAGCACACTACTTACTTCTAGGCACTGTAGTAATACTCGCATGGACGAGTTCGTCAGGTCAATTTCAAACACGTGACCACAATTCTCCAATTTGCATACAACCAATCAAAATCAACAAAAGCTAGTGGGGTAGCAAAATGCCCAGGGTTTGCTAAGTTAAATACTGTTGATTGCTAAGTTAAATACTGTAGCAACTATAGTTTCTAGGCTATGGTGTCAAAAGAAATTGATCCATTAGACGAATGAGAGAAGTCGACAAATATTAGTTGGCGATATTGGCAGAGTCACCAAGTTGCTTCTTGATCGATTTTGCGCAAAATCGTCCCGATCAATCAATTTGTATTTCCCCATATATCACCAGTCTCATACGGAGGCACTCTACGTACTTGTTCTCAACATAAACGTTGTTTCTAGCTCGTCAACTGGTCACATTTAAATGTTTTATCAGTGAAGTGGATCTTGTAAATTTTGTTTTTTCATTACGCATCGACAAGGGGGTTCTATGCGCTCTAAAAGAAACTCTCCGCATTCTTCTGTGCTCGCTAGCGATATCACTCTATCCATCCATTGTAGAAGGAAGCGGTCTGGATGCATTTGGTCATAGCCTGATCAACCCTAATGCTTATATATTCACCATCTACCTCAACCTAGAAAACCTCGGTCGAATGCCTAATTGAAATTCTCGATTAACCTGATTAGACCTGATTGCGGCCAATGTCCAATCAGATTAATGATGGATGCTATTTGAGCGTTCGACACAGGTTTTCTAGGTTGAGGTTGACTGTGAATACGAGCTTAAGTGGAACCGGGCCACATAGATAGCGTTGGAGCTCGGAGCTCCCCTTTCTCAAAAAATTGTATTCTAAACATGATAAATTGCTTTATGTGCAGCTCAAAATTTTAACCCTAGCTTTTTAAAAGAAAAATACATTATAGACACATGTAAAAATGTATTAAAAAATTGGCGATGATGTTGTACACTCACGCACCATTTTTTTTTTATAAAAAGGAAAAAAGTCGCCAAATTTTGGAGATTTTTACATTTACTGGTAACTTGGCTATTGTATTAAGTTATTTGGTTTGGCACGGGCTTGAAAATCGCGCCAATCAAAAAGTCGCCAAACTTCTGTGCGTGAGTGTAACACATCTGTTTCAAAATTTATGGGACTGTAAAATCTTCTGCGCTATAATGCTATTTAGAGTAAGTAAAACTCTAAACTTAAGGGACTGAATGAAACATGTTTGGTGTAATATCTGTTCTTCTCTGAATTTCGAAATATACATTGCATTTTATTGTCGTCACTGAAGAACATTGCAATAGTTTTGTTTGCATGAATGGTAAAAATTAATTTTTTATGTGATCGATAAAAGGAAATTTGTGTTAATTTGAAACAGAGAGTGGAGAAAATATATTTTGAGATCGCCTGAAAATGTGGCCTCGGGACACATGTCCCTGTGATATTCAGGCCCTGCATTTTGTAAAACTAAAAACCCCACCGAGCCAGTATCAAGTGATCCCATGCGGATAGAGTAGCAATCCGAGAAACCATGTGAAAAGTTCAGCCTAGAGTGCCTTTATGCCTAGACTAACCGAGAGCCTAGACAGGCCGCATACGATGATCAGACTGTGCTTAGACAGACATGTTTGTCCAAACTATGGCAAACCTACCTACATTCCAGAACTTAGCAATACTTGCCTGGATTAGTTCAGTTATATGAGTGAGACTAAAGGTGCCTCTATACAGTGTGCCCGCTAAAGTCAATTGTCACCCCAATAATTTCTGAAGGGCAAGAGCTTTAGTCATAAAAGTGGGGTTTAGGTACAATAAAGTTGCCCTGCGCTACGCAAGGAAACAGCTTACAGCGCCACCTGGTGGCTAAATTAGGAGTTAGCGTTCTTATTTATAAAACAGTAAAGGATACGGGGAAAAAGTCAATTGCAAAGTTGTTCAGCATCATAGATTTAGTAAGAGAAGACACCTTCCATAAAGTAAGTAATGTTTAAAGTAGAAGGCATAAAATGCAAATTTATTTGGTTCGAAACTTCCAAAATTATAACGCGACATAATGCGGAAGAAATGAGAAAAGGTCACACTCCAGAGTTTCAATTGTGAGTAGATATACAGTATTCATTTTTAGATAAATAAATCTTAATATCCCATACCGTGAAAAAGTATTTTTTTCCATTTTGTATAAATGGTGCGGATACATGAAACAGCGAGAGTATGCAACACCTCCACTAACATTGCAGGAGCTTCGAAACCATATTATGGATGCTTGTGCCAGCGTGTCACCTGCCATGTTGTACAATGTGAAGCGGGAAGTTCAATCCCGTGTCCAGACGTGTATTGTTGCTCAAGGACACCATTTTGAGTATCACAGATATATGAACCTCATGTCCGATAAGTGCAGTTTTGTACAACGCGATCAAACTCATGAGCGCTTTGTGCTTACCATTTGAATCATTTTTGCGAGCAAGATTTGTTTGTAATAAATCAATGATGCTGAACAACTTTGTAATTGACTTTTTTCCCGCATCTCGTACCGTTTTTGAAATAAGAACGCTAACTCCAAATTTAGCCACCAGGTGGCGCTGTAAGTGATTTCCTTGCGTAGCGCATGGAAACTTTACTATACCTAGACCCCACTTTTATGACTATAGCTCTTGCCGTTCAGAAATTATTGGAGTGACAACGGACTTTAGCGGGCACACTGTATATAAAATTTGATGTTGTGAGACGATTCTGGACTAAAACGAATCACCAAGCATCTTAGAGAGCTTGACATTATCGCCAAGCTAATGCTTCTTAAATTTTCTCACTCGTCGAGGCGAGTATCGTGAAGTCCAGAATGTAGTTTTGCCATAGTTTGGACAAAAACAACTGTCTAAGCTGCAGCGCCTAGAATACATAGTGTGGAAATCTGCTACAAAATAGTACTAAAAAATTGAATCCAATACATGTACAACGTTGTTGAAAAGATAACGATTGGATCGCAGCGCCATCTGCTAGCTTATATAATACAGAAAGCAGCTTAATGGACCCTATTCCTACTGACGTCAGAGTCACGTGCTTTGGGGAAACATTGCCCACATTGTAGTCTTTTATTATGCAACGCAATCCTACATGTCATAGAGCAGCAACGGACCAGATTTTCGTGATGTTGAGTCACGTGCTTTGGGGAAACACTTCGGAAATTGTAGCCTCGAACCCAAACGGAGAATAGGGTCGCGCTATTACGATGCTATTAGAGCTTATTATCGTCGGAGCACCGTTGCACATTTACAGGCTACAACTTTTTAGCACTTTTTAAAGCATTACAAGGATAGCCGGTTTCCACACTATGTATTCTAGGCGCTGTATCTAAGCCTAAGCACAGGCTGAGAATTCGCCATTTGCGTCAGTGTTTTTTGTGTGGTGTAATTGCGTTACAGTTGTTTTTCAGACTTCTTGAGTCACGTGATACCACGCGACCCTAGCGGTGTATTGTAGTGTACCTCTATATGAGAGTGGCGCCATATGATGCTGAGATTCTGCATAGACATACGCGTTTGTCCAAACTATGCATATTCTATTTCAAGAACAAGAACTTCTTAATAAGGAAAGGGCATGTTTACAAACAAACTGTTCCATCAACCAATCTCCACTTCATTTTTGTCATAGCTATCATTGCAGGAATCGTCATGACGACATAGGCCAATGATATTATAGACCAGTTCAACGTAGACCAATCAAATTTCCCCATTTCATGTGTATAGTAGGAGTCAAAACGAACAAACAGGTTTTTTTGCTAACCAACCGTAATTGAACCAACAGTGATGTCAGATGCCTTTTCCTCGAGGCTAACGAAAGAGACAGGCTACCGCGGTGCATTCCACTTATCTTTTTTTACAGACCGCTAGAGTGACGTGATGCTCTTTCCGTACACCTGCATTGGTGGATTCGAGCATCACGTGACTCTCGCGGTCTGTAAAAAAAGATACGCGTAAAGCACCGCGGTTGCCTTTCTTTTTCGTTAGCCTCGCCTTTTCCTTATACTCGCCTGGACGAGTTCGATGGCGACCTACGGTATACGTGGCCGGTTCATGACTTTTAAAGCGTCACACGGCGTGGATGATCTTTACACGGCATTGGCACAAAACTTTGTGCCAATCGCCGTATAAAGATGTACACTCAGTGTGCCGTTTTAAAATGTCACGAACCGGTCGTGTATGACCAACGAGGCTAACGAAAAAGAAAGGCTACCACGGTGCTTTACGCGTATCTTTTTTTACAGACCGTGGGAGTCACGTGATGCTCGAATCCACCAATGCAGGTGTACGAAAAGAATAACACGTCACTCTAGCGGTCTGTAAAAAAATATAGGTGGAATGCACCGCGGTAGCCTGTCTTTTTCGTTAGCCTCGATGACCAAGGTATGACGTTTAGGTTAGCTTGGCGATAATGGACCCTATTCCTACTGACAGTCACGTGCTTTGCGTAAACATTGCCCACATTGTAGTCCTTTATTATGCAACGACTCGTTTGCAACGCAATCCTACATGTCATAGAGCAGCAACGGACCAGATTTTCGTGATGTTGAGTCACGTGCTTTGGGGAAACATTTCGGAAATTGTAGCCTCGAACCCAAACGGAGAACAGGGTCCATGGCGGTCTGTCCAAAATGCTTGGAGATTCGATTTTGTCCAGAATCATCTCAACCAATCAAACGTGTATAACCCGTATGTCGCCACTCTCATATCGAGGCACCCTGTTTCTAGAGTATCTCTATGTGAGAGTAACCACATACAGGAAAGAAAATTGATTTGATTGAGACGATTTTGTAGTAAAACACTTGTGTGCAGATTGGTGGCATGGCAAGAACAAGCACTCTCTCAAATGTTGAGAGTTTGTTCTTTAAACTCTCATTTGTTTTTTGAACTGACCTTTGGGCATCTTTTTAAAGAATTTAGAAGTTGTAGCCTAAAACATATAGCGTTCAAATATTTTATGAATTACACTTTTAAATAAAATGTCTTCGCTTTTCAAAAGTTTCCATTTGTACATATGTAATCATGACTAATAAGTTCAATATTTCTTTTTTCGTAAAAAATATGGAATGCAACATTTTGTTCGTGTCCAGCAATGTCACCGGTAAGGTCGGTTAGTTACCAAGGCGTTCAGTGCTGCTAACCGATACGCAACCAACGTCGTTCAGCGCAAGTAACCGGTAAAGGACCGAACTAATCGAAAAAAAATCTTGGTTAGGTGGGTCACGTGATTGGTTACATGAAAATTTATCTCAAAGGAATTGGCGACTATAATTACGATGATGTAATACAGATAGCGCTGCTAGTAAATAATACCAGTTCGTCCAGTTAGAAACCAGTTAGTTACCGCCCCTGTAAGTAACCGGTCACATTGGTTAGGTCTGCTGAACGCACTCAGTGATTCAGTTTTAACTGACGTCATACCCTAGCAACCGAGGCTAACGAAAAAGACAGGCTACCGCAGTGCATTCCACTTATCTTTTTTTTTACAGACCGCTAGAGTGACGTGATGCTCTTTTCGTACAACTGCATTGGTGCATTTGAGCATCACGTGACTCCGACAGTCTGTAAAAAAAGATACGCGTAAAGCACCGCGGCAGCCTTTCTTTTTCGTTAGCCTCGCTAGCAACCACTTTAACAACCAGATGGGAATTTTGTTTGCCCATCGGTTTTTGTGGATTTTGATTGGTTGGGCGATAATACAGGCTGATTAATTAACAATTTCGACTGGTTGGATCACGTGGTTTAAACTGATCTGTAGTATGCAGTTAAGAGCCTACATCAGTCATGCGGAAAAACGCTCAAGCTAATGTTAAGTCTATGGGAAGGTTCTTTCGCAATTTATCGCTCGCATTTTAAAATTTTAAAATTATTTTTTTTTGCATAGGATAGCTGACGTCAATCTAATGTTGTTAGTTTTTACTTTTTCGATTTTGGTTACAGACCCCGCACACGAGATGATTTGAGATTTTGTATCTGATAATGGTTCAAACATACAATTTTCATCGCTGAATTACATAATGTTTTTTCCAGCTGCAAAATGCATCCCCTGGAGAAAAACATCTGAATTCAACATTGCACCTAAATTTTATTTGAGTATACATAATCATTATAAGGTTTTTTTTTTTTTTTTTTTTTTTTTTTTTATAAGTTTTATCTGTAAATTTTAGTATAAAATAAATATAAGGAGAAATATATTCAAATTATAACTGAGGCTCTACTTGATGAAGACCTGCCATTTATTTGTATGGTTATACATAATCATGAAAAAAAAAAAAAAAGAGTTATTTTTGTGGAAGCCTGCCCAAATTTTATTGTAGTTATAATAGAAAGACATAACACCTTAACAGGGCTAAAATTTAGCTTTAATTAATGTAACAAGGGCAAAATTTATACAAGTATACATAATGATAGGAGTTGTAATTTTCCAACCGAGTGAAAAAATATCCAGGCCAGAATTTTAACCCAGGACCTTGGCTTAAGTTGCCAACACTATACCAATCAACTGAGCTATCCTGGACAAATTGGGTAGACACAATTCACTCAGACAACCTTTTGATAATAACATGTGGTCTGTTATCTGAAATAATTCAATGTAATTCCAAGTAAATGTTGAATACGCAATTACATTTTATTAGATGAACACAATTATTCTAATTGGTAAATTAATCATAGGAGTTGCAATTTTCCAACTGAGTAAAAAAGTGTCCAGGCCGGGATTTAAACCTTTGACCTAGGCTTAAGCATCCAACACTCTACCAACTGAGCTAACAAATCTGGAGAATACAATTCACCCAGACCTTTTGATAATATGTGGTCTGTTATCTGAAACATTTCAACAGATTACCTCACAGTTAATGAAACTCCTAGTAAACATTGAATATCTAATTACATTTAATTAATTCAACAAAACCATTCTAACTCTTAAATAAATCATAGGAGTTGTAGTTTCCCAACTTAATGAAAAAGTGTCCAGGCCAGAATTTAAACCCAGGACCTTGGCTAAAGCGGAAATGTTTTACCAATTGAGCTATTCTGCACAAATAAAGAGGATACAATTCACTCAGGTAACCTTTTGTTAATGACATCAGCTCTGTTATTATCTGAAACAGTTCAATAGAATAAATTGCCGACAATGGAACTACAAGTAAATGTTGGATACATAATTACAGTTCATTAATCAAACCCGATTCTTCTAATCAGTACAAATCCTTGCCTAGATATTTTTTCACTCAGTTGAAAAATTACAACTCCTATGACTTATTTTCCAATTAGAATAATTGAGTTGATTTAATGAAATGTAATTACACATCCAGTGTTTACTTGGAAATCCATTAACTGTGATTCATTCTGTTGAACTGTTTCAGACTAGATGTTATTAAAAGGTTGTCTGAGTGAATTGTGTTCTCCAAATTTGTCCAAGATAGCTCAGTTAATAGAGCGTTGCAGCTTAAGGGGACTCTCCAGTCATGCAAAGACACTCACAAGCTAATGTTAAACCTTGGGAGGGTTCTTTCCAAATTTCTCATTTGAATTTGAATTTTTTTTTTTTTTTTTTTTTGCATAGGTCAACTTTTTTTTTACTTTTTCGATTTTGGTTGCAGATTTTTTAATAAAGGCAGTTTTATTCTCAGAACTAGTTTTGAAAGTGAAAGTATCTTTATTAAAGAAGAAAACTGGAACCAAAATCGAAAAAGTTAATAACGAGATCAACCTCAGCTGTTCTATGCAAAAATAATCTTTTAAAAATATTGAATTTCAAATGAGAAATTTAAAAAGAATCCTCCCATTGGTTTAATATTAACTTGTCAGTGTCTCTGCGTACCTCAAGAGAGCTTCACCCCGAAGTATCACCGTAAGCTTCACCGTATTAAAGCTTCACCCCGAAATTTTAATATAAAATAAATACAAAGCTGACAAATTAAAATGGCTATAGGTTGGGTCCAAATCAATGTAAAACAGCCAAATTTTACATTTATAAACATAATCATTATAAAGAAAAACTTTGTAATTTTTTTTTTTGTCCAAGTAGCAACTCCCAATTTCAGTGTAATTTACAATATAAGGGTCCAACATGTTAAAATGGCTATAACTTGGGTTCTAATTAACGCTAAAATTTTAGCATAAGATAAATATAAGACTACATATTCGAACGACTATAACTTGGAGTCTAACTGATGTAGCACTGCTATGTTTTGTACAATAAACATAAGGAGAAGTCCTAACAAGGAGGGATTTAGTTGTTGAAATCCCCAACTTTTTGTCTAATTACAATATAAAGGGCTGACACATTAAAACAATTGCAACTTGGGTTCTAATTAACACAACATGTCATAATATTTATACATAATCATCACAAGAGAAAAATTTCTTGGCTTTTTTTCAAAAGTCCCTTCAGATATTAGTATACAATAAATATAAGACCCGATAAATTAAAATAGCAATAATTCAGATCTTAATTGATGTAACCCAGCCAAATTTTAATGTAATTGTAATATAAGGACAAAATAACTATAACTTGGGCTCTGATTAATGCAACAGACACACATTTTATAAAAGGAAGGGATTTTTTTTTTTTTTTTTTTTTAATCAAAGCCTCCTAAATTTTAGATGATTATAACTCGGTTATAATTGATGTAGCTCTGCTCTTTTTTTGTAAATATAAATGGATGGATTTATTTGTTTAAGCCACCACCCCAATATATATAAATTAATATCAATATAAGGTCTTGACACATTAAAATGTCTATGACTTCAGCTCTAATTATTGAAGGATGCCCAAATTTTATGCAAGAATACATAATTATCATAAGACGGCCATTTTATTATTGAAGCTAGCCAAATTTTAACATAAATAAAATATAAGACCCGTCAAATAAAAAGTAATATTTTCACGATCTTCAAATAAAAAGTAATATTTTCACGACCCCCCCCCCCCTCCCAAGCTTTTAACAGAGTTTCCTCCCAGGTTTAAAAAAGGGCAGGGTGCTGCTGGTCAGAAAAGGGCACTTTTTTTATTCTCAAGGGCACTTTTTTAATTGTTAAAGGTTATTCTTTTGGTTTTTAAAGCCACTTTTGATATTTAAAAGTCAAGGCACTCTTTTTAAGACATTGAGTCAGTTTTTACTAAGAAAGCAAATTTTTTAATGCAAAAAGAAGAAAGGGCACTTTTTTTAATGAGGTGCAAGAAGGGTGCTAATTATTTTTATGAGGGGCAACAAAGGTGCTATTTTGTAAACCAAAGGGCAGGCAGGGTGCAGCCTCCTTCTAAAACTGTCTGGGGGAAACTCTGCTTCTATTATTAAATAAAATGAGTTTTTCTTTAAAAAAAGTGAAGTGCTGCCATTGAGGCCTTGGATCTAAAGATTTACATGTTAGAAATTTAGTCAATATTTATTTTTTCTTTATGTACAGAGTTGTTTTTCACAAATGAATTATCAAACATAGAAAATAGAAATTAAGTTTTTGCAAAAGCTGATGAGACTTTACAAAATTGTTTTCATTTGAATGGGGCTGGCTTTAGCCCCTCTCTTTCCTACTTCTTTATAAAAATGTTGTTAATATATTAGACAAAATGTAGATAAGTTTTTAACAAAACAACAACAACAAAAAACAAAGCATTGAAAATCATTATTTCTCCCAGTTTACATCATGCCAAGTGAAAGTGCCATTTGATTCAGATCATTGATTGGCATATCTGTTATTACTGATTTTTAGGTTTATTTTTTGCCAGACTGTTTGGAAATATACTAAGTAATATTTTTTAAGGAGGTGAGAAGTAAAATCATATCTCAGAATTTGTCAGAGTGGTTATTAGAGGGTTACTTTAAGGGTCTTTTGACGAATTCGACTGGCTGGATAAGCAAAGCCTGTATCTATATTGCTGACTACCATGACAATGGGACACTGAACACCAGGTTCATTTGGAACCGCCCAGCACATAAGTGCCTGCAGAACAAATCCAGAGAGGAGTAAGATTTTTGAACATGTGCCTGCAGTCTACTGCGAAGGCCATATTTTTTTTATAATGAAGAATGTAAAAGTGAAATAAACTAAGCCACTAAGTGCTTTTGTCAGAACTCTGTATGCAAGGTAATTTTTAACATATTAGCATAAAAAGCATTGCAGAAATGTAACACATGTTAAAAATCCAAAAATAAACTTCAAACAACTTTATTCAACTGAAAGAATATTTTTTTTCATCCTTCCGAATCTCCAGTTTAAGATTATATTCAAACACAAAAACATATAAAGGAAATCAAAACTAAAAGTTATCTCCCATGGGAAGGGGAGGGGGTTGTCAGAAAAAATCCTGAGTTACTGTTTTTCTCTTGGTGTTAATATACTTAATTACCTGAGAATAATAAATGTTACTTTTTTTCCCCCAAAATCATGTGCCAAAAAGAAAATCTGGTTTATTACATTTGAAATTCCAGAGGCAGGCAATTGTTGGTGTCATGACACAGCTAGTTCAGTATTAAATAAAATTACAGCAATAGTTAATTAAAAAAAAACTCCCTTCGCTAGATGCAGCAAAGATCTGGTATCCCATCAAAGATAAAAGTAAGTTCTGTCAGCCCCACAGCAACATTTTATAATGCATGGTGACAAAAGTTTTTTACTGTTCTTTACTGATCACTATGCAATAGCTTAGTTTCAGAATTACATATGTCAATTTGCAGCAAACAAAGATTTATTGGTGACCCCAACAATGCTAGACTAGCCTATTATCATAATAAATAATAGAAATCTATTAATAAGGGAATTTTACATTTGCAAAGCAAATACAATATATACAAAAATATAGAAACAAAGTAAATTGTAACAATTTTTCTTTTAAACAGCATATATATATTAGTTAAGATTAATCTGAAAACGTTAAAATATTCTGTGTTGCACTGTCTCTGGTAGTGATTACTGATGATGTTGACAAAGTGACTATCAAGTACAATTATTGCCTTGTCTAAAAAAGCAGAATGTGTTTCTAATTAAAATTACATATTTTGAAAAATAACTTCGCAATTGTTATTGTTGGTGATTTAAACAAAATAATTTCTCATACGTTAAAGTTTTGTTAAAAAATATTCCAGTAGGCTTGAATTACAAAAAAACTAACCAATTTATGCCATACATATTAAAATTTATAATTACACAATCATCATTATTGGATGCCATTTTTATAGAATAATTTTATAAATCATTGATACTAGCAATTTACTCTTAAAAATGAAGATTTTTTCCCCCTCTCTGATAGCAGGAATACAATGCTATTTAAAGGTATACTAACAGCCACCAGTGAAACATGCAAAATAACAAAACAATCTATACCTATTTCTAAACAAAGCAACAACAGTTATTGGCACTTCGTATTATCTGGGGCAGGTCAGATACAATTGTGCCAAGCATGGTAATAATAATACTAATTACAGCAACCCTTATTTTTTTCCCTACATGGTAAAACAAGAAAACAATATTTTTGGTGCCATGACTATTGCAGAAATATACTGTTTTGTATTATGTTGGTTACTTATAGTGCTATAAATTTCCAACCTGATATGATGCATTTAATAAATGTGTACTACATTATGATATATTATTTACCATTTCTTATATTACTTAAAATTTATTAAGTTTACTAAATTCATGTTATTTGCCATTTTAAACAATTTTATGTATTTAATAAACATGTCAAATTACTAATCTTGAGTCTATGTGGTTACAATAAACAAGATTGGCAATCAACCATTTTTAGCGATTATCTCCTAGCTGAGATAAGTACCCAGTTTTTTAAAAACCAATTATGAACAATAATTATTCACAACAGGTTTTTGTTTTTTATGATTCCTACATTCATTTTTACACGAAATACTATTGAATGGCTTTTTAACAATTATTTACAATATAAAATTAATTTTTAATACATCTGGTTTCATGACATATTTTTTATATTAAGCCAAATTTTAATTCTAACTTCGAAATCTGAATAATTTAATTGTTTATTCTTTATTGAGATATAAGTAAATAAAATAATAAAAACCAAACAAATAGATATTTAAAAATGAGTCTGGATAAGCTTTTCATTTAAGAATAACTCACAGTTAATATTAACTCTCTTACAAACTGAAAAGTCATAAATCATAATAAAAGGAAAAAATGTTGTTGACAAATGAAACATCTATACTCTCAAAAAGTCATGAAATTAATTTATAAAACAATATAAAACCTGAAATTATTTAATCAACAGTAGCATTGAAAAAAATTATAGCTCTTGAATTAATGCTGAAGTAGATTATATTATCTTCCATTGTTCACAATTCTAAACATTGGAGAAAACTCCCTACTTTTTCATTTCCACAGCCAACATTTATAAAGGATTAGGTGTAATCGAGAAAGTATTGTCAATGATATGATATGAATTAACAAACCATATGGCACAGACAATACTCATTCAATTAATATACTGGGAGTTGCTGGTAATGGTGGTGAGCACAAATTGACACTGAAAAGAGAAAAACAAAACCACATTTTAAAAATGCCACACAGAAAAAGAATAGATAAAATACAGTTTATTAAACATATAGCTCATATGTAGAGTTGGTCATTTTGCTGGCAAAAGGGTATTTTTGGTAGGACAGTGGCAAAAACTGAAAAATTATTGGATAAAAAAAATATATATAACAAACAATATAATTTTTTACATAATATAATTGAGACTTAAATCAGAATATTAATTTCTATTTTATTGATAGTAATTTGGTTATTTACATTAATTTCAATTAGTGATAGGATTTGAAGTACTAGTCGAAACATCTACTTTGTAAATAAATTTATGTTAGATGTTAGATGGAGATAAAAACTGTTTTTCTTCATTCTTAATATCAGGGCATCTATTCCAGATCAACAATGAATTTCCCTGACTTTTCTATACCAATAATAATAATAAAAAAGATTCCAGGTATCAAGATTTTGTGATGTCACACACAAAAACTCTTTAAAAAGTTGTGAATTTGAGTGTGGAACTTTCACAGCTGATTCGGAGGAATAAATTCCTGATTTGTTACATAATATTTTGCAAAATTTACAAATTGAACATTTTAGATGCTAAACATTTTGCAGATACACACTTTTAGCATCAGGTTCTATCCATTTTGCCTAATTAGTTATGAAATTCTTTATCACATCAGTCACAGTTTAAACAGATTGCATCGACATACTCTAATACAAATAATAAAAATTCAATAAATTAAGCTAACAAACATTCAGTTCCCAAACAAAGAGAAGTAAACAAACTGAATCCCCTAATCCAGTGGTTCCCAACGGGGGGCGTACGCCCCACAGGGGGGCAATTTGACTTTTCAGGGGGGCAATTTAACTTTTCAAGGGGACAATTCGGAATTTCTGTGAACCCATACCTTCTGAATTGTTTTTCTAATAGTAATGTTCTAGACTGTAAATAAAAGTTACACATTCAAATTAAAAAAAAAAAAATAAGTTTTTTATTCAATTAAAAAAAAATATCCATTCAAAAGTTTTAAATACAATTCTTCCAGAACAATTATAGAAAATACTTTTTAACATATCTAGATACCTTCTATATATTTAAAAATTCTTTATAATTTTTCTGATTTATAAGTATTTTAGAATTTTAAACAACTTTTTCGATTATTTATTGAATGAGTCGCACTGCAATATGTCACATGAAAATCAATTTTACACATGAATCTATTCAAGTGTATATTTAACAATTACTTGACGACCTTCCTTTATCACGTTTTATTCTGATTAGAAATTGTTGCGTAATTTAATCGTAGAAATTCTGTGATTAAATAAGACAAAAATGTTTTATTCAAAATTATTGATTTTTCTAATCAAGGATTCTGAGAACTCTATACACCACGCATACGTGGTGACCGTGTGCCAGTAAACTACGAGGAGTATCAGATGATTATAAAAAATATTTGATTCATCCATTACTTCGGCACGTTTCAGGATCAATGTTAAATGCTTTTTACTCTATCAGGAGTAAATTCTTTTAAAATTTTATAAGAATTATATGTTATAGGGGGAAGTTATACAAGTTATTATAGAAGATTATACAAGTTCATCATTTTAGAGAAGTTTTGGTGGGACATGGCTAAAAACAGGTTGGGAACCACTGCCCTAATCAATCCTACAACATTCAGTTCAAAATTTCAGTGAAGCTGGAATGGAAAATCTCTGAATTATTATAAGGAAGGACTGAAAGGGGTTTGACAAAATGATTTGCACAAGAGGTTGAAATCATTTTTACAGTCCATATGAAGAACACAGTTTGATTTTAATGGCACTACAATTTCAAATCCTTAATTTTATAAGAAACATTTTCCTATTTTTTTTCTTGAAAGTTCAAAATTTCCTGACTTTTTCAGGTGGTTAGACACCCTGTAATATAATAATGTCATCTTTATCTTTAATAGTAATAATATTTTAGATATTAAAAACATTTGAATCCATAATTTATATATTCAAGAAATCTATACAGTCAAACCAGTATGTCACTCTCAGGTCCACTTAAAAATGACTTACTAAACTGAGTTTATATTAAAATGTAAAATAAAATTCCAAATGTTTATATATAATAAGAATGTCTATTACTAAATTTATGTTATAAATTATATAAATCGGTAGAACAAGAATTGGAATTCGTAAAATGGATGGCAAATTAAGGAAAGTTATATATTTAATTGTACAGTTCAATACGTACCCATTTGTTACTGCCCTACAAAAAAACCCACCTATTTTTGTTTGATGTCAGTTTTCTGAAATAAAATTTTATCTTCTCTTAGGAATACAGCATATTATAGATGCTATCTGTGTGTCAATCAAAGACAAAATATAGCTCCTTAATTTACCAATAAAGGCTTTTTTCTTTGCAATAAGCGGTTTGGGAGGTTCCTCTTCATGATCGCTGTCAGATGTTACTGCCGGTCCGTTTTTTTTTTGCTTTCAAAACATCAGCTACAATTTCAATTCTTGTTGCATTCAAAGAACTTGTTGCTACGTCAAACAATTTTTATAAGGAAAGGGAATGTGGAATGTTGTTAATCTTAGTCATGCACAATAAAAAAGTGTTTTTTGGAGGTAAAACATGACATAATATGCAGAATGACATTTTATTCGAGTGACCTATTAACGAGGTTTCACTGTAACTATTAAAGACAAAATTACTAAATTAAAAGTTGCCTGTAACATACACACATATGTATATGTATACATGCGTTATATATACAGTAGATCTTTATGATGCAATTCTATGTAATGTAATTCTCTATATAATGCACAATGTCTCAGATGTAAACAATGAATTTTGCAGTTAAGATGCACCTGCATTCCCACATTGTAAAAAATTGCTAATCTCTAGAGGATTAAATGTGACACATTAGTTCATTGTTATCACCTTAATTCAGAGCGTTTTAACGGAAAAATGATATTAGAATAAAAATGTTTCTAAATAAGTACTATAATGAATTATTTGGTCCAGGCATATTTCGAACATGTTTACAAAGTAAATTTAACAGTGTATGGAATGATCTATATTAGGTAAAAAATTATATGCACAACTCTTGGTCTCAAGGACTGAAATATAAAGATACTATACTATATTTTGATATGTTACAGACATATTTGGCCATGTTGATGAGGTAAGTTTAATGATGTGTGAAATGTGATCTATATAACGCAAAAATTCTATATAATGCACAACCTCACGTTTTTAAGTTTGCGTTATAAAGATCTTTTACTATATATATATATATATATACACATAACTTTATAACAATCAAATCAATCTGCATTTCCTTTTTATCTGAACCTCTTTTATAGAGATAATCCTTTTAAAAGCACTTAAAAATTACTTTATATATAAAAAACAGATGGACCAGATAAAACTTATTAATATACATGAGAGAGGAGAAGAATTGCATAGTAATTATACTTTGTATCTTCAAATGACTATTGTTCCAGTAGCTCAGCAAAGCAGCTAATAATTCTTAAGACTTTTTTACAGACTAACTGAAGTATAAAAAATAGTTGTTCCACAATTATGACTCCTCAAACCAAAACCAGGGAGTATTTTATTGCTATTTACTCTCCCCATTCCCAAAATCTGTACCCATAGCATAAACTAAAATATATTTTACTGAAAACAATGCAAACTTAATAGAATTCTGATTACTGTTTGAATGATGCATTGATTATTCTAAGTTAAAAAATTTAAAGTTACATATTGTAAGAGTTAAAATACCTTAATTACATTCCCGTAAATAAAACATATAGGGGAGAGTGGTAATGAATAGGCCGGGTTTTGTTTTTCAATTTTTGTAATTTTTTCTAATAATTCTTTTGGCTCAGAATTGGCTCTTCAGTTACTTTACTTATTTGGTTTTATCAAAAAGTCATAAAAATCGGATTAGAAAATGTTTATAATGAATGATAATAGAAAAAAAAAATATAGAAATTTGGCCCATTCATCCCCACCCATGGGGTTGAATGGGCCACTAAATGAATTCAATGAAAAAATGTGGAATTAATCTTTTATTCACCAAATATGACAAAATGAATGGCACTTGACATGATATGATTAAAAGTATACTGAAAGAGTAAGCAATACACAATGCTTATCAAAATTATTAAAAATCAAAAGTGATATTATTAAATCACATATTTGTTGCAGAAAAACGACAAAATAATGAGATAAGAGAGAAAAAACAAAATAAGCATAAAAATAATAGATAATACACATTATGATTTAACGAAATTTATATATTTCAAAATTATTATTAAACTTCATGATTATAAAAGCACATGATGTTCCACCAGTAATGTCTGGCTGTGTAAATTTCTGGTATTATTTATTCCACCCATCAGATTCAGAATATAAACAATTATTAGAGTTTTCTATCAAATGTGAAAAGACTGGTAGGTGTGGTCAACAACTGAACAGTTCACCTGAATCATTTATACAATTTAACTTATGTTTCTAATAAATAACTAATACTTCTTAGGTTGAAAATGTGTAAATTATTTTTTAGACATCGCTATAAACCTATCCTAACTAGACAGTAATTTAATCTAAATCCATGAAAGCCAGTTATGTGTCATATGTTAAAGAGAATCGGGAAAAAAAAACAACAAAAAAAAACCACATTTTCATGATTAGGGCAAAGGTGGCCCATTCAGCCCCACCTATACTTCTGGAATATATTCAGGCATTTTTAGCACATTAAATTCAAATAACATCTAAATACATCCTAAAATTAGTTTATAGATATGCAAATACTTGCTAATACACATATCTGCAATGAAATAGATACTTTTTAGCTTATTTATTTTACAGAAAAAAGGAAAATATTTACTTTTCAATCAGATTCTTGACCATCCTACTCTAGTGAGAAAATGGGTCCTCCCAAACAATGGAAAATTTTATGAGTTTGGTAGAACAAATAGCTTCATCTATTGGTGGCATCTAAAATAATTTTATGCAAACACTTTTTCATATTTTGTTAATGGCCCATTCATTACCAATCTCCTCTACCTATTTTTGCCAGAACGGTTTTTTCCACATTTGGCAAAAACTTGCTAACCCTACCCATACACATTTTAAAATTTTCGCTGACATACCATAAAATTAATCATGCAAATTATATATTTTCTTTTAAACATGTAAAAAATTTACTTTACATTTACACAGTATAGTACATAATCACAGCGTATAATCGAAAATTTTGTGGAAGAAAATGTAGCCCTTAAATTTTTTTTGACAGATTTATGAATTTATACAGAGAAAAATCTTTATGTATATGTTAAAATGAGAATTAGCAATCTTGGTAGTAAAAGTAAATATTAAGGAAAAATAATACCCTAGCCAGGGGGGGCAGCACCCCCTGAAAATTTGAGCCCCCCCTGGGAAAGTTGCCAAGGCCATCATTTAAATTCTGCTTCAAAAATCCAAATGAAACCCTGTTCAAAAATTGAACTTAGTTTTGAAGACTTTTTACAGTTTTGCATAAATACTAAATTGTAGTATTTGTTTAAAAACAGCAAATAAATGCTTCAATAGGCACACATCCATCCTATCTGCACATATTCAGAATTAGCAACCTGTTGCTGATGCAAACATTGACTTTTGCATTAGTTATATACTGAAATTTTTCATTTTGCAGCGTTTTCCATTATTGGCATAAAACAAAGTTATTCTAATGAGTTATATAGCCAATTTAAATCCAAGTGGTTTTAGCTTTTGACTAGACACAAAAATAATTTTAAAATGCAAAATACACCCTTGATTTTTCAAAAGTTTTTTATCATATAAAAACATAACTTTAGAATCCTTAAGGGCAGGGAATATTCAGAAAAAAATTAAAGGTTGCCACTCTTTTGAAACAGGTGAACTGCCAGATTTTTATTTACTTATTGAAAATTTTCATTATCAGCAGCTAGTGATGTAGTAGTAAAAAAACCTGAAGGCATACGCTTTCGACAGAGGGTATACCCTAAAAAGTATATGCTATAGTGTTTTTGAGAAGAGGGTATACGGTATCAGGGATCTGTTTAGGAAAAAATTGGGTCCTTTAAAGGACTCTTCACAAAATTATTCATTTCAAAACAGGACCCTTCACAAAATTATTCATTTCAAAACAGGACCTTTCACAAAATTATTTTCCCTAAAACAGGACCCTTCACAAAAATATTTTTTCTAAAACAGGACCCTTCACAAATATATTTGTCTTAAAAATAGGTTTTTCACCAAATTTTTCCATCTTTAAACCAGACATTTCCCAAATTAATCACTTAAAAAGTAAAATTTGACCTGTTACTTTTACATACATAAAGAAAATATATTTATTTTACATCCATATTTCTTCTTAAAAATGTATAAACAAGAATCTGAAAATAACGATAATTTCAAATTCACAAAATTATGACTAGATTTTTCACAAATATAAAAAGCTGTTCACAATTTCACAAAAACAGGACCCTGGGAAAAAAGTCTGGACAGACCCCTGGGTATTCCAGAAGTTATATGGCGTATTCACTGTATATCCTCCACTACATCCCTGTCTGCAGCCTTTACTGTTCTTAGCATCAAATAAAGTTATTACTATAAACAATTTAATAGGAAACATAGTGCCTACAATATGAATATGCACTAATTTACCTTTCTACACTTTGATCATATATATCTGTGTTTGTGTGTGCATGTGTCGAGAGAGAGAAATAGTATGAGCCCCCCCCCCCCCCCCCCCCTGCATTTTCTTGAGCACCCCCTATTGTTTATTTCTAGCTACAGCCCTGACCCTAGCTTATTCACTGAATGTACTAAAAATAACCACAATTAACAATTTTTTTTATGCTATGATCATTTCAATTGATGTTCAAATTGGGGAAAAACAATTTTCTAACAGGTTTAATTACAATAAACCAAATAATATATTACAAATATAAACATTTTAAAACTTACTTAATCAGATGGCTATACTCTCTAATTATAAATCCCATTCCATGGTATAATTAGAATACAAGCATTACTTTGTAAATTAAATATTAGCCACCATTTTTTAAACCCTGGGTCCTCAGACAATAGTTAAGATTTGAGGATTTTAATGACAATAATGCAAAGAAACATTAACACATTGGATCAGATTTAAATCCGGAACAATATTTTCTGTTAAAAAGAGGAATGTACAGTATACAGATTTTGTTCAGTTTATATATTTTTTTTCTTGTCAATTTGTAAGTTAAATAACAGGGGTCAATGCAGACTTTTTTTTTTCTTGGGGGCCCATTTTGTGAAAGTAAAGGTTATTTTTGTGAAATTTATTATATTTTTGTAACGAAAGTTGATATCCAGTTAATCAAATTCAAACCAAGCATTTATAAACAAAAACTAAATCCTTTTGCTGAAGTTTTCCTCTCTGGTGAACAAGCTTGTTTGCAAATTACACATTTTAAAACATCACAAAATAATAAATAGTAAGTTTTTATGGAATAGAATTTTGTGAAGGGGCCCTAAATAGGCCCCAAATTTTCCCTGGATCGACTCCTGAATAATGTACACAATATTTTTTTTAGATGGAAATCTACAAAATATTCGGAGAAAGTCAAAGCTTGGTGTTTGTACATTTAATTATATTATATGTAACCAGAAGCACATATTTAAATAAATTGTCAAAACTGCACCTGTGCATGTGAACCCTACCATGAGATGTACATTCTTTAAATAACTTGAACCACATTAAAAAGTAGAATATAAAGATAAAAGCTTGCTGTTGCTTTAAAATATTTTTATAAAGTTTCTTGTCGACATATAGTAATTAATAGTAGGCGGTACTAAAGAAAATAAAAAACACTGCAAGATTAAATACATTTAAAAAAAATGGACAAATTACCGGTATTAATAAATCTTACCTTACTTAAATGTAATTCTTTTTTAGCAAAACAATATGAGCTGTATGAATTTTTAATCGAATCCAGGAATCCGTTTGCACCATTTTCCAAAATGTCGTGTTTTTCAGCCATCTCCTGCAGCATAATTGAAGAAATATTGCTAATGTATATGATCTGAATTACAGCATACATCACAAGCAATACCCATTCAATTAAGGTGGTCTCGTCACTTTAATAAGATCTTGATTTTTTGGACTTTTGCAGATTGCACCTTGCTGACAATCAGTCCACGTGCACCGTCACGTTTATTTTGCTCTATCGGCAGCTCCAAACTAATATGAGGTTTTTTTTCGTAAGTCTTTGGTACACTTTAATATTTAAAAATGCTATAGAATAAATATTAACCATTTTTTACGATCTACATGAGCATTATATATTCAGTAATGCGAATGGTCTGCCGAAGCGTCATCATCAAAGCGAAGGAACAAGGAAAGGAGAAAGACGAGCTATTCTGAAAAGCTGGGAAGCTCGATATTGCTCTTTGGCGCGTTGGCGAAGCTAGCTGCCAAAGCCCCATTGCCACCCCCACTGGTGCTTTGTGATTGGTTGTAAAAGAGCAGAGCATCCCAGCGATTACCGTCTAGTGAAGAAATAAGAAAAAGAAATTTGTCCTGTCATTGCCATTATAAACCTCTCGTCTTATCCCAACTAGTATTGTATTAGTATTAGTATTACTCAGGATTTTATACTGTGTTCAACTTATTATACTATAGTTCTTATCTACATGTTTAAAAGTGAGTTTATACAGTGTTATCTCGTTCTGGTTTATTTATATATATGCATATTTTGTTCATACGCATTATTATTATAATTATGTTTCTGTAATTATTACATAACAACTACTCAAGCAAAGCATATTCTTATCTCACGTGTTTGGGGGTTTAACCTTGTGTTTCAAATATTTAATTTTTAAATCCTTGCATATATAGAGAATAAATGTAATCTTCATCTATATTAGAATTAAATAACATTACTTTTTATTCCCAAAGAGTTATATGTTACATATATGCAGGGTCTTTATTTATTATTATTTTTTTAATCTAAGGAGAGGAAAAGAAAAATAACAAATTTTAATAAATTTTCGTAAGTTTTAATATTTTTTTTCGATGTTTTAATAACTTTATTGATATATTTGATATTTTAAAAACACCCCTGGCAGAAATTACTCTAAAACAAATCACCAAAACGGTGATTTTTTTCTGAATCACATTGAACGTCCTGCTAAACATTAAAATAAAATCATATCAATGGATTATATATATCGGCCATTTATTTTCAAAATATCATGTTGCAATTATTATTATATACAGAGTATCAAAAAAGGTTCAAACGGACTTTAATTTTATCTGTTGAATAATTGTATAAGCAATGTAAATTGCAAAAATGTTAAAATGTATATATACAATATAATATTAAAGAAATATTTCTGAAATTAATATTCAAAAAGTTACATTTTGAAAATTTTTTACGACCATTAAGACAAAATTAGTCAATTAAAATAAAATTAAAGAGTTTTCTGAAAAATAAATTAATTTTTCTTTTAATCATTCTAATATTTTTTCTTTAACCCATCAAAAACTAATCTCATTTTTAATAACTGTGTATGTTGTAACAAATCAAAAGTGCTCAATATTTGATTTTAATTCATTAGTGTATGCATCACATCACATCAGTTGGCTTCTGTTTAATGTTTTTTTGGTGCGTTCGTAATTATATAAATACGTAGCACCTATTGTCGTTGCTTGGTCCGTCCGTCCGCATATAACAACGCAAAAACTACCCAACCGAATGATTTGAAATTTAAGATATATTAAATTTGCAGAATTTTGTCAAGACATTTCAAATTTTATAAAAATCGAATCAAAACTTTAGGAGATATTAATAAAAATATTTATTAAGAAATTTGAATTTTTTAAAAGAAATCAGTGCTTTCTTGTTATAGGAGTTTCCGAAGTTTCATCGTCAAGCGACCAAGATACTTATTTTATTACAAAAATTAATCTGCAGACGATATAATTCATTCCACAGATTTAAAAATCATCAAGATCTGAATATTTATATAACTAACTATAGTACGAACGCACCTCATTTGTCACGTTTGACGTACAATTTCCAACTTGTTTTTTTTTAGCAGTATAATGGATTTTCTATTTTGTAGTTGCAATGTAGAAATGTTTAACGGTAAATTTTCCTGAGTCAATCTGAACCTCTCGCTAAACATTTTTAAGAAGAATGTATATATAACATCAGATTTTCCCCCAGGTTTAAAAAAGTGCAGGGTGCTGCTGGTGAGAAAAGGGCACTTTTTCCATTCTTAAGGACCCTTTTTTATTCTTAAGGGCACTTTTTGGATTCTTGAGGGCACTTTTCAGATTCTGAAGGGCACATTTTAATTGTTAAAGGTATTATTTTGGTTTTTAAAGCCACTTTCAGTATTTAAAAGTCAGAATACTCTTTTTAAGACAACACTGAGTCAGTTTTTACTATTAAAGCAAATTTTTTAATGTAAAAAGGAGAAAGGGCACTTTTTGTACTGAGGGGTAAGAAGAGTGCTAATTGTTTTACTGGAGGGGGCAAGAAGGGTGCTAATTCTTTTTATGAGGGGCAAAAAGGGTGCTATTTTGTAAACCAAAGGGCAGGCAGGGTGCAGCACCCGTCTGAAACTGTCTGGGGGAAACTCTGTAACATATTTATAAGTATATAAAATATTTGTAAGCAATTATTATTACATCACAAAAAGAGTTATCCCAGAGTATCCCGAAAAAGGTTAAAACAGCCTTTAATTTTATTTGTTGAATATTAGTGTGAGCAATGCAAATTTCAAAAATTTTCAATAAAGGTATAAAATATATAATATTAATGAAATATTTCTGCTATTCATTTTCAAAAAGTTCTATTTTAAAATTTTATACGAACATTAATAAGAATTTTTTTATTTTTGTAAAAAAAAAATAAAAAAAAATAAAAATTAATAAATAAAATAAAACCTTTGCAAATTTTTATCTTTAAAATTTATTGATGTAAGCGCAAAATCGATTTTTTGAAGGCTTTAATCATGGATTAAGTTGTCATTTAAAAACAATATATCAAAAATCATAAATTAAATTTTATCATGTATTAAATTTTAAAATTACATAATAATTACAAAAATATTATTATTATTATTATTTAAAGGGAAGATTTTTCTGAAAGGTAAATTCACTTTTCTTTTAATCCATCTAAAACTTGTCTCATTTTTAATAACCGTATGTTGTAACAAATCGAAAGTGTGCAGTATTTGATTTCAATTCATTATTGTATGTATCACATCACATCATTTAGCTTCTTCTTATACCCCCCCCCCCTTCCTTTTTATTTTTTCTTGTTTAATTAGGGTTTAATCTAGAGCTAGCCAAATAGCCAAAAAGCTAACTGAAAGCACCTTTTGCCCCCAAAGCATTTAGTGGATTAGCCAAATAGCAACAGCCAAAAATATATATATCATTTCGATTTTGTTGTTCCTGCCTTTCGTAAACCTGCAGCTGCTGCGTGAAAAAAAAATCTCAAACCGCCTCTGTCCCGGCAACTCACTTCAAAATTTGTCTCATCCTCTCTGTGCAAGCATCTTACAAATAGTATGATGTCATTTGCATTAAACAAGTATTGAGGAAATTAAAAGAGTTAGTTTATTTTTTGTTGATAATCCCAACTTAGGAAATGAAACCAAAACGGTTCATGAATGGAAGTTGTTCAGGCAGGTTCTGGCTACAAGGGGTAAATAAATGAAAACAGCTGATTGTATTATTTTTCCATAAAAATGGCATTACTGACATGTTTCCCAATGTGAATTCTTTGTATGAATTTGTAGCAACAATTCTGTTGTCTACAGCAGATTGTGAAAGGGGATTGAGTCTCGTGAATATAACAAAAACTGACTTGAGAAATAGACTGACAGCCAAAAATTTAAGTAACTTAATATGGTGATTAATTTGGAAGGGGAAGTTTGAATAGAATTTCCATTTAAAAAAACATTTGATGTGTGATGTATGGCCAAATCTCGAGAGGGTCAATCTTACAGAGTGGTGTACTGTTTATATATTGTATAATTAAAAATAATACTCATTTATATAGAAATTTTGTATAAATAAAAGTTTTTTTTTTTTCTTGGCTAAAGCTCTTTTGGCTAACAGTTATTGGCTGCAATTAGCCAAAAAGCTACAAATCTCTTTTTCCTACATTAAACTCTATTAATGTATCTACAGTATAACTATTGTATAAAAATAGTGATTAAAATAAATAGTTTCAAGAATGAAATTGAATATTTTAAATGTTGAAAATGTCTTTTATTGTCATTATAGATTTTTTTCTACTTTGTAATTGCAAAATAGTAATGTAAAACGGTGAAGTTTTCCGAGTCAGATTGAACATCCCACCAAACATTTTTTAGAAAAATCATTGTATGTAACATATTTTTAAGTTTGTTATAGATACTGAATAGAACATTTTCATAAAAAACCGAAAGATTTATTTTAATGCTCAGTGATTACAAACTTCAGTATTAAGTCCCTGTTTTGACTTAAAAATAATTTATTGTGTTTTATTTATGAATATTTTTTAGAGATATTTTATTTACTACAACAATTACACTTTTAGCAATTACTATTATATACATAGTATTCCAAAAAGGTTGAAAAGGGCTTTAATTTTATCTGTTGAATATTAGTGTAAACAATGCAAATTGCAAAAACGTAAAAAAAAAAAAAAAGGGGGCATAAAATATAATATTATTGAAATATTTCTGAAATTAATATTCAAAAGGTTACATTTTGAAATTTTTATACGACCATTAAGAAAAAATTAGTCAATTAAAAATTAAAATAAAACTAAAGAGTTTTCCTGAAAGATAAATTCATTTTTCTTTTAATCCATCTATTTTTTCGTTTAACTAATCAAAAACTAATGTCATTTTTAATAACTGTGTGTGTTGTAACAAATCAAAAGTGTGCAATATTTGATTTTAATTAAGTACAGTATGCATCACATCACATCAGTTGGCTTTGGCTTCTACTTAATCTTTAATTTATTTACCGTATATACTCGTGTATAAGTCCAAGGACTTTAGACAATATTTGGGAATTGCACATGGGGGGTCCACTTATACACGAGATAGTAAATAATAATAATAATAATAATTTTTTCGCAGATAATCTGTGAATGGGCAAGTCTTTTAAGTAATCACATATGGGTCTAAGTGGAAGAGAGAGATAAAAGCAGACAGTGGTCATTTCCCTGTGAATGACAAAAAAAGTTCCACAATGACGTCCCTGTATTTATTGTCTACCTATTTTCTCTTGGGATAGAATCCCATCCAATACAGGGACATCCCTTTCAACCATAGAAAAACCTTCTTCTATGCTTTCAACATCTTAATCCCCTATTTAAAAAAAGGTTCAACTTGAGAATGCGTCTAGATCTCTCTTCTAAAAGTCCTACAATACAAAGACAGTAACAATATTTTAGCAGTGTAAGAAGTTGTTTACCCTTGTAAATAAGGCTTGGGTAGATTTTTGAGAGAATTTTTTCTTTTTAAGTATCATTAAATTGATATGAATAGGTTTCAAAATAGTTTAAGCTTCTTCGGTTGTATATAATTATACAGTTTTAAAACGTTGATTTTTTTTTTTTTTTTTTTTAAAGTCTGATTAGAAATGTAAAAAATAAGAAATAATTTTTACTAATTTAATGAAATTTTTTTTTTTTTAAATCCTTGTTACAAATCATTTTTTAACATATTAGCTGAATTATGATTCGATTTATACACGAAAATTCAATTCCTTTCAAATTTTTGCTTAAGAATTGGGGGGGGGGGGGGGCGGTCAACTTATACATGAGTATATACGGTATTTATTTATTTTTTTTTTTGCTTAGTTTTTCCACAGTATAACAGATTTTTGACTTTGTAGTTGCAATATAGAAATGTAAAACGGTGAATTTTCCTGAGTCAATCTGAATTCCCGCTAAAAATTTTTTAGAAGAATTCCTGTATATTATATATTTATAAGTTTGTAAACTTATTTATAAGTATATAACGTATTTATAAGCAATTAATATTATATCCCAAAAAGAGTTATCCCAGAGTATCCCCAAAAGCTTGAAACAGCCTTTAATTGTATCTGTTGAATATTAGTGTGAGCAATGCAAATTTCAAAAATGTAAAAAAGAAAAAGTATGAAATATAATATTGTGAAATATTTCTGACATTAATATTCGAAAAGTTGCATTTTTTAAAACTTTTATACCGCCATTAAGACAAAATTGGTCAATTAAAATAAAATGAGTTTTCTGAAAGATAAATTCAATTTTCTTATAATCCATCTATTAGGTAGCTTTGATTACAAAATGCTACACATTGCAGCCGTTTGGAGGAAGGCAATTCCAAAAAATGTTTGTATATTTTCACCAGGTTCAAAAAAGGACAGGGATCGTGACACAAGGATTCCGGAATATTTTTTGTTTTGGCTTTATCTTAAAAAATGGCAGAGATATAGCAGTTTGAAATTCTAGTGTGGCTGACATTTTGAAACAATCTGATTTTCGTTATGCTATAATTCTCATGCTGAAATTCGTATTCAAATTTAGTATTAACGAAAACTGGGATTCAATTTTCTATAATTGAGTTCCAAGCAATTTAACTGCGGGTGTTTGAGTAAAATGAGTTGAATTTTTAAAAACATGGACTATGAAAGCTACCTATTCCTCCCCTCCCGGTACAGGCCGGAAGGACTTTTTTCCTTTAACTCACATAAAACTAATGTCATTTTTAATAACTGTGTGTGTTGTAACAAATCAAAAGTGTGCAATATTTGGTTTGAATTCAATGCTGTATGCATCACATCACATCACATCAGTACTTTTTACTTACTTATTCTCGCATAGTTTTTCTACAGTATAATAGCTTTTCTACTTCATAGTTGCAATATAGAAATGTTTAACGGTGAATTTTCCTGAGCCAATCTTAATCTCCCACTAAAAATTTTGTAGAAGTGTTCCCTGTATATAACATATTTATGAGCAATTATTATTATATTCGAAAAAGAGTTATCCCAGAGTATTCCCAAGAGATTGAAACGGCCTTTAATTGTATCTGTTGAATATTAGTGTGTGCAATGCAAATAAAAAAAATATTCAATAAAGGTATAAAATATAATATTATTGAAATATTGCTGACATTCATTTTCAAAAAGTCACATTTTAAATCTTTTATGCGACCATTAATTTTATTTATTTTTTTTTTTTCTCAAAAAAAAAGTAAGTTAAATAAATAAATAAAATAAAACCTTTGCAAATTTTTATCTTTCAATTAATTGAGGTGCAAAATTTATGGAGTTAGCAAGTTTTTGACGATTGTTTAAGTTGTCATTTTAAAATACGTCATAATTACAAAAAATATTATTATTATTTAAGGGGAAGAGTTTTCTGAAAGATGTATTCATTTTTCTTTTAATCCATCTAAAACTTATCTCATTTTTAATAACTGTGTATGTTGTAACAAATCAAAGTGTGCAATATTTGATTTCAATTCATAATTGTGTGTATCACATCACATCAGTTAGCTTATTCTTATCCCCCCCCCCCTCCTTTATATTTTCTTTTGTTTAGTGTATCTACAGTATACTATTGTAAAAATAGTGATTAAAATAAAAAGTTCCAAGAATGAAATTGAATACTTTAAGTGCTTAAATGTAGAAAATGCCTTTTATTGTCATTATATCTTTTTCTACTCTGCATTTGTAATATAGAAATGTAAAACGATGAAGTTTCCCGAGTCAGATTGAACGCCAAACCTTTTTAGAAAAATCGCTCTATGGGTCATTCCATGTCAAATCAACACAGCTAAAAACCTGACCACTTCAGAATTTCATGATATTAAGCTCAGTTGTTAGGATCATAGAGAAATGAATAAATACTCCGTGATAAGTCTCTATCTCACTTGGTTTTGGAGATAAATAGCTTCAAAGATGGACAAAAATCGTAAATTTTTGCATTTCTTGCATTACAAATTTAGTCATATTTGGTTCCTTAACTGTCACAGGGACTTACTTTTGGTGTCGTTAGAAAGTGTATGAATTGGGCTTTCATATGATATATCACATGCACATATTTAAAAAAAAATTAATTTCTAGGTCAAATATTTTGACCTTTGACCTTTAATATCTCAAAAAATGGCATTTTAATTTTTTTCCAAAAAATGTATGCTATTATTATGCTTATTTTATATAATATCTGAAAGTATTATTTTGGGACAAACATGGGATGCTGAGTTATAAATTAAAATGCAAACTGCTATTCCTAATTTCAACACCAAAATTGCTTATTTAGGTGACTTATCTACATAACTGTATCTTTACCCCCCCCCCTCTTTCTCTTTCTCTCTCTCTCTGTATATATATATATATATATATATATATATATGAAAGGATATAAATAAACCCTTTTTAAAATGCAAAATTAAAATTTAAAATCCCAAAACATTTTTCCTAACTTATAAATCTATTGCTTAAATCTAATCTGCCCCTGTGATCTTTGTTTCTCAGCCTCACAAATATTACTTTCATCTATCAATTTCGACATCTCTTTAAGTTTTAAAAGTGATGAGTTTACATTTCTTGCAGCAATCTGTGGGGTGCGGCTCCCAGGCACGGCCAAGCCTTGGTGTCGGCATAAGACCCCAGACATCAATCAAAAGCTAATTGACCAATTAAAATAAATGATCCTCCCAATTTGACTCTTTCTCCCTCTGCTGGAAAATATCCTAAATTCTGATTAAAACCCCATGCAAGGTCGAAGAAGACGGTTTTTTGGCACATTTGAGCGGTCAGCCAAACCCTCGGCCATGTAGTTCTCAAACTTTAACGTAAATGGCTCACGGGACCTCCGACTGAATGCGCGAAGATGTCTGTACGAAGAAATGCTTCAATAAACGAGTTCGATGTGTCTAGAGGTCCCGAGTCCAACTTATTTCTCTGTTTCTCTCAAATTATTAGTCTCCCAAGTCGTCCCCGGAAAATTCCTTACATATATATTACTGACAATATATTTTACTGCAAAGTTCACAAACATATTTTTTTTTCTTCAGGGAGGGGAGGGGATTCAGATGAGGCTGGGGGTATCATGTTTGCTGTATTTTAAGTAGAAAAAGTAATTTTATGCACAATTAAAGCAAAAAGCAGTACTGACAGTATGAACTATTTCTTAATACAATTTTCCTTTTATGTTAGTACCCATTGTTGAATTCAGACATCCCCACCTCCTCCCTAGGCAATGAAGTTTTTAAACCCCCTAAAGAAGAAAGGCTGTGGATTTCCACAATATGTCAAAGCATTTCTATGATTTTGTGTAGTATTTTATTACTATACTTAAAACACAAGGCTGCTTTTTTAGTCATCTTCCTTGTGAACCAGTTTTAATACTTATTTTTTTTAAATGGAAGCTATTCATTTGTAGGTGTGCTGCAATAAATATTCCTATATTTATATTTGAAATTTCTTTACATTGGTGGCAATTGGGTTTCTTCCAGACTTACAAGGGAAAAGGAAATAATGTGAATTACTATTATATTTGCTGTTGTAGCTGGCAAATGTGACATCAAGTTTGGAAATTATGTTCATTAAGGATCTATTGCACGTTAAAATATTTTTAAAATAGTAGATATGGGTATGAAAATTAAAGTGGTACACATGTAAATTTTATGACGGTGAAAAGGACGTTATGTTAAGATTTAAATGAAACAAAAATTGTGTCAAAGTGGTGCAATTTTTTCTGATTTTTCATTGCGTAACACAAAAGATCAAAGCCCCAATTGATAATTACATGTTACTGATTATTTATAGGAATAAATTTTAATTTTTCAATAATTTTATAAGTTGGAGTTAATGGAAAAAGCAGTTTGGTAGCTTGAGTTAAAATAATATTTGTTTCTTTAGTTAGGCCAGCCAATGTAATAGATTGAATTTCTAAAACAGTTACAAAAATAAACAGTTTTTTATAAACATTTTCATTATGGGTTCCGACCATATATTCTTATAATTTTATATACAAAAATCCAATTTCATTATTTATCATTGTAAAGCAAATGAGTAAGTTGTCATCAGAAACTCTGGTTACAGACTAAGTCACAAGCTCAGCAGCAAGAGAGTTCTGTTTTATTCTAGGTCCAGCTTGCACTCACTAGAATATACATGACTCAACCATATTGTGACTCGAGAATATTGTACATTAAAAGTAGCTATTTATTTTATAATTTATTTAGTAATATATAAACCATGTTGAATGAAATTCAACTGAATCTTCTACTGCTTCTGAAGGAAATTTGCCTTAAAATTTGTAAAAAGAGGTTTTATTTAAGATTTAAAAATAATAGTAATAATGTCTCTTTATACTGTAATATTATTAAATAAATCTTTAATTATTGATAATCACAAATTAAGAGACAGATCTTAATATATATTGGGGAGTTTTGTACATTACTTTATGATCAAATTCCTATTTATGTTGATTAATAATTTATCTATTTTGTTATTTGAACTCCAGTAGGTTTTTATTTTTATTTGTTTCTTATATGTTATTAGGAGCTTAATATTGCTTATTTTAGGCATAACGCTGACAATATTTGATGAAATAACATCTATTTACTATGAATATTTTTATGAAGTTCTTCTGACGATTCTGTAAGATATTCATAGTTTTCCATTTTTTATTTTTCGATGTATTAAGTTTAATTCCTGCTGTATCCTTTCCATTATTTTTTATAATATATAATCCTTTGTTTTTCACATGTGTTTTCATTAAAAAAACAAATAAGAGGTTAGGTTGTCTGCGTTGATTTGATGCGGAATGATTCAGTAGTTTGTTACTACAGCCCAGTCTCTCCCCCCCCCTACCGTCACAAACAAAAAAAAAAGTAAGAGAAAATTTTGTTTTGTGAACTTTACAATGAAAAAAAAATTTGTTTTCATTAATACTTAAGTTACACACATAAGTTATACAATAAGTCATATAACATAAAATTAAGCGGCCTAAATCTGTAACTTAAATTAGTACTGATGTTTGCATTTTAATTTATAACTCAGCATCCCATGATTGTCCCAAACTAATACTTTCAGATATTATAGAAAATAAGTATAACAGTAACATACATTTTTTTGAAAAAAATTAAAATACCATTTTTTAAAATATGAAAGGTCAAATGTCAAAATGTTTGACCTTGGAGTTAAAATTTTAAAAAATATGTGCATATGATATATCATATGAAAGCCCAATTCATGCACTTTCTAACGACATCAAAGGTAAGTTCCTGTGTCAATTAGGGAATGATATATGATTAAATTTGTAATGCAAGAAATGCAAAAATTTACGATTTTTGTCCATTTTTGAAGCTAATTATCTCCAAAACCAAAAGAGATAGAGACTTATCACGGAATATTTAATAATTTCTCTATGATCCTAACAATTGAGCTTAATATCATAAAATTCTGAGGTGGTCAGGTAAAAAATGTCACTTTTTTGTGTTGATTTGACATGGAATGACCCCTATGTAACATATTTATAAGTTTGTTATTATAGATATTGAAAAGAACATTTCCATAATAAAACCAAAAGATTTATTTTAATGCTCCATGATTTCAAACTTCAGTTTATAAAAGACACATATTCTATACAAAGATTGAGAAATTTCACTTTTATCTTAGTAAAGTTTATATTATACTTGTGTACAAAAATGTATAAGGAGGTAATATTTTCTTATGATGCGTTTATTATTATCAGTGTTCGATGCAGTTTTTTCATTAAGTCCCTATTTTGATTTTAAAAAATAATTTAGTGTGTTTTATTTATGAACTATTTTTTAGAGATATTTTATTTACTATATCTAATAACATTTTTTAGCAATTATTATTTTATACAGAGTATCCCAAAAATGTTGAAATGGGCTTTCATTTTATTTGTTGAGGATTAGTGTAAGCAATGCAAATTGCAAAAATGTTTAAAAAAAAAGGTATAAAATATAATATTAATGAAATATTTCTGCCATTAATTTTGAAAATGTTACAATTTTAACTTTTTAATACAAACCATTAAGACAAAATTATTAATTTCACCATTTTACATATCATTTTTTACATAGAATTTTTCTTTAATACTTTTTTTTTATGTAATTGAAAATTTATCAATATAATTTTATTTATTATTTAATTATCTAAAATTTTATTTATTATTTAACTATCAGCTATCATTCTTTTGACAGTCTTTGTTTTAATCTTTATCTAATAATAGCAATCAAGTGTTTTTTCATTATATCATAGTATATTCACTAATTTTTCAATAGATGGCAGCACCATATAGATTCACTTAAATACATGTTTAGAGTTCTATTTTAAATTTTCTATAGAGAGGGTGCTGGTTCTATATATTGTTTTGTGCTTGGCTTAGCTGCACAATAAGGATCCTTGGTCAATCATCTTTTTGAACTTATTTTGGCAACGTGTACTGATTTTCTCCAATGCATTGCATGAGTTTAATGTTGACTCATGTCAGGATCATGAATTCCATCTGGTAATTGTTGTTTTCTTTTCCCTATATCCTTTTTTATCTATCTTGTTGTATTTGGAACTAAATGATTATATTTCACAGCTTATTTCTCTATTTTATGGGTCAGGTTTCTATCCTTTTTAATATTTTTTTTATTTTACTTTATGATTATTTCACAGTTTCTTTCTCTATTATTGTGTGGTTGTCCCAAAATCATATTCTTTAGCTATGTTATGGCTAATATGATGATGAAACCAAACATTTTATTTGTGGTAATTTAGGCATTTGGAACCTAGATTCTGTCTAAATTCCACAAATGTCATTTTTTCAATTTTGTAATTTAATTTCTTTTCTTTTCTTTCTTTCTTTTTTTTTTTTTTTACTATGTATATGGAATTTATATTCATTGTGTCGGGGGAACACTATTGTTTTCATTCAATTAATTATTATATTCTAATTCATAATTTCATAATTTTTGTTGGTGTTTTGGTAATGTTTCATTAATGGTTATTATATATATATATCAACATTTGAATGGAAGGTTTTTTTTGGGGGGTCTGGGGGTCATGATCGGTGAAAATATACCGAAATTTTCCGGAATTGCTTTCCTCCGAATGCCTGCAATAGGTAGTTTTATACTTTTTTGTATTGAAAGATACTTAATAATTAACGGTGCACCACTTAGTATATTTTAAAATTTTAATTGCAATACCTTTGAATGTTAAAATACAATAATATGTATTTAAATATTTGGTCCAAAAAATCATTAAAAAATCTGTTAATCTTTATGCTTAAAAATGAATGACTTAAGCTCATAAGTTTTAACAATGGTTTAAATTGTCATGTTAAAAACCTTATGTCCAAAAAGCTAAATATTATATTTTTGAAATAAAAATTTTAATGAGCAAAAATTATACTTTGAAAAAAAAAAGGGGGGGGGGGAAGAGGTTTTCTTATAGATAAATAAATTTTTCTTTTAATCCATCTATTTCTTTTATTTTAATCCTTACACAAGTAATTTCATTTTTAATGTGTGTGTTGTAACAAATCAAAAGTGTGCAGCATATCATTTTATTTCAATATTGTATGTACATCATATCAGTTCGCTCTTTTCCTTTTTTTTTTCGTCCCCCCCCCCTCCGCCCACCATCCCTACAGAAATGTATTTAAGGTGGTTCTCAAAATCACTAATCACTGAACAAGAACGTGGAACATTCTGACTCATTTTTAAATGTAAATTTATAAATTGGCAGGCTTGAGTATTGAAGTGATTTGGAATCGAATGACGTTATCCCCTTTTTTTTAACTAAATAAAATACTTATCGATTTTCAAGCGACTGTAGTTAGTGAGGATAGGGTTTTCTCTTTTATCGCACTGTAGTGTCCGGAAATTCAGTTCAAAATGCCAACTTTGACGGTATTTTCTAAAAGATCTTTCGCATTTACCAAAAAATGGAAAACGCTATTCGGTTACATAGGTTCTGAATAAGAACACCGGCCACATTCATGCGCTTCCAAACAAAAATCAATTCATAAATCTGTCAGAAAGTAGCGCCTTTGGATTTGAGAACAGCCTTAATATAAAATTTTGTGCTCCAAATTGATTATACTATACTGATATACTCTGGTATATACTGATAATTTAAGGTGCTAAACTTGCTTCATCTTTCCTTCGTAACTTTTCAATTTAGCTTATAATCAGAAGTATATTTTATAATTTCTTATAGAAAATTTTTAGTCACATTTTAGTTAAAAAAAATTTTAGAAATTTCAGAGCTAGTTTTACTAAATTTATACAATTGTAATGATAATTTATAGTTATTAAACTAATATTATTGATGAAGCAAATCAAACTAACAATGCATTTTCAAGTACAATTGCTATGCTTTTTAATGTAAATATTTAAAACAATATAGAGGGGTCTGTTCAATTTTTTTTTTTTTTTTTTTGTAAAATGGTGAACAGCTTCCTACATTTGTGAAATATTTAGTCATAAACTTGTGGATTTGAAATTATCTTTATATTCAAGTTCTTGTTTATACACTTTTAAGAAGAGATATTTATGCAAAATACATATATTGTCTTTATATATGTAAAAATGACAGGTCAGATTTTACTTTTAAATGATTAATTTGTAAAAGACTTAGGTTAGAGACGGCGAGAGTTTCATTTCATGATGATAAACATTGAATGTTTATAAAATAGAGTTAAAAAAAAGCGATTTTTACTTTTTTTTATTGTTAGCATATTTTTAATCTAAAAAGGCTCTAAAGAACGTTATCGTCAACTGATGAATTGCAATTACTGTTACTGATGAAATTTTAAATGGTACAAAATAGTGGTATAAGTCAATCTTTCGCTGTCAATGGACATATTATTGAAATGATGAGTGGTAGCTGAAACTAAAATTTACCAAATGAAATAAATTTCAATTGCTAAATTAAAAGAAAACAGCTTTCCAATATTCAGTTTCTACAGTTCAATGGAATAAAAGGAAGTTATTGTTTCTCACTCCTTCCTGCATTCACCATACTTTCCCCCCAAAAAATTATTCATCGTATTCTATTCCTTGATTTCTCTTACTATCGGTAATATCGCGATCATGGGGGAGATTATCCTAACAAAAAAATTTTGAATGAAAAAAAAGTTCGAAACGCTGAATATTGTGTGTAAATTTTTCATAGTCACCGCATTTTGGAAATTTTAACTTTTAAAATCGTTAACTCGTTTCCCTAAATTATGGTACTTTGGAAAGACTCTTTTAGTTCAAATTAACGAATGTGATAAAAATGAGTCTGTATCGTTTGAACATTAGTTCTAATCACTGTTTTTAAAATTCTCATGATTTTTTAATACCACCAACCCCTCCCCCCCCCCCCCACACACACACACTCTCAAGATTTGGCAAAAACCCCACCCCCCAGTGAGGGTTTTCAGGGTTATTTGTGTTTTATTTTATTGTTATTATTATTATTATTCTTTTGTGGTTTCTCAAGTTTCTGGTATTTTTCTAGTGTTTTTTCGTGTTTTGGGATTTTTTTCAGGGTTTTGGGGATTTTTCAGATTTTTTTGTTGTTGTTTTGTAAAAGAATACATAAGATGATTTATAAATAAATATCTATGCTTTATTAGTATATAAAAAAAAATTTTTATAGTCGTAGTTCTTTTTTTAAATATTTTATGACTCAGTTGAAAGAAAATTTTGAAAAGTAAAAAATAATTAATATTCTAAAATTTTGTGTCTGTCATTTACAAATAAAAATTTGATTTAATTAGTCAATTATATAGTTTTGTTTTATTATTCGTAATTTAATAAAATTTCTTGAATTATTGAATTATTACCTTACTGGTGATTAGCAGTATTTTGTTGTTGAATTATTTAGGTATTTTCTTAGTTTATTTGTTAGTTATATGTGATGGCAAGTACTAAAATTGTTTATATAAGTTATTCTGATTTTCCCATTTACTTATTTTTAATTGTTTGTTATTTATAAATATTGTTGCCTGTTTAAAAATATATACAATGTATACTACAATTTAAGTCTAAATTGAGGCGAAATTACTTTGTTTATCTCCTTTAGATATTTCGTTTTTCATTAATGTTATCAGTTGTTTTTTTTTTTTTTTTTTTTGTAAGTTTAAAACATATTTATATTTAAAGAATAATTTATTTACACAATGACTTTTAAGTCCATGTAAATAAACAAATATTATGAGAGCCAATTTTCAATAATCCATTAATAAAGAATTGTTTGTCTTAACCTTAATCGTGTGTTTCTTCTTGTCCTATTGGGATAGAGGATGACAAAGCAGAAGTTTATGGAAGGAATTTTTGTCATTATGTGTAACAGACAGGTGATTATATAGGGTTGACACTTTTCATTTTTTTTTTTTTTTTTTAAAGGATGATTTTTCTTGATACTAGTTAGTATTGCTTTTATTACACTGCAAACATTTCCCACAGGTAATATTTATTTCGGAAATTTTTCATAAACATAATTTATTAATTAAAAGTTATCATTATTATTTTCCAGTTGTATTTGTGTTATATTCTAGACCAACATACGATCCTAAAGACCTGCCCATTCGCCGACTTTCCATTCATAAAAACGTGCCCGTTTCTCTGTCGTCTGCTAGCAGATAGCGTAAAATAATAGAACAACATTCTGAGTTTTTCCCTTTAAATACGTTAGTAATGTTTTCTGTTTATTAATATTTTTAGCATATATTTCAATTCAGGATGGATGAAACTGGTGATAAGAACATATTTAAAGTCGATAATTAAAGTCTCATTGCAAAAAAGTGTTTATTTATTAATAAAATTTTCAAATTGTGTAAAAAGAATATCTGATTAGTAAACTACTAGATATGGTGTAAGAGCTCGATTAAGATAAGTTTTAAAATATTTCAACAATATGAAGGATTTTCATTTTTGAGACAAATACAATATATCAATAATTTAAAGATCCATCTCAGAAATTGCGTTTTGGCGTGGTTCTATTATATATCCTTTTATAATTTCCCCCTTTATTTTAGGATAAAAGTAATTTCAAGACTATTATTCTATTATTGCTTCGATTTTACATATTTAAATTATTGCTTATATAACATATATAATACACAATTATTTGAGAGTTAATTTTGTTGGGGACGAATACTAAAAAATATGAGCACCGGCAAAATAAAATCTAGGGAGGGGCAAAATTTTTTGACAGGTGTGCCTATGGCCCAGTCGCAATTTATAAAATTCATTTTTAACATAACTAACAATGATATGTTATTTTATCAAAAATTTTCCTTATTTAAAGATTGATTATATCAGTTTTACCCCCCCCCCCCTCCATCTATTAAGATGTTTCAATATATTCCCCTTATTTAAGTCTTTTTTTTAAATGATATGCAATTGCGTATTCTATCCAAAAACTAATGGCACTGGATATGAGTCAATTATTAGAATTCTTTGCAGATGTGCTATTTTAATAAACATGTTTATTATTTTTTAGTGCATATGAAATGTAAATGTACTGTTACTGATGCTCAGAAATTTATAAAAATATTATGATAATTTACAAAAAAAGCTGAAAAAGAAACAAAACACAATGAATTGAGAGTTAATTTTGTTAGGGACAAAAACTAAAAAATATGAGCACTGGCAAAATAAAATCTAGGGAGGGGCAATTTTTTTTAACAGGTGTGCCTATGGCCCAGTTGCAATTTATAAAATTCATTTTTAACATAACTAACATTGATATGTTATTTTATCAAAAATTTTCCTTATTTAAAGATTCAATATATCTGTTTTACCAACTCCCCCCCCCCCCCCTCCTCCTCCCAGTCTATTAAGATGTTTCAATATATTCTTGGAGCCCATTTTGTGAAAAGTAATGGTTATTTTGTGAAATTTTATTATATTTTTGTGAAAAATAACATTTTGTAATGAAAGTCGAAATCCAGCTACTCAAATTCGAACCAAGCGTTTATTAACAAAAACTTATTTAAATACTTTTGCTGAAGTTTTCATCTCTGGTGATCTTGTTTGTTTACAAATTATACATTTTAAAAGTCAAAGAATAATAAATAAATAATAAATAGTAAGTTTTTATAAAATGGAATTTTGTGAAAGTGCCCATTTTGTTAAAAGGAATTTTGTGAAGGGGCCCATTTTATCAAATTAATTTTTGTGAAGGAGCCCATTTTATCAAATTTATTTTTGTGAAGGGAACCCATTTTATCAAACTTATTTTTGTACAGTGACCTATTTTATTAAATTTATTTTTGTGAATGGGCCCTAAATAGGCCCCAAATTTCGTCTGAATCGAACCTTAAAAACATTTATTGTAAACAGTGAAAAATCAAACTGGATTTAAAACATCAGTTTATGAAAATTGTGCACTAAAATTGGAGGTGCCCTAGAGTCTCAGCCCATGTTTCCTTTAGGTGCTGATTGAAAAAACAATAAGCTAACATTCATTGAAGGCCAATAGTATTTACCCGTTTCATCATATTTTGACCAGTAAATATCCTTGAAACTTTTTTTTTTTTTAATATGAATTTTACAGAAAAAAGTAATCACTTTTAAGCACATTAAAAACTATTTTCAACTTTTAAGGGAAAGTTTGTTTTACATCCTGTGTATGAATTTGAGAAAAAACTGGGTCCCCGCTTTGATGCCCCTGACAAAATTTCATCCCATGAAGTAAACACTTCATAAATATTTCATCTCCATAAGATTTTAAATATATAACTTGTAATTTAAAAAGTTCATTAGATAAAAGAAAACTTTCATAAAAATAACTTCATTACAACAAAACAGTGCAACAAGAAAAAAATCTTTCACTAAAAAATCGATTAACTTACACACACACACACAAATAAAGAAAGAAAGAAAGAAAGAAAAAAATTGACATTTCCTTAAAGAATTAAAGTGATAGGAATCAGGCAAATAATGCTTCTTTGGGAATACGTTATCAGATGCTGACAATCCTAAATACTGTATATATGCTTGCATTATTAATAGATATATAAAAGGAAATTAACGCAGTATTATGCAAGTAATATTGTGATGATAAAGCTATTCTAAAAATTTTTGTTTTCTATCACTGGTTTTCAAAAGTTTCAATTGTACAAAATAAATTAAAAATGCTGAGAAAATTCAAAATTTACTCATTAAAATATAAAATATTGATTATCTTTGAATGATTCAAGTTGGAAAAAGATTAATTTAAAACGTCATCGCAATAAAAGTTTTTAATTCAAAAGATTATGTTACACATGGGTGAATTATTATAAACGTCACTTAAAATTAATAAAAGAAATTCCTGAAATACAAAAGCCAAAAAATACAGAAATCAGGGATAATTTCCTATGCACACCCCTTGGCTACAGTGATAGATAAAAGAGAAGTTTGATTGTATAAATTCTTAATATTAGAATGTTTTAAAGATTTATGATTTTGCAAATGTATAGCGCTAGCCTCACATGTGGGTCTAGGTATGGCGTGCTTGTGATGAAAAAAAAAAGCAGTTTTATTTTAATAGCCATAATGTTTAGAACAGATATTTTATTATTCTATAAGTTTCTGTTCCTTTTATAGTAAAATTATGAGCCATCTTATTTGATTAAATGCATAATTAACATTTAATAAACTTAAATAAAATAGTAAAAGGTAAATAAACATACCTTGCCTGCCGATTGCTTGAATCCATGCTTGTTTAATTTTTTCCTCTTTCGGAAAATAATGCATCGAAATTTTATTATCATCAGGGTCAAAATAGTCTGCCCGACTGCCAATACTACAGAAAGGCACACAACACCTCATATTTGTAAGAAATGAAAACAGAATGAAACCAGAAATGAAAAAAAATCACATAACTATAACATTAACGTGTTCTATAAACTGCAGTTTGTTGTTCTAGTGCTGACCACGAGACGCCAAACGCCGCATTCCGAAACTAGCACGCGGAAAATCGGCGAATGGTCGGGTCTTTTAGGATCATATGTTGGTCTAGGTTATATTATTCACTTTACATATGTCATCATATTTCATATTATGAATCTAAAATTAACTGCGGCATGGGAAATAAAATCGAAACAGCTTCAAATTTAATAACGGTCAGGAAAATTTTAGTAATAGACATCCACTAGAAAAAAAAAAGTTTTTATTTATAATCATGGTAAAATATTTAAACAAAAAATACTTACATTAAGAAAACATACTAAATTAAAAAAATTATAAAGTAAAGATGCTTTAGTTTACAATAATGCCAAGTTTAGGCAACGTGACAATAATATAAATAGTAGCAGTCTTAGTTCCCGTCTTCATATCAGTGAAATACTGTGCAAATGTGGCACAAAAATGGTGTCTTCAACACTGAGTTTTTTTAATCAAAAGGTGAGGGTTTTTTTTAATCAAACAGTGAAACTTTTGAAGCGAATTGGAAATTGAGAAAGTATTTGGAAATGTTAAACATTTCGTCAGAAAATCTCGATACCTGAAATTTATTTTATTGGCATGGAAAATCTGCAAAAGTCAGGGAAATTTGTTGTTGATCTGGAATATGCACCCTGTTCATAGCACACAAACTTGAAAATTTTAATTGTTTCTTTTTAGGTGCATTCGTAATTATATATTTACGTAACACCTATAATCGTTGTCTGATCCGTCCATCTGTCCACATATAACAGCGCAAAAACTACCCAACCGAAGGGTTTAAAATTTAATGTACATAATCTTTGCAGAATTTTGTCGAGTCATTTCAAATTTTATGAAAATCGAATCAAAACTTAAAAAGATATGAATAAATATATTTATTAAGTGAATTAATTTTTTTAAAAATCGGTACTTCCTTGTTATAGCAGCTTCTGAGGTTTAATCGTAGAGCGACCGAGATGTATTGCCAAGTTATCTGACATGTATGATGTTCCTAGTCATATATGATGTATATGACATTTTATAACCTCTAGTTATGACCAAGTTATTGTCACATTCTTCATCCTATTAAACCTATCATACATAATTAATTCAATGATATCCCATGATAGGCAATAATTCTAGGTTGTCACGGTGATTACGTCATATTTAAGATGAAATTATATTAATTCCGTATTACTGAATTTAAAAACTGAATTTGTATACTAAAATTCTTTAATTATAGCAATCCTATAATTCACCGACAGTTCATTGGATAGATGTTTCCGAAGAAATAACTATTAAATGGAAAAATAGTCTAAATATGGATTTCAAGTTCTGAAATTTTCAAAGCTGGGTTTAAGTTTCCCATTGGAACTTTCAGTCAATGTCAACAAAAGATAAAATGTTGCCAACTTAAAATGTACTTATTTTATTACGGAAATTATTCATATGATAATAGACAATATAATTCATTTCACTGAAATAATAACAGTACGAATGAACCTCCATTGTCATGTTTGACGTACAATTTTCAACATGTTCAATTCAAGGTAAGGTTCTACTTTTTCGGCTTCATGTGATGTTTATAATTTTTTTTTCAGTTACGGAGTAAAGAGTAGACGTTTTGCATTAATCATAAGCATTTCCAGGGGTCTGTCCAGACTTTTGTCCAAGGGTCCTTTTTTAGCAAAATTGTGAACAGCTTTTTATATTTGGGAAAAATCTAGTCATAATTTTGTGAATTTAAAATGATTGTTATATTCAGCAGGGATCTGTTTAGGAAAAATTGGGTCCTTTAAAGGGGACCCTAAGGAGAAAATTGGGACTCTTCACAAAATTTTTCATTTCAAAACCGAACCCTTCACAAAATTATGTTCCCTAAAACAGGACCCTTCACAAAATTCTGTGTCTTAAAAATAGGTATTTAACAAAAATTTTCCATCTTTTAACCGAACATTTCACAAATTAATCATTTTAAAGTAAAATCTGACCTGTAACTTTTACATATATAAAGAAAATATATGTATTTTACATCCATATATCTTTTTTAAAATGTATAAACAAGAACCTGGATATAACGATCATTTCAAATTCATGAAATTATGATTAGATTTTTCACAAATATAAAATAACTGTTTACAATTTCACAAAAACAGGACCCTGGGAAAAAAGTCTGGACAGACCCCTGTTCAGGTTCTTGTTCATACATTTTTAAGAAGATATGTGTATGTAAAATATACATATTTTCTTTATATAGGTAAAAGTGAAAAGTCATATTTTACTTTTAAATGGTTAAATTTGTGAAAGGTTCAGTTTGAAGAGGGAAAAGTTTTGTACAAGGTTCATTTTTAAGGCAAGTATTTTTGTGAAGGGTCCTTTTAAATGGACCCAATTTCTTCCTAAACAGATCCCTGATTTCACTTATATATTTAAATTTATGTGTGAAAAGAAAATGAATATTCCGCCTTGTGTGATGAACAGTAACTGCACGTGCATGCCATGAACTTCCAATTGAGTGGCCGTTTTCTTCTGGCCACGAGCATCTGACACCAATTTGGCCACAAAATTAATTTTCTGAGCGTATACCAAGATTTAATATTTAAATTTTGTTTTTGACAAATTGTCAATAATTTTCGGCTTTTTTATTTAAAACCTTTTGCGAGCTTGAAAAAAAAAAAAAATTAGATGAAAAATATACAGTTTAGTGGTGTAAGCATAAAGAAAAATTATTACCTTTCTTAAAAAAAATAAAATAAAGAAAATCGGTTGAATATTTTGCATGAAAAATTATTTTGAGAAAAAGAAGTATAAAATTTTTCAAGTTCGTTGTGTTCAACGAACAGGAATTGGAATATTATGAAGGAATTGGAATATTATGAAACCTGTTTAAGGCAACAATCTGCCCCCTTCAGGGATAGAAGAAAAGGAAAAGAAGAAAAGAAATTGACCCTTATCCTAAAAAAAAAATTGACCTTTTTTTTTTTTGTTATTTTGCCCTCATGTGTTTATTTATTACTTTAAAGTGCTTATATATAAATAATCAATCGTGTAACTGTGCCCTTCCCAAAATTTCAAGTTTAACATCTTTAAAGCTTCCATTAAACAACAGTAAACGAATACCTGTCTTATTAACTCTTTTGAAGTCGCAATAAATGAAGATCAATCATCTAACTGCTCACGCTCCATCGAGGGGGAAAAATACTTTCCTCTTTTGCCCTATCACAGGATAAATGTTTTAAAATATTAAAAGCTGTTACATTTTTGGACTTTTTCTCGTATTTGTTACTTTGCAGAAACTAAAGTGCATTATCTAATATTTAAATTATTCCTTAAATGTACAATTTCTTTACTTTGCTCCCCCCCCCCCCCACACACACACACTCCCCCAACACACAGAATTGTTTAAAGCCTTTAAAATTCTTTTTATCAGTATTTTTAATCTACTATATTTTCTGTTTTGACCTGAAAATTTTATTTGCTACTTTTAAGCTTTAATACATCAAACATCTACATAGCCACCTACCCCACACCCACTTGTTGAATTTCTGATCTGTCATTTTGCTCCGTCAGCAGTCAGCACACATTTAAAATCTTTGAAGCAGTAAATTTACCTTAATTACTGCTTTGAAGTAACAATAACTGGATAATAAGTAACTAATTTCACCCAGTTCCTTTTCAGGATACTAATTTTTTAATAATTAAAATTCTCTCATATTTGGAATTTTCTTTTTTTGTAATATTTTCTTCTAAGTCTGACTATTCTTCTCTGTTATAATCAATTTCATCTTCAAGATAGTATCTGTTGAATGGTTAACTATTTTATATCTAAGTATCTGAGGTAGTTTAAATGTTTTTCATATTCAAATACTTTGTGATTTTGTTTTAAAAGAAGTAATTTTAACATTTTAACCGTTAGATTCAGCAGATAAGAGAGAAAAAACAAAATAGTTTTATTTAAAAGCTGTAACTGGTTCTAAATTTTTGAATGTCCATTTATTCAATTTCCTATATTACTTTATCAAATTCTTAAAGTATAATTTTCCCACAATTGAGACAATTTTCTTTTACAGCTTCACCAAAATCTTTAAGGACATTTTTTGTTATTAATTGCTATAAAAATCTACATTCTATAAAATGAAAATATTTTATTCTAACTGTTGCATATATTAATTTATTTTAGCTTTGTTAATTTCATATGTTTATATGTGTTGATCATGGTTGAAGACAACTCTTTACAGTGTCAGATATGTTCATCAACACACGATAATTTTCATCCTATGCCTATACATAGAATTTTCAACATACAAACATGACGTAGACTCACTATGTCGCATACTGACTGCTGAGATAAAGTGTAAAAAGAATTTGTTTTTACAAAACAGAGAATGTATTATATACAATTGTTTTAATAAAACTATTTTTTTTTCTTTCTTTCTTTTTTTTTATTGAGGAAATATCAGCTAGTTTAATCCATGCATAAAACTGTTTGCAGTAAACCATGTCAACCTTGATAGGGAATATTTTTAATAATTTGTGGCAGGGGTGAGGATTTATTTGAATCTAATTGTCATTGCGCAGTTTGTGATGATTGTACACTTTGATAACTATTGGGTGGTCAGGGACCTTGGCTGGTAAGAATTTCTGAAGGGCTCGCTTCACTAAAACCCCTGATCTCCAAATCCTATGTTAATTTGTGGGAAAATTTAGAAGCACGAATACTCATTACTAATTACAGGGATCACTCTAGAGAGTTTCAGAGGGGCGGCCTACCCTCATGCCCTTTTTAGATAAAATCTCACCCTCCTTGCCCTTTTTCCAGGTAGAATTCTGTCTGATTCCACTTCTCCGTCCACACAACTTCGAAATAAATCCGGTCTTTTGATATGCTGCCACCACCGATATGAATACGTGATATCGGGCACGATACTTGATGTATATTCAAGAAAAACCTAACTCTTTCAATTAAAGTTAAAGTAACAATTTATTAACACTATTTACACTTAAACTCGGATGTAAATTATCCGGTTTAACACTAAATCAAAACAATTACAGAAAACGCTCTACGTGTACCGTTAGACTACGTCAATTCATTCCGCACTGAGATTTCTATTCATCTCACACCCGCTCTCTCTTTCTTTCGAGAGATACCGTTAAACACACGTGGCTCAGAGTGCCAACTCTGAACGACCTTCTACCTTCGCACCTCCGTTCGAACTAACTTCACCTCTGCTCATTCCACAGCAACCTTCACACTTCGCTGCTACGTCCAAACTAACTTTCTCTCTCTCTCGTAAACTGCAGAGCACCCTCCTTTCTACGGGGTTTCTCCTCTGTTTCCAAGGGTCCTTGACAACCCTTCCTCCCTCTTGACGGATCTGTCTTCCTAAATAAAAGAGTGCAATAGCTTTCTTATCTATGAAAGACCACATTGCAATGGAAATACTTCTTTCATTCTGTTCCACCTTCCTTCCACTCATATTCTGAGTCGCTTCCCTTCGGATTAAGATTCTTCTTAAACCAGCCTCTAATGGTACACAATAGATACAGATACAATACGCTAATCCCTTAAGAATAGCTTTCAACTCTTGCAGCTGTAAGAGGAACCTGACATCCCCCACCTTAGCGGAAAATATGCCTTTTAGGGGCTAATTTTCCTCAAACTATGTAATGTCTGAGAAGAGTTCAACAGTTCCTTGATAGGTTTCTTCATTACTACAATTACATAAATATTTCAAGGTGTCTGAAAATTTAACTACTGACATCTCTAATGAACCATATACTAATGCGATAACTACAGAAAAAAAAAATTACACAATATGCTAATACACTGTTATAAATACAAGATGCAAATACAATTATAAATACACAAAAAAAAATAATGTTACACTAGTATTATGTCATTTCAATGTCAGTCCTTAGGCTGAGATTGCTGGAGGCGATACTACCTTTTCCCTCCAGTCCTTCCTCGTTAACTTAATTGGTACATCCCTTTTCGTAATGCACACGCTTGAATGGCTAACTTCTGCCTCTGATGTCCCAATTAAATCTTCCTCTAACCAATCAGGCACTTGCCTTTCCAGGTCCTCTTTGTACGTGATGATAACATTGTACAATTTCTGCCTTATCTTACCCCTTTCCGGTTTACGACCAATCCGATTTTTCTCCATTTCTACCAGTTGGATAGGACCCATAAATAATTCCTTATTTTTCCTTAAGATTGATTTTATGTCCCCAACTTGAATATTTGTTAACCCTTTTATTTCAAATCCCTTCCTGTCTTTATTTTCCGGTTGTTCTCTGTCTAACAACAGATTTTTCCTACAGTCTTCAAACTCCCCGTCCCTATCCAAGACAATATCGACTACTTTATTTTTAGCCATAATATGCTCTCATTTCATCTTGATACACCAGTTTCTTACTTCCGTTCCCTAACTCAACTATAACTGCAGGTCGACATATTTCCTCTTTCTCCTTATTACTCACATTCATTTCCCTCGTTAATCGACATTCTACACATGATTCACAATATATTTTAGCTTCCTTCGCCATATTTTCCCAATAAAATTAATGCTCGATTCTTTCTAACATTTTCTTAACCGTCTGATGTTCTCCATATAAGGAGGTATGCGCTAGTTTTAGAATTTCCTCCCTTCTAATTTTAGGTATTACTAATTGAGCTACCGTTTCATCTACCAATTTCTCTTTATGATATAATAACCCATTAACAAGATAGTAAGACCCTTTATCATTTTCAGCTAATTCCAAGCTTTCTCTAAATCTTTACAATTCATTTGGATTCCTGAAATACATTTAGACTACTTTCCGTAACTTGATTAATCTTACTTTTCTCTATCTCGGCTTTTTCCTTCTCATGACTTTGTAAATTTACCAATCTCGTTTTTACGGCATAACAGTCACTCGTATCATTTCCAATCCTTTCCCTTTCCTTCACTTTGTTCCTACTATCTTCCTTACATTCCTTTTCTACCGATTCTCTTAATGATTTCTCGTTGTTTAACCCTGACAATTCATTAGCTACGTCAGGATGTAAAATTACCTGTTCCTTACTATTATCAATTATTGCACAAAGTACATCCTGATGAATTACATTAGCTTGACCACGTTTTGGAATAGCTAAAGGTAACTGAATTAATGGCGCTTTAACTGCCTTACCAAATATCCCTTGTAAATAGATGCTCCCAGCCCCACTTAATTTTTCTGCTGGTACTAAATCTTCATGAACGACACTAATTTGGCAACCAGAATCCACCAATCCTTTTGTTATCTTCCCATTTACACTAACTTCCACTTTCTCGAGATTATTTAACTTCTCTCCAATAACTTTAGTTCTCCAATTCCCTTTTGCTCCGATTCTTGCCATACTCGCTCCCCTTGGTAATTCTTTAATTCCTCGCACTGAGACATTATTGATACTAGCCCTTGGTTCTTGTCGGTTATTAATTTGATTACTTCCCTCATTATTTCCTTTTGTAAAAAATCGCTGAACATGTCCTCGTTGACCACACTTGAAACAGATAGGCGTTGTATCATTAGGTTTCTTATATTCCGGTTTTCTACCAAAAATGGACTAACTTCATTATTCCCATTTTGTCTCCAATTACTACTAAATCCCTCATCTTTTGCCCTTCTAGAATCTTCATTATTAACATACCTTTCTTTACCTTTATAACCCTTATAAGTTACTGCATAAGATTTTTGTTTAGCATCAAAGAAATTATCACATTCCTTAGCAATTTTAGAAACTTCTAACCAATTACTGTGCTGAGTTAATCCAACATGCGTCGCGGTTTCCTCATCTAAAGTAGTTAACAACTTATCCGTGACAATTAACTGATTAACCTTTTCATACGTATCTGCACCTCTAATCTTACAGTAATTTTCCCACGTTGCTATTAAATGCGATACAAATAATACATGAGTTTCATTTTGATTCCTTCTAGCCTTCTTGAAGTTTTCCAAACATGCCTTCGGTGTCGGCTCGTGTTCCCTTAGAACTAATTCCTTTAACTTCTCATAACTCTCAATTTGTTCTCTAGTAGTGTATATTAGCAAATTATCGGCCTTATCTCCTAACATATTTAGTAAAATTTCGGCTTTCTGGGTTTCCGGTACATTTTTTGTTTAGAATGCTCGTTCTAAACTGCTAAAAAACAGATTCCATCCCTCAGTCCCTTCTGGAACCTTGATAGACAAAGTTTTAACACTTTTAATCAATTTCTCTAGGCTACTCTCATGATTAGATTCTCTAGTCCCATTAGCGTTATTAGCCGAACTTTGAATCTTTATCCTTTCCAACTCTAACTCATGTTCCAATCTCAATTTTTCAGCCCTTTCTTCTCTATCTAACTTTTCTCGTTGTACCTCCCTTTCTACCTTTTCCCGTTCTAACCTCTCATCCCTTTCTAACTTTTCCCGTTGTAACTTTAAATTTTCCTCCCTTTCTAACGTTTCTCGTTGTAACTTTTCCTCCCTTTCTACCTTTTCTAACCGCTCCGTAACAATAGTGTTAGATAATTCCATAACGGCCCCCCTCTTCATATTCGTCGCTCTCCACTATCTTTTTCTTAAGCTTAAACCTGGTATCATCTTCCGAGACTTCAATCCCTAACTCTTCACATATCGCCTGAAGATCCACCCTTTTTAATTTTAGTAAAAAAGCCATACTTTCTACTGATAATTATTACCACCCTACAATAATACTTAAGCACAATATTAAATTAATATTTCCTCAAATCCTACCCTCATAAGTTACCTCCACATATTATACTATTTAACATATTTCAAATAAATAATAAAAATTGATAAATTTCCTTAAACAACGTTACCCCACAATTTGCTTCCAATAACACAGTAACAATGATTTCAATTTGATTATTATGTAATACAGATTTTAAATTTATACAATTAAATAATAAAATACAATTTACACAATAATACTGATACGTTGCAATTTGAATAAAACACTGATGCCAATCACTACATAAAAATATCCACCTAACAAAAATTTGCATGAAATACACATAAATTCCTAAATTTAATCTCAATAAAATATTTTAATTTCAAAATTAGTTCTCACATTAAAAAGTAAATCACAGCACTTTTTTTTTTTTTTTTTTTTGGGCCTTCAGTTCTTCCTTGAAGGTTATTTCAATTTAATTTAAATTCTACACAAATTTGCTTTCCTCATTTACTATCAATATTTCAAACTTAAAGCAAACAATATCACTTAATTTAAATATTACTTTAATAATAATTTAAATTTAAGAAATTTCAATTATTCCTTCCAACTATTAACACAATGCATTAATTTTAATCATTAATCTTATCCGTTTAAAACAATTAGAAAATCACTTCTAGTAATTAATATAAGATCCTTTTCTTAAAACAATAGTGTAAAATGGCTGTTAATATCTCACTTGATTTAGACCAATTATTATATTGCACATAAATTATCATAAATTAACCACAACATTAACTTAAATTACCATCAATTATACACAATAAAAAAAAGTAGGTTCGAGAATGTCAGTAGAGTAAAATGATCAAAACACCTTACCTCGTACTTCATTCGCTGGGGCAATTCTCTGCTCACTTTTCCACAGGGTAAATCTTGCACTCTCGGGCAACAATCACTGTAACTTGGATCACTGTGTACACAAACACTACACACAAACACTGGAACTAACACTACACACAGCACCAACACTTCCGCTGGACGATCCGGCAAGGCACTCTGTAACAAGGCTAGCTGGCACTGGTCTACGATGATAGGGCACACACACTTCCGCTAGACGATCCGGCATAAACTGACTGTAACACGGCTAACTGGCACTGGTTGTCTACGACGATAGGGCACAAACACTTCCGCTGGGCGATCCGGCACAAACTCTCTGTAACACGGCTATCTGGCACTAGTCTACAACGATAGGGCACGAACACTTCTGCTGGGCGATCCGGCACAAACTCTCTGTAACACGGCTAACTGGCACCAGTCTTCGGTGATTCAGATCCTGTCGCTGCCAACATTGTCGGATTCCACTTCTCCATCCACACAACTTTGAAATAAATCCGGTCTTTTGATATGCTGCCACCACCGATATGAATACGTGATATCGGGCACGATACTTGATGTATATTCAAGAAAAACCTAACTCTTTCAATTAAAGTTAAAGTAACAATTTATTAACACTATTTACACTTAAACTCGGATGTAAATTATCTGGTTTAACACTAAATCAAAACAATTACAGAAAACGCTCTACGTGTATCGTTAGACTACGTCAATTCATTCCGCACTGAGATTTCTATTCATCTCACACCCGCTCTCTCTTTCTTTCGAGAGATACCGTTAAACACACGTGGCTCAGAGTGCCAACTCTGAACGACCTTCGCACCTCCGTTCGAACTAACTTCACCTCTGCTCATTCCCCAGCAACTTCACACTTCGCTGCTACATCCGAACTAACTTACTCTCTCTCGTAAACTGCAGAGCACCCTCCTTTCTATGGGGTTTCTCCTCTGTTTCCAAGGGTCCTTGACAACCCTTCCTCCCTCTTGACGGATCTGTCTTCCTAAATAAAAGAGTGCAATAGCTTTCTTATCTATGAAAGACCACACTGCAATAGAAATACTTCTTTCATTCTGTTCCACCTTCCTTCCACTCATATTCTGAGTCGCTCCCCTTCGGATTAAGATTCTTCTTAAACCAGCCTCTAAAGGTACACAATAGATACAGATACAATACGCTAATCCCTTAAGAATAGCTTTCAACTCTTGCAGCTGTAAGAGGATCCTGACAAATTCTACCCTTCTTTTACCCCTGGGTAGAATACTGCCTTGTTTGCATTGTACTTTCAAAAATTCTTTACCTATCTTTTATTTTTAGAATGCTAGTATGGTACATCAAGAGTACTCCTCTTTCCTTCTTTATTTCTCTGTGAAATGCCCTGGTATATCTAATCTTTGACTTTGAGTGATTCATCTTTCCATTTATCATTTTTCCCATTGAACAAGACAAAGGGTAACTAAGGGTCATTGATTAATTTCACCTTCTCTATTGGAATGTAGTATTAGATCAGGCATTCTGGTCTTTGACACATGATAACTTACATAAGTTCTATAAAAAAGTTTCAGAAGTAGCTTTAGAACTTTTAACTTATAGCTTTTTCAAAACTAGTTTTGCTAAAACCGGAAAAAAGTTATCTGGTGAATAAAAGTTTTAAAGAGAGAAGTTTTTGACTATCATAGGAAATAGGGATAGTGACTTGTGAATGTAATAAACAATTTTGCAATAAAAATCAAGAACATAAGTTTCATTTTGCCATTTTTAATACTTTTCAAACAGTGAAGTTTTGGAAATTAGAAATGCTGTTGGATTTTTTAAATTAAAGAGTACTTTAAGCTATTACCAGACTTCCCTCCCCACCAGTATATATTGGCATATGAACTTATTACAAAAATGCCCTTTTTATGAAATGATGTGCCCTTTTCAACAAAATTGCCCTTTTTATGTAATGTGTGCCCTGCCCTTTTTTATGTTCTAGAATGCTCCCTGTAATTATTAAAATACAATTTTCCTCATCAGAAAGTAGACGTTAGATGCCGATGTTTTCTGTGTTTTAAAAAATTGCCTCCTTAAATTTCAAGTGTTTAAAAAACCCTATAAACTTTGAAATTTTCACTTGATTAAATTTTATCATCTTCTTAGAAATGCGTAAAATTTAAGGAAACAACCTTGGCCCTCTCCTTGTTAGTAATTTTATGAAAGATGCTGAAGCGAACTAGCTTTTCAGAATAAAAAGCTTGTATAGCTTGCTTAAAAAAAAAAAGTTTGGAAATAACTTTTTGAATGTTTGTAACTATTATACATTACTAAGGAAAATGAATCTTATTATAGTTCTATTTAATCTTACCCAAGTAGGTGAAACTACAACATTTTCAATGCTAATAAAGTTTAAAATTTTTTTGAAAATGTAAGTTTAGAAGAAGAGACACTTCAAATAAATTTTTGAACTTTCCTATTTAACAAGGGAAATTTTATATTTTATATGATGAAACTATTCAATTGTCTTAAAATCTTATAGGAGCCCTTAGCACATGTTTCATGAATACGTGGAATAAATTTCTGTACTGATTATGGAATTGAATTTGAACTCTCCATACATAGCAAAACAATTTTCACTCTTCATTTGATACTACAAAATTTCAATTTTCAGTGTAATTAAATTAAGCTTGTCAAATTATGTCATTACAGACACTTGGCAGTACTTATGTTGCTAGAGTATAATTCGATTCATACTTGCCAACTTTTACACTTTAGGTGTAAAATTTACACTTTTTGACCATTTTTTACACTTTTACACTTAGGATGTTTATTTTTACACTTTCTTGCAAACTTTCTTCTAAGCTCTATTTTACTCCCTAAAATTAGGAAATACTTTTTAACTTCTTTTATTAATGATAGTTGCTGAATGTAAAGAAATATTTCATATTGAATCAAATTGCATGAATCAAAGGTTCGTATTCAAAATATACCATACAAAATTTTTTAATTTTCATTGTATTTAAACGGAAGTCATGTTTTGTGTAATGTTTTTGCTTAGACTTTCTTAAAAGAAACAACAAAGAAGCTGTCTGTATATGTTTCATATCAAAATATCAGTGTATTATTTAACAACATTTATCTGTTACATGTTTAAATGCTGTTTATGTGTTTTTTTATATATAATGTGTTATATGTATTATATGCTCTTATGAAAGAAAAAATTGCAAGAAATGCACTTCATGCGTTATTTTACACTTTGCCATTTTGAAAAGTTGGCAGGTATGTCGATTATAGTATATGTTATGATGCAAATTGGCACTAGTATTTTGCATCTATAATTTTAAGGGTTTTCAGTTTGTGTCAAAATAATCCTTCGAATATTTAAAATTATTTATTGAACAATTTGTCACTGTCAATGGTAATTTATTTCAGCAATTAATCATTTGGTTATAATTAAAGTAGTTATATATTTTTTATTTTTAAACCCTTTGAATTAAAGATATAGAGATGGAATAATGTTTCAAACTTTGTTCACTATTCTAAAGTGTGCCACCATTTCTACAGTGTGAAATGCATGAGTTTTGAGAATTTATATGGTGTATAGACAAATGCATATTACAGACATGTGGCACAAATATCGTCTAATCTGTTACTTAAAAAAAAGAATGTGATTATAGTAATGAAGTTGTTGTTAAGACAATACCATCACAGTGGTTTTTGCATGTTTATACATACAAAATAATCGACAAGCGCAGATACATTCTTTTGACCACTGTACAGTTAATTCATTCAAAATAAAAAAAATTTCAGATATTGTCATTGCTCTTGACTTATTTTTTTTTTCTTTTTCTTGTAGATCAAATTTCTCATTCAACTTCTAAGCTGTTGGAGATACCATCACCAAGTTTATTCTTGTTCATAAAGCTTACAGAATCATTTTACACATTTAATTTCATTCACGCTTTTTTATTGAAATAACGAAACTTTTTTATCTATTGAATATTTCATTGGGCATAACAATGACGTATGTTTCACAACTATCCCTCAAGGAAATGTCACTTATTAAATTAGTTGCTACTTTGTGTAATCAAGAGGACATTAAGAATTTATCGGGAGGATGCTATATTCCCTCATATTATTCAGATAGATCAAAATTGTTGAAAATAGAAACTATAGTCGCAAACAAAGTAGCAGACCTTCCTCTACCACAAGAAGTGAAAGACACAATATTATGTCTAATTAGACCTGTAATCATTAAAATTTCAAACTGGATACAGTTTCATTACAGGCGTTACCATCTCAAAGTTGATCTACCAAAGGAATTTAATTTCACACCACAAGGAACTATAGATAAAAGGAAAACTGCAGAAATCATGATTAAGGATGAAAACATAGATGTTACCACACGTTATACGTTAGCGTGCATTTACTGCTTAGAAAATGACATTAAAACATTGTTTGAGAAAATGCCTGAAGACTTCAGAAAATCTTTCTATAGTCAAGAAGATCCGAAATTTGTCAATCAGAGTGAATTGGTCTTATTTTGGACATACCATATACAGGGAGAAATATATAAGATGCATAGTATGATTGAAGAAAAAATGGATCACAGATGCTCTCCTTATCAATATGCATTCAATTTTGCAGCAATTGACGGTAATAAAGTGGCTACTGAACATTTTTTACAAAAGCTATCTTCTACAGAAAGAGAAGAATCCTTGGTAAAGACTACAATAAGTGTATCAATTTTTCGGCATTTTCATCGTTTTTATGATAGTACAGAATTTCTAAAGGAAAGCATATCTAGTGTTTTATTTTTTCTACTTCGTCAATTAAATGAAGAACAGCAAAAAGAAATTTTTGAAACCTACTCTCATGTAGTTTTGATAGGTTTGTTAGATTGGCCCCTACAAAATTTCTTTATGGAAACAGCAAACCGTATGTGGCATTATTCTGGTGAAAACACTTATGGTGATATATTGCTCCATATCACTGGTAAGATGAAACTTGATTACAAAGATTATGACTATCGAAAGCTTTTTGGGGAGTTTTGGGAGCAAAGCCCTGATTATTACAAGAAGCATATTTTCAGTGTAGGATGTGATCGCCATATAGTATGCGATCTCTTTAAGATTAGAGACAAAGATAATATTAACTTAATCTTCCAACATGCAACTCCTAAGGATAAAAAGTATATGATTTACGGTGATAATGCACCTGCTATTTGCAAGGAGTTGATAAATGACAACCAGTTGAGTTTACTTAAATACTTTATCAAAGAATGTTTACCCTCAATGGATGAAGTGATCGGATTTAAAGAGGCCTTTCAGAGAAAAGAGGCCTTTCAGAGTGGTCATATATGGCCTGTATATCAAATGAGCAATTGGCAACAGAAATTCCTCAATGTTTTAGATGACGTTGTTTGTGAATTCAAGAAAAGGAAATCTGAGGACGGTGACAGCAGTAAAGCTAAGAGAGTATGTAGCGAAGAAGTCAAAGGTGTAGCACATATGGTAGAGATATAGTAGTTGGAAAGCGTTGCATTTTATGTACCACTAATAGTTCAATTGTATATAGCATGTGTTAAATTAATTATTTGTCAATTTCTAATTTTTGAATTCATTTTATTATTATTTTGCAATGTTATTAAACATTTATTCAGTATCAAATAATATTTTTCTTCATTCATTTTATTTATAATATGTACATTAACATTTAAAAAAATTTCTTTACAAAGAAACTCGGAATTTTAATTCATACCTTTTACACTGATCTTACCTTTCCAGTAGCATTAGTTAAGCACACAAGAAGCTAAGAACTTTATTGTCATTAATTTGAAAATTGTTCAGTGCAAATATTAGTTCTTTAATTATGGATTTAAAAATTAAGCATAATGTCACTTTTAAATACCTTTCCAGGAAGTGGTAATAAATAAACAATTTCCATATTTAACCCTCTCGTCACCCTGGGCCTCATATGAGGCTCCTATTTCGAATTGCAATATTTGAAAGAAAAAAATTATTTTTGTTAATTCCAGCACCTAATAGTGATAGCATATGTCGATACCTTTATATTATGACGTTATTTATGTTTCAGCATTTAATAATAATAATATTAATAAAAGTTTTATTAATTATTTGTAAATCGTTGGCATTTCTTTTAATTTAAACATATGTTTCACTATTTAAATTTAAATTAGGGACTCCTTTTCCGAATTGGTAATTTGTGATAAAAGATAAAAAATACTACTAAATTTTTTATGTTTGTTTAATCTGGTTGTAATACAACATTTTCCAAACGTCTTAAAAAATTCTTCCTTAGACTATTTTCATAGGAAAAACACGCAACATAACTACATTCATTAGATTTCTGTAAAGAACACATTCGTTAAATTTCAGTAAACTGTAACTTCTGTGATTTCGATAGCTACTTTTTAATTTTGTTAGCGTAAAAGTAATTTTTCCCAAAATTGAAAAAAAAAATCAGTGTTGAGAGGGTTAAAACAATAACAGTCCAGTTTCATGTTCAAAAATTTCTTTTTTTTCCTTCATTTATTGTGATTACTAATATCTACAAATTTAAGTACAGCTATTCCTCACAGACCACTATTCCTCAAAGTTTGTTTCAATTGTTTTGCAGAGTTGAGACATTTTTATATTGCAGGTCATATTTATTGATTTACATATCTATATTTAAATTTATTAACATATCGGTTCTGCACAATAGGTCCCAATAAATGAGCTGATTCAAAAAAAAGTACATAGAAGTCAACATAAGAACGTAAAAATAAACACAAAAGTAAAAATTTTCCTCCACAGCTGTTTAGAGGAAGTTTAGTTCACTTTTATTTTAATCATATGTAGTGTGGTGAACTTTTATATCCCTCTGCATAGTTTTATCAAAATTATAGAGCAACATGAAAAGTCTCTGAAAAATCTCTTGATTCTTGTTGGTTTCAAGATCGAGAAATTCCTTCAAATGCAATGCAGAAAAACAATAATATGGACAAAAGTTTTCTACATTTTTTAGAATTTTTTATGACATTTCACATTCTAGACTTTGTTGTATGGCATTTATTTGAAAACTGCCAAAGATGAAGTTTTTTTGCATTATACTATTTTATAGAATTTCATTTTGAAATTTTCTTGAAAGGTGCTTTAAATTTCTACTTGGAAAAGAGTATGAACTTTGTTATTATGATACAAATTTCTGATTTTTTTATGCTGCTTGTTATTTTGTGTTATTTAAAGCAGATTTTGTGTATGCCCGTTTGGTCATGGAATTTTTTTGGATTTGGTCAGAGAAAATGATGGAAAGTTAGGGAAATTGCCAGACATGTTTTGCCAGGAACCCTGAACCAAAACATATTTATTAGCTAAGGCATTATTTAAAATTTAAAAAAAGCAATCATTTCATATCAGTATATGAAAATGATATTTATACTTTCAATTGGGCCATTTAATGTCAGATTTTTATAAGTGAATATGTATTTTTTATTTGGTGCTAAGTGTATAGAGTGAATCTAGAGATATCAGACTGTTAATACTATTAGACAACAGTTTAAATTATGATTTATAGAAAACTGCCTGTAGATAGTATCAGAAAATATTGTGCTTGAGAGTAATTTAGTGATAATAACTGTTGTGACGAAATCAACTCAAGTAAAACAGGCTTATCCAATTGCCATTAATATCCCGTATCTCTATTGGTTAATCTTTACACAGATTTTCAGTATAATCTGTGTGATCAGTAGGCATTTTGAATGCAATCACTGTGTTGTGTTTGATAAAATAAAATTACGAATAAGTTCTGATAATTAATTTTCTCAAATTATCATTACCTATCATTTGCTAAACAACAATTAATTAACAAATAATTCAAATCAAAGATAATTATTTATTTAAATAGGGTATTTTAGCTAGAACAGCAGAAAAATCTTACCTACTTAAAAGGCGGGAAGGGGTCATTTTGACTCCTCGATGAAACTACTGAAATAACAACGATAAAACAATTTTAAATGTCATACATTGGAAAAAAAATGTAATTTACATGTATTTCATCATTTATATTTAATGTTACTTGATAATTTATTGAATTTTTAAAGTACTGCAAATGTAATGCTTACAGGGCGATCAATATATATAAATATATATATTCAATATTCTCCAATATCTCAAAACTAACAAATCTAGAATGCTGATTTTTTTAAATACTTGTTATCTATTTAAGAAAAGTCAAATTTTCAAAAAATTTCTTCCAACCAAACAAAAGTACAACGGACAAAAGTGCTCAGGGGTCAAAATGACATCTACTGCTGTTCCAGTGTTAACAAATAATTCAAAACAAGTACTTTGAATTATTTATTCAAATAGGGTATTTAGACCCCTGAATAACCTAAAAAAGTCATGGAATTTTTTTATGGATTGGAGAAGTCACGGAATTTTCACACTGCAAAAAGTGGCAAATGTTTCTTAATCTGGGAAAATATACAATAACCACTTTCAGACTACCCACAATTCAAAAAAGCGTTTTTTTTTTTTTAAATATAAGATACCCCAGAAACCAAAATAGATTTTCATAGAAATCATCAAAATAGATTTTCGAGATTTAAAGAAGCATTTGTAAAAATAAAGTTATTTTTGCTGCCACTGATTTTCGGAAACGTTTCCGAGAAATATTTACTGTGTATTTATCAATTTTCTCAACCCGGAATATTAGTTTTTCAGATGCTATATCACTTCTCAAATTATTATTTTCATGTTCAACAAAGATGTTTTAAAGACAAGCATGATAAATTAACAACATTAACATAAATTTAATATTATTTTGTTACTTCTGTGTATATAAATTCAATTACGCAAGTAAAAATTCTTAGTTGAGAATTGATACCATCCTAAAAAACTGATGTTCTTGTTTGATAAAATTGGTTAATATATTGTAAAAAGTACTCAGAAACGTTTCTAAAATCAGTGGCAGCAAAAGAAACTTTGTTTTAATGAATGCTTCATTAAGTCTATAGAATATATTGTATTCTGGATATTCTAAAACCACTTTTCCGAATTTTGGGTAACTCGGAAGAGGCTATTGTATATTTTCGTTTGTGATTATATTATATTTTCTTAGATAGAAACATTTTTTTTAAGTGCAGGCAAATTTACAATTCTTGGGGAGATGTCCAGTAAATTTCAAATTTTTGAGAGAAAAATTTAGAGCAATCTGAAAGTTACAAGAATTTAGAAAACAAATTCTGATTAAAACATATTATTTGAAATTGCAGAGCCAGATAAATCTAAATTTTCCCTTCATGAATACTATAAAAAGTATTTCAACCTCTATGCAATACTTTTGTCGATCCACCTTTCAGTCTATCCTTGTGACACGGAAATTTTCAATAGCTGCTTCACTGAATCTTAGTATATTTTCGTAGGATTGCTTAAGTGACCTTTGTTTTGTAACTGAACCTTTCTTAGCTTAATTTATTGAATATTTAAAATCCTTAAATTTTGTTACTTATGTACTAAATATATTATAAAGAAAAGAGTTTTTCGTATTACAATCAAAGAAGTTGGAAAAACTAGAAGGAAGACAACGCTGTTTTTGGCTGTCTGTTGTGTGGCTTAAACAGACAAGTTTTCTCCAACTGTAGTATGACTGCAAGCAGTTCAGGTTCCATTTATCACATCAGAACCAGTGCGCTTCAGAGCTTTTCACAGCGTTGTCTTCCTTCTAGTTATATACTACTTCTATGAGTACACTATGTAAAAGCAATCTGTATTTAAATATGACTCATGTCATAAAGGTTTCATCGTGATTTGACAAAATAGATAGATAAATTACTGCTAAACACGTGTATCTAACAAACGTTTCGCATGTAAAAAAACATTTTCTAAGAAGATTAACATATTGATTAAGATATTCATGTAAGGCGTCAATCAATCGTTAGGAATGAATATGAATAAAATAATCGTTCGGAATGAATGAACAATTTACAAGTTTTTCAAATATTTGTTTAAAAGAAAATCCATAGTTTGTACTTCAGAATCAGTTGTGAAAGTTCCACTCTCAAATTCACAACTTTTAAGATTTTTTGTTTTTTAAAAAAAACAGCAAATAAAATAAGAAAAAACTCCATATATGTACTTTTTTTTTTGTTATTGCTATAAAAACATAGAAAATTCATAACTGAACTGGAGATGACAGTTTAAATCAAGCGATTTTTTTTTTTTACAAATGTCAACTTATGTACATAAATAGAGTAGGAAATAATAATAGGGCCATTAAGGTTAAATGAAAAGCTATTACATACAATTCTGAAATATGCAAATGAATTTAATTATATAATTTCGTAATTACGAGATATCAAGCATTTGATTATGATCAGAAACTTTTGGTTAAACCCCATCTATTATTCTCGCGAATATTGATATTTAAGTCTATAAACTATTCAAAAACAGCATTCAAATATTGATTTTTTTCATTTATCAGTTCTTCCATGAAGAGGAGAGTCTGGCAATAATATCCATCGAGATGCACACTTCTTCCTGATCATCACACTTTCATACAAACACAACCTGTTTTAATTCTTATTTATAAATCTCAGAATTAAAATAGTTAAATCAGGCTGACATAGCATCTAAGAGCTTTTGATACACGATTATACTACTGCTACATGTTGCTAACTATTTTAGATATTATTTATTTTAAAGATTGAATAATCATAATTGCAAATTTAAAAAAAAATATTTTCTGTTCCAAAGGAGACACTGCAGCAACAACGACTGGACAAGCATGGATCCACCGGAGCGATAGGGGTGATCGCCCATCATAAAATTGCTTTTAATAGACGGAGACTCATTCGTTTTTATAATATACTAATATATAATCCCTCGTCAAAAATGACGGAATGTTAATCTGCGTTTCATTTTCATAAAACTTCATACAAACAAACAACATGGAGATTTTATTATTTAAAGGTTTGGTATTGTGCAAAAGTACATTTAAAAAAAAATGACAATGATTTCTACAAATACTAATCATGAGAATATTTTTTTTAAAACTCTATTCAATTTCGGAAATAGTTCAATGATTCGACAAAGCATTCAAATTAAATATTGAAAATTTTTGTAAAAAAGTGCTGTCAACGAGTTTCTAAAGAACTTGACTCACCACATAGCTCATCGTTTGGTTACATAAACAATGTTAAACGCATATGCTGAAATGGTTTAACGATTGACCAAAACATTAAAATGTTGTTAGTTTTAATTTGTTGGTTGGCTCTGAACTCGAGCTCGTTGACATTGAAGACGGAAGCGATTTTCTTATTTCAAGCTGAGCATAACGCCATTTACACCTGTACAAACTTTTCACACGTAATTTTATGCTTAACCACCATGAATTCAACTACCACCGTCCCAATTAATTAAACTTTTTTTTTTCTTCCTTTGAAAAATCATCGGATATAAAGGGGAGTAAAAAATATGTTACACAGAAGAAGCCAGATTAGTTAAAAGAATTTTTGTCTTGATATTTTCTTTTCTTAATATTACTGTATCTGTAATCTCTCCTTTGCTCTCTTCCAGCTGATCATTTGTTTGAGACACGTTTTCTGAGATCCAATCCAAATACAGTTAAACCCGTGAAAGCGTAACCTGTCAGTAACAGAATTAGGCCTTAAACGGAATTATTTCACTATCCCAACGAATGGAATGCCGTACAATTATACCAGCTAAAATAGAGTTTTTTTGGTCGCTAACAATTCCGTTTTATCTACATAAATAAAATGCCTTTAAAGGGGCAGAACACGTTGAATTTTCAACAGAGTATAAGTTTCGTTTTCATTTTTTAGACAAAAATGTCTGTTAATTACAAAAATATCTAAATTTAGAAGAAATTAATAAAAATTCGATTTATAATTCTTTTTTTACATATCAACTCAATTATTGCATAGGAAAGGAGATTTTTAGAACAGAAACAATACATATAAATTATTATATGGTGTAGCACGTATAAAAAAAAACAAGTAACTTAGTTGCTTACCTCAGAGATCTGCACGGACCGGAATTTCCAGGCCCGATCCGTACAAAAAAATTATTGGCCTGGTCCATGCAAAAAAAGGTGATTGGCCCGGCCCGGTATAAAAGCTAAAAGCTTGGCCCGATTCCGGCCCGTGTAAAACAAGTGATTGGCCCAACCTGGCCCGGTATAAAATCTGAAAATTCGGCCCGAGCCCGGCCCGGTATAAAAGTTAAAAGTATGTTTTATTAATTTTAATTAGCAAAATCCTCCTAAAATTTATTAAATGATTATGTAAATCCTCTAACGTGGTTTCAAAAATTCACGAAAAATACTTTAGAAGATGAAATTTTCATGAATTCATATTTTGGGACATAAAGGGTTGAAAATAGTTTCAAATGATCATTATTCTACAAATAAAATTATCTGTACTTTTTACAAAGATTGTTGCCAACGGCTGATCCAAGGAAGAGGTCACGTGGTTCATAATGCCCCGCTCCCCTGAACGAAGAAAATTTCTAAAGCGTATTTTAAAAATATATATTAAATTCTTTTAAATTTTCCCCTTGATCAACAAAGAGAATCTTTTTGACTGTCTGAAGCTCTACTCAAATCCAAATTAGGTAATTTCTGAAAGATCCATGAAGTCAATTTTAATCTCAGATTTGTCTTATTCAGAACAAATATGATTAAATCGAATTTTCCTTTTTTCGATAAAGGCAAAGAAACTTTCGGGGAAATCTCCGTAAAATAAGTGTTTTAATCTTAATTTCAGGTCACAGCAGCCAATTGCTTCCTAATGACGGCATTTCTGTAACTACGAAGTCTTAAAAATTGGCTTATAATGCTCATTTTCTGAATGATTCTTTCTTTGCCTTTATAAGAAAATGGGAAATTCTTCAATTTCTTGGTATCTGAATAAAATGTGTAAATTTTATATTTTATAAATATTAACACAATATTTTTGTATTTACGAATGGAAATGACTTTCTAAAAGTTTCAGAAAAGTAGCCATTTTGGATATGGCAACAGCCTTTAATATAAAAGTTACTTATGTAGAATATGTGACACCGAAAAAAGGAGCCACGTCTCCCCGTTTAATGGAGGGCTGAATACGCCCTTGATTGTTGCGTCAGGACTCGGGACACATTTTATTGATTTTTGCATGGATCAAGTCCGGCCAATAATGATCTTCATACGACTTAGATCGTAAGTGGAAATTTCGGCATTTGCAGACCTCTAAGAAGAATGAAGTTTAGGCTAGGTTCGACCCAGAAAAAACGAAGTCTAGCCCAACCAAACTAAGTCTGCATAAAAAAGTAAAGACCGAAAAGAGTAAACACCAGGCTCGACCGGGTCCGAATACGCAGAATTAAGAAAGGCTCAAGTCCGGTCCGGCCCGGAAGAAGTAAGGATCAGGCCTGGCCCGGGTTTTCAAAATAAAGTAAAGCCCGATCCGAGCTTCCTAATTAAAAATCGGCCCGAGATGCAGATCTCTAGTTTACCTTCATGAATATCGCTCGGATTAAGCCACGAGGACATACTAAATGATAGCTGTGAAACCTCCTCTTCTCTTTTTTTAGTCTTCTTTCTGTAATAATCACCTGAATGTCTTTTAGACATAACCAAATAAAATACTGCGCACCGCTGGAAAACAACATACAACGATGTCTAAAAATAAAACATGACGCAAAATCTTTAAATTTTTAATAAATAAAAATTTCTTAATAATACTGGTGGCAATGGGATATTTTATATAATGTAATACAAATTAATTTTTTTTTATTTGATCCTTATGCAACGAAAGTAAACCGCCGTTGATCAAAATAAAATTGAATATCTTTTCAAGTGAACGTTTGATTTTGTTTTATTCTTAATCTTTTATGATTCCTCATTTTTGCGCCCTTCCAAGTCTTGCACCCGGGGCAGCTGCCCCGGCTAACCCACCCTTAGAGCCGTCGCTGCATGCATGTATGCCGGTTTTCACAACAAGTATTTTTCATCTGTACTTGTGCATTCTGTAGATCTGTACTAGTAATTGTTCGTTGAGATCTATGCTATAACGATGCCTAGAACGTGCAATTTCAGTGACTTGTGGCTAGAACGAGAAGAATACAAGTGTTGGTTAGAAGCAGTACCGAATAGTGCATAACAGTTCCGATGCAAGTTATGCTGTGTTACCAGGCAATTGGAGAATATGGGAAAATCTGCATTAACAAGAGGGAAGTGTTTTCCATAACAATAAATATATAATTCTGATACCTATTGTAAAATGTGAGGAAGATTGGAGGCGATGTGATAGCAATGTTATTTACGTGTCGTGAATCATGGGTACCAGCAAACGGGAGCAAGGAAAGGTCGTCGCCCTTGTTGTAATTCTAATTGTTTTAATTGGATAATTTAAATTATTTGGATTTACTTTAATTTTAGTTTTAAGAAAAATAATGAAATTTATTTTTGTTGTGTGACTTTGTTTTGATTAATCAAATTTGTATGATTTTATATTTTAAAACAAAAATCTTTCAAAACGAATCGGGACCTCTACTGACTTTGGTTGCTTATTTCTGTGCGTTCCGCCCGATCGAATTTTTATTTTTATACGAAAATATTTCAAAACGAACCTGTGATTGGTGGCTCCACTACCTTCGACAGTGTATCTCGTGCGCGTCGTCCGATGTTGATTGATCCCTATTGAATTTATATTTTTTACAAAAATCTTTAAAAACGAAACTGTGATTGTTGTCCCCAGACTGCCTTCGACAGCGTATCTCTTGCATGCCGCCAAACTCCAATCGAATTTGTATTATTTAAATTTTTTTAAGAAAACTTTCAAACTGAACACATGATAATTTTATTATTATTAATTTTTTATTTTTAATAATTCCAGTTTTATGCGATTTTTATTATCTCTTGCTATATATGCTAATTAATCCCCTCACTTCTTTCTCTTTTTTAAACATGTGAAAAAAATTACAGCAGCAACTATTTATATCAAGGTCTAACAGAATATGAAGTTTTATGAAATTTCGTGCATTCGTTCTTGAGATATAGCTATTGTAAAAATTATGAAAAAAGTGGTATAGCAGTGCCACCTGTTGGGATATCTACACCAAAACGTAATCAGCGTCTATTTATGTCAAGGTCTAACTGAATCTGAAGTTTCATGAAAATGAGTGCATTAGTTCTTGACATAGAGCTATTGCGAAAATCGCAAAATATGCAGTATAGCAGCGCCACCTGTTGGGCGATTTTCACCAAAAACTAATCAGCACCAATTTGTATCAGTAACTAACTGAATATAAAGTTTTATTAAATTTAGTGCATTAGTTCTTGAGATAGAGAGCCCAAAATTTTTTTTGTCACATACAGACAGACAGAGTCACAGACTCACAGACAGACACTTTTAAAAACAGTCAAATCGTGTTCAGGACCTTCTAAAATGTATAAATTCGTCGAAAACCGGATGTCAAAAATTTTCATGAATCCAATACTTTCTTCTTGTAAAGATAGAAGAAATTAAAAATTACTTAGAAATAGTGTAAATTTTCTATTATGATGCATAGCGACATTGAATAACTTTAATTTTCTATGAGCTCAACACAAAAAGTTACTGGCTACTTCAAAGATGCAAAAATCTGTTTTTGACTGTGGAAAAGTAACTATTTTATATCAATAGCCCTCTGAGGAGTTAGAAGCTTCTGCATATTTACCATTGTCTGCGACTTCAACCTCAGAAATGTCTGTTCCTTCAACTTCACAAGCGTCTGTGCTATCATCATCACAAGCTCCTGCCTTATTATCTAAACCTAAATCTATAAGTGATTTTATGGTTGGCAAAGAAGTTTTAACAGCTGAGGTTTTGTGGGCATTAAAATGTGACTTCAAATTACTCCTACAATTCTTGCTCAGAAGTAGGCGATGTACTGAAAATTATGTTCACAGATAGCAATATAGCTAAACAATTTACATTATCACCAGCGAAATGTCCTTACTTATGTTGTTTTGGCATTGCGCCACATTTTAAAGATATCTTAATCAAATTAGTGGACAAAGATCATTTCACTGTATTATTTGATGAAACGCTGAATAAATCGACACAGTCCAAGCAAATGGATTTATTAGCCCGATTTTGGCATCCAAGCTTAAACCAGGTATGTACTAGGTACATAAATTCAGTTTTTTGGGGTCATTCAACAGCAAATGGCTTGCTTAATGGCATAAAAACTGCACTTAGTAATTTTAATTTGGGAAATATTATGCAGTTATCCATGGATGGACCCGTTATAAACTGGAAGGTATATGAAAATCTCCAAAAAAACAATTTGTAGAACTCTAAACACACATAATGCATTATTTTCTTGGGCGTACACGAAACAATTTTTAGAACTTTAAAACGATCAAAGATCAAAGACGATTACTGAAGAATGCCTACGTGGGGCGTAATGCCCACGTTTACTTCACATCTAGATGAGAACAGTCTATGGAGATGGCATCAGAAGATTCAAAAATATAAAAGTTCTCTCGCAGAAGGCTGCGGTGGAGTGATGCAGATGTAGGAGCAATCTGGATGTGCGCTTTGATACTTTGATTGGAGTCGGAATGGTGAGCATAGGGGGGAAGGCCCCATCAGAGCCAGACAATTAAGATTAAGAACACATCAAAAATCGTATGCTGCAATGGCGACTGGTTGTGCCATTATCTGGTCGTAGCTTATGAAATCCGAACAAGCTCCGAAAGCTTATCTTAAGATCCTTCTTTATTTAAAACTATATCACTGCGGATTTGTAGTTGTAGAAATAAATCATTTAGCATTTTTCCCTGGATTTGTAGAAATAAATCACATAGTATTCTCATAATGTCATTATATAATATCATAATCACATTATCATAATATCATTATATAGATCACTGTGGATTTGTAGACCGAAGTTGGGTAGCCAATTTGTATCAACACTGTCGAATAATTATACCTTTAGAATCTCGGGGCGGGAAGAATAGTTCTTTTATAACACCAGAAATAAAACTTTGCTGGCATTTTCATATATTTTATTACTTCTTGACACAAAAAACATCACAAAACGGCACATTACACACAGATATATAAGACTGACACTTCATTATTTTACATTCCTGGAGAACAAAAAAAAAACACACGGCATAACATTTTTCTATTTACATCACCGCTCTTCAAAAAACGAACTTATCGGCTAAGCTCACGCGTCGTAACTGATCAAAAGTCTCTTTTTCAGATCACGTGATGCGTTGCGCATTTCGCCGGGAAAGTCTATTTTTTTCTGGAAGGGACTTTCTGCGTTACATCATTCCATTTTTAATGAAAACATAAAGCAAACGATGAAGCATTTTTATATTAATAAAAATTGAAAAGAAAAATCTAAAATAAAAGGAGAGGCTTATTATCCAGGTTCATCTGTTTATTGCAACAAAATATCGAATGTGTATGTATTATTTTTTATTTATTTATTATTTTTTAGAGCTTGCGCCTAATTATTTTAATGTTTTCTGTGTTAGACACACTTGGTTAGGCCAAAGCTGACACTAATCGGTGATCTGAACGTCTGGCATGTCATCAACTTACATGTCACTAAAACTGATATATTAATCGTAAGTAGAAGAGAAATGGGGGTTCTGCATCATCAGGAGGCGGAAGGCGTGGCCTAAAGTGGATGGATAGGTGACAGGTGAGTGATGGATAGGTAATAGATAATGAGAAGGTTAATGAGAAAGTGAATGAAGATGAAAGCGGCGAGATCGTAGGAAAATGGTATACTTACGGAGAGTGTCGCAGAGTCCTTCTGTCATGGAATCCTGTGAGCAACTGAACGGGGTATACAATGTCCACGGGTGATAACATCATTGTCCTAGAGGGCGCTGCGATCGGTGTTGTGAGGGGGTCGAGACGAATGCTGTTTTCTGATTGGTTGATTTCATTTCACCTGAGGCGATGGTAGTACCGTTCCTCCTGAAGGGGTTCGATGACGTCATGTTCTAGAACATTCTGACGACTTACGAGGCATGTGCTGAGAGAGAATTATGATGCAATCGAAGAATAAAGTTTAAAAAATGAAATGTTGAATTTTACTTTTAACAAATTAAATTTTTTTAAATATTAAGTCGACCGATGAACACGGGTGATGACATTATCATAATCCTAGGGGGCGCTAAGATCGGCGCTCTGCTGGGTTGCTTCCATTTCGCCTGAGAAGATGACAGTACCACGTTGCTGCGAGCGGGATGCAAAGATTTAGTACGTGTCATCCAGACATAGTGCTGCTCATGAAGATCATGAAGAATTTTAATTAATTAATTAAATAATTAATTATTTTTTTGTCAATGATTTTGAAAATTATTTTCAAATAGCGTGAAATTAAGAAATAGATTACTGTAATGATTATAATTTAAGTGAAATCAAGTCATGAAAGCGTTAAGAAAATTTTAATTTTTAATGACATTAATTTTCTATGCATAAGTTTTTAATGAATTAAGTGAAGGTTTAATTTTTAAATGAAATGTTTTGTTGAAAAGGAATAATCAGTTACAAAAAAGTTTTAATTATCAGATACTAATAAATTTACAAAATCATATACTAAAAAGATTTTATACTAATGTGTAAAATAATTATATTTTTTTAAAGTAATTTTTTCATGAAAGTAATACAAATAAGTTAAAAGTTATATATGTGTTGATACATTTTGTCTAAATGTATGTAAACTTGTCGGGATTTCTGTAACAAAGACATCACAAACCCTATATATATATATATATATATATATATATATATATACATATATAAATTGAAAGTGTGTTCTCATTGTAACCGCTACCTTATGCATTAGCCCTTATTTCACTTACATTTAATGCTATTGTTAGAAAAAACTAAACTAGTGAATTTAGTTCCAACTTTAAAAGAAAATAATATTATATGAATTTTGTAAACGAGTACTTTGAGAAAAAACTTCATGTTTTTTTAAAGACACTTTCTTAAAAAACATTACAGAATCACTTTAACTTGTTGTTATATATGTGTTGATACATTTTGTCTAAATGTATGTAAACTTGTCAGGATTTGTTTAATAAGTTACCTGTATGTTATAATCATATGGATTTCAACAATGCTAAGTAACATTTCTTATTTCGTTTGAAACAAGAGTTCGGATCTACTGCTTGTAAAATGTTTAAATGCGATGGGTGTAAACATAGATCCAACACACAACTCGACCACGTTTGCATGTTAACTGAGACTCAGGAAAAATTTTATATGTATAAAGATTCAACATTGCTAAATATGAATACATTTGAGTTATCTAAGAACATTTGCCAAAATTGCACATGTCAATTTACAAATACATTTTAAAAATGTTTTGATACTCAATTCTATGAAGAATATTTTGAAAGTAATATGTTCACCTAAAAATTGTGTAAATCTTTGATATGTTATTTCAATAAACATATTTTTTAGTTAACTGAAAATGAATCTTTCTTTATTTTTAACTGCAAGCAGAAAAAAAAAGAAAACTTATGATTGTCTAAGCTATGAAAGTAACAGCTTTTCCAGCGGAGATGAAATTATGTTTAAAAAAATAATAATGAAAGATTTTATGCAAACAAAGATAAAAATATATATATTGAATACAGTTGTAACAAAAAACTTTTTTTTTTGGCTAAATTAAAAAAATCCTAGTATAAAAAAATTTTTCACAAGAAAAACTCTCTCTTAAATTTTTATGTAAAAAATAGTTTAAGTTATTATAAATTTTTTTCCAACAAAGTTAAAAAATATATGTTGAATACAGTTATAACAAAAAAACTTCAGAGTTTTTTTTTTTTTTGCTAAATTATCATCCAGTTATTTAAATATCGTCGAATGATCGGTTTCTTTCTTGTTTTATATGTAAAGGTTTTATTGGTTACTGTTGAAGATAAACAAGACAGCAGAAAAGCAAGAAAGCAACCGCTCAAAATAACAAAGCAACCGCTCAAAATAGCAATGCAACCGCTCACGAGTGGTTGCTTTTTTGGATTGAGCGGTTGGATTGTTGAATGTACTGTTTTATATGTAATGGTTTTATTGGTTACTGTTGAAGATAAAAACAAGAAAGCAACCGCTGAATGCAACCTCTATGTTAAATTTTAAAAAACAGTTTGATATTTTTCTAAGGACTTGTTAACATACATATAAAATGTGTGTATATTATTTAAACAGTTATCTAGTAATTATATTTTAAACATATAATATTCGTTCAAAACATTTTTTTGTCTGTTACATGTAAGAAAGCTTAAAATTTTTTGTGACATTTTTTAAAAAGTTCGATATATATATATATATATATTTATGATTAGGTACTTGTTTAAATCATAAACTTAATTTTTTTTCTGAAACATATAAAAAGGTTTGATTTTTTTTCTAAAGACTTGTTAACATACATATATAACATATGTATAATTTTTAAAAAGTAATTTAGTATTTTTTTTTATATTTTAAACTTATAATATTCATTCAAAACATATTTTGAATCTTGATCTTTTTAATGAAAATAAAAAAAAAGTTTATACTGATAAGTTTTTTGACAAAATATTTCTTTAACACTTGCTAAAAATCTGTTACATACAAAAAGTCTGTTATTTCTTTATTACATTTTAAAAGAGTTTGATATTTTATTCTGTTACATATAAAAAAGTTTGATATTTTTGAAGACTTGTTAACATATGTATATAACATATGTTATATATAACATATGTAACATATCTAACATATGTAACATATGTATAAAATACATAACACATATCTAACATATGCATAAAACATATGTAACACATCTAACATATGTGTAAAACATATATAGCATATGAAACATATGTATAAAACATGTAACATATATATAACATATGTAACATATCTAACATATGTATAAAACATATGTAACATTTGTATATTATCTATAAAACATATATATATATAGTCTATAACGACAAATTGACCGCTCAAAACATGTTTTTAATGAAATAAGTGAGGGTTTATTTTTTGTAAATGAAATGTTTTGTTGAAAAGGAATAATCAGTTACAAAAAAAGTTTTAATTATCAGTTTACTAATAAATTTACAAAATCATATACTAAACAGATTTTATACCAATGTGTAAAATAATTATATTTTTTTAAATAACTTATTTTTTATGAAAGTAATACAAAAGGTTTCACCATTCAAATAAGTTATATGTTAAGTATGTAAGTTATATATGTGTTGATACATTTTGTCTAAATGTATGTGCACTTGTCGGGATTTCTGTAACAAAGACATCACCAACCCTATATATGATGAAAGTATGTTCTCATTGTAACCGCTACCTTATGCTTTAGCCCTTATTTTACTTACATTTAATGCTATTGTCAGAAACACTAAACTAGTGAATTTAATTCCAACTTTAAAAGAAAATAATATTATATGAATTTTGTAAACGAGTACTTTGAGAAATAACTTCATGTTTTTTTAAAGACACTTTCTTAAAAAACATTACAGAATCACTTTAACTTGTTATTTTAAAATGTTTAGAAACATTTATGTAACTGATTCATAAATTTTTTTAGAAAAACAGTTTAAAACAAAAAAATTTCTATTAATGTTTTGTTAGCGAGTGGTTTATTTTTTGTTTTAAGTGTTTGGTTTATCGTTCTAAACATGTGTGCATTAAAAACAAAACAACAGACATATATTTATAACAGCAAATCACCTGCTTAATGCTTATAACGACCGCTCAATGCTTAGAACGACCGCTCAACTGCTTATAACGACCGCTCAAATAGTTATAACGACCGCTCAAATAGTTATAACGACCGCTCAAAACTTGTTTTGAGCAGACGATTTGTCGTTATAGACTAAACATATGTATTCTAATAGATCACAACATATGTTTATAAGGATAAATCGCCTGCTCAATGCTTATAACGACCGTCCAATGCTTATAACGGCCACTCAAATACTTATAACGACCGCTCAAAACAACCCTATATATATATATATATATATATATATATATATATATATGCTGAAAGTATGTTCTCATTGTAACCGGTACCTTACGCATTAGCCCTTATTTCGCTTACATTTAATGCTATTGTTAGAAAACTAAACTAGTGAATTTAGTTCCCATGAAGTTATTTATCAAAGTACTCGTTTACAAAATTCAAATTTTTTAAAGTTGGTACCAACTTTAAAATTTTGAATTTTGTTTAGTCTATAACGATTGTCTTAGTCTATAACGTTTAGTCTATAACGTTTATTCTATACCGACAAATCGCCTGCTCAAAACATGTTTTGAGCGGTCGTTATAACTATTTGAGCGGTCGTTATAAGCATTTGAGCGGTCGTTATAAGCATTGAGCGGTCGTTGTAAGCATTAAGCAGGTGATTTGTCGTTATAAATATATGTCCGTTGTTTTTTTTTAATACACACATGTTTAGAACGATAAACCAACCACTTAAAACCAAAAATAAACCACTCGCTAACAAAACATTAATAGAAATTTTTTTGTTTTAAACTGTTTTTCTAAAAAATTTTATGAATCAGTTACATAAATGTTTCTAAACATTTTAAAATAACAAGTTATAGTGACTCTGTAATGTTTTTTAAGAAAGTGTCTTTAAAAAAACATGAAGTTATTTCTCAAAGTACTCGTTTACAAAATTCATATAATATTATTTTCTTTTAAAGTTGGAATTAAATTCACTAGTTTAGTTTTTCTGACAATAGCATTAAATGCAAGTGAAATAAGGGCTAATGTATAAGGTAGCGGAATGAGAAAATTACAATGAGAACATACTTTCATCATATATTGGGTTGGTGATGTCTGTGTTACAGAAATCCCGACAAGTGCACATATATTTAGACAAAATGTATCAACACATATATAACTTACATACTTAACATATAACTTATTTGAATGGTGAAACCTTTTGTATTACTTTCATAAAAAAATAAATTATTTCAAAAACTATAATTATTTTACACATTGGTATAAAATCTGTTTAGTATATGATTTTGTAAATTTATTAGTAACTGATAATTAAAACTTTTTTTGTAACTGATTATTTCTTTTCAGCAAAACATTTCATTTACAAAAAATAAACCTTCACTTATTTCATTAAAAACATGTTTTGAGCGGTCAATTTGTCGTTATAGACTATATATACATATGTTTTATAGATAACATACATATGTTACATATGTTTTATACATATGTTTCATATGCTATATATGTTTTATACATATGTTAGATGTGTTACATATGTTTTATACATATGTTAGATATGTTACATGTATTTTATACGTATGTTACATATGTTTTATACATATGTTAGATATGTTACATATGTTTTATACATATGTTAGATATGTTACATATGTTATATACATATGTTAACGAGTCTTCAAAAATATCAAACTTTTTTATATGTAACAGAAAAAAATATCAAACTCTTTTAAAATGTAATAAAGAAATAACAAACTTTTTGTATGTAACAGATTTTTAGCAAGTGTTAAAGAAATATTTTGTCAAAAAACGTATCAGTATAAACTTTTTTTTTGTTTTCATTAAAAAAGATCAACAGATTCAAAAAATGTTTTGAACGAATATTATAAGTTTAAAATATAAAAAAAAATTACTAGATAACTTTTTAAAAATTATACATATGTTATATATGTATGTTAACAAGTCTTTAGAAAAAATATCAAACCTTTTTATATGTTTCAGAAAAAACATTAAGTTTATGTTTTAAACAAATACCTAATCTTAAAAAAATATATATATATCGAACTTTTTTAAAAATGTAACAAAAAATATTAAGCTTTTTTACATGTAACAGACAAAAAAATCTTTTAAACGAATATTTTAAGTTTAAAATATAATTACTAGATAACTGTTTAAATAATATACATATATTTTACATGTCTGTTAACAAGTCCTTAGAAAAATATCAAACTGTTTTTTTTTAAATTCAACATAAATGTTGCATTGAGCGGTTGCTTTCTTGTTTATCTTCAACAGTAACCAATAAAACCTTTACATATAAAACAGTACATTCAACAAACCAACCGCTGAATCCAAAAAAGCAACCGCTCGTGAGCGGTTGCATTGCTATTTTGAGTGGTTGCTTTTGTTATTTTGAGCGGTTGCTTTCTTGCTTTCTTGATTTCTTGTTTATCTTCGACAGTAACCACTAAAACCTTTACATTTAAAACAAGAAAGCAACCGAGCATTCGACGATATTTAATTAACTGGGTGATAACTTAGCAAAAAAAAACTCTAAAGTTTTTTTTGTTATAACTGTATTCAACATATATTTTTTAACTTTGTTAGAAATTTTTTTATAATAACTTAAACTATTTTTTACATAAAAAGTTTAAAAGATAGTTTTTCTTGTGAAATTTTTTTTTATACTAGGATTTTTTTAATTTAGCCAAAAAAAAAAGTTTTTTGTTACAACTGTATTCAATATATATATTTTTATCTTTGTTTGCATAAAATCTTTCATTATTATATTTTTTAAACATAATTTCAACTCCACTGGAAAAGCTGTTACTTTCATAGCTTAGACAATCATAAGTTTTCTTTTTTTTTCTGCTTGCAGTTAGAAATAAAGAGAGATTCATTTTCAGTTAACAAAAAAATATGTTTATTGAAATAACATATCAAAGATTTACACTATTTTTAGCTGAACATATTTTTTTCAAAATATTCTTCATAGAATTGACTATCAAAACATTTAAAAAATATATTTGTAAATTGACATGTGCAAATATTCTTAGATTCAATTTTGGCAAATATTCTTAGATAACTCAAATGTATTCATATTTAGCAAAGTTGAATCTTTATACATATAAAATTTTTCCTGAGTCTCAGTAACCATGCAAGCGTGGTCGAGTTGTGTGTTGGATCTATGTTTAAACCCATCGCATTTAAACATTTTACAAGCAGTAGATCCGAACTGTTGTTTCAAACGAAATAAGAAATGTGACTTAGCAGTGATGAAATCCATATGATTATAACATACAGGTAACTTATTAAACACAGAATTCGGTAGAACATGAGTTAGAAGTATATCAATCACCGTTTCAGTAATTTGTAGAACTAATTCTATCAAATTAAGTATTTGATCCTTACTCATACGAATTCCAGTATTTTTTTAAATAAAAGCCAAAGTTTTTCAAATTAAAGAGCTGTTGAAGAAAACAATTATCTTCATCAAGATCCATTATAATAAGTTGATTATTTGCGATAAAAGAATCATCTCTCGAGTAAAAATGAAAATCTGATAATTTTTTACTAAAATTTTCCCATGTTGGGGCAGTCATAATAATCCCTTGTTTTGTAGGGTATTTATCTCCATTTTTCGTTTCCTTGAAATTTCTGATATGAATTCTTAAGGACACATGATTTTTTAATCGAATCTGAAGAAATGTACCTGAACATATAGAAAATTCTGCAAGAAGTATATCGCTACCATATATAGTTGAAAAATCTTGTTCTTGCATAGCAGTAATGTTTTCATAGGACTTGGAAGTCACTTGTTTAGCAAATGTTAGCCCAGAAGACACTTCCGTTGTTTGTAAATGTTCGTATTTAGGTGAAGATACTTAAGTCTTTGTATTTTTAAAGGAACAGGGTTTGAAATAATATAATAGAAGGTTAAGCTAATTGATGGTTGTTTAATATCAGGTTCTGGTAAAATTCCATGAGTAAACAGTTCATTAGTAGGATTAAACATGTAATACAAAGAGCCATGTTCTAAGCTTATTCGAACCTCTTGATACTTAAGTCTTTGAAACCCTAGAATCCGTTTTGCTCCAAAACTCAATACAGTTATGGGGACATTCTCATCTATATCGCTCTCATTATCCTTATGTTGTGATAAATAACTTCTTCCATTCGGGTACAGATTCATCAGCACAAAGTTATAATTTCTCCCAGATTGGTTTTCCACTTGGTCTTTTAATTCTAACATAAACGGTGTCCATTCTAATGCAGAAATGGTGCTTCCACTGAAAGAATAAGACAGTCCAGAATCACCGTAAGCTAAAACCTTTCTCTTAGACTTTATTTCTTTTCCTCAAAGTTTCAAAGCAGGTGTATAAAAGGGCAAAGCTTTCAGTTCACTAAAATAATCATCCGCTAGATCTTTTTGAATAAAATCAGAAATCAGAAGTACATCCAGTTCATTTTCGTTGAAAATGGTAACAGGCATTTTTTTCAGACAAACAGGATCAGACAGCTTTGTACAAGGTTAGGCAGGTTCGAACAGGTAAACCAGCAAGTTTGAGCAACGAGGTCAGG